>CM060119.1:15745658-16993158 GCA_030522415.1 Channallabes apus | reverse complement strand
CTCACACATCTCTATTAATCTTCAGCTGCCTCACTCGTTCTTTTCTTCCAATTCATTTCTTCTCATCTTGCCTCATCGCCCCCCAAAATATCATATCTAATAGAGCCACTGGTCATTAATTGGCTGAGCGAGTTCAGTGAAACGGGAGCATAAATCTTTTTGTTCGTCGAGCCTGTCACGTTTCAGAGCCGACATGTGTTAAACGGGTTTTGAGGATGTGCGAGAGCGGCTCCTAGGACAAACAGCTGCACAGGTGCCAGACGAGCATTACGATTTTAATAAAGTATGGTCATTACAGCCAACGATGTTTAACCAGAGTTATGATGATTCATGATGTGAGACACTGAATGTGCAGTGAGCCAAGGTTATGTTCCTTAAGCCTGACACTTTTTATGCATCATTTCCTGCCTCGGCAAGCAAGAGGGGTGAAAAATAAATCTGTTGTCGAATCTGTTATTGCCCCCCACCTGAAGAGGGAGTTCGAGAGCAAGTGAGACAGACAAAGAGAAACAGAGGGAAAAACAGACAACAAAGAAAAATGGAGAGACATAGAAAAACAGAGAGTGTTGGAGGGGTGTAAATCTCTCTGTGTGTCTCATCGGTTGTGCCTGAATGTGCCTTCAAGTAGAATTGGTGCTTGGAGTTCATTGTGATTATTTCTTTGATAGTCTTCACAGGGTTCCAAGTCACTGCATGTCTAAAAGTCATTACTGATATCCTTAATAAAACACTTGGCCATATTCATAACCCACTGCTGGGAATAAACAGGCCATGTGTGTCACCCAAATCACTTCATGCTCACTATAAAGTGCACTCTTCTGGAATTCTGTAAGTGAACTGAATTATCTATTCAGATGCAAACAGCCAAAACACCCTGTAATGGGTTAGTGTCTAAACCTTGTTCGCTGGTGCAAAATACTACAGCTCCAACTCCAGTGTAGTGACTGCATACACACAACACAGTGATTCCTGTGATGTGGCCATACAACCAGCAGCACATACTGTAGCATGATGGATTACAATAAAACCCACAGATTTTAGTACAATAATCAGGCTATTTAGCACAAGTTACAGTAAATACCATTAATCTATATCTTTGGAGGCCCTGCATGTGCAGTTGTACATGCAATCATGAAAAATCATGAAATGTGCATATTTTCCTTTAAGCAACTTAAAAAAAAAAACTGGAAGAAATTTTACATCATCTCCTTCGTTGGACCAGCTCTGTGTAAATAGAAATGCAATTAGACACTGAATCATTAATTCGAATATTGTAATAATCTAGTTAATTGCTTTAAGCAACAATTCATCCACGATATTAACTGCAATTACAGATTATTCTGAACATTTTAAAGAGTATTTTTTTGTAATATGTTGTTGTGTTCCAATATGCAGTGCTGGTGTGGGGCGGACTGGAGTCTTCATCACACTCAGTATCGTGCTGGAGAGGATGCGCTACGAAGGCGTGGTGGACATCTTCCAGACGGTCAAAATGCTCAGAACCCAGCGGCCAGCCATGGTGCAGACCGAGGTAAGAGACACTGGTCATGTTAGCAAAGACCAAACCAGGTCGAGATAGATTTTACATGATATATAACTTTTTAAGTTTGCCTTGGCTTTCTTTGTGCAATATCAGGAGCCAGTTTAACAAAGGCAGTGATAAAACAGTCTGCTTAAAATCGGGTAAAACATTATACAATATTATAGAATGTTTTGTTATATAATATTTATTGTGGGTGATTTTCTCATACACACGAATATCACACTTCAGTGATGAAGCTTTTAGATGGTTATTTGCTGTACCGAAACACACAAAATCAGAACTGGATTATAAATATGAAAACTTTAAAGGTAAATGCTAGGCATTTTATCAAGGCTCAGAAAGTTTATGCTTAATGGTACCCGTTTTATGTAGCCCTAAGGAAATAAGTACACTAAAGTTAGTTCCTTTTTTCTGACAGTGAATGAAGTTTTACTTTTTAAAATTCTGTAACTTTATGCACAAGGCATGAAAAAGGCAAACAGTTCAGAACATTTCTTAGACATTTATAAAGCTATGTATCAGTTTATGAGCAGTTCTGTTTAATTTTGCTGTTTGTACAGGACGAGTACCAGTTTTGCTACCAGGCAGCTCTTGAGTACCTAGGAAGCTTTGATCACTATGCAACGTAAGAAGCCATTTCCTTCCCCCCTGCCCAGTGCCCCCCCTCTACAGCCTCCTGAGCCATAGGAACCTGCTTGTAACAATTGAAATAGTGACAACTATACAAAAAAAAATCAACATAAGAAAATAAGTAAATAAACCCTTTTGTGAAATAAAAACAAAACCACAGAGTGTACTTGGCAGCAGATTCCAGGACCATCATCATGAAAATCCTAATTGGACTGAGCCTAAACCAAGGCAAATGGAAGGATCCGTTTAGAAACCAACTCCCTGTACGTACGTCCTCAATCATGAGACAGAACCCAAAGTATTGGCTCAGACCGCGGGGTGGGAATGACGTATAAGTCGGACCGCTTATTTTACCTCAAGTGTTCTGATATGGAGGATATTATTAATCTTTATGTGGACGTATAACTCCAAACCAATCCTGTAAAGATACAACAAAATAATCAGTCAGTGAAGGAGGAGTGAAATAACAAGATTCTCCTGCACGTGTGTTTGAGCAAATGATGATCGAAGTAGACGTGATCGCACCGAGACTGGTAAGGTGATTGTGCCTGAGATCCTTCAGTGTTGAGTACAGCGGGCACTTGTTAATTCCAGATGGTTCTCAACTAATTTTATCATGGTGGTGGCAGGAGAAGGCTTTCCAGGATTGTGTTGAAGTAGGCAGGATTTTTAGCTGCAATCTCTACAATCACATCCATTTTCCAGACATCAAGGCAAGCTGCAGTCATCTTATAGAAAGTGCTAATTCTTCAGAAGTCGTATCGGTGCTTTTTCGGGACAAGCTAGCCAATGTCTTCACAACACGCCAATGTAGCTTCGTCTTGAAACCGTATGGAGGCGACTGGAGTGTGACCCGACAGTATCTTCAGCCAGGAATGTGAGGACCAAATGATTCTCCACTGAGTTATGTTACCTTTGACTGGTTTTCCCACTGCCATGTGCCGTGTGGTTCAGAACCTGGTAGACGTGGACTACCACCACTACACATATGGAATCAGAAGATTGGTACCCCACCACAATTCATTGCCTTGAATCTGGAAAGGCTTTTCCTTAGACAAAAAAGATTCACTTTGTCTTCTGCGACCGACCCAACAATGAAAGATCTCTCAACGTTCCTGATGGCAGTTGATAACTTCTTGGGGCTCACTGAACACTTTTAAGACCCATCATTTCATCACAGCTTCTTTGGCCATTCACGATAAATCGACATAGATAAAACAACTAACAGAAACAGGGCGGTACGACTTAATGTGTGCATCTCAGAAATATTCATTAAGACTTGAACATATATTTGTGTGACAGAAAGAAGGGAAGCTTCTCTTCTTTCTCTCCCAGCATAGGTCAAAATGGTGTGTGTGTGTGTGTGTGTGTGTGTGTGTGTGTGTGTGTGTGTGTGTGTGTGTGTGTGTGTGTGTGTGTGTGCGCATACTGGAGAATCCTTGAACAGCAGAGCTTTCAGATTAGTGTGCAAGGGAAGATGCTGATTGCGCTGTGGAAGAGCCGTGTGTAGTCTTTTCTTATTTCCAAAAAGCCTTATCGTTGTTGTAACATTATACAAAATGACAATGTTGTATAATTATTATTATGATTACAATTAACATAATTTCATTTAGATTTTCTGTTTAGTTTTATAACATATAAAGATACTGTACTTTTTTTTTAAGAAGGAGAAAAAGAGCTGGTTTTGTTCATATTATGTTAAAATACATTCTATTTTTTCACTATAGAAATGTGGAATGTGGTTGTGTATGTATGTTTATGCACACACACTCACATACACAGTATATTTAAATGCAAAATACAAAGATGTATCCAAATCTTAGTACGGTTAGTATTTTTCCTGTATTTCTATTTCACTCATGAACATGTATTCATTTGTATGAAGTTTTTTTTTTTTTTTTTTTAATCATGATTTGGAAAAATGCAGCTTGGCCTTGTTCTTATTGCTCAGAAAGGTATGAACTTGTAGGTTTGATTTTTATTCTAATCATTATTAGTAATGTGTAGTATGAGGCAATTTTTTTAAGTAGAATTTTTTTTTTTAGCATTAACATCTGAATACTTTTACTTCTACATTTTTTATATTCACAACCTAATGTTTCACCTGCCTTGTGAAAACTTTAATTTTTATTTTTTATTTTATTTTTTACTTTATTTTACATTATCATTGTTTTTTACATTATCATTTACTTTTTAAATCTCAAGACAGATCCTGGGCTTGTTGTGTTCGAACAATGATCCTGAATATGATGTGTAAATAAACAAATCTAGATTCTATGTATTTGTATAATTTGACCCAAAAGTTTTGACTGAATAATTATGAATTTTGAAAATGTGTGGGGGGGGGGGGGATAAAGCTATCCAACTTGGTGTTGTATTAACAGCCTTCATCTCTGATCTATTCTTTCTTTCAAACTTTTATTTAAAAAAAGAAAACATAAATTTTTTTCCAGGCGAGATCTGACTGTACACCTCAGTGAGCTCCGCTGTCATCAAGTTTTTTTTCCTTCTTTTTTTTTCCGTATGTTACTGCTTGAAGCCGATCCTATGTTACATTATCAGTTTTCTTGTTCCCCTTTAAATAAAATAAATTTGTGTGTGGAAAATGAACCTGGGAAGGGCTTATGCTTAGTGCGTACACTAAAACACGAAGGCATAATGGAGGGAGTGACTGCACGAATTCACTTTGAATGAATGGAATTCATTGGTGTGTGGAATCACAACACAGACAGTACGATCGGTTTAGTGGATTTCGTTTCTCAGCATTGCCCGTTTCATTAATCCTTCTGTTTTAACCACTCCGGGTTGAATTACTGAGTCTTCAGTCGGTACTGTATATGTGCATACTGTTACGTTTTCATTTCATTATTATTTTTTCCTGGAAATCAAGCTTTTTTTGCTAACATTTGGATGGAGAGGAAATTCTGAAATCTGGAAATCCAGTGCTGCCTAGGGAACAGTGGTTCAACTTGTTTCACCACAGGACGCTCTTCTAAATGGACGGACACACTTATCTCTGGAGATTTAAAGAAAAATAGATGAAATCTGGACCGCTTAAGGAATGTGTGGACTATTTGACCTAGTGTTTGGGTCCCTTATCTCTGATGGCATCGGCCAAATACCTGAATGGAAAGTCGGCTTGATTAGGGAAAGTTCTGACTCCCGCTCCACTACATATAAAAAACAAGCGAATTGATAAAAAAAAAGAAACAAACAAACAAACAAAAAAAGAAGAAAAGCCAAAATTCAAAAGTGAAAATGTTTGTCTTTGTACGAAAGCCAAGTGATACTGCTTTCAAACTGTTACTTCTAACGGAAACAATAATTGGTTTAAAAACCACTGTGTATGTAGATATGTTGACTTTGTATTAAAGAAATGTTGTCTGAATGTCTGTTTTATCAGTTATTTACGCTCAACATCAGACACTTCGCTAATGACAGTACAGAAACAAAGTAACCGCCAACAATTACGTTAGTAGCATACTTGTGTTATTTATTATCCGTTATTTTGCTTTATTTTTGCCTAATACTTTTGACTTATATCGAAATAATTTTTTTTTTTAATATATTTATACTTTTCTATTTAGTGCATTTTTGACATTGTGAGAATCTAATTGACAAATGTGACTCGTAAAGCTACAAGATAAACTGTTGATGAAGTAGCTACAATATAATTTACTAAGAAAAAAAACGAGTTAATATCTCTGAGGAATATCAACTGTAATGTTTATTCTACAGGTAATTTAATGCACAAAGAAAAATGTACATAAAGTTTGCTATTCTTTTACAAGGCCACACTAAGTAAGATATGGCCAAGTGTTTTATGCACATCAATTGCTGTAAAACAAGTTACACTGTCAGTAACTAACATCAGCGTGGTTTTTGATGTTGATGGCAGGGATAGTATGGCAGTTCTTTTGGATGTACACTTTACACAATGTTGCCCTTTGTGCTTAAATCTCTACAATATATACAGTACATGTAATAAGAGCTGATCATATGATTTTTTTACTTTTCAGGTACATAGCAAAACTACGAGGGGTGTTCAAGTCAAAGCAGGACTTTTTAATTGTATACAATAACAGAACACAGTTGACACAAAAATTGTTTCAATTTACCTCTCTATATATAGTTCCCTGCTACACTAATGCTCTTAAAGCATTCCAGTGTTTCACTAGTACTTGGATACTCAAGTTAGAAAGTATGCCAGACATGATCAGACTGGCTGCTTCACATCCAAAACTCTGGCCTTGCAGAAACCCCTTTAATGGCCCGAACACGTGGAAATGACTTGGAGCGAAGTCTCCATGGGGAGTATGGGGATGTAGCAATAACTCCCAGCCAAGTTCCTGTAATGTGCAAGTGGTCTAGTTGGATTTTTGTGTATTATGTATACAGTTTCCACAGACAGATGCATCTCTTCCACAAGTTATCTGCTGATTTTCAAGGATCAGACATTCTACTCTCGCTGAAAGATCACTGAAGCAACAGCAGTAGACTTCGAGCCACCTCTGCCAGGATCATCATTCACGGATGTATATTTAAAACGTTTGCACCATTTAAGTGTTATTCAGTTTTACACCCTCACTCATGAGTAATGTTATCACATGACCTGGTTTTACCTTCTTCTTTTTTTGGCATAAAAAAAAGCTAATTTTACCCACCAAATAGGTATTATTTTATCATTTGTATAGGTGTTGTTTATGCTACTACATTTACAAATGTTGGGTCAAGCTCTCATGCTAAGTCTCACACACTGTCAGCCCATGTTGGGGTGTTAACTCTGACCTGATCAGTTTGACTGCATCATCAGCTTGTGTCCACAGATTTTGTAGAGGTAAGAAAAGATTCATTTTAAAGCAGCATCAAACAAAATGTAGCGATCACATTTATTCAGCTACTATGTAGTGAATTGGACTAAACAATGTGCAGCGTAGAGTGCTTTTAAAGGAATCCTCTGTGTTTGATTCAGGAGGTGTGTTTTGATTGCTCGTTACAGTATGCAAGTCACACACGGAAGAAACTCAGTAATATGTTCAGACCAAGTACATTACGAAAACCTTATAAGAGTGCCAGCTTTAGTTCCAATGATTTACTATGAAACAAGATATTTGCTGCTAAGGAGTATTTTTAAAATTTGATTAAAAACTACTTTACCATCATCAGTCTGTCTGCAGCTCCTTCACCCAATGGAGGTCTAAAACATTGTTGCAGTTCCTATCTTTGGCACCAAGTGCATTCATACTGTACACTAAGTCTGGCATTGACTGCACCATAGTGCAACATCTGGAAAGATGACCAAATCACTGGAACATTGTCTTCTATTTTTTATTTATTTTTTCATAACGGCCCATCACTCAAAAGACGTAATTAGTCTTTCAGACAAGTTTAAAATGTATGGAGTTTGTATGGAAAGATTAGCGTTTGTTCTATAACTGATAGAAGTGGTGCTGTGCGGTAGACAAGCTGGATTTAAAAAAAAAAAAAGGATGTAAATGTAAAAAGATGGGTTTCGTTACTTTCTGTGTTGTGATCAAACATACAGTTCATTTAGACAGAGGAGTAGTAATAAATCCATTCGTTTTTAGCCACCAGCTTCCAAAAACAGCTATAATGAAATCTGGCACCTTGACAGAACAATCTTAGCTACGTCAAAATTTCACTCTGGGTAGAAATTGATGGCATCTTCATTACACTCCAGACACACACACACACACACCTCCCACTCATTCTGCCTTCTCTCTGATTTTCCTAAACGCTTTGGACACATCGGTTTCATGTTTCATATTCCCATTTTTTTTCCTTCTTATATAACTAAGAGTCAGCCGACAGCATGCAGTCTCTTCATGAAAAGTACATCAGAATTTTCATATTTACTTTTCACGAGCATCTAAAATGTTTGTGGATCCAGTCTAATCAGTGTGTCGATACACAATAGCTGGGATTAAAACGCCCAAGAGGATGAAACTCACACCTGTCACTGTTTATGTTATTGCCTATCACATGGCCCATTAGTTTAGAATAGAGAGCACAAAGGCCAGTTAAATTTATTGCCAGTAGCTAAAGCCTCCAGGTTTTCGCCCACGTTAATTAAAATCACAGCATCCTCATATTACGCTGGGAGTAATTCTGTTCTGTTCTCTGTTAGTGTGATATTAAAAACCAAATGTCTGTTCTCTTGCTTTCACTGGGAACAGTACATGAGCTAATATTACTTCCCAGTCAGTAAGCTCAGTGTGAAGCTGTCCAAATGCCAGGGGCCCTGCTGCTCGCGCTCAACCCATCACCTGTTGCTATTTACGCTCCTGTCTCCCCTGGGCTGAGCACATGGCACTAGCATTTTGCTAATCACACCCTCCATCCAGCACATTCTCTTTGACTAAAGAGGCAGAAAAGAGGGAAAAACAGAGTTGCTCATTTATTATTGGGGAAATGAAGGCGAAGCAGGAGGACGTGGGCTTAATTATGCTCAGAGGCAGGCGCTAGCTCATTAGCGCTTGGCTAAGCAGGACATCGAAGTAGAGTTGTCAGAGCACCCAAAAGCCACAAGAATTTGTAATAAATGGCAAAGCGATGCATGTGATTATCCACAGCCTGTGGCAAACTGACGAGTACATGCTCCTCAACAGTTTCTTATACCAAGGAGCTTTGGAATGCAAGATCTTCTTTATTATTGAGTGCTTGCAACCAAACTGTTGGCAGAACTTGGTCCTTGGTCCTCTGTTTAAGGTTTTTAACGGTTTTCACAAGTTCAGTTATTCTTCCTTCAGACACAGATCCGGGATTTATGAAAGCACTAGTTCTGCTCTGACGATTGTGCAGCTGCTTATTTTGTTGTTATTTTGTATATTGGATGGTTCGTATGTACAGATTTTGTTAAATGTATGTAATAGTTGATATGAGGATGTTTTCTCTGTGCGGTTGTGTGTTTGTGTCCCTTCATATCAAATCAGGTATTAAGTCAGTTCAGTTAGTTCTGCACTATGGCCAGTAGAGGGCAGTAAGCAAATGTATCAAATCTTAATACATTAATACATTTAGTTAATCATAAAACAATTCCTCTCATTACATCCTAAAATCTGCAACAAAAAACATTTTGTACAAAGTTTTGTTAAGATTTGTTTGTTTGTTTGTTTGTTTGTTTGTTAAATGAAAATTAAAACACAATTAAAAACCATATTTTAAAGTGGTTATAGTACCTTCGGATGAGTCTGTTTTTTTGCTGTAACTTAGCTGTATTATCAAACCTAAATAGTAATGTTTTCAATAATGTGCTGTATTATGAACTGCTAATGGTTGCCCTGATGTTTCTTTAGCAAAAGGATGTAAATGATGCACAAAAATAAGGCCCTGAAGTCTAATACGTTCTGGAAGTTTCTAACCCCCCTTTATGCCTTAAATGAGCTTCTGGTTTACAATTAAAATCTCTAATGCTTATGCAACCTCTTGAAGTTTCTCAGAGGCTAATGTTAGCAATTTAGCATAGCCTTGAGCTTCGTGTCTTCATGGGGTCTGTGATGTAAGTGAAAGTGTACAGCAGTTGGCATGCCACCATTTTCAGTTATTGTACAGCATATGGATTATTGCAGGCTGTGTGTGTGTGTGTATGTGTGTGTGTGTGTGTGTGTGTGTGTGTGTGTGTGTGTGTGTGTGTGTGTGTGTGTGTGTGTGTGTGTTCAGTAACACTGAGCTTAGAGTCCCTCTGTTTCACCACAGCAATTTGCCAGCTCTTTGTGTTTATTAAAGAATAAGACTCTGGGTAAAGGCTAACACACCCTTCCTCTGTGTATATGAGTTCATGACGTCTACAATTAGATCATCTCTGTGTGATTGACAGGGGAGTGAGAGACAGCACAGCCAGCTTTAGCCCTCTTGGACACTTAGGGCAAATACATGGTTGGAACGTCTTTACTTTTATGCACTGAAGCTACAAAGCTCATTTTTATACAAGAAAACCCTGACATAAACATCGCCATCAGACCAATGAAATTTTCAGACAGAATGATGCAAGGACTGGGTCTGGAAGGAGAGCTGAAAAATTGGCTTCTTTTGTTTGAGAGAAAAGTCAGCTCTGCGTGTCCCATCCACTGAGAAACAGAGAGAGATCTCAGATCATTTATTCAACAATGACACAAATATTCTGAATAAATACCTATTCAGTCATGTTTGTAATGAATAGAAGACAAATTCCTGTGATCATAACATAAACCTGGTGAAATACAGGACGATTAGCTCCTGTGTTCAGTCTGTATTGCTTTGTTTCTCTCACTCTACCTCTCTTTAATTCTCACTTCTTTTTTTTCTCTCCTAAGTGCTTGTCATTACTTTCTAATTGTTTGCATCATGCAGAATTTGGAGCATGATTTCAAAAAAATCCCAGACCATCTCTCTCCCTCTCTCTCTCTCTCCATCTATCTCTCTCTCTCCCTCTCCCTCTCCATCTCTTTCTGTCTCTATCTCTCCATCTCTTTCTCGCTCCCTCTCTCTCTCCATCTCTTTCTCTCTCCATCTCTCTCTCTCTCTTCATCTCTTTCTCTCTCCCTCTCCCTCTCTCTCTCCCTCTCTCTCCCCATCTCCATCTCTCTCTCTCTCCCTCTCCATCTCTCTCTCTCCATCTCTCTCTCTCTCTCTCTCCCTCCCTCTCTCTCTCTCTCTCCATCTCTCTCTCGCTCTCTCTCTCTCTCTATCTCTGTTTCAGGCACATAATTAACTGGAGCTTTATTTCTTATTCAAATGGATGTAATTATTCAGCCCCATGTGCTGTGAATAGAGAATAAAGACGAGGCTCAGGTCAAATAAATCTGAATGTCTCTGCTGCCCTCTTATGGTCAAAAACTAAAACGCGTTTTTTGTTTTTTTGTTTTTTTGAAGCAGCCATAAACATTAGGTTTGAAGAATTTAATAAATGAAGTCCCATTTACTGAAGGCCCACTTTGCAACTTGTAGGACTCAAAAGATCTGCTGCTATGTCCATGTGCCACATACTGTACCTCCTGTACTGTAGCACACCTTCAGAGACCTCGTGGAGTCCACGGCTCAGTGGGGCCGAGCTGTTCTGCCAGCACAAGGGCATCCGGCACAATAAGTAGACAGGCACTATTAGTGTTTTTGACATAAAATGTGTTAACATGCTGCTCTCTTCCTCTTGGTCCAGATATTAATGCTTCCACAGTCTCTCTCTGTCTCTGTCTCTTGGGATAACTCTTCCTGGCTTATCACCGTAAGAATGTGATTACAACTTCCACTCTTTGTTCTCCCGGATTTCACCAGGGCATATTAAAATGGTTTATGTCCTTTTGAAGTAACAGATGTACTCTACCTTTTGACACACCTTCTAATTCCTTGGTCTTTCCAGATTTTTTATTTATTTATACATACATATACAGGAATCAAACATGTTTGTTTGTTGGTCTTTCGGCTGCTCCCGGCAAGGGGTCGCCACAGCGGAATATCCAGTCCGCACTACAACTTGGCACAGGTTTTACGCCGGATGCCCTTCCTGACGCAACTCTCCCATTTTATCCGGGCTTGGGACCGGCACTGCATCCAGTGGCTGGGGTTTGGGCACTGGCTGGAATCGAACCCGGAATCAAACATGTACAGTACAATAATCTCCTTTGAGATTGATATTGAGATGTGTCTGCTACTTATGATCTGTAAAGCCTTCATATTGGCTCTAATCTGAGATGCTGTTAATAGGTGATTTCTGAGGCTAGTACCTATGAATGATCCACTATAAATCATGCAACAGCTTTTGTCAACTTATCAGTCATCAACTAAATAGAATTGAGAACAAAATCTAAAAAAAAAAAATAATAATAATGCAATGCATACGAATAGGTCATGTGACTGTCCTCAGACTTAACCAAACACATTCATACTCATGTTCCAAAGAAATTATCATTCAGGTGTCATCAATTAATGCAGAATAATCTCAAATAAATTTCTTTATATTGTATTATTTTCAAATGACTGCGGAATGTGTGGTCCTTAAAGAGCTTAGAAAAGCGTGTGCCGCTTCTCAGGATCTGGTTAAAATGATTGACACTTTAAATAATGCTTGCTAAAGGCAATAATTCATGTATAATTTATTTTCCTAATGGCTCTTGATCTTCATGAAATCTATTGTTACATTTGACATATGTAGAGTTGTGTACTGTATGTGTATGTTTTTTGTTTTGTTTTTTGCTATCCATCAATATGGAGAAAACTAAATACAAATTGGCTCAATTGTTCATGAACATTGAACAGTCTAAAGACAAAAAAAGGGGGGAAACGCTCTGGATTTAATTACAATCAGTGTTCCCCATAGAGAGAAGTTAAAGTTGTTTAAGATCCATTTACAAACCTCTCAATCAAGTGTTTACATTAGAGCTATATACTCAATTATATATTCTTTCCAAAAGAGGTCTCATTAAATATTATTTGTGATGTCACTGATCTTTTTAACACCAATGTCTTACAAATTACTACTTATTTATATAATTTTATATTACCTCCCCATATATGTCATCTGAAAAGATCATACCTTGCATATCTATAACTATTTTTAGAGAGAAGTACAGAAGCTCCATCTGTTTATTCGGCACTGCTGTAAGTTGATATCTGTCAAGAACACATCTCTAAGTGGACATAGACAGGTGTTACTGATCCTGTCTCAGAGAGTCACTGTGAGTGTGTCGTACAATGATTACGGTTACAGAGAGGTCAGAACTCTAACACAGGGCAGTGCTACCTCCCAAATGATGAACATCTTTTACCTTTAACTATTCTGAAGGTTAAATGAGGTTAGACAGTTTTATCACTGGGTTGTGAAAGAAAGTATGCCATAGTCTACTATAACATGTTCATATTAAGCATATTACATCTGGGGGAGCACTTAGATATGAGAACTCCATGGTTCCTCATGGTACTCACTCACTCACTCATTCACTCATCCAATAGCCATGCACACAGACCCGTGGGTTAATTGATTAACTTCCGATTAAAAAGTTGCACAAACTGCTTGATAGTGATGTTATTTAATAATGCAACAAGAGCAACAAGGCAAAAAGCAGTTTGAGGTTATAGTTTGTAACACTAATGTTGCTTTATACGTCACCTTAGCAAAGAAAAAATAAGCAGCGGATTGACAGATTGTGGATGAAGCTGTTCATGAGTATAAAGGCTGAATACTTGCTTCTATCTGCAGATCAATATGAGAAATAGCTGCCACTTGTATGTCTATCCTGCACGATCGTTTAGAGCATCAGGAACTGGCAAGTCCCCAGAAACTGGCATTACAGTATGTACTGTATCTGTATGATGCAATTCCAGTGCACATTATTGGGCAGTATAGCAAGCACCATGTGTCTTATATCACATACTCTTCTAGACCAATATCGATAACTAATACCTGCTGGTTTAGCTATGACTGCTTACATTTTTAAAGCCTCTCATGTAGCATTAAATTCCACCAAATGGTCTGTTTTGTATAGATTTTTTGATGAATAAATGTTTTTGATCAGCGTTTTTTATTTAAAAAACAAAGCATGACAATGTTAATAGTGGAAATTTTTAAAGAGAAACAGAGCTTGGCCGTCTCTTTAAGATTAGTGTGCATGTACATTACAGTCTGACTTGAAAACCAGTATGACGAGATGTTTTAGCTCTATGTCATGTCACTTTGAATCCTCCATATTTACGTATAATATGCAGGTGATTGTGTGAAAAATGTTGTTTCCATTGCGGCTGACCTGCATGCACATGTGCAAGTCACACCAAACATTATCTGGTCTTAACTAACATTCATCAAGGACATTTTATCTGCATGTCCCCAGAGGTCTCCTCCCTCAAATCCTTATCATGTTCATATCCTGTTCTTTTATTATACAATCTGAGGCCACAGTGAAAATACCTATATTTCGCATTCTTTTTTATTTAATACAGCAATTTTCATCACAAATGATATCATTGTCAGCAAATTGTGTAAAACGTACACAGTTGGCATGCAGTCTAGGTAGTTGGCATGCAGGCATGAAGTCTAGCCCTAAGGTTGTCTGTAGGTTGCCACTCCATGGCACAGGTTTTAAGCCAAACACTCCTCCATTTTTTTTTTCAGGGATTGGAATTATTATCCCAGCACTGGGAATTAAACACAGACCTCAGGCATCATGGGGAGAAGCCTACAACTGAGGCACCATTGCATGAGAGAAGTCTGACCTTTTGTACAAAGTATTTAACATGGTCAATATCACACATCTGCTACTGGAATAGGGACAGAAATAGTATTTAAAAAAAGGATGCACGTCAGAGACCTATTCTTTAAACTGAGAAAAATAAATACTTTAAATACTTCAAATTTTTTAAACCAGGGGTTTAAAAATGGGTTTAGTGGAAGGAGAATACCAGTTTATTCATTGGAAGTTTATTAATTTTATTTAACAACTATGTTAGGCATATCGGGAGGACATTCTCTCTTTGTTACTACTAAATCTTGTGACCTAACAAGGGCTTATGACCCCTACATTGGGAACCCCTGTGTATCCAATCACATTAGTGTTGTTGTATTACTTGTTCACTATTTGGCAAGATAGAAAAATCATAGAAAAGAATGTACTTAAGGTATTTAGTTAAGGCACGTTTGTTTAAAAAATCCATCCCTACTACAGCCTCCATCACTGTATTTAAAAAGAAAAAAAGTGCTAAAAAGAGTGCTAATGTGATGATGATATAAAGGACGAGTGAAAATCCAATGCCACAAATAGATTTGGAAATCAATTATAGCACGTCCTTGACTTGAGTGTTGTGTGCTATGAAAGTCGCATGGGCACAGAGGCGTTGGCATTCACACCACATTCACGATGCCAATTAATCCGACAATATCACAAGCGGCCCAGCAGACCCGTCTGACAGACTCTTAATTCAATTACACACAGTCACTGACTCTGGGCTAAATGAACCTGAACCATTGTGCTGTTCTCTGTAAAAGGCCACTGGACTCACACCGCTGTTTTGTTTTAGTTCTTTTTTGTTCTTGTTTTACTGCAACTCCAGTAATTCTACAGTAGTTCAATTCAGTGTTTTAGTGTGTTTACTTTGCAACAAGAAGTTAACCAGATTAACTGTTGTTTGTTTGTTTGTTTGTTTGTTTGTTTGATTGATTGATTGATTGATTGATTGATTGATTGATTGATTGATTTTTTTGTTTGGTTGGTTCGTTGTTTCTTTGGTTGGTTAGTTGGTTGGTTGGTTGATTGGGTAGAATTGGTGCCCACTAAATGAGGAATTAAAAGATTCTTTTCTTCTTCTTCTTTGTCTTTCGGCTGTTCCCTTTCAGGGGTCGCCACAGCGAATCATCTGCCTCCATCTAACCCTATCCTCTGCATCCTCTTCTCTCACACCAACTAACTTCATGTCCTCTCTCACTGCATCCATAAATCTCCTCTTTGGTCTTCCTCTAGACCTCCTGCCTGGCAGTTCCAACCTCAGCATCCTTCTACCGATATATTCACAATCTCTCCTCTGAACATGTCCAAACCACCTCAATCTGGCCTCTCTGACTTTATCTCCAAAACATCTAACATGTGTTGTCCCTCTGATGAACTCATTCTTGATCCTATCCATCCTTGTCACTCCCAAAGAGAACCTCAACATCTTCAGCTCTGCTACCTCTAGCTCTGCCTCCTGTCTTTTCTTCAGTGCCACCGTCTCTAAGCCGTAGAGCATTGCTGGTCTCACCACTGTCCTGTACACCTTTCCTTTCATTCTCGCTGATACTCTTTTATCGCACAACACACCTGACACTTTTCTTCATCCATTCCAACCTGCCTGTACTCGTCTCTTCACCTCCTTTGAACACTCTCCGTTGCTCTCGACCGTTGACCCTAAGTACTTTAAATCCTGCATCTTCTTTTCCTCTGCTCCCTGTAGCCTCACCGTTCCTCTTGGGTTCCTCTCATTCACACGCATGTATTCCGTCTTGCTGCGGCTAACCTTCATTCCTCTGCTTTCCAGAGCATACAGTACCTCCACCTCTCCAAATTTTCCTCCACCTGTTCCCTGCTCTCGCTACAAATCCTTCCCAAAATAGGCAGCTAGTAACAATGATATTATGTCCCAATGTTAACTTTTGAACAAAGAATTTTTTAATGGTGTGTAAGTTTTGTTTGTGGCAGCAAAATCAGGCCAGTAATAAACTTTAATATGACAATGGTGTCTATCCCAGTAAGTTAGCTAATGCTAATGCAAAACAAAATATGCTCCTGAGTGGTGCAACTGTCCACTGTTTACCCCATCATCTAGAGATTACTAACAAAACCCTAATCATGTCATTTGCTCCAATATCCTATACAGAGAAAATGAGTTGTTCTGAGTGGGTGGGGGTAATGGCATTCACTCTTTCCTCTGTCAGTCCCAGCAGCACAGGCTAATCGTGCGAACCTGTGATCGTTCATCTTCATTCAACTTCTATATCGCTTTATCCTGTATTTAGGGTCGCGGGGGACCTGGAGCCTATCCCAGGAGACTCAGGGCACGAGGCAGGGTACACCCTGGACAGCGTGCCAATCCATCGCAGAGCACACACACACACACACACACACACACACTCATTCACACACTATGGTCAATTTGGGAACGCCAATTAGCCTAATCTGTATGTCTTTGGACTGTGGGAGGAAACCGGAGAACCCGGAGGAAACCCACCAAGCACGGGGAGAACATGCAAACTCCATGCACACAGAGACGGGAATCGAGCCTGCCCGGGAATTGAACCTGGACCCTGGAGGTGCAAGGCGACAGTGCTAACCACTACACCACCGTGCCGCCTGGAACCTGTGATCGCATACAGTAAATTAGGAAGAGAGCAGACTGTGATGCAGAATAAGCAGCAGTTGTAGATTTACAAGTTTGGTTACTGTTAAATAAATAAAACAAACAAAGAGAAGATGACAGTTCAAATTGGGACACTGATACAGTGACAAATACTTATTAGCTGTTTATGAACAGTTAATTACCCAACTGCTTTCTATGGCTGTTTGTATTTCATGTTAGAACTTGCCTGGGCATTAAAATGTAAAACCACAATAGCATTGAATTCTCAAAGAGATTACAGCAGCTGCAAATCACAAGGTCTTCTCAGGATCTGGTTAAAATTATTGGCACTTTAAATAATGCTTGCTAAAGGCAATAATTCATCAAATGTTAACAATTTATAATTTATTTCCCTAATGGGTCTTGATCTCCATAAAATCTGTTGTTACTGTGTTTTTCTTTTTTAGCAATACTTTAATGTACAGTGGTGTGAAAAACTATTTGCCCCCCTCCTGATTTCTTATTCTTTTGCATGTTTGTCAAACAAAATGTTTCTGATCATCAAACACATTTAACTATTAGTCAAAGATAACACAAGTAAACACAAAATGCAGTTTTTAAATGAGGGGTTTTATTATTTATGGAGACAAAAAATCCAAACCTACATGGACCTGTGTGAAAAAGTGATTGCCCCCCTTGTTAGAAAATAACTTAACTGTGGTTTATCACACCTGAGTTCAATTTCTGTAGTCACCCCCAGGCCTGATTACTGCCACACCTGTTTCAATCAAGAAATCACTTAAATAGGAGCTACTGTACCTGACACAGAGAAGTAGACCAAAAGCACCTCAAAAGCTAGACATCATGCCAAGATCCAAAGATATTCAGGAACAAATGAGAACAAAAGTAATTGAGATCTATCAGTCTGGTAAAGGTTATAAAGCCATTTCTAAAGCTTTGGGACTCCAGCGAACCACAGTGAGAGCCATTATCCACAAATGGCAAAAACATGGAACAGTGGTGAAGCTTCCCAGGAGTGGCCGGCCGACCAAAATTACCCCAAGAGCGCAGAGACAACTCATCCGAGAGGCCACAAAAGACCCCAGGACAACATCTAAAGAACTGCAGGCCTCACTTGCCTCAATTAAGGTCAGTGTTCACGACTCCACCATAAGAAAGAGACTGGGCAAAAACGGCCTGCATGGCAGATTTCCAAGGTGCAAACCACTTTTAAGCAAAAAGAACATTAAGGCTCGTCTCAATTTGGCTAAAAAACATCTCAATGATTGCCAAGACTTTTGGGAAAATACCTTGTGGACCGACGAGACAAAAGTTGAACTTTTTGCAAGGTGCGTGTCCCGTTACATCTGGCGTAAAAGTAACACAGCATTTCAGAAAAAGAACATCATACCAACAGTAAAATATGGTGGTGGTAGTGTGATGGTCTGGGGTTGTTTTGCTGCTTCAGGACCTGGAAGACTTGCTGTGATAGATGGAACCATGAATTCTACTGTCTACCAAAAAATCCTGAAGGAGAATGTCCGGCCATCTGTTCGTCAACTCAAGCTGAAGCGATCTTGGGTGCTGCAGCAGGACAATGACCCAAAACACACCAGCAAATCCACCTCTGAATGGCTGAAGAAAAACAAAATGAAGACTTTGGAGTGGCCTAGTCAAAGTCCTGACCTGAATCCTATTGAGATGTTGTGGCATGACCTTAAAAAGGCGGTTCATGCTAGAAAACAACAATTCTGCAAAGATGAGTGGGCCAAAATTCCTCCAGAGCGCTGTAAAAGACTCGTTACAAGTTATCGGAAACGCTTGATTGCAGTTATTGCTGCTAAGGGTGGCCCAACCAGTTATTAGGTTCAGGGGGCAATTACTTTTTCACACAGGGCCATGTAGGTTTGGATTTTTTTCTCCCTAAATAATAAAACCCCTCATTTAAAAACTGCATTTTGGTTTACTTGTGTTATCTTTGACTAATAGTTAAATGTGTTTGAGATGAGAAACATTTTGTGTGGCAAACATGCAAAAGAATAAGAAATCAGGAGGGGGGCAAATAGTTTTTCACACCACTGTATGTGAAACATATTATGATACAGAGAAGTACTTTTTGTCACACTATTGAACTTCCTTTATAAACACGCCCTGTTGTGCTTATTTTTTCTTCCTACACAGATATCAATCTCTTCATTTAGGGCACAATCATGGCTTGAAAAGTGGTCCTTCCTGTTTTGCTATAGGAATGATCTGGGGAAAAGCCATGCACTGTAATTGATTATTCACTGTATTGTCTCTGTTGCTGCTATGCATGTCATCTCCATCTGGTTTCTGTCTCATTGTGAAATTCCTCACCGTGGTATTTAAATCTAAAGCAGGTTATTGTTACAAGTTTGGTTTTCTTTTCTCAGACTATCTTCACTTTACATTTCTCAAAGTTATTGGTAGTTCTTGCTAATTGCACCAGCAAATTTCCTTTGTTGCTTCTTGGCTTCCGAGTCTGAGGAAGTGAAGAGTGGTCACCAAGACATAACACTGAGTGTGGTGACAAGATTCTGTTAACAAGTGAATACAGTATATCTTTAATTAGGAAAAGATTTCTAAGATGAGATGCTAAGGTTTCTCATTAAGCGATTATATAACAAATATAGGACCATGAAACATTTTTCTAGACATACTAATTTTAAGATTAAATTGTTATTCTTTAAAATGAACAAAATTTGAAGAGAGGACAGTACAATTTCAAGCTTAAAACATCTGATATTTTGTATAATTTTATGTTTATCGCATATGTATATTAATTTTTTATCAACTTGGCACCATATAACTTTTGTACCGTGGAGTCTTAATCTTGGGTTTCACTAAATATGGTTTTGAAACTTTATCTAAATTTTAAAAAGTATAATATTTATGTTGTCTTGTTTATTAATTTTTCATGCACAAAGTTTAAAAATAAATAAATAGTTGAAGCTAGTTGAAATAAAAGCTTGGCTTTGAAAAGGATTTGATGATTTTTTGTCTTTTCTCTTGATCTTAACTCCATCTTGACTTGGCCTTGACTGCTTTAAAAAGATCTCATCTTGGCTAATCCTGGTTTTGGACTTGGCAATAGCGGTTTTCACTAAAGCTCTACTGCATATGTATACTTTGGTGGCATTACCATGCGCTACAGAGAAGCAAAAGCTTCTTAAAATACCATTGGATCCTTGGTCTATAGGAGTTTCCAGTACCATTGTTCTTTGATTTCCCTGAGCAGCAGATGATGAAGCATGTTCATTTCCAGGCCACGGGTTGAATGATAAAAAAAGGGCAAAAAGGAAGGATGAATAAGTTTAAAGATGCATTCATTAACTTGTCTGTCTGGTGGACAGCCCCTGCTGATCTCAGATCAGTTATGTGTTGTTGTTTTTTTTTTGCGTAATTTCTATATTTCTGATATAATGCAGCTATGGAATAGTTTGAAATACACACTTCCAAAGGAAGTACAGACAAATAATTTTCTAAAGCTATTTTTGTAAGCTCAGAATAAAGACTATTTTGCTTCATTATCCAAGCTTGCAAAGAGTTTCAGAAGAACAATAAAGTAAACATGAACATATAAACACTAGGAATGCCTTTCTTTTTTAATTCAATGGATTAAATTCCAAAAATGCATGGAATGTATTTATTTATTTACTTATTTATAATAAAAAGAAAACTTGCTTGCAGCCAGCCTTTATGTGGATATGGAATAGGAAAAAAGAGAAAATTCTGTTATTATAGTAAATTTTTTTCTATTTGACTTGCACAATGTCAAGTAGCATTTGATGGTTTTTATAACACATTTTAAATGTGCTAATAAATAATAAAGGAGGTGAAAAGAAAATATGGCAAGGGGAAATCAAGAGCTACACTGTAAACAATAAATAGTCCATTTTACGGTAAAAAAACGGCAGCGGTGGTTGGCAGAATTCTACCGTAAAAAATACGGTAGCACCGGTATTGCACTGCGAAAAAAATAATAAACCGTAAATTTGACGGTAAAAAATGGCAGCTGTGGTTGTCAGAAGTTTACCGTAAAAATTTCTACAGATTTTTAAAAAAAAATTTTACGGTTTATAACTGTCTAATTTATGTTGTTATGAAAACCGTTTATTCCCGTCAAATTCCAGGGTTTACATTGTAACAAATACGTATCATAACCATGTTTTTCACAGCTCAGAACTGTCTAATTTAAAGATTTATGTTGTAATAATAACAGTTTATTTCCATCTTTTTTACAGCTCAGTACTCACACACTCTCACCCATCATCTATACAACTTTATCCTATATATTGGGGGGGGGTGACCCACCAAGCATGGGGAGAACATACAAACTCCATGCACACAGAGATGGGAATCGAGCCTGGCCGGGAATTGAACCTAGACCTTGGTGGGGGAAGGCGACAGTGCTAATCACTACACTACCGTGCTTGCTAGACAATTGCTGTCATTGTTGTTGGACTATTTGTTTTATTATGAATAACCACAGTGAATTCATTCAGCAATTCTGTGAAAGCATCATTTTATCACACTAGCTGGGAGCTAAAAGAGATAGAAGTTACATTGCTAAGCATTCGGATTTTACTGTTAAGAAACTATTAAGAGTACTTTTATACTAATTGATGAATACAAACCTAAATCAAATCATCAAAACCCATCAAAAGTTATTCAAGACTCGGACATCAGCATGGCCCCATGTATTTTTTAATAAAGACAGCAAAACAATATTTAAATTCTCAAAATCAAATATACAAATGTCAGGGTGGACATTTTTTTGGGCAGACAATCTAAGTATGGCGGCGGGCAAAGTGGCGCGTGCTAGCGGCTGTCCTTGCCACAGTCATCAAAGGGTGGAATACCATTCACAAATTTGAAGTCCTTGGCTAATGTAAATTAGACGGATATAAACCGTAGAAAAAAATATTAATATCCGTAAAATATACAGTATAATGAGTGCAGTCCTGTACAACCAATAGTGTTTGCTACCGTATTTTTTACGGTAAATTTCTGGCAACCACAGCTGCCAGTTTTTTGTCGTAAAATTTACGGTTTATTTATAAACCGTAGAAAAAAATATTAAAGTCCGTAAAATATACAGTATAATAAGTGCAGTCCCGTACAACCAATAACGTTGCTCCCGTATTTTTTATAGTAAATTTCTGGCAACCACAGCTGCCAGTTTTTTACCATAAAATTTTAAAGTTTATTTTTTACAGAGCAGATATTTTTCAGATTTTTAAACTCTATCAACAAAGGTTTAGTAAAATATAAACTGATGCTTCATGATATTAGTAACAAATACCTTCTCTTAGTGTTTACTTTTTTATAAATACAGTATATCATAAATTTTACTGCAATAAACCATATTTTCATAGGTTTTTAACTGTTAAATTTAAGGTCTTACTGTGTAAAACTAATTACAGTTTTTCACTGTAAATTCTACGGTCATCCCAAGTTTTGTGAAATATGGTTTTATTCTGTAGCATTTATACTGTACAGTATTTTACTGTTAGAATTACGAACATTTTTTACAGTGTAGGCACTGTCCCAGAGAAAGAGAGCAAATGCTTTTGCCAAGAAAGAACATTTCATGGCATGGAGTTCATAAGTCATCCTACTTATAAGTCATGACTAATGATGCCGAATCTCTGCAGCAGTTTGAATTGCAATTGGCTGTGACAATGAAGTCTTTTCCAGCTGAGTTCTGTCAGGATGTCAGGAAAAATCTGAAGCTTGTTACAAAGAGCTGATACTGTTTTTTCCCCACAATGTTTTAAAGTTTAAATATACTTCCTCACAGTAAACTACTGCACAAACCTTTTAATTAAATAACAGTCAGTAATACAAATGCAATGATATAAATATGTGATTTGTGGGCAGAAACAATGTCAGGGCACCTTCTGACCAGACGGGATTGAGAATTTAACAGAACTGTAGTATAGTATGAACTTTAGTCATACTATTTTGTATTTTGTAGTACAGTAAATTTCTGTATTATCATTCTTGCACCTATATCATATGGGTCATATGGGTTCTGCCAAAAGTTCAAATTCCTTTTTTTTCCTAAACCCTTATAAAAAAAATTATAATTCCCAGTCGTGTTTGACAGATGGTACTTAGTTACTAACCCAGTAACCCAGTGTATGAATCTATCCAATGACATAAATGTCAAAACACTTTTGTAAATCGGTCTGGATAAGAGCGTCTGCCAAATGTCAAAATGTAAATATAAATGTAAATGAGGATGGGATCTTTGTTCAGTCTGGTTCCTCTCAAGGATTCGCCTATTGTCATCTCAGTTTCGTCTATGCCACCATCGCCCTCAGCTTGATTGTCAGGGACAAACTGATAATTATAAGTTATTTGCTCACATTTATAACATGATGATTATAGCATATTTCCTCACTTTTTAAAACTAATTTCCTTTTTTGTTTTGATAATGCTGCTTTGTGACAAATACTATTGTTAAAATATTATATAAATAAAACTGAATTGAACTGAATAATTGTTTAAACCATCTGTGCAGACCTTGCACAGGAACGCGTGTGTGTGTGTGTGTGTGTGTGTGTGTGTGTGTGTGTGTGTGTGTGTGTGTGTGTGTGTGTGAGAGAGAGAGAGAGAGAGAGAGAGAGAGAGAGAGTGAGAGAAAACTATCATAGATTTATTGTGTGGGACAGATCCTGCACATCTCTGGTCATTGATCTAAGTTAATAAATCATAAATATTCCTGAAAACAATGTAAGACTTTTTAATGCCCTTAACACTCCATGTGCCGCTTGAGATGTTAAGAATATGCAGCTTTATTACGTCCCATTAATTCCTTACAGAAGTGGAATCTCTTTGAAGACATCCATTAGCTTGTCTTTAGGGGAAAAGCAGAGCCCTTTATAAGGATGTGTTTATACATGTCTATATATTCCTATATGTGCTGCCAGCAAATGCTGAACAGGAAAGGACAGAGTCCTCAAATACATGACACCCAATCTTATGTGAAGCAACAAACTGGTTGCTGCTGAGAAAGTTTGTTTGGAAAGCTGCCATGGCACTGCTGAGCTACAGTTCAATTTTATTGACATGCTGACTGGCAACATTCCTGCAAGACTAATCTATCTTAAAGGAATAGTTTACCTAAAAATTATATTTTATACAATTTTTCTTTACCATAAATGAAAGCCAAAATATTATCAGCCACTTGTATGGCATGCACTTTAAGCCAGTGTTTTTATAATTTATAGATTTTTATAGGTAACAGTATTATGTCAAAATGAACACAGATTCACATTAAAGTCGTTCAGTTACTCAGTTACCGCTTGATTTTTGACACTGTAAAACACATTGATATCTGTAAGGGCATATTTAAGATGTATTTAATGATGAAAACTTTAAAGTTACTTAAATGTTATGTATGTAAGTCGCTCTGGATAAGATCATCTGTCAAATTCTTAGATGACAACATGAAGCTGAATCATATTCTTCTTCAATACATAGTTTGGTGTTAGACACAAGCAGGATGTGTGGCCTAAAGTAATCATTTCAATTTGAATTATAGATTAAATTGCAAACAGGACCAAACAATGGGCATCATTTTTCAAACTGGGTAGAAATTACTTTATTAATAAATAATTTGCAATTATTTATACATAAAATGGGAATCAAAAAACAATCATGAGTTTTTGTAAATTCACTGTTTACTAAACGTATTAAGTTATTTTATTTTTTTATATAGTTTACTATGTTCTGCTTTTTCTTATTAGATGCTTATTTTAGCATTGAATTAGAAATAATAAAATTTTAGCAATGCTTTGGTACTTTTGCAATATGTAGTATTATTTATTATATTTATGAGGTGCGATAATATATTTAGTTCTCTAATGCTTGACTTCCACCTGTTAAACAAACAAGCAAACAAACAAAAAAAGCATTGATGACAACATTCCTTAGAACCAATAATTCCAAAGTGAAAATAGAAGAAAAGCTTCCTGAGGGAACAACAAAGGGAACTCTACAAATGCCTTCATTGTGGCAGAAAGTAATCTGGTCTCAATTAAATATTTTTTTTTTTGTACAGGTCCTTCTCAAAAAATTAGCATATTGTGATAAAATTCATTATTTTCTGTAATGTACTGATGATTCAATTCAATAAAATTTTATTTGTATAGCGCTTTTAACAATTGACATTGTCTCAAAACAGCTTTACACAATCTAAAGAATTATTTAAGTTTGTAATTATTTAAGTTTGTAATTTATAAACATTAGACTTTCATATATTTTAGATTCATTACACACAACTGAAGTAGTTCAAGCCTTTTATTGTTTTAATATTGATGATTGTGGAATACAGCTCATGAAAACCCAAAATCCCTATCTCAAAAAATTAGCATATCATGAAAATGTTCTCTAAACGAGCTATGAACCTAATCATCTGAATCAACTAATTAACTCTAAACACCTGCAAAAGATTCCTGAGGCTTTTAAAAACTCCCAGCCTGGTTCATTACTCAAAACCGCAATCATGGGTAAGACTGCCGACCTGACTGCTGTCCAGAAGGCCATCATTGACACCCTCAAGCAAGAGGGTAAGACACAGAAAGAAATTTCTGAACGAATAGGCTGTTCCCAGAGTGCTGTATCAAGGCACCTCAGTGGGAAGTCTGTGGGAAGGAAAAATTGTGGCAGAAAACGCTGCACAACGAGAAGAGGTGACCTGCCCTGAGGAAGATTGTGGAGAAGGACCGATTCCAGACCTTGGGGGACCTGCGGAAGCAGTGGACTGAGTCTGGAGTAGAAACATCCAGAGCCACCGTGTACAGGCGTCTGCAGGAAATGGGCTACAGGTTGCAAATTTTGCATGTCATTCGGAAATCAAAATGCCAGAGTCTGGAGGAAATGCCAAAATGCCTGAAGTCCAGTGTCAAGTACCCACAGTCAGTGATGGTCTGGGGTGCCATGTCAGCTGCTGGTGTTGGTCCACTGTGTTTTATCAAGGGCAGGGTCAATGCAGCTAGCTATCAGGAAATTTTGGAGCACTTCATGCTTCCATCTGCTGAAAAGCTTTATGGAGATGAAGATTTCATTTTTCAGCACGACCTGGCACCTGCTCACAGTGCCAAAACCACTGGTAAATGGTTTACTGACCATGGTATTACTGTGCTCAATTGGCCTGCCAACTCTCCTGACCTGAACCCCATAGAGAATCTGTGGGATATTGTGCAGAGAAAGTTGAGAGACACAAGACACAAGAATCTGCAAAAGGATTCCCGACCAAGTATTGACTGTATAACTGAACATAATTATTTGAAGGTTGACTTTTTTTGTATTAAAAACACTTTTCTTTTATTGGTCGGATGAAATATGCTAATTTTTTGAGATAGGGATTTTGGGTTTTCATGAGCTGTATGCCACAATCATCAATATTAAAACAATAAACGGCTTGAACTACTTCAGTTGTGTGTAATGAATCTAAAATATATGAAAGTCTAATGTTTATCAGTACATTACAGAAAATAATGAACTTTATCACAATATGCTAATTTTTTGAGAAGGACCTGTAAATTACTTTCTATTAAGAGCTTTGGCTTGAAAAGATTTTTGTGGAATCACCTGAAATTCTTTCAGGATAGTTAGACTAATTTAATAAGTGGGCAGGAAAAGATAGTGTTTTCTTTCATTCCTGCAAATAAGCATTAGTACTCTTTTTAAATCAATTTGTTACTTTTTTTTTTTTTTTACTTTACTGTACCATGGTCAACATTTGTTGTTTTAAATGCACAATGGAAACTATTTACTGACACTTCTGTCAATTTTATCTTAAGTTTACAGTTTCCTACAATACCCACAATGTTCTACAGTACATGCTGGCATTGGTTAAATGATCCTTTTAACTTTGCATGAAGAAAGTGATGAAGCATGTCCTTACTTCTTCAGTCTGCTCATTTCTCTTATCTCTACATACGGTCTGCTGAAATAGATCACTCCACATGCTGATACAGTTTTTTTTTTTATCTTAGATCGCTAACCCACAAGGTCACATCAGCACAACTGTGTTGAATATGCAGGAAACCTTAAGCTCAATGTTAGCTCTCTGAACTATTCTACATTTAATTACTTATTTAATTTGACAATGAGCTTTGCTGAAAAATGTTGTGAGAAAAGAAGCCTTTGTCAGCTTGTTTTTAGGAGCTACCCGTCAGTTCTGTCTTGGGTTATTGAAATGTTTTCTTCTATTAAGCCTCATTATACCTGCACTAACAACGTGCCTTTGAGATGTCAGTGTGGCACACAATCTCTTTGCAAAAGAATACCAGAAAACACAAGTAACAGATGAAACAGAAATATAAAACTAATACATTAACCACAGAACCAATTACATAAACTATATTTAAATATTGTCATAGTTAATTGGTTTAAAGGTGAATGTTACCATTAATTAGTTATGAATATTCAAACAGTATTTGTATCCCTTGCGTTTATGACCCTGTTGGCCTTCCGTACAGAGCGCTCGCACGCGACGACCTAGCTGCTCTTTTTGCAAACACGTACTGTGGTTTAGGCGCACGGAAAATGTACCGCGCGGTTTTTACATACTTAACTGTAAACTTGCTAAAAGCAGAGAGAAAAACCATCTTATTAAAGTGTAGCAACTTAGAATTATCTTGTTGTGGTAAGTAAAGTTCTACAAAACGCTCAAATGTATAAAGGCTACGTGCAATATGTATGTCAATATAATTGAGACAGCAGGCTAGTTTGATTTATTAGTCATAGTCAAGTGTGAGTCCATCAAACCCATATACTGTATATTAATTCACAGTCACTTTCTCTATACATTTAAAGATCTATACATTAAATTTCAGTTTTGAAAAAAAAATCAGCTACATTATTTGTAAAATATTTATAATGTATAATTTAACTTTCACTAGGTTTCCTCTGGGTACTCCGGTTTCCTCCCACAGTCCAAAGACATGTAGGTTAGGTTGATTGGCGTTCCCAGATTGCCCGTAGTGTGTGAATGAGTGTGTGAATGTGTGTGCCCTGCGATGTATTGGCACCCCGATTGGATGGGTCTACCCCGCCTCGTGCCCTAAGTCTCCTGGGATAGGCTCCAGGCCCCCACCACCCTGAATACAGGATAAAGCGATATAGAAAATCAATGAATGAATGAACTTCCACTATCAGAAATAATATTTATAATATATATATATATAATGAATTTGAAGAGCAACTTCTGTAAAAAAAAAATTAATTACTTTAAAAATCTGTGAAATTACTAAATCTTTATTTTATACTTCTGAATACTGTGAATCATTTAGTAGACATTGTAATGTAACGACATAAGTTATTCGCTCTGCTTTATGGGGTTGCAGAGGGAGTTTTTTCCGAAGCTATCTTTTTTCCGCTTTACCGCTAAGGATGTAAAAGCTGCGACCTCAATGCCTCTAAGCGTGTTTTCAGGAAGCGCGGCAGGCTTAACCACAGAGTGAGACGCCCCTGTTTAGACGCGCCTGTGACATTGTAGAGACAATGAGAAACAAGAAGCAAGTCACCAAACTAATGCTCTGCGGATGAAGGAACATCTTTAAGGTAAAAAAATTGTCCTGATTTTGCTATATAATTAGGATATTTACGGATTTGGAAAACCGCAATGGGTGAGGTGTTGCCTGAACTACAGAGCAAAGATAACTAAAGGGATTTGATACGTTTATCACTTACAGCCAATTTTCCCGCATTGATTTAACACCCAGAGTGTTGTATTAACACACTACAGTATTTATCAAAATCCAGTTGGACTCAAATGAACTGTTAAAGTTTTAAATCAACACTGGGGCTTTTACTGTGCAGTTTGTGTTTTTTGAAATCTTATTTAGAAAAATCGTCCATATATTTAGTTTCGCTTTTGAGTTTTTCTTTTCTCGTGATGTACAGTATATAAAATCCAGATAGACTTCCGGATGTTTTGTTCCTATGGAGTTTTCTTTGTGTCTACAAGAACTGAATAATGTATATAATCCATACTGCTGCTAAAGGTTTAGGGTTGTGTGTCATCCTGACATACTGTATAGTGGTCCAGTTGCATTGGTGTTTATAAGAGGGGGAAAAGTAAATGATGTAAAACATTAGGTATAAAGATGATCTCTCACTGTCAGCTCAGACAAAGTGCAAGAGTTTCATTCTCATTCAATAATTTCAGATTCTTCAACATCATGTTAATAAGGAACCCACAAAAAGTAATGGACAGGTGTTCAAATGCTGGACTTTAGTCCCAAAATGCAACACAACTATACATTGTTGAATAATTTTCAAGACGCTTCTTCAGTCATCATTTCTTTTGGAAATTTTACATGGCCTCTTTTGCTACATTAAGTTTTTGGTTTATATAAAATAAAATATGGGCTGAATCTGATCTAACATGGTCTCCATTTTGGATTTTGGTTCTTTTGTTCCTGCAGCTCTTTATTTTGACAAAAAGATCCATCATTAAAAGCCGTCTCTGGTGCCAAAATCCGCTTTTGTCTTGTAAACAGATGAATAGATTCTTGATCATGCAGCAAGACTTACCCAAAAAGGGAAAAAACTAATCTGTAAAATAAACATTTCATTGCAAATAAGCAAAACAAATGAAGGGCTCATTCCAGTTGTTTCAGTTGCCCCACCAATATTATCAGAGTTTTCCTTTAACCCCTGTCTGTGAAAGACAACATGTTTGGAGTGTATTTGCTTTTCTAGTTTTTCACTGTAAGGCTATTATACTAATGTTACTAACAAGTACTAGTGTGTGCTTTTATTTTTAGTCAAATTATCCTTATACAGTGGCATGAAAAATGATTTGTCTTTGTACCCCTTTCCCCTGTCCAGACTGATACATGTCAATTCTTACCTGTTCTAAAATTTCTTTAGATAGTGTTGACTTTTTGTTGTTTTTACAGGTCTCAGACAGGTTTTTTAAAAATTCATAAAAAATAAACTCTCTCTCTCTCTCTCTCTATATATATATATATATATATATATATATATATATATATATATATATATATATATATATATTCTTCTTTGTCTTTACCTCTAGACCTCCTGCCTTGCAGTTCCAACCTCAGCATCCTTTTACTGACATGCTCACAATCTCTCCTCTGAGCATGTACAAACCACCTCAATCTGGCCTCTCTGACTTTATATCCAAAACATCTAACATGGGTTGTCCCTCTGATGAACTCATTCTTGATCCTATCAATCCTTGTCACTCCCAAAGAGAACCTCAACATCTTCATCTCTGCTACCTCTATCTCTGCCTCCTGTCTTTTCTTCAGTGCCACTGTCTCTAAGCCGTAGAGCATTGCTGGTCTCACCACTGTCCTGTACACCTTTCCTTTCATTCTCGCTGATACTCTTTTATCGCACAACACACCTGACACTTTTCTTCATCCATTCCAACCTGCCTGGACCCCCCTCTTCACCTCCTTTGAACACTCTCCGTTGCTCTGGACCGTTGACCCTAAGTACTTTAAATCCTGCATCTTCTTTTCCTCTGCTCCCTGTAGCCTCACCGTTAATCTTGGGTCCCTCTCATTCACACACATGTATTCCGTCTTGCTGCGGCTAACCTTCATTCCTCTGCTTTCAAGAGCATACAGTACCTCCACCTCTCCAAATTTTCCTCCACCTGTTCCCTGCTCTCGCTGCACAGCACAATGTCATCTGCAAACATCATAGTCCATGGAGACTCCTGTCTTAACTCATCTGTCATCCTGTCCATCACCAGAGCAAACAAAAAGGAGGCTTAGAGCCGATCCTTGGTGCAGACCCACTTTCACCTTGAACTCTTCTGTCACACCTACAGCACATCTTACCACTGTCTTAGCACTCTCATGCATGTCCTGTACCGCTCTAACATACTTCTCTGCCACTCCAGACTTCCTCATATAACACCACATATGTCTGTCATATGCATTCTCTAAATCTACAAAGACACAATGCAACTCTTTATTACCTTCTCTGTACTTCTCCATCAGCATCCTCAAAGCAAATACTGCATCTGATGTACTCTTTCTAGGCATAAAAGCATATTGCTGCTCACAAATGCTCACCTCTGCCCTTAACCTAGCTTCCACTACTATATATATATATATATATATATATATATATATATATATATATACATACACACAGTATATATATGTGTGTGTCTGTGTGCAAAAAATAGGAGGCAATTACTTTTTCACGTACTTTAGGGCCAGGCAGGCAGGTTTGGACAGCTATACAGTATACCCTTACTAAATGGGTATTATCATCATATAAAGACTGCATTTTGTATTTACTCAAATTATCTTTCAGATCTGAATTAGTTAAGTGTGCCAGCTTATATATTTTAATTTTCAGAGCCCCCAGTGACATTTATCTGACTCTAAAGAGGAACGTGTATGTCCTTTAAAATGGCATGCATGTGCACCTTGATACATCATTGCTTTGAGAAATGAATGTGATTTTAAGATATGAGTAGGATTTTGCTCTGAAAGATGGCAAGCAGTTATTCAGCTGTATTTGTACAGAAGAATGAAGAAAGCCAGATGCCGCCCTTTAGGTGCCGGGGGCTCATTGATGTCATCAAGCACTCTACACGTGCACAAAGTCAAAAAGTTTCATGAATTCCGATCTACCCATTATCGTTCATTTCACATGACCTAGTAAAAAATAGGATTTGAGTCATTTCAGGCTGATTTTCTAATGAGAACCCTAACCACAATCGTGCGCAAGTCAGTGCACTCACAGTGCTTGTCCCAAGCTTAGATAAAATGGGGAGAGTTTTGTCAGGAAGGTCATCCAGCATAAAACCCATGCCAAATCCTATATTTGGGTCAGATTGTCCTCTATGGTGACTCCTAAAAGATACAGCTGAAAGAAGCAGTCACATATTCACGCAGTATTTTCTCAGGATAAAACTGTTTCATTTATTTATGCATTTGTTTTGCTTCTTTTATTTCAAAAATAAAATGTAAGTTAATCCACTGTCACAAAAGAGTATACTTTACGAAATTTAGTATAGTTTGTAAGCGCATCTTACTGTACTCTTATCTAAATTAGTATGATAAAGATAAACTCTGTAATGCCTTTATTTCAGCACTGTTTAAGCTTAAAACTTCTCCCTTAACTTTTACCTTATATGTCTAAATTAGCTAACAGTAACAGTGTAATAATATCTATTATGTAGGCCTGTTTATTTTCAGTATTTTCAGATCACTCATTGGTGAGAAAGACATTTCTGTGTTAATTTAATGCAAACCAATGAGGGCAATGCACTGTTATTTAAAATATGTAAAAGCAACACTGACAAAAAAATATATATTTATCCTGTATGAACATTTTTCTAAGTCAAATACTACACAGGAATTGAACACTCTCATTTAACACGGTTTACCGCAGCGTATAAAGGTACAGTATAGTACTGGGTTTAGGTTAGATTGGGTGTTTATTTCTATTCATACATATTTAATGGCCTTTAGGTTTGTTTAAGTAACACCTCCACATTTTCCTGTTTGTTTATGTATGTCATCACATACATGCTTCCTGTTTGTTCATGTACTGTAGAAAACCCCCTAATACAATGAGCTCTCCTGATGTTATAGCCATTATACAGCTGATGAACCAGAAACATTCCATTTTTAAAAAATACATTATAAATATTTTTGCATGAGTAGCCATTAGGCATTTGTACTTGTAGCCCTCTCATTGACCACTTTAACAGAAACACCTACAAAAGCAGAAGGCCGCATCTTATTCTAATCCTACCAGACAAGATCAGGAATCTGAACATATAGTACAGTGGGGCACAAACTAGCCCATATGGCACCAAAAAAAAAAAACATGACTTAATCAAATACACTGAAATCACACATTTCTTGTCTGATATGATAAAAACGTTAAGCTGCTTTTATGCACTGTATACAGGTACCTGCCACATGACTTGGTGATAATAATCATTTTGATAAATGCATGAACAGGTGTACAGGTTTCCCTAATGAGATGGCCAGTGTGTGAATAGAACAGAAGTGTTAATCAGCCGGTCAGATTTAAGAACTTTTTTTGATTATTGTGTGATGTGATTTATTTGGCAGTTCTAGAGTGAGGCCTACAGGATGACCCAGTTACCTGACCGAAAGGACTAATTTGAAGAAGAATCCGACAAAGCAAGTGTGGTACCATCATGTCAGTTGAGCCAAACAACACAAGCAATGAGGGATTAAATATCTCCTTTTGCTTTTCTATTAACAAAGACCGTTTAAAAACCAATGACACCATCGCTGCACGCTACTTTCCAGTGGTGTTCTCTGTGCTGGGCCTCATCTCCAATTTGTTTGCCTTTGTAGTGCTGGTTAAGACCTTCCAGCAAACACATAGCCGCTCTCGATCCTCCTTCCTTCTCTTTCTGTGTGGCCTAGTGGTGACTGACTTCATGGGCCTGCTCGTCACTGGAGTCATTGTGGTACCTTTTCGCTTCACAGAATATAAGTGGACGGACTTGGACCCCCACTGTCACCTCTGCAATTTTATGGGCATGTCAATGGTGTTCTATGGCCTGTGCCCACTCCTTTTAGGTGCCACAATGGCCATGGAACGATTTGTTGGCATCACTCGGCCCTTTGCTCGGTCCACCAAAATGTCAAAGGGCCGAGCATACACTATGGTGCTTAGCGTATGGGTGACAGCCTGGTGCATAAGCCTGTTGCCTCTGATCGGTTTGGGTAGCTATCACCTCCAGATCCCTGGTTCGTGGTGCTTCCTGAACATCAGCTCTAAGCCTCTGGATATGGTTTTCTGCCTGGTGTTCTCAGGGGTCGGGCTACTGTCTCTGGCTGTGTCCTTCATCCTGAATACTGTGAGTGTGGTCACCTTACTGAAAATCTGCTGTGGACAGGACTCCAGTCAGCGCCGGAGAGACTATGAGGTGGAGATGATGGTGCAGCTCATCCTTATCATGGTCATTGCATCCGTCTGCTGGTATCCATTGCTGGTAAGTGTGTGGATGTGTAATGTGTGGAGCTTTAGTTTATCAAATTAAGTTTTGCTATGTACAAGAAAACTAAACCAGAATTTGCTTAAGAAGTGAGCAAAAATGATTAGCAAGGATTGTAAAAAAGGATAGCAAGATAAAATATAAGATTTTAAAAGGATAAAATACATATTTTTTCAATATCAATCAGGATTTTTATTCGTATCAAATGCTATAACAATGGTATACACTTTGTGTTTCTCAATTATTTAAACTTTATACAATACAAGGATATTTCACATAAATCAACACAACAATAAAAGCATTAAGTTTGGCATAGTTTTGGCTCCACAGTTTCTCCTCAAGCAGCACACTTTGTAAGAAGGCTGTGTTCAGGAAATATGCTGTGTTTTGGAAATGCAGTGACATAACCATGTTGGGTACTGATAAGCCATGCCTGGAAAAAGCATCTCCGGCAGTTGACTGCACAGGAAGCCACTCTTTTTAACTCCTGGATATAAAACGCACGTGCCTCACGTCAAATCGTGTAATTATCTATGAATAAAGCCCAGTTAAAAAAACATATGCCTAACCTTTATTAAACTATTCCATTAAATATAAAATATCAAATGCTAAAATAAAGGTGTGGATATTGGAGAACTACGTATTTTATTAAGTAGATTCAATAGTTTTAATAGATCCTGTTTGAGGCGGCGCGGTGGTGTAGTGGTTAGCACTGTCGCCTTGCACCTCCAGGGTCTGGGTTCGATTCCCGTCTCTGTGTGCATGGAGTTTGCATGTTCTCCCCGTGCTTGGTGGGTTTCCTCCGGGTACTCCGGTTTCCTCCCACAGTCCAAAGACATGCAGATTAGGCTAATTGGCGTTCCTAAATTGCCCGTAGTTTGTGATTGGGTGTGTGAGTGTGTGTATGTGTGTGTGCCCTGCGATGGATTGGCACCCTGTCCAGGGTGTACCCCGCCTAGTGCCCGAAGTCTCCTGGGATAGGCTCCAGGTCCCCCGCGACCCTGAACACAGGATTAAGCGGTATAGAAAATGAATGAAAAAGATCCTGTTTGTTAAACATAAGATAATTGCTGAGATAAATACAGTAGTTCTGTTATACGGCGGTACTGTAGTATCGCTCCTTGGTTCAAGTCCCGTGGTTGGTGGGTTTCCTAAGAGTGCTCCGATTTACTTAAAAATCCAGATGTGCAGATTAGGCTAATTGCCATTTCCAAATTGTTCATAGTGTGCAGGTGAGTGTGTGTGTGATTGTGCCTTGTGGTGGATTGGCACCTTAGAATGTACCCTTGCTCAGGTCCTGCGTTGCCTGTGATAGGTTCCAGGCCTTCCACAAGCCTGTACAGGGTTAGCGGTATAGACAATGAATGAGTAAGAGAGTGTGACAATGTGTAAATCAGCTTATGAACTTTATTATCCAAATTTGTGCTGTCTAAGTCATTGAATCCACTTGGACTGTTCCTGCTGTAATTGTAACCAAATGGATTTAAATATTTATTTTTTGAAAGCCTTTAAAAGCCTTTGTTCCTGTGTTTAAATTTCAGATGTATTTTTTATATATCCATTATCCAGTAAACTATGCCACATCTGTGTGTTCGGATAAATCATGACATTAAAATTCAAATAATGGAACATTTTTAGTTCAAATAGTAAACAGCTTTCATCTCACAGTTTCACTATTTTGTCACAATCTAATTAACAGTAGCTTAATTTGATCCAACTCATTTTCAGTCCTTTCACACTTTTCTCCATGCTAAAACTGCTGACTGAAAGGAAGCTATTTATGACCTTTAGAAAGCTTAGCTATTAGCATCCCTGCTGACCTGAGAAACCATCAGGAAATGTGTCCTAGGTGGGCGACCCGGTGTGGGGATTTTTCTAGCGTTGACTAACCATGTTTCCCCCGGACAGATTTATATTATGAAGACTGTTTTATCTGCTGATGCCGTCAACCCCAATTTTGTTCTGTTCTGCCTTCGAATGGCCACCGTCAATCAGATATGCGACCCCTGGATTTACATCCTCTGTCAGGAGACTAGACTGAGGCGAGTAGATTCATTTAGAATAATTAACAACTAGCACTGATTCCTGACTAAATTACTATATTGAGATAAGATGCACAGTGTCAAATCAAAATGGTTCCCTTGCAAGCTGCTAACATGTTGGCTAGGCCAGAGGTCTATATTATCCACAAAGGTCTGATGTGGCAGCAGATTATAATACCATCCAGATAGGAGGTATATTTGATGAAGATTAAGAAATGAAACAGGTGTGACTCCTGCTCAGTTGTAATGAAAACCTGCAGCCACAATGGCCCTTTGTGGACAGCACTAAAGATGCCTGGGCTGGGCTGTAATACCTCACAGAGTTTCTGAATTCATCTCAAATAATGCATCATAATCCATTTTAACTCATTATGCTTTTATTCTTCTTTTCAGCATGTGGGGATAGCCAGGTGTTTGTGTGGATGTGTGTTTATGTCTGTGTTGTTCAGGAAATCAGCTCTTCATGAACTTGCTCGTAGGCTAATGTTAGCTTGTTAGCTAAAATCAGGTCCTTGCAGTACCCCTTACCAGTGCTATGCTGTTTCTTGCATAGCATTGAGGGACACCATATCAATGAATTTAATTCCGGTGTAGCTGTAACGTTAAGGTAAACAGAGTGATATCATTCCACCTTTAAGCTCTGGCTTTCAAAAATATAAAGGTGGAATAGTTGCAGGAAGTGACGTGCACAATAACATACCTTCATGCAGAGGTGGAAAGAGGAATACACTTTTGTACTCAAGTACATGTACTGTTACTTCAGGGAAGTTTTACTGAAGTACAAGTAAAGTTACCATTATAAAAATCGACTCAAGTAAAAGTAAAAAGTAGCTCATTAAAAATTTACTCAGAGTAAAAGTTAGAGTTACTTTTTTTAACAGCGGGGGTGGGAAGGTGGATTCTAGTGTGGGTCAAAAAAGACATGCGGATATAAATCTCAAACTAGTTGTTTTTAATTAAAGGAACACCTTTGCATAATAAATAGGGTTGGGTACCGAAAACCGGTGCCAATACGGCACCGGTACCTATAGAACCGGTATGTACCGGACCGAAACAGAACGCGAATTTCGGTGCCTCATTTCGGTGCCACTTAAATGCCTGAACTGTCGATTGAAATATTTGTTCTCTAGATTCATATATTTTTGTAGATTAATAGTTTATTAGATTAAATAAAAAAAATTAAAAGCACAAATCATCCGGAAATGAGAGACCATCCGAGATGCGCGTGAATGCAGCAACTAACATTACACTCGCTCTGATAGCTTAGCATGCTAAAGTAAACAACTTTCGTTAAAATGCCTAAAACTAAACAGTCGAAAGTGTGGCTGTATTTCACAAGAAAGGATTCCGACACCGCGACGTGCAGCAAATGTTTTACAGCAGTTGCGTGTAAATGGCGAAACACGTCAAATCTAATGAAACATTCGAGGGCAGACGGAATAAAGTTAAAAGCAGAGGGCTGCACCGTGTTTAACAGCTTGTGGACAACAGCTGGCGCTATCAGTGTGGACGACCCCAGTCCCAGTCATACCAACTGTAGTAAAAAGGAGTCACCGATTATGATGACGACAGCAGCCTGTCCGCAGGTTAGTAGTAGGATAATGTAATGTTAATAGCAAAATGCTAATCTTGCATTCATGCTAACAAATAGTCAAACGATTTGTAAAATACTAATGTAACATGGATTCTGTTTATAATTATGGCTTTCCAGCTAGTACTAGTAGCACTACAACAGTGACCCCATTTACCATTGCAAAGAATGGTAAATGGGGGACTCGAGGAAAGGAGTCGTATTTTGCCAGAAAAGGCAAATATGGTGAAATTTCTGCAAAATAATTGCTACAATTTGAAGCTTACATATTCATATATACTTTAAACTTTTAATATATTGTTCAATTTTAAGCACTTAAAAGTATCGGTTCAGGCACCGTTTTGGCACCGGTACCGTTTTCAAAGTATCGATTTGGCACCGGTATCGAAAAAAACCCAAACGATACCCAACCCTAATAATAAAGCTGTTGCCTTTCTTGTGCTTGCAATCAAAGTGGTTGCTTAAATATGATGTGACGCTTTGCGCCGGATAGCTGAGGGAAAAAAGAGCACAGAGCCATGAATAATGTTCAGCACCAAAACCTTTATGGGCCTCTTTCAGCGTCACAAGATATAAAGTAAAAGTAAAGAAAAGGATAAAAGAATAGAGCGTTTCGGGGGTGAGCAGCACAACTGAGCTCCTACTCCGTTCTCTCCTCACGCACACACCTCCGCAGCGCACTCACTGGGGGAGGGACGGCAACATGCATACTGTACATACTGGTATATAACATACAGTAGTAGTGGCCATTACAATGGCCAGGGGTTTGCTTCATAAGAATTTGATGGTATTTCGCTTTCAGCTGGGTCTGCATCACTGACATCTGTTTTGTCCGTCTCCATCGTTCTTGTGAATTTAGCGCATTTGTACTCCACGCCCATCAATCAATCAGTGCAGTGGTTTCCGGGATGCAATTTTTTTCCTTTCCCGTTGCATTATTTTTTATTAATTTTCATTTTCATTTATTTATTTTTTACCCAGGAGCGAATATGATTTCAAATGTAGCGAAGTACAATACTTCAAACAAAACATACTTAAGTAAAAGTAAAATTACAGATTTTAAAAACTACTTTAAAAAGTAAAAGTACACAAAAAAAATACTCAATTACAGTAACGCGAGTAAATGTAATTCGTTACTTTCCACCTCTGCTTTCATGTTGAAATTTTAATCCTTTATATAAAATGAAAGGCAACATGGTGGTGTAGCGGGTAACGTTGATGCCTCCTAGCTTCAATCCTGAGCCTGGGTTATTTTCATCCCATGTCCGAGTCAGATTTCTTCATATTCCCCTTACACTTCCAAAAACATGCCAATAGGAGGACTGTCTACTCAAAATTGTGCCTTGGTGTGACAAAGTTTATCTGAATCCCTGAGGACCTGATACAGCTGCTTATTGTCTACATGGGAAGCATCAGTTGGCCATGCTAGTGTCTAAGAAAGTTTATCAAACTGAGATTTGACCTACAGTTTGAATGTGGTAAACTGATTCAAATGATTGTCGTTGTTCTTGTCCTTGTTGTTGCCTAACCTGAATGTTGTGTGTGGTGAGAGGTTTGCTGAATAAGAGTGTTTGAGTGCTTGCTGTTGTTCTGTGCATGCATGCATGTGTATTTTCCTGTAATTAGACCTGCATGAACTTTCTTAAAGACTACATATAAGTGTATTTTATGTAAATATCTAATTTAGCCTCTTATCATCTCCTTTTGTCCCCTTTGGTTATCTTCTGTCTCTCTGTATATAGGTGTTTATTGCACAGACAGTTTTGTCTGCTTCAAAGCTGGACCTCATCAAACTGTTGCTCTACATTCGCTTTGCTACCTGGAACCAGATCCTGGACCCTTGGGTCTATATCCTCTTCCGATGTTCCGTACTAAAAAGGATCTATCCTCGTATGGCATTATCTCGTGGCTTCACCTCTTTGCGCAGGCTTACTCAATCCTCAATCGGGCGCCCAAGCAGTCTCAGTCAGCAAGTCTCAGAAGAACCAAAGCGGGAAGAAGCTCTAATGTCTCCTGCTAACTGATCACCACTCAGGACTGTTGGCTTAATGCTCCAAGAGTCATTTATATTTATATAAAATTAAATTCCCCAAAACATAATAACAGGATTTTTTCGTAGTGGATAGCACTGTGGTCTCACACCTCCAGGGTCAAAGGTTCGATTCCTGCCTCAGGTCTGTATGCATGTTTTCAGGTACTCCAGTTTCCTCCCACAGTCCAAACATGCAGATTAGGTTAATTGGCGTTTCCAAATTGTCCACAGTGTGTGTGTGTCAGGCCTGCGATGGATTGGCACCTTATCCAGGGTGTACCTTGCCTCGTGCACAAAGTCATCTGGATTAAGCTCCAGGCCTACTTCGATCCTGTACGGGATAAGCAGTATAGAAGATGATGATGATGATAATGATGATGATGATAATGATAATTTGTTAACATTCAGTTGTACTCCATTTTAACTACAGTCATTGTCACAAAGCAGCTTTGAAAGACCTCAAAATAAGAAATGCATTTTTCTACAAATAAGTGGTTTGTGATTTTGTAATTTCACTTGTGTCTACATGTGCATGCAAGTGTTGAATTAACTCCTAGCTAAATCCCTGTTATATGAGCTGATATGAGCTACTTTCCTAAGTAGTTTTCAATTTCAGTTTAAGGTATTACTTGCAACTCGGAACTGGTCTAAAACAAATGCTGAGGGGCACATTCACGCATCTAACCCTTTGTATGCATGCAAACGTTTCACAATGAATTCATATGGAAAATATATAATTGTTATAAATGTCTGTGTATTGCAAGACCAGCATTCTTTACACATACACATTGTAAATAGCACAGCGTGAGAATTGTTGGGGTCTAATATGCCAACATGATCATTTTAACATATGACTAATAACTTGATCATTTATAAAGTAAGATGTGTAGTCAAATGGTGTAAAATTGGCAGATTTGGTCATTATCTTTCTCAGTAGCCATTTTGACTATTGTTGCCAAGCTTGATCATTAAATTCCATATCATTAAATTTTGGATCTGTTTAAGTGACATGACTGCAGAGTGGGAGATTGAACATAGCCAGGATTCAATGTTACTTTATAATATTAATCTGAAATGCTTACATTCTTTCAATTTTCATTTTCCTTTGGGAAAATCAAACCAGAAAAGGGTGTCAAATTTTTACAAGCAGATCAATATTAATCTATCGCCCAGAACCTCCAAAAGCATCCATCCATATTCCCTGCCCTGATCTCCACCAGTCCACCAGTCTCCTTAAGGGTTCACAGGTTTATTAATCACACTCACATGTAGCTTGTTCGCATGTTCATTTATTCACCCATTTGCTCGGTTTGCTTCTGTATAAATTTTCATTTGTATTTTCTGCCTGGAGATTTCAGACGTTTGTTGTTGTTGTTTTTTTTTCAATCAATCGTGTTTCCTCTATTTTTTTAAAGTGCATATGGATTATCTAATCTAATGGGGCAGCATGTGCTGATTTATATTTTTTAACAGTTTCTTAATATTTTTTAATATATGTTTTTAATGTACTTATTCTGATACCTTACCTTACTGATTCTATAGAAACAACTCATTCACAAGACCTGTATGGTGGACTTAAATAAAAAAAAAAATATTGATGTTTCTTATCAAGAAAAAACATGAAATTGTTGATAAGTCTTCTGCACAGAGGCTTTTATTCGCTATTTACTAAAAGTATTTCCAGTTTCAGGACTTTTCTGTCTAATTTCAAGAAAGCATTTCACTGCATATCATACTGTGTATGATTGTGTACGTCACAAATAAAAGATTGTAAGCAAGCTTTCTATAACATTGATATCTATAAATAAATAAAAAAGTGATGTGACATTTGGCAATAAATAAGGAGAATGGCAGAAGTTTTCTAATGACACTCTGAATATATACACTGATAAGCCATAACATTAAAATCTTAAAAAGTTTCCAGTATGCCACCAAAAGATCTTTGACTTGTTGAGACATGGACTCTGCAGTATCTGGCACCAAAAAATTAGCAGCAGAACCTTTAAATACTGTAAGATGTAAGAGGGGCCTCCATGGATCAGACTCGTTTGTCTGGCACGTTCCATGGATCGGATTGAGAGGCCGGATAAACAAGCTTAAATGTTTTGTTTGCTAATCCCAATACACAGCAAGATGTGATACACTGAGTCTTCTGATATCCTTCTCTCGTGTCATGCATTAACCTTTTTTTTTTTTTTTTTTTTTTTTTTTAGCAATTTTGCTACATTACCTTTTTTTGGGGTTGGACCAGACACTCTACCTTTTGGTTCCCACCGGCATAAAGGAGCCTTGCATCCCTGTGATCCTGTCACCAGTTTACTGATATATAATTCAGTATCATTGTTATTCAATTCACCAGCCAGGGGTGTTATAGTTGAGGCTTATTGGTATATGAGAAAAGCTGCAAAAACCTGTTTTTTTTCTTGTGTTCTTTTGAGGGGCGGAGAATCACCTTCCAGCAGGAAAACAACTCTATAAATACAGACTGAGCTACAATGGAATGGTTTAGATCAAAGCATATTCATGAGTTTGAAAGTCCAGACTTAAGTTCAGTTGAGATTCTGTTGCAAGAATTGAATATTACTGTTCACAGACACTCTCCATCCAATCTGACTGAGCTTGAGCTATTTTGCAAAGAACTATGAACAAAACTTGCATCTGTAATTGCAGCAAAATGTGGTTCTCAAAGTATTGACTCAGGGGGGCTGAATGCCAATACACACATCACTTTTCAGATATTTATTTTAAATAACTCCATCATTTTCCTTCCATTTCACAATTATATGTCGCTTTGCGTTGTGGTGGTCTACCTACGGTGGCCAACCCATGCAAAACAAAATAACAAAACCAAAAAAAAAAAAAAAGAAATTCACAAATTTAAATACAGCATAACAAAACTGAAAACAAAATAACAAATCCAGAAACAAATTCACAAATTATAAAAACAAAATAAGAAATCCAAACACAAAATCCATTGGACCTAGCGTATTTGTTTTCTGCTGTCTTTTAAAAGCTAGAGATTTTTTTCCACAAGAACTGCAGAAAGCTGGCAGAATGCAATATTTAAATCCATAATAAGGACAGTACGTTTGCACATTCATACATACATGAATCTATCGCCGCAGGCTGCAGTACTTCCTGTATATCCTGAGTGACAGATGTCTTGTCCAATCAGCAGTAACAATCCCATTCGCATACCTTTTCCGGATTGTCTGAATTGTCCTTGTGTTTTCTGAGTTATTTTGTTATTGTGTTTTGCACTTCTCAGCCACTGTATCTATCACATAAATTGACAAAATGTGGAAAAGTTCAAGGTAAAGTTTAAAAATACTTTTGCAAGGCACCATATAAAAAAATACAGATTGAAGAATTCAGCACTGCTATGATATAATGTTGAACATTCACCTGAAATCCCATTTTCACACTTGTTATATTAATTTAACAGTTACATTACAACATTACAAGGGTTTATCAGTTACTTAACAACATGATTACCAAGATGCTGTACTCTGTCGGTTCTTTACTTTGAAAACAGTACAGTAAAAGATATTTATGCAATGTATAAATTAAACATGATACAATAAACCCACAATATTTGTTTGTAATGCAGAAATGACTACAATTGAACCTAATTTTGAATGCGATCAGTCACTCAGTCCCAAGTAAACCAATTTCGAGAAGAATGTTAAAAAAAATCATTTAATATTTTGAAATATGTGACATTGCATTATAACCCCACGCCATTTTGAACACATACAGATATAAACACAGTGTCTACTTTTCAGGTTTTTATGACAACTTTTTTAGTTAATATGCCAGCATCTCCACTCTGACATCTAATTTTTCTTTCGGGTTTCAGTTAAAGTTTTATTATGCTTTGATTAGTGCAGTATTCTCCCCTTTTTAAAATAACCAGATGTTACTGCTCACCTTTAAATGAAGGACAGACAATCAAGGTTTCTGTGTACTGCAAGGATTCTTTATTGCAGACAAACATTACTGAAGTAGTTCATGTTATATTTGATATATACACAACACATAAAATATCTGCACATGAAAAGAAGACCTCCATTTTGTAAGCCGTCATTGGGTAATATAAAAGACATAAAAGACCAAAAGTTCAAACTGAAGAGTAGTCATGTTGAGTTCTGTTCATTCAATTCAGCTCCCACAGAGTTGTGCTTATAAAGAGTCCTGGTCTTTTATGTGTCCTTTACATGGACAGACTCAAACACACCACAGTGTTCAAGCAATATAAATCAATATGGATTTTAATGTTACTGGTTAACAGCCAAAAGCACACTTTCGCAACAAATATAAATATCTATATAAACAAAAACTGAATTTTTGGAATGTTAACATTATTTTATGACGCATAAAACTATTCAGAAAAGCCATTTATTAATAATCATTTCCAGTAAGGCTGGAAAAACACTGCTGAATTTTAAATAGTATTGCATTTTGTTTTTGAAGCATTTAGTGGATTATAGTGAACTCATGATGTACATTTGCTGAATATTAAATATATGAAATTAATATAGGTTTACACTTGTCCCAAACATAGTCGAGCCAGGATGTACTAATTTCAACTCTTCAAAACTTACTTCAAACAGGAAATACTTTCAAATTAGAACATAACATATTTGTGACATTTCTTTCTTAATTAGTTTAGTAAAATAACAGGAATAGTATCATTTTAAGTTAAAATGTGAGTTGTGAGATGTTTTATCAGTTTTTTCAGTGCAGTACAGTTTCACTATAATTATTTATTGCTTAAACATAATTTTACAAATCAATAATAATATTAACTTTTGACAAAGTAGCACACATTATATACCAAGCGTGTAAAGTTTTTTTATAACTCAAAATCACTGATTTTCCCAGTCACTGTCCACATATGTGGTCTTCTGACATTTTTTGTGCTTTACAAACAAGTTAATGACACTGCACATTTCCGGTATTTGCACTTTGGGGTTTGCTGGGGCAGTGGAAGCTCTGCGGTTAAGGATGTGAGTTCAGGACAGTCAGAGTTTAATAATAAACATGCAAAAATGTAAGTGATACCTCTAACTCTCTTGTTGAGTTATAGATAGCCTGTTGCAGCCAAGGTTTGCAAGGTTTAAAAAAAAAAAAAACAGTTACATCTGATAGAAGAATACTGTGATAATACCAAAGTCTCAGTAAGAAAAGCAGAAGACACAGATAGACAACAAAAAATGTCTAAACTCTGTCATTTTTTGCATCCTCAAGAGCTCCCCAGATGTCAAACAGAAAGACGTCAGGGAAGGCAAAATCCCCCAGGACAGAGTCTAGAGCCTCTGCAAAATCGCCTGGATTTTGCTTGTCTTTGGCGGCTTCTACAATAGTCGTTGCTGCAAAAAACACAAAGTTTACCTGTTTTAGAAGAATAAATGACATCGTATCTCACAAATGTTTTTTAAAACAGTCGTATTATCATAATCAAAGGTTAAATAACGTAATTTTACAACCATATGTCATAAAAAATTTTTAATTAATAATAAAAATGTTAATTAATAATAATTTCCAGTTTGGCTGGAAAACGCTGCTGAATTTTAAATAGTATTGCATTTTGTTTTTGAAGCATTTAGTGGATTATAGTGAACTCATGATGTACATTTGCGGAATATTAAATATATGAAATTAATATACTAGTGTAAACATAGTTGAGCCGGGGGGATTTTGCCCCCCCTGCACTGTGTTAACCTGCATGTGTAAATGCATTTGTAAGGAATTTACATGCAACTGTACTAGAATTTGGCCTGCAGTTCTATTGTCCAGTTTGCAAAGAACTGCAATAAGCAGATGCATATTTATGCTTCACAGTGTTTGTGTAATGAGAAACTATTAAGGGTCTGGTTATACTCAGGAGTTTGAAACTTGTCCCACTGTAAACTGAATTCCCAGAGAATGTTCCACATTAGATCAGGATTTGGCATTTGCTTTACATACTGCATAGTGGAATTAGTTCCAACCTTAAAGCTCTTGAACACGGCTTGATAAAAGAAGATTAATGGTAGCAGAAAACACAATAGGTTGTGATTATTAATTAGCTGGAAAAATTATGTGATGTACAGTGGTGTGAAAAACTATTTGCCCCCTTCCTGATTTCTTATTCTTTTGCATGTTTGTCACACTTAAATGTTTCTGCTCATCAAAAACCGTTAACTATTAGTCAAAGATAACATAATTGAACACAAAATGCAGTTTTTAAATGAAGGTTTATGTTATTAAGGGAGAAAAAAAACTCCAAATCTACATGGCCCTGTGTGAAAAAGTGATTGCCCCCCTTGTTAAAAAATAACTTAACTGTGGTTTATCACACCTGAGTTCAATTTCTGTAGTCACCCCCAGGCCTGATTACTGCCACACCTGTTTCAATCAAGAAATCACTTAAATAGGAGCTACCTGACACAGAGAAATAGACCAAAAGCACCTCAAAAGCTAGACATCATGCCAAGATCCAAAGAAATTCAGGAACAAATGAGAACAAAAGTAATTGAGATCTATCAGTCTGGTAAAGGTTATAAAGCCATTTCTAAAGCTTTGGGACTCCAGCGAACCACAGTGAGAGCCATTATCCACAAATGGCAAAAACATGGAACAGTGGTGAACCTTCCCAGGAGTGGCCGGCCGACCAAAATTACCCCAAGAGCGCAGAGACAACTCATCCGAGAGGCCACAAAAGACCCCAGGACAACATCTAAAGAACTGCAGGCCTCACTTGCCTCAATTAAGGTCAGTGTTCACGACTCCACCATAAGAAAGAGACTGGGCAAAAACGGCCTGCATGGCAGATTTCCAAGGCGCAAACCACTTTTAAGCAAAAAGAACATTAAGGCTCGTCTCAATTTTGCTAAAAAACATCTCAATGATTGCCAAGACTTTTGGGAAAATACCTTGTGGACCGACGAGACAAAAGATGAACTTTTTGGAAGTTGCGTGTCCCGTTACATCTGGCGTAAAAGTAACACAGCATTTCAGAAAAAGAACATCATACCAACAGTAAAATATGATGGTGGTAGTGTGATGGTCTGGGGTTGTTTTGCTGCTTCAGGACCTGGAAGGCTTGCTGTGATAGATGGAACCATGAATTCTACTGTCTACCAAAAAATCCTGAAGGAGAATGTCCGGCCATCTGTTCGTCAACTCAAGCTGAAGCGATCTTGGGTGCTGCAGCAGGACAATGACCCAAAACACAAAGAAGAAACCCAAATCTGAACTGTGGCAAAACGCTGAGATTCATCTACTAAGACAAATCTGTAGAAAGGCAGAACGAAAATGGAAAAAGGACAGGTTGCATATTTCCTTTCAATTATTTAAAGACTGCTAAAGCCGCAAAAGCTGCATATTTCTGTAATATAATTGAAACAAATCATTCTAAACCTAAGGTTCTGTTTTCAATTATTCAGTTTGTTGTTACTCCTTTGGCTAATACCTTGACTGTCGCTTCTGATGCTGTTTGCGAAGGCTTCTTGAGATTCTTTAACGACAAAATTAAAACCCTAAGACTTGGCATTTGCCCTACCTTAGCATTAAAGGACTCACCTACCATGCCTTCTGTCCGTACGTTTTGGGAGGTTTTTGAACCCATCAATGTCCAGGTTTTGAAGCAGGTCATTGACAGGCTTAAACCCTCTTCTTGCCCTAACGATATCATCCACCCAAGATTCCTAAGTTCAATTCTGGATTCAATTGGGCCAGGCTTGGTATCCTTTATCAACAAATGTCTTCATGTGTTCCGGCCAATCTTAAGGGAGCTACTGTCACTCCTCTGCTCAAGAAGCCTTCACTGGATTCCTCTGCCCTAAAGAATTTTCGGCCTATCTCAGTTCTGCCCTTTGTTTCTAAGGTTTTGGAGAAAATTGTGCTGGACCTACTACAATGTTTTGTGACTAACATGGGTATTCACGAGGTCTTTCAATCTGGTTTTAAGTCTGCCCATAGTACAGAGTCCGCCCTTCTGAGAGTGTTAAATGATATTTATGTCTCCACTGACTCTGGAGACTCTGTGATTCTGCTTCTCCTGGATCTATCGGTGGCCTTTGATACTATCGATCACTCTATACTACTATCTAGATTAGAGTCTTGGGTGGGTCTAAAGGCGAATGTTCTGAAATGGTTTCAGTCATATTTGTCTGATAGAAAGTTTTTAGTAAAGATGGGTAATTTCACTTCTTCCCTGGCACCTCTGACCTGTGGCCTTCCACAAGGCTCTATTCTGGCTCCATCTCTGTTCTCTCTCTATATGCTACCTCTGGGTTCTATCTTACGGAAATATGATGTATCTTTTCATTTCTATGCAGATGATACTCAAATTTATCTTCCCATCAAAAGAAAGAACGTTACTGCTACTACTAATCTTTTGCAGTGTCTAGAGGAGGTTAAATCATGAAATCAAAACTTTCTCTTTCTAAATGAAGACAAGACCGAGGTAATTGTTTTTGGTCCTAATGAGAACTCTCAGAGTTTCAGCCCTGATCTGGACAGTTTATCTGTCTTCAGATCATCGCAGGTGCGTAACCTTGGTGTTCTCATTGACCAGCATCTAAAATTTAATAAACATATCGCCTCCGTTATTGGATCCAGTTTTTATCAGCTTCGACTACTCGCCAAAATGAAACACTTCCTCACCCCCAAAACTCTAGAAATGGCGGTTCATGCATTCATTACGGCTCGTCTAGATTACTGCAATTCATTATATTGCGGTATCTCCAAATCTCAAATTGCTCGCTTACAGCTTGTCCAAAATGCAGCAGCAAGATTCCTTCGTAAAAGTCGTAAACATGATCACATCACTCCGATTCTGAAAGACCTACACTGGCTGCCAGTCTCTCAGAGAATTAATTTTAAAATCCTCCTGTTTGTGTATAAATCATTACACAGCCTAGCACCAGTTTACCTCTCCGATCTTCTTCACCCTTATTCTCCTTCCAGAACACTAAGATCTTGTGATCAGGCTTTATTAGTAGTCCCACGCGTGAGGCTCAAGCGCAGAGGGGCACGGGCGTTTGCGGTAGCAGGACCTCAACTTTGGAATACTTTGCCTTTAGAGATCAGACTGGCACCTTCTCTATCCGCTTTTAAGTCCTTGCTCAAAACCTATTTGTTTTCATTAGCATTTTAATTCCGCTAGGTGTGCTATTTGTGTTTTATTGTGTGTTTTATGAGTATGTTTTTATGTGAAGCACTTTGGTCAGCCTGACGGCTGTTGTAAATGTGCTATACAAATAAATTCAACTTGAACTTGAACTTGAACACACCAGCAAATCCACCTCTGAATGGCTGAAGAAAAACAAAATGAAGACTTTGGAGTGGCCTAGTCAAAGTCCTGACCTGAATCCTATTGAGATGTTGTGGCATGACCTTAAAAAGGCGGTTCATGCTAGAAAACCCTCAAATAAAGCTGAATTACAACAATTCTGCAAAGATGAGTGGACCAAAATTCCTCCAGAGCGCTGTAAAAGACTCGTCGCAAGTTATCGCAAACGCTTGATTGCAGTTATTGCTGCTAAGGGTGGCCCAACCAGTTATTAGGTTCAGGGGGCAATTACTTTTTCACACAGGGCCATGTAGGTTTGGATTTTTTTTCTCCCTAAATAATAAAACCCCTCATTTAAAAACTGCATTTTGTGTTTACTTGTGTTATCTTTGACTAATAGTTAAATGTGTTTGATGATCAGAAACATTTAAGTGTGACAAACATGCAAAAGAATAAGAAATCAGGAGGGGGGCAAATAGTTATTCACACCACTGTATACTGCTGTACAAAGCCAAAATGCAGTGTTTAAACTCAGCTACGACAAAAACACTTGGACTTCTAGTTGATCTTATGATAGCTGGCTGCTGGTGACATTATTACAGTTGAAGATTTCCATTTTATTACTAACAATATCTAGATTAAATAGATGACATAATAATGATAAGAGTTTTTTAATATTACAAAGTTTTTATCAGCTTCAAAACTGAAGCCCTATAGTATCTACAATAAAGTTGCCACAGTGAATTGTTGGTAACTCAATATTTGAAACATTAAGCAAGTGCTCATACAGTATTATGATATCATTCATTTTGTTTAGCTTTTGAAAATTATAGAACTGAGACAATTATTGTTGTGTACATTTATGAGTCTATTCTAGAAATGTCTGTCTAAGAATCTATTCTTCTTTTGCCCTTAACTAAATGAGTCAAGTTCACACTTGCTACTTGGCTAGCTGGCTGATTTCAGAAGTCACGTTAGGTTATTAGGACACATTTTTAATGATGTCTACTTGTCTCCCCTGGTCATAACATTACCCTCACTAAAATATGCTAAAACTTCATAATGAGACAAATGTGTGCTGTGTTTTTTATTAATGCTATGAGGCTGAACTCACTCAGTGTCAATATGCCTTAGGGAATTTTATAGACAGCGTATTTTAAGCAAAATGACATCTCACCAAGTTCAGGATCCCGTATGCCCATGTAGCTCTCCAGAAGATCATCCACCTTCTTAATAGCCTTCTCCTCAAACTCACTGGGCTGATAGGAAAAGAGGATGAAGACATACAGTTCAAGAGAGGAATGTCTCTTGTGTTTAAGTCATTCATTTACTTGTTTTCACCATGCCAACCTGACAAGAAACTCACCACTTCCTGAACAGTTGATGTTCCTTTCGAGCGAAGACGCAGAGTTTCTTTGCCGCTCACCATTTTGCCTTCGCTGGATTTGGGTGCTCGTGTCCTCTGACCAATCATGTCTGAAACAAGATGCACAAACAGACTTAGAAGAAATTTCTATGCAATTCTAAGTTTTCCCAAGTAAAAAAAAGCAAAGATTGTCATACACACTCAATCTGCGCCCGGCACTAGGACCCGGAAGTAAGACGGGCGCAAAACCAGGAAGTATAAAAGAGGTAAACAAACGATGGCTTACCGCTCAGTCATTGAGTTCGGCCCATGTCAGCTCCAGCTGTCGTTTCAGCAAACCGTGAGTACTCACATGTTGGTTCCGTTTGTCTTTGCTATTGTGTGTGTATTTTTAGGACGCGGGTTAAATTTGTGTTTTTCCCTTGCTCCGCTTTTGTGAGAGTCCTTAAACTAAATCGCGTGGTTATCCTGCCTGCTCGCTTCTTTCCGCGTTTGGGTTTATCCTCCACGCTACATTGGGCTAACCGCTAAAGCTACGTCTTCTGGTCACCTCAGGTTAGTCCATCTTGACAGAATGACTGAGCCCTCCGCGGTAAACCCAGCGGATTATGCGAGTCTCTGCGACGTTGTAGATCAGCATGCGGCGCTAATCAATCAGCTAACCGGGGATCTCGCTTCTCTCCGCCGCGAGGTCGCTGAGCTCCGGCGGGAGAATACGGATCTCCGCGCAGCTGTTGATGGCGTCACTGCTCGATCGCACGCCGCGGAGGCCGCGGCGCCGCATCCCCCCCCCCCCTCCTTCTGATGTTTTTCTTTCTCTACCAGAGAAGTGGAACGGCACGGACGGGAAGTGCAGCGTTTTTCTGACAGCTCTCGATCTGGTGTTTGAGTTTAATGCCACCAAATACTCCACCGATCGCCTTCGCATTGCTCTTCTCGTCTCGTTGCTAAAAGGGCAGGCAGCAGAGTGGGCCACGGCAGTTTTACAGGCAGATACAGACACCGCCCACTCTTACAATGAGTTCACTCACCAACTCAAACTCACTTTCGAACATCCAGCGGGCGAGGTGGAGACCGACACCAGACTTTATCACCTGAGGCAGGGAGGATTGCCCGTGAGCCGCTATACGGCCGAGTTTCGCACTCTCGCCGTCCAAACAACGTGGGGCGATGCAGCACTCCGGACATCCTACTACGAGGGACTGGCTCCTCGAATTAAGGACGAACTAGCCGGGCGAGAGCTTCCTGCGACTCTGGAGGGCCTGATCCAACTCGCTCTCCGGATCGACCAGCGCCTCCTCTCTCGTCCGAGGCCAGCCCCTCGCACCCTGCCACCTGCACCCACCTTCGCCGTCACCACTTCACGACCAGCACCCGCCTTCACTGTCACCACTCCACGCCCCGCAGACTCCGCCACCTACGCCACCCCGGGACATGTCGGTTCTCCACCTCCTGCCGTGGTTGACACCGGAGCCGGGGAACCCATGCAACTAGGACGCGCCTCCTTGACCGCTGCAGAACGGGAGAGACGCTTTCGTGAAGGGCTCTGTGCCTATTGCGGGTCAGCTACACATCACAGGGCAACCTGCCCGCTCAGACCGGGAAACGCCCAGGCCCGGTGAGAGGAGAGAGATACTCGCCGGGTCACCTTCGTCTCTCCGCCATCACCACCAACTCCTCCCGTCTCACGGTTCAGGTACACCTCCAGGTTGGCCACAAACGGGTCCGAAGTGCTGCGTTCATCGACTCCGGGGCAGCAGGTAACTTCATTGACTCTGCATATGCCAAAACCCTGGGGGTAAAACTCGAGGCGTTATCCCAGCCCGTTCGCATCACCTCTGTCGACGGTCGCCCCCTCTCCACCAGCCCAATCAGCACCCGAACAGAACCCATCACCGTCTCCATCAACCAACACCATGAACAGTTAAAATTCTTCGTCACCTCCATCTCATCTCCACCCATCATCCTTGGTCATCCCTGGCTGCTCCAACATGACCCTCTAATCTCCTGGACCCAGAATCGGATCCTTCAGTGGGGCGCGACCTGCAACGAACTATACCTACGGGCCGCGGCTGGGACGTGCTCTAGGGAGTCCGAGGCCCCCGACGTCGACACCAACTCCATCCCCGAACCGTACCGAGACCTATCGGAGGTTTTCTGCAGGCGACGAGCCACCCATCTTCCTCCTCATCGTCCATACGACCTCGCCATAGACCTCCAACCCGGTACGATCCCCCCCCGCGGCCATCTCTACTCACTCACACCCACCGAGACCCAGGTGATGGAGGAATATGTAAACAACGCCCTGCGCCAAGGCACCATCAGGCCCTCCTCCTCACCTGCCGCCGCGGGGTTCTTCTTCGTGAAGAAGAGAGGCGGTGAACTTCGCCCTTGTGTCGACTATCGGGGGCTCAACCATCTCACCATCAAAAATCGACATCCTCTGCCTCTTACCAACTCAGCCCTGGACGCCCTCTCTGGCGCCACCATCTTTACGAAGTTGGACCTCCGGAGCGCCTACAACTTGGTGCGCATCAGAGAGGGCGATGAGTGGAAGACGGCATTCATCACCCCCACCGGACATTATGAAACTCTTGTCATCCCATTCGGACTGTGCAATGCCCCCGCCGCATTCCAACACTTCATTAACGACGTCCTTCGGGACATGCTCGGTCGGTGGGCATTCGCATACCTGGACGATATTTTAATTTATTCACGCACCATGGAAGAACACACCCAGCACGTCAGGGCGGTTCTAAAGAGATTACTCGCCCACCAACTGTACTGTAAGTTGGAAAAGTGCGCTTTTCACGAGCGCTCCACCACGTTCCTGGGTTTTGTCATCTCGCCCCAGGGTGTGGCCATGGACCCGCAGAAGCTAGAGGTTGTGCGTCATTGGCCCCTACCCAAGACCCTCAAACAGCTTCAACGGTTTCTCGGGTTTGCGAACTTCTATCGTCGCTTTATCCGGGACTACAGTACAGTTGCCGCCCCCCTAACCGCTCTGACCCGTCCCTCCTCTCTCCCTTTTCACCTCAACCCGGCAGCTGTCTCCGCTTTTCGATCACTGTGTCACCGCTTCACCACTGCACCGATTCTCCACCACCCAGATGTCAATAAATCATTCGTTGTGGAGGTGGATGCTTCAGATGTGGGCGCTGGAGCTATCCTCTCACAGCAAGGTCCAGACCAAAAACTACACCCTTGTGGTTTTTTCTCCAGAAAATTTGACTCCACTCAGCAGCGATACGGGGTAGGGGACCGCGAACTGCTGGCCATAAAGTGGGCTCTGGAGGAGTGGCGTCACTGGCTCCAGGGTGTCAGTGAGCCATTCATAGTCTGGACGGACCATCAAAATCTAATCACCATCCGAAACATTAAACAGTTAAATCCACGACAGGCGCGGTGGGCATTATTCTTTGAGAATTACAACTTCCACCTCTCATACCGCCCGGGGCCCAAGAACACCAAAGCTGACGCCCTCTCCCGACAACTAGAGGTGGACCCCCCCCGGGCGGACCCCGCGCCTGTCCTCCCCTCTTCCAAGATCATCGCACCCCTGCAACTGGACCTGGAAACGAGAGTGCGCCAGGCACGAGGTACAGAGACCGAACCGGCAGGTGTGCCACCTGGACGACTCTTCGTGCCTGAAGGGATGAGACCCGAGGTTCTCCACTGGGGACACTCCTCCCCAATTTCGGGCCATCCAGGCACCCGACGATCCCTCCAATTTATCCAGCGCGACTTCTGGTGGCCATCCATGACGAGGGACGTCCAAGAGTTCGTTCAGGCATGCCCAGTGTGTGCCAGGTCAAAGACCACCAACCGACCCTCTCCAGGAGAACTGCAACCCCTTCCAGTCCCTCGACGGCCCTGGACGCACATTGCCGTGGACTTCATCACGGGCCTGCCGGCCTCCGAAGGAAAGGACACCATCCTCACGATCGTGGATCGGTTCTCTAAGACCGTGCATCTGGTGGCTCTCGCCGGACTCCCGTCAGCAAAGGAAACAGCAGAGCTGATTTTAGGTCACGTAGTCCGTCTGCATGGGTTCCCCAAGGATATCGTCTCGGACAGAGGGCCCCAGTTCACAGCCCGGTTCTGGAAGGCCTTCTGCCGTCTGATCGATTCCACCTGCAGTCTGTCCTCCGGATACCACCCACAGACTAACGGTCAGACGGAGCGGACCAACCAACAACTGGAGCGCTACCTGAGATGTTTCGTAGCGGACCGTCAGCGCTCCTGGGCACGCTACCTCATTTGGGCGGAACTATCACACAACCTCCACATCTCCTCTGCCACTAACCTAAGCCCATTTGAGGTATGCCACGGTTTCCAACCCACCGTGTTCAACCACCCAGAGCCGGAGGTTGATGTACCGTCAGCCCAACAGTTGGTCTGCAGATGTCGGCGGCTCTGGACTACGACCAACCAGGCCATCCAACGTGCCAATGCCCGCTACATCCACCAACATCGCCGCCGACATCCTCCGGGACGACTATACCACGTAGGTGACAAGGTATGGCTGTCCACAAAAAACCTCCACCTCCGCACCGAGTCAAAGAAGCTTTCCCCCAGATTCATCGGACCATACCACATCACTCACAGAATTAACCCTGTCACCTACCGGCTCCAGCTGCCTGCGGCGCTCCGGATCCATCCAGTCTTCCACCTGTCCCAGTTCAAGCCCTTCATCACCTCACCCATGATTCCACCCACCCCCCCAGCTCCTCCTCCCCGGATCATCGACGGCGGTCCCGCCTACACCGTGCGCCGAATCCTTGACTCGCGCCCTCGGGGCAAAGGTACGCAATACCTGGTGGACTGGGAGGGCTATGGCCCCGAGGAGCGATCTTGGATCCCGGCCCGGTTCATTCTCGACCCCCAGCTAATTCGGGACTACCGTCACAGGGTATCCTCCATCCCAGGACCGTCAGGAGCCAGTCCTGGACAGGGGGGTACTGTCATACACACTCAATCTGCGCCCGGCACTAGGACCCGGAAGTAAGACGGGCGCAAAACCAGGAAGTATAAAAGAGGTAAACAAACGATGGCTTACCGCTCAGTCATTGAGTTCGGCCCATGTCAGCTCCAGCTGTCGTTTCAGCAAACCGTGAGTACTCACATGTTGGTTCCGTTTGTCTTTGCTATTGTGTGTGTATTTTTAGGACGCGGGTTAAATTTGTGTTTTTCCCTTGCTCCGCTTTTGTGAGAGTCCTTAAACTAAATCGCGTGGTTATCCTGCCTGCTCGCTTCTTTCCGCGTTTGGGTTTATCCTCCACGCTACATTGGGCTAACCGCTAAAGCTACGTCTTCTGGTCACCTCAGGTTAGTCCATCTTGACAGAGATAAAGTATACACATGCTCAAAACAACAGAATTATTAGTCATTTTAAAATGAGAATGAATGTTTAGAAAGTTAGGAGCTTGCTATGTAAAATCTTTCATTTATATATTTTTCTTTCTTAAAAAATACCAATTTACACAAAAGATTTCACAATGTTTGTGATTATTTTGTTGTTAAACGTCTACTACTATTTAAGTAATCAATTTAAAAAGTCTCGCAGTTAAAAAGAGGAACAATGTGTGTGTGACCATCTTTTTATAATTCAGCTCATAGTGGTTCATCACAAAGATTTTTGTTCTGCTGTCCAAATTATTCAAAAACTTTAATAAGATTATAGAAAAAAAAAGAAAAATGTTTTCTCTGCCTGCTCCTGTAATTGTCCATTAAATCTTAGCAAACACTGAGAGGTAAGCCCGTTTTTGTGCTAGTGGTCATTTTCTTTAATGGGTAATCTAACGTTAGCTTGCAGCACCGAAATCTATTATTGTGTATGTGTTTGAAATTAATCACTTATTACCATGACTTACCATGAGTTAAGACAGTTAAGACGTTACTACACTGCAACAAAATACACCAAGAGCAAAGCAGGCCGTCGCTACAATCACTCTGAGGTTTTATCCATTTCCATCCTTTGCTCCATCCATTGATGGAAATGTGCAGAGATGTTAAGTTTAAAATATATTTTTAAATGAAAGTTTTTAATAATAAAAAACTCCTTTTACTTTTTGATACCTAAGCACATTTGATAGTAGGTACTTTTGAACTTTTAGTCAAGTAAATATATAAAAGGAGGACTACTGTTTTCCTGGAGTAATGTTTTTTCCCAGACTGTCTCTGTTTTTACTCGAGTAAAAATGATGTACTTCATCAACCACTGGTTAAATGCTACTTAGAGAAGAACACATTTTTTCACAGTTTATTTTCCTTTTTTGGGGGGTTTCACTGCAACACAGTTACATCACAGTGAAAAAATGTCCATAGGCCAGGAAGGGACATTTTTGTTTGACCTTTCACAGATCTGCTTTAATATTATCTGAATAAATGAGCATAAATGAGGTCTTTGGTCCCACTTACAAGAACATTTAAGTCTATATTTGTTTTGTTGTTTTAATAAATTCTTCATTTGTCATCTCATTTAAATTATGGACCTTATAACCAGCTGTGTTACTACTTAAATAATGTTTTCTTTTCTTGAATTGTATACAAATCCCTAGTTTTGTGAGAAAAGATTTATGAGTGCACTTAATTTTTCCTCTTTCATTTAGAACCAAACAGCCCAATAGATTCATTTGGGTTACTCGTGTAAAGGTTATGGTTTAGCTGTTACACCCTGATTAAAGACAATGGTCTAATTTAATCCGTTGAAAATAGATTTTACAAAGCCTTTTTAATTGCCCTTTTAATTATTTTTTAATAACTAAACATCCACTTCCTAAAGCTAACAATCAGTATTACACCACGGTTACAGAATACTTGTACATCTCCAACTGACTGGCTGCTGTTTATTTATTTATTGTGGATTAAAACTTCTATTACTGTCTATCAGATCTTACATACTGTGTAGCCATAAAAATAAACATAACAGTAGATGCTGCTAAGCAAACACTATAAATATTTACAAATAAGATACTGTGGGCAGCACCACTGTGGGTTAGTGGTTAGCACTGCCTCCTTGCTCTTCCAGGGTTTGTGTTCAATTCCTGCCACGGTCTTTGTGTGCATGGAGTTTGCATGTTATCCCCATGCTTGAGTACCTCCGGGTGCTCCGGTTTCCTCCCACAGTCCAAAAACCTGCAGATTAGGCTAACTGGTGTTTCCAAATGAGTGTGTATGTATGTGGGCTTTTGAGTGTGTGTGTGTGTGTGTGTGTGTGTGTGTGTGTGTGTGTGTGTGTGTGTGTGTGTGTGTATGTGTGTGTGTGTGTGCCCTGCAATGGATTGGCACACCATCCTGAGTATACCGTGTCTTGATTCCTGGGATAGGCTCCGGGCCCCCGTGACCCAGTACACAGGATAAAGCGGTATAGACGATGAGTGAGTGAGAGTGAGTAAGAACTGTAAAATGTTTAGAGCAAGGTATTATAATGTACTTACAGAAAATTACTATATTTTGTATAGCATACAATATACGTACAGTATTTTACGAAAAGTATTTTACAGATAAATGTAGCATACTGTACATTTTCAAGATGATTTTAATAGCAATGACATTAATTTAATGGCATTAGTGTACACTTACCATAGTTGATTTTAATGGCAATGACATTAATTTAATGGCAATAGTGTACACTTACAATTTTGTACACATATCATATATTAGCCATGGTGAATGTACAGTATAAAATAAAATATAATCCACTACACTTGCTCACTTTACTCATTAGTGTAATGATGTTCCCCAAAATGAAAGCAGATAAAAGTTCAGGCTGTCATCAAAAGGAAGCATTAACTGTCTTCTTCTGCACTGTCATGTGAACATGACTATGCCAATCCTGTCATCCCAGAAATAAAAAAATGTGGAAAAAATATATTGTAAGGATTTAAACTTGTAATATCCCATTGATACTGCAAACATTTTTTCTGTTGTGCCACGCTGGAACCTATCCAGTGAAAATTAGAAAAATAATTGATGAAAATATTACATACAATACAATACAAACCTATTACAGTAAAAATAAGAAAAATTAATGATGTACAAGATTCTGTGTTATGACCTTGAGTAGCCTGATATCTAGTACCTACACAAAAGTGAGTACAGGTGAGAGTGCAGATTCAGCTATTTAACAGCTCCTACTGTAGTCTCCTTAAGAATTTAAGGCCTTTGCCCAAGAGCTCATACAGTATGTAAACCCAGTCCATCTTTATGACTTTGTGATTTATAACCTGTGTCACAACTGGAAGGAAACAAGGCATGTAGTTTTGCATTTTCTGCATTTTCCTCCCCCCAAAAAAACTAATGAAACACATGAATAATACCAAAACTTAACAGAAGAAATTAAAATGAAGTATTTGTCCTTAACCAGGGAGATGCCACAGCTCTGTGAAGTCATGTTAATTTTTTTCCATGATTGTTAACACTGTATAGCAGGGATCTTCATCTCCAGTTCTGGAGGGCCAGTGTCCATCACAGATTGATGATTCTTCTGCTTAAACACAGCTTCATTCCACTAATATGTTAATTACTAGGTTTCGTGGTATATGCTGAATTACAAACTCTGTTGGACACTGATCCTGAAGTTAAAAATCACTGCAATATACATTTAGTATCTGCTTTGACTTGTTTCTTCATTAACTAAGCAGAACCATAACTGTGCTGCAAGTGGAAATGTGTGGTGTATGGTGGCCATTTTATCTCATCTGGCTCAGCGTCTCACTCGGTGCACAATGTAGCATATGCACAAGGGAGTGTAATTACATGAATTGTTCCCATGAACGGTAATCCATCATTTTCAAACATCCAATTAGCTAATGGCATAATGATAATCAAAGGCCCTTTAATTATTAACAGTAATTTTCTGGCAGAGAGGGAGAAGACAGACAGGCATGCTCATCTACACCGTACACACATATTAACACTAATTCTACATTTGCTTAGTCTCTGCACCACGGCCGACTGACTTCACTGCCAAGAGCGATTAGAGCTGTTCCATCTCAGTGACATTAGTGTCTTTAACCACTGAAATTATAAATGGCCAGATCATTATCATTACTGGCTGCTTTTAAACACTTTGTGCATCACTATAATTAAACTAAGGTGCGGATAAAAGCTTATTGTCTTGCAGAAGATAATGCACCTGCAGCTCAGTATATAAGAGATAGCACACTGCAAGTGCTATTTAGCCTTTATTAATTTTTGTAATAATATTTTAACATCCATTTTCCTAGTTATAAAAATGTGTTAACCCTTGTCAGGCAGGAATATCTCTTTTTCTTTGCTAACAGGTTGTACTTGTGTGCACAAAACTCACATCTGTGCTGGTGGCATAAGAACATGAAGAACACTCCAATAATTTAAATAATTTGTAATGATTTCAATCTGTAATTTGGGTAACAGGGTTGCATTTCAAAGTGACCTCATCATTTATCTATCGTGTGGATTTACACCATTTATCCATTTCAGTTCAAATTACTGACTTTTCCCTCCTTTAATATAATATAGGAGAATACAAAAGAAAATCAAATAGGAACTTTTTAGGGGAAAAGTAAAAAAATATATATATATTTTTCAATAAATAACGTGGTTGCACACCCTTTAAATAATATATTTTTTTAAACACCCTCTGTTTCTCATACAGCACTAAGTCTTTTCAGGTAAGAGTTTTTCAACATAACACATGTTTATTTGACAATTTCATTCCACACTTTTTTACTTTAGCAGTCATGAAACCAAAATGATAAATAAATTGCTTGATTGTTTTTTCGCTTGGATTTTGTTGGTTGCTATGTCACATTAAACAACCTGGTTGCAAGGATGTATCCTTTTTAACAGGATATTTCCATTTCATGTGACCTTCCTTTTCCTTCCTCCTCACTAATCCACTAAATGATCTATTTGCAGGAAATATCTATCTGTTATTATAGACAGGCTCTCATTTCCTTTCAAATCACACAGTACTTTGAAAGGAATTCTCAGCTCTGTGTATGTGAGAGACAGAACTGTTACCTCTCTGGCCCATTTCAAGAGAAGAATTTAAAATGTACAAATATACTAATTTGCTGTAACTTTAAGCTGTAGACTGTACGTGTGTTTATTCCTTTGTGCCAGTGGATGGGTGACAATGACAATGCCAGGGAGGGGAAAAAGAAATGTCTGTTTTATTTTTCATTTTTTATTTCAGTAATAATAAACAAATACATTAAATAATTAAATAGCTATATTATTATTATTTTATATGAATTGCTTTCCACTTAATTAGCGCAGTGTTTTGTTTGGAATGTGTCTAATGGTAAGTAGGCTGTATGTTTTTCCACCACTGGTGCCTGTTTTGAGTTTAATAGATTTGGAAATGCATCAGTGTACAGGTGTATAACAAATATTTGCATTGTACTGTACATGTGTGTATGTTGGGGGTATGGCATTACAAAAAATTATTAAAAAATGTAAAATAAACTGTGATGTCCGGCACATTAATGAGAAACCCTACATTTCAGAAGCGCTCTTCACAAAATCAAGCATTCCATAGCAGCAGCAAAAGAAACTCTCTGGCGCCGCCCTTGTGGGGAAAGGTTTTTATATCAACGATAGGACTATATTTTCACTTTGTGGGTTTATTTATTTATTTATTTATTTACCAAAAAAAAACCTTTAGATATAAATGTTTAATTTTGGGGTACTATGGTTAAGAGTTAGCACTGAGTTAGCACTGAGTGCATTAATAATCATAATTAGGACACCGTATGTGTGTCTGAACCGTGAAGGATTTTGTGCTAGTACTGGAGCTGACCACATGGTGGCAGTGTGTCTCCGCCGTATAACACTTTGCTTATTTAAGAACGTGAAAGGTATTACGGATTACGTCGGTTAGTAATTGTGTATTTGAATCAATCTCCATTCAAATGTTATTATTTTTTTTAACAGTAATGGTCCTTAATGTCGAGGAATATTTAAAAATGCAACAGAGAATTTTTTATTAACATAAATATTATAATATGCAGAGAACTAATGGAACAGAATGGCTGTTTTAATCAAAAGTGGTCACCTAAAGTCACCTGAAATTACAAGCTCGAGACATTATTAAATAAATATATAAATACAGCAGTTAAAAGATTCATGTTTATTATTGAGTAAAAGCAAAGTAATGGATGATGAGTGTAGTGCAGCATTGTGATGGTGGTGATGATGATGATGACCACACACACACACACACACATGACAGTGATGAGAGACACACACACACACACACACACACACACACACACACACACAGGGGCTGATGACTCACCAAATGCTTTCTTGGGTCCCACCAGTCTGAGAGTGAACGGCTCTCCCCGCGGCTGCTCCTTCAGCATCTTCGCCACTTCATAATGACGGCATCCCACAATGCTCTGGTCATTAATGGCCTCGATGTGATCACCGACACACACATTTTTCAGTCGATCGATGGTGCTCCCCTCTTTTATTCTCTATCAGGAAGAGTAGGGTTAAATAACTGGACAAAGTATTTGTCTTTGTGTTTATCTATCTGTCTATCTCTCTATCTATATGTCTCTCTATCTGTCTGTCTATTTATCTACTTGTCAGTCTGGCTGTCTGCCTGTTCTCAGTCTGTCCTCAGTATCCACCTAGTCATCTACTGTATATTTCTGTCATCCTGTCTGTCCTTCTATTCGTTTATGTTGTCCATTAATCCTCTGCATGTCTTCCTGTCTCATCCATTCACACGTCTGTCCATCCTTTCATCCACCTGTCAATCTGTCTCTCAATGCTGATAATGCTTCAACAGTTCATCATCCTGATGTCCTTTATTTGTACAACTGTGTTTTTCCTCTTGTCTATCTTCCTGTTTTTTTATTTGTTCTCTGTCATCCACTAATCTTTCTGTTTGTCTGTCTCTCCTCCATCCATTCTACCTTATTTTATGAGATTAGAGGTAGGAGTGAACATGTCCTTCATTAGCTACAGTAAAACAAAGGTCAATAAAACAACCTTGCAAACAAGTTGTGTGTGTGTGTGTGTGTGTGAGAGAGAGAGAGAGAGAGAGAGAGAGAGAGAGAGAGAGAGAGAGACAGAGAAGAGACCTTAATAAAAGCATATCCTGCTCCATTATCGGTGATGGTCAGGCCAAGTGCGTCCTCGGTTTTAGTGACCTCCACTTCTTTAGTTTCTCCTCTGATGTGGGCAAAGATGAAGTCCTCAAGGCCGATCTGCCCACCCAGCAACTTCTGCATGTCCACTTTGTGTGAGTTTAAAGTGCAGAAGAGAATCTGGGTAAACCAGGAGAGATAATAGGAAGAGGTGTGTATGTGAGAGAGAGAAACAGAGAGAGAGAGAGAGAAAGAGAGAGAGAGAGTGGAGGGCAGTGTGCATCCACTACATACTAGAGTATAGTACTCATAATTACTTTATAGTATCTTGTACACTCATAGTAATACTTATAATACATATAAATTATAGAGATTTCTATCAGAAAATCGCCCTGTAATCTCGTTGTTGTGATAGTTCATAAGGAAAATCATTACACATTTCTCAAAAGCTTTTATTTTAATGTTAAATGTTTTTTTATTTGTTCAGTTTTTTTTACCTGTCTAGTTATTAGGCATATACCCATGTACCCATATACAGTACCCATATTAGGCATATAGGCCTTGCTACAGTCACCGTCACCCTTGACTTGCTCATCAGAGATATTTCATTCATCATTCATTCATCTCATTATTATCTAGACACATTTTATTTTATTATTTTATTTTCTAAAAAAAAATTTCTTTCATTCTTTGTAAAATTTCTTTCATTTTTGTGAAGCTGCTTTGAGACAATGACCATTGTTATCAGCACTATATAAATAAAATTGAATTGAATTGAATATACCCATGTACTGTGTGTGTGACTGGCCAGATGGAATTGACTAATTTCCTGTTTCTGCAGAAACTGTGACAGTGGGTCAGACTGTAATTCAAATCAAAACATTTATTGTATTAACCTTATTCTAATGCATTAATGTATTTAGAAACAAATAATTTACAAGGACTTGTATTTTAATGTATGAACACTGATCCAGTGAAGCTTTCCTTCTGCAAGCGTTTGTTTATCACTTATGGAAGGAGTCTCCGGTGTCTGAGTGCTCACATACAAGTCTGGTAGAGAGAGGATGTTGCACTTTGTGCTTTCTTGGTAACATGTTAGTATTGAAAAAAGAGTGCAAAAAGAGAGGGTGGTGAAGGAAAAGCTGTTTACACCGCCTGTAATCTTAGTGCTAACTTGTCTTCCTGATGTTCTACAACAATAAATGTAACTATAAACAAATAAATGCATGATTTGTTTATTAAGAAATTAAGTAGCGTAATCAGTGGCAAAGTAATGTAGTACAAAAAGCAATAAAACTTGAGAGCATGCTGTTATTGAAAAGTAATTGACTTCTGTGTGACAAGAGTAACCCTGCTTCCAAATGCCACCACCCTGATGTCTTTTATTCCTCCTTTATATCTTTCAGGATTTATATCTTATTCACACTTGCACATGTTGTTGTCTGCTCTGAAAACTTTCTGGCTTGGGTCTAAACAGGAGCACTTGGACCTGGACAAGATGAACACATTTCCTGGGGTGTAAGCTTAACTAAGAGATAGTCCGATATGACTGTAGATACTGTAAGTGATCACTTCAAGGACATGTGCAGTTTTATTGTTTTGAACGTTTGTTATATGTGTTTGGTCATTAATTATCAGTTATACAGGCATGGCCACAGGTCTGTATACAGTAACTGATAATAATAATAAAAAACAGCTAATGACAAATATATGAGGGGTGGTCAGGTGTTCAGGTCAAACTGGGACTGAAGTATCTGTTATGTTATGTTATGTTATGTTATGTTGTGTTGTGTTGTGTTGTGTTGTGTTGTGTTGTGTTGTGTTGTGTTGTGTTGTGTTATTGTGCACAATCAAAAATACTGGTTTTACCCGAACACCCCTCATACATACATTTAATATTACCATGTAGGGCTATACATTTAGACTAATTATTTACCACAATCTGACATTATTATGCAGTAATGATTCATAATTGTAGATTTAATTTTTAGTGTTTTTTTCTCCCTTCAAGCAGAATTACAAAAGCTAAATAATGTTCATTTAAATAAAGAGAAGTTCATTTAATTAAGAGATTATATTAAATGGGAGGCTAAAGTTTAATACCTATCAATATCTTGACAAAGAATATCACAAGGTCTCATCAGTAGCACAGTAAGAACGATGTAGGGCAAACTACACAATTAAAGGCAGATAAGCAAATAGATTCATGATTTCTTTTGGTAAAGTGTTGCAAGTCCCTAATATGCTATGTTATTTTTACATTTAAAAGATGGGAGCTGATGGTACCATTCTGTCGCATGCGTAGTAAAGCTATGTGGTCTCTATGATTTGCAAAGTTTTGTTAAACTCACCTCAGATGGAGAAATGTTGAAAACCTCAGCAATCTTGGCATACAACTCTTTTACATTGGTGAAGCCATGAATGCGGCCTGTAGGGCTTCCATGAGCAAGCTGAGTGTGAAATATCAATTTCGGTCTCTGGCATGGTGAAGAAGGAGTTGAAGTAGGTAATGGTGGTGCAGAGGGCACCACGCCACCTTCTTCCTCCCCGGTCGAGCTCTTGGAGTCCTGCGTTTGTGGGCTCATGGCGTCTCCGTCCTGCATCAGTCCGGCTTCACCCTTTTTCCCTGAGTCCTTCTGCATGCTGTCTGGCCTGAACACACACACTCGCACACAGCTGCCCTGTGCTGGATCTGATGTTGAATTAGTGATGAGGGTAACCAGGTAACAGGAACAGGTGAGTGCTGTTGGCTTTGCTAAGGAGAAATGTGAAACCACTTTAGCCAGAGGTCTTATTATTGATATAGGAGACGAGAGCAGAACAACAAACTCACGACAACCAGCCAGGCACCTGAAGAATACTAAGACTGAATGTCATCATTAGCATTTGGCAGAAGAGAAGGTATATACCCCTCGAAAGAAAGATAAAAGAAGAAAGGGAAAAGTTGGTGGTTAGTGAAAAGGAGACAGTTTCAGCAGATTACTCAAGTAAGAAGAAAGAAGGAGCTTTAAGGGTTGAATTTCAGGTCATTCCATGGCAATCTCAAGGGCCTAGCTGCAGTTTACTCCAATTCAGTTTCAAGGGGTCATTTCCAGTTTTCATCAAGTCAATTTTAACGGGCTTGCTTCTAATAATGTTAAGTCAGCTTTAACTGAGTCCAATTAAATCATCAAGGACCAGTATTAATCACCTCCATGTCCACGTTCAGGTCAATTATTCCAAGTCAGCTTCATTGGGCTAGTTTCAAATCACTCCAAGTTAATTTCATTGGGCCAGGCTTAAATCACTTCAAGGTGGGTTTAATTTTATTATAATTTTTATTTTAAAGCACTCCAACTTGGTCCACTTGGCCAGTTCCAGGTGAATCTAAATTAGCTTTGAAGGACTTTACTACTTATAGTAAGTCAAAATGAAACTTATTTTAAGGATCAGTTACATTTCACGCTTCATGGAATGAGTTCCAAATTATTTCAAGTCACACTCAAAAAGCTCAAATTCACTCCAAGGTGGCTTTAAAGTCATGATGGTTTTTATTTGCAAAGTGCTTTTTATTTTTCACTAAATGGCAAAGTGCAAGGGCATCAGTCTGTCTAGGATCCAAATCTATTGTCATATACACCACCTGGCCAAAAAAATAAATAAATAAAAAAGTTGCATACTCCAAGATTTAGCTTAGATGATGGTGACCAGCGTGGTGGCAAATTAATGTATGAAAATTATTCCTGCCCATTCAGTACATTCAGGTAGTCAGCTGACTTTATTTTATTGCCACATAGCGTTGCTGAGCCTAGAGCTGCCCAATGGAAGAAACCCCAGATCATAACATTGCCTGCAGAGTCTTGACTGATGCATGATACAGTACTGTAGGTGCATCGCTTCATGTGCTCCTCTTCATATCCTGACACGCCCATTGCTCAGGAACTTTAGAGTATTGAAATTTGAAAGAAGTCATGTGGTTTGATGAGTCAAGACAGTTTGACTCATCAGACCACATGACCTTCTTTCAGTACTCTAAAGTCCCATCTTTATGATCCCGAGCAAATTTAATTGTTTCTCTTTCCTGATTAATCTCACTAATAAGTGGTTTACTTTTGGACACAAAGCTGGGTCGTCCCAGTCCTGTGAGTTTTCAAAACATTGTGTGTGTATGGAAATGCTCTTACTTTCATTAATAAACATACCTGTGATTTCCGTTGTCAGTTTTTACCAATTCATTTTTACTAAGCTTTTAAGTGATTTTAAGAATTAAGGATGAGTATTGACTTTTCTTTGGCTAGGCAATGTATTTTACATAAAAAGAGAGAGAGAAAGCTTGATTATTAAGTGAATAAAGTCCACACTTTACTAACACATGTTTGCAATTCGTTCCTAAATTGCCCGTAGTGTGTGATTGGGTGTGTGAGTGTGTGTGTGTGTGTGTGCCCTGCGATGGATTGGCACCCTGTCCAGGGTGTACCCCGCCTAGTGCCCGAAGTCTCCTGGGATAGGCTCCAGGTCCCCCGTGACCCTGAACACAGGATTAAGCGGTATAGGAAATGAATGAATGAATGAATGAATGTTTGCAATTCAGAGGCAGAGAAATTTTTTCCAGTACTCTTTCTTTATTCAATTCATTTGTATTATATACTAAGCAAAAAAAAAGAAACGTCCTCTAACTTTCAACTGTTTTTACTTTCAGTAAACTTAATGTGTAAATATTTGTATGAACACTAAAAGAGTCAACACCATAAGACATAAACTAAAAATGTTTCACAATGTGTCCCTGAATGAAGGGAGGCTCAAAATCAAAAGTACCAGTCAGTATCTGGTGGCCATCAGCTGCTTGAAGTACTGCAGTGCATCTCCTCCTCATGGACTGGACCAGATTTGTCAGTTCTTGCTGTGAGATGGAGGGATTTTGTGTTCCTGGTGTGACTCGGGCAGTTGTTGTGGACATCCTGTATCTGTCATGCAGGTGTGATATTCGGATGTACCCATCCTGTGCAGGTGTTGTTACACGTGGTCTTCCACTGTGAGGATGATCAGCTGTCCTTCCTGTCTCCCTGTAGCGCTGTCTTAGGCGTCTCACAGTGCAGACATGGCAATTTATTGCCCTAGCCACATCAGCAGTCCTCATGCCTCCCTGCAGCATGCCTAATTGTCATGCACTAACACTAATGCACGTTCACGCAGATGAGCAGGGACCCTGGGCATCTTTCTTTGGGTGTTTTTCAGTCGGTAGACAAGTCTCTTTAGTGTCCTGCGTTTTTAGAACTTAAATGCCTACTTTTTGTAAGCTGTTAAGGTCTTAACGACCATTCCACTGGTGCATGTTAATTAATTGATTATGGTTAATTGAACATGCATGGAAAACATTGTTTAAACCCTTTACAATGAAGATCTGTAAAGTTATTTGGATTTTTACAACATTATTGTTGAAATACACAGTCCTGAAAAAGGGGCGTTTCTTTTTTTGCTGAGTATATATAAATATTATTATTACTATTATTTTTATTTATTTATTTATTTATTTATTACTAGATTGGGGTATTTAGTGTGCTTTGTAATGTGTAGCTGGGATAGACACTCTGATGAAACCTGTTACCCTAGTTTCTAATATTACCTTGAACAAAGTTAATGGGTAGCTCTAAAACCTTTCAAAATGGGCTGCTAGATTGTATGCTGGGTGATTGTAATACTCAACTACTTATTACAGGTTTGCAGTAAAATTCACCAGATAGTACTATTGCTTAAAGCAAACGTGACAGTCGGTCTACTTAATTCTGTTTGAAGTTGTGTTATTATTGTCAGACTGCCCCATCACAATCTATGGTTGCAAGAAGCTCCTTTGTATAATTTCATTTGGATCTACTGAATCATATTATATTTTCATTTAAGAAGAACGTGCAGTCTGTTCTGATGTTATTATCAGATGATTCATTTAGCTCCCCACCTTATGAACTAATTTTATCTCCTGTTTTGACCATGAACTGACAAAATAGACTCCATGCCTGTGGGCTGTATCATTACTAGTACTGGTAAATACATGACAAACAGTGCTAAAGATTAGAACAAACTGGCAATTATTTCAGTTTATGTAAATATCCAAATATTTCTCCAAAATCTGTAACACTGTTGCCATTTCCTGCTAGGACTTAAAACTAATGATTGCTCATGTCAACATGTTTTTATTGTTTCAATCTACATGTGTTTCAAATCTGTTAGCTTATGCAAATCTAAACATATTTAATATATAAAAAATTTTAAATAAAAGAAAAATTAGATATATCTAATATATTTATATTATATATAATATTTTATTTATGATAAAAGCTCAGTTATCACCCAATCTGAGAATCCTGTGTCATTCTGTAAATTGTATCTATTTTGTAAAGCTATCAGCAAAGTGAGCAAGATAGTGCTGAATGAGACTTTATCACGTTTAACAGCCTTGAACGCACCTGTAAAGGACACTGAGCCATAAAAATGGCTGTAACAGTATAATCAGTGATGACCTTTTTACAGAAACTCTCCTCTATGTTTTATCCTGCTTTACCACAATTGTTTTATTTAACAAATACATTGGATATAAATCATATTAAATACTTTGCATTATTTGCAGCTTTAGAGACTCGGATCAGATGTCTTGAGGCTTACAGTGATTCTAGCTCATGCATACAGAATTAGACAGTTTCTGATATACCAAAATAACACATATTTATTTGTATCAGCAAGAAGATAAATTGAGAGAGGAATAATTAGGCATGTTGCCAGTGGCTTGGCACAGTAGACTTACAAAGTAGTTATCTAAAATGTGTCTCATGTGTCATGTTCTTGGATGTGGGACATGTCAAAAAATACAAAAATAACATGTGGGTGTGTATATAGTACATTTCGAAAAAATTTTAATATTCAGATTTTTTTATTTTATTTCAGTGATTATGGCTAACCGCTCATGAAAATTACAGTAATAAAAATAAAATGAACAGTATCTCAAAATATTAGAATATTTAATTCACTTTCTGACACAACTGGTTTACATGGACCGTAATATTGCATTATTAATTGTAAAAATTGCCCAACCAGAATAAATATACATCCTGTAAACACCTCATTTTGAAACAGTCTAACCCGATCCGGTCTGAACTTTCAATCAGTATGAGATGGGTGGTGGAAACTTTTGATAATCCATTCTGTAGGTAAATATTAACACTGTAAACACTTGATCCAATTGTTTGTCTCTTGTCAGTATAAATATATTCTTTCTGTGCATTTTTGCCCAACATGGGTGATCCCTTCCTATTGCAAATAGAAGGCCTAATCTATTGTCAAAGTTAGGACAAACATACAAATGATTACTATCTGTGTTATTATTATTATTATTATTATTATTATTATTATTATTATATACTGTAATACAAACCGGATTCCAAAAAAGTTGGGACACTAAACAAATTGTGAATAAAAACTGAATGCAATGATGTGGAGATGGTAAATGTCAATATTTTATTCAGAAAAGAACATAAATCATGGAACAGAAGTTTAAACTGAGAAAATGTATCATTTTAAGGGAAAAATATGGTGAATCAAAATGTCATGGTGTCAACAAATCCCAAAAAAGTTGGGACAAGGCCATTTTCACCACTGTGTGGCATCTCACCTTCTTCTTACAACACTCAACAGATGTCTGGGGACCGAGGAGACCAGTTTCTCAAGTTTAGAAATAGGAATGCTCTCCCATTCTTGTCTAATACAGGCCTCTAACTGTTCAATCGTCTTGGGCCTTCTTTGTCGCACCTTCCTCTTTATGATGCACCAAATGTTCTCTATAGGGGAAAGATCTGGACTGCAGACTGGCCATTTCAGTACCCGGATCCTTCTCCTACGCAGCCATGATGTTGTGATTGATGCAGAATGTGGTCTGGCATTATCTTGTTGAAAAATGCAGGGTCTTCCCTGAAAGAGATGTTGTTCTAGAACCTGAATATATTTTTCTGCATTGATGGTGCCTCTCCAGACACACAAGCTGTCCATGCCACACGCACTCATGCAACCCCAGACCATCAGAGATGCAGGCTTCTGAACTGAGCGTTGATAACAACTTGGGTTGTCCTTGTCCTCTTTGGTCCGGATGACATGGCGTCCCACATTTCCAACAAGAACTTCGATTCGTGACTCGTCTGATCACAGAACAGTCTTCCATTTTGCCACACTCCATTTTAAACTATCCCTGGCCCAATGAAAACGCCTGTGCTTGTGGATCTTGCTTAGAAATGGCTTCTTCTTTGCACTGTAGAGTTTCAGCTGGCAACGGCGGATGGCACGGTGGATTGTGTTCACTGACAATGGTTTCTGGAAGTATTCCTGAGCCCATTCTGTGATTTCCTTTACAGTAGCATTCCTGTTTGTGGTGCAGTGTCGTTTAAGGGCCCGGAGATCACGGGCATCCAGTATGGTTTTACGCCCTTGACCCTTACGCACAGAGATTGTTCCAGATTCTCTGAATCTTCGGATGATATTATGCACAGTTGATGATGATAACTGCAAAGTCTTTGCAATTTTTCGCTGGGTAACACCTTTCTGATATTGCTCCACTATCTTTCTGCGCAACATTGTGGGAATTGGTGATCCTCTACCCATCTTGGCTTCTGAGAGACACTGCCACTCTGAGAAGCTCTTTTTATACCCAATCATGTTGCCAATTAACCTAATTACTGTTAATTGGTCTTCCAGCTCTTTGTTATGCTCAAATTTACTTTTTCCAGCCTCTTATTGCTACTTGTCCCAACTTTTTTGGGATTTGTTGACACCGTGAAATTTGGAATCAACATATTTTTCCTTTAAAATGATAAATTTTCTCGGATTAAACTTTTGATCTGTCATCTATGTTCTATTCTGAATAAAATATTGACATTTGCCATCTCCACATCATTGCATTCAGTTTTTATTCACAATTTGTTTAGTGTCCCAACTTTTTTGGAATCCGGTTTGTATATATATATATATTGTTTTGTATTTGTATTGTATATATATGTATTTTTTTTTTTTTCCCCCTATCAGATTAAAGACTTAGCAGGCACAACCACTTTGCAAATGTCACAAATGTATATTTATCAGAATATATATCATGAAGTACACACATCTTATCGGATCAGCATCCATGTAAACAGTTAAATTAGAATCTTCAATCGGAATGATTTCAATCTGACTAAAGAAATGTTATCCATGTAAACGCAACTAATTTTTCCTACTTAAAATGCGCCTAACACACCCATACACTAAGCATGTCTATAAAAAAGTAAATAGACATCCATAGTTTTATGCTAAAACGTATTAACTAAAATATGTTCTTTTTTTGTTTCTGTCAGATTGGAATATACCCATCTTTAAGCATGACTAGATGTAAAAACCCCAGAGACATCCCTGGTTTTCAAATAGGCCGGATTGTTAGTCAGTCTGAGGTTGGACTGTCCCAGAGACAAATAGCTGCAGATCTGCAAATCGCTGTTTCTATGATCAACAGATTTATAGTTTACTATAAAGAAAATGCTATAACATCAACAGAGGCTCGACCTGGAAAGCCTTGGCTTTCTGAAAGACATCTCCATGCTGTGTGAAGTGAGGTTGTTCTATCCCTCTCATTCTATCCCAAAGAGAGTTGTTGCTCTTAAAGGTCATTTTGGACAAAGTATTAATAAAGTATTAATAATGTATTAATAGCTAAATCTTACTCGGATTAAGGTACACTCATTTTATCACGAACCACTGAGTGTTTATTAACTTCCTACATGTCTGTGTATAATGTGTCATTTCTCATGACTCTCAAATGTTGGAAATAAACGAGTGGGCTTGATACAGCGTGACTTTACAATAATAAAATGTACCACATGAATCACAAGATCTGCGTAACAAAACATGTGAGTGGGGAAAACGCAAATATACCGTTATTTATTCAGCAAAAACCTCCACAAAGTCTACAAAACAGGATCTACATTGAAGCTCTCCTCCCAAATCGCCACGCTTCAGTGTCCGTAAAAGGAAATGGGTGGAGCCAGAATATGAGCTCTGCAGTCTTATTGGAAGTTAGTCCTGACACGCGATTTTTTTTTTAACAGGCGCCTGATTTGATTGGTCAAAATCATTTGGTCCGATTTTGTCTCATTTTAATTTGCATATATTGGGGCGGGGTTGTTTTCCCCACCTACATATCCGGTTAATCCCGCTATTTTACTTCGGGATTGGCTGAAGGTTCTGCCTTTGTACGGTCTGATTGGGTAATTATATTCCGCCTCGCGTACAAGGACTGGGTAGTAGCGCGTGGAGGTCACTCCGGTTTTAATTGGATAGCGGTTCGCGTGGTGTGAGCTCGTAGCTAATCCTGGTAGACTGTAGGCGGGACTTTTGTGTTTAGCGTTGATTAGGGGAATACTTGATACTTGACTGAATGGCTTAGCGGAAAAGGAGAATCGTTTCAGCACATCCGTGGAGGAGCAGCGGAGCGGAGTTAAAGCTCGGGAAGGAAAAGGGTGTGAGAATTTAGCACCCGGCTGAAGGAAGAATGCTTGAAAATAAGAGAGAGAGACTGAAGACTTTTTTAAGAAAAATCGACGAAAAAGCTATCTTCGGAATCAAGCATTTAATGAATGAGAGGTGAGTCCGATAGCAGCTAAGCCGCTACTGTTTAAAGCTAGCACCGGCCAACGGTTCATTCAGAAATACTGACTCTACACATACTGACGTGCGTTTTATTATCTGTATAATGATAAATATATTACATATTTATTAACTGTTACACATAAGTTATCATATTACGGCTGTGTGTCATTAATCTTCAAATATTGTATTTTCTGTATCTATATTTTTATTTTAGTTACTGAATTACTTTAATGTATTATTTGCTTTTGGGCATAAAATACAAAATGCAATTTTTAAAATTATTTTTATTATTAACAATCAGTTTATTCCTTAAATCACGATGTTATACTATAATTGATACGTTCATTAACTTATTGGACCTGGTATATTTTTCAAATGTGTTTTCTTATTTTCAATATTTCTTTTTATTTATTGCAATAGTAAAAGTTAGACGTCAAAAAGCTTATGTTTTGGTTGCAAACACAATGATCCGCCCATCATTACCTTATCATGGGTGGATCAGATGCGATTTCCCCAGAAAGATACATTAATTTCTAATATAGGGCACAGTTATACAAATAACACGCACGTAATTTTGCTTGTTTATGAGCTGATGATTCTGCTTTATGGCTCTTTGACCTTCATTGTGATTTTCTTACTGAGAATTTAAAGCCACTGCATTTAGCCTTGGCTTGTGTTCAGGTTGTTTAATATTACATGCTGTCTGCTTTCCGGTGCTTATTTTAAATCATGGAAAATGCTTCATTTACAAAATATCATCACCACCCTGGTACAGTTAATCCACAGGTGAACATCCAGGCTTGTCCCCATGCCGTCTGTATATCAGATATCAGACTGGACTATGTTGTGCTTAGCACAGAGTAACCCGGTGTCACCCTAAAGGTGTGAATTCCTGACCATTGAAGGTGTCCGGTCCTAATTAAATCCAGTTGCCTTTTGTGCTCTGAGATTGCTGTACTTGTGCAAATGGTTATCTATTCACCAGACGTGACTTAATTGTCCATTTAAATGACTGTTACCTCAAATTGTTGTCTTATCCCATCAGGCACTGCATAAATAATTTAACAATGCACTATAGGATTTTTGGAATATTTGCAGTTTTTAAGACCAGTTTTTCTCCATGCCTAAGACCAATCTATTTCTCCAGAATAGATTTCCTCTAACAGACTGACCAATGATTAAAGACAATTACTATATACTGCTGACATCATCTGTCATTGCTCAAGATGGGATATTTTTCTGTACAAGGCCACGTTTCCTTCATGTTTCGCCATTGACATTACCATATTTGTGTATCTGATCCGTGAGTCGGAGTGAGATTTTTTTCCGTTTACCGTTTTGGCTTTCAAAAATTGTGAAAACAAATTAATAGAGATTAAATAATTATTGAGGAAAGTTCATTTTGCAATGATGTTTTCATTTTGTGTTATAAATCCAGTGCACCCATTTGCTTTACAGCAGTGCACTGTAAAGTGTACTGGCCCTCGCCAGTTACTTGGAACTATGGAAATCAAGGGATTTTCTCGATCTTTAAACATAATTCAACTTAAAAACAAATGATAATTTAAAAGGAAAAAACTCACAGCCTGGTTGAGAGTAACTCGCGAGGGGAAAAAGTGCACAGCTGTAAAGCAAATGGGTGCACTGGATTTATATATTAAAGCAAATGCATGCTTTTTTTTTTTTTCTTTTAGCAAACTTCAGACCAGGAGACTGAAATCATCACAGAAAAACTGTTTTGCTGTGATGATTTCAGTCTCCTGGTCTGAAGTTTGCTTAAAAAAAAGCATGCATTTGCGATTAACAGGCACGCGTTCACACCATTGCTGTATTTGGACTGTAGGGCTTTTGTTTAGTGTTTCTCGTTCTATTTTTACATGCCATGTGTAGGTCAGTTACAGGTGCCGTGCCAAGTGTTGAGTTCTTCACAGCCTTCAGAGTCTGAGCTAATGCTGTTCCAAAAGCAGTAACAAGTCCAATCTGCAGTACTCAGAAAAGCAGCTGACGATCTGATAGCTTATGCTTTCCATAGTCTCCTGTCGGTGCATGTGCCATGGGGTGGGTGTTGGTCGTTATGATGACATCGTACAGCGGCGAGAGCGTAAAACTACTAGAGCTTAGCTCTCAGTCAGAGTGTTCTCAGCTGGGTAATATGTTAAGTGTAGTTTAACTTTTGTAATAGAGCACTTTCTGAGATGTCACTGGTATCATTTAAAAATGTATATTGTTTAATCACCAGTTACAGATGTTACAAAGATTTGATGTTTTGTGTTATCCACAAACTGTTAAAATATTTTACAGTTTTTTAAATACATTTAATTTTTTGATCATTTAAAGAACTCCTGGCAGGACAATTTCAGGATAGCTGGCAGTTGATATATTTCATGATGCAACTCATATATAGTAGACAGCTGGTGAAAAAGAGAGAGAGAGTAGGATGAGGAAATTCAGCCATAATTTCATATAGCTAAATAGTGGGACCATAATTACAGACCCACATATTCAAAAGTTTTAAGGGGTTGCATGTGTAAATGCCTTGAGTTTACTTCTCACAGACATGTTAATGATTTCTCTTTAGAGTGTTGAGCGAAGCAAGTCGCTTCTTTTGTCCTCAGTAAATTCCACACAACTCATCTGAATAGTTCACCTTTCTTATACTTTCGTTTTTCTCACATCGCGTCTTTGCATTGTTGATTTTGAGAAACACAAACCCACAAACCAGATACCCATTTCCTCATTTCTTTTACATTTATAGTCTGATATATGGTTTGAACTTGCATTATGGAGTCTGAATGTTCAGTAGTGGCTTTGTCACAAGTATAGATAACAATTACAATAACAAGATGTGGCATTGCTCTTGATTTATCAACAGTATTTAAAAAAGAGGGCTTGGAGCTTATAAATAATAAATCTACCAGATTATTTAGGCAAATAATACCCTACCTAGTGTCCTTAGTACGGATGTGTGTATTACGCCAAAAAAATTGCAGGGAAATTAGTGTCACAAATGAAGCCGTGAAAATCTGTCTAACCTCAAATTAAAGAAAGTAATTTTTATGTAAAAAATTGCATAATGTAAACTACTACTACCTAATATTTCTCTCTCTATTATTTTTACAGCAAAAAAACTTAGTTGATATTTGACAGTTTGTCATGCCATGGAAATTCATTCACCCCAATTTTCCATCAGCTGCTGCATTTCAGAATCATGCGAGTCTCAGGTGGGATTTCACACAGTATTAAGCTAAAACCAATAGGAAGAAAGATGACTTCTGTGTGGAAAGGCAGTCAGAGGAAGTCAGTGTGATGAATCAAGCCACACGACTCCATCGCTATGGCGCTGAACTTGCACACAAGCAGCCTATTGTCATGTGGTGTCTCAGCGATTGGCGTTCAGGCAGATCTGACCACTGCTCTGGGTTAAAGCACGGCCCAGCACAATGGCATTTACTTATGGCCTTGTGACTGAGCTGCAGTGAGAGAAGACGGTCATTCTTCTGCATCTGGTTTCTAGAAATTAACAAAATTTTAGACTTACTTTTCACTTTTTTAGTAACTGCACATAGTAGTTAAAATTGAAACAGCAGTTCTATCACATACTGTATGTAAGACAAATATTTTGTTTGAAATTCTTAAGGGAAGCTCATGCAGTCATGAGCCCTCCAAGCCCTATTTAGGTTTCCGATTTATTTAACATTTATTAGAACACTTTTTCTGTTTGTTTTTTCACTAAACTATAAGGCCTTGTTCACACGGACGTTAAAATCGACCGTTTTTCTGCCGTTCGTAGTGTCCGGTGAGCGTGGATGAAGCGCCAAGGGTTTTCTACACATATGAGGAAGTGAGAGAGTTCAGACGGGCTTTGGTGACGTGCGTTTGTCCGGCTGCGCGTTTATACGGTGTTAAAAAAACGTTGCATGCAGCTTTTTCTTGGCGTTCAAATCCCAACGAACGCAAGGAAACCGCGTCTAGTTCGTTTTCTCCGGGTCCATTTTACGCTTCGGAGGACCAGATATATCCCATGAAAAGGCAAAAATAAAATGCTTAAAAAATTAAACTTGCGTGGAAATGTTTGCATTTCTTCATAAACCACAAAAAACTTCCTTTAATCCGACGATGTGCAGTCGGGTGAACCCAGTAGCGGCGGCGATTTTTTTCTCTCCATACGTCGCCGTATTATTTTTATAAATATTTTTATATATTATTTATAATATAATAATTTAATACAATAAGATTAATGTCTAATATAGCAAAATGGTCCATATTAAAAGGAGGCACCTCAAATAAAATGACATGGGCTTTCATATCCAGTTCCCGACACACTGCCCCCCACAGGTTAAACACACAAACTACAATTTGGGCTGCATGCTGTCGTTAGACAGAGACAAACGAACGCCAATGTAGAAGTCAATCGAGCGGCACTACAAAACGCAACATAAACGTATAGGACGTTCAGAGCTCGTTCGTTTATCCAAAAATTTACCGCCCATGTGAACAAGGCCTAAGTATCTTAGCTACAGATATCCCACTTTACAATCCAGACCTTACTTTCATAAACTGTTAAATCCAAAGTGACAACATTTCCTTTAATTTTCTCTTGTCACTTCTGTTACTACTTGTTATTAAGAGTAATAATCATTCAGTATTTTTTGTTTTTGATTTCCTGCTTTACACTTAAGGCTCTTCTGTATGCACGTTTATGTCATAAAGTAGGAGATGATTAGGTTGTGTAACAGCTGAGAGGATTATGCAACTTCATTAGAAAAGCATGAGGAAGGTCAATTACATCCTGGACTGGCTTAATCATCAGAGCTGTATCTCGCACATTCTAACCTCTGAACGGAAAAGCAGACTGGTTTGGCTTGTACTGGATTGATTCAGCTGATTATGGAATCGGCATTGACTTACAGTATGTAGTCTAATTTGTTTCAATGTTACAACATCAAGCCCTAGATCCCAATGGTGTCACAGCAGAGTGGTCAGTGTGACGCCATTCTGTAAAACAGTCTGTAAAAAGCAGTTTAACGCCTTGGGTGAGGTAGGTGGTGAGGTAAGTGTGGAGACGACTGAACAGTAAGGACTGCAAAAATCATGAGGGAAGCAAAGCCATGAACTAAAGACCACATTTCTCATCACGAGATGCCACTAGGGCTACAGGATTGGTTAAATATTAATGATGGTTGTTTTGGATTAAAATGAGATCATGACTCTCAAACATAATCCTAATCAGCTTGTAAATGAATACTTTGTGTATTTAAATCCTGCTTGGTACAAAATTTTCCTGGTGGATATTTATATATATTTATATATTTATATAGCCAGCTGGTTAGCTTTTTGTGTTTTTCTGCCAATAGTGGTAGTTCATAGCCAGTCTGGTGAAAATCAGTCTTGATAGACACACTATATACTTTTACTTTACTGACGATTTTCATTCATTTTATACCATCATATTACGCATTTGTTTTTGGACAACTTTGTTCCTTGGCATCATAGAGTTCTTCTCTCACATCTCCAGGCTTCCCAGTTTGATCGTGAGCTTGTGCTCTATGAGATGTTCTCTCTCTCTATGTGTCTATGTGTGGGTTCTCTGGTTTCCTCCTACGTTCTCAATACATGCAAGGAGTGTGTGAATGTGGGTACATGGTGCTCAGCAACTGACTGTTGTTCTGTCCATGGTGTATTCCCATTTTCTTTCCAGTGTTCATGGGATAAGCTCCTGATCTACCATTTTAAAAAGCACTCCCAGCTTTTCTTTGTTTATTTTTTTGTGTGTGTACCAGGGTTTGACATTGGCACCCGCCCACCAGCCAAATGCGGGTACAATTCGGCTGTGATGGGTAAAAACTTTAGTCTCACTAGCAACTTTGGCGGGTAGTTTATTCTTTGGTATGACAATATATTTTTGTTGTAGTTTTCTCTAAAGTCATCCTATATAATAAACGCATTGCAACGTGATATTACGTGCATAAAACGCGCTTGAATGTAATGAGGACATTTAATACCTCTCTCTACACATGCTCAAACACACATTGCGCATGCACGCACACACACGCACTGCGCGTGCACACACACACACACACACATACACTTTTACTTCCTGTTTGGTGTGTGTGCATCATTTCCTTAAAGGACTATTGCTTCTCAACTGGATGAGAATGTTTGCCCCTTTCACATAGGTTATTTACTGATTATATGTAAAAAAGTAATCACTATTAAAATCTATTTAGATTTCATGTTGAATGATAGAAAATTCATCAGTTGTTTGAATTACCTCACACTATAAAGAGTCAACACAACAAGATAGATCAGAGTCCATTGTCCTAACTCAGAATTCTGATATAATAATACATAATAGTACACATAATAACACACTAAAATGATAAATGTTCTGAGTTGCTGTATTTTTAATAACAGAATGAGTTCAGTTGTACTGAATCTGTTATTTTTCAATTTCATGTGGTAAGAGGCTTGAATTTAAGTTCAATAAACAGAATATACTGTTCATGTTTGCATGTTTTTATATTGGGAGACATCTTAACACTACTGAATACTTGACTACTACTATAGTGATACAGTGTATGCTGTCATTTATAAGTAAATCTAGATATAACAAACATTAATGTATCATGGTGAAGAAAAAACTGTGATTTTCTGGTAACAAAATTGTGGCTAGTAAAAAGGCTGAATGGCGAGTGACTCCGGAAATCCACTAGCCACATTGGCCAGTGAGCAAAAATGTTAATGTCAAACCCTTGTGTGTACCCAGACCCCCACACATTGTAATGCCACAGATTGAATATTATCTCCATCCAGTGCTTACTACAGACTTTATGACTTTGTTCAATCCCCTACAAAAGAAGCTCATCACTTTACCATACCAATTTGTAAGGCTTCCTATTGTCTTGCACCGCTTCGGCCCTGTGCACCTTTCATTCCATTAAATTGCCTTTGATGGAATTTAAATGAGAATGCCGAAGGACGGTGCATCTTTTTCCACCACCCACTGGTCCCATCTCAGCCCCCTTGTTGCCAAGGAAACGGCACAGTTGGAGGTAGTGCCTTATGGGTAAATCTACTCTCGCTCTCTCTCACTGGAAAGGTACAGATCTGTTTGTGCAAGAGCAGCAGCTGTAAAAAGAGACCTTTAGACCCAACGTTGTGCCTCTGTGTCTGGAAGTCAGATAACGGGTCAAGGTTTCTTCTTTAGTCTAAACTAACAAGGACTCGAGACATTGTTCATCATGGAGCGCGAAAAACACCCAAGCCTTTTGGAGAGACACAATGCTGTGGATGGAGAGGAAGTGGTGAGGTAGGGACGCTTCAGTTTGGTTTTCACAGTGGTTGGAGTTGAGTCGTTATGAGGAATTGAAGAGGAACAGCTTCTAGGAAAAAAAAAATGTTGGCGAATTGGTATTGGAAATTGATGATCTGTGGGTAGTGTAGCAAAAAATAAATGTGTCAGGCTTGGGTGATTTCCATGGTGCGTCATTAAGGGAGTAAGATTTGGTGACTGTAAAAGAGGATTTAATGGGGGTCAAACATTTGTACAAAGGACTTCATATATTTTTATTGTTTTGCACACTTCTGCGTATCCTTGGCTTTTTTTGGGAATGGTTGCAAAGTGTCACAACATAAAATTATCCATACCGTACAATGAAGACATAAGTTCAAGGAGTTGCTTAATTGGATGATGAAAAGAAACACTCTTCCTATCTTCCTAGATTACATAAATGAGGAAGACGGCTTTCATTTCCTACTTATTTATGAAAATGCGTGGAAAACACTAGTAGCAATCATGTTCAGCACATTTTGTAGAGCATGTTCTGTTCTGAAAGCATGAATCAGATTAGTCAACCACATTTTGATTAGCTATCAAAATGGCTGACTTTTTCTCAGAGGGAGCAATGGCACATTTTAAAGGAGATATGATATTTGTTCTCATTTTCTTTTTTTTTTTCTTTTTTTTTTTGGTTTTTAAGATGAATAAAAAAATTTTGATTACTCTGTTATCACTCACTATGTTAGAACATCATGTGACAGAAGATTTATAAGACATCTGTTTCTCTTATAGCTTTCCTCATACATGAGTCTTTATTTATTTGTAGGATTGAGTAATTTTACATCACTGGATAAATATATTAGTTATTTTAGTACCTCATCAAGTCCTTCATACATAGACTGTCCACTTCCTCCTCATATTCAGCAGAACTTTATTGTATACATTTTTTTTTCTTCATGTGAATTGTATGGTTATTACACAGAGATGATGCATACTAAATCTCTCAAACTCACTTTACTGTTGTGGTTAGCATTTGGCTCTGAATGACTTTTACTCCCCATAAGCCACAGTGACCTAGTTTCCTGTAAATGATGTGTTCTCTTTGAATACTTTACAATTAAAGTCAGTCGTGGTTTCAGTTGGGAATACAAAGGCATGCTAAACAGTACAGGATTGTTTTACTTTGTTCAGGACATTGTGATGTTGGTTTTTTTTGTTTTTGAAATGGGCATATTCATATGAGCACTATCACACCAAGGAAGTTCATGAGCAAGTGTCTTATTACACAGGAAATGATCAAAATTAGGTGCTTAAGTTGCACTCAGTGTTTTTTTTTTTCCTTTTTCTTTTTGGGTGATCAGCAAATGAATTTCGTGAGAACCCCCCATCCGATCTCTTACAAAGTTCAAACTGCAGCAAGTTGCAATAGGAAGGCCAAGACATTCTGAAAAGTTCGGCACTATCATGTTTTGCTTAGGCATCCTGGCTGATTAAGAAATGTACTCTATGTGTGAAGCATTTCTTCTGTGCAATGAGGCACCTCCTTCCAGTAACCCTTCAAAAGTAAACAGCCATGGGCCGATCCTGCACTGATATGAAATGCACCTATGGACACAACGTAATCTGATTCCTACTGCTTCATAAACGGTCTGCAGCTCAAATGAAGGCTCACTTCTAATGCACTTGGTATTAGACTGGATTCCTAGTTGTTTTATTCCTTTACAGAGTCTGAATCAAAGTTCTGTTTAACTTTTTTGTCTTTAAAAAATATATATATATTTTCATCTATCCAGGTATATTTCTTTTAATAGCCTTAATTTGATGTTTCTGTGAAAAAATATATATATTTCCTAGGCCACACTCAAACTTGATGCTAATATTTTGCTATCACTGGAGCTGGCACAAATGCCAACACACTGCCTTCACAGTGTTCCCTACATGGAAAACACACACAGTTGGGGACCTTTTAAGGATTATCAGACAGCTGGTACTTCCAGTATCAGCAGGAAGAGACAACAGCGTAGGGTAAAATAGGAGCTTGTGTTTTACAGACACTGTAATGAGGAAGCACTCAATCCATGAATACAACTGAGCACCTGTCTGTCTATCTTTCTAGCAGTCTGTCTATATTGAGAAACCGAGATCAAGATTAAGGAAGAAAAAACGATCACTGAGCAGACACCTTTCCCCCCCTAAAATTGATGTACAGAAAGAGATGGAAATATATGTGGGATTAAATGGGTTAAGTTAATCATCATAGTATGTCTATCTCAGTAATGTTCCTTCCTAAGTTGCATTATGTGCTATTTACATCATACTGTAAGGAAACTAAAAAAGTAAGTTTTAAGCAAGTACACTTTATTAGGCATTAGTCTAATCTAACTGATCTGTACTTGTCATAAATGTTAACTATATATGAGGGATATTATATTTTACAACTTCACCCACAAAACTGTTGGCTTCCCAGAAAGGAAGAGCCTACACAGGAAGCAGACGCTGACGTGGACTCCTACACTCTGCCTCCTACTAATTTTTCTTCCCAGATGGCTTCAGGAAAGAGCAAGTCTCTCATTAGTGCTGCTCCACCCAGAGAAATGGGGACATTCTTCTTCAATCAGTGGACTTTATTTTAAAAGCATTTAATTTATAGTCAATATTTCATGTCTGAAATAGCTCTGATTGGAGGATTAGAATCATGAGTTTTGTTATGAAGAAGAGAAAGTAAGAACGATTAGGGTGGGTTCTTGCCTGACCTGGCAAGCCTGTACAGTACTTGCTTGCTTGCGTATGCTGCATTGTGTTCAGTGTTGGAGGTGTTTAATTTCATCACGCGATGGTGTGTCACACCTTTTAGGCTTAAGACCAACCTCTTTTAAGAATGTATATTCACTGAAAGGAGCAAGCTTACATTGTGTATTTTGTTTTGCAGTGTATGCTGTGTGTGTGGGTTTTTTAGTTTTTTTTTTGATGGACATACCCAGGTTTTGACTTTTTTAATGGATTATACCAAAAAAGTGTGATTTGTAGAGGAATGGCTTGAAACTACTCATTTATTTGCCTCTTGAAAGGATTACGGTGCTATGCATTATTTGCCTCTTGAAAGGATTACGGTGCTATGCATAGATCTCTGAGTTTGAGATTATCCAGACGACTGCATGAGTACAGGTAGGCAGGATTAGACCTCAGATTTTTTTAAATATATGTTTTGAAAAATTATTTATTTGTTTATTTTTAGATTGTTATTATTGTTGAGAACAGTGGCTAATAATATAGGGAGTTGTATTTAAAAACTGATTTAAGCCTCTGAGTTTCTAATCGTAACGTCTGGGGTTCAAGTCCCATCACCACCAACCTGTTAAGCCCTTGAGCAAGGCCCTTAACCCTTTCTGCTCCAATTGTGCTGTATTCTGGCTGACCCTGCGCTTTGACCCCAGCTTCCTAACTGGATAATGTGAAAAAACTATTTAACTGTGCTGTAATGTACATGTGACAAACAACTTAACATTAATTTCTTAATTCTGTATTACAGATGATATTTGTGGAATTGTAATTGTTATAAAGGTGCTGATGTGTCGTATGGTTTATCAGTCTTTTCTATTGGTTCCCTTCACCACAGATACACCTGACTCTTTGAAAAAAGGGATGTTAGACGTTGTAAATGTCTCATGGTTTTCTCCACATTATGAATCTGTTTTATTTTTTTTCACCGCCTATAAAGTTAGATATAATGTTTGTCGGGTGGTATTGCCTTGATTAAGGCCACTAAGGTAACATGGAAACTAGCCGTTGAGGCTATCATTATAGTCTAAACAATTATAGAATAAAGATATCAAGTAAAAATAGGTCAGTGATGAGGGCAATAAACACAAGCTGCACACTAATCTACTGTGTAAGGGTGTTAATCTTCTGACTGACTTCTGTATTTTTTTTTTTTTTTATTGTTTGCCAAATTGAACAGTTGCACAGAATTTATTATATACAGCACTGCGTTTTATATTCTTAACCTTGATCTTTTTATCTAATGCAGCTACTCAGTGGAGAGCGGGACTCTCCCCACGAGAGCCAAGAAGGAAAAGATGGCGAAAAAGAAGCTTGACCAAAAGAAGGCCTTCAGTCTCGAGGACGCTCAGCTCGAGATGGAGCAGCAAAACAAAAGCCAGAGCAGGCCGGCCCTGCCCAGGTAAAGCACTTATTACTGTAAAAAAGTTTTTTCATCAGTTTCTGACACTTCTGAGTCACCACCTAATTCTGACGCACATTCCACCAAACTATGAGTGGTATGAGTTATTTATGCCTGCAAACTTGCTTAAATATTAATGATGTTTTCTTTTATCTTGTATCTTTTTTTCCCATAGGTCTCAGACAGTTGCGGGATCTTTGGAAAGGAACGACAGCATCAACTCAAGAAGTGTATGTGTACTCCATGTTCTCTTACAACACAGTCATCACTAGCTGCAAGATGAAAGCTATATAGCAGTTGAAAGCAAAATTTGTTATTTATAGTACCAATTGTTGTATTAGCTAATGGTTAATCCCATCCCTATCTCAGTTTTCATGAAGCATTTCCCAGGAGGTGTGTGGTTTTCCTATTTTAGTTTCAATGCTATAAAATCACCACCAACCATTATCAACATTATCTTTATTGCTAAATTATGATATTTATTCTCCTGTTTGAGTGGTTTGTTAAATTAAATGGGTTTAATAAGTTGCATATGTTGAGTTCAGCTAAAGAAAGCTCTAGGTCTGTCTAAACCAAAGATAAAATATTGCAGAAATTCTAATTATGTTCATAAAATTAATCTGGACCAAAGCTAACTAAGCTAGGTAAGAAAACTTCAGCGATGAATGAAATACATTAAAACTTCTTTCTGTTCCCTCTCACAGAGTTTCATGAAGCACAATAAAACATTCCACAAACTCTTTCCAGACATCCCTGAGAGTGAAGACTTGTTACACGGTAAGGGTTCGTGCAAATCGCACATATTGCAATGTTTACTTTCATATATATCGTATTGTGATCATACTGTCATGCAATATTGACTTTCCATGCGCATTTTACGATAAGTGATAGCAAGGAAGGCTTAGCATTGCTCGTATTCTGGATTTGTTTGGTGAGTTGCTAATGACCTATAGTGTAATTTGTCTGAAGCTTTGAAGCTGACGGGCAGAGGTGAAGCAAACACAGCTACTGATGGGAAGGCTGTAAAACATAATGACGTCACACTTCCAGGATTGCAGTGTAATTTTTTTCGAATTGTGTATGTTTCCTACAGCCTACATCTGTGCTCTGCAGAGGGAGGTACCGTACCATGGCCGTCTCTACATCACGGAGAACAACATGTGCTTTCACTCCTCTGTGCTTCTCAAGGCCACCAAGGTAATATAGATCTGACCTTTGAGACTGTAAAACACTCAAAATTAACTACAAGTAAACATTTATGCACGTAACACAAATGCTTCCTGAACCTTGCTTTTATGCAACTCGGTTTTAGTAGTTTTGTTTTTTGTTTCTGAAATTGTGAAATGTGTAATGTATACTTGTACAAATAGGAAACACTTTCAGATTTAAAATAAAACTCATGTATCTTTTAAGTTGATGTCTCTTATAGTTAGTTAATAGTTAACATGTACTGTACCATGTACATTTCTGCTTCAGTTTTGGTTATATCTACAGTTGTCATTTTGACATTATCACATGTTTTAAAAAATGGTCATTATAGCACAGTGCTTTTTAATCCTTGATGCTGATTGGCTAGAAGTTGTTGATTAATTTTAATACTTTACTAATTCACATTATTATCAAATGAAGGGATCTGCAGCTTTAGTGCTTTGCAGCAGTTTTTTTTTTTCAACACTAGAAATTCAGCTTATACGTAAACTTTCTTTTTAAATATGTTCTGCTGATAAATAAAAAAATATTTATTTTTAGTTCCCCTAAGGGCTGCAGCCATTTGCACTCAGCTCTATGTTCACTGTACAAGGTGCATTTTAAGGCTTATATTTAGTAACAGTGAAGCTTGCTTGTCTGCTTTTTTTTGTTCTTTAGCCATACTGAAACAGACTCTATAACTTTCTCTTCCGTTTTAATATAATACACGCAGGTTCTTTTGAAAATGATTATTGTGAACCAAAATAAAGTAGGAACAAAAAAATTGAAGTGTGACTACTCAATATAATTGACCAGAGAAATTATTAGAATTTGACCGTTTAAGATGTCTTAACTAGTTTGCAAATGAAGCACAGGGTACAGGGTATTTAATGGTTCTCACATGCTGGGTCGATTACAAAGGAGAAACTGTGGGATCAGCTGTGTTACATAAACACTCAACATTAATAGGTGTGTGTGTGTGTGTGTTTGGGAAACAGGTGGTGATCCCCGTGTCAAATATCACTGTCCTGAAAAAGCAGAACACAGCACTGCTGGTGCCAAATGCTCTGTCCATCCGCAGCAACCTGGGAGAGAAGGTCAGCCTTGAACTTGTGTATACTGTATTATACATGGTTTGCTTAAATATGTATCTAAGGTCACCGTGAGTCACAAATACCTGAAAAATCAAGCACTTTGCCTAAAAACTACACAAATTAAAAACAAAAAGACTGGCCTTATTGGACTGTGTTTCTAATTTGCATATTCTAAATTGGAAAATATAACAAGATTTATATCAAATTAAAATACTTTTTTGCTCTGTGTGCTGTAGTATTTGTTCGTGTCTCTGAGAAACCGTGAAGGTTGCTACAGGCTGCTGCGCTCCGTTTGCTCACATCTGGACGACGGCAGCGCCAATAGCAGTCCGCTTTTCTCATCCGCAGAGAACAGCTTCGATCAGGGCAAACTGGTGGTGAGTAGATCAGCCTTCACATAAAATTTAAAAAAGCGAGCATTTTTTACACTCGCTTTAGTTCAACTGATTGTAGTAGTGGCTGAGTGTTGGAGTATGTGTGTGTTTTTGCAGAACTCAAGCCAGTCAAGCCTGTCTGATGCCTACGAGGAGCTTGGAGGGACAGACTCTGGATTATTACTGCAACCTGCTCCTACTAAACTTCACAAAGGTGTGTGACAAACACACACTTTATACAATATATATCATTTTAGATTTATTAAAAAATCTTGATATGATAGTCCAGTTGCTGTATTGCATAACTATACAGGTCCTTCTCAAAAAATTAGCATATTGTGATAAAATTCATTATTTTCTGTAATGTACTGATAAACATTAGACTTTCATATATTTTATATTCATTACACACAACTGAAGTAGTTCAAGCCTTTTATTGTTTTAATATTGATGATTGTGGCATACAGCTCATGAAAACCCAAAATCCCTATCTCAAAAAATTAGCATATCATGAAAAGGTTCTCTAAACGAGCTATTAACCTAATCATCTGAATCAACTAATTAACTCTAAACACCTGCAAAAGATTCCTGAGGCTTTTAAAAACTCCCAGCCTGGTTCATTACTCAAAACCGCAATCATGGGTAAGACTGCCGACCTGACTGCTGTCCAGAAGGCCATCATTGACACCCTCAAGCAAGAGGGTAAGACACAAAGAAATTTCTGAACGAATAGGCTGTTCCCAGAGTGTTGTATCAAGGCACCTCAGTGGGAAGTCTGTGGGAAGGAAAAAGTGTGGCAGAAAATGCTGCACAACGAGAAGAGGTGACCGGGCCCTGAGGAAGATTGTGGAGAAGGACCGATTCCAGACCTTGGGGGACCTGCGGAAGCAGTGGACTGAGTCTGGAGTAGAAACATCCAGAGCCACCGTGTACAGGCGTGTGCAGGAAATGGGCTACAGGTTGCAAATTTTGCATGTCATTGGGAAATCAAGGTGCCAGAGTCTGGAGGAAGACTGGGGAGAGGGAAATGCCAAAATGCCTGAAGTCCAGTGTCAAGTACCCACAGTCAGTGATGGTCTGGGGTGCCATGTCAGCTGCTGGTGTTGGTCCACTGTGTTTTATCAAGGGCAGGGTCAATGCAGCTAGCTATCAGGAGATTTTGGAGCACTTCATGCTTCCAAGTGCAGAACTGAACATAATTATTTGAAGGTTGACTTTTTTTGTATTAAAAACACTTTTCTTTTATTGGTCGGATGAAATATGCAAATTTTTTGAGATAGGGATTTTGGGTTTTCATGAGCTGTATGCCACAATCATCAATATTAAAACAATAAAAGGCTTGAACTACTTCAGTTGTGTGTAATGAATCTAAAATATATGAAAGTCTAATGTTTATCAGTACATTACAGAAAATAATGAACTTTATCAAAATATGCTAATTTTTTGAGAAGGACCTGTAAGCTATATAACATATATAGATATATAACATGTATTCATTGCTGCAAAAGTAGTGCGCAGTGTTTAAATAAAGTGTGTGTTTGTCCTTAGCCTCAGTCTCAAATGGAAGTCCTCAAACTTTAAGAAGTCCTCAAAGAGAAGAGGAGACTCCGACAGAGGAATACACAGGTAAAATACATACACATTGTACACTTGCATACTGTATGGATGGTTCCTGTTCTAGATATTCATGTGTAGGTTTTTGTGCATGTGTGTCTATGTGTATAGGGGGCTCATGGATGGGGAGTGTGACTGACGGAGCCAGATCACTGCTCATCCACAGAGAAGCCACCAACCTCAACACTCTGCTGCTCATCTACTTAATGCTGTAAGTTACACACAGTGTGTGTACCAAAGTTAACTAGCTGATTCCAAAGAAATATATAAACCACAATAAATAAGATTAGCCATTAAGTTAGGACAAATGTAATGGCAGCCTGTAAATGGAGGAAGAGAGAGAGAGAGAGAGAGTGCGATTACATGCCTTTATGGTCGCTGACTCGCTGCAGTGGCAGAGCTCATTACTGGAAGATTTAGGATATGCACTTTAATTGTTTAGTTGCTGTTTTGTTGCTTTCACCTTTCTGTGGAGTTATGTGATTTTTAGTAAATGTGAGTTCACTGTTTCTTGAACATGCATGGTTGTCATTTTTTAATTTTTCACTTCGTTCATGTGAGAAAATGAGTATCAGTCACATGAAAATTGAGCAGACACAACCGGTTTGGCCTGTGCAAATATTTACAAGCTTTTGGTTTGCATTAACCAGTAATTATGCACTTCAGTTTTAAATAAGCAAAATGTTTCCTGTAAGCAAAGTGACACTCAATTGGCATGCCATTTTTATGGAATGTGCTTAATTTCTGGTGAACATTATTAAGAAGGTGGAGGAATGAAAGTGATGTTATTCCATTTTAGATGATTACGTTTGGTAACACTCCTGTTTCTGTTTGCGTGTAGGGTGGTACTGCTCGTGTTGTCCTCCGGGTACATCGGCCTGCGCATCGTGGCACTTGAGGAACAGCTGACTACTCTGGGAGCCTTGCCTGAATTCACTCTACACAGCGGGTACAATTCTCAGACCCTGTTTTTTTTAGAGTATGAGACACACCCAGGTCTTTCTCACAATAAGAATATTCACAAGCCTTCTCATAAATAACCCTGCCTCCTTAAGAGCGCTTTAATAAATTAGACACATTAGACAACAATTTCTGGTTATATTTGTACACTGGAAAAAAAGTCAATAGCAGACTGGAATAGAAAGCAATTATAAAAGGTCTTTTATAATTGAAAGACCACACCTTTAATCTGTTCAGTGTTCAGTCTTTTTCCCTAAAGCACCCCTATAATACCATTCTTTTTCTAGCAAAGTCTAATATTCTATTCAAAGTAGTATATTAAACTCATCCCATTAAATATCCTGTAATGTTTGGAGTTACAAACTCTGTTACAAACTCCCTGAATAGCCATTAGTCATAGCATCAAGTGTGTCCATGGAAAACTGTTACAGCTACTTGAACAAATTTCTAAGCAAATTCCTCTCTCACTCATGCCTACAGGTACAAGGACACATAAACATGCCAGAGAAAGGAGAGATGTGTTTATCTGATGAACCTGAGGAGGAATGACGGCTTCTGACGATGTCAGTCCATATTTTTGCGTTTCTCAGACCCCAGTAGAGCTGTGAGCATTATTCACTTTCAGCAAGAAGAAAACCAAAGCACTCTGTGGCACCGTGTTGTTTTCAACTCTTTTCCACCCGACGAACCAAAGAGTCGACTCTAAGCGGGAAGGTGGCGGAGCGCAAATCACAGAGAAAACAGAAACCAAGCAGTTTTCAAAGAAAGGTTCTCTGCTAATGTCTCCTGGTTACACTTTGTTTCAGGCTTTGTTTTCCACATTTAATCTCGACTTGGTTAATGATTGAATCTTTCACCCTGTCTGATGAAGCTCCTCTTGTGAAGATGATTTTTCTCTCTTTTTTTCTTTTTGAATCACCAGGTGGCATTTTGGTTTGATTCAGGAATATATCAATGGTTGTGTGGCCGATCTTTTATTTTATTTTTCTATTATTTATGGATTTTTGCATCTATGCACAAACTAATATCCTGATCAGGTATTTCTAGCCTCTTGTTTGTCACTTTTGTACTTTGGTTGACTGTTTCTAATCAGACAAACTGTTAAAAAGATCCAGATTTCATATTCACCACACAAAAAGACTTGATGTTAAAGGAGCAAAACCGTCAAAAATAAATAAATTAGAGAAACGTACTTGAGTCGCATTTCAAGAACTGACAAACCATTGACATTGTCCAATACATGCATGGTTAGTTTGTGTATGAGTCTACATACAGTTGTAAAATAAGAGACTTGAAGTGAATCAGTGCACTTTAATGTGTGTGAATTGTATGAAGGCATCAGTGTGACAACAACGAAGTCTACTATCATCCTCATCTGGATCTGGATTATACCGGCATTATGCTTCATTTTCGCATGTTGCTACACTAGTTAATGTCAGCATTGCACCCAAAAACAGGATACCCAGCTGTGGTGCAACGCCGGCTACAGATGGTGCTAAAGAGTCTTTAACTCAGGGCTTCTTGCACTCAGTGCCCTGCTTCCTCATGTCTCTTACAGTGTCAGTACAGTGTCTGTGCTTGCTCAGCTCATAAAGAATTAGCTAATAATTTAATTAAGATGTCGTAGAGCAGAGAAAGCTCATTTCAAAATCAACTGTGGGATTTCCTCTCGGACTCTTCTGCTGCTTCTTTATCTTAGATTAGCACAATGCTAACTCCAGTTGATTCATTACTATTTACAATGTCTGTGTACTACCCCCTTTTCAATATTTAAAGATCTATCTATACCCCAATAAAGGTGCATGTTGATCGTCCCTCTGGGGTGTTTCAGTCATCAGTCAGTTCATAATGATTTCCTGATTTGATGGATCATTTTAACTTTAAGAGGGAAGAAGTGTTGCACAGAGACTAATTATGAGAATAAAAGTGTTGGACTTTGCTCACTCTGAGCTCATGTAATTCCCTTTCAATAACAACAATGCAGGAATACAGTGAGTGTATCATTTCTGTTTGCACAATTGAAGGGTATGTAAATAATATTTTTTGTATTGATTTGTGTTTAAATGAGTCCCCACTGATCTATTTATTGCATTCTCTGTAAGGAAAAGTGGTCTCTGTGAGACCGGCTTTAACATTTGAATAAATCAAATGATGGGGAAAAATGCACATTGTGTCATTTGTATTTTGTCAAATTAATAAGGCTGATAACTGTTCGTTTTATTGGAAGCATTATCAGGTGAGATAATGCTGACACATACATTATATGATTAAGCTTCAGCTGAAATGTATGCTCGAGTTCAAATCACAACTGTCTGCTAGAAGCATTTATGATACAGCAACTTTCAAATCAGGTATTGATTTCATTTATTTAATCTATTTATTTATTTATTCATTTAGTGGAAGTAGTTTCCATTGTTATTGCTTTGTACCGTTCAGAGATAAAGCTTGACGTTGTCCGGCACCTTAAGAACTCAATTCAGTTTCAGCATTTTCACATGGGTCAGATTAGACCACTTCAAAGCACTCAGGGACTAGTAAACAAAATATATTCAAATACAATGTCACGCCAAAATAAATTCTCAAACTAATATTTCCACTGAGTTTAGCTTTGATTATGGCATTTGTTTGCTGTGGCATTTTTTTTTGTTTTGACAGCCTTATGCATCACAACATTTATTTCTGTCCACAGTTGTATTAATTTTTGTATCTTGAATTGAATGCGGGAGAGTCAAGTGATACTTTTGATTTACTGCATTCATTATCCAAACCCCTACAGCTAACAGAGGTTATCCTATTATAGACACAGCTGTCAATCATCTATACACAAATATTTAAAGGGTGACTTTAGTCTTGTTGTTTTACTTTCATTATTGTAAAAGCAAAACAAAATCCACATTTGAAAAATTATCCGATTATCCAGCAAAGGCCTGTGAATTACAGCCCGAATGTGAAGACAAGTGTGTTTTAAGACAGCTAAACCCATCTGCCGTTCTGTGATGTGGAAAAGCGCATCTATAGTGCATCTGGAGAAATTAGAATTGTGAAAAATTTTAATTTAAGTGAAACTCATTTTATATATTCATTACACATGAAGAGAAATATTCCAAGCCTTTTTTGTTTTAATTTAGATTATTACGGCTTACAGATCATGAAAATCAAAAATCCAGTATCTCAAAATATTTAAAAAATGTATATTGACATGGATGGCAGATTATCATCGACACTGTCCTCAAGGAGGGTAACTCACAGAAGGTCATACTGTAGCTGAAAGGGCTGGCTGTTTGCAGGATGCTGTATCGAAGCATTTTTATGCGAAGTTAGCTGGAAGGGAGAAAGTGTGGTAGAAAAATGTGTTAAGGCAGCAGGGATGACTGCAGCTTTAAGATTGTCAAGCAAAGCCAATTCAAGGAGTGGATTGAGGCTGGGGTCAGTGCATCAAGAGCCACCATGAATGGTCTAGAACTGTTGTTGTATTCCTAGTATCAATATACTCTTGAACCAGAGTCAATGTGAGACGCATTTTACCTGGGTAAAGAAGAAAAAAAAATGCACTTTTGCTAAGTGGTGCAAAGTCTTCTGTGCAGATGAAAGTCAATTTTGCATTTGATTTGGAAATAACTATCCCTAAGCCTAACCCCAGGTGCCAGAATCTGGCGGAAGAGTCAAGATGAATAAAATCCAAGTTGCTTGATGTCCAGTATGATGTTTCCAAAGTCCAAAGTCAATGCAGCCATCTACCAGGAGATTTCAGAGCACTTCATGCTTCAATCAAACTTCACGAAGATGCTAATTTCCTTTTCCTTCAGTATGCAGCACCTTCCCATAATGCCAAAACTACACTAACAGGTTTGCTGACCATGACATAACTATGGTCTATTGTCAAGAAGAAGATGAGAAACACCCAACCCAAATATACAGATGAGCAGCAGGCTGCTATCAAAGCAACCTGGTTTGCCTCAGCAGTGCCACAGGATGATAATCTCCTTACATCATACAGTAATTTATGCTGAAGAAGCATCTACCAAGTACCGAGTGCATAAATGAACATAATTATTCACATTCAATTTTCTTTTTTGTATTTTTTTAAGTGATCTTAGGGAATATTTTAATAGTTTGATAGACTTTTTTATTTTATTTTCATGAGCTGTAAAATGTAATCATCAAGATTTAAACAAAAAACTACTAATATATTACTTTACATGTAAATAATCTAGAATATTAACTTTCTCCCCACATTAATTTTTTTCTGAATCTCACTGCTGCCCTCTGCTGGACACACTATAAGGATATTGTGCCAAGAAACATTACACACACTCTCTCTGGACTCAAAAAACTTGCCATCCAAATACTGCAAAAAATACTTTATTAGCACCTAAATCATATGTGGCTATTGCAAGAAAAAGTATAATGTTTTAAATAATCTTGCAGCAGTTGCACCTCAACCTAAAGGTTACAGTTCGTGAGAAATGTAGCTGTCTGTAGGAGGCTGTGGTGCTGGTTCAGCAGTGCTCCTCCGGTAGCCACAAATTTGGAGGATGCCTGAAATAAGATGAACACACCAAATCACACTTGTGATATTTACGTTAATAATATATACTGCTTAATTTACAGACAGATATAAAAATACACAGATATCAGACATAAAACCTGAGTGTTCCCTACACTACACACCTACAGTAGTTAGGTTCATTATTTTATATGGTTTCGCTGTTAAAAAACAAGAAGCCAGACGTTACACAGGACCTTGGGAACATCGAGATATTTACCAGCTGTTATAATCAGGATGGTTCCAATCCAGCCAAGGATGTAGGACCATGAGAACCTCCACTGAATGTAGCGCTTGCCGAAGAAGCTCACAGTCATACCAGTGTAGATTGCCAAAGCTAAGAGAGCAAAGAAACCTGCAAAATAAAACTGGGATTAAAACCAGGAAAGATGAGGAAAATGAAGTATGGGTTATAAGTTTTATACCATAGTGAACTTGATGTTCTCTAACAGGAGCTCTGATGACAGTGATTTAAACACACCCACTCGAATACATTTTATCATATCAATAGTAACAGCTAGTTATGGACTTTTATGGCAGATTTTAGAGCAGAGGAAATGAGGAGTGTGTGTGTGTGTGTGTGTGTGTGTGTGTGTGTGTGTGTGTGTGTGTGTGTGTGTGTGTGTGTGTGTGTGTGAGATATCCCACCAGACAGCAGTAGAGCGATTCCTGCAGTTCTCACCCTCGTGTTTCTGGTTCTGTTGGAGAAGGCACTGAGACCCAGCACCACACCGGCAAAGCAGCTCAGCACTGACAGCAGCATGAAGGCCCGCGTAGCGTCCCAGAAGGCTGTGGGACACAACCAACATATTTCACAAAGCTCAACTCATCTGTTATACTGCTACACAAACAGAATAACATGCATAAATTATCATACTAGTATTGACTTGGACATGGGGCCAAAACACATTTAATAAGTGTTATTTTAGAGGTTTATTTAATTTTCCTATCATAAATTTTTTTTCACCTTAACTCCCCACCACTTTCTCATCATTCTCATTAATGATACTTTATTTTCTCTGATGTCTAATGTTTTTTTTTTTCTATTAAAACCTTTAAGAGTACTTGATTAGATTTCATTTGTCACTTACCCACAGTGAGTGTGTGAGCATGGCACTTGTTGTTCATGCAGAACCTCCAGAGGCCCTGATTGGCAAAGTTCCCCGAGTAGCGATACTGCATCCAGTAATCAGTGGCTGTGGAAATGATGAGGAGCACGAGGGCGGCGGCGGCACTCAGCGTGCCTCCTCCTGCCAGATTGTAGAGCATGGAGGATGGGCCCAGGACAGAGTCCTAACACATGTGGAGAAAAGACACACAATCCTCCTGCGGGGCAAAACAATAACCCAGAAGAGTAAAGCAATCACAACACTCATTAGTGGTTAGTCCAAAAAGTCTAATTTATTTATAATGCACATTTAAACACAATACAGTTGACCAAGCTGATATCAAGTCAAAAGAATAGCTGCTTACATGATAAACAGACTATAAAATTAGACAATTATAAGGAAATAAATTTTTATATAATTTAAAAAAATTTTTTTATAATTTTTAAATGTAATGTCAAATAAAACAAAACAATTTAAGTCATAAAAATTCTGGCCTCGGTGTATAAAAATAAATAAAAACAGGAAAAAAAATATTCATCTGGTGCTTATAGTGTATTAAATTCCAAACAATATAAAAAAAAGTATTGAGGTGTGAAGAGAAGGGGCCGGAAATACAAGAGCAGCTCATTTCAGGGTTTAGAAGCTGATAAATCGTACAGGATTATATGGCTTTAAAAGGACAGAAATGTACAGTGGTGCTAAATTATTTGAGCTTTTGAAGGCTATTAACAAGACCTTGGACTTGACCCTGAACTGAACAGGGAGCCAGTGTAGTGCCAGGACAGGAATTATGTGTTCAAGGTTGAGTGTTCCCAGCAGTGTTTTGCACCAACTGCAACTGCCAACACCAGTACAAAGGGCATTATAACAGTCAAGCCAACTTGAAACAAATGAATGTACAGTATGGCCTTTTTAAGATGTTTTTTTTCCTTTGCTTTAATAAAAAAAGAAAAACTTTTATAATTAGACTATTGATTTGTTTATCACTAGTCATGTTGCATTTTCATTTAGAGCCACTGATTAATGCCTGGTATATAATATAGTGACAATATAAAGCCAGATGCTTTTCAGTGTCATAACAGTGATTCTAGCATGGAACACTCAGAGCAAATACAGCAAAGAGTTTTCCTTTTAAAATAGGCTAGAACCCTGCTTTTGTTATTTAATTTATAATAAGAATATTTTCGATACACACATGTACATATACTGTCCAGACAAAAAGTCACACACTCTAATATTTCACTGGATCACCTTTTGCTTTGATTACCGCATGTATTCCCCTATGCAATGTCATTGCAACATTTATTTCTCTCCAAGATCGTGGACCACTAGGTAAAGTCTTCTCCAGCACATCCCAAAGATTCTCAATTTGGTTAAGGTTTGAACACCATGGTGGCCCAATCTATGTGTGGAAATTATGTCTCATGCTCCCTGAACCACTCTTTCACAATTTGGTGTCGATCCTAACATTGTCATCTTGGAATATGCCCATGCGATCATGGAGGAAAAAATCCATTGATGGACAAACCTGGTCATTCAGTACATTCAGCTTGTCAGCTGACCGCATTTTTAGGATACACAAAATGTTGTTGAACCTAGACCTGATCAAATGAGGCAACCCAAGATCATAACACCACACCCAAATTAGGCATTCATCCGCCTCTATTCTTACCCTGATGCACCCTTCACTCTGGAGGCATGGCATTTAATGGAAGCTAAATCAAGGCAGGGTTTTTTTCACCTTGGACCTGCAGACTAGGAACATCCCAGAAGAGCTTCATTTTAGGTGTTGCTCTAACCCAGTATTGAGATCATCACAAATTGGCCTCTCACTCAAATCCTTACGCTTGCTTATTTTTTTCTGTTCGCAAAACATTGACTTCATGGACAAAACGTTAACTTGCTGCCTTCTGTATTCCACCCACTTCCAGGTGCCATTGTAAAGGCATACAGTAGCTGTTGCTCCTGTGACAAAAGCCACATTGTGATGGGTGGCATGATGGGTCAGATCAACTCCAAAACTGCAACTCTTGTGGGAAGTTTCCAGTATGCAATGTAAAAAAGTATCTCACAATTTCATTATTATCTAAACACGTGTTTTTCTCACTCATACACACTTCATTAAATTTCTTTTCATTTTGTGAAGCTGCTTTGAGACAATGACCATTGTTTAAAAAATTAGAATTGACATAATATCATAAAACTGCAACCTCTCTAGTCTTAAAGATTTTCATGTGTTGCAAAACCTAAATATTACAGCTTTACCTCTGACACTGAACGCTCCTTCTGGTAATGTTGGATATACTGTAAAGTTTCCTCATTAGAAACTTCACCAGATGAATTATGACATGAATAAAGTGGTTTATTAGACTCATCCATTGTACACATGCCTGTGAATGATCTGTTACTATAGAAACAATAAGCGTTATACAGTTGCACTAATGTAAACCTGTCACCTGTAGTCGCACAGACTGAAAATACATCATCATCAGATTTGAGATGGGCGAAAGTTCAAACTAAGGCATGAAGCCAACGTGAGCTGCTCAGTCAGCATTCAGTTAGAACAGCTGGAGTATTCAGTCTTTTTTATGTACAGAATGTGCCAGTGAATGTGAGCTGTCTGTCCATACAGCTCACACTCACCCAGCACATTTTACCATCCAAATACTGGACTATCTCTCTCTATGTCTCTCGGGCACTCTCTCTCTCACACACACACACACACACACACACACACACACACACACACACACACACACACACACACACACACACACACGCACACACACTGTAAATAGTGATGTGTGTCACAGCCACTACTGAACATTACAATTCAACTTTCTTCTGTAAAATACAGGACTATTCATTCACGAGCTCAGAGAAAGTCGTCACACATGTATGCAAGGACAAAGGGGATAAAACGGGTCTTTGTGCCTGAATGACACACACTTTTACAACATTATGTCCATGTGCTGCTGCAAATCTGGTCTTTATTTTCGTTTAACTATAGACATTGATCTGTTCAGTGTCTCAGTCTTAATTTTTTACCTAATATGTGAAAAGAAACCGAAGTACCAGAAAAAAACCCAGCTAGCACAGGGAGAACATGCAAACTCAGACACAAGATGGGAATAAAAAAAAAAGTGTTAATGACTATGCCATGTTCTTTCATACAACATAGTATCATCAATATTATTCACCAAAAACAAATTTTCCTTTTATATCTAATAAACAACATAACATAGAACAGAGTAAACAAATGTTGCTTTTATATATATATAAAATGCTGTGCTTTTAATTTCAACACCCAAAGTAAATGGCCCATGAAGTTAATAAACAAGGGAAACTTTCACAAAACTCATATCATCATCACAGCACACATCACAACTGTGACTCAGTAATCGTTTATATGGTTAAACTGATCCAAACAGTGTCTGTTGACATGATTTAGACTTGAGAATTACAAAATGATTAAATTGATTAAACAATTTTAAGTTTCCATTATTACTTGGCAAGTCATGTGATTCAGGTGCACAACTTGAAGCAAAATTCACACTCATTATACCACGGCATTACATTCTCACCGCTGATTGGTCAGGAGGTGCTAACAGTTTCTATGACAGCAGTCCTGACAGCATATTTACCTTTAGATTACTTTCTGCTTTTGTTTTTGTCAACTTCAAAAGGGGCTAATGAAGAAGCTGCTATAATGTGTAGTGTAGCTATAGTGGTTCATTGTTTTATGGAAGTTCCACAACAGAATATCTAACCTTTAACAGACCAAAAGCCTGGCACATTCGGGTAAATGACTTCCCCTGATCGTTGATTCTTTTTCTATATCAGCATACCCTAATGATTTAATCCCTTACTCAACATCATCACCACTGCAGAATAAAGTCATACTTACTGTTTCTGTAGTGGCCGCCTTTTCCTCTCCTGATAGCGAACACTTTTTTGGAGTGCTGAGTGCCCGAGTGCTTGTGTGTTCTGTGTTCTCGTCCCGTCCGCGCAGTTTTAAGCCTTCTGCCCTCAGCCGTCATTGTTTTAACTACAAAGGAGGGAATGATCCAGAGCCGCATGCGAGATGTGAGATAATCCCCCTCTGTCGCTCTGTCATTCAGTGGCTCATGTACAATCACACCAGTCTTCTACCTCCCCTCAACTGACGTGCCATGTCTCACACACCCCTTCAAATCCCGTTTGATGATGATAAAGCTGCAACCTTTCAAATCTATACAATATCCAGAACATAATTATATAAGGCTTTGTTCAGAAGTTCAATTCAGAAATGTGATTGTGTGTGGGGTCATGGCAACCCACTCCATCATTTTAAATTTTCCTCTAAGAGCACATCCTGAAGTGTTTTGTTTCTCTGACATATCCAGCAATTTGCCTTAAATTAATAATTAAATAAATTTTTACCTATAAATGGCTAAAAAGCATGTCATTACAGATATGGAATGTCTATGAGCAATTAGCTCAGATCTCAGTTATTTGTTCTTGTATGTCAAAATGTATACTCATGTATTGCTCATACTTACTATACATCAAGGAGTTCCCTGAAGAAACTAGCTGATGATGTGCAGTTATGATCTCATATCGGTATAATTGACAGTGAGCCTGTATGAAAGTGTAGTGTTTAATTTAATCAAAAATCACCAAAGTATATCCAACCTAAAAACATCAGCATCCCAAACTGACTGGTTATGAACTGACCACCTCTTCAGACTCACCAAATAGTTGACTATGGGGTAGCTGCAGATTTCTGAGATTTTTAAATGAAACTAATTTGTGAACAAAAGCTAGCTAGAAAAAACCATTACACTTGATAATAATGGAACACACCATAAAAAAACAAACAATATTATATGAACAACTCTGGAACATCAATAATAAGCCCTGTGCAATTATGCAATCACAAAAGTCTGCAATTTAAAACGCCTGGTAAAAAGTATGGAATCATCACGCTTGGAAAATGTTCTTTCAATTGTTTAATTATAGAACTAATAACTGACAGGCCATAATACTACAGTATTTTCATTTAACATTCTGGGTTTTAATCAACTTCTGGCTTTTAAGAAACACTTATGCAAATCAAGCAGGGAAAAAATATGGAATCTGTCAATTCTAAGGAAAACTTTTATGGAATCATGAAAAAAAAACTTAACAGTACACCACCTCTGGCGTTTATAGCAGTTGAATTCCCTGAGGCATGGACTTAACTACTGACAAACAGTATTCTTCATTAATCTTGTTGAAACCTACTTTCTTGTTACAGTTTCCAGACTTCAAGTCTTGTCTTGTTTGGAGTTTTCTTTAATTTTCAGCTCAGATTTTCAATTGGATTGTGGTCCAAACTATTTGTAATGATGCAGGTGTTAGTTTTAGAACTGTAAAGTACATGGTGATTTCATTATTTTTTTTTTACTCAGAATTGACTGATTCCACCCTTTTCCCTCTGGTTAATCTGCAAAGAGAGTTGCAATTGATTACAGTTTTCTTTCTTTTTTTCCGCACATTTTGTAAAGCCAGAAGTTTGGAATGCTATATGAAAATAGTTTTGTAGCATGTCATTTTTAATTTTCTATACAATTATACAATTGAATGTACATTTGCTTTTTACATTTACAAGAGTGTTGATTCCATACTTTTTTACCAGGGGTTGTATTACAGATAATCTAAGATTAGACAGAAATTTATGTAATTTGTTAACAATTTAAGTACTATTAACAATTAAAATACTCTTAATGAGATCTTTCTTCAAATTATTTGCTTTTAGACTAGATAAATGGTTAATTTAATATTGCCATTTAAATTGTAATCACAACATTTGTCAAAATAACCATGTCAGTATCGAAGCATGCAGCCCTAATATAAACCAAAAGACAGTTTCAGAGCTGTAATTATAGCAAGTTGTCTTTTCACCAATCAATATAATAGCTCTATGCTATTAAAATGACAAACCATTTTTTATTTATTTGAAAATATTAACATGAATCTGTAAATGTACTGTTCAGATTACTCAACAAGCAAAGCAAAAAAAAAAAAAAAAAAAAAAAAACAACATTTTAGACAAAATATTATACAACAATCAAAACTTCCCCCAATCAGGAAGCTTGGAGGCATCAGGAAAAAAAAACAAAAATCTTATTTATTATTACTGACATTCTTAAATCAGTAGAAATCATATTTTCATCTTTTCCCATCGTTATGATTTGCAGTGGCTGCTTTATCAGAAAAAGTAAAAAACTACACTGTAAAATGTTAGCGATAATAATGTACCTTTTTGTCTAAATTTGGTTGTTCACTCTAAGGGCAAGGGGTTACAAATTTAAACCATATGGATGAAATGTTGCCTACCGTTCTTGTATGACTGTACATACATATACAGCAGGAAAACACTCAAATGTGCAGTTCAGCCAGATTAAAGGTTCCGTATTGGGAAACAGTCACTTATTATAGAGAATATAAAACTAACCACAGATTAGCACAAAATGCATATTTTGTGATGCCATGTCCACATACATAGTACATCCAGGCTTGTGTGGTAATGTCCTATCCACTGAGTCCATGTAGCCTGGTGTTAGCATCGCTCAGCTCTTTAACAGCAGTCCCAGCTGAGTGTGATAAGAAACTCGTTTTCAAATTAAATTTCCTCACTTCCTGTTTGGACGCCCCTTACCTGTTTTTGCCCCTCTTCCACCCTTCCCTCCTTTCTTGCCCCCTTTCCCCTTGTCTCTGTGATCCTTGGTTTGCTTGCTACGGAGATCTTTCTTCATGCGTCCGTCCACCACACGAAAGACACCCTTGACTCCTGGGGGACGGCGGATTTTACGCCCAGCGCCCTTTTTGGCTACGACGTAAGTCACTTCCCTCTTCTCCTTACCCACACCAGCCTTCTTGTAGATGCTAAAGACGAAGAAAAAATGCTTTCATATGAAGTCATCATGAGAATAAAATTTGTATTTGCATATTAAAGTATATAAATGACAGTGAAGAGGAATTTCACTAAAGAGTTTTATGTTAAAAGGTGACAGACATCATTATCCTTTTTATCCAGGAACCTATAATTATTTAAAAGCCAAATGATCTACTCCAGTAAATACCAACGACCAATTATACAGTAGCATCCCTTATTGTCCCTGGTTTATTTCCTACTTGTGGTTGGTTTCTCTAAATCTTGAGTGTCTGAGCTGAAGTAAACTGACCTTCTGAGCTGTGCCATTTTCTCTCTCTCCGAGATGTCCACTGTGTTGACCACTGCTTCAGCCTTCTTCTTGGCCTGCTCCGTCTTCTTTAAAATCTACAACAATACACACGATCATGTTAATTTTTTGCCTTCACATACGTCATCAGATATTCCTTCCTTCCTCGCCCCCACCCGTCCTTTCCCAGTCTTTCCCCTCACCCTTCTCTTCTTGCGAGCTTTGGCCTCTGCCAGTCTCTTAATTGGACGGGCATTGATCTCCTTCCACTTCTGCTTGTATTCATCCACCATGTCTCGTGTAACAGGGATGGGTTTCTTTCTGTGCTTTCTCTCGTCTTCTAAGAACCACACTGGAACCTCGCCACTCTCCTGAGAATTAGAGAACCTAAAGAACACGGCAGAGTTATCCTCTGCACTAAAATACATTCTGCTAAACAGAACAAAGCTAATGTGTGATTATGATGACGACAACTGACCTGTGGAAAGAATCATCTATCAGGTCCCTGCGTCTCTTCTTGGACGTGGCGATCTGAGCACCAAGAGCCAGCCCTTCAGCATCCAGGATCCGTGCACGCTTACCTGAACCAAAAACACCAGCACTTAAACATTACAATCGAAACAGCTATATATAAATTAATAAATCAATTAAGGCATTTTCGATGTTTGAAGTCGATGTCTGATGCGCTACTGCCTAAAATCACCACACACAGTGCTAAACTAGTGGCTAGAAATGCCCCTTAATTTTTTAAGCAAAGTAAGGATACCACATACTTGTGCTCTCTACAGGAACTACTTGAAAGTCTTCATCATCTCCAGGCAATTCACTAGACCCAGACGTGTTCTTCATCTTCGCTATTTCTCTGTGCACAAATAAAATACATAAATAAAAAATAAATAGAATGTTTAGCAGACAATTTTTTAAGTCAGTGTACAATGGACCAGTATGAAGAAGTCATTACTCCTCATCATCGCTGCTGTCACTGTCAGATTCATCATCGCTGTCCTCATCTCCTGCTGCCTCAACTTTCTGAGAGGGTGTGGCTTCCTCTTCCTCCTCCTCGTTTTTCTGAGCAGGCTCTGCCTCCTCTTCAGCCTTCCTCTTTTTGCCCTTTCCTGAAAAGAAGAGTGATGAGAAAACCAAATTCATCCAGTAAAACATCCATACAGTCAGATCCAGAATCATGTTTAGTTATAGATTTTTAAGATCTTCTAAATAAAACTTTTTTTTTCCTTTTAACTAAGGGGCAGATTGTTCTGCAGCTGGCTGTAAATGACCTGCAGAACGGTGTAAAAAGGTACCTGGAGCCTGTTTGCTGTGCAGGAAATTGGCCTGTTTCAGTTCCCTCAGTGCGTCTTCGTCTGCTTCGAGGTCCAGCTCTGAGAAGATGTCCTGATATCACACACATTTATTTTTGTCGTTGTTGTTATCAGCATAGAACATCACTCAGTTCAGTCTCAACTCTTTCATTTCTGTTTGATCATTTTGAAGAAGGATTATTAAACAATAGTAGTGAATGAAGCCACTAATCCCCTAGTGGCTTAGCGGTAGGTTTTGACCCTGGGGTCAGGGGTAGCTCAGTGGTTAAAACATTGGACTACGTGCAGAAGGTCAAACCCCACCAAGTTGTCCCTGTTGGGGTCTTGAGCAAGACCCTTAACTGCTCAGATGTATAATGAGAGGAAAATGTAGGCTGCTCTGGATTAGGGTGTCTCCCAAATGCCTAAATGTATTCCCACTCAATGCCCAAACCCCAGCCACTAGACGCAGGGCCGGTCCAAACCCGGATATGCCAAGTTGTGTGCGGTTCGGGTGGATGGTGACCCCAAAAGACCAACAGTGATTTTATACAAACTTAAATAAATATTTTGATTGTGTAAAGCTCTAGTAACATACTATGGATGTTACTAGACACATCATAGAGACATCATAGGGGAAAGAGAATTAACATCTTTTCTGACAAGTTTAGCACATTAGATCAATAAGGGTGACTTCAATCCAATAAGGCAAATGGAGCTAAATTGACCGGAACAGGATCTTTCCTTGTCCCAGTGTTTAACTGAAACCCCCAGAACCTCTGATTCAGGCTTCAAGCACATCGACTCCACTGTCACAAATGAGGAAGACTTCAGTTAAACAGTTATGCCCACCTTGCTAAACCACATGCTGGTCTGTCGGTCTTGCTTTTCAACCTTTCCCTCCAAATCCACCAGCAGCTTGTTCCCCTGCTCTTCTTCATCCTCATCCTCCTCCACTGTAAAGGAAACCCTGGAGACAACAAAACCATCTAACTATCTGACCTTACAGCAAAACTGTACAACAAAAAACCTTTATTAAACTAGTTTGCAGTCTCTGCTACACACTTTTTTTTGGGAAGCTTCTTAAGCTGCTTCTGTTTCTCTTCGATCTCCGCCAGGTCGTCTTCATCCAGGTCTGACGCCAGAGAGACGAGGTCGCTCTCTGATTCAGAAACGTGTACATCCTCCTCTCCCACCTCATCCGCCAAGGCATCTGCTCCTGACATATCACCCAGCGTGAGCTCATTCAGGTCCTGGAGTGTGCAGAGAGAGAGAGAGAGAGAGAGAGAGAGAGAGAGAGAGAGAGAGAGAGAGTTTTTGTCTGATCAAACACTTCTGGTTAAACCGAACTTGTTCTTATTGTTCAAATTGTACTTTTGTTCCACTGAAAGCACATTCCTAATTTTATTGTTTTCAATCACGTGTGGTTAGTGCTACCTTAGTTTTTTTAATGGTGTTGAGAGAGAACATGCCCGAGTCTCCGTCGTCAGCAATGGAAACTCCAGGCAGGTCCATCTTCAGCTCCACTCGCTCTCTCTGCTTCCGTCGCTCTTTCAGGAGCTTTTTCTTTTTCCTGTGAGGATGAAAAATATAACAAAACCCTAATTTATTATGTGTACAACAACAGAAGGAGCACACTATAGTGGGACTGAACACAAGAACTAAGAGGATTCAAAATAGTGATAACAAAAAAGTTATAAAGGGAAAAGTTCATACAGAATATTTATATCATTCAGAATTGCAAAATATTAACGGACTTGAATTTAGCTTTGTGCTAATCTTTTCCTTTCATTTTTGGGCAAAAATTGATGTTGAAAATACTGATCGACCCAGATGCCATACATGTATCCTTAATTAGTAGTTATAGAGTAAAATGGACGGGATCAACCGATTATGAAAAATATGGCAATCGATTTAAATTGTTAAAAATTCCTAAAAAACACACCATGCTGCATGCTTTGTTCTGTGCACCCGGGCATCCATGGGTACAAAGCCAATAGCTGGCATGCTCACAAAATGGTTGTGTAAAATGGGACACAATGCACCTCACAAAAAAAAAAAAAAAAAAAAAAGAAAAAAGGCTGCTCATGGATGTGGGCGATTCTTTGGTTTTAGGAAAAATTGACCGAAGTAAACCAGGAAAATCTCAACATGAACATGATGTGCAAAATCTGTCACAAGTAGTATTCATACAATAGTTAAATACAAGTTGGCCTACATGAACAATGTACATCTGCTTTGACAGCTGTGTCATGTTTGTAATTATGCAGTCATTTTCAGTTTGTGTCATGGTTGTTCATTCAGTAACAGATGGTTATGTGAGTAATCCTAGGGACGTGTAATGTACTCTGGTGCTGATTTTAAGGAAACAAGGAGTTCAAGAAACACTGCGGTTAGATGTGTTTAAACGTATAATATTAATTAATAATGGAATGGTTTACTCAAACTAATAATCGATTAGTAATCAGTTTAAACGCACAGTACAATGCTTCTTGCACTTGTGTTTCAGGAAAATCACAATGGAGTGTGTGTGTGGGGGGGGGAATAAAAATGCTCCCCCCGTTTATGCGTATGCACAATGGAAAAAAAGAAAAAAAAAAAAAAAAAAAAGGGCAATTTATTGTTTTCCTCTTTACATTTCCGAACACAATACACAAAATGTCTTGTGCCATACACATAGCAATTTTTTGCACCTAGTTATGTAGTATACGTTTTGCACACTCAGCATGTTAATAGCATACCGTTTCAGCTCCGCAAGCTCTTCTGCTTTCACCTCAGCCAGCTTCTGTTCCATCTCCTCATCCTCAGCCTCATCATCATCATCCTTCTTATCCACCACCTCCTTCTTCTTCTTCATGGGTTTCTCTGTATCACTTTCCTCTTCACTGGTGCTCAGACTGAACCGAAGAGATTAGTGAACAGATTAGGGACTGCATGACGGAAAAGTAGAGCATATTCCTGTCACAATGCCAACATTCAGTACCTGATCTCTTGGTCCAGCTGCCTTGCTTCTTCTTTTAGCTTTCTGGCTAAAAACTTCCTTAGCTTGGATCTCCATGACAGCAAAAGACTAAAACACAGAATCAAAGTTGTTCGCCACTATTAAACAGTATATATCAATCATATTAGAAGATAAACCAATAATAAACAAAAAAAACAAACATAAAATTTTACACAGTGTAACCTACCGCAGCTCTTTTCTTCCAAGAACCTTGATATCTTTACAGCATTCTTTAATTTCAGGGGATGAAGCTGTGTGTGACTCCAGCACTGCATCATCAAAAGTGATCTGAAAGACAACAGGAAGTTAAAAAATAAATAAACAAACAAATTATATAGACTATAAAACCAGAAACAGTTATACAGCTATTCAAGAAAGTTATAACTGTTTTAATGTGCAAATAAAAGTAAGAAAAATTAAGTATGATGATGGCAGGGGTGCAATTATTATTAACAACAAATTATTATTAGTATTATTATTATTTACTCCTGTTATAATCGCACCACTTTGCTCAGTGTTCACTTCTATTTTAGCAGCTACACTATATAGCTAAAAGTATATGGACAGCTGACCCTCACACCCATATGTGCTTACTGAAACATTTCATTCCAAAGTTGGTCCTAATTTGCACATTTACTCACGACAATGTGAGTAAAGTCAGGCGTTCCATTTAATCCCAAAAGCTGATCAGTGGTGGTGAGGTAAGGCCTCTGTAAAGGACATTCAGGTTCTTCCACTAAAAGGCTGGCACAGAATGTCTTCTTGGACTTGTATGAGGGTACCGTCATATCTGTAACGGGGGCCTCTTGCTCCCTGGGTGTGGTCAAGGGTCCACAAATGTTTGGTCATATAAACTCTTTTATCTTTCCCACTTTAAAGGTCAAATATTATACTCCTTTTTAAACAATGCAACTTAAGATTTAGAGGTCTTCATAGTATGTGTGCGAATTACTGCAGCAAATTAATTGAATAAAAATAAAATCCAAACCCACAATACGGACCTGTGCAATTACTTAATTTCAAAATGCTGCAGTTGATTACATGATATATAGTTGAGAATTTATGTAGCGTTTGTCAATATTTAAGTATTTGTTTAACTTTTAAAATACTTTTGAGCTGATGAATAAATATTGGCAAATATCATCTTAACGACATAATTTGTGCCATTACATGCACTTTTGAACACAAACCGCTACATTTAATAGCTACATATCGCAATTGTAAATGCTATTTTTTTAATGATCAAATCGTACAGCACTATTGTTAATGCTCCAGCTCAAATACAAGTCAGATCATACATTCAGCATGCTTGAATTTCCCCTCTTCTTTAAATTAACTGAACTTGAACTGCCTTTTGAGGAAGTTAAAATTTTTTTTGCCAAAACACATGGGGTAGCATTTCCCACCCGCATTTCTTCAACAAAATAAGGGGAAAAAAATACAAGTAAGAGCATTAATTCACAAAGACATCCTCAATATTTAGCTATATAAATGTTAAAACACAACTAAGAGCTCAAAAAGGCTAGATTAGCCATTAGCAGTTAGTCGCTACCTGATAGCCTAGCCTTATTACCTGTAGCTTTTAAAAATGAGTGGCATCAGAATGAGATCACAATAGAGATACTCATGCTGTGTGTGTGTGTGTGTGTGTGTGTGTGTGTGTGTGTGTGTGTGTGTGTGTGTGTGTGTGTGTGTGTGTTTTTACACAGACTGGAAACCCATGTGACCATAAAAATAGCTAAAAAAGTTAATTCTGTATATATATGTATATATACACACCCCTTTAAGCTATACAGTGGTGTGACAACCAGACTGCTCATTACCGTCGCACTCACCGCCGTGGAAACGCGGCAGCGGCCGAAATAAACCAGGAGCATTTCAAAATAATTCGTGAAATGACCGCCAGGTGGCGCAAATTGACATTTTCCGTCGTATCGGTTTTTAAATATATTCAGAGCTTAAGTCATAATAAAGTCAAAACAATATGTTGTAGCAAAGTAATACTACAATTATGATAATTTACACATCCAACAAACATGTAAAACTATAAATATAAAAAATATGAGTTAGAAAACATTGGTTTTATTTTGTTTAGACAGACTCTCTGTTTTTATCTGTTTAGTGTTATTATTAAAGAAAACAGCGCAAACAACAGCACTAGGGCTTTCAAAAAAATTATTTCGACAATACTTACAGTTGTTAGAGTTTAAGACATCAAGATTTAAATATAGAAATAACTAAAACAAATAGAGCAAACTTCCAGAATAGATAATAAAAAATAAATCAATAAAAAAGATGTATGCCTCTCATTACATTATATTTTGGTTCAGTGCCAGACGAAGTGCGAGCTAATATTGTCTTACATTTGTGAATAAAATATCATTGTTTTATTCAGAGATTTACAGTATTTGTGCAAAATAATAGTTATGACATAATTAAATATAAATATAATTACAGGCTCTGGATTCGTTTTTCGTTTGCAGTATAAAACCAAAATACATCTTACTATTTTTGAGAGATTCGTCGTAAAAAAAACTGTTTTTTTTTTCAGATATTTGTCTGTACAAAATAATATTTATGCAATATAATCACGGGCTCTTGATTCGTTATTCGTTTGCAATATAAACCAAAATACATTAACCATATAATATAAACCAAAATATAAACCAAAATATTTAATTTGCTGTATTAAATATTTATGCCGTCTCATCAAGGATCCAAAGATTGCCTTGTACTAAATAATATTTTTGCTGATTTTTTTCTGCGATTCAGTTGTGTGATGTTTTAATGATGAATGATGTTTTACTGTATGTTTACTGTATATAAAAAAAAATATGAGTTAGAAAACATTGGTTTTATTTTGTTTAGACAGACTCTCTGTTTTTTGGAATTTTGGAATCCACAGACGCAAAAGAACATGATAATAATAATCAAAAGAATAATATTAATCTTTTTGCTGTTTATTTCCACCATTTAATAATGTTTTAATTATCAATAATTAAAGCTGCTCGTGTCGGCTCATATCGGGAGCATTTTTTATGAAAGATAAACAAACAGCTGTGTGTGAATGGAAAAGAGTGCGCTTTGCCGAGTTTTGATCTACTGTAAAGTCAGATGATCACATTTAAACAATTTATTCATACAGATGTACCTGTTTTACATGGAAAGTTACAGGTTTGGGCTACTGTTATCTACTTCAAATATTTGAAGTTAAAAGCTAAAACTTGAAGATTTGAAGCTAAAACTTCAGCCCTTTTCATATTTTCCCCGTGGTCGTTATTAAAAAATATATATAAATAAAAGTTTTGCCTTCCAAGGCAACAGATTATGGAGCTTCTTGAGCTGCTCAGACCTGCGCGTGCGTCGTACTTACACTCCCTGTCCCGATGTCCAGCTGCTCGCTGCTTTTTGTTTAAAATATGTTTCATTCATCATTAGCCATTATCCATAACTTTATGGGTTTTTCTTTTGACACGTTTTATTTTTATGAAATTTGATTTAGTTAAATGAGAAAATAACCATGGGAGTTTCAAACCCCGCATCCATTCATGTTTCTGTGTGATTGTAATGTTTAATACCCCTACAGTATTCACTTACTGTATGCGGTTTGACTCGCTGTGAGATGCGGTGTGTTATACCCCTATCGCACCTGCTCGGTCTCGCGCTGTGACCGTAGGCTTGATCATGATTCACCCCGAGTCTTTGCGCTGTGATTACGTTTCCATGCTTCCGCGTGAAAAATTCCGCGAAGATCTTCCGCATGTTAAACATGTTTATTTTTTTGCGTGGTAAGATGGAAACGTAATAACAGCACCAAAACTCGTACCGAATCATAATGAACCGCACTTATGGCCCCGCGTGTGAGATAGATGTATTAAACCTCCACTCTGTCATCTCATCGTATTCATTCCATAAGTGCGCTATACAACCAGTGTGTAAGTGTGTAAGTGTGTACAAACAACAGCACAATGCATGTGTAAATGGCTGAAACGTTAAGTCAGATGAACGCGCGCGCCGATATGAGAGATTAGATCTTTCAGCACGCCGATGTCAGTCACTAGCAAGGAGCATTTACTGATCACATTTAAACAATTTATTCATACAGATGTACATGTTTTATAGGTCGTTTTTCGTTTGCAGTATGAAACCAAAATACATCTTACTATTTTTGAGAGATTTGCTTTTAAAAAAATCTAAAAAATAAATAAATAAAAATTCAGATATTTGTCTGTACAAAATAATATTTATGCAATATAATCACAGGCTCTTGATTCGTTATTCGTTTGCAATATAAACCAAAATACATTAACCATATAATATAAACCAAAATATAAACCAAAATATTTAATTTGCTGTATTAAATATTTATGCCGTCTCATCAAACTCGCAACTCACTCCGAAGAGCATCCTTCTCTGCCTTGCAAACTCCCAACTCACTTGAAATTTAATATCGTATATAATATTTAATATTGGCATAATATCCCTGCCCCAATTCTAACAGCTGTACAGTATGAATTGAAATAATAACAGTAGTGTTTTTCTTTACTGAATAGGCAGAGCCTCTGAATAGGCGGAGCCGTTGATGTCTTTGGTTTCGGCTGTGAGTGGATGCGCTGTAGTAATCCACGTTTTATACAAATTACATAAACTTTTTTCAGTCATGATATACTAACATATATTTCAGTCATGATTTCAGTCATGATATACTAACATATTTTTAGCCGTGTAGTGCGCGCGCAACATCTAAAGGGCGAGCGTTCACACAGCTGACCAAATCGTCATTAGCGTGCCCCTCCCCCAAACAGCGCAGCGAGGAGCATTTACCTGTTAAACAGGTTTTACAGGTGTGCTTTGCAAAGTCAGACACATACAAATGCAAATGATACTGAATAGCTGTTCTCACCTACAGTATACACTCGGAGAAACTAGAATGAGCAAGAATGAGATTTTTCTTACCATAACATGTAGTGTTATTAATCACTCTACACTGTTTTAAATTACTTTTAATTTTATTTATAAATAAACAAACCAAATAAAATTATTCCATGTGTATTTACCCTTTGTAAAATAGCATTAAAAATGATGGGTCGTGTATCGAGCGATTAAAAAACAATACAAGGCACGTTATGATAAGGAACCTTTCTACAGTACAGTATCTCTTCCATTTCAGTGATTAAAAAACGGTAAAAATGTCAATTTTGGAATCCACAGACGCTCAAACAGCAAAAGAACATGATAATAATAATCAAAATAATATTATTATTCTTTTTGCTTTTTATGTCCACCATTTAATAATGATTTAATTATCAATAATTAAAGCTGCTCACATCGCGCGCTTTCACTTTAAAAATGCAGTGTTTAATCAGCAAGTATATGTCGCCTCTCTTTATGATTGATAAATATTCTGACTGAAACAAATCTGCTCGTGTCGGATTGTTCATTTTTTATGAAAGAGGAGGGGAAACGTTTGCATGATCCTGCGTGTGCGCTCTTTAACTTTGATCTAAAGTCAGATGAACGCGCGCGCCGATATGAGAGATTAGATCTTTCAGCACGCCGATGTCAGTCCCTATAGCAAGGAGCATTTACTTATATCTAAACAAAATCACTGATCACATTTAAACAATTTATTCATACAGATGTACATGTTTTATAGGTTTGTTACTGAAGAACTGTGGCAGCGGGCACACCTAAAAATAAACGCAGGATTATAATTTTTTTAATAGTTTTATATAAATAAAAAATGCTTTTATAAATGTGGGCTGTTATCTACAGTACTTCAGTACTTATATTTCACATCTGTGAGGCGAGTATACACGGAGTTTGGGTTCATTTTCTGACGCGCTCAAGTTCACCGAAAACAATACAGAACCCCGTTTAGTGTAATTTATTTCATTTAATAAATCTACTACAAATTTAAAGAACACAAAATATAAGATGACACAAGACCCTGGATTCGTTTTTCGTTTGCAGTATAAAACCAAAATACATCTTACTATTTTTGAGAGATTTGTTTTAAAAAAAAATCTAAAAAATAAATAAATAAAAATTCAGATATTTGTCTGTACAAAATAATATTTATGCAATATAATCACAGGCTCTTGATTCGTTATTCGTTTGCAATATAAACCAAAATACATTAACCATATAATATAAACCAAAATATAAACCAAAATATTTAATTTGCTGTATTAAATATTTATGCCGTCTCATCAAACTCGCAACTCACTCCGAAGAGCATCCTTCTCTGCCTTGCAAACTCCCAACTCACTTGAAATTTAATATCGTATATAATATTTAATATTGGCATAATATCCCTGCCCCAATTCTAACAGCTGTACAGTATGAGTTGAAATAATAACAGTAGTGTTTTTCTTTACTGAATAGGCAGAGCCTCTGAATAGGCAGAGCCGTTGATGTCTTTGGTTTCGGCTGTGAGTGGATGCGCTGTAGTAATCCACGTTTTATACAAATTACATAAACTTTTTTCAGTCATGATATACTAACATATATTTCAGTCATGATTTCAGTCATGATATACTAACATATTTTTCGCCGTGTAGTGCGCGCGCAACATCTAAAGGGCGAGCGTTCACACAGCTGACCAAATCGTCATTAGCGTGCCCCTCCCCCAAACAGCGCAGCGAGGAGCATTTACCTGTTAAACAGGTTTTACAGGTGTGCTTTGCAAAGTCAGACACATACAAATGCAAATGATACTGAATAGCTGTTCTCACCTACAGTATACACTCGGAGAAACTAGAATGAGCAAGAATGAGATTTTTCTTACCATAACATGTAGTGTTATTAATCACTCTACACTGTTTTTAATTACTTTTAATTTTATTTATAAATAAACAAACCAAATAAAATTATTCCATGTGTATTTACCCTTTGTAAAATAGCATTAAAAATGATGGGTCGTGTATCGAGTGATTAAAAAACAATACAAGGCACGTTATGATAAGGAACCTTTCTACAGTACAGTATCTCTTCCATTTCAGTGATTAAAAAACGGTAAAAATGTCAATTTTGGAATCCACAGACGCTCAAACAGCAAAAGAACATGATAATAATAATCAAAATAATATTATTATTCTTTTTGCTTTTTATGTCCACCATTTAATAATGATTTAATTATCAATAATTAAAGCTGCTCACATCGCGCGCTTTCACTTTAAAAATGCAGTGTTTAATCAGCAAGTATATGTCGCCTCTCTTTATGATTGATAAATATTCTGACTGAAACAAATCTGCTCGTGTCGGATTGTTCATTTTTTATGAAAGAGGAGGGGAAACGTTTGCATGATCCTGCGTGTGCGCCTTTAACTTTGATCTAAAGTCAGATGAACGCGCGCGCCGATATGAGAGATTAGATCTTTCAGCACGCCGATGTCAGTCCCTATAGCAAGGAGCATTTACTTACATCTAAACTGAGTCATTTACATAAATCACTGATCACATTTAAACAATTTATTCATACAGATGTACATGTTTTATAGGTTTGTTACTGAAGAACTGTGGCAGCGGGCACACCTAAAAATAAACGCAGGATTATTATTTTTTTTATAGTTTTATATAAATAAAAAATGCTTTTATAAATGTGGGCTGTTATCTACAGTACTTCAGTACTTATATTTCACGTCTGTGAGGCGAGTATACACGGAGTTTGGGTTCATTTTCTGACGCGCTCAAGTTCACCGAAAACAATACAGAACCCCGTTTAGTGTAATTTATTTCATTTAATAAATCTACTACAAATTTAAAGAACACAAAATATAAGATGACACAAGACCCTGGATTCGTTTTTCGTTTGCAGTATAAAACCAAAATACATCTTACTATTTTTGAGGGATTTGTTTTAAAAAAAAATCTAAAAAATAAATAAATAAAAATTCAGATATTTGTCTGTACAAAATAATATTTATGCAATATAATCACAGGCTCTTGATTCGTTATGATTGCCCCAATTCTAACAGCTGTACAGTATGAATTGAAATAATAAGTCAGATGAACGCGCGCGCCGATATGAGAGATTAGATCTTTCAGCACGCCGATGTCAGTCACTACAGTAGCAAGGAGCATTTACTGATCACATTTAAACAATTTATTCATACAGATGTACATGTTTTATAGGTTTGTTACTGAAGAACTATGGCAGCGGGCACACCTAAAAATAAACGCAGGATTATTTTTTTATATAGTTTTATATAAATAAAAAATGTTTTTATAAATGTGGGCTACTGTTATCTACTTCAAATATTTGTTAAACAGGCTGGAAACTCACTCTGACCATTTTAATAATTCATTGATAAGATAGTGATTCCTTTGGTCATGGCTGTGCTGATCATGTCATCTCGTCGTCAGTGAGCGCGCCTATACAGTAATTCACTTCTCATACGAATTACATAATCTAATATTTTTTTTTTCATTAGTTTATATTAAAGCAGATATTTCTCTTTCTATAAGTATATATTTTTCACATCTGTGAGGCGAGTATACACGGAGTTTGGGTTCATTTTCTGACGCGCTCAAGTTCACCAAAATCAATACAGAACCCCGTTTACTTTATTTATTTAACAAAATCATAAAGTTTTTTCGTCATTGTGAGTGCACCTAAATAAAAGTAGAGTCTTTGCCGAGTTTTGATCTAAAGTCAGATGAACGCGCGTGCCGATATGAGAGATTAGATATCTCTTTCAGCAAACACATATTAATGGTGTTAAATAAGCGCTATGCGGCGCTGGGAGAAACGCACGCCGATGTCAGTCCCTAGCATTTACTTACATCTAAACTGAGTCATTTACATAAATCACTGATCACATTTAAACAATTTATTCATACAGATGTACATGTTTTATAGGTTTGTTACTGAAGAACTTTGGCAGCGGGCACACCTAATAATAAATGCCGGATTATTATTATTATTTTTATTTATAGTTTTATATAAATAAAAATGCTTTTATAAATGTGGGCTACTGTTATCTACTTCAAATATTTGTTAAAACAGCGGGGGAAATTCACTCTGACCATTTTAATAATTCATTGATAAGGTAGTGATTCCTTTGGCTGTGCTGATCATGTCATCTCGTCGTCAGTGAGCGCGCCTATAATTCACTTCTCATACGAATGACATAATCTAATTTTTTTTTTCATTAGTTTATATTAAAGCAGATATTTCTCTTTCTATAAGTATATATTTTTCACGTCTGTGAGGCGAGTATACACGGAGCTTGGGTTCATTTTCTGACGCACCAAAATCAATACAGAACCCCGTTTACTTTATTTATTTAACAAAATCATAAAGTTTTTCGTCATTGTGTGTGCACCTAAATAAAAGTAGAGTCTTATGAGTCTTATGAAAGCTCCAAGATGACACAAGACCCTACACGTAGCCTTTCTACTATAATTACACAGTTTACAACGTTTACGTTGCTTAAATTCGATCCTAAAAAACTGAATTTAATTTTAATTATAAATTTGTACTGTAATGTTACTACTGTGATTATGAATTCGTTTATTTACAATGTTTCACTTTATTTTATCTGCAACGACGTGCAGCTGTGGACGACCTGCGCCTCATTAAGCCTGGAGAGAACGAGCTGATGCCTGAGGCGTCAGTCTATAGTTATATAGCGCCACTCAGTGGTAAAAGCCAGCAAACGCACAAACCCAAATGCTGACGCCATACGCTGCGACGGTAGAAGTCGCATACTGCCTGTGCACCCACTGTAGCTGTTAAGCGGTCATGGTACGGAGAAAACACAAAGAGCCAGTCCAGAAAAAGAACTTACCTCATTGGCTTTGCTCAGGAAGTCCACTGGATTCTCAGCTCGTAAAAATGCAGTAACTGAGAACGTGTGATACTGAGTCAGGTCTCCATCAGCATAGCCTTCTGCCTATTGAACACAATCATTCAATATAAAAACAAAAACAAAACACAAAGCCAAGATATTCCTGACTTTAGCATGATCAGATTTAAGTACTTACTTTAGGCTTCTTCCCTGTAGTTAGCTCCTTTACTGTCTTTACTTGGACCTCAACCTCTTTAAAGGCATGCTTAGGGTCAAAAAACTTGTTATCGATTTTGTCAGGGGCCAAAAAACCTAAAGAAGACAAGAGAGTTCAGCAGAAAGTCTATAGGTATAGTTATTACAATATACATTTAATGTCTTATTAAATTAGCATATCATTTTTATCCCACCCTCAAATATCACAATGACACATGATGTTAATAAACCAATAAACAAAAGAATTGTAACCTTGGCAGACGACAAAGATTTCCGCAGACTCGTTACGGGATGCCTGCGGTTTGGTGGCTTGAACCTTCTTAAAGAACTGCTGGAAGATCCACATGAGCGGCTGGTAGTCTTTGGAGCGAAAAACTTTGGTGATAAAAGTTCCTCCTTTGTTGAGAAATTCACAGGCGAGCTTCAGAGCCATCAGGGTCAAGTGTGCTGAGGACAAGAAATGCAAACCAAACTTCCGTTACAGTGCTGTTAATGTTTAGATAGCAATTGTTCAAACTAATACAAGAATAAATTTGTTTTAACATGTGGAGATGTTTATAAAATAAATAAATAAAACACATCTACAACCAGATATTAAAATAAAATATGCAGCCATTACATTTTTTTGTTGTTGTTTTTTAAGCAAAGGAAGGAGAAACAAAAATGCAGGAAAAACGAAAGAAAAAAGGTTTCAATGAGAGAAAGACAGAAGCAAGAGGAGGAATAAAGATAAGTAAGAATTGAAGAAAGGAAAGAGTGAAAGAATTAAATCATGAGGGAGTTAAATTTTTGTTTTGTTAAATCTGAAAATTTGGTGGAAACTTTAACACAGTTTTGAATCTTTGGCTAATTAAAGCTGATTAATAATTAAGTTAGCTAAAATAACACTGAGCCCTGGATGTATCTGTTCACGCATGTTTTATACAAACCCTGTGAGAAGGCATCATGCTGCCAGTTAGCGCCGACATTAGGGGCACCATCATTCAGCACCACGTCCACTTTCCACGTCTGCAGCTCTTTCCTGAGAGCCTGGAATAGTAAGATGTGTCAATCACCATCACACTGTAACTGTAAGTCTTGAACCCTGTTATGTGTATAATAAGCTATAGATACCTGTCTGCACTTCTCTGTGGTGATGTCCTCCTGCAGGGTGACTACGCTGGGGATGGGTCTGATGGGCACCAGGTCCACTCCTGATCATGAGAAAAGTGCACTTTGAATAAACAACATCTAAACACTACCATTAAGGCAAGTATCATAATGACTCAAACACGGTGCCTGGACTCACCGATGATCAGACTGGACACAGGCATGAATTTCGATGCTACTTGTAACCTGTGTGGGTAAAAAGATCATGCAAAAAAATATTATACACTTTATTTGCAAATAAAAAAATTAAGCTTAGTAGGAAACATAGTAGGATCATTGGTGTCTCTGCCGAGTGTACATATAGTGAAAATAGAAATATTTAATATAGTGCAATTTTTTTTGCTTCCAACAACAAAAAAATGTCAATACCTGGGCACATAACGTGTAAATAAAATAACCGATTTTCTTATTAATTCAAATTTTATTCGTCACATAAACAGTCATACACAGTACGATATGCAGTGAAATGCTTAGACAACTGCTGGTGACCTTAAAATAAAAGACTATGAATTGGAATAGGAAATAAGTATGAAAAATAAAATAGAGGGTGAATTTAACTAGGAAAGAATAAAATAAAAATATAAAAATTAAAGTTAAGATAAAATAACTGTACAACAATACAGAAATACAAAAAATATATGAAGAATATATGAACAGGAAGAGCAGCTGTACGAGTAGGAAAAGTATGGTAATGTCCAGGGTTGTGCAATCCACATGTTTAAAGTGTCTTGTGCAGTGCGAATATTAATTAGGTCATAATCTCATTTTAGTTAAATGGCTAGCTGTAGAGCCTGTATACAGCTACTCCCGCTTCTCATCACAACTGAAGAAAATGCTGGACTGTAGGTCTACATGACAAACACTTGTGTATAAAGACTGAATACAGCAACATACCATCCTCCCGGAGCAGCACACAGATCCAAAAGAGCCCGGGCCTTCTGCAGAAACTGGAACTTTCGATTCAGCTGGATTAGCTTAAATGATGAACGGGATCTGTAGCCTTAAAAAAAAAAAAAGAAGAATAAAAAGACATTTATTCCAAAGCAGTTTTCATTTTTATTCCATATAAACAATTATCTTGTGGTGCGATGAACAAAGACAGCGTCTTCATATAAGAAGTTTCCCTCTCTGAAAAATTCTCTCTTATGTTTCTCAAGAATTAAACATCCAAAATAACAACACATGCATTTTTTAAAATCTGAAGTTTTCCCACTTACTCCCTCACTGCTGGTCACTCGGCAAGAACCTCAAGCCCAGCTCAAGTGTAAGTAGCTTTTAAAAACGTCAATATACATTAAATTAAAGACCATGCAGATTCTATAAGCATGTCATGACTTCACCTGGCGACTTCTAGAGAGTTTCTTAGCATACATTCATTAGCTACTTTCCTCCCTGACAATATAGGTAACACTGATTAAATAAACTAAACAAACTGATTAGATATTCATATATCATGTACATATTTGATGTAAGTGTATACATGTATGATGTAGAGTCTAAAATCAGCAGTCATACAGAAAACTGGAAGCCATTTTAAAACGCATCATATGGGCTCAGTTAGCCAACACGACAAGCTAGCTAACTTTTCAGGGGGGGGAAAGGAAATAATAAACTCACCTGTTTCCTTTGCCAAATGATAGAATTTGTCTTTACGAGTCTTTCCGACTTTTAGCTTTTTCCCCATTTTTTTTAAGATTATGTGTAAGCTAAGCGGTAACTGCAGGACTTCTAAATTGGTCCGACTTCCCACACGTGCACTACTGTGGCGCAGAAATGTGACGTCACTACTCGGCGTGCTCCAGCGTTGTACTGTACCATGGGCTAATTTAATTAATGAATCTTACAATTTCACATTAAAGGACATAAGTATCTTTTACCGTCACAGTAACAAATCATTTGAACATTTTGTCAACCTCTGTATTTTAATGGCAAAGTTGTACATTCATGGATGTAAATTTTCTAAATCATGTCCTAAACGACCATCTTTCCTCTGTGAAATACAAAATCTCTATCTCTAATAGAAAATCATAAATATTTTTGTTTTTGTCTCAACATTCTGATTTAGTCACTGGAACACTGTGATTGAACCCTTCCTGCTATGTAGTTAGCTTATTTAAATTGTTTCCTTTTTTTGTTGTTATTTATTTGTCTATTTGTTGGTTTACTATGTCTACTTTTTTATTTATCTGCATATTTTTTTAAAAAAGTTTGCTTATATAGTATATCTTCAATTTAACTGTCGATGGTTATTTGTACTTTTCTATTGCAATTACAATTTTTGTTTTTTAATAAAAAAAAGTACTGTACCTTTAGACAGAATAGTTTTAATATACAGTATCTCTGTAGTGTACAATGTCTGCTGATATAAATCCACCAAAGTATCCATGTAAAGATTTTTTTCTCATGAAATCCAAAAAAGGATATAAAGCATGTAAAAAAATCTATTGATGCTGCTTATTAATAGAGGCAGTGCCGATCCCAAGCAAAAGGTTGTGTCAGGAAGGATATCCAGTATAAAAAAAACCTGTGCCAAGCTTGTACGTAAGGACTAGATGGTTCGCTGTGGCAGACCCCTTCTTTTTTTAATTATTGCTTATGTTAAATTTATGGATCCTGTGGGTTTTTAAAAATATATCTTTTTAAAGCAATGTAACAACATAAGAGTAACTAAGAAAACTCAAATGTTTTTTACTATATTTTTAAATTCAAGATTAAAAGATAAAAGCAATCATAAATATAGTTGCAAGCAATGATGAGTGTTTGGGCCAATCATGATTGCTTGCAGCAATGACCAAGCACCTGTGCCATCACCACCCAAGAGCACTTCACAACCTGTGTACCTTTTGTCCAAAAAGACAATGCCGCCCATGTATGCCGAACAATATATGCGCATTGTTTGAGAAGCCAGACACTGATGTCACTGAATATGGCATAAGATTAAGGGATCGCCACAACTGGACGAGTGTTTTGGGTGTCTAAGTTGCGATGGTGCAGGTGCTTGGGCCAATCTTGACTGCTTGCAACAATGGCCAAATTTAAATAAAATTTTTGAATTTTGTTTACATTTTGATGATTACAGGTTATAGCTCATGATATAGCTCAAATATAACTAAAAATGATACTATGAAAAAATACTTTCATGATACTGTAATTAAAGTGAAAAAGTAAAAAAATCCAAGTTATAAAAAAGTGAAAAAACTTTTCCAAACTGATATTATTCCAATATTCACAAAGACAGCATAGAACTCGTATAAACTATTCTTACAAACATTAGTACATTGATGTACAAATCTAATTACATTACAACAATTTGAAAATATAACATATGAAAAATGTAAAAACAATGCTTATTTATTTATTCATGTTTACATAAAAACAGCAACAGACAATCATAAACAACATGGTCTCAGAGGATAAAATGAGCAGTAAATAATAGTTTTTTAAAAGTAAATAACACCATGAAAATAAAAATAAAAACTGTAAAGGAGGAATAGAACAATCTAGAAACTTCCTGACTATCTTCACTGATTCATAAATATTAAATAAGACTCTCCTTACAGAACACTGGCGCATATCAAAGTGTACATGTTTTTCCTCTTCAACAGTTATTTTCTTGTTATTAGACAAAAATAAAACTCTATCTAATAATAACGGAGTGTAAAAACGCTGCACATTTGCAATGAGTAAACAAAATTTCGTCATCTCAGGGGGCCGGAAGTGGTGAAGCTGCCCGTAGAACTCTCGAGATCAACATGGCTGCGTACATGAAGATGTGGAGCAGATACAGGCAGGCATACAAAAATGGGTTCGTCCTCTGTAGCAAGTACACTAAAGACTTTTGTGGTGAGATAAATGGCATTAATCCGAGAGATTCGTTTAGCCGTAGCGGATTTACCACAAACCGATCACATTCTTATATTTCATGTAAAAGCTCGCCGGTGTATAGTGGCAGCTTCTGCACGGTTACCCCAGTGACAGGACCTGCGTGCAGGACAGATCTGAGAAGATGGACCAGAATCGCCGGTGTGTTTTCTCCAGCCTGGGGAAAAGTTGACTCTGGTGTGTTGACGTGCCACGAGCAGAGGAGATACCTGTTCGGGAACAGTGGCAGCGGCTTTGCAGGAGGGGATGGAGCTGAGAGCAGCAGCCCGAATGGCGATGAAGCCGGTGGAGATGGGGCAGAGTCCGGGTCTCCTCCTCCGCACATCACCGCTCTCGCGCCTATGATGGTGCCGGAAGTCTTTCCCAACGTGCCGCTCATCGCCATCAACAGGAACCCGGTGTTCCCGAGATTCATCAAAATAATCGAGGTAGTAATGTAATACCACAGCGCTGCTGAATTCTTTATTCTGATTGGACAGAAGGTGTTGACAGTTCAGGCCACATGGTGTACATCAGTGCTTCTTAGAATATATGTATATAAAATATATATATATATATATATATATATATATATATATATATTTTTTTTTTTTTTTATTATTTTGTTTTTATAGTAACTCATCCACTGGAACTTGTATGTCACCAGGTAATGTTTTACTAATAACAACAAAAGAACTGTTCAAGATGTAAAATGTACAATTTGATATGCGTCAGTGTTCTATAAGGAGACTGATGTTTATGAATCAGTGGAGATAGTCAGGACGTTTCCCACCATAAGAAGACCAGAGGACTTTGTTATAAACATGGCAAGCTGTATTATTTCTCTCTATTATAATCTGTGAGAGAGGAGGATTAAGAGTAAAAGAACTATTGTTTATAGCATTTGTAGCTTATACTACACTCTTAAGATTTCATTCATTAGCTTTGACTATAACACTGTCCGGTGGCTCATTCTCCCAGAACTACTCTTTCACAATTTGAGTCCTGGAATATGTCTGTGCCATTATTTTTATTCACACATAACCTTGCTGAGTCTAGACCCTGACCAATTGAAGCAACCCCAGATCATAACTCTGCCTCCAGAGGCGTGTACAGTGGCCACTAGGCATGATGGGTGCATCGCTTCATGCACTTCGCTTTTTACCCTGATTGCTCTGGAATAGGGACAACATGACTTTTTCCCCAAAATCCAATCTTTATGCTCCCTAGCAAATTCAAGTCTTTTTCTTCTTATTATTCTCACTAATAAGTGGTCACACACTGGTCACACAATGGTCACACTGCTGTTTTCTCATCACACTTTGTGCATATGGAAATGCTCTTACTTTCACAATTAAACATGGCTTCGATTTTTACTGTTCAGTTTTACCATTTAACTTCACCAAGTGTGTAAGCGATCTCTATTCCTGATTTTTATTTCCTGAACACATTTCTTCCTTAAAGTTGACTGCTCAGTGTTCCAGGTTTTGATAATGTGGTGATGGTTTCTTAACCTCGTTCCAGTAATTTAAAATCTCTTTAGTTGTTTTTTTGCAGTGTATAATTTCATAAAAGCTTGGTGTGTCCATTGATAAATTTTGAATTGTAATCTTGGCAAACGGCTGTGGGACAGAAGGAATGAAACTCTTTGAGACGTGCTGTCATAGAGAATAATCCACTTCAGGGTGGTAACAGTAACTCTGCTTTATTCGACCACATATTTGTGGATTATTTTCCTATAACAGCATACCTCCAGGTTTATTAATGAAATATGGCGATGTTTTATAGCGCAGTAGTTCATGTTTTATGTTTTTTTTTTTCAGAATAGAATAGAATCTTTATTGTCATTACACAAGTGCAATGAAATTGAGTGCTGTCCGTGGTGCAAACCAAAAGTGCTGATACCATCCCAAAGCAAATGACAAAAACAATAGCCACACACACAAAAAATATATATATATTTTTTTCACTATTTCTTGGACATGCCGAACATTCTAGTTTGTTCTAGCGGCATTCAAGGCAACCACAGCTCTAATAAAACCTGTTTTTTAATCTATTTGTCCTTGCCCTTGGAGTCCTATATCTCCGGCCTGATAACCCTCTCTAAATTCATTTGCCAATTTTCAAAGTTAAAATATTACACTTCTAAGTTTAAAAAACCTTAGAATATCATGTCATTGTTTAAACTTCTGAAGTTTGGAATGACAGTAAAGACAGATGTTATGCTATTCGTCTTCAGGTGAAGAATAAGCAGCTGATGGATCTGCTGAGGCGAAAAGTGCGACTTGCTCAGCCCTACGCTGGTGTCTTCCTCAAGAAGGACGATAAGTAAGGATAAAATGAAGGTTGTAAAAATTGAGATAAAGTTGCTGTTCTCATGTGTGTGTTGTGAGCAGCATTCCTGCTTTCTGTGTTTTATCAGTGATGAGTCGGATGTGGTGGAAAACTTGGACACTGTTTACAGCACGGGAACTTTTGTTCAGATCCATGAGATGCAAGATCTTGGTGACAAACTGCGCATGATCGTGATGGGGCATCGGAGGTAACACTGAAGGATTTTCTTATTTTAAATGTGTTAGTTTAAAGCACAGCACTGCTCAACTATGATTTCTTATTAGGTTTCAACAACAGCAGCTCTAACAGCTGTGTATCCACAAATGACAGATCTATATTATTATATACCCTTGTAAAGCTGGGACACTTTTACCTGAGTCAGAAATGTTCCGAACCCTTGAAGTATCAAAAACAGTGACATCTTGTGGTTTGCAAAAGGTATAGCAACTTGAGACAGTTGATTAAACAGCTTGATGTAGGTCTTCGTCCAATATGTTAAATTGAAGTCATTAACATATTAAAATGTGGCAATAAATAATAATACGACTCAATATTATTGTTCAACCAATCAGTCTGTGCTACCAACATGTCATGAAGTAATGTGCTATTTGAACCTTCTGAGACACACCGTGATTTGGTTGTTTTATTAAAAGCCTTGTTTGTCCTGATCATGTGATTCTCAGTAAATGACACAAGCCTCAGTGAGATTTTGTTTACATACATGAAACACTAATTAATACATTAATTTTATTGTTATTTTTTTGGACATGTATTGCCGATGCTGCACATACTCATATACGAAACACATTTTAAATGATTGTATTATTAAATGAAGCGTAGTGTATTGTTATTAATATGGTGAAGATTTTAGTAAGATGTTTATTTAACATTTATGGATACACTGTAAAAGGAGACAAATCAAAGAAGAATTAGAGTCTTGTGAGAGAGTAACAACATTTAAATAGAAGTATAAAACTATTAATAAATAAAATGTATGTCTCATTCTATAATAAAGTATTATAGGATGATGATGATTATATTACAACCTTAGAAAGCTTAGGAGCACATAGACACAAATTATAGTAACAGATGATCAGGACATGCCTACAATTTAGTAAAGATAAAAGTATGTGCAGGTGTTGTGGAGAGAAAATAGATTTGTGAAATGTAAATAAATAACATAATAGAAAACCAAAATTTTTTTTCCTGTTTGAACATTAAGAATTCAAATCACTAAGCAGCTGGAAGTCGAGGTAGAGGAAGTGGCCGCCACACCGGAGTCAGATGCCGAACAGGCCAAAGTTCAGCGGAGAAAAAACAAGCGTGTTCGTAAGGACTCGGCATCACTGGCCGAGGAGATGGCAGAAAGAGTGAAGGAGGCAGCGTTTGTGGCGGAGGTTTTACCTTTACCCAAAACCAACGAGGTCCTCATGGTGGAGGTGGACAACGTCATACACGAAGAGTTCCAGGTCACAGAGGAGGTTAAGGTACTGACTCTTCAATCTTGTCTCCGCTGTAGTTCTCTTGTCTGTCTTGTGTTTAAGGCTAACCGGCGCTTTGTGTTTAGGCTCTGACTGCCGAGATTGTTAAGACCATCCGTGACATCATCGCTCTCAACCCTCTTTACAGGTAATTTTTCTCATTTATATTTCTATATAAAAAAGTGCCAGTTAAAGTGGGGCTGTTTAACAGCAAAACCTCTGTGGGACTGTATGAAATGCAGTTATAACAGAAGCTGTCTAGTCTCGCAGGTTTTCCACAGCATTAAAGATAACTATATATGAATAACAATCACCATATATTGTACATAGTGGATGTGGCATTGCTGTGGTATGAGAACCCACACCTTGAAGTGTGTTATTCTATTCTTGAATAATAATTTAAAAAAAATTCCCAATTAAATACTTTGTTGCATACTCTGGTGGCATATTATTATGGGTTATTCTTTTTCATATTAATCTTTTACAGAAAATGTTAGAGTGATCTGTCTTAATTTGATTAAAATATTTGTATAGTGGTGGCATGAGGTGTAGCGGTTAGCACTATGGCCTTGCTTTTCCAGGAACATGTGTTCCAGGTTTCCTCCTGCAGTCCAAAGATTAAGCTAATTATCTAAAATTTCTAAATTACCTGTAGCATGAGTGTGTGTGGCCTTGTGTCATACAATGGATTGGCACCCTGTCCAGGGTTTATCATGTCTTGTGCCCAGTGTCCCCCTGGCATAGGCTTCAGGACTCCCATGAGGCCTCCCTGTGCAGGATAAACCGTATTTAATCAGCCACCTATTGCGCAAGTTCTCCCACTTAATAAGATGAGAGAGGCCTGTAATTTTCATCATAGGTATACCTCAACTATGAGAGACAAAATAAGAAAAAAATATCCAGAAAATCACATTGTAGGATTTTTAATGAATTAATTGGTAAATTCCTCTGTAAAATAAAATTTCTTTTTTTTTTTTTTAAATCCCTCTGCAATTTTGCATCCTCAGTGTCTTTAGATCACATAGGCCTGGTTTGGTGGCGATTGTATAAATTCCCTAGGAAGAGTACATCATATTCCTTCAGGTGCGTTTTGGCAAACCACCCAAAATAACTGACTTCCTGTTGAGTTGAGGCGATGACATGCAATGGGAAAGTTGTTCAGCTCAGTGAGCTCTAAATGTGTACTGGGTTTCGTGTGCAAACATGCAAGTGTGTATGAGCTATGCCCAGGGCCCAGACTCTCAGGCATCTTAATGGCAGCAGATTCCAATCTGTCTTTTTGTGTATGTTAAGATTCCCCTTCATTGCATGAGACTGAACAATCATTATCATTTCATTTATTGTTAAGCCTCACTTACAGTATTTCATCTCTTTTTCTCAGGCTATTACAATATGATATTATTGAGTGTGTGTTGTGTTTTGTGGTGCAGAGAATCAGTTCTACAGATGATGCAGGCAGGACAGAGAGTAGTCGACAACCCCATCTACCTGAGTGACATGGGCGCTGCTCTGACCGGTGCAGAGTCACATGAGCTACAGGACATTCTGGAGGAAACCAACGTGAGTCTCCAATAAAAAGCATTTTCTTTGTTAGCTTTGGAAGAGGTGTGACATGGATTTTGTTTTTGCAGATTCCCAAACGATTGTACAAGGCTCTGTCTCTGTTGAAGAAGGAGTACGAGTTCAGTAAACTGCAGCAGCGTCTCGGCAGGGAGGTGAGAACCGTCTGATTACACCGTGTACACACTGATCAAACCGTATTCAAGTTTATAGGGGGCCGTTTCTGTCACAGCTAGGGTTAAAATTATACTATTTCCATATTTGAGTGTAAAAGTCCTCCTGAAAATTTTTTTTATTTTTTTTTCTCTACCGGACAAGATGTATCATGATTTCATTTCATTTTACAATTTAGGATTATTAAATAATTAATTCATAAATTTTTGTTAGATTGTTTAATTAAGAAAAATTTAATAGTGCTGATTATCTTAGCATGCAAGCTCATGTTTATAAACGCTGATGAATCAGTCAGAAATTAGCGAGTGAATTCGTAGAAGTAACTGATTTGCATAAATTTTTAATTGCATTAATGCCTACAAAACAATCAATAAAAAGCTAAGGTTACGAAGAGCTGGAAAATGCTGAAACTATTATTAATTTGTTTTTGTTGTGAACTTTTCTTAGTTTATAGATTCGTATTACTTTCTTTAAAATCAAAATCCTAAATCATTTCTTGCGTCAATACAATGTACATTATGTGTCACATCCATCTGTTACTAAATCAAGAGCACGAGCCATTAACGTGTTCTATAGAAACCTGGGGCGATGAACCTTTGGATGTTTTCCCGTATAAGAAATGAGGACGAGTTCAGGAAGAAAGTGAGATAGAAGCATGGAACACTGTTAAAGGAAAATATCTGAAAAGTCTTAACAATAAGCATAATCCATATATAAAATTGTAATATTTGATCTGAAAGTGGTAGATTTAGATTCACATTAGTGAGTTTCCTAAATACATACGTTTACATAAACCCTGAAGCTCAGGTTGTTTGCCGACTGGGATTTTCATAAATACCACATTTCTGCACAAACACTCCTGGGAATGATTTAGGAATAAATTCACTTGTATCCAGCATTACATTTTTCCAGAGCAACTTCCTGTCTATAAAACCCCTTAATAACTGCAAATCCAGATTGATTTACCAGCACATGTTCCTGCTGTAGGTGGAGGAGAAAATCAAACAGACGCACAGGAAATACCTCCTGCAGGAGCAGCTGAAAATCATCAAGAAAGAACTGGGCCTGGAGAAGGAGGACAAGGATGCCATCGAGGAGAAATTTAGAGAAAGGTTGAAGGACCGGACCGTACCCAAACACATCATGGAGGTCATCACCGAGGAGCTGAACAAACTCAGCCTTCTGGATAATCATTCCTCAGAATTCAAGTGAGTCCTATGAGACGTGGCACTGCATGATGCTCAGACCAAAGACCAAATATAATAATGCAGATAATAATGAATTCTACAGATTTAACAGTGCTGACAGCATGACACATCATTTCTTATCTATTACTTTATCTATAATTTAGGAATTATTGGGTGTAATGATGTATGGCTGTATAAGGAACATATTTTGTTAAAAAGTAGTAGAGATTAAAAGCAGTATCTTTCAAAGAATGTTCTAGAAGCTTCAGCAACTAAATTTTAAATATTTACACTGCAATCACATTATTGCATGGCGTTAATCGTCATATTGTTTAAAATGTTACATTTAAGCAAATAACAAAACCCCTTGATATTAGGCTGGACATGCATAACCCTTTCATAACATAACAGAAAGATATGCATAAAATATTTTTGCGATTTTCCTTTTTTAATTTTCAATAGAGATTTTGAATGATCTATTGTGTCTGATTAATTTTCTGTAACACAAACTCTTATACTCTTATAACTATTACTTATAGTAAGTCCAGCTCCAAAACACAAGTTTATTTTATTGCACTTGTATGAGGTGAGTGTTATCTCTCCTATAGTAAAAAGCTTATTTACACAAAAAGCATTTATTGATTATGGATATTTCAGGAGAATTTCTGAAGGGAGTCAGTTCTTTTATGCACGTTATACTGGAAGTAACTTGTTTTGTGGATGTTCCATGACACTAAATGTCCAAAAATTTATAAAATGTTAATTTCATTATTTAATAAACAAAATTGGAATCATTGGCAAGTTGCTGTGGTATAAAGGGAATTAAACACTTTAAAAAAATAGTTTGTTTAATTATTAATTATTTTTCAATACTCGATTCCCGTCTCTGTGTGCATGGAGTTTGCATGTTCTCCCCGTGCTTGGTGGGTTTCCTCCGGGTACTCCGGTTTCCTCCCACAGTCCAAAGATATGCAGATTAGGCTAATTGGCGTTCCTAAATTGCCCATAGTGTGTGATTGGGTGTGTGAGTGTGTGTATGTGTGTGTGCCCTGCGATGGATTGGCACCCTGTCCAGAGTGTACCTCGCCTAGTGCCCAAAGTCTCCTGGGATAGGCTCCAGGTCCCCCGCGACCCTGAACACAGGATTAAGAGGTAGAGAAAATGAAGGAATTAATATTTTTCAATAACATCACATCCCAATATTTTATCTTGTGCTTATATGACATTCTTATTTGTCAGTGTTGACTATAATTGATGCACATATTGCATATTTAAATAATAATATACTGATAAGGTGGCATGGTGGTGTAGTGGTTAGCAATGTGGCCCTGCATCTTCAGGGTCAAGAAGTCTGTGTGCGTGGTACGTTCTCCCTGTGCTTGATGGGTTTCAAAGACAAAGACATGTAGATTAGGCTAATTGCCATTTCAAAATTGCCAGTTTTGTGTGTGTGTGTGTGTGTGTGTGTGTGTGTGTGTGTGTGTGTGTGTGTGTGTGTGTGTGCGCGCGTATGTGCCCAGCGATGAATTGGCACCCCATTCAGGGTGTACCCTTGATCGGGTCCCTTGGGATAGCCTCCAGGCATCTCGTGACCTGTACAGAATAAACAGTATCGAGAGTGAGTGATAATGATGATTAGAGAAGCTGTTTAAAAGGCTTTTTTTATAAAGAAGAAAGGGGAAGTGTATTTCAGTGTTGAACTACTGATCGGAAGGTTACAGGTTCAAACCCCAGCAACACCAAGTTGCTGCTGTTGGGCTCTTGAGCAAGGCCCTTAACCCCTTAACTGCTCAGATGTATAATGATATAAAATACGCGAGTAGCTCTGGATAAGGGCGTCTGCCAAATGCTGTAAATGCCGCTGTTAAGTTTGATCAATGTGAAATCAGACGGTTACAATAACCTTAGGTATAATTTAACCATAAGCTGTTCAATAAACTAAACAATGTTCTTCTTCTAGTGTTACAAGAAACTACTTGGACTGGTTGACCTCAATGCCATGGGGCACCAACAGCATGGAAAACCTGGACCTGCCTCGAGCTAGAGCTGTGCTGGAGGAAGATCATTATGGCATGGAGGATGTGAAGAAAAGGATTCTCGTGAGATAACTTAGGAGTTTCGAGCCATAAGGCCGATTTGTTCGTGAAGATTGTTTGCTAATTTAGCGTTTTGTTTATATCACGCAGGAGTTTATCGCCGTTAGCCAACTGAAAGGGAGCACGCAGGGGAAGATCCTGTGCTTCTACGGACCACCTGGTGTGGGAAAGACCAGCATAGCCCGCTCCATCGCTAGAGCCCTAAACCGCGAGTACTTCCGCTTCAGTGTGGGCGGCATGACCGACGTAGCTGAAATCAAAGGCCACAGGTGGGAAATGTGGAAATTAAGCAAGGACCAGGATTTCTGTGAAAATTTTTTTTTAAACAATTTTGTATGTTGTAGGAGGACATATGTTGGAGCTATGCCAGGAAAAATCATCCAGTGTCTGAAGAAGACGAAAACAGAAAACCCACTAGTTCTCATTGACGAGGTTTGCACATGAACACCTGATTTTATAATGAATCACACATTTGGTTTGGAAACATTAGGCATTTTATTCTTGTTCAATTTAAACAGGTGGATAAAATAGGTAGAGGCTACCAAGGGGATCCATCTTCTGCCTTGCTGGAGCTTTTAGACCCTGAGCAGAACGCAAACTTCCTGGATCACTACCTGGATGTCCCTGTGGATCTGTCTAAGGTCGACCGTGTGGCTGGGTTTATTCATTCAGTCTTTTATATCTATTAAAATGTAATCCTTATCATTAACTGACTTTGTGTTTATGAACAGGTTCTTTTTATTTGCACTGCCAATGTGACTGACACCATTCCCGAACCCCTGAGAGACCGAATGGAAATGATCAATGTATCTGGCTATGTGGCTCAGGAGAAACTAGCCATTGCAGAGGTAACATACAGCAGCACACAGTACACACCACTCTTACTGTTTCCAACAGCTTCGTATTTTCATGCTATAAACTAGAAACGATTCCAGTATTGTAATGTCCTACTCTGGACCTGCAGAGGTATCTGGTGCCCCAGTTACGGACTCTGTGTGGTTTGGATGAGCAGAAGACCAGCATCTCCTCAGAGGCACTGAATGTTCTAATCAGGCAGTACTGCAGAGAGAGCGGTGTCAGGAACCTCCAGAAACAGGTGGAGAAGGTGAGATGTGCTCTGAGGTCACACACAGCGACGTTATGCTAAAATAAGAGAAGGGTATTTATATAATTATAATATTATAGTTATAATTATATAAAGTAAGAGTCTTAATTAATTACAACCACACCTGGGTTTATGCTGCTAGAGGTGGTGTGACATTATTATCACTTAGCACCCCTAAGTCCTATAATAACAGCATGTACTGAGGTTTTCATTCTTCCAACATTACATCACTTTGCCAACGATAATTTAGAGAACGACATGGCGTACAGGAATCTGTTTAAATTTGTTTATATTTCATGTTGTGAAACATAAAGAAATCAGGTTAGTTGTTCTCACTTTTCCCAACAGCCTCTCTTTTTTTTTCTGTCTTCATGTCTATAAGAAAAATAAACACAGCTTTTCATATTACTGAACTTTTAAATTAACTAAATTATTTTCTGCTTACAGCTTTACCTCTGATTTGAGATTACTCATTAAATATAATGCAATGCAATTTAATGAAAAAAGTCCAGTACAAGTTGTTACTACAGAAACACTGTAGTATTAGAGCTAGGACATTCTACATAATTCTATAATAATGAAAAATGTTCTTCTGACCAGCCAGACTTAGGAATTCAACATTCAGGAACTGTAATGTTATTATAAAAGGGAAACATCAGTATAAGATGTGACCATGTTCCTAATACAACTCATGATAATACTTTTTCCAAGGTTTTTCGGGTGATAAATTAAATATCCCTTTTTTCACTTTGTAACAATCCAGGTTTTCCGGAAAGCTGCATTCCGTATCGTTAATGGCGAGGAGGCCGCTGTCACAGTGACGGCTGACAATCTGCAGGATTATGTCGGGAAACCCCTGTTCACTGTAGACCGAATGTATGATGTCACACCACCCGGGGTGGTCATGGGTCTGGCATGGACAGCCATGGGTAAGAACATTATGCAACAGGACATGATTGAGAATTTTCTTTTCAATTTAAAATATACTTATTTGGTAATCCATGATCACTGCTGCAGGATAATTTTAGATAGCAAAGCTCATTTTTACAGAACTGAGATGAAAAATATTTTACAGTTAAATTGACACCCATGATTGGCTAGAGTCAATATGAGTAACAGGGAAGAGAGCTGCATGAACGTCTGTTGATTTGCAGGCATTTGTTCTGAAGTCTGCTTAGAATATTGTTTTTTTTTTTTGAGGAAAAAAAAAACAGACTTACATTTGCACATGATGACCACATTTGAGTTACTCGTATAGGTCTAAAGCATCAAAACATGCATTTAATTTGACAAAACGTCAAATTAAAAAAGTACTAATTACTTTTGTAATTAGCACTTACTTTAGTAACTAATTAAAAAAAAAAAGTTTTGTGCAAAAAAAAAAAGTAATAGCAAGTATACAGATGAAAACGGATATGTCTTGTTGCCATGTCATTTCTGTCTTTCTTGTTCATGTTTTTCATTTTATTTGCTTTTGGCTTCTTCACATTTTATGTGACCTCTTTTTTCAAGTTAGCACAAGAGATATTTCACTAAACAAGCCTTAGCCTAGTTATTAATGATTCTCTAAATGTGACCTTGATTTGTTTTTTGTTTGTTTGTTTAGTTTTTTAACTCTTTGATCTCTCCAGGTGGTTCCACACTGTTCATCGAGACATCTCTGAGGCGTCCGAGGACTTCAAAAGAAAAAGATGGACCTGCAGAAGGCTCTCTAGAGCTGACCGGGCAACTGGGAGACGTGATGAAGGAGAGCGCTAAAATCGCCAACACCTTCGCTCGCTCTTTTCTCATGAAGCTACAGCCGGAGAACGATTTCCTTGTGGGCTCTCACCTCCACCTGCATGTGCCAGAAGTGAGACAATAATAGTGAATAGATGTTCAAATTCGATTTATCTGATCCATATGTTACATAATTATTTATAGAAAATAACTGGATTTAATGGAATCATACAGTGCTGTTTGAATTGTCAAATCTGATTGGTCTTTTGCTGATTGCTATGTTCTAACCAATTAGAATTGAGAGCTACAATTGTAAATGTAGGTTTATATTAAAATGCTCATTCAAAAATACAATCGCTTCAATAGTAACAGTGTACACGGGGACTTGTATAGTGGACACTGTACAGTGTTTTGAGAGATTTATAGAATTTATGGAATTGCATTTATGGAAGGAGTCTCCAGTGTCGGTGCTTTGGTCAAGTTTTTTGACACTGGAAAATCTTTAAAGAGTTTGGAAAACAGAGGCTGGTGAGACAGCGACTATTTGTAGCTGCTATAATGTTAGCGATACATAACGTGATGTTTATCAACCTCATAAAATCGTGAATTGTTTTTTCCATATTAAAGATCTGTGTGAAGAATACAGCTTGAAACACATCTAAAAATTTTGACAATAATAATTGTACAAAATACCTCTTGTCCTACACATTTCAGTGTTTTTCCTGATCTAACTCACCGACTCAGGAAATGTTGTTAACTAGATGAGTAATTTTTTTATGTGTTAGACTGGGGAAAAGACAAACTGTGTAGAACAGAATGATCTCCAGGATTAGCGTTGAGAACAGTGACTTCTGACTAGAGTTAAAGTATGTGATGTAAATTTTGTAATAGTTTGAACCATCTTATGAATTAACTTTAAGTGTGTCCGGTCTATGGTTGGTTTAGATTCAACAAGAATAAAATAAATATGGGGCCTCCGAGTGGCGCAGTGGTAAAGTGCTCGCCCTATCACCCGGAGATTGCTAGTTCGACTCCCGGGTGATGCTGTAACCTCTCGCAGCCGGAGGTCTAGAGAGAGCTGATTGGCCGAGCTCTCTCAGAGGAGTGGGATGAGAGGTACTTGGTGCTCCCACATTAATCACGGCTCTACGGTCAATCAGGGGCACCTGTGAGCTCGCGCAAGCGGAAGGAGCAGATAGCGCTGTCGTCCGAGTGTGCTACGTCGCCCCCAACGGTGCGTGAGCGAGCAGTTCGAAATGATGCGGTTGGCTGGCGACTCCCGACTGAGTGGTGGTGGTAGTAGCTTAATGTGCGAGCCCCCTAGTCACGGGGAGGAATTGGACACGACTAAATTAGGGAGAAAATCTGGGAAAAAATCTATTACAAAAAAGGGATAAAATAAATATGTAAATACGAATCAATGTAAATAAATGTTGACAGTTGCTACAGTTTGTCTATTTTGACTGATGAATGTTGTCTCAGTGTAGGTTGTTTCTCATGTTTAAATGTTCTGGTTGTGTTCAGGGTGCCACTCCTAAAGACGGACCCAGTGCAGGCTGCACTATAGTCACGGCTCTGCTGTCCTTGGCCACCAACACGCCGGTGCGGCAGAATGTGGCCATGACAGGAGAAGTGTCCCTGACGGGGAAGATCCTGCCTGTTGGAGGAATTAAAGAAAAAACTATTGCTGTAAGTTTCAAGGATTAATAGGTGATTTTTCTGTAGTCAGTCTTTTATTACCCTTGACACAAACGCAGCTGTGTGATGCAGTGGAACCACACCGAAATAATGTAAATAAAGTTAATGTTTTATCTTTTCTCAGACGACCATATTGATTTAAACCCTTTGATTATGGAAGTCCTCGGGGTTGCAAACATACAGCTTTTCTATTCATCTCTACAATGTTACTCAGTAGTTTATAATACAGTCACTACAAAATAATATGACTAGGAAATAAAAAACCTTGGGGTGTGTGGTCGACCATGTTAAAATAATCACAGACAGGTCGGTATGATGCAACTAAAAGCGAAGCTCTTACCACCCTGAAATAGATTTTTTAAATTATATTTTTTCAATAGCAGTACATCACAAAAAGTTTTATATAGGGTCAGACACAGCCTGTCTGAAGCGAAGCAAACATGGAGGTAATTACTTTTTTTCGAAAGAGGCAACCCAAAGGGCACATTTCTCTTACACATAGAAAGACCTAAAGGGCATTTCATCATATTTTCTCCCATGCAAGAGCATCTATGAGGCACTGCATCATGTATTACCAACTGGAATGGTACCCCAGAGGGCAGTTCATTACATTTTCTTACATATTGGCAACCATAGATGGCATTTAATCAACTTCTTGCATAAGGTGATGAAATGCCTGAACCATTTCCCTTTCGTTAAATTACAAGATTTTCATTCATACTGTATCATAAAAAAAAAAATCATTAGTTCGTCTCAACGTTTTTTAAAATGTGCTTATGCGTGTGCAATTCATCTAGTGTACAGGTATGTGTGTACAGTATATATATACTGTGTGTGTGTATATGTGTATATATATATATATATATATATATATATATATATATATATATTTGCCTTTGTTTGCACAGATTGCTAATCCAGAGAATACATCACTCTGTAAATATTTTTCCAACAGGCAAAGAGAGCTGGGGTGAATTGCATCGTCCTTCCTGCTGAAAACAAGAAAGATTTCTCTGACCTGGCCGAATACATCACAGAGGGTCTGGAGGTGCATTTTGTTGAACATTACCAAGAAATCTACAATATTGTGTTCACAGGCCAATGAAGAACGTCCGAACTCTTACTTAATCTGCTATAATTAATTAAATTGCGCAACATCCGCAGAGCGCAGTGTCACAGCAATGTCCACCAAGGTTTGTTTTACCAGCAGATTGACTGATGTAGTACTACTGGTTCATGTACCCTTCTTTATTCTCAGACGGCTGACAGCTGAACACTGACATTTGTAAATCCCAGATGTGTACCATAAGACACTGGGATTTTGTTATTGCTGCTACGCAGCCGTTAAACCACCTTGTTTTGTCATGGGTCATATTGGGAATGAACAACTAAATCATTTTCCAATCTGCATGCCTCATTTTTTTTTTCTTTTTTTGGTAGGATTTTAAATTCATTTATCTTTGTGTCCAGATTATTTAATTTACAGGGTCCCAAACTTGATCAGTGTTAAGCATAAACAAATCTCTTTAGGTAACAGGTTTCACCCCCAGTCCATATGTGACTGGAAAGAAGTAGGGGGATATTTGAAAATGGGATTAAAATTCACAAACAAAATCTAAATCTAAAAATTTAACATTTATTTCCTTTTGTTTCCCTGAATTTTACAAGTAGATGTGTTAAATAAAATGAAACATTTTATCTTTTGTGACAACCCATTTTTGAGAAGGATGGGTGTTCCTTGTTGCTAAGAAGTATCATATCTGTAACATCCCTGAAAATGTATAATTTTTGTACTGTTCTGTAAGCTTCTGCAACCCCCCTTTGTGGTGGTGCATTTTTTAAATACCAAGCAGAACACATTAAACCTGACTCCCAAGTTAAGGTGGCCAAGGAGACAAGACAGAAGAAGAGCTTTGCACCCTCTCCCATCCCTTTTTCGCCCAGGTGGGAGTTTTCAAGCACATTTCTGGACGAAAAAAGGTAAAGGGGATGTTTTCCTCATATCTGTGTACACACGCAAACATTTGCATAAAAGGTGGTCTTTGATCTAGTTAATAGCTCTGAATAGTTGCTCTTGGTTGCACCTCTGAAAATTGCATTTGGTTTTAAAAAGCACGAGAGCCAGAGAGCTGTGTCTGGGAGAAAAGCAAGACATTTTAAAGCTGAAAAGAGGGGAAAATCGATCCAAACATTTGTGCCTGCACTGCACAGAGGGGCAATACAGGTTGAAATGTCTTGAAAAAGAAAGGCACCACTGGTGTAGTAAAAATGAGTCAATGAACAGGTCGGCTAAGGAAAATAACACCAGTTGATTACCAAAGTACTGGAAGATTTGCTCATTAATCAAGCACTGCTGGAAGTAGTCATGGTTGGGGCTTGATGGCTGCTTCTGGAATGACCCAATTACTAAAAGATTATGTAACTCAATTGTAGCAACAGAATGAATTCAGAAATTTATAAACGTTTCTGAAAATTGAGAAAAATGCATCCGGACTGAGAGGAATGCCATCTAAAACACTCACCACCAAAGAAAGGGGGAATCCTTTAGACCAGCCATGGCAATCAGTCAGACCTTAACCCAACTGTGCATGCCTTTAATTTCTTGAAGAGTAACTGATGGGAGAAGCCTCTAAAACAACTAAAAGAAGCTGTGCTTCAAGTGTGGAAAATAGGACATCTATATTTTGAATAGTTTGGTTTGCCAAGTATGCAGTTTTTGCAAGCAAGGAACACACAACTAAAAATGATTACCTTTAATTTTAGAATGTGTACATTTGCTCATGTTGGGTCCTCTGCCACCAACTATGGCTTGTTTCCTATTCAACTTTGCATCCCAAACTCAGATGTCTTCAATGTATAACATTAAAAATAGAATTTGCCTTGTTCCAATACTTTCATAGGAAACTGCAGTTCAACATAATCCAATACTGCAAGAACATGCTAATAGCTGCCAGAAAATAGGAGAAAGGACCAGAGTTGGAATCTTGTAATTTAATCCAGTAAGGTAGGATCCAATCCAGTACAGAACCAAGTTGACAATGATTGCTATTTTAGGGAAGGAGCAAACACTTGCATGAAGTTTCCCCTCCCACATAATTAACAAAACCACCATAATCAGTTCATGCTTATGCAGGTTGAGATATTAAATTGTAAGAATTAACAGTAATAACGTAATCTCAAACTTTCAGTATTTGATATTGAACAATGTTAAAACAAATCAGGAGCAGGAGTTTGGGTCTAAATGCTCACATGTGCAGCTCCTTTAGAACCAGGCTACATTTTTATTTTATTTTTTTTTACATTTTATCCAAGTCCAATCATGCAAAAAGTAATTTCAATAATTAAGAACCATCAATAAATATATTTAATATTTTCTCTGAGAAAATTAACTAATGTATTACCACCATTATTAAATGAACTCACAGCCATCCACCTATAATCAGAAAGTCTTGGCATATGATTTAAACTGTAAGGAAAACTCAGACAAAACTATAGATTTGTAAATACAAATTTATTAGTTCAACAATACAGGTTACTCCTTCTTGGCAGCAGCCTTTCTCATTGCAGCCAGAATGTTGCTGAGCTCTTCCCTCTTTCTCTTGGCACGGATGTGAGTTCCCACCTAAAGAACAAACATCAGGACTTACACCAGTACAATATCAACCTATGGACACTGTCTATTATATCAAAGATTATGCAGCCAAATTCTGTAGACAGAATATTTAATAGAGGGAAATAAACTGATGAAGTGATGCAAAAACATCTCAATCTTTGACTTTTCATGTTTTGAATATACATTAGGGTATGGGTGGGTACAAGTCATTTGATCTTACTAGTGTGAAATAAAGGTGGAAGAAGCATCAGTTAATATTAGACTTCAGAATACCCAACATTCTATCATTCCACACTCGTGTCAATTGACTCTTCTGCCATTTTATGAACCAAGCTGAACTGCGCAGGGACAATTGGTACACCTAATAATTCATTTACTATTTCTTACACTTGTGTATTTCCTTGAATTGCATACACTATGACCTGATATTTGAGACCGAAAACTTTATTTTATGCACGTGTGTGACAGTGACGTACATAAACTTAAAACTAAACTTTAAGTGACTGCATGAGACCAAGGCTACTTTCTCTGCTCAATATAATTAATACTAAACTGAGAACACAGCCACTGATTGTTCCTAACAAGTGACTAAGTTTAAGAGCGTGGTATGACTTCAGGCTCACCCTTTTCTTAATGAACTTGAGGGCACGCTTGTCTTTGGACACCTTCAGCAACTCCATGGCACGTCTTTCATAGGGGGCGAAGCCACACACCTCGCGAATCATGTCGCGAACAAACTTGCTGTGTTTGGTCAAGCGCTGAGGACAGAAGACACAACGTTAAAGATCTGCAATGGTCCAAATGCATTTGGTGCAAATGCATACAGGGGTTTCGTACTACCGTGGGAACCTCTTACACCATATCTTTTCTTTAAACAGACCAAGTTAAATTTATTTACTTATAGGATCTGTTACTCTTTTTATATTATAGATATATATATATCAAATCCACTATACAATTTCTACTGGCATTAGTCCAATGTCCTCTCTAAACACAACCTGCTAGTCATTCATGCACTTATGTACACAATTTTATGATTGTGATACTACCCTTCTGATAGTTTTTTTTTTTTAAAGCAAAACTAAATATTCAGCACATACGCGCTAAAAATTATAAAGTAGTTATCACGGTGACAATATCAGGTTCCGATCATGTCTATATGAAGTGATTTCCTGACCAAACAGTTCTAGACTGTGCATGAGCGGAAGTAACAAATGGGTGCATCAGGTCCAAGCAATAAGGGCAGTACAATAAGACTGAACTCATTTTGAGGCATTATGATTTTAACTTAACTAGAAAAAAATTAATTGTTTAGAGAATGAATCATACCATAGATCTTTGCAAATAATTCAGTAATGTGCAGTACAAGTTATTATTATTTTTTTTTAAACAAAGTATTGTCCAACACATTCGTACCCCTCTCCTGCGACTGTGCCTGGGCTTGATCACATTCTTGGTTACTGGATGGCCTTTCTTAAGGCCAACTGCCATAGGATACCGAATAGGCATTGCTGTGGAGAAAAAAGTTTTGATAAATCAGATACAGGATGACAATGAAAATACTGTTGATACTGATGGCTCACAGCTTTGAAAGAGAACACTGGATAAATCTGACAAAAATAACACTCCAAACAATAATGACAGTTCATAAATATCTAAATTGAGTAGAAGTCACTGTGTGAAGATTTTGGGATACAGTCTATGTATAATTAATGCAGGTGGATAGAGAATTTCGTTCTAGTTCATAAGCCATGATTTTTTTTTTTACTCAACTCTCTCTTTATAAGGGTATAATGAATCAATATTTCACGCTTTCTTTTAGTGTTCTGTGATTACAAACGAGTATACCCAATTTAATAAAGACCTCTATTTAAACATGTGTACATAAACAGCGGTGTCCCTTGGTGTTCATTTAACAGCCATCCAAACTCAGAATGCCATTAAAATTAACCACAATATCGACACGCCGCTGTTCTATATGCACTTATTTTGTAAAACAAGCAATTAATGTCATTACCGATGCTCAGATTGCTAAGATATATCTAAGATTATATTTACTGTACCGCGGAAACGAATCTTACCTGCGTTTTCTAATGGCGTCCAAACCGGAAGGACTGTTACAGAGCGGAAGTAGGATATTGAATGTTTTTAGCGCCTGAAACAAAAACAGCGCCATCTTTCTGCCATTTTCAATAAAACATTTTTAAACTAGCCGTTTTCCCCACAAAAGGTTGTTTCCATCCCGTTTAGTTGTAAGAGCACATAGGGTTTCTCTAATCTGTTTTTGTTTATATATACATTAACATTAAATATACATTTAATCTAATTGAAGAAAATGTTTTGATTAAGCATGTTGCCAAAGTACTTTTACTTTTCGAAATCTAATTGTTGGTTAAACAAAGTAGTGGAAGTACAATTTAAAGTCAATTAGGCTCATATGGTTACTGATTCAAACATCAATGTGTCTGAGCCTGAGCACCACCAACATGCCACTGTAGGGTCCATGAGCACGGCCCCCAGACTCTTTGTGCAATATATATAGGTTTGTTTGTTTTTTATTTTACTGTGCTGTAATATATTTGTATATGTGAAAAATAATGGATTCTTTCTTTTATTATAATTTGTATATATTTTCACTATTCCATTATATTTTTATTGTTAGGAAATTAATTATTATTATTATTAAATTATTTTACTAACAGTTTTAATATATATATATAAATTAAAGAAAGGTTTTGTCTGAACATTGGTCAGAACTCGCTCTTTCAATGATATCTTTTCATTTCATACATTAGAGGACCCAAAACAAGTCTATATGTCTGTCCAGTCAATTTTGTCACAGCAAAACTGACTGGACAGAATTTATACGCCATTCTATTCCATAAAGGAAATCTAAATGTTAAGAAGAAGAGACATTATGAGCACGTATGTGCCATATTATGTCACAGAATCCAGTGCTTTTTTGGATGAATATAGCACTTTTTCCATTAAGGTGGGCATGGGAATATGTGTCACTCAACAAAACCAGTCAACACGATAGTTTACTGTATATACTGTACATTGAGTATGCGGAAGACACAGAAATTATTGTAATGAACTACAAACCACCCAAATCCTCACAAAACAAACTCCAAAAACTTACTCCAAGAAAAGGCAAGTAGACTATAAAAACTGAACTTTCAAAGACGAATGGACAGATATTTGTATGTTTATTCTTCTTGCGAGAAGTTTAAAATTAGTTTATCTCATACAGCATGTTCAGAAACCGTGGTGCTATTTAAAAAGTAGTAACGAGAAACACCACTATAAGGTAAAACACGGGTCATTAAAGCAAACATATCCACAGCAGTCCGAGGTGAGGGTGTATAAAATACCCAAACTGAAAGCGCCTGTTATGTGCTAAAAATCAATATGTTGAGTAAAAGTGATGTAACAGTTACAGTGTGTGTTGTATTAAATACTCTACTTTAAACAGGGATTGTATTTGGCTGTTGATGAAAGAAGTACAGCTTAGTGTAAGATACACAACCTTATAATATTTTTTCTTTGTATTAATAAGTATACACCGGCGGCACGGTGGTGTAGTGGTTAGCACTGTCGCCTTGCACCTCCAGGGTCTGGGTTCGATTCCCCGGCCAGGCTCGATTCCCATCTCTGTGTGCATGGAGTTTGCATGTTCTCCCCGTGCTTGGTGGGTTTCATCCGGGTACTCCGGTTTCCTCCCACAGTCAAAAAGATATGCAGGTTAGGCTAATTGGCGTTCCTAAATTGCCCGTAGTGTGTGATTGGGTGTGTGAGTGTGTGTATGTGTGTGTGCCCTGCGATGGATTGGCACCCTGTCCAGGGTGTACCCCGCCTAGTGCCCGAAGTCTCCTGGGATAGGCTCCAGGTCCCCCGCGACCCTGAACACAGGATTAAGCGGTATAGAAAATGAATGAATGAATAAATGAATGAAGTATACACCTTCAGATACAACTTTTTCTTTTACATACAAGAACAGTGGTCCACTTGTTTTTTAGAAAGAGGACACCGTACAGAATAAAGTACATATAAAACAACAACAATAACAACAGCAATAATAATAATGAAACAATAAGTGAATGAATAAAATATAAACAAATTGTAAAACTCAATTAATTCATTCAGTTTTTAATATAAAATAAAAGTAGCTTGAAATTAAACTTCTATATTTAAAACTTGTATATTTAAAAACTAAAATATTTAAATGTTTAATGAATGTATAACTTTAATCTACCGGAAGTGAAGTACATCACTGTTATTTTATGAATAAGATGTTATTTTATGAATTGGCTGTGATTGAGAACTACAACTGCAATGTGGATAAAGAAACTACAACTCCCTGTACCATTTCCTCATTCCGGCAGCTTTTGGCGGGTTTTTACGTTAGCGTCGGCCATTTTGATTTTTTTTTCACAATTCTTTCAAAGCTAGCCAACCAGCTACGGGTTCGAGCACGAACAATTGTGTCAGACTTTTCATTCAAAACGTCAGTGAGCAGTTGCGGAAGGTAGTATATTTTATGCTGGGATTTATTTGATAGAATTCACTGGTTAACGCTGAAATAGGACTGGAACTAAACATATCGAGAGATTAAAATAAAAACACATATAAGTTGCTTTCTCTTTGCGTGAAGATATGGCGACCGCAACCCCGAGCCGCGCTGCTGCCGAATCTGGCCGGGCGACTGGCGCTTCGACTCCGCTTTCCCCGACCCGCATTTCCCGCTTACAGGAGAAGGAGGAACTGCGGCACCTGAACGACAGACTGGCCGTGTATATCGACCGCGTCCGGTCTCTGGAGCTGGAGAACGACAGGCTCTCGCTGAAGGTCTCGGAGAAGGAGGAGGTCACAACAAGAGAGGTAAATTCGAAATTCCGTGTTAGCGTTAGCGTGCTAGCTAATAAGCCAGTGAAAGCTAGTGTTAGCTGGAGATCTGTTTTGCAGTACACTGGAAGAAAGTTATTTAGGAAGGCTGTTTAATTGTCAAATAGACCAGAAAGTCAAATGTACAAGGTTTTTATTTAGTTAGTATTTGAGTTGTTATTGTGTGACAGCGCTAGCAGTGCATTCGCAAGCTGCATTTTAAACACTTTAATTAGCGTATGGCGTGACTAACTATACAACTGGTGTCAATTCAATGTTACCTACCAACATCAGCCATTTAGATATAAAACACATTGCTCCGTGCCATCTGTCGTGAAACATGCGTAAAACTATTTTTGCGACAGCAAATAAAGTAGAACGGATTGCGCCCAGGGTTACAAGTGATTTTTCAGTGTTTGTACAAGTGTATATAGATGTGTGTATGTACTGTGGGAGTATTATTATTATTATTATTATTGAATCGATGAATGACCGACACAAAGCCTATTTTAGTTGCGTGTTTACAAACGTGTGAAATCTCCCGCTCCCTCCAAACTGTAATCTGGGAGTGGCCGCACGCGTCTTTCAAACTTCTCTGTTCCCATTTATTTACTTGAGCACAAGACCAACCTCCTGCTCTCTCCAATCACACGAACAGTCCCCGAATGTCTACACTGGATTCAGTGCTCTTTCCTACTACGGTTTCCCCTCAAGATTTTCACAACTGAATATGCAAATTGTCTGTACAGGATTTGAGATCCTTTACCTTATGCATAATGCTGGAACTGCCACTTATGATAAATAATGAATAAATAAGTAAATAATTAGCCCTTAAGTGTCAAATGCTGTAATTAGTTTGCATTTTTTATTTAAATTGTTGGTCATTCGGCTGATCCCATCAAGGTGTCGCCACAGCAGACCATCCGATCTGCTGGATGCCCTTTCTAAAACAACCCTCCCATTTAATCATGGGTTAGAACCAGCACTGTATCCAGTGTCTGGGGGTTTGGGCATTAGGTGGGAATTGAACCCACCACTGAACCAGAGAAACCTCCCACTGAGCCACCAATGCACTCGTATGTTGTACTTGAGTAACATTTATCTATTCAACAAGCCTGATTTAATACTGATCTGTTTTAACTGTTATTTACTGGTTTGCAGTTACTTATACAAAAGACTTTAACTTGGCTTATTGGTCTCTGATGTTGTCTTCCCCTCACCCCCAATAAGGTCTCTGGGATTAAATCGATGTATGAGGCAGAACTGGCGGATGCTAGACGTGTCATTGACGAGACCGCAAGAGAGAGAGCAAAACTCCAGATTGATCTGGGCAAGGTCAGCTCTGAGTTTGAGGAGGTCACTAAGGGGTAAGTGAAGATACTTAATTATGTATTATTTTCTTGGTGCTAGTGCTTGTTGTTAGGTGGAATTGCCAAATTGCTGAATTATTTATTTTTTTGTGGTAACATCTAAGCTGCTAGGAATTTCTTGATGGCATCTAGGCATGTATGTTGGGTTACAATATTTATTTTCAACAAAGCGTGTATTTGTATAGCGCTTTTAACAGTGGTCATTGTCACAAAGGAATTAAATTCACACTACACAATTTTTGCCCTGATTTCAATGCCGAAGTCTAATTTTGGAGAGCTACATCAAATAGGTTTGGCACATTAAAGCCGTAAAATACATGTGGTGTAAATAGTATAGTGAGTCTGAGATTTCAAAAGTTGTGTAGTGTCTATTAGGCATTTATTAGATCATACATGGGCATGTGGAATGTAACGTTTATAAAGTGCATTTAAGCAAGTGACGCTCACATACCAAACGTACTTAGCAAAGTTTCCTTGTCCAGCTTTTATAAATTTTTAGTTGTTTATGCCATATTGTTCATTTATATCCTTCTATGAGGCAGAAATCCTACAGAAAGGCCACAAGCAGCCACCTCCTTATGTATAGTTTTTTTTTTTTTGTAGGATATATTATTAAAGCAACTTTTGGTGAGACGCCAGTCACAGTATGTAATGCCACTGCATCAGTGACTTCTTTCTCCTGGGCACTCCATGTTATTTGAAGCTATGGCTGCAGGTTTTGATTAAAAAGAAATAATATATAAAAACTCGCATAGCGATTATTTTCACACATATTGCGATCATGAGTTAAACTGTGGTGTTTAACCATTAAATGTATTGTTTTATACAGGGACAAATCTGACCATTTTGAAACATAATTTCTCACATATTTCATGCACATCTCTCTAATTTTCTTTTGATTCTGTAAAGCTGTTTTGTGACAGTCACTATTGTTAAACACTCTACAAAAACAAGTGGATTATAGTCAATCATTTTTATCCAGGCTTGCACCAAATAATTTGATAAATTGTGCCATAAAGAATTTTTGCAAATACTTGTCATCAGAAAAATCTTAAAGTAAACGAGTACAAACTCTGCATGAATTCCATACTATGCCTATAATAGATTGCAGCCTTTTTTATATATAATGTGTACAAGACCTTATTTTATTTCAATTTCTATGCGATTAATTGTACGATATGAAACAATGCAATCGCTAACATTTGCTGCATTCAACGTGATGTTGCAACCTGTAATTATCAAGATACACCCAATAAAAGCATTGTTGGATTATAGACAATTCCTTAACTTGAAATTTTTACTTGCTTACTCAATTGTTTGTTAAACATGCTGAGGTCAGAAATTATGTGATTGCGACTGGTGATTTACTATTGATGAGGCAAGTCAATTGCAGCATTGTTCTGTACGTTAACTCGTTAATTTGACTTTTCGCATACACACGATTTTCATATCTCTGAAATGGTATTTCCACCTTTCTTTACTTTTAGTAGGTGTTTGTCAGTCTAAGAGTTTTTTGGTTTAAAATTTAGAATAATTTTTTTATAGTATTTGAGATTAGTGTGTAACTGAAATTGAGATGTGTGTACATTTACAAATGTAATCATTAAACTCCTAAACAGCATTACCGCTACCTATCATTTTTATAAATCAGTTAATCTCACTTGCCTGACACTGCCCCCCCCCCAAAAAAAAGTGTATTTTCTTTCGTTTACCTCCGTTGCTAGTCAACACAAAAGAACAGGAAGTCTGTGGCTTTGTGCCTATGAACGCTTGCATGATGCTTTGACCACAAGGGAAATGCCATTTGTCTGTCTGACACTTAAACATGCCCCCCCCCCCCTTTTTTTATTTTATTTTATTTTTTTAAGTTTACTAGAATTCATTTTACATGGCTGATAGTAAAGCCCACCTTTTATGGGTGATTATTGGGCTTTATATTAATTTCTGAACGTTGTTGGATTATTGGGTGTTGCTCTTCTAAAATCCTGTAGTGTGATAACTTTGTACATGCCTAATATAACTACATAGTTTCTTACTGTTTTTCCTAGTGGCCCTTTCTGTTGACGTACATGATTCATGCAGGTTGCTGTTTTTGTTGTGTTTTGCAGCTATAAGAAGAAGGATGGTGACTTGGCTTCCGCTCAGGCTCGTATCAAGGAGCTGGAGTCTCAGTATAACCAGAGCGAAGCAACTCTCACTACATCTCTCAGTGAGAATGCAGCACTTGCTGCAGAGATTGCTGACCTGAAGAACCAGCTCACCAAAGTTAGTCTTCTTACTTGGCTTTGCTTTCCTTTTACTGAATGTTTTAGACCTGCTTTCACTAAGTAGTTTGTCGTTTTCAGGTTGAACATGCTCATGGCGTTGCCAAAAAGCAGCTGGAGACTGAGACACTGTTGCGAGTGGATTTGGAGAACCGCTGCCAAAGCCTGAGTGAGGAACTGGAGTTTAGAAAGAGCATGTTCGAAGAGGTGGGATTTTCCTATTCTTCTTAGTGTTCGAAGGTAATAGTGGCAGTCTTTGTTTTTAGAGCCCATTTAAACATTGACAAGCCTTTCCCCTCAACCGCTGCAGCATAAAATTGATTGCACATCAATATTGTAGTCAGTTTTTTAAACAATATATTTTATTTTCCGATTGATCTTTATTCCTGCTGCAAATTCAGTTTCCCTCAGGATTAATAAACACCATGATCCTGGACATTAGATAGTAGACAGATTGGTCCAAAGTATCCAAAAAAAAGAGGGAAAAATAACATAACTGTGCAACAATATGCCAAAGTCACAGTTTAATTTTTTTCACACTTACTTTCTGTTAACTTTCATTCTTTATAAAAAAAACCCATAAACATTAAATTAACCAAATATAAAGTAGTAACCAAATGTATAGAATTTAAGCTGTATGTGTGATTGTGGTAAGTAAATAGCGTTTGTCTAGTAGTGTGTATACTGATTGCAGAAAATGAGTTAGCAGTACACCTAAAGCTATTTCTTAATGGGGGAAAAAACAAAAATGAGTTGTTCTGCTTTTGCAGAAAAATAAATTAGTCTAACAGATATTGTGGAGACAGCGAAAGTTCAAGCATTTTCCTTCTGTGCACTTCATGTAGGAGGTGCGTGAAACCAGGCAGCGCCATGAGAAGCGGATGGTGGAGGTGGACGGCGGTGCTAAGCAGGAGTACGAATACAAACTGGCCAAGGCTCTGAAGGACCTCCGCAAAGAACATGAGGATCAGGTCAACTTTTACAAGACTGAGCTTGAGCAAACCTTCCAGGCTAAGGTACTTGTAATTAACTTGTTATACTTTGATGGTCCTGTTAATATTAGTTTCTAAGCAGGAAAATGCCCTGTGATTTAATCCTGTTTTCACGCATCTGTAGGGGCTTTAACTAATATGCAGTTTCTCTCTTCTGTTCTTTTGTGTAGTTCGAGAATGCCAAGGTGTCGTCTGACCTCAATGATAAGGCAGTGAACACAGCACGGGAGGAGCTGCAGGAGGCTCGTGTCAGAATTGAGGGACTGACCTTTCAGCTCTCTGCACTTCAGAAACAGGTAAAGCTTCCTTCTCATACTTGCATCTTCTTAGTTTGCAATATTAACCGAATTTCAGAAAACTATGAGACAGTAGACCATTCAAGTCAAATTGTCAAACAAATTGTCTATTGCATTGTGTTTATTCTTCTAATTCTACAACTGAAAATCAAACATTGGGGGAGCTACCTTTTACATTATTGCCATACATAAGTTTGGCATATGGTTTTTCCCCAGAGTGACTTACTGTACAATTAAGACATGTTATAACTTAGTAGTAGTCAATAGTTTTGCTGAAAGGACCAAAACAAGCAGCTTTGTAGTGTTTATCTATCAATCAAGTAGCCCAATGCATCAATCACTGAGCTTTCTTTTTTTTTTTTTCTTCTTCTTCTTCAGAATTTAAATGATTTGGTTTGGCTTTGTGTTCCATGCAGCCGAATAATATTTACAGATTATGATCAGTATGAGGTCTTCCACGGCCTTGCTTAAACATCATATCTATATATTATGACACATATGTTCTCAAAATTGTTGGATGTGGGTGTGGTGAATTTTACAGGCAGTGGCAGCAGAAGAACGTTTGCGTGATCTGGAGGACTTGCTAAATACTGAGCGTGATAAACACCGCAGAATAATAGATGGCAAGGAACGGGAGATGGCTGAGATGAGGGACCGCATGCAGATGCAGCTCAATGAGTATCAAGAACTGCTGGATGTGAAACTGGCCCTGGACATGGAGATCAATGCTTACAGGAAGCTGCTGGAGGGAGAGGAGGACAGGTGAGTGCTTGAGTGTATAGTGAAACACTCTGCCATTTTTATCCGGCATTTTTTATTACAAAACCTTCCACTTTAACCAGAGTTGTGTCAGGAAGGCATTCGGCATAAAATGTGCCCATACAAATAAGAGTCCATCGTCCTGCCTGCATAGGGGCGACTGCTAATGGGAGCAGCTGAAAGATCTTTAAAAATAAATAAATTAATTAATTAATTCCCATTGCCTATTTTTCTGACTGTTGAACTTGTTTTTTTTTATTTATTTAATCTATTTTTTTAATTTATTTAATTTATTTATTTTCTACAGACAAAAATAAATGGACATGTCTGACCCAAAGTCTGCTTAGCTTAGTATATTATTTGTCATTTTAAGTGCTTAAGCTGTGTTAACCATACTTAACATTTCAACTTCGCATACAGGCAAATCTGTGGTGGCAGGGGTGTGTGTCTGGTTTCTCTTACACTTGTAATCACTCTAAAAATTATAAAGTTTCTATCCAGAATGAAAGCAAGTGGTTTAAATCATTCCTGACAGTTGAGTTTATTGGTAAACATTGCCACAAACATTAGCGAATGTCAGTTATTTATGGGACTGACACAAATATTGGTTTAATGTATTTTTAGCTCATTGTTTTCACATGGTGTTTTGCTTTCCTCATATAATCAGCCTTACTTTGTGGGTTTTTTGCCTGGTGTGAGCCAGAAGTTAGCAGTGTGTCAGAGTGTTGTGTCCTTTATGCTTGAGCAGAGATCTTAAAGAATTTAGAGAGTGAGGGAAAGTGGAGATGAATAGGCTACAGAGCTGCTGGAAGTGATGAAAGAGGTAATCAGCTCATCTCAGCTCACTCGAGGGCACAGACCTGTAGATCAGTCAGAATTAAAAATAAAGAATGGAAAGTACTGAGCCCACAGCACGTAACACTGAGATTTCACGACTTTGTTGTTATATGATATGGTATGTGTGAACCGTATACATTTGTGGTGTTATAAAACTGCTCCTCCAATTTCTTATAGCCTAGGAGAATCCTAAATCTGATTACTTCATAATAAAGTTAGTCATGGTTTTGTTTACTTTTTTCATATACTTCATAAAATGTGAATAAGTAGTTAGGCAATAGTCATGCAGTCTGATTGACTAAAAAGGGCTTACATATGGTGGTGATTTTTATAAAAAAAAAAAAATTATTTATTTTTTACTCAAACATTCCAAAAAGGAAAACCAAAATCACACTCTTATGGTGGGGAATGCTTCAGCTTAATTCAGCTCCAGCCTTGCATTTAATTTAGATACGTCAGTTCATGTATCGAGTGATTTTATTTGTCATTTCATGCATATAACGCAGTGGCAGTATGAAGTGAAACCATATACTGTTCCTCCAGGACCGTTGTGGTCCTCCACAATTGTGGTGTGCAGATGCAACATGTGGTACTGTATAAATACCGATGTTGGAGGGTCTTGAGATTCAGAAAGTGCAGTTTTCAAACTAGGCAATGATGCAGCTGCTCAGAATGCTGTTTATAGACCCTCTATGAATATGGGATATGAGGAGGAGTTTTGTGCTCATGACGATCTACATCTTTCTCACAGTGTAGTGGGCCATGTTCAACAGTGTCCCTAGATGGCAGCATGCTTCACTGCAAAGTGTTAAAACCGAATTGTGCCCCAGGGTCCCTGAAATGTATTATTATTATTTTTTTTATTTTGCAATCATGAACCATTATTTGTTGTTGTTGTTGTTTTTTTTCCATCTTGAATTGCAAAGTTGACAGATATCTTAAGCTGCATTTGTGTTTAAATCTATTATTGTTCCTCCACAGGCTGAAGCTGTCCCCCAGCCCCCCCTCAGGGGTCACTGTTTCCCGAAGTGTGGCGACTACCAGCAGTTCCTCCCGCTCTTCCCGTGCTAAGAGGAAGCGTGTGGAGGTGGAGGGTGAGACATCCAGGGCTCCCAGTTATCGTGTGAGCCAGCATGCTGAGGCAACAGGCTTAATCAGTATTGAGGAGCTTGACCTCGAGGGCAAGGGTGTTACCCTCAAAAATGCTTCCAATAAGGTACCATAGATCTCAAACTCTCCATTTCTAACAGCAGCCTTGAGCTCCGTAACATTTGCTAAGTAATGTATATGAAATCAAAGGTAGTGGTGGTGAAAACCCTATTGGATTATTTTTTTTCCTGCCATAACATGGACCTAATTGTACAAAATTACATGCAAATATTTTGATCCATGCTTTTATTTAACCATGACATTGCATCTACTTGTGAAGATCATTTTTTAAAATGTTTAATTGAAATGTTTGCATTAGAAGCCTTCCAAACTAAAATCCTGTTTGGTGACATCTTGAATTCACACTTCTTGGTGATACTTTAACCGAATTTAGAATTTTTACACCTCAAACTTGCATGCAGAGGATAATTGAATCTCAAGGGTATGGATGTATGTGAATACTTTATTGAGGAGTGTTTTCATGACCTCTCTTTCAGGATCAGTCTCTGGGTAACTGGCGGCTTAAGAGGAGAGTTGGAGAAGAAGAGATTACTTACAAATTCAGTCCCAAGTTTGTTCTTAAAGCAGGACAGACTGTTACAGTAAGTAGATTTTTCTTTCCCATTCCCTACCTACTTTTTTTGTAGTATTGTAATGATTTAATTTCATTTGAATCTCCAGTGGTGCTATTAGGAATGGCCTTTCAACAAGGGGTAAAAACAAGTAACTTAATCTCTTTATATTGGTTATTCATTAATAGCATGTTAATTTGTTGATAAATTAAAAATTTTATTTGTCACATACACAGTCATACACAGTACGATATGCAGTGAAATGTTTAAACGACCGCCCGTGACCTTAAAATGTAAAAACAGTTAACAAGAAATAAATAGAACAAAATATTTTTAAAAACTTCAAGAAATATAAAAAAAAAAACTTATCTATACAATGAGAGAAAATATATAAAGATGAATTTAAATGGAAATAAGTGGAAATGACCAGGAAGTATGCAAATATGCATGTGTGTGTAGATGTCCATGGTCCATAAGTGTCCCTAATCTGCAATGTTCAAATGTGCATGAATGTGCAATGTACCATGAATATCCGGGGTATGTGCAACTGTGCACGAGTGTCCAACCAGTTGTATCTGTAGATCGGGCTGAAAAAAATGTGAAGTCTTGGTATTAACTGTAAAAATAAAATAAATATTGTTTATAAGTCCCTACTTAAAATTGTATTAACATCTCTGGGCTTTAGATTAGTTTCCGGTCAGAGTAGTAGCACCTGGAAAATAGGTGGTCTATGTTTTGAATGAAAAGAAGAATGTGGCTTAGAAAAACCGAGTCAAAATTTGGAAATCCTGGAGTTGTTGTAGCTTAGTTGTTAATACATTGCGCTTCTGACTGGAAAGTTGATTTCAAAATGTTTGCTCACTGCTGCTGGCCCTTTGGGCAAGACACTTAACCTTCAATTTACTCAGTTGCATAAATGAGATAAATACAAGTCACTCTGGATAAGATCATCTACAAGATGTCTAAAGGTAATGTAGAAACTAAAACTACAAATCAAATGTACAGTAGTGTGTGTACAGTATGTTATTTAAATGCTCTTGCTTTCAACTCTTTCAATTTCAAAATAAGATGTTTACATTATCTTGCATTGAAGATTGGTTTGGTGTTTTGTACAGGTGTGGGCTGCAGATGCAGGCGTGGCTCACAGTCCTCCCTCAGACCTCCTGTGGAAGGCTCAGAGCAGCTGGGGCAGTGGAGATGAATCGGTCACTCTGTTGGTCAATTCCGACGGAGAGGTAAACATCACTATATGACTTTGTTCATCTTAAGTCCTTATATATCCTAGAACAGGGATTTCAGATTTCCTTCTTTCTTTAGGTATATGTGATGACCTTTGCATGCCATTTTTCTTCCTATCGTGTAATGACCTTGATAAATGCTGACAGTACAAGACGGGTACTCAAATATAAATTTGAAAGGTCCACTTGCCAAATTTCTATTCAGTCCGAGGTCCGGAAAAATGACAGTCCAATTTCCCAAAATTTTCTAACAATATCCAAAAATTACAGTAGTCATTTTAGTGTGAAATGTGACATCATCTTTGTGCCACCAGTTGTTTGAACTAAAAGGTGTGAGGACCAGGTGGAGGCACTGATGTAAATGTTCATTGGTGAGGGAGCTGCTATATGAGTTTTTCACCATGCTTATAGTTGAAACGGCAGATTCATAGCAGTACGTTGAGGAAAAACATTGTGAGAATTTTCTGGGCCATTTTCTGCAGGACAGGAACACCTGCTGCAGTAAACATTTTTGTCCAGAAGGTGAGAAGGTGACCACTTTTAATTGCTAGATTAAGTACATTTGGTTTTCTGCTTCCCATGGTGAGCATGAATGCATATTTTTCTGTCCACTCACTCACTTAAATTTGCTATTTTAAAAATCAACTTGTATCAATGGCCAGCTTTGAGCACGCCATTAGGATATTAAGGACATGTTATAATAAACAGAATGAGTAGCTCACCTCTTATCTCTTCCAGTCTGAGTCCTTTGTTCTTTTGAATCTACTGCACCACATAGTGTCTATGGGTGTCATGTGACAAAGGACCGAACAACTCAAGACTTGACGATTTGTTGAGAACCGTTCAATTCTGTTTCCTGTACATAGCCTACGGAGGTTTTGCGATGATTTGCGCATGCGCGCCCAGTAGAAAATGAACGAATCCCTCTCTGAGACGACCCGTTCTTCTGAGTTACGTTAAAGATTCGTTCAAAAAGAAAGAATCATTCATGAACAACCCATCACTAGAAAACTCAGATATATCGTGCGGAAACACAGTTGCACACTTCATTGAGAACTCATTTGGATTATGATTAAATTAGTATGTTTGTTTTGGCGTCGGTCCAGATTTAACCGTATTTGGGTCCGGATGCGGACCGGAGTCCGTCTATTGAGTACCCCGGGTATAAGAGGTTTTGGGTGGTGTTATTTTTCAAAAATGCAGGGCTTAAAGTATTCCGGCACCGTGCCGGATCTCCGGCGTGCGGCCGTGAGGGAAAAAAATATATTTTAGCCTGCGCATGCGGTTTAATATTTTCGAGCCAATTTATTTCACCTACCAATCGTATGAGAGGAACGCAGCTTTAACTAACGTTACAAGCCTATCAGAAGCAGAGAAGGGCGGGTCCTTGCAACAACGGTATGATTGACACCCATACGTCAATGTCACGTTAGCGTTGTCGGAGAAAAAAAAATGGAGCGCAAGTTTATGAAGCCTGGCGATGATGTCCTAGAAATAAATGGCGCTGGGCGTGGATTGAAGAAAGTAGAGATGACGAGCCTTTTGGCAGTTGGTGCAAGAAACTGAGAGAACCCGGGGCTTGTTTCTGCACGATTTGCTCGAGGAAGCTACTGTATGCCAGCAGCGGTAAGAAAGTGCTTGCTCGTCATGATTTAGACTCCAGTCATAGAGCCGCTACCCGTGCACTCAAACTTAGAGTAATAACACAACATCTGGCAAGCAGAAAAGTCAACATTGCAAATACCCTATTTTTAAGCACTTGCTATTGTTTAGCTATTGTTTAGCAGTTTTTTAAGCACTTTAAGCTCTTGTTACTTTATTTTTGTTATTATTGTCAATATTTGAAGTAAGTCTCCCCCCCCCCCCCAAAAAAAAAAGTTCAGGCTCAGGATTTTTTTTTTACTTTAACCCCTGAAAATGTGTAGAAGTTAGGATTGAAGTGTATAAAGTAAATACTTATCAAATCTAAATGTAGAACAGCAAAGTATAGAACATGTTGGGGAATCACCACGTCTAGGGGGTTTTCGGATGTGGCATTCAGTTTATAGCACAAGTACAGCCGGCAACCATTTGATCAACTGACCAACGAATGAAAGAACAGGGAATTTTATCCTCCTCTCACTTACTCTGCTCTCTCTTTTATCTTGAGAGAGAAAAACCCTTTTCAAGAAAAATTCTCTATGAAATATTTATTATAAAATGTTTGCACCAGCAGCAATACATCATATGTGACTTCCATGTATTTAAAATATAAAGTGGACAAAATCATTGGTGTCCTTGTGTTCATCTCGTTTTACTAAAAGTCTGGGAAGCTACAGTAACTGAAAATGTGGCTGTTTTAAGGATTTTATATCACATTTTATATCAAGTGAATTGCTTATTCAGGGGGCACTACCACTGATCCCCCTCTAGTGGATGAATAATGAATTGTTAATGATTACTGTAGTCATGCACTTTGACTTGATTGTGTAATCTCATGCAACTCTTGACAAGCACTTATCCCTCCTCACACAGGGTGAAGAGCGTTTTTCTACATCCTCACAGCTGTGTAGTTCATTGTTTTCCCATTTCCAGAGTACCACCACAATGACATGCATAGTTGTTGTTTGTTTTTTACTTTTTTCCCCCTACTAACACCTAAAACGAGGTGTTAGTAAAGTAACAAGTAATTAACTAAAGTTAAACATTGAACCTACTCTTGAAAAAATTCCACATATCTTCCCCAGCCTATTTTTAGATTTACTAAAATGCATTAAAAAAAATGCCACATATTAAACTCTGACTTTCTGGCACTGCAGGAGGTGGCAAAGCGAATCGTCACCAAAATTGTGGTAGAGATGGAGAACGGAGATGACGAGAATGGAGATTTTGGAAATGAGGATCTCTTTCATCAGCAGGTGAGCTGTGATTACACTCACTGGTCACATAACTAGAAACACCAGCAAATTTATGTAGTTATCCAATCTGCCAATGATATGCCACTTATTGCAGTATTTGTTTTCCTATGTTATTGGAATGACTTGATTGTGCTGTTTGGTGATTTCAGAGTGTGTTTTTTTTCAGGGCGATCCGAAGCACGGATCCAGGGAATGTGCCGTCATGTGAGGGTGCTTCATTCACAACAGTATCTCCCCCCTAATTGTTCCCTTAGAGCCACTAATTTTCATATTCTTCAATCACAAATCCTCAAAAATCACTCCTTCCCTTCTGCCAGTTCCACTGGCACTCAGTTCTTACGGACCTCATTTAAAAAAAAAAAAAAGAAAAAAAGCCAGGTAACCATGAACTGTATCAGAGAATAATGTTTGTCTTTTTGGATAAGCATCAATTGGAATTTATTCAATTTTGGAATATACAAGCCTCACCTACCTGTAATAGAGGTCTTCATAATAATAGCAGGAAATTTTGATGCCAGGAAAGTACTTGATGTATTTTTAAAAAAAAATGTGTAGAAGGTAGATCTGCATGGTGATGCAGTAATTTGTATGTCCAGATGGTTGGGCAGGCAGGATGAAAATCGTTTTGAGATGCTTTGCTTTGACTCATTATTTAGTTTACTATATGTTGAAACTGACAGCTGCTGCTTAGCTTGTGAATGTCCTTTCTGCTTCTTAGTATAGATAAACAGGGTGGAAAAGGAGTGATGAGAAATTTCACAATTTCTATAATAAATCTTCAGACCAGCTTTTTTCCATTTAGAATAATAATGAGTAAAATCACAAGACTAAGACAAGAAGACTAAACTATCACTGTTTAAACAATTGAAACTTTGGGTGTTTTAGGATTTGCTCTAGTTTAGGAGTAACTAGGATCAGGCCTCAGGTCACTACACATGAGAACACGCATGTGTTATGAGTCAGTACATTACAGCTGAAGTTGAGCTGATTGCTGATGATTCAGAATGTTTTGAATTGATATTAATATTGAACTGAATATTGATTTATATCCAGAGCACACGTTCAATTATTAATGCAATCCAGTTCACAATGATCTTCAAGCAAATATTTACATAATAAAATAACAGGGAGTCCCATTATTAGGGGGAGAAAAAAAGTTCAGCAATTATTTACCCTCCTGAATTGATTAGGAAGTGCTGTTTTAGGTTTTATGTACACTGACAAAAAATTACCAACATTGGTGACTCTTCCATAGAGATTAAACAAATCAAATTGTGGAAAACCAAATGCTAACAATTACATCTTTATTACTTATGTGGTGTGTCTGCTCTACAAGAACTGTTACCGAAAATGTATTCTCTATGTATTCTCTTCAATTAGAATGAACACATTAATATAAACTTATTGTTTAAGTTACAGCCAGCACTACTGCCAGGGCTGCTGCTAGTAATAAATAATGTTATCAAAGCAGCCGGATAGTTTTGAAGCGGTAGTTAGGTTTTTGTCATTGCTTAGGCTGGAGATTTCAAACCACTGCCAAATACATTAGTACTTTTCCACCCTGTTTATTCAGATGCAGCTGTTATTATATATTTTTCCATTATTGTAAATGTAAAAAATGTTTTTCAGACAATTAGTACACAGTTACTATTTTTCTACAGTTTTAATCCTATGGTATGGGGCTGCAAATAAACCAACCATCTCAGCATCAGCTTTGGATTGCTGCTGTGCACAGGCACCGGTGAGGGAGGAAGAAATTACTCGAATGTCCACCAGCACAATTGTAAAAATTCTATGTGATTTTAGAAGTTGGCAAAAAGTTAGCAAAGCTGCTTTCTCAGGATTGTTATAACCCTCCGAATTATTCCATCGTGCTCAGGAGGGAATCCCGCCGGTGCTGAGGTGGACTTCATGTGCATTTGAAAGGGGGATGAATTATTAGCCACGGGTGATATCAGATGCACCCTTTTATCATTTTAATATTGGCCAGGGAAGCTGTTTTTATCATCATCAGGTTGGTCAGTAGCGTGTTTTGCATATTGAATGATTTTAATGGGATTTTGGAAATCAGGTTTACATTATTTTACAGTGTGTTTTTCATTTTAAGTTGAACATGATCATGTGCTAAGGTCACTGATGTAGGTGTCACTGTACAGATTCAATTCGAGTGAAATGTATGTATTTGTTACACAAGTTTTTATTTTATTTTATTTTTTTTATATATATTTTTTAAACTCCTTGTGTGTGAATAGAAATCTGAGCTTATTTTTGAACACTGTTGGCCACAGGTTTTTTTTTTTTTTTTCCCTTTCAGGTTTTAATAGTCTTGACTGATATGTAAAAGATAAGTGCTTCCAGTGTTTTCTGCATAGCACGGCAAAATATGAGGTACAGTAATAATCTACTGTAAAGCTGATCTGAAACACTGATGAGCTACAAACTCATCGGATAAGTTCGAGCCATTTACAATGTGAACAGAATGACATTTTGGTAGATAAGTGTGGGGTGGGGGTGAAGCATCTTGATATTCTGAGAACTAAACCCAGAGCAAGCAGGCCAGATTTCTCAACTTTTTACTTGTGATTGGAATTGTTTTGTATGCATAATAGAATAAATGTTTTGCATAGTATGATCAGATTCTGACTTTTTAATCTTTCTCATTCACTTTACTTAAAGCTTTATTCTGGTCAGTGACCATGGTGCATCCCAAACTCGTCCCAACATCACTGGGAACTCCTCTTAAATGGGATGCCAGCACACATGGGCATTACAGACACATTTCACACCTAGTAGTATGATGTAATCCCTGCCACTCCACCTACTGCCATGTTGTTTTGAAGCAAGTAGAAACCAGACAATCACAAAGACACCCACATGGACATGCAGGGAGAGAAATGGCTTGGTAACAGGTCAGCCTCTGTGTCCTGCATGCATATCTCTAGTTAATAAAGATAAGCGATGGAATTATGCACATGATTAAATTTTCACATCGGCGTCTCTATGGTTTATTAATAGTTATATCACAATGCTGTATCATAAAGAATCCACCTGCTAGATCCTCCGGTGCTGAACAGAATTTTCAACGGAAAGATTCTCAAACGGCACACATGCAATACTGTGCTCACAGTTTGGCTTCAAATATTAAGACATTTATTCAGGGGGAAAAAAAAGAACATTTTTATACTTGTACATGCCGTGTCTGTCCAAATGGTACACAGTATGTGTTAAAGATGTTTCAGAAAACTCTGTTATGAGTAGCACAGATAGTCGGGGTATTTGTCTAGGGAAGTTGTTTGTGAGGTATTTATGAAGGTTAATCCGCAGAGCTTCTCTCAGGATAAACACCGTCATGGATGGCTTTTAACCTGTATTGATGTGTTCGGGCTTGTTTATATGATGGAAATTGATTTCATATTCGTGAGTTGAATATCATCCTCTTATCTCACCAGTTTGGTAAAAGTCACGACTTCAGCAGTGGCTTTCATTTGGAATCTTAACACTTTGGAATTCTGTTAACATGGGGAGCTGAAAATTCTTGCAGTGACACTTTGCCTCTCTTCTTTTAAAATAAAAAAAAATCTCTCCTGTTTCTCTGCACTAATTTGTAATTAGACTTTGCCTGCTCTCTGCCATCGAGCCGTCTATCTGCCAAATCAGATTTATTGTAGCTCCATCACATTGCTGTCACATGTGTCTTCGACACATTCATTGTCTTCTCTGGTGGAACCATGCATATTAGATGTGCTCTTCTTCACAGCCATTCACATTCTGTTCATACGCTCTGACCAGCTGCCAGCAGACCCTCACTGCCTGGGTTTCCTTTTGGAATCTTATGGCAAGTATGGATCGCTCTCCCTCCCACTGTCTCCCTGAGCTTCGCTGGAACTGAACATTGTCAATTTCGTGCATGCTCCAGCCTCTATTTTCATTTTAATCAGTTTGCAGTGTTCGCCATTCCAAGGCGTTCAGTGTGAAAAGGACGTGATTCTGTTTGGAACATCTTCTCAGGTCCTGTTTTAATATGCACAGCTATGTTCTCTGGCTTATTTTCTTCCTCTATTCTTGTTCAAAGCAAGTCCGAAAGGTTTTTTTGATGAAGCCAGAAAAGTGTCTGTAGTAGCGGCAGCAGCAAAAGCATTCAAGTGCAGTGGGGCTCGTTTTTTTTTTTTTTGGTCCTTTTGTCACATCATTGCAAATGTGCATCATACACCCACTGACCAACTGCCAACGCCATACTCATCTAATGCATGCAGGCTAAACTCAATAACACCGACACGTCATTATTTCCACAGGCTCTTTTCTCCAGCTTCAATGCCCTACAGGGTCACTGACATGTCAGTGCGACCTCTTGTTTATTCTGTTTCTGCATCCAGTTCTGAAACAGTGTTTTAGAAAACTCTTGGGTGTTTTTGTTTACTTGCAGAGAAAGTGCAAAAGCCACATACATATTATTAACAGGAATGCATCAATATGATTTTCTTAAAGATGCTCCAGTACCAGGTGATACATCGTGACAAACATAATGTAGTTTGTATTGCTGATAAACGGATGACAGAAGAATCTTTAAAGGAGAGCATGAGGTGGCAGACCTGAGGTCGCCGAGCCGTTTCAGAAAGCATGAAAAATCAGATTGCAAAATTGTGGTCATGAAGATATGTGAGGGAACAAATGTGCAGCAAAATGTTGTACGTAAGAGAGAGCATTTCACTTTAGTGGGTTCTGGGCCACAGCTGCTTCCTTTCCTTTTTAAGATCCAATTTACAGCACTTGTTTGTAATGAACAAGCTCACTGATGCAGCTCGGTTTGCTCAAGTCTGTACTTACACTGTAGTAAAGATAAACGGCATGACATCAGAAACATAAAACGAGTTCATTGTGGCATCACGAGGCTGAAATCGGCACAAAGCTGAACAAAATGTTCCATGACTCTCGTCTGGTTGAGTTACACTAAATGCTTAGTGTTGATGAGAATCATAAACGAATCCAAAAATATTGCTATTGTTGCATCCCTGGTTTTAATCCTTGTACATGTGTGTTAATAAAGCACCACCAAAGAAGCATTTGGAATGAATTACCGCATGCTCGGGATCCTTGTAAACTACAAACCAGCGATCGAGGAGCGTGTACGAGTGTATAGCGCTGTTTGTCAAGCTCTCAGGCTAGCGGAGTTGCAGCATTGGCAAGATAACACTCTTAAATGAGTGTTACTGCATGTGTCTCATTGGCTTTGCCCTCAGGCTCTGGATCGCTCTGCCATGTTTTGGATTGCAACAGAGCTTCGAGTGGAATCGCATCAACGCTATAACCTGAGTCTCTTTCTGTCTGGTCCTCACCTTCAAACAGGAGAATACTAATGTGACTGAAGATGTGCACTAGCTACGTCTGACTTGTAGCTACGTTATGAAGACAGGCTATTGGTAGCAGGCCTACGTCATCATCAAAGACAAAAAAATGTGCATTCAAAATAATAAATAATAGCACCGTCTTAGCACCATGCTGTAACTCTGACAATCATCTTGGTGGCAAATTTTTCAGGACTCTACAGGTCAGATACCTACTGGCCTAGTTAATATTCTCCTCATATCTCCTGAGTTTTATCTCCTTGCTTATGTCATATATGTTCAGTAAACATGCTTTAGCTTCTTGTGGGATTTCTTGCTGACCTTGCACTTTGGGAAAATCTCATTAAAATAAATAAGAGGAGCTTACTTGGAATCCTGTTTTGAATGTTATAATTCCATCATGAGTTAATATAACCGAAGCTGCTGGTTTTTACAGCAGCATTAAGCAGAATCCTCTGTTATTCGTTCATGTTCTATACCGCTTATCCTGTACAGTGACATCGTTCAGGTCCGAGCTTTTCCCGGAGACTTGGGGCACAAGGTCGGGTACAAATCCATCACACCTCCAGGGTTAAGGGTTTGATTCTTCCCTCGTGTGACAAAACAGGCAATTTGTGAATCCACATGTTTTTGGACTCTGGGAGGAAACACACACGAGGGAGGAATCAAACCCTAAACCCTGGAGGTGTGAGGCCACAGTGTTACCCACTACACCACCACACCTGCACGTCTGCTATTTTATGTAAAGTATAAAATCTTTCACATAAATAACTTTACTATGTGTCTTTTTACCTCATTCTGCTTTCTTTATCGCATGGCATTAATGTAGAAATGGCTGTTTAACACAGACTGATGAATGTTTAACTTGTGCTTAAAATCAAGCTTTTAAGACAGGAGTGCTCCTCATGAGTGCTATTTGTTCTGGAACATACAGTAGCTTCACTGTGCACTAAGAATAACTACACATTAGCGCTAAGTGTTTACAATTGACACCTGTAGTGCATGTGTTACAGCATGGCATTTTAAACTGTTACTTTTATTTATGCAAACAACAAATCATTTTTGGAAGCAAAATAAATAGAATGATGTACAAGAATTGTTTACAGTTTTACCCTTTAAAAATTATATATATATATATATATACACACACACACACACACACTCAGCAAAAAAAAGAAACGCCCCTTTTTCAGGACTGTGTATTTCAACAATAATGTAAAAATCCAAATAAATTTGGATCTTCATTGTAAAGGATTTAAAAAAACGTTTTCCATGCATGTTCAATTAACCATAATCAATTAATTAACATGCACCTGTGGAATGGTCGTTAAGACCTTAACAGCTTACAGAAAGTAGGCATTTAAGGTCACAGTTCTAAAAACGCAGGACACTGAAGAGACTTGTCTGAAAAACACCCAAAGAAAGATGCCCAGGGTCCCTGCTCATCTGCGTGAACGTGCATTAGTGTTAGTGCATGACAATTAGGCATGCTGCAGGGAGGCATGAGGACTGCTGATGTGGCTAGGGCAATAAAGTGCCATGTCCACACTGTGAGATGCCTAAGACAGCGCTACATGGAGACAGGAAGGACAGCTGATCATCCTCGCAGTGGACATCCGAATATCACACCTGCGTGACAGATACAGGATGGTCACAACAACTGCCCGAGTCACACCAGGAACACACAATCCCTCCATCTCACAGCAAGAACTGACAAATCTGGTCCAGTCCATGAGGAGGAGATGCACTGCAGTACTTCAAGCAGCTGATGGCCACCAGATACTGACTGGTACTTTTGATTTTGAGCCTCCCTTCATTCAGGGACACATTGTGAAACATTTTTAGTTTATGTCTTATGGTGTTGACTCTTTTAGTGTTCATACACATATTTACACATTAAGTTTACTGAAAGTAAAAACAGTTGAAAGTCAGAGGACGTTTCTTTTTTTGCTGAGTATATATACACAGGTCCTTCTCAAAAAATTAGCATATTGTGATAAAATTCATTATTTTCTGTAATGTACTGATAAACATTAGACTTTCATATATTTTAGATTCATTACACACAACTGAAGTAGTTCAAGCCTTTTATTGTTTTAATATTGATTGTGGAATACAGCTCATGAAAACCCAAAATCCCTATCTCAAAAAATTAGCATATAATGAAAAGGTTCTCTAAACGAGCTATTAACCTAATCATCTGAATCAACTAATTAACTCTAAACAACTGCAAAAGATTCCTGAGGCTTTTAAAAACTCCCAGCCTGGTTCATTACTCAAAACCGCAATCATGGGTAAGACTGCCGACCTGACTGCTGTCCAGAAGGCCATCATTGACACCCTCAAGCAAGAGGGTAAGACACAGAAAGAAATTTCTGAACGAATAGGCTGTTCCCAGAGTGCTGTATCAAGGCACCTCAGTGGGAAGTCTGTGGGAAGGAAAAAGTGTGGCAGAAAACGCTGCACAACGAGAAGAGGTGACCGGGCCCTGAGGAAGATTGTGGAGAAGGACCGATTCCAGACCTTGGGGGACCTGCGGAAGCAGTGGACTGAGTCTGGAGTAGAAACATCCAGAGCCACCGTGTACAGGTGTGTGCAGGAAATGGGCTACAGGTTGCAAATTTTGCATGTCATTCGGAAATCAAGGTGCCAGAGTCTGGAGGAAGACTGGGGAGAGGGAAATGCCAAAATGCCTGAAGTCCAGTGTCAAGTACCCACAGTCAGTGATGGTCTGGGTTGCCATGTCAGCTGCTGGTGTTGGTCCACTGTGTTTTATCAAGGGCAGGGTCAATGCAGCTAGCTATCAGGAGATTTTGGAGCACTTCATGCTTCCATCTGCTGAAAAGCTTTATGGAGATGAAGATTTCATTTTTCAGCACGACCTGGCACCTGCTCACAGTGCCAAAACCACTGGTAAATGGTTTACTGACCATGGTATTACTGTGCTCAATTGGCCTGCCAACTCTCCTGACCTGAACCCCATAGAGAATCTGTGGGATATTGTGAAGAGAAAGTTGAGAGACACAAGAATCTGCAAAAGGATTCCCGACCAAGTATTGAGTGCATAACTGAACATAATTATTTGAAGGTTGACTTTTTTTGTATTAAAAACACTTTTCTTTTATTGGTCGGATGAAATATGCTAATTTTTTGAGATAGGGATTTTGGGTTTTCATGAGCTGTATGCCACAATCATCAATATTAAAACAATAAAAGGCTTGAACTACTTCAGTTGTGTGTAATGAATCTAAAATATATGAAAGTCTAATGTTTATCAGTACATTACAGAAAATAATGAACTTTATTTTTTGAACAGGATCTGTGTGTGTGTGTGTGTGTGTATGTATATATATATTATACTACCGTTCAAAAGTTTTAGAACACTTGCAAATTTCTTTGTTTTTGTTTAGTGATTTATTTTCTACATTCTACAACAATACTGGGGATTTCAAAACTATAAAATAACACACATGGAATTAGGTAATAATGTAACACCAATAGTTGTTTTAAGACACTAAGACGCCTTTCTGTAATAATTCTTGCAAGAACAGTATTGTCAAGTGCATTTGCAAAATCCGTCAAGCACCATAATGAAACTGGCTCTCATGAAGGCCGTCCCAGGAGGGCGAGACCAAACCTACCTCTGCTGCAGACGAGAAGTTCATTTAGAGTTATCAGCCTGAAAAATGACCAATTAACAGCACCTCAGATTAGAGGCGTTATGAAGTCTTTACAGGGCAGAAGTAGCAGAAACATCTCAATATCAACTGTTCAAAGGAGATTAATGCATTTTTTGGACGCCTTCAGCAAAACTTTACAATGTAGAAAGAAATAAAAATCAGGAACCATCATGGAGTTAGAAAGTGATCTAAAACTTTTGAACGGTAGTGTATATATAAATTTTTTTAAAGATTTCATTGTTTAAGTGCCAACAATACAATCACACACCATGCGTGGGTCCAGACATTCACTCACACTGGAATCGTGAACACATTTGTCATTGTTTGTTAAAATGACAGATTAAAACAACAGAACATTTGCTTAAGTTCAGCTGTCCTCGCAAATTATAACTCAGACCTGTGAAAACGAGTCACATTCCTTAAAAATGACAAAACTAACACCAGTTTGTCTCACATTCAGAAACAACACCAGACTACATTCAAAGTGTTGCAAAGGGACACAGAGAAGATCTCTAGAAACTTTAGTTCTCTGCCTTCCTTTACATTATTACACTCTAAACTCTGTGTAGCTGAACCCACATCATCCTTCTGGAGGAGAATTTAGAAGATGATGGGAAGGACTATACATGCTCATGCATTACATTTAATGTTATTTCCGTTTATCTTTCCAACAACAAAAAAAGGCTAATTCCTCTATTGGAAATTTTCAAAAGAAAAAACTTTTACTTTGCACAATTAAGCTGCCTGTGGTTTCACTGATTTTTTTTTCTTCTTAGACACGAGTTACAGGCTGCTGCTTCAACATTCACACATAATCCCCAGTGACAATCTCCGAGTGTGGGAAATCATGTCTGTTGTCACTGACAGGATGGAGTTTCCTCATGTGGCCCGACAGACTGACGTTTGGGGCAAAGGATTTTAGCGAAGGCTCTGCGAAAACTGCTGTGACACAGTGGGTACAGGAAGGGGTTAATGGCTGAATTGAGCCAGAGGAGCCAGAAAGTGACTTCATACCAGTGATGTTCTATGCACGCGCCGCTACAGGCTGCTCGAATGATCATGAGCAAGGTGTACGGAGCCCAGCAAACTCCGAAAACGCACACTATTACTGCTAAGGATTTGGCGATCTTCTTGTCCCGTGAGAGACGTGAATGCTCCCCGTTCCTCGGGGGTGCCTGTGACTGGATCATGCGTGTCTTTAACCAGCAGCTCAGTGCTCCTTTCTTCTTAGTGACTGTCTTCAGGGAGAGAGACACCGAGTGGCTGCAGCTGGGGTCCCCGCTGGAGGATGGAGAAATCTCCAAGTCCTCCTCAATAACCGCCGAAACGGTTGCTGGTTCGCTGGAGGAAACCTTGCGTGTCCTGACAAAGAAGACCGCGGACGAGGGTGATGCGCCGCCATCTACCACCCTCCAGCCGTCCTCCTTCTCCGCGCCCCGCTGAGCAGCGCGGCTCTTGTTCCGCCGCTGGATGTTGAGGTAGATGCTGAGGTTGAAGAAGGTCACTGAGATGAACGGTGAGAAGAACTCAAAGGTAGATGCGCTAAGTAGAAAGTACCACGTGCAATAGAATTCCGCAAAGCACTCGTGGGCGGGAACGATGCTCTCGCCAGCTATGTCCTCCCAGAAGATGATGGCCGGGCCGTAGAGGACGAAAGCCAGCAGCCACACAACCAGCATCTTTCCCACAGCAAGCCGAGTCATTCCCTGCTGTGCTCTGTACCTCACCTGTGAAATGGAGTTCACAAGAGGTATAATCAGGTATAATCAACAATAAAATGGTGTACAGAAACCATACATTTTGAATCTGTACCATATGTTTACATTATTTGACATAAACATTTAATTATTTCATAAGTAATATCTAAACTTAATATGCTTTTGTGATATCTGTTCAGACTCTCAGCAGCGTAAAACCAAACAAAAGCTGTGAATTCGAATGTAACAACATAGCATTCGTTAATGAAACATTAGCACTCTGGCTGAGATTTTGCGGTTTTGCTTGGTCTCACAAAATTCCCACTATTCTAACCATATTTTAAAAAAACTAAAGAAGAATGCTCAAAAATTCGGATCCTAGAAATGTAAGACCTCCATTTGAGCCTTGGGCCTCTGTCAACTTTTTCACTTTACCAATTTGGTGTAAAAATTGTGACACTGCCAGCCCTGCTTGTGTAACTCTCAGGGGCATGTGCCTGAAGCCATGCAGCTCTTTGTAGCCCAAACGAGGACAGCACGCGCCAAAATATACAGAACTGAAATGAAAAGACAAACAATATTACCTTGTTGTCATCTGAGTTTATTTCTCCTGAAAGGAACTAAACATACACACTAATATTATGTTGATTTAAAACAGTATGCGCAATGTAAGTGCTTGAAATGTGTGTGTGTGTGTGTGTGTGTGTGTGTGTGTGTGTGTGTGTGTGTGTGCACCGCATCCCTGTAGCCACTGTTCACATTATTCATGCAAATTCTCAAACGTTTCCCAGAACAGAGACCTATTTCCAACAACAACTGCACAAAACAATTTCCTTTCAATACTGGGAAGGTGTGCAGCTGGAGCTACCACCATGACAAATGCACACGCGTGTTCGAGATGCGCGAGTTTCAGTACTGTATATTTTGTACACCGTATTTATTTCCTGTGCTCTCTGCTGTATCATGCAGCAATTAGAAAAAGCAAGTGTGATTGTGTCTCTGAGTTTTATCTACAGTACATGACTTAATGTCGTGTATGAAAATATAAATTATTTTATAATTAAAAATAGAATTTTACTCATTTAAAGTGATTTAGTATTTTTACACATCTTCCTGGTTTACAGCCTCAAAAGTAATTGAGAGAACTAACAAAAATAATATGATTATTTTCAATATTTGGATGCAAAAACTTGACTGTGTGGAGTCTGGCGTCCATCGAAATAACCAAATGGAGAGTTTCCTCTAGAGCTGCTTTGCCAGACCACTACTGTCTTTAGTTGCTGCATGTTTGTCTGTCTTTCAGTTTGGTCTTCAGGATGTGAAAAGCATGATTATTATGGTGAGATTATTTGGCTGATTAGCCTAAGAATAGGGCATTGAAATTTTTTTTTTTTAAATGTCCTTTTTTGAGAACATTTTTGAAAAACTCAAACTTCAACTTTTTTTCAGGGTTGAAGTGTGGCTTGTAAGAGTGTGCAACTGTGTGATGTAAACACTAGTAAAAAAAAAATTCAGGTTTCTGATTAGCTAACATGGTACATGCAATGTCAACACTTGCAATCACCTCCAGACATTTTATCTTCTTAATAACTAAAAGTCATAAACCTGGTTTTCAGTTAGTTGTCGAATTGTTTATGAGGCTGTAAAAATGGAGGAACCAAATTCTTATATGTTTAATGCAATATTTTTGTTAAATTTCTTGAAAAATAACTAAAAGTCTACTCTTCAATCACATGGTGATTGCTTCATTTCAAATCCATTGTCTTAGATTACTGAGGCAAAAAACAAACAAACAAAAATCATGCAACTGTATGGACCGAACAATACAGTATATGATTATTGTTTTGAATAATTGCAATTTTAGCCTTTTAAAATTATTTATTGCTCTAAATTGTTTAACTGGTACACCACTAATATCAAGCCATCTCATACATACCTTGTCGGGATTGTACATGAGTTAGTGAAATATTAAGAAGCTGGCCCTGACCACTCCTATCTTATATTTCTCATCTTCGTGATGTACAGTAATGTGTGTAATGCGCACAGCATTAAGCTTTATGCTTTTTTCTTGCAGCTCATAAAAGACATTTAGTGGATGTTTGCAAAAGTTAATTTATTAAACTGTTTTGTTACAGTAATTTACAATTTAAATTTACATTTTAAATATGAAACATCTTGCGTAATATATAAAAATGGCACATTTAATGCTCGTTCTTTGTTTTCACAAATTGACAATATTTTTCATTTTGCTGAGAGTAAGTCCTAATTCTGTATCATAACCATATTGCTCTGAGTAAAAACACGAACAGTAGAACATGCAGTGGGAGAGATAATGGTGTTATCTGTGTGCCACACAGTTATACACATTTAACTGTGAGTTTCCTCAAATGGACAGTTAGGGCAGTAGTTAAAGTTCTGTGCTAATGACTAGTAGGACTGTACAGTCACTAGTGGGTCCCCTGAGCATTGTTTCTATTCCTTTATCTGCCTTAGGCTTCAAACATGAAGTAGATTCTGCACTGCTTGTACAGGTGAGTGTGGAGGTGTGTGAGCTGGGTGAAATATACTTAAATTTCACAATTCATACATAGAAAAAAAAAGTCTTCCCACAAAAGGCAACAAATTTTAATCAGAAACTACAAGTTCTATAATATTTAGATTTAGAAAAAGATGAACTATAAAGTATAACACTTCCATGTATATTAACTAAGCATCACCACAAAGAAACCCTCACCCTATTATGGACCATTTTGGTCAGCAATTGACCATTTTGTTATTTGTATTAATAAAGAAAATCTGAGAAATCAACTCATGGCTTTGATGCTGTTGATTGCATTTTCTTCAAGTGCATGCTTGTTTTGAATAAATTTATCTGCAAATTAATAAACATACATAGGAAAGCACTAGTAATTGCAAAAAAAGCATGCCAGTTGTTTGGTTTCTGCAGGTGTTAAGTCACTATTTGTGCCCACATTAAATACACAGTAACTAAATAACACATACAAGTCTGTATAACCATTTGTTCTCTACGATTTGTTCTTTAAATGAAGTAGGGAGGTTGTGACATAAAATAAATAACCCCTGACAGTCTCCTATATCCCATATTTGCAGTGGCATTAAATTATCACAATATTACTACATCTGTCCCCTGTTTACTTCAGATATTAATCAAACCAACTGAATGCATCATGTGTGTGTAAAATGACTTTGTTACATTGAGCTAATGGGAACGTCTTAACCTATGTGTAAACAACAATAAAAGAACTTCATCTCTAGTTTCAGATAAAATACACCTTGTTAGGTATTTTCAAAATCTAAGGCACAGACTGGGGAAAGAAGTTGACATGCCAGAGCCTGACAGGAGGAAAGAAACCAGAAACTAAGAAAATTATTTATTTTTTTATTCATCTGTGGCCAATTATTAAAATAATAGAGTGACATACTGTAATTAAATTAAATGTTCACATACATATATTTTAACTAACAACAATTAACATGAATGAACATTACATCAGTCTAAGAGATTTTGAAATCCATGGGATCCTTGGGAAGTTTCTGCATATTTAAAATTTCCCCTACTGTCAAATATTTGATTCAGATAGTTCCTGGGTCTGAAAGTGATGACCAGTGTCTATATAGAAAATGTGTTAGTTATATTATTAAACATTGTCATTTCTACTACACTGATGTTATTTTCAGTAGGTTAATAATCAGTAGTGTTGATTAATTATCTATAACAGCAGTTGGCAGTCTGTAACCTGTAGCGATATCTCACACTAGCAAATGATAAAGCAACAGACATCATTTCATTTTCATATATCTGTATATATATTTACATACACGGTACAATGCTGCAATTTCAATGACGGGGCACATGCAAATGGAGTGTTTATCAATTTTATGAAAATTAAAAGAAACACCTATAAACAACTGGATCAAATGATACCTCAGACTAATTTTACACCGCAAGTGATACAACCAACAAAGATAATATGAAGCCTGACATGTAGCATAAATCAAACAACGAATTATACAGTACAGTACACCCTTGTTACACTTTTATAAAAACATTAATAACTAAAAGTGCTAGATGGACAGTACACTCTGATGAGCAATAGCACTCAGAATTAGAAATCAAGTTCTGTGTTTTTCTTTTGCCCCAATGTAGTTGTGTGGTTGAGTGGTGTAAGAACTTTTCATCTAATGATTGATGGCAGTGGTGTTACTGTGCAAGCTCGCAGCAGGTACTGTTCCCGAGTCCTGACAGAGAGAAAATGCAGTGGCTACATCCTTTTCAAAAGATGGCAAATGAGAATGTGGCAGTAAAAAGCAATCATTTGCTTTTGTTTGGCAGTGGACAAGTGCAAGTCCTTTGAGGTGCACATTTGCCATGCCATTTTTTCGTTTGTTTGTTTGTTCATAAGCTCCTCAATGCATCAGTTATGGTTAAAGAAATTGTTGCCAGCTGAAACATATTAACCACTGCAGTAATTATCCCGTTTAAGACTCTTTAGTTTTTGCTTATTTATATCCAGATGGAGAAAATTTCTGGCCACCTGGAAGCTAAAAAAAAATAAAAGTTGCCCCAGGCAGAAGCACTTTCGCCCACAGCTATTCCTAACTTTTATCATAGCATTTCATGCCTCACAGTGCTATTGCAGTAAATTCAGAGATTACATAAAACCTTGGTGTGTTTGCACATTTACACATGATTTTATTTCTCATTCCAGTTCTGACGGGATGCTTTTTTGTGCCAGTCTTTTTTATGGATGTTCAATTGCTGAAAGGTTAAAATTCTATTTTTTTTTTTTTACAAGTGTGACATGATGAAACCCTGCATTTGTGTCAGTCAAATTTCAAGTTGTTCGGTATTTCCCTAAAAATGTCAGAGAAACATTAAACATTCAAGAAACACTTCTTTTGAGGCTCAAATCTTCTCAAATGTTAAAGGTTTACACTAATAGCTCATTAATGGCTGATAAAACACAGTTGGTCTTTTTAAAGCAATTAAAGAAAGAACTAACTATTGATGTGATAATCTGGATATGGTGATGTTCTTTATGAAAAGCGGATTACATCTCTATTCAGGACTCATAAAAAAATCATTATGTACAAATTGGCAGAATATGCTTTTGATACTTTAATGGCTGCAAGTGTGTAGTTTCTTTTAGAAAAGCAGGACGACGCTGCTCTGTTTTATTAAGAAAAGTAAATCTGCTTATCAATCAGGGGTTTTCCGTCATTTAAAAATCTTTAAAAACACCATCCCCTGGGGTCGGAAACGCAAAATAATTTTAAGCTCGTTGATGATAATTTTACAAAAATCACACAAACAGTTAAAAATCAGTTTGTGATTTGACTTCAGTACTGGTGCTGCTGTGATTGGGTGCTATTTCATAATCAGGGAACACATCGGGAAAAATGTGCATGAATGCTTGCTGAATCTCTGAAACATTGCACTAGACCATTATCCAACATGTAAATTATCAAATATTTATATAATGATATTAATATAATCAACCCCTACCTATGTCGTTTTAGAAACAGCCCCCACCCACGCTCACACAACAAATGTTAGTTTAAATACAGCATTCTGCAACTCCTGCTCCCTTCACCATAATCAGTGTCTGTGTTTATTACTACTTTATACTTGAATGCCTGTCAACATATTTAAGATATATATGATTTTTTTATGAGTCCTGAATAGAGATGTAATCCGCTTTTCATAAAGAACATCACCACATCCAGATTATCACATCAATAGTTAGTTCTTTCTTTAATTGCTTTAAAAAGACCAACTGTGTTTTATCAGCCATTAATGAGCTATTAGTGTAAACCTTTATTATATATAAAGAAATATATTAATAATTTTTTTACTATGATGGACTTAGTCACGATTAATTAAGGCTCTACAAAATATGGCTTAATATAACAATAGGAACAGAACTGCTTCCTGTGGATGGGCAATTATTTTTGGAAATCATTACCACGTTGCTCTGCTGATGAGCAAGTGAAAAAAAAAAACTATTAGCATAGTTCCAAAAATTAGAACAATTTCTGACGAGGAATAAAATTATTACCATCGAGTAGGATGCTGTTAAAACCACAGAGACACAAGCGTATTTCTTCCATTTTGTGAGCAGTATGTGAAGCTGAGCAAAGTCATTATAAGCAATTCCATGAGAAGCTATTCTCACAGTCATTTTATGGTTCCTGACAATCTGCTAGTGCAAGACTGTACTAAGTAAATTGTGTTTTCATTCAGAAAGGCAGAGGTGTCAAGTAACGAAGTACAAATACTTCGTTACCTTACTTAAGTAGAAATTTTGGGTATCTATACTTTACTGGAGTAATTATTTTTCAGCCGACTTTTTACTTCTACTCCTTACATTTTTAAGCAATTATCTGTACTTTCTACTCCTTACATTTTAAAAATAGCCCCGTTACTCTATTTTTATGATCAGAATGCGCAACCCTCCCGGTCGCATGCTAAGACCGCGCACAACGCCCCCCCCCCCCCATCCCCCCCCCCCTTCGCATGATAAGAAGGCGCACAACGCACCCCCCCCCAAACGCCCCCCCCAGCCCCCCCCCCCGCAGGCGCATGATCAGAAAGAGAGACCTTAATGATTTTGTCGCCCCTCACGTAGGGTTGGGTACCGAACACCGGTGCCAAGATGGCACCGGTACCTATAGAACCGGTATGTACCGGACCAAAACAGAACGCGAATTTCGTGCCACTTAAATGCCTGAACTGTCGATTGAAATATTTGTTCTCTAGATTCATATATTTTTGTAGATTAATAGTTTATTAGATTAAATTAAAGAAATTAAAAGCACAAATCATCCGGAAATGAGAGACCATCCGAGATGTGCGTGAATGCAGCAACTAACGTTACACTCGCTCTGACGGCAGCAGACGGTCTACCGATAGCTTAGCATGCTAAATTAAACAACTTTCGTTAAAATGCCTAAAACTAAACGGTCGAAAGTGTGGCTGTATTTCACAAGAAAGGATTCCGGCACCGCGACGTGCAGCAAATGTTTCACAGCAGTTGCGTGTAAAGGCGGAAACACATTAAATCTAATGAAACATTCGAGGGCAGACGGAATAAAATTTAAAGCAGAATAAACACACGGAATAAAGTTAAAAGCAGAGGGAGGCACCGTGTTTTCTTGTGGACAACAGCTGGCAGTATCGGTGTGGACGACCCTCAGTCCCAGTCACACCAACCATAGCAAAAAGGAGTCTGCCGATTATAATGACGACAGCAGCCTTTCCGCAGGTTAGTAGTAGGATAATGTAATGTTAATAGCAAAATGCAAATCTTGCATTCATGCTAACAAATAGTCAAACGATTTGTAAAAAACTAATGTACAGTGTACCACTACAACAGTGACCCCATTTACCATTGCAAAGAAGGCTATGCATGTCCTGTGCAGGGCAATAAGTCAGGAAAGAAGTCGTATTTTGACAGAAAAGGCAAATATGGTGAAATTTCTGCAAAAGAATTGCTAAAATTTGAAGCTTACATATTCATATATACTTTAAACTTCATATATTGTTAAATTTTAAGCATAAAATTTTTTGTTCAATAAAAATTCATTCTTGAGTCATCCACTATAATTTTGTGGCTTAAAAGTATCGGTTCAGGCACCGTTTTGGCACCGGTACCGTTTTCAAAGTATCGATTTGGCACCGGTATCGAAAAAAACCCAAACGATACCCAACCCTACCCTCACGGTACTTTTACTTTTATACTTTAAGTAGTTTTGAAACCAGTACTTTTAAACAATTACTTAAAGGAGCCATACAGACTCAATTTTGCATAGGTTAATATGATTCTTTAGGGTCCTAATGAAAAGTTTGTAATATACTTTAATTAAAAATTCTCAATTGTTGTGTAAAAAAACATTACTTTCACCTGGTAAAAAGTAGTTCTGTTCTCAGCAACCTGTTTCAGTAAATGCTCCTTTAAATGTTAATGACCTCTACTGAACACGCCCCCCAGTTCTGTGGGGCGTGTCTTCACAATACAAGTGGGGTATAGCTTTGACAACAGTTAAAAATATTTAAAAAACAGTTAAAAATAATTTTACATGATGTTAGAATTATTTTATATATAAAGGAGTTATTGCTACTCTCTTGCTCTCTTCCTCATAGATCTGATATTAACGTGTTAAATCTTCCCTGCTGCTATCTTCCTGTCTCCTCTTGTATCTGTTCATTCACGCTCACCTTCCCATACTCTGTCTCTCTCTCTCCCTCTCTGTCTCCCCCTCTGTCTCCTTCCACCTCTCTATTTTCCTCTCCTTTGATTCAAATTCAAATTTTATTTGTCACATACACAGTCATACACAGTATGATATGCAGTGAAATGCTTATACGACAGCCAGTGACCTTAAAAAGAAAATAAAAGCTTATACGTAAGGAATAAATATCAATAAAAAGAAATACTAAAGAAAATACATTTAACTAGTAAAAAAACTGTACAAATGAAGGCATAATAAAAATCTTACAAAATATAGGGGAAATATATATATATATATTTCCCCTATATTTTGTAAGATTTCTATTATGCACATAGTTATATATATGTAAATAAAATTTTATATGTGAATCAGGTTGTAAAACTTTGTTCCCAGACTGGGAATCGAACTCGAGTTGCTGCGCTGAGAGCGCCGTATCCTAACCACTAGACCACAAGGGATTAATGGCTACCTCTTGGAAATGGCAGCTATTCAACCCGCGACCTTATACACGCGAAGCATTGTTTTTTCGGGATCTCACCAGGACATTTACAATGGTTCATTTGTAGTAACATATGTCTATAGCACAGGCGTTTGGTCAAACATATTTATACCGATCTTTTGCTGTTAATAAACAGAGACCTTTCTGACAGACAACGTGTGTGTGTGTGTGTGTGTGTGTGACTGAGTCATATAGAGGCCGGGAATAGGACATCATACACGCGAAGCATTGTGTGTGTGTGTGTGTGTGACTGACTGAGTCTCTCCTGGTGTCAGAAAAGCTTACCGAAGCATAGCGCACTCGCCTCGTCTAATTAAGCGAACTTTAGAAAAACTTTATAAATATGTAGTGCAAAAAAGTATGTACCTTGAGCAGGAATCGAACCCGGGTCTCCCACGTGAAAGCGCCGAATCCTAACCACTAGACCACCGCACTACAGCAACAAACAGCACACCACACTCATGTAGGCGCCATTTTGCTCCACTGTAGAAAAACAATGGCCGACAGCTCTTTTTTCACTCGGGGCGGGTCGTTGCTAAAACACCAGTGTCAATCAACTATAGTAGGAGCGGCCTCTGTCGGTGTGACTTCACACCGACAGGCTTTTGAAAACGGGCTGATTTCAGAAGGGGCATCTTATATTATTAAATTAAAAGAAAATCGCTGGGCGGCTCTTTATCATTGTAGAGTGGTTGTGTACACCCTCTCCTAACACACAATGCAGTCCAAACAGCTTGAAAAAGTCCATGTAGCACCGTATGTCCCCTTTAAGTAAAAAGCTTGGGTTGATACTTCAACTTCTAAGGAAGTATTTTTGAACCCTAGTATCTATACTTCTACTCAAGTAATGAATGTGAATACTTTTGACACCACTGCAGAAAGGTAATCATTTATGCCATATGGTTTTGCAGTGTTTGTAAGTAAAACTATCTAGAAAATACATAGAATACAAGATAAGGAAATCTAGAAAACATCCTCAAAAATTAATGTTACTTCTAGCTGTTTGAATTCCATGAAATATGTTACAATATATTGTATGTAAAGCAGCGTTTGCACTTTGTCCAGACAACTATTTATACATAGTTTTGGAAAGTAAAGCAAAGTGATCAAAGTGAGAAATTCTATTTTAAAAATAATCTAGCATGGACTGAAAAGATAAGTTCAGAATTTTCTTAATTCAAATATGTACCCTGGATCCACATGAATAAATTGAGGTACATTAACACATTTTTGGTGTATTCAACATTACTTGATTACATATATTCACAACCCTGGAATAGATTCAAACTCCACACTGTCAATCAAGCTCGATATTGAGCCCAGGATCCTGGTATTAGTAGGCAGCAGCATTACCCACTGAACGACTGTAACATGCAATTTAATTTGATACTATAGTTATTTTTTTCCTGTGTGTGCCTTCACTAAGATTTTAACATAATCAGATCACAAAAAATCTACTTCAATCAATAACATTTTCTCTCTATAATTTAACCATATAGATTAGCCACTTGTTTACATTTAGTATAAACAATTATTTAATGTTTTAATTTCTATACATAATAATTTCCCCTAATTCTGCTTCACCACATATTTACTTTTTTTGCTAGTGTATCTTTTTGTAATAAATAATTGAATACTTGCTCTTTTAGCAACATTTTCTTTAGAAACAACAAGCAGAAAGCACAAATATGGCCAACTGATGATCGCCTCTTGAAAATTTGCACTCAAACACAACTGAATAATTTGTGATAAGGAAGGGAGGAAGTTCCCATGGTGTCAGTTAATAATGCAGCTATGCAACTAAACAAAATAGATTTTTGTCTGATAACCTGTAGCAGTTAAAATGCAGGTTTGACATATATACAGTATAGACAACATACATATGGCATTTAGGATTTAGGAAGGTCAGTAAAATATTGTTATTGTCCTACTGTTATACACCCTAGCACAATATATTTCCATTTAACACTGTTTATGATTCAATTTCAGAATCCAGAAGTTAATACAGCTGATATTCTGAAGCAGAATAAATGGAAATATAAAGAGAAACATATGAGATTCACAGGACTCTCCACCACTTTCATTGTTTATTGTAAGAATTTATAACTGCCTTCACACTACCTACAGTATCGCTCACCAACTGTTATTCGTCAGTTCTGCCAGTCAAAGTTAGTTAGTTCCGATCTGTGTTGGTTGGAGCAAAATAACTGGTTAAATATATAAACAAATCGTTATCTGTTGATAATAAATGGTGTCCGTAGAACTGTTGTATAAATATCACACTGGAGGTTGTGCTGGATATCAGCATATGAGATATCAGTGATGATTTTGGGATCTCATGCCTGCGAATGCATCTCAGTCATGCTTATGACCTTCACAACAGCAATATATATGGTATATACTGTAAACACCAACATAAACACAGATCAGACATAACTTTATGCCTACCAAAACAGTGTTGCTCTGAGGGTTCTGACATCTTTCTGTTGGATCCAGCATGAACCTTTAACCAATTTGAGCTACAGTAGCTTCTCTACCAGATCAGACTACACAGGCCAGCTGTAACTACTCATGTGCATCAGTGAATCATCTTGGCTTCCCATTACCTTGTAGCTGATTCACTGGCTTTATTTCCTCGGGCCACTTTTGGTAAGTCCATTTGCGCGAGTGCAAAATATAGCACACTTCAGGCATCAAACATGTCTTTGCTTATTGACCGCAATTAGAGTAGGGATAAATTGTGTTTTACATTCTATGTACTGTATATATCACACCTACAAATCTGTGCATTTAAACATCACTGCTACAGGTCATTGGTCAATGAATTGTCTTCGGTTGTGAAGCTGCAGTATTAACTGACAACCATCAAAGTTTTTTCTTATCACACATTCCTTATAACTTATACTGTAAGTGTGTGTGTGTGTATAAATATTTACATAATTCCATTTCTAACTGTAGGCAATAGTAGTAGATTACCATCTTATTTGTTTACAAAAGCACAGAGGTTGGTGTCTTTAAACTCAAGCCTCATCCTCATGCCTTTAATCTGAAGGTAAAATTGTACCCTGAAAATTGTTTCAAAGTTTTAGTTTAGGATTTCAGAATACTGCAATTTGAAACAAATATCGGACAAGTACTTGGACCTGCAATTAAAACTGTCCTTGTCCCCCGCAATGGGTTGGCACTCCACCTTGTGATCTAAAATAGTTCCCTAGAATAGGCTCCAAGCCCCCTGCGACCCAGCACATAATAAGCCGTATAGAAGATGGATTGATGGATGGATATTTAGTATTTTATTTGGGTGAGTCATTAGGTGCAGGGTAATACACTGTCGAGATCTTCAGGTAATTTGCTTGCGTTTTTTGCAGCTACTGACAGCTTGATGAATATTGGCTGAATCTTTTAAAACCTTTTTGATGGTAAGAAATCATTCAGGCCTTTTAAATCAGAATGCTCTTAAAGAGATTACATTGCTTTACTTTACTGGCTCACAGCTGGGCTTCACTTCCTTTTAAGCGGGATGGATTTCAGCTTAACAGGAAATTATTAGTTATGCATCCCATGCCTCAGATGGCATCCACAGCACACTAGAGAGATATTCAGGGTAAGCCTGTTCACTTGGGTTCTATGGACTTTGCAATAATGGTGAATAAAAGAACCTCCTAAGTTATATTCATCCAGCTCACAGCTGCATTGTTGCAGTCTTCCAGAACCACTTTTACTCATTTGCCTTTTTAAAGAAAATGCAGTCAACAAGTATTTAAGCTTGCCTGGTACATTCAGTATGCTCGTACTATGTCTTTTAGACACTATAATCTTTATAACTCATATCCATACTTATATGACACTGTATTATTGCTTGAGGTTTTGACTGATATTAAACATTATTAACTCTACTACTAACTCTCTAAAGAGCTTTCTATACTTAAGCTCCCATTGTTGGCCAATAAGCAGAAGTTTCTCCTCTTACCAGCCATAAATACTCTTAAAAATATACTGGTCACTATTTTCAAAGGATGTATTTAGAAAGGAATATATTATTAAAACTATTACAACTAGTTACTACATAGTGATCTATATATGTGTTATAGTATAGAGGTACTGTTTACTAAACACTGTTCAGTGTGCTGTTCACTACTTAACTGAGGATGTACTATTCATTAATAGAACAAAGGATACTATATAAATCTCACTATTTAACAATTGATGATTATTCTTGTCATGTATGAATTTTGGCTGAAAATTCATAGGGTTACTGTATAGGGTTACAGTTTAATATGTAGGTTGTGTAATGACAGTCCATTTGCCAAATGTACATGAATCGTTATTTTAATAATTTCCTTGTCATAACCAATGTAGTGACTGAATAGAGAAACAATTATGAAAATATGTTAGCAATTTTTTGAGATAATGATTGAGATATTGTGTTAGCTGAACTGTCAGTTGGGCTAATATACGAACACAATATTGATTGTTACAAATTATGAGTAAATATCTATGCGTACTGGTCTTGGGTGAGATTTTGTCTTTCATCCCCTAATATATACAAATAGTAGTGGTGTAATGTGCTCTGGTCCCATCCCAATGAGACATAGCTTACAGCAGGTTATGGTCGCTGAACCGCTGGATGTCCAGGTGGTGCACCGAAAATAATGTGGGCTTCATAGACAACTGGAAGACCTTTGAGGGCAAAGCTGGCCTGTTAGGGCGGGATGGTGTCCATCCCACTCGGGAAGGTGCTGCTCTCATTTCCTGTAGTATAGCTCATAGTCTCAGTAGAGGTCTAGTTAATCGGTGACAATCCAGAGCCCAGGCCAGGGAGCAGACAGACAGGCTAAACCAACCGTCTGCTAGCTGCATAGAGTCGTCACTCAGGGTTCACCTTATTGAGACTGTGTCTGTTCCCTAGTGGTGTCAAAAGTATTCACATTCATTACTTGAGTAGAAGTATAGATACTAGGGTTCAAAAATACTGAAGTATCAACCCAAGCTTTTTACTTAAGTAAAAGTATAAAAGTACTGGTTTCAAAACTACTTAAAGTATAAAAGTAAAAGTACCGTGAGGGGCGACAAAAGCATTAAGGGCTCGCTTTCTGATCATGCGAACGGGGGGTGGGGGAGGGGATGCGTTGTGCGCGTTCTTATCATGCGACCGGGGGGGGGGGGGGTGTTGGGGCTTGGGGGCGTTGTGCGCGTTCTTATCATGCGACCGGGGGTTGGTTGCGCGTTTTGATCATAAAAAGTATAGATACCCAAAATTTCTACTTAAGTAAGGTAATGAAGTATTTGTACTTCGTTACTTGACACCTCTGCTGTTCCCCGAGCTAAGCAAAAATGTAGAAAGACTCAGAAAGTCTGTTTTAATAATTTAATTAACATAAAGACCACAAACTCAAATCACACTGAATGCGCAGCCGGCACCTCTGATCTGAAGCTAAGACTGTTAAATATTAGATCTCTCGCATAAAAAGCAGTTATTGTTAATGAAATTATCACAGATCAGGAGTTTGATATACTCTGTTTAACAAAACATGGATTAAACAGGACGAGTATGTAGCTTTAAATGAAGCTAGTCCTCCTGGGTACAGCTACATACACCAGCCTCGGCTAACTGGTAGAGGAGGAGGCGTCGCAGTTATTCATAATGATAATCTGTCTATCATACAAAAACACGGACACAAATTTAATTCATTAGAAATCCTTTATAGTAACATAAGTGTATTTAAGTATATTAAGTCAGCTCAGTCGATCCCGATAATCATAACTTACAGACCTCCAGGGCCGTATTCTGAATTTCTTAGTGAATTTGCAGATTTCCTCTCTAACCTAGTCATTTCTGTAGACAAAGTGTTAATTGCTGGAGATTTTAATATTCATTTTGAGAATCCAGAAGACCCTCTGAGAACAGAATTTATGTCCATACTGGACTCAGTAGGAGTAAATCAGTGTGTAGTAGGACCCACTCAGAAAGCAGGTCACACTTTATATTTAATAATATTTCTCGGATTAAGTATAAAAAAATGTATTCTCAATTCCACTGTCTGAAGTTATATCAGATCACTATCTTGTCTCCATTCAAGTGTGTCACAGTGATAATGTACGCACAGCACCGCGCTACCGTATTAAACGTACATTCACATCAACTACCACACAGAGTTTTATCAGTAATCTCCCAGAGTTATCAACTTCGATTAGGCCACCGTCTGACCCCACAGAACTCGATCAGGCGACTGAATATTTAGAGTCGACGTTCCGTTATACCCTAGATAATGTAGCTCCAGTTAAAAGAAAAATGATCAGAGATAAGAAACTCGCTCCCTGGTATAACGATCACACACGCACTTTAAAACAGACCGCCCAGAAATTAGAACGTAAATGGCGTCAAACTAAATTGATAGTATTTCAAATAGCATGGAAGGAGAGCATCCAGAAATATAGAAAAGCTCTTAGTGTAGCTAGATCAACATATCTCTCCACTCTTATAGAAGAAAATTAAAATAATCCTAGATTTTTATTTAATACCGTAGGAAAATTAACTAGAAATAAGACCACTGCAGAAATCTCCACAATAACATCGTGCAATAGTTCCATCAAGTGCAACAGTAAAAGACCTCGGTGTGATTATAGATTCCAGACTTTCATTTGAATCTCATGTAGATAACATTACCAGGATAGCATTCTTTCACCTCAGAAATATTGCCAAGTTAAGAAATATACTGTCGCTAAACGATGCAGAAAAACTAGTTCATGCTTTTATCACCTCTAGGTTGGACTATTGTAATGCCTTACTGTCTGGTTGTTCAGCTAGGTGCATAAATAAGCAGAATGCAGCAGCGAGAGTCCTCACTAGAACCAGAAGATATGAGCACATCACACCTATCTTATCTGCACTTCATTGGCTCCCCGTAAAATTTCGCATTGATTTTAAAATACTACTTTTGACATATAAAGCATTAAATGGTCTCGCGCCGCAGTATCTGAGTGAATTGCTAGTGTCCTACAATCCGCCACGCCTACTTCGATCAAAGGATGCAGGCTGCTTGTCAGTATCGCGTATTATGAAAACTACAGCTGGGGTAAGAGTTTTTTCTTACAAAGCCCCAAAATTATGGAATAGTCTTCCAATTAATGTTCGGGACTCAGACACAGTTTCAGTATTTAAGTCTAGGCTAAAAACCTATTTATTTAGCCAAGTATTTTTATAAATAGATTTGCCATAAGGTAAAGGAGCAGATCTGGGGGACTCATGGACGTAGAGTATAATGGTGAACTGGTATGTTTAGATGCTGTCTTCCTCACTCTCATTGATCACTCAGGTTTGTTGACTGTGAGGTGATTGTTTGCTTTACACTTCAGGGAGCCCTCATGTTTGTGTTTCCTTCTGGCTCTCACTTTTAGTTATGCTGTCATAGTTAGTCCTGCCGGAGTCCCTGCTTGCACTCTACAGTTAATATACATTCACATTAGACATTGTGACTGTGACTATACCTAATTGCCATCTCTCCTCTTCTTCTCTTCCTCCCCCTCTTTCCCCCTGTCTCCCCCTTTCACTCTTTCTCTCTCTCTGTCGAGCTACACATGTCATTCCTGAGCTGCCAGTGATCCAGACTCCCTCTGCCCTCCGGACCTGTCTGACCCATCCTGGTGCCTGGTTTCTGCTTGGAGATTTCGTCACATGGATGCCCCGTGTGTCTGGTGCCCGGCTTCTGCTTGGACATTTCGTCACATGGATGCCCTGTGTGTCTCTTTGGTATGCGTCTGGTGCCTGGGGATGATTCTCTCTACCTAGACGACGGTTCTGGCCTCGACTGGTGTTGGCAACTTTTTCTCTGAGGACTTGACATTCCGATAGTTCAGGACTGGAATTTCCTACAAGTCTACCTGAGTCTCCAATAACTACATGGACTCCATATTAACATCAACTAACATCAACTGTTACAGCTGACCTGCCTGCCACCTAACACACTGTATAAATCCAGATAATTTCATGCAGATAATTTTTCACCCAAATGAGGATGGATTCCCTGTTGAGTCTGGTTCCTCTCAAGGTTTCTTCCTATCACCATCTCAGGGAGTTTTTCCTTGCCACTGTCGCCCTCGGCTTGCTCACCAGGGACAAACTGACTATTTTGATTCATACGCATTCACATTCCATACAAACTTAAATAATTCTTTTGATTGTGTAAAGCTGCTTTGAGGCAATGTCAATTGCTAAAAGCGCTATACAAAATTTTTTTAATTGAATTAATGAGCTACAGTTGATTAACGCAACATTAATTTCAGTTTAAACAACATACAGCAAAATAAAAATGTACTGCCGCTGTATGGTGTTACATTTCGGCTTATTCCTGTCTAAAATTGATGTGCAGAAATTACGTTTTCACACGCTCAAACATTCTTGCACATGAACTAATTAACTGTAATTTTGCCTGCTCAAACACTGTCACTTTTGCTCACTTTGTGGTCTCCAGGGCTGCCAGATCACACCAAGTAAACCAGGCCAGATAAAATCTGTACTAGACTTCTTACTGTAATACAGATAAATACATACATACTGTAAAATACATACATTCTTTCATTGAAATTATTTAAACCAAAAAATATTCATCATAAATATTATAATTTTTATTTAAACATAGGACAACCTGAACGTTGTTTTCATATAAGACCATGGACATGATTTACTTCCTTTAAGTGTTCTTTAACTTCTAAGAGTATCAAATGGAAAGCAAGATTATATTTGTCGCTTTACATAGAGAATCATGATCCTTTGAAGCTCAGCATTCAGATGAAAATGAGACTATAATAATCAAGCTTTTTTCAAATATAAATGCCAGTGTCGATCCTTAAGGTCTGCACCCCATACTTTACTAAATTCTATTCATTTCTAACAACAGAAGATGATTCTAGTTATTCTTGTATTATACGTACCATATTCCTAATAATCCCAGGAACCAGTATTTGTTGAATACTCCATTGAAAAACAAGTGAAAAGCAGCTTTAACATGCTATTTCCTGTTCTGCTCACTAGATTTTCCCTTGTCACTCTGTATCATTGCTCCCATGTTGTTTGCTGTGTTTATTTTTGGAATGAGCCTTTTTTATAATGGTGAAGAACATTACATAAAGGCTCACTTACACCGAGCCTCATTTCACTGGATATTAGGGAGGTCAAACCACGCTCAGTGAAGACACATCACTTTATTTTCCTCAGTTAGCCGTGACTTTTAGCTTTGGGAACAGCATCAGAACGCATGCTCAGGCAACAAACAAAAGCGGGATGAAAAGGTCAGTGAGAGAGGACAGGCTTGTTACAGTGATGTGTCATGTATCAAAAACAAAACCGAGGGACTTTTTGTCTTCGCTCAACATTTTCAGTCAAAACTAAATAAACCAAAATAACACTCTGGCTACATAGTAGATATAGTGCTATACTGAACAAGACATGTTCTCATTTATCTCTTTTTTTCACACATTTTGTGTTTACTAACATACAGAACTGTAAAATGTCTAACAATTATTATTCAAAAGAATAATTGAAAATGTGCGTTTTTTTTTTTTACATAATAGTGCTAGTATATGTCCTGCCCAAAGAAACAGATTGGAAAGTTTTGTTCTGTTTGACAGTGGACAAAAGGCAACTATGAGGTTGAGTGTTTTATGGGTAATCCACTTTAAAAACCATATGTGTTTAAAGATCGATTCAGACTATACAAGTCTCAGTGAATAAGAAGAATATTCATAAAAATGGCGAGTAATACTGTTATTGTCTTGGCCTTGCATATCTTTCTATATGAAATCATTTTTGAAAATTGTTTTGTGCAGTCTGTACTTTTATTATGCTAATTAGGTCCAACCTCCTGTCTATGGCTCTGAGGCCACGTGAACTGAGACCTCGATATAATTTTCATTAAAACAACAATCATGGCTTTTTACGGAATCTGCCAATAAAAATCTTCACTTGTTTGGGTTTCCGACATCTCGTTTGTTTTGACACCTTGTCACATTACCGCTGCATTTGCAAACTCAATAATTACATTGATTAGATTAATTCATTAACGTCTGCCAAAGATGGGTAAGGATCAGTGTTCAATTATTCTTTTTTTTTTTTTTTTTTTCATTTTGTGTCAATTTATAAAAGTTGTGGTTTTACATATACAGTGAATGTAATCAATCACTAATAGAACATACCTCACTAGAGGGGTAGACAACTCTGGACCTGTCCAGATGTGGATATTTAAAATATTTATTTGTTTTGGCCTCCCGTCTGCAGAAACATGGAGTTTATGGTCATACTCCCAGATTACCAGTTTAGTAGGCAGCAAGACTAACCACTGGTAAACCTTGGGAAAATATATGATATCATTGGTTGAAATGAAAAAAGTGTATAGAGTGCTCTGCTGATCTGCTACCATCAGTCTACTCACTGTAGAAATAAGAAAAGAGACCTGCACGAATATCTGGCCCCAACCAAACTGAACACCTTTAGGATGAATCAGAAGGCCTGCTAGGTATCAGATATTCTCATCCAGGTTCTGTATCAAAATACACTAATGCTCGTGTAGGTTAAAGGGAAAATTAGCCATATTCCATAGCCATTATGTAATGGAAAGCCTGCTCAGAACAAAGGAGATTCCTGTTCTCCTTTTGAGTTCCACCAAAAATGGGGTACGACAAAGGGTGGAACAATGTGATGTTCGACAAGAACAAATAGCTATGATGGTCAGATGTCCACATTCAGTTACCCATATGGTTAACTGAATGTGGACATCTGACCATCATATTAAAGGTTATATAATAATACATTTCTAGATAAATGTTTGAGATAAATGTTACAAACATTTTGTTATACAAATTGCACCCGGTGCCTTGGTTGTGAACATTTCGCGCAACAATATAGGATAATTAAAGAAGCTCCCTTAACTTTTCAAATGCAACATTATTAAACTACACTCAAGCTTCAAAACACTACAGACCCATAGCAAACTTATGATATAGACATACGCAGAGGTAAAGTTCATGAAACCACAATGGATTGTCTCTGAACAGATGCACCATAAAATTTCAAAGCTTGCTCTCAGACTTTTTCTAAGGAAGATAAGACACGCGCAAACAGTCACTGAAAAAAATAGCTGCATGACTACCTGAAAGAAGCAGGAAAAAGTTATACAGAGTAACAAACAATATCCACATTCAACTGCATCCGATTAATCTCTTTTCCTACACCCCATAAAAAACTCACAGAGATGCGCTCTTAGAATCAGAACATTAAGAACAATATACTCTATTCAGCCAAAACAAAATAAAAAACTTTTTAGCACTAATTCATCTCATTATGTTTGGAAAAAAAGGTTTATAAAAACACCATCTTCACAGTGAAATACAGGGGTGGGAGTGTCACAGTATGGGGCTTCTTTTCTGGAAATGGTACAAACCCATTATACAACATCAAAACAGGCATGAATGGAGCAACATATATGAACATATTAGAGGAGAATTTCATAGACTCGCCCGAGAAACTGAATCTGAGAAGGAAAATCAACAAGACAATGACCCCAAACATAAAGACAAAACAGCTCAAGAAGGTCTGATAACTTCGATCCCATTGAAAATGTACAGTATGCCTCTTGAAATTGCATGACCATCAGAGGGCCCCTCATTACCTTAGGGAACTGAAAATGATTTTCCAAAGTGGGGAGGGGGGCAAAATTGAATCACAACTCTGCAAAAAAAGTTGATTACTTCTTATTACAAAAATCTTACAACATCTTTGAAACAAAGTATTAATATTGGTCATTTGTGATATCTAAATTCTTTTTCCACAGCAAGGTTGTTTGTTTTTCTAATGTGATTGTTTATGCCTTGGAATACATACATTATTCATTCAGATTTATAAGTGGAAATTTTAAATTAATAAATGCACTGCAGTTTTCTTGAATAAGAAAAACTAAAATGTCAGTTTAATGAACAGGAAAAAAGAGGCTGGTAATTGTCTTTTCAAAAGACAATTCTTGAACTTTTAATTACCACATAATGACCTATCTACCAAAAATAAATAAATTAACTATTATAGATAAAATTTATATGTTATTTTTGCGAGTGTTGTTCGACAGATTTAAAACTGGAGTTGTGTTTAATGTTATTATGCTATATAATATCAATTAAATGTTGGAGTTTTAATACAAAACTATAGCAAACACCAGTTTCAACTGTGTTTCTGTAGTAAATCAGACTGGCAGCATATTGGAACAAGGAAAAAGAAGCGTTGGATTTTGTAAACAAAACTTTTTTAATTATAAAGATTTTTGGAGATCATGAGAAAGATTAAAAACAATACAAAAACAATTTTAGCCTACACTGTATCATCATCTGCTATGTAATCAAATGCAATTAATTAAAAGACAACAGCCATTAATTTGTCCCAGTTGGTAGTTTACTTAACTGATCACATGACAGAAAGGAGTCATGTGATTTGCTGTTTAAGGATGCATCATGGAATGTACTGTATGTCATCTATGTAATGTGGTTATTCACTGAGTGGAGGTTGTTACATAAACTACCAATTTTTAACCTTTTTTGAACCTTGAGAAACACTGCAGCCTCTAGGAGTAAAAAAAGTTCCAAGAAATGAGGAGTGGCTCAATACTTTTGCACAGCATTATACTGTATACAGTATATTGGAAAATATCTGGTTAGTTTAAATGTGTGTAGGTGGTTGAAATTAGTACGTACAGCTCTGGTGACAGACAGGAAGCGGTCGTAGCTGATTAAGACTATGTTGAAGACGGAGGCAGTACAGAGCAAATAGTCCATCACGAGCCACAGCTTGCAGAGACCACGGCCCAGCATCCATCGTCCTGTCAAGATGTAGGGCATGTACACGGGGATACAGAACGCTCCTAAACAAACAATAATGACATTACATAACTCCATGACTTGAAATAATGAAGGATCTAAATGAGTAAGTCTTCATCATCTCACGCTTACATAGGAATCAGTCAAATAATGAACTCCATTCAATTGTTTCCTAGAGATCATCAGCAGCATGGTTTTCAATTCAAAGCCGAAGCCATTCTAAAGCACAAAGCATCTCTCATCTCTGCAGTCAAACATATCACGTCAAGGAGAAAAGAAAGTGATACTTCCCACAACTGCTTTAACTGCAGATGAAAGTGAGTCGCACAGGTCATTTATTTGAAAGTGGTCTTTCAAAATTGAATACAAAAAGCCTCATTAAAGCCACCTATAGGTAGGCCTATTGAGAGGTGAGGGTGAGGGTCAATTTTAGGACAGAGGAAGACTCATCATCCCCTGACATTTGCATACCAGCAAGAATTCTTTAGATGATCACACAAATGTTAGAGAGCTTTGACTATCTCTGCCTAAATTCTCCGTGCAGTGTGAATTGGCCACTTTGAAGCTCTTCCAGGGTTCCAAAAGCTATTAAGTAGAACGTGATGTTTCGATGTCTAACACCGGAGAGATTTCAAATGCCCAAATCAGCATTTCAGTAAAAAAGTACTTGCAAGACTTCGGATAAATCAATGATAGGCTTTCACGCTGACTCAAGAGAACTGATTAGAAGTGACAGTCCCAAAACCCATCAGAGACAATCAAGCATGCTCTTATCATCCATTTCTCAACCACAAGATTTTAAACCTAAGTGTCAGTTCCTGAAAAATCATCGTCAGTTATAAAGAATATAAAAAACAGGATACAAAAAGACAGGAGTTGAAACTAAAACATTTTGCACAAACCACTCAAACTGCGCCTCTCCCCCCCTCTCTCTCTTTGTGTCATGAGAAGATGATAGGAGTGCCTATTCTGAAGTGTTTTTTGGCAGCACAAGACCAATTTTGGTTGTTTTCTCTATTACTTTCAGAGCACTGCTGGCAAGGAAGAATAACTGGAGCATCTGAGGCGATAAGACATGATATTTATCCTCACTCAGACAGAACACTCAGGAGTTTGTGTGGGAGGCAGTGATGCACAAGTGACAATACAACAATGACCATGTAATTGTGAGCAAATGAGTCTTTGGATCAATGTGTAGATCGCAGTGGAGGGGTGGAGAAGAAACGTCCCCAGCTCAGTTGAATATTCCTAGTAATACACCTGCACTGGAGAAATGGGCTGCCCAAAGGCATGACAGACAATTACACAGTAATAAAAAAGTGAATGAAAACAGCAGGTTTATTATTCTACATACTGTACACATACTGTAACTAAACTGTAACTGTTTGTTAATAACAGTTCACTTTTATATGATTTATTTTTCTCTGTTGATGTTTGGACAACACTGTATTTGCATTTTCATCATGCCAATGATCAATTTAATATCACCAGTTTAGCAAAGATGTGAAATAAGCACAAATTATATGAATATGGGATACATTTTGCACCTTGAATGATTTCCTGTCTCCTCACTTGTTCCCTCACTGATAAGATAATATTACCTTAATATTAATAATAAGATCTTAGTCGGCTATGAGATAAAATGACTATAATTGTAATAACGCTCAGGCACAAAAAAGCAAACATACTACCTACCGACTAGAAAATCAGATATAGCCAAATTAAGGAAGAAGTAGTTGCTCTGATTTCGGAGGCTCTTGTCCACGACGAAGGCAAAGATGACCAGCGCGTTTCCCACGACCACCACGACCACCAGGATCATCATTAAGGCGGCCAGGAGCACAGTGGCACCGCCGACGCCCGGCTGCTCAGCACTCGAGTTACTACTGTGTCCAGAGAAACAGGTTAGCATCATTGTCCTCTCCGCGCTGCCGTTAACTCAAACACATCAGGCGACTTCACACACATTATCCGTTGCTATTTAAAAAAAAAAAAAAAAAAAACCGTCGAAGTGCCTTTTCTTTCTTTGACTGAGGAGGCTGAATGTAAAATCTTATTTTCTCCGCTTTCGTCAAAAAAAAAGTTCACGGGTAACATTATATGCCTGTAACTAATATAGTTTTCTGTAGCAAAAAAGTCCAAATGTTAGAATAAAAAATTATTTTCCGTGTGGCCAATTAACGATAATCATTATTTTCCAGAGGAACTTCATCCGAGAGAAAAAAACAATGAAAATAAAAAAATATATATATAAACCCAGTTTTCACTTTCTGGAGAGCTGAGGAGATAACCACCGGCTGACTGAGCGCGCGCCTAAGCAGCGCGTGAGTAAAATTCTTCGCGCCACCCTTCCCTTTATTACAGCACTACAGGCTGCGTCCCAAACCTGCACCCTATTCCTTCACGTAGAACGCCTACACGATGGTAACTATGGTAACCTGTTATCGAGTCTTTCTCTTTGCAACATTCTAGTAAGTACACAAGAATGGGATTTAGAACGCAGCCTTTGGCCGCTGACCACGGAAGGTAAAGCGCAGTTGCTGAAGTGTGAATGCTACCTGTGTGACAGGGAGAAATACTTATTAGTTAGTTAAACAATTTGTATTCCAGAATACAAAAAACTCAAGTTTTTGAATCCTGAACAAATTATTGTGAAACGTGAAGCGCCCTGGCACCCCTAGTCAGATATGAGTACTGTATTATTATTGGTGGCCAGGCACGTGCAGAGGGGGTCCAGGATGCCTCAAGTGCCCTTTTCTTGTTTTCTTTTTTTATTTTATTTATTTATTTATTTATTTTTAATGTGTACAGTATGTGCAGCACTGTCGCCTTGCACCTCCAGGGTCTGGGTTCGATTCCCCGGCCAGGCTCGATTCCCCTCTCTGTGTGCATGGAGTTTGCATGTTCTCCCCGTGCTTGGTGGGTTTCCTCCGGGTACTCCGGTTTCCTCCCACAGTCCAAAGATATGCAGGTTAGGCTAATTGGTGTTCCTAAATTGCCCGTAGTGTGTGAATGGGTGTGTGAGTGTGTGTGTGTGTCCTGCGATGGATTGGCACGCTGTCCAGGGTGTACCCCGCCTAGTGCCCGAAGTCTCCTGGGATAGGCTCCAGGTCCCCAGCGACCCTGAACACAGGATTAAGCGGTATAGAAAATGAATGAATGAATGTGTATGTGCGTATGGAGCCCTGTCTTTGCCCCTCAACAATAAAATGTATCTATTAATCTCAATTTTGCTAAATAAAAGTATCTGGCTTGCATCAGTCACATGACTGCCATTAACCAATGCTCGCCCTTGAGTGCAGAGCGCGCTCGTTACGAGCCGGGTACGAGCTCGCAAAGTGCACGCGCATTTTCTGCAGGCTGGCTGGTGCGGAGCTGGAGGAGAAGCAGGCAAATTAATTGGAAGGTGCAGACTGCAACAAAACAGTAAATAGGGTGTACAGCGCAAATAGTCTATACCCGGGGTACTCAATAGGCGGGCTACGGTCCACATCCGGACCCAAATACAGGTCCTTCTCAAAAAATTATAAGATTAGCAAAAGATTCCTGAGGCTTTTAAAAACTCCCAGCCTGGTTCATTACTCAAAACCGCAATCATGGGTAAGACTGCCGACCTGACTGCTGTCCAGAAGGCCATCATTGACACCCTCAAGCAAGAGGGTAAGACACAGAAAGAAATTTCTGAACGAATAGGCTGTTCCCAGAGTGCTGTATCAAGGCACCTCAGTGGGAAGTCTGTGGGAAGGAAAAAGTGTGGCAGAAAACGCTGCACAACGAGAAGAGGTGACCGGGCCCTGAGGAAGATTGTGGAGAAGGACCGATTCCAGACCTTGGGGGACCTGCGGAAGCAGTGGACTGAGTCTGGAGTAGAAACATCCAGAGCCACCGTGTACAGGCGTCTGCAGGAAATGGGCTACAGGTTGCAAATTTTGCATGTCATTCGGAAATCAAGGTGCCAGAGTCTGGAGGAAGACTGGGGAGAGGGAAATGCCAAAATGCCTGAAGTCCAGTGTCAAGTACCCACAGTCAGTGATGGTCTGGGGTGCCAAGTCAGCTGCTGGTGTTGGTCCACTGTGTTTTTATCAAGGGCAGGGTCAATGCAGCTAGCTATCAGGAGATTTTGGAGCACTTCATGCTTCCATCTGCTGAAAAGCTTTATGGAGATGAAGATTTCATTTTTCAGCATGACCTGGCACCTGCTCACAGTGCCAAAACCACTGGTAAATGGTTTACTGGCCATGGTATTACTGTGCTCAATTGGCCTGCCAACTCTCCTGACCTGAACCCCATAGAGAATCTGTGGGATATTGTGAAGAGAAAGTTGAGAGACACAAGACACAAGAATCTGCAAAAGGATTCCCGACCAAGTATTGAGTGCAGAACTGAACATAATTATTTGAAGGTTGACTTTTTTTGTATTAAAAACACTTTTCTTTTATTGGTCGGATGAAATATGCTAATTTTTTGAGATAGGGATTTTGGGTTTTCATGAGCTGTATGCCACAATCATCAATATTAAAACAATAAAAGGCTTGAACTACTTCAGTTGTGTATAATGAATCTAAAATATATGCAAGTCTAATGTTTATCAGTACATTACAGAAAATAATGAACTTTATCACAATATGCTAATTTTTAGATTAAATCTGGACCGACGCCAAAAACAAACATCCTAATTTTATCATATTCAAAATGAGTTCTCAATGAAGTGCGCAACTGTGTTTCCACGCGATATATCCGAGTCTTCTAGTGATGGGTCGTTCATGAATGATTCTTTCTTTTTGAATGAATCCTTAACGTGACTCAGAAGAACGAGTCGTCTGCGAGAGTGATTCGTTCATTTTCTACTGGGCACGCATGCGCAAATCATCGCAAAACCTCCGTAGGTTATGTACAGGAATTGAAGCAGCGAATTTAAGAGTGAGTGGACAGAAAAATATGCATTCGTTCTCCCCGTGGGAAGCAGAAAACCAATGTGCTTAATCTAGCAATTAAAAGTGGTCCTTTCAAATTTATATTTGAGTACCCCTGGTCTATAACAACAAATGAATTGAAATAAATGAGCGTGCTGTTTGTGCAATAGCGTGACAAACATTACCTGTCCTTTTATGAACTGCACAAGTAGTGGTGGTCATTAACTGCTAGCTGGGTTAAGGGTGTTACAAGGGTGTCTGTAGCTCTGTGTCCACCGTTTTAGGGAACATGTTTTGTTTTAAAGTAAGTTACAGGACTTTTCCCTTCTTTTCTGGAGGGTTTTTATTTCACTAAAAACAATCTAATATGGATATCCACATAATTATGGATTATAATATTTATTATATAAATGTAAATGTGTCAAAATGTGCAGCAGTAATCCTTCAACAGCAACATTGTACGCCATCAGGTAAAGCATAGGCTACATTTGCTTTGCAATGTCCCCACCTGATGATAGTCATACAGTATGACGCAATTCCATATTAGATTCGTCATGAATGTGAGTTGTTATTCAGCCTGTTCTATCTTTTTTAACTTTGAGCATTACATTTACATTTACATTTAGGCATTTGGCAGACGCTCTTATCCAGAGCAACTTACATTTTTATCTCATTACACATCTGAGCAGTTGAGGGTTAAGGGCCTTGCTCAAGGGCCCAACAGTGGCAACTTTGTGGTTGTGGGGTTTGAACCTGGGATCTTCCGAACCGTAGTCCAATGCCTTAACCACTGAGCTACCCCTGGCCACCCACCCCTTTAAATGTCTCTGCACGGCCCTGTTGGTGGCACTGTAGTAGGTGTCTTGCCTACCATGTGTAAGGCTTGGTTTAATTGCCAGCCAATGCCCAAACCCCAGCCACTGGCATGGATAAAATGGGAGGGTTGCATCAGGAAGGGCATTCGGTGTAAAACCTCTGCCAAGTTGTTGTATGGATCAGTTAGTCCGCTGTGGCGAACCCTCAACGGGAGCAGCAGAAACCTAGTAGTTAATTCACTCTCACTCATCATCTATGCATACTGCATAATCCTGTTTACAGGGTTGTTGTAAGCCTGGAGCCTATCCCTCGAGACTTAGTGCATGAAGTCGGGTACACCCTAGACTGGGTGCCAATCCATTGCATGGAACATACTCACACGCTCATTCGCACACTACAGGCAGTTTGGGAATGCCAGTTAGCCAGAGGTGGAAAGAGTAATAAAATTTTGTACTCAAGTACAAGTACTGTTACCATTATAAAAATCTACTCAAGTAAAAGTAGCTCATTAAAAAATTTACTCAGATTAATATGAGTAATTAACTACTAATAATTAATACATTAATATGTCATGTGCCTAGGGTTAATTATAATAGTAATAATATATTTGATAATACTCATATAATATATTTGATAATAATAATATGAATTTTTGATTGTGATGTCCTAATATATTTGACAGAGATTTTGTGGGGGTGCAATCAGTGGCAGGGGGGCATTTTAGCGCATAACACCAACTTTACCGCGGTTCACCTCCAGTGCTCAAATATCCCCCTCCTGGTCGCGAGTGCGAGTGACGTCATTCCCCATACAATCCCGCCCCACAGTATAGACCCGCCCCTGACGCTGATTGACAGGTTTCTGTGGAACGTGTTGGAAATGCAATTGCAAATGGATTAGCGATTGCGTTTGAGTTTTGGCCGGCTTGATGCGCGGTGCAGAGAAAGTGAAAACGCAAACGTCGTGATTGATTTTGCTGTTTAAATATGACAGGTTCATGACGTGTAAGACCTGGGAAATACAAATGCAAATGGACTTTGTTTTTTCATTTGAAATTTGGCAGTCAGTGTGCGCTCGCGAAGGCGAAACAGCAAACGGTAATGCAAAGTTTGCAATTGCATTTGAATTATGGCACACTTTGTGCATCCACATATGGGAAACGCAATTGCAAATGCAATTTGCAATTGCATTTGAATATTGTCCGCGATATCGCTCCATATGGAAGGTCAGGTAGCTGCCGATGTCAGAAAACCTGGAGTGGAGTCTGGAGCGGCGCGACCAGGACATGATACACACACGCGGCGCAACGGAGCATTTATACAAAGCATAATATTTTTATTATTTTATCATTTTCATTCATTTATTTTTTACTCAGTAGCGAATATGATTTAAAATGTAGCGAATTACAATACTTCAAACAAAACGTACTTAAGTAAAAGTAAAATTACAGATTTTTAAAACTACTTTAAAAAGTAGAAATACACAAAAAAGCTACTCAATTACAGTAACGCGAGTAAATGTAATTAGTTACTTTCCACCTCTGCAGTTAGCCTAATTTGCATGTCTTTGAACAGTGGGAGGAAACTGGAGCATCCAAGGAACTCTAAGCATGGGGAGTCAATTTCAATTCAGTTTTATTTATAGTCATTGTCTTAAAGAAGCTTTACAGAATCAAATAACTAATAATTAGGGAAATGAGCATGAAAACTGTGAGAAAATATGAATACATTATAATCAATGAGCAAGCCAAGGGTGATGGTGGCAAGGAATAACTTCCTGAGATGGCAATAGGAAGAAACCTTGGAAGTAACCAAACCCAACAGGGAGCCCATCCTCATTTGGGTGATATCGGATAGCAGGCATTGATCTGCAGTCATGCTGTGCATAAGATCTAAGAAGGAGTAGCAGTAGTAGTAGTGATATGAATGTTACATGTGAAACTGAATGATATGAAGTCAATTGAGAGGCTGGTTGTGAAGCAGCCAAACCATCAATAGTCAAACCATAACTAGACCCCTTGCAGTTTGCGTATCAGCCCCACATTGATGTGGAGGACACCATCATCTTTTTATTGCACAGAGCTTACACCCATCTTAAGGAGGCCAGTAGCACGGTAAGAGTCAGTTTTTTTTGCTTTCAACACCCTAAGCAATAAGGTTATATGATATACTCAGCAATAAGCTACTGGACATACAGATGGAAACCACACCGGCGACCTGCATAACCAACTACCTCATAGGTCGATCACAGTACTTGAAGTTGCTGAACATAGTTCATAGTGCGCAGCACAGTGGTCCCTTTCGGAGACTGCCCTGTCTCCCTTTCTGTTCACACTCTATACGTCTGACATGAGATACTACTCACAGTCCTATCACCTGCAGAAATTTTCCATTGATTCACTTCCAATGCCATTGTGGGCTGCATCATGAATGGCCAGGAGCATGAAGGACAACTTCATTGAATGGCAAACAGAAACCCCTGCAACTCAATGTTTTAAAGACAAAAGGACTGGTGTTTTACTTTACGAAGCTGAAAACCTCAAATCAACATCAGAGGACTGAGGTGGAGTTGTGGAAAGCTATAAGTACACATAGACAATATCCTAGACTGATCTAAACACACTGATGAGCTGTATAAGAAAGGTTAGAGCCGTGTGTATTTTCTCAGGAGACTCAGGTCTTTCAATGTCTGCAGAACCACGCTGCAGATGTTTTATGACTCAGTGGTTAGCAGTGCCATCTTCTGTGCTGTAGGGTGTTGGGGTTGCAGAGTAAAGACAGCCGATGCCAACAGACTCAACAAACTTATTAGACATTCAGCTGTAGACTGAGACCACTGAGAAGCACCACAGAACGCCACAGGAGGTCTTTCCTTCCTGTGGCCTCAAACTTTATAAGTCATCCCTCTTCTGTAGGGAGGAGAGCTAAAATAATGGTTACTGCATAGAAACAATGGTTGCACTAGCCATACCTCTTTAATTTGTATGCCTGGGTTCTTCAATATTATGTGCAATATAATTTAACAATATAATGTTAAATATCGCTTAGCAGAAGCACAAGAATCTTCCCTTATCTTATCATCAAATAATGATGGAATGCCTATTACAACAATCCTGGGACATCTATGGAAAGTTGACACAGTGACACAGAGCAAACATGTTTTTTTAGCTAGCACAACACTGGAAACTTACTAAAATGTGCTGATCATCATACAATAAAGTTCATACAAAATATACTAAACAGCACAATAACATCATAACTTGCTTGCTTGGAAAATTAGTCTCTGGATATGAAGGCTTTCTGTAAAAGGAACAAAAATATTTTTAATGTAATTTCTTTACAAACAAACTTTAATCCATAATTATTATCAATGGATTTTAGACCACATGTCAAATGTATTTATATGTCAAACTTTGTGGAGACTTTCAAAATTAAATAAAATCAGATCAAATTAAAAACAGGATCAGATTCATAGCTAAAATATTTACTAAATATTTATTAAATTTATTTGTTAAAATAATTTAATTAAACCTTGAGACTCAAGGGGGAACCCATTCACGTCTGGGTGACAATACCCAATCCTGTGTGTGACAATCAATCCTTACTCTTCCATAGATACACTATTTAATTTTCAATTCAATAAAATTTTATTTTTATAGCGCTTTTAACAATTGACATTGTCTCAAAACAGCTTTACACAATCAAAAGAATTATTTAAGTTTGTATGGAATGTGTATGAATCAAAATGGTCAGATAGTCCCTGGTGAGCAAGCCGAGGGCGACAGTGGCAAGGAAAAACTCCCTGAGATGGTAATAGGAAGAAACCTTGAGAGGAACCAGACTCAACAGGGAACCCATCCTCATCTGGGTGAAACAGATAGCAGGAAATGATCTGCATTTATACTGTGTGTTAGGTGGCAGGCAGTTCAGCTATGCTAGTTGATGTTAATTGATGTTAAAATGGAGTCCAGGTAGTTATTGGAGACTCAGATAGACTTGTAGAAAGTTCCAGTCCTGAACTATCTAATTGTCAAGTCCTCAGAGAAACAGCTAACAACACCAGTCGAGGCCAGAACCATCTTCTAAGTAGATAGAATCATCCCCAGACACCAGACGCATCCCAAAGAGACACACGGGGCATCCATGCGACGAGACCTCCAACCAGAAACGGGGCACCAGGATGGATCAGATAGGTCCGGAGGGCAGAGGGAGTCTGGATCACTGGCAGCTCAGGAATGACATGTGTAGCTCGACAGAGAGAGAGAGGGAGAAAGAGTGAAAGGGGGAGACAGGGGGAGAGAGGAAAGAGAAAGAGGGGGCGAAAGAGAAGAAGAGGAGAGATGGCAGTTAGGTATGGTCAAAGGCACATAATGTATAATGTGAATGTATATTTACTGTAGAGTGCAAGCAGGGACTCCGGCAGGACTACTGTAACTATGACAGCATAACTAAAAGGGAGAGCCAGAAGGAAACACAAACATGAGGGCTCCCTGAGATGTAAAGCAAACAATCACCTCACCGTCAACAAACCTGAGTGATCAAATGAGAGTGAGGAAGACAGCATCCAAACATACCAGTTCACCATAATACTCTACGTCCATGAGTCCCCCAGATCTGCTCCTTTACCTATGGCAAATCTATTTATAAAAATTCTTGGCTAAATAAATAGGTTTTTAGCCTAGACTTAAACACTGAGACTGAGAATTTGGAAGACTATTCCATAATTTTGGGGCTTTGTAAGAAAAAGCTCTGCCGCCAGCTGTAGTTTTCATAATACGCAGTACTGACAAGCAGCCTGGATCCTTTGATCGAAGTAGGCGTGGCGGATCGTAAGACACTAGCAGTTTGCTCAGATACTGCGGCGCGAGACCATTTAATGCTTTATATGTCAAGAGTAGTATTTTAAAATCAATGCGCATTTCCCAGGGAGCCAATGTAGTGAAGATAGGATAGGGGTGATGTGCTCATATCTTCTGGTTCTAGTGAGGACTCTCGCTGCTGCATTCTGGACTAGTTGAAGCTTGTTTATGCACCTAACAGAACAACCAGACAGTAAGGCATTACAATAGTCCAACCTAGAAATGATAAAAGCATGAACTAGTTTTTCTGCATCGTTTAGCGCCAATATATTTCTTATCTTGGCAATATTTCTGAGGTGAAAGAATGCTATCCTGGTGATATTATCTACATGAGATTCAAATGAAAGGCTGGAATCTATAATCATGCCGAGGTCTTTTACTGTTGCACTTGATGGAACAGAAAGGCCATCTAAAGTTACGGTGTGATCTAAGATTTTACTTCTAGCTGTATGCGGTCCTATGACTCCTATGAACTTCTGTCTTATCCGGATTTAGCAGAAGGATTTAGCAAAAGTTAATTAGCATCCAATTTCTTATGTCCTGCACACATTGCTCAACTTTAGTAAGATGGTTTTTCTCATCAGGTTTTGTTGAGACGTATAACTGTGTGTCGTCAGCATAACAATGAAAACTAATACCATGCTTACGGATTATGTTGCCCAGAGGAAGCATGTAAAGGGAAAAAAGCAGTGGGCCTAAAACTGAACCCTGCGGAACGCCAAACTCCACTAGAGAACATGCAGAATAATCGCCATTTAAGTCTACATACTGATAACGATCGGTCAAATAGGATCTGAGCCAGGAGAGGGCTGTACCCTTAATTTCTACTACATTTTCTAATCTGTGAAGAAGAATAGCATGATCAATGATGTCAAAAGCTGCACTGAGGTCGAGTAATACAAGCATAGTTACACAACCCTGATCAGAGGCCAATAGGAGGTCATTTACTACTTTAACAAGTGCTGTTTCTGTGCTGTGATGAGGCCTAAATCCTGACTGATACAGTTCATGTATGCCATTTCTATGTAGATATGAGCATAGCTGCTCCGCTACTATCTTTTCCAGAATCTTAGAGATAAAGGGGAGGTTTGATATTGACCTGTAATTGGACAGCTGACAGGGGTCGAGGTCAGGTTTCTTAATTATTGGTTTGATAACTGCTAATTTAAAAGATTTTGGAACATAACCAATGCTGAGTGAGGAATTAATTATTCTCAACAGCGGTTCTGTTATTACTGGTACTATCTGTTTAAGAAAATGTGTCGGTATAGGATCTAATATACAGGTTGATGAATTTGCAGAAGAGATGAGTGAAATTAGTTCATTCTCTTCAAGGGGAGTAAAGTATTCTAGGTTCGAATCTGACATGGCTAGGTTAACATCTGTATCAATTACATTGTTTGGTTTCAAAGCCTCAATTTTATGCCCGATATTTACAATTTTATTATAAAAAAAGTTCATGAAGTCCTCACTATTGCATAATGTTGTTGTGGAGATTTCTGTAGTGGTCTTATTTCTGGTTAATTTGGCTACGGTATTAAATAAAAATCTAGGATTATTTTTATTTTCTTCTATAAGAGTGGAGAGATACGTTGATCTACTGTAGCTACACTAATGCCTCTTTTCCACTGCATAGTACGGCACGACACAGTTCAGTTCAAATCACTTCGGTTCGGCTCAGTTTGGCTCGGTTTGCGCTTCCACTGCAGTTTAGTAACGCTTTAGAGTGGGCGGGATTATTCACGTCGTTTTAGTTGCGGCGCCTCTAATGCCGTGACATCATCGTAAACGCGCCACAAACAAACACACAACAATGGAGCATATCGACGGCATGGTGTTCTTCATTCTCGGCATGTGGTTGTTTTTAACAGCGAGACGAAGGAGTTTTTTTAAAAGAGGCTGATGGCAGCCAAAGAAAAATTTTGGTTAATACAAAAAGGTGCGTCCGATCCTTCTCTGGCTGTTCTAAATATAGCGGTTATGTTGTGTCTCGTGTCGCAAGCTCAGTGACGCAGTAATGAAGATTTTCTCCGGCCAATCAGTGACCAGCAGAGTTTACACGTCACGTTTTGGTAACGGTTCGGCGCGCTGGGAACCTCGGCTGAGGTGGTACTAAAAAAAGGACCAGGTACCATGTACTGTTCCCAGTGGAAAACCCCCGAAAAGTGAGTTGAACTGAACCATGTCGTGCCGTACTATGCAGTGGAAAAGCGCCATAAGAGCTTTCCTATAGTTCAGGATGCTCTCTTTCCATGCTATTTGAAATACTAACAATTTAGTTTGACGCCATTTATGCTCTAATTTCCGAGCGGTCTGTTTTAAAGTGCGTGTGTGATCGTTATACCAGGGAGCGAGTTTCTTATCTCTAATAATTTTTCTTTTAGCTGGAGCTACATTATCTAGGGTATAACGGAAGGTCGACTCTAAATATTCAGTCGCCTGATCGAGTTCTGTGGGGTCAGACTGTGACCTAATCGAAGTTGATAACTCTGGGAGATTACTGGTAAAACTGTGTGGTAGTTGATGTGAATGTACGTTTAATACGGTAGCGCGGTGCTGTGCGTACATTATCACTGTGACACACTTGAATGGAGACAAGATAGTGATCTGATATAACTTCAGACAGTGGAATTGTGAATACATTTCTTATACTTTATCCGAAAAATATTATTAAGTCTAAAGTGTGACCTGCTTTATAAGTGGGTCCTACTACACACTGATTTACTCCTACTGAGTCCAGTATGGACATAAATACTGTTCTCAGAGGGTCTTCTGGATTCTCAAAATGTAACGGTACGGCAAGTCACGCCCTCTGCTCGAGCCAAGTCATGATCTCCAGCGATTCCTTTCCACATTCCATCCCGTTGCCTCCGTTTTACCGCCTCATTCATTCATGCTCGAGCACACCTGTGCCTCATCTCATTCATCACATCGACTCAATATAACTCCTCCTCAGACAGCGAACTCTTGCCGAATTATTGCGTGCTCCAAGCCAAGTGTTTTTTCTGTGCCTAGTATCTTTGCCAAGTAACACCGTTTTCCCTCTCACGTTGTTGACCCTTTTTTCACCAAGGTTCCCTTTCTCTGGAACCTGCAGGCTGAGGATGCATTCACCAACCTAAAACTTAGGTTCACATCTGCACCCATTTTGATCATCCCGGATCCGTCTCTCCAGTTTGTGGTGGAGGTGGACGCCTCCGAGTCAGGAGTTGGGGCCGTCTTGTCTCAAAGGTCCCTCAAGGATAATAAGTTGCACCCCTGCTCCTTTTTCTCCCGCTGTCTCTCCTCTGCTGAAAGGAACTATGACATAGGAGATCGGGAGCTGTTGGCGGTCAAACTTGCCCTAGAAGAGTGGAGACACTGGTTAGAGGGAACTTCCTCTCCATTCCTGGTCTGGACCGACCACAAAAACCTGGAGTACCTCAGGTCAGCCAGGAGGCTCAATGCCCGTCAGGCCAGGTGGAGCCTATTTTTCTCCCGTTTTGATTTCTCGCTCTCATATCGCCCGGGCTCCAAAAATGGGAAGCCTGACGCCCTATCTCGGCAGTTCTCCACTCCCCATGAACCAGTGCCGGCCGAGACAATCCTGCCTCCTCGTTGCCTTGTGGCGGCCGCAGTCCTGGATATTGAATCGCTGGTGAAGAATGCGCTCAATCGGGAGCCAGGCCCCAGCAACGTTCCCCCAGGCCTTCTCTTTGTCCCAGCGTCTGTCCGATCTCGGGTGCTGGAATGGGGACACAGCTCTCGAATTGCCTGTCATCCGGGGAGAGCCCGCACCCTATCCCTCCTTCAACAACGGTTCTGGTGGCCTTCTATGAAGACTGATGTTCAGGGGTTTGTGACAGCCTGTGACACTTGCATCAGGAACAAGTCAACCAACAAACCCCCTGCTGGGTTCCTGAACCCCCTCCCAGCCCCTCGCCGCCCCTGGTCTCATATCGCTCTGGACTTCATTACCGGCCTCCCCAATTCTGAGGGCAACACCTGTATACTGACCATAGTCGATCGCTTCTCAAAGGCTGCCCATTTCGTTCCCTTGCCAAAGCTCCCGTCAGCCAAGGAAACGGCCGAGCTGATGGTCCTCCACGCCTTCCGTCTGCATGGTCTCCCCTCCGACATTGTCTCTGACCGTGGCCCCCAGTTCTCAGCAGAGTTCTGGAAGACATTTTGCAGACTAATCGGAGCAACACCCAGCCTATCCTCTGGTTATCACCCTCAGTCAAATGGACAGACAGAGAGATTGAACCAGGAGCTAGAGAAGGCCTTAAGGTGCATGGCCTCAAGGGACCCAACCACATGGAGCAGGACACTCCCCTGGATAGAGTATGCGCACAACTCTCTGCCAACCTCAGCTACAGGCCTCTCTCCATTCCAGTGCTGCTTGGGCTATCAGCCTCCACTGTTCCCATCCCAAGAAGAGGAAGCAACAGCACCGTCAGCTCTGTCTTTCGTACGCCGCTGCAGGAGAGTGTGGTCCCAGGCCAGAACCCGTCTCCTACGCACCATCAGTACCTTCAAGCGGCAAGCTGACCGACGCCGCTCAGCAGCCCCCAGGTACAGAGTGGGTCAGAGGGTGATGCTGTCCACCCGGGACATTCCCATCAAAACAACCACCCCCAAATTGTCCCCCAGGTTCATCGGACCATTCACCATCACCAAGGTAATCAACCCCATTGCCGTCAGGCTTTCCTTACCCCTAGCTATGCGCCGCATCAACCCAACATTTCACGTTTCGCAACTCAGGCGACTGGTCCCCTGCCCTCTATCCCAACCCACCCGCCCTCCCCCTCCTCCTCAACTCATTGACGGAGATGAGGTTTTTGCAGTACGCAAGCTGCTAAGAGCCCGACGCCGAGGCAAAGGCCTACAGTACCTCGTCGACTGGGAGGGTTATGGGCCAGAAGAGAGAAGTTGGGTTCCTGCCAGGTTCATTGTCGACCCAACTCTAATCTCAGACTTCCACCGGCAGCACCCAGAGGCACCAGTTAGGACGCCCGGTGGCGCCCATAGGAGGGGGGGTACTGTAACGGTACGGCAAGTCACGCCCTCTGCTCGAGCCAAGTCATGATCTCCAGCGATTCCTTTCCACATTCCATCCCGTTGCCTCCGTTTTACCGCCTCATTCATTCATGCTCGAGCACACCTGTGCCTCATCTCATTCATCACATCGACTCAATATAACTCCTCCTCAGACAGCGAACTCTTGCCGAATTATTGCGTGCTCCAAGCCAAGTGTTTTTTCTGTGCCTAGTATCTTTGCCAAGTAACACCGTTTTCCCTCTCACGTTGTTGACCCTTTTTTCACCTCTAGTTACGTCTTTGCTTCACGAATCGGAACTGTTTGCTACGTTGACTGATTACCCGGCTTTGAATCTTTGCTTTCACTCTCGACTTTGACTCTGTTAACACCCATAGGATTGCTGCAGGTTGTATCTCACTCTGCTGCTGCGCTCTCTCTGCCGGCGCGTCGGATTCAGCGCGCGCTCAACGGACTTCAGCTCTCCACACAGCTGCGCTCGCCCTGCTCCTGCCTTCGCTCTACCTGCGCGTTCTCAGTCGCGCCCGCTCTGCAGGACACTGCGCATGCTCTGTGTCACTCGCTCCTTGGCTCCTGTTCACAGCCTCGGCCAAGCCACGCCACAGGTCGTCTCAAGGAAAGTTTTTGTTTTTCCATTCTCTGTTTCACTTTCTTATCCAGAGTTTGAATCCATAGTACTGAAACCAAGAAAGTAACTTTCCTTTTTATTATAACGCTCCTTCTGTTTGACTCTCATATTTTGCATTAAGATCAGTGATTTTGAAATAAAGTCTGTTTTGTCTGCTTTTGGGTTCCCTAAGCCTGCCTCACACGGTCCAGCCCGTGACACAAAATGAATGTTAAAATCTCCGGCAATTAACGCTTTGTCTACAGAAACGACTAGGTTTGAGATGAAATCTGCAAATTCACTAAGAAATTCAGAATACGGCCCTGGAGGTCTGTAAATTATAATTAGTGGAATCGACTGAGCTGACTTAATATACTTAAATACACTTACAGTATGTTACTATAAAGAATTTCAAATGAGTTAAATTTGTGTCCGTGTTTTTGTACGATAGACAGATTATCATTATGAATAACTGCGACGCCTCCTCCTCTACCAGCTAACCGAGGCTGGTGTATGTAGCTGTACCCAGGAGGACTAGCTTCATTTAGAGCTACATACTCGTCCTGTTTAACCCATGTTTCAGTTAAACAGAGTATATCAAACTCCTGATCTGTGATAATTTCATTAACAATAACCGCTTTTGATGCGAGAGATCTAATATTTAACAGTCCTAGCTTCAGATCAGAGGTGCCGGCTGCGCATTCAGTATGATCCGAGTTTGTGGTCTTTATGTTAATTAAATTATTAAAACAGACTTTCTGAGTCTTTCTACATTTTTGCTTAGATCGGGGAACAGACACAGTCTCAATAAGGTGAACCCTGAGTGACGACTCTATGCAGCTAGCAGACGGTTGGTTTAGCCTGTCTGTCTGCTCCCTGGCCTGGGCTCTGGATTGTCACCGATTAACTAGACCTCTACTGAGACTATGAGCTATACTACAGGAAATGAGAGCAGCACCTTCCCGAGTGGGATGGACACCAGCTTTGCCCTCAAAGGTCTTCCCATTGTCTATGTAGCCCACATTATTTTCGGAGCACCACTTGGACATCCAGTGGTTCAGCGACCATAACCTGCTGTAAGCTATTTAACCAGATGTATGTGGATATCTACAGTATTACACCCATACCTGATTCTTCCCAAAACTGTTGCCACAGTCCTGGAAGCGAACTACTGCATAGAATGTCTTTGTATGATATCGCTTTAAGATTCCTCTTCACGGGAACTATGAGGCCCAAACCCATTCCAGCATGATAGTACCTCTGTGCATAAAGGCATGGTTTAAGTGGAAGAGCTTAAGTGACCAGTATGAAAATCTGACCTGAACAATACTGAACACATCAATTGCGCCCAAAGTCTTTTCTTTAGGCTCTCCATACAGTATGAGTTCTCCCATTCTCTCCAGCAGCAAGTAATTCTTAAATGAAGCCCCAAGGAGAAGTAAAGCATCAGGGTCAGCATTTTGGCACCTCAAGACTAGCAGGTGTCTTTATTTGTACAGCAGATAAAATGGTGCCAAAACAAATCATAATGTTCTCCAAACCCAAGTAGGATAATTAATGCAGTGAATGGCACAGTATATTCATGATTCAATACTTAAGCAAAGTACTGTACGTATTTTCTCATATCAATACCCCCTGCCCTGCATTCTGCTACTACACAGAGAGACTGTAAGTAAGAAATTCATTATACTTGTACTCATATCAATATTACACAATCAAGAGTGCTGTTTTACCGAATATCAGCACGTCTATGATTATCTATGACCACGTGACAGCCGTGACAATTTTCAGTATAATGGAAAGTGTGATTTTTTTCAATTCGATATTTTGGAGAAAGTAACAGTTGTTAGCAAAATATCTTTTAACATTTTTCACACTTAGTTTACAGTATATTATTTTTCTAATGATAATTTAAAGGAATATACAGTAGGTTCTATGCATAAGACAAGATGTGTTAACAGTTCATCATGCGTAGGAAAGATGATTCTGTGTGTTTACAAAGAAATTACAATCATGTAGAGAATGTTTTGTGCATGAATTTACATTTTGCTAAAGTGTTAATTTCCCTTGTGTATGGATACCTGTATGAACAACCTGTATGAACAAGAAATTAAAATCTGATATTTCAGACACAATATGTCTAAATATTTTTGCTTATTTCTGCTTTGTCAATGAAAATAATTTCCAAAGAAGCCATAGCTGGATTGAGCGTTGAATGTTGCCATGTCTGACAGCCCATATTAAGTCTAGAAGTGGTTTCAGTATTCTTAATTCTAATTAAATTGTTATTGAATTTTATTTCAATATACAAAAGGTGAAATGTACAAGTGCTGTCATACTAAATATCAGCAGTCTTGGAATGAGGCTTCTCCAATCAAATCAATGGACCGGTACTAACTGATGAATAAATGACAATAAAAGCTTACTTTTTTCCCTACAATTCATTTCAGCACATTGGACAGCTATCAAAAGGCTTCACTGTGGTCAATTCTCATCCTAAGTTATCCAACTGAATGACTTTTGTACCTTTGGGACCTTCAACAGGATACCCAGTTGAATCCTAAGAACTACTGTGATATCTTTGAGGGTACAATTATGTATACACAGGGAAACAAAAAAGTACCATAGTATCAACCCTGACAACCGTTCGATTAACATCTGTAAAAGTGTGGTTTCTGTTCCACTTGTTATAAAATCTACATAATTAAGTTGGAACCAAACTATATTTAATCTTTGTCTTGGTAAATATAGTCTTATTTTCTTTATTTACATGCAGTTTTAAACAAGGAAAAAGTCACTGACTCATCTGCAGGAGTTTAATTGAATTTTGTGCCATAGACAGAAAAAATAAAGCATATTTTTCCCCATATGACTGTATATTTTGCTATCACAAAATGGCCATATTATAAAGAAAGAGATTAAAACCATGATTCCTGCTGTATGATTCTTATCTTTATACACCACAGTAGAGGTTCATGCACTTACTCTGTGGCAGAAAACACTAGACTGACATCCATGTGGGACTCAACTAAAGCCCACAGTATTAAATGATCACTATCTACCTACATTTTCTTGCTCTGAGATATGGAAGTACAATCGACTGCCATATTGTCGGATATTAACGCATGCATTATGCACACAGTCTCTGTGCTATCATGATAAGAATGAACTTGTGTAATTATACACTTTGTCACAGGATAAGACTGCTGGAAAAAAAAAATAATAATAATCTTGCCCAGTGAGTTTGTTCTTAGTTATGCTTAACTGACGATAAATGATGCACCATTACACATGGCTTAAGCTCTACATACACTATGTATACTGCCTTTTATAAGTCTGAACAAAATTTGTATTTAAACTCCTGTAACTTGGTGTCAATGGTGAAGAATTAGGTTTAAGAGTTGATCATCAGTTGCAAATGTATTTTAAATGTTATCCAGGTTTTTTTTCACTGCTTCTTTTGTTGGCTATTTGCTAGTAACTTGAATAGTGAGGGCTACAGCAGACCCCTTCTCTTCCAAAACCCCAAAGGTATGGAATGGCCTCCCAATTAGATGGGATTCTGTCTCAGACACAGTGCTTAGTGCTTAGCCTCCTGAGACCCAGACACTACTCTTGTGCACATCACAATTTCTACTCACGGTTTCTCTTTATTAGCTTGTGATAATTAGAAACTTAATCAGCATCTTCAAACATAAAGAAGTTTGGCAAACGAATAATACCTCACATGAGAATCGTACAAGATTATACAAACAAGGCAGTTGGTAGAAATTGTCATGTCCTCATGTAAGAACATTTATGTCTCAACTGGCTAAGATGAAAATGTATTTGTTTAGTCAAGCCTTTTGTTAGCAGTTTTTTTTTAACTTACTGTAGGTAAAACAGATTTGTATGGTTCACAGACAAAGTGTTTGGGTAAACTGAGATGTTTGGATGCTGTCACGCTATCACACCCACCCAGGCTCATGCGTTTACTCAGGTTTTTGATGGTGCAGTTGCTGGCAGCTTTATGTCCCAGGACACTTCTTTCTTTTAGTCATGCTCTCATAGTCGGTTCTGCTGAAGTCCTTGCACATTCCTTAAACATTAGATGACAGTGACGGTTAACAGTGATGCTTTTACCTAGCATGTGCTATGTCTCTCTCCTGTTTCTCTCTCTCTCTCTGTCTAGCTACATATATACTACTTGTAAAATACAAGTGATCCTGGCTCCAGCTCTGCCTCAACAATCCTAATGCCCTAGTGCGTTCTGGTTGGAGTTCTCATTACAGAAGACTAATCAGAAGGCATCACTTTTGCTTCAGACTAGGAATCTTGTAAGGAATAAAATAACTGTAGCATAACACAAAATCCTATGTCTTGAAGACTTCTCCATGATGGAAAACTTACTGACCATTCCTAAATACTGAAACTGGAGAGATATTAATTTATTATTTTCTTTTATCTTTTTATGAGCTTTAAATTATGTACATCATCTGTCATTGAAGCCATCAATGATGTAATTTGAAATATAACCTTCTCTTGAGAATGTCTTAAAAGATGTCTTAGGCCTACTGAAGGTTCAACTACATACCTTATTTTTAAATTGAAAGGCAAAATATTTTGTGAGGTGTACTACATTCATATTTACAGTATAAAATAATAATACAAGATTACTGCACATTCAAATGATGTACCATTTTATTCGCATCACCCCAGGGATAAGGAAAATTACTTTTATTTCTGAGTGTGAAAAACGTAAGTTGTGCTGACTAGACCCGCGAGAGCAAACGTCCTGTACATTTTGCAGAGCGGAGATGGCACACACTCTCTCCCCTGTGAATCACAGCAACACTAGTCAATCATGGGTGTCTGTGAGTTCATGTAGGTGGGAAAGTTGGGAAAGCCCTTTTTTTTTTTTTTTTTTTTTAAACAAATGTGTTATGCCACCTTGTGATGCAATATGAGCAACAGTTTGGAATGTTCCATTTGGTTGGCTTCATGTGTTTTGGAAGAAGCAATCCTCCGTCGCTCTCCCCTGCTGATAACCGTCATGTGATGTGGAGAGCTACTGTAGCAGGTTTTGTAGGAGTTGGTGTGTGAAAACGGGTGGAAAATTTGTTTTAAACATTATGGTACCTGATAGATTTCACCAATACTGGTGCTTTAAGTTCAAAGCGAGACAGAAAGAGTATTATGCAAATTGTAAAGTAATGTAATTATCCTTCCACATGTTCACCTCCTAAAGATGAAAGTAGATATTTTGTTTACACAGCTATTTGGATATATTACATAGATATAAAGTGGTTGGATGAAGTTTATTAAAAATTGCCAATCTTTCTGTATACTAACCCTTCTTGAAGGGTCATTGTCAAGTTAGGTCTATTTGAGAAGCTTTATTATAATCATATAAAGAAAATCTAGTCAGATGACTCACTGGGACTCTGGGAATCCTGCTATTCTTTTACAGATGTGGCAATTTTTTTCATTGTAAGCAACAATACAATTGAGCAAGCTGGCTCATGTTTTGTTTTTGTTAGAAATTACATTGCCTTGGCTACTGTACCTTGCAAATAATATCACTGTGGGAACTATTAACTGTGGCCACATAGATATGTACACGTGATTGAAGTAATAAATATAACTTTGAAAATAAAATGTTATGATGTATCAAAATTTGTCATATATTTACTGATTGAGGTTTACAGGCAATGACAGAGAAAATACTATGATTGACTTTTTTATACAGATGTTTAGAAAGGCAGTTGACAGTCAAATGTAAATTACTGTTCAAAATATTCCTACTGTACCACACACTGGCTTGCCAAACAAAGAGTCATTAGGACTTTAATGCTTCTCTTTGAAAGGTCCCTGTCTTTTATTCATAGTATAAACAAACATACGTTTACATTTTATCATTTTACTCACACAGTGCTGCAGGGGTAAAATACTTACAGAGTGAAGAATCAAAGTAAGTAACTTATCCTAATCGTAGTTCATACGTATGCAAACACTGGATATTTTGTTTCAAATAAAATAAAGTAAAAAGATGGTTGGTTATGGTTTACAGGGGTTCCTGGGAGGTCTAGTGGGCGCATCTGCTGCTAAACTCTTTCGTGTCATGGTGCTTTTGCCTCACCACATGTGGCTCCATCTTTTGCCAACTGTTCGACCTTTTTTTTTTTGAAGAGATAACGAGATTCGAAGATGGGTCGCAGCATAATGGTACCTGTGAAAGTAGGATGCATTTATTTTGGGGTAGAAGGGAAACGTCTCTAAAATAAGTTCATTTTAGTGAAAATGTTGAGTGCACGCTATAATACAACCTTAAAAAGCAATATCAATAAAGAGAGTCACAAGTTACAAACCCTGGCAAAAATCACTGAAGCACCACACTTGATGTCTACTCAGCATTTTTTTTTTACTTTACTTCGTAGCAAGTAAATCAAACAGAAATATGATTTGAAATATAACATTTTAACTATGACTCTTATTTATTTTTCTTTAATAGAATATTCTGGCTTAATGAAACATACCTTAAACAAATACAATTGAGGAAATAATTATGGACGCTCTCAATGTTGGAGAAAAAAAAACATCAACAATCATAATTTTTCAATAAGCTGGTTTTAACTTTGACTTTATAAGATAGAGATTTTTATTGTAGAATTACTGTATTATCATCCTGAAAAATGACTTCATCCTCACCAAACCTATTTTCTATAGATGGAATGAGAAAGGCTTCCCAAATTTCTGCTGAGGTAATGATTTCTATCTCTCCCCCCCAACATGCAATCATATAATTTAAATACAAAGTGGGTAAATTTGAGTTCCTGAAGAATCTTTATGTATATGTTTAATTAGAAAGGCATCAGAAATAAGTTCCATAAGCTCCTCAGCCAATGCAGATTTAGAAATTAAAACAGAATATCAGTTTCATTAGTCATCCGCACTTCATTGTTGCTTCTTTTTTACCCACTGTAACTTTTCCTATCCCACTGTTTTTTTCTCTTTGGGTGTTTACTCTTGGTTCGTTTGGCTTTTCTGTACACACATCTCATTTCATTCAGTTGATTTCTTACAGTCCTGTGACAAAAATTGATAGTCCCATTTTCTTTTTATTTGTTTTGTTGTGCATTTTCTAATTTCAAGCCATAATGCTCTGTTTCGTTTTTATCCTGACACTTCCTTGGTCTACCCATGTTTTCCCTTTAAAACCTTCCCATTTTGTTCATACCTGCACCAAATTTTAAACACAGCTGTCTGGGAACAAACATAATCTTTTGCCACTCACTGTGTTTGATTACCTTACTGAAGGAGGTTTCAAAACCTTAGCATTGTTTCAATTGACAGCTCTTTTGTCGTGGCCATGTTTCCTTTCAGTTAGCCAAGTCCAACAGCTCATTAAGGTCTGTAAACTCTCTCTTTTTAACTGCAGGCTAATTTGCATTTTAGGCTTGTGCCTTTATTTGTTTTTGTTCAGGGAACTTGGTGTGGAAAAAATAGGCCATTCATTTAAATAATATAATTACATTTGTCTGAGGTTTGTTTCACAAAGCCAGAGTGTTATTACATAAAATACATGCTAGTAAATTAAATGAAATTTTGTCATTTGTTTATTGGCTACAAAATAAAAATATAAATAAATAAAAAATGGGAAAAGGCTGCATGTTAATCTGAAAAAGTTATAAAAAGTATAAAGATTTTTGGGTAGGATTGATTTCATTATATTACTACAGTACGTATAAACTAAGACAATTTATGAGGGAAATTGTATTTTTTTTGCTTAAATTTGGAATGTGTTAAACTGAATAAAAAGATTTTAAAATTTGTATACAATGTCCTCCATTTTTAATGATAAAGTATGTTCTTGCCTAATCTAGCAAATCTGTCCATTGTTTAATCAAAAAGTTGTTGTAGTAGACATGAGTAGTATCAAGAAGATTCCGTAGACATCATATAGACATCAACATGTAATAGATATCAGGACAATTCTATATAATGATAGTACTGTACATAGGCAAAAATGCTCAATTTATGATAGAGATGTCCTTGCTGTTGTTAAAGAAATAGGCAAAGATTGTCACCAACCTCGGCAATTAATTTTCTCATGGCTCACTTTGCAATGTGACAGCATGTGGGTGACCATTTATTATCATTTTTCTCTTCTTCTCTAATATTAATATTTGCGTATGAAGGGTAAAACATGGTCCATTCAGGATGTCAGACCGGACTATTTGTGTGCCACATTATCAATGTTTTCACATCACCAATCTGACTGAACTACTACACATGGAGATAAAAAAAACCCTACTGTATGCAGTTATATCCACCTTCCAAATTATTTCAATACATCTGTTGTGACTGCAGTAGCTGGTGGGTGAATAAGAAATGGCCTAGTGTGACAGAATGAATTACTTTGTCCCGGTGTGGTCCACCTCCTTCAAAAAGGAATGAGAGAGAGTTGCTTTCTGCAGCAGCCCTGTGATGTTTGATCTCCTGAGATGAAGGGTCTGGACCCTTGTTTGAGTAAACAACACTAGCCATCTAAGAGACCCACTTCAGATAGAAAAAAACAGCATGCATTACCACTGCTCCCTGCTTTCTTTTTACCCCGAGGTCCCACCGGGCCACGATTAATTAGCTAATTTGATTTCTCCAATTCATTTTATTCAATTAATACCATCAGCCATAATGCAAATTAATTATGTTCATGCAATGCTAATTGCTGTGTGTATGGATGAAATTTCGATTATGTATGGATGAAAAGATATGGGCTTACTGTGTTTTGTCAGGAAATGATACTTTGCTGCTAATATGCTAGATTAACTGGTTTGTGCAATTTTTGTTTGGTGCTTCTGAAACACCACAGTACAAAAAGCATGCCTTAAAATTACCAGGATTTTGTACACTTATCTCGCTACAGGCTTCAGAATCTTGAAGGTTGCAATATGATTGACTCCGTTCACTTCAATAACGTGATATATTTTCAGAGCAAGATATAAAATAAATCACATAATCCTGTAACTAGAAGTTATTAAAATAGCAGCGAGTAAAAGCAAGAATCTCATACATTTACTCACAGGGTGATAAAGATTTACTGTTATTCATTGAGAATATTCTGAGAATATTTCAGAGAAATCATGCAGCTCGTGGCCATATCACTAAAAAAATCTGGCTTATGACATCTAAAAGGTTACTATGGCAGTCAATCAGTAACTTGTGAGATTGTTAAAGAATCTTAAAATAAATGCCAAAATGGTAAAGATTAATCAGTGCAGTGTATTTGTTAATCAGTGCAAAATTAGTTTGCAATTATGCCTTACTAATGTACAGATTAATTAACTTTAGTCAAACACAAACAATATTAGAAATACTGTTTACCTTTCTAATAACATGCTAGAGAGTTTCGTTTTTTGTGTTTTTCGTGCGGTTCATTTTATACAAGGTTATCTACAGTATCTTTAGCAAAAAAAGTCATTGACTGTATTATTGAATGATGTAAACATGAGATTTGGACAAATACAGTACAGGCCAAAAGTTTGGACACACCTTCACTCATTCAATGTGTTTTCTTCATTTTCATGACCATTTACATTGGTAGATTCTCACTGAAGGCATCAAAACTATGAATGAACACATGGAGTTATGTACTTAACAAAAAAAGGTGAAATAGCTGAAAACATGTTTTATATTCTAGTTACTTCAAAATAGCCACCCTTTGCTCTGATTACTGCTTTGCACACTCTTGGCATTCTCTCGATGAGCTTCAAGAGGTAGTCACCTGAAATGGTTTCCAACAGTCTTGAAGGAGTCCAGAGGTGTTTAGCACTTGTTGGCCCCTTTGCCTTCACTCTGCGGTCCAGCTCACCCCAAACCATCTCGATTGGGTTCAGGTCCGGTGACTGTGGAGACCTTTTTTCTGTTAAGTACATAACTTCACATGTGTTCATTCATAGTTTTGCTGCCTTCAGTGAGAATCTACCAATGTAAATGGTCATGATAAAGAAAACACATTGACAGATAGATGAGAAGGTGTGTCCAAACTTTTGGCCTGTACTGTACATCATACAGACAATTTGGTAACTCGGTTCTACAATGCATTGTGATGTGCTATAGTTTCCCATTTCTCCACTAGATCGATCATCTTCATGCTATGAACCTGCTGTCTTATGCCACAAACTCCACCACCCACAGTGTGGTGGGGCCTTCAAACATGACTGCCATGAACTACACATCTAGCACAACACCTCAAGGTCATGTTCATCCTTTCCTGAGTTCTGATCACACACACTCACTCTATATATACACACTCAGGACTCATAGACTTTGCAAAGCATATTCTCAGCACACATTTAAATGACATTAACAAGCATTTTGTAATGTTTTTCTCCCTTTCTTTCCCCTTTGCTCTACCCTAAGGTTTGGATATTCTGCACAATTAATGTTTTTAACTACGTATGTCTCTGCTTACAGTTTTGGATTTGTTTGTTTGTTTTTTACTATTAACAAGCTTTAACTGAGTTTGCATTCACCAGCCTCTCTCTGTTCCGCGACACTTTATTACATGACAGCTAAAGATAACTGGATGAAACGTGCTTCTTCTGCAGCTTATGCAAAATTATGGGATAAGATCACTTAGAACTGTTCTTTTCTGGCTACTCAAGATTGGCCATTTCTCACACTGGCGGGGGGGGGGGGGGTGTGTGGAAGAAAGAAGTAATTATACACTCTTTGACTACTTGCTACACACAGCTATGGCATCATCAGCTTTTGAAGTCACACATTGTCAGTGATGGCTGAAGTCTTTATTGTTGTGCCACTCAGGAACACTTGCATGCTATTAAAAAAACAAAAAAAAAAACAGATAGCCTTCAGGTTAGCTCAAGTTTTGTCTTTTTCAGATAAGGCAATATTAATCTGGATAACCATGGAGACTCATGATGAAACATTAGCTTATGTGTTGTTCTATGTGACCAAGCACAAAAACATGCAAAGTGAAGATATAACTTACTGTACTGTATGTCTTAGTCAACCAAATTTGTGCTGAATCTTATGATTACAGTATACACGTTAGTAAGTTGGGAACATCAGAGTTTCTTCAACACGAACTATGCTTTTCTGCCCATTCTCCATAGCACTCCCTCACATCGACAAGGTAAGTTCTGCCTCCAGCATTGCTACTTACAGGATGTTTTATTTCTTTCCCATTATTTTGTGTAAAGATTTGAGACAGTACATCTTTTTATGTGAACCACACCAGCCTTTCTGGCAGCAACAAAAATGCCATCCTGCCATTATCCAGAGTGAATTTTGAGCAGTTAAAGGGTTAAAGGCCTTGCTCAAGGGACATCTTAGTGGTCTTGGGATTTGAACCTGGGACCTTCTGAACTGTAGTCCAATGCCTTAATCACTGAGCTACCCCTGACCCCACTTCTTTAGACATACTGATGGGACTCTAGTGTGCATGCATTTATAAAAAAAAAAAAAAAAGTTTTGTATTAACCAGAGCTTAAACAAGCCAATAAAAAAATTCCCCCTAATGTGACCTCATATGATTAGATACCCTCCCCAGGGGCAGAGCTCATTTACATAAATAAGGAACTGGATGCTGCAGCATTACCAGCCACACTATGGAGAAGCTCTGAGACTTGCGTTAACTTAAAAACAGTAAAATATTGGACCTTTAAAATCTTGATCTCTATCTGCATTTTTAGCAGGGTTACTACCTTGTGGCCAGAGAGTGTAGATATTTAGATTTCTGAGGCACCTTGGCCAACATGAAACTTTCCAAGACAGAAAGAAAGCTTTAAATGAAAATTAATGAACACTGTATAATTTAATAATAATAAAAAAAAACAACTTCAAGTACATTGTTTGCGCTCCTGCATCCTTTGTTTTGACATGCTGTCCTTGAACAAATAAGGTTGAGTGTTTTCCTATGCAGATCATGTTTGTCTTTTCACATGAGGAAGCACATGACATGAAGGTCTATGATAATATTTGGCAGTGGCCCTCGAGAGGAAGACAGCTAGAATTGAATCAGAAAGAGTCGTGGCAACAGTCAAAATGCGTATTAATATTCATTAGGCACAGACAGTCGGAGATGGTTAAAGAACGGGAACCATAAGGGAACAGAGTTACAATTATAAAGCTCATTAAGAAATGTAATCAGTTAAGAATAAAGAGAGACAGAGCAAAAAGGCCAACTGTCCAGAAGTTAATCAATATGAAGAATACAGGAAACAATCATGTGAATTTACGCAAGATTAGTTATTAATTTTCATGAAGTGAACTGAAAAATATCAGTTTCAGTTTTTGTTTTTTAAATAACAGCAGCAGCAGTTTTATATTAACATGCTCATTTGAATACATTATTGTTTCAAGTAGCAGCTCACATCGAGACTTGGATTTTGGATGGACACATAATCTAAGATAAAAAAAATTTTCTTTCGAAAGAGGCTTGGCACAACAGTTGAGTTTTCAGTCATGGGATGCCTTCAGGATGCTATCTACTGTTCAGGAAAAAAGTTCTTGTAGTCAGTAGCCATTATCAGGCCAATTCCTATTACTAACAGAAGCATTCATTCATTCATTTTCTATACCGCTTAATCCTGTGTTCAGGGTCGCGGGGGACCTGGAGCCTATCCCAGGAGACTTCGGCACAAGGCGGGGTACACCCTGGACAGGGTGCCAATCCATCGCAGGGCACACACACATACTCACACACCCAATCACACACTACGGGCAATTTTAGGAACGCCAATTAGCCTAATCTGCATGTCTTTGGACTGTGGGAGGAAACCGGAGTACCCGGAGGAAACCCACCAAGCACGGCGAGAACATGCAAACTCCATGCACACAGAGACGGGAATCGAGACTGGCCAGGGAATCGAACCCAGACCCTGGAGGTGCAAGGCGACAGTGCGAACCACTACACCACCGCGCCGCCTAACAGAAGCATGCCTATTTTAAATGAGGGAGGTCAACCCAACCTTTTTTAATTGTGATTAAAACTTTTGGAGACACAGAAGATTAAAAAGTGTCTATAATTAAGGATTTGCATAAATCTTTGAGCAAATGGAAACAATTGAAGGCCTCTCATTAAAGCTCACAGAATTTCTTTTTTAATCATGGTGACAAGCTATCTGTTATAAAAGGATTGTAAGAAAATGAGGCTTTGACACATCGCCTTGCTGCCAGCATTAGCAATCCTCCAAATACACACACAGATGGGAGACAATGCTTCAAGCTAACAGACACATACACAATTATGCCTTGCTTTGCAAATCAGTATGCAAATCCCAAATAATAGAATCAAGAAGCTTGCAGGAACATTAATATCAACAAATATAATTTTCTTTTCAAATAAAAATATTTCATGTATGACAAATGAATGTTCAAATCTGTCAGCGTTGTTAATGATGTTCTTCTGCCATGTTAAGTATTTACCTCCTTATCCACTCACACCTGCCAGGTGGCACACACTTCCCTGAGATGATACAGTATATAAACACTGACGTACATAAATACACCACTTTACTTCATCTTCTTGCTTTTAGGCTTCTTGCTCTTCCCCCCTGATTTTGATGTTTCATCCTGAGGAAGAAAAAAAAGAGAGAAAAAGGTACTGTAGAAGAATATAAAGCGTGTGCGCTAAAATTAGAGCTGAAATCCACTTCAAACATGAAGGACTTGAAAGGAAGATTTGATATGACAGACAGGAATAAAACCATATCTCTTTCTTTCAGTTTTGATCTTTAGTAAGCTGAAACTACATCAGATACGCAAACAGGTTCCCAAAATCAAAAGCAATAAACGGAGTAAGGCTAAGAGATAATCGATATCTACTTGGATTTCTTTGATTAAAAAAATACCGTGCTGTACTAAAGGATGTCACAAAATAATCATTTGAAAACAGTTTTTGGCCATTTTGTCTTTTATGGACTATTTGTAAGCCATCTTTGTTCATGACCAACAATAAGAGATTCAGCTTAAGAAATCTAAACAGTCAGCAATCATAGTACTGCAGGGGATCTAAAAATGTTCAGTGCTTGGGACCATTTCAAGAATTGAAAATACCTTCAGACCCGTTAAATGTGAGCAGCATAGATTCATTCTTTAACCATAAATATCTTGGAGACTTGGATTTTGCATAATATATGCATAATCATATGCTTATATACTGTACACATACACAAACACACTATATTGCGTAATCACTTACCCATCCAAGTTATTGAATTCAAGTGTTCTAATCACTTGCATGGCTACAGGTATATAAAATCAATCGCAAAATTTCCTCAATACTAAATATTCCACAGTCAACTGTTTATGACATAAGTGGAAGCGACTTAGCTCACGAAATTGTAGGCCATGTAAAATCACAGAGAGGGGTCAGCTGATGCTGAGATGCATAGTACGCAAAGGTTGACAACTTTCTGCAGAGTCAATACCTACAGACCTCCAAACTTTATGTGGCCTTCGGGTTAGCTCAAGAACATTGCGTAGAGCAGCTGCATCCAAGCCTTACATCACCTAGTGCAATGCAAAGCATCGAATGCAGTGGTAAAGCACGCCACCACTGGACTCTAGAGCAGTGGAGATGAATCACACTTCTCTGTCTGGCAATCCGATGGACGAGTCTGGATTTGCTGGTTGCCAGGAGGTACTTGTCTGACCACATTTGGTGGAGGGGGGATTATGATGTAGGTTTATGCTCCCCACATTGTGAAAACAGTTTCTGGATGGCCCTTTCCTGTCCCAAATGACTGTGCACCTCAACCCAATAGAACACCTTATTTGAATTAGAGTGGAGACTGTAAGCCAGGCCTTCTCGTCCAACATCAGCATCTGACCATATCAGACAAATGCACTTCTGGAAGAATGGTCAAATTCCCATTAACACATTCCTAAATCCCAGAAGAGGTGAAGCTATTATATACGCAAAGGGTGGACCAACATCATATTAAACCCTCTGAATTAAGAATTGGATGTTTCTCATATACTGTATGCATGCATATGGCACACAAGAAAATACTTTTTGCAATAGAGTGTAGTTTCAACTTAAATTTATATGGAAAATCAAATCAACTACCGTAATGACTAGTTGTAGAATTTTTAATATAGTAAAATGTGAAGAGACTTTACAGATGACTTCTTTTTGTTTTTAATTGCCAATTTTCTTACTGTCCAAACTTTCTTGGAATTGTGGTTGTGTGTGTATATGGTGCAAAAGTCTTAGACACCATATTTCTTTAGTACATACTGTACACATTTTATATTGAAAATTTCAGTGTTTTTGTTCAGTGATTTACTGTATTTTCTACATTCTCCAACAATACTGGGGATTTTAAATATATGAAATAACATATGGGATTAGGTAATTATGTAACAACAACAGTAAGTTGATATTAAAAAAAAAATTGGAATAGTTTTGTCAAACTTGCAAAACTCATCAAGCACCATGATGAAACTGGCTCTCATGAAGACCTTCCCAGGAAAGCAAGACCAAAACTTACCTCTGCTGCAGAGAAGTTCCAGCCTCAGAAATCACAAATTATAGCATGTTGGATTAGATTCGTTATGAATGCTTTACAGATAATGAGGAGCACCACCAAGTGCAGGTCAATATTAACTGTTCAAAGGAGATTATTGTATATTATGGGCGCCTTCAGCATTTGTTTTACAATGTAGAAAGAAAGAAAAATCCAGAACAACCATGGAGTCGTGGAGAAAGTGATCCCAAACTTTTGAGTGGTACTGCATGTACAAAATCATTCACCATTTCCAAACATAACTTAAAAATGAATAAATATATGACAATACAAAAGGATATTTGCATACCTCTAAAGAAAGCAACATATTTGTTGCACACACTTTTTTCCCCCTTAAAAATACAGATATGGTACATAGAAGGTACGTAGGAAGTTATCCTTTTGCATTGTATTAATGGCACATTTTGTTTATTATTATTTTTTATTAAAATCACAATTCACTATTCACAATTTTGCTATAACCACTTTGCCAGTAGAAATAACAATGCAAATAGCTCAACACTGTAATGCAATTATACTAAGTAGTAATAATATTTTTTTCTTGCAATAATATGTTTGGGTATAAATAAGCCATTTGGAGCCATTAAAAGGCTCTAAAACATGCCTTTTTCATTCTTCGTACTTAATTAAATATAATTACTAATATCTTGTGCTTTCATACGGCTAGCTATTAGCAACTGTATATATTTAGCACTGCGAATGAAAAACAACAGTAACATGTTAGGCAGTAAATGTGCTTGGGGAAGAGGTCTTACACTATGCATAGAAAAAATGCTAAAAAATTTTCGCCAACAGAGTTGCAGCACTGCAGTTGCTGGAACTACTCTGGAATTGCTTTTCTTTCTTCTAGGTTGTGGTTAAGGCCTGACAACATTAAAAAGAAACCTCTAATGTACTAACAACCAAATACTGAACAGTGCAGCCAAGTAAAACAGCAGCAGCTGAGGATAAACATATTGAGAGCTATGACTTACAAGCAAAATTCAGAGGCCATGTCACAAGATATAAACCAATCATTAGCATAAAGAATCAGAAGGTCATATTATAATTTGCAAAGAAATTCAGACATGAGCCACATAAGTTCTGGAGGCAATATGAACCTCTATTAGAGTGATGGAAAGGGCAGAGTGTCGGGAAGGAAATGATTTGCTTATGACCCAAAACAAATAACATGGAAGTGTCCAATCTTGCTTCAGTCGTTTTGGAAAGAGAATTTTATATGGGCACCAAAAATGGCCATTTTTCAGTGTTATACTGTCTTGCTTCAATGATGATGTAAAATGCTAATTATTATTCATATTTCTTTATGGGTTTCGATACTAAAATTGTGCAAGCCTCTAGAAACATATGCCCTGTAAAACTGTTGGTTTATTGTTAAATTCATGCTGTAATATCTTACACTTTTTCAGGTTTATGTCTTTTTATGTGAAATCCAAATGGGCCAAGTTTCATCTGAATGACAACTGAGATCATGAAAAGAATTGAATTACAAAAGTTACGGACACTACATAAAGGGGCATGAAATGTGTTTTTTTTTTTTTTTATCTGATCAAAATATGAATGTGCATGCATATTTACAAAAAAACAGAGCATGAACCGAGAGAGAAGAAACATCAAGTATAAAGAAAAAAGGTGTTATATGAAAATAAAATTTTCACCTAGGTGAGATACTTTTTAGCACCAATACCATGATTTGGCTGACTGACAACAATAAATAGGACTTCAAACAGGATACATTTCACTGCGTGTTGTACTTGTATAACTATGCATGTGACAAATAAAGAATCTTGAATCTTGAATCTTGAATTCAAGGAAAAACTGAGACGGTTGTAGACCGGCCAAGGCGATCAGCAGACCCTTAACCAACTGAGCATGCATTTCAGGTTAATGAGATTCATTATGTTTAATAACTAAATGTTTACAAAATGCAGCTACTGGTGAAGGCATACGCAAGGGTTCAAGTGAGGTCTTACACACAGAAAAAAGTGCTACAAAACTGTAGTTGCCGAAGCTACTCTGGGAATGCTTTCCCTCTTCTAGTTTGTGGTTTTGGGCTGGCAGAGTGAAAATGACATGTTATATCTGCATGTTTGCAGCAGTGGAATCTGTATATGATATCACCCACACATACAGTATATAATTTAACCACAACCTGTTATAATGAATTAGAATTTTAAAAGTTTAAAATATACATTGGAAAAAATATATATATAAATGCATTTTTACAATAATATTGAAAATAAATATTAAAAACATCACATATACAAGAAGAATAAAACACATTTTTGCCCTCTCCTAGCTACAAAGTGTGCCTTAACACAGTTTGGGATGCTCCATTTCACTTTAACCAATTAGTGCACACAGTAAACTAGCAACCCAGATCATATACAGTATGTCAGCATAAATTTCTTCACAATGACCTGAAATGACATGCTACTAGAAAACACCATGGCCAGGAGGGCAGAGATGGCTAATAGCAGCACCAAATATCTGTCACCAAATTATGCTCCCAAGCTGGTCTTTTAAGACATTTCTCATTTTTAGGCTAATGAAGTCCCAATGAATTTTATCATCAGCTTGTTTTCAAAGAAGGTCTGACTTGTTTGTTAAGCAGACTTCTGTCATGTTTGGGAAAATGAGTCACTCATTTAATTTGCACAGCAGGGTGGTAATCATATTCTGCATCTGTGCATTTCATAGGAAGATGACTTCCTGCATACATATGGACCAAAACATGCATGCTGGCAGACTGCTGTTATCATCCTCATCAGTCATTATCAGTCATCCTCAGTCATAACAATCACCATTCAGTATATTAATAATTCTACCCCCATAATTCAGATGCACGAACCATATTAATAATAGTAATAATAATAACAATGATAAAAATAATAAAGAAGGAGAACAACAATAATGTTCTTGTCCTTTTGGTTCTTTTGGATGCTCCTGTTAGGGATCACCACAATGGATGATCATAATCCAAATATTTGGTTTGGCACAGGTTTTTATGCCGGATGCCGTTCCCGACAGAATGCTACCCATTTTATCCAGGCATGAGACAGGCACTGAAAGAGCACTGATTTGTATAACCCTATCCCTGGGGTTCCCATTTGAGAAATCAAACTCTGTTCTAAGTAGGAACCGGCAAAGATACTCCCATTCAATAACAAAGGCATCTACAATAGGAACAACTTTTGTTTGTTTTTCTGATTTTTCCCACTGGCAGCACATAGTATGCACAAATAATTTCAAGCAAGTTTGAAATTCTCTGTGATATTTTTGTATGAGCATAAGTAAAATTATCCATTTGTGTAGGTGTAAGCACAACAATGGTTCTTTTATTAGAAATTATTTGCCATGTCATATCCAAATGGTTCCCATAAACAACAAAACTAGAAACAGGCACTGCATGATCACTGGAAATAACATGTACACACACAAAAAATAAAAATAAAAAGGCTCTGTTCTTTTTCGTCAGGTATCTTCACACAACAGCTACTGTAGTTCTTAATATCTACTCTTGTATGAGGACTGGGTTTCACCTGTGAAGACTGCATTTGTTGTTAAAAAGAATAAACCATCACGAAGACCGGGGAGTGTACAAGAGAAATCGATTAGAGATGCTGCACAAGAGCTGCGCATAGCCAATATAACAATTTTGAATGTCCACGAAAAGAAACCAGTGATGTACTAACAACCAGACTCTGAACAGTTCAGCCAAGTAAAGTAAAAAAAAAAAAGCAGCAGTTGATAAATATAGTGAGAGCTACTGTATGAAGAAAATCCCAAAAGGACCAATAAGTGGTCACCAACAGCCTACACAGGATATGGGTGAAGGAATCACAATCCACTATTTGAAGAAGACTTACAAGTCCATGTTACAAGATGTAAACCACTTATCAGCATAAAGAATCAGAAGGTCAAATTATAATTTGCAAAAATGAGCCACATCAGTTCTGAAGGAAATATGACCAAAGTGATGAAAAGCCAGAGTGTCAGGAAGCAAATGATCTGCTCATGTTCAGGCATGGAGGAGGTACATCAGTCATTATCAGTCATCCTCAGTCATAACAATCACCATTCAGTATATTAATAATTCTACCCCCATAATTCAGATGCACGAACCATATTAATAATAGTAATAATAATAACAATGATAAAAATAATAAAGAAGGAGAACAACAATAATGTTCTTGTCCTTTTGGTTCTTTTGGATGCTCCTGTTAGGGATCACCACAATGGATGATCATAATCCAAATATTTGGTTTGGCACAGGTTTTTATGCCGGATGCCGTTCCCGACAGAATGCTACCCATTTTATCCAGGCATGAGACAGGCACTGAAAGAGCACTGATTTGTATAACCCTATCCCTGGGGTTCCCATTTGAGAAATCAAACTCTGTTCTAAGTAGGAACCGGCAAAGATACTCCCATTCAATAACAAAGGCATCTACAATAGGAACAACTTTTGTTTGTTTTTCTGATTTTTCCCACTGGCAGCACATAGTATGCACAAATAATTTCAAGCAAGTTTGAAATTCTCTGTGATATTTTTGTATGAGCATAAGTAAAATTATCCATTTGTGTAGGTGTAAGCACAACAATGGTTCTTTTATTAGAAATTATTTGCCATGTCATATCCAAATGGTTCCCATAAACAACAAAACTAGAAACAGGCACTGCATGATCACTGGAAATAACATGTACACACACAAAAAATAAAAATAAAAAGGCTCTGTTCTTTTTCGTCAGGTATCTTCACACAACAGCTACTGTAGTTCTTAATATCTACTCTTGTATGAGGACTGGGTTTCACCTGTGAAGACTGCATTTGTTGTTAAAAAGAATAAACCATCACGAAGACCGGGGAGTGTACAAGAGAAATCGATTAGAGATGCTGCACAAGAGCTGCGCATAGCCAATATAACAATTTTGAATGTCCACGAAAAGAAACCAGTGATGTACTAACAACCAGACTCTGAACAGTTCAGCCAAGTAAAGTAAAAAAAAAAAAGCAGCAGTTGATAAATATAGTGAGAGCTACTGTATGAAGAAAATCCCAAAAGGACCAATAAGTGGTCACCAACAGCCTACACAGGATATGGGTGAAGGAATCACAATCCACTATTTGAAGAAGACTTACAAGTCCATGTTACAAGATGTAAACCACTTATCAGCATAAAGAATCAGAAGGTCAAATTATAATTTGCAAAAATGAGCCACATCAGTTCTGAAGGAAATATGACCAAAGTGATGAAAAGCCAGAGTGTCAGGAAGCAAATGATCTGCTCATGTTCAGGCATGGAGGAGGTACAGTACAGTAGTGTCATGGCTTGTGTTTGCATGGCTGATTTTGCAATGGACTCACTAATCTTTATTGATGATGTAACTCATGATGACAGCAGCTGAATAAATTCAGAAGTTCACAGAAACATTCTGTCTGCCAATTTATAGAGAAATGTATCCCATTTAACATGGAGGAACTTCATCATGCAGAAATACAACGAACCAAAACACACTGCCAACACAAGAAAGGACTTCTTCGAGGAAAAAAGGGGACAGTAGTAGACTGGACAAGTCAGTCAGCAGAGCATACATCTTACCTCCTGAAAAAGACACTGAAGCTTACCTTAAAACTATTGGTTCCAACATTTTTGCACACCTTGAAATTGATTGGTAAGTTGTTTAACACTTCTATATATAAATATGTAAAACTTCTAATATATATTTGTCATTTCATTTCTTATATTGAGTACGAGATCAAAAAAATAATAACCACCAGTGATTTTTAGGAATGAACATCCATTTCTGAATGAGGTTCATGGCCAGGTGGCAAAAAAGCAGATCACTGCCCACAAACACGCCTACAAGAACCCAGTAGTGCATATTAATGTTTTTCATAGAATACCAAAACGCAGTGTCTGTAAAATAAACCTCCCACATGTAAGTTTGCACGTTTTGTTGTCTTTGTTTACTCTGATTGTCTTGAATGGTACTATACAAGATTTTCTTTTACAAAAAAAATCACCATAAATAAATACGGAGTCTAGTCACGAAGATCAGTCTTAAGATATTATAAGTACTGAAAGCTCCCTCTTTACATAAATATCCTATGCGTTTTAAAAAGTGTATAGGATTAACAACTGAACTTCTTCCAAACTATTCAAATTACACTGAAATGACATTCAGGATTTCAATTTCTTGCTAAAGGTGAAGCCAGTTTGGCAGTTAATCCTACACTACATTGTTATGGCGTTGATTTCACTCACTTACACAGCAAAGTTTCTAAATACTATTACTTGTTTGTGGACAAGAAGAGAGATCAATAGCACTTAGGGCTTAGGGTACAGATCTCAGGGAACCTCAGGAAAAAACAAGAAGGTCCCTGCCATCTTCGTAACCATGGCAATCCTGCAGCTGCTCAAATGTCCTTATTTGCACAGAAATGAAAGGAAAGAAAGCAACAAACGCAACAAATACACTCTGTTCGAGCTGCTTTAAAAACCTTATATTTTGTGATCTTAAAACGGGGCAATGCTGGTTTAATGTCAGCGATTCACATTCCAAAGGTGGACAGTTCTATAAACACTTCCAGTTAGTGGACGTGAAAAAGAATCTGTTGTGAAAAGATGATTAAATGAATAAAAACAAACAAATAAGTAAATGGGAACTTTTTGGGGATTCTGGTAAATGAACTATAAAAGATGCACGCACGTATGCCCCATACATATGATGTATCATATATATGATGACCCTTTGCTTAAAGCATAGTCTCCGGTGCAATTTGTGCTTCTTTTTTTATGCAGGAAAAACCCAGAGGTTTTTTTTTTTCTTCCTTTTTTTTGTCTGAAAAACTTTTACTTAATATGCTGCTTTTTTCTTTCTTTCTTTGCTTTGGTGGAGTACTAATGTTTGTAAATCAGAAATATTTTTTGGTCATAAATAAACATGTATAACAAAGTTTGAGCACAGTACCAACTCATGGCTGTGCTATCATTTCGAACAAGAGCAGACCCTCTGCTTAATAATATTGAACCGCACTGAACACTTCGGTAGAACAATAAATATGATATTTTTTAAATCAGTTCTAAACCCCACCATGCCCACACTGCCTAAACACAGACAGACACATACACAGATCCAGACAGAGAAACAGACCGACCGCACCCCCCCCCCCCCCCCCAACCACCATTTTACTACTATTACAGAAGAATTACTCACTACTTTTACACTCCCACATTCATTGCAACTGTAAACAAACAATTTGATGCTCATAACACTGCTGCAGTCATTCATTTAATCATGGCTTCTCTAATACAAAATTAACTAGCAGACAGACAGACTGATACCATGCGATGGACTGATCATTCTTCATTCATCAAAGACACTGACTTTTGATTTTATTTTTTATGTGGATGTTGCTCCACTGCATTCTGAATGAAATTCGTCAGCCCATGAATTACATTCTTTTTCACACACCAATGAATGTGCATGGAATTCAGAGTAAGACTTCAAATCTGGCCACCAGCAGTTCCTTCTAATCTTTTTATCTTTTTATGTGTTTAGTGATTTCAATTCCATCTAATGTTTAGGAACAAATTCGTCTCTGCAAATTATCTTTGATTAAACAGATCGGGGGAAATCAAGCATTTTTGATCTGCTCGCTCAAGTCTTTCTTGTGCTGTTGTTCCCGTTTCTATTTGATCCTCTAATCCGAAATAATTCTCTAAGTTAAACTTCCCTCAACATCCTTCAGCTACATGATTTGATAATGTGACACCTCAGAGCAGGGGTATTAACCAAACCTGGTGAAGGACATGCTACATAAACTCTTTTGCTTAAAAAGGTCTGTAGCAGCAATTATGACTGAACTGTTCATTTTTAATGTTTAACCATTAGCATAGAGGTTGTCATCTGGACTTCAGTTTAGACGCAAAGCAGATTGAGATATGTACTTGGAATATCCAAAAATATAAACAAATCGAGACTCTTATACTAAAGGCAGCTCATTGGACCAGAGAACATAGGACTAGAGATATTGGCTTATAAAGTGGAGAGTTTTCACAGACTTTTTGTTTTACGCACCCTGTCTGGTCTGATTATCGAAAGGACAGAATGCTTGTTAAATAAGGAAAAGAGAATGGACAGAATAGTATATGTTTATTCTACCTGTTTCGAATTTTATTTATGTCTCATCTGTTCATGGTAACATGAAGCATCACTTTTAAACAAAACACATTAACTGTGTAGTCTCTTTTTTTATAACCATGAAATAAACCTTTTAAACTTACTCACTCAACGTTTGCACCGCTTTACAATGTATTCAGGGTTGTGCTGGGCCTGGAGCCTATCCCAGGAGACTTAGGGCAGAAGGCATGGTACAGCCTGGACAGGGTGCTAATCCATCGCAGGGCACACACACACACACACACACACACACACACACACACACACACATACACATACACTACACAAACTCATTTACACACTACAGGCAATTTGGGAACGCCAATTAGCCTAATCTGCATATCTTTGGACTGTGGGAGGAAACCAGAGTACAGGAGGAAACCAACCAAGCACGGGGAGACCATTGCCTGAAAACTCCATGCACACAGAGACGGGAATCGAACCTGGACGGGATTCGAACCCAGACCCTGGAGGTGTAAGGTGACAGTGCTAACCATTACACCATCGTGTCACCCATGAAATACTAATTACCCATGAAATATTAATTGTTATATGTCATTTATGTCTTATAATTTATGGACATTTACAATTACAGTACCCTACAACGTGATTATGTGGCTATAAATTAGTGGTTATATTAATCTTTACATTGTCACTTATGACTTTTAAACATTTTGTTTTCATTATCAACTTTTAACATGGCATGTTGTCAATTTATTATTCGGAACAGGGTGTGTAAATAAAATAAGACTCTTTTACTATTAAACTATTAAAGTTTGTGAAAACATTTCCTTCCTGACGGTTTCCTTTTTTGATCCAGTGCCTTTAGCTTACGACCTGAGAGCAGTTTAGAACTGCAGAGCCACCCACCAACATCCTTTTTGTAGGTAGGAGGAAATCAGAGAACTCAGAATAAACTTACATTCACATGGGGACAAAGAAGTGTAACTCCACGCAACCTGAGCTGAGGTTTGAACCAGCGACCCTGGAGCTGAGAGACATCAAAACTACACTACACTAAACCAAAATACACTACTCCATATACTGTACTTCGCTCACATGGAGCAGATATATAGATATATTTACCTAAAGAAGTTCATAAACCTGCAGGCCGACGCTTTATATCTCCACATACGCCCTCGTCCTTGGTCTAGACTTTCACATTTGCAGTGTTAGTCCATTTAAACTGAACCCTGGTGTGTTCTCCACCTCAGTGTGCTTCTATAGACAGGTGAGAACACAGTAATCACACTCGGGTGTGAGCGAGGTGGGCTCGGTTTGGTTCCAATCAAACTCTAGTACTATTCGCCTCCAGTGAAAAAGTGATTCGACTCCAAATTGACAAAACTGCATGAAGCGAACCAATCGTGCGATGTATTTTAGCTGGCAGGATAGATTTTTCTGTAGAAATGAGCTGCTCCAAAGAACAAATGGAGAAAATAAGTGGTGGAAATGATACACATTTTATATACTAGTATTTTATAGAATTTCAGTTTGATGCTGAAATACAGGAACGTTCCCTCCAATGTATTAATAATTACAAAATTCCTCATTTGCATTTTTTTTAACTACAAAGCTATCAGCATTGGCAGCTCAACCCTGAGAAAAATAAAGCATGGAAGACTGAATTGTTGTATGATTATAGTACCATACCGAAGTTTCAGTGTAGCCTTCTTGGACAAGGACGTTCCTAGCACAGTTGTTGATGTGCTTGAAGCGGTCAGGGCCAAGCAGGATACCACCGTACCATCGTGACACCACCACGAGCACATTCCTCACATCCAGAATCTGCAGACACAAACGATACATCGTAAATACAGTATAAACAGTGCTTCTTGGAAATTCTTTGCTAAAGCAGGTCAGTTAAAGAACATATACATTTGAGAAAGTAAAAGAGCTTTCTCAAATGTATGTGTTTGTTTGCTTTTCTATTCTAGCCTTATAACTTATTTGGTTTATGGTTATCCGCTTAACCTCCATGTTCTTGGCATTTATTCATATTTCATTATTAGCTTGGTGTGTATGGGTTGGTACTGTGTGTGTGTGTGAAATGCACTTCTGAACCATTCATCAAAATGTGACACCTGAGGTGATTAAATTCAAAGCTAAAAACAAATCATTGCACAAAACACATTTCCTCTCCATTTTATTTATATATTTATTTTTATTTTTGCAGGCACTCAAAGAGCCACACGAAATCTGTAACACTGCAATCCATCATTTTGCAGTAAACAAGTTCAGTCATTTATATCCTTCCTAATGATGCGCACACGTACGTGCGTGTGTGTATGTGGGTTTAAATCTAAATGAATAGAGTGGGTTTTTTGTTATCTGAGGAATATACACATGATCCCCTAAGATTTAAAAGATCTAATGTCTCTTTGCGACAAATGCTAACTGTCACCTGCCTGTTCGAGCTGTCAGTCACATTTCAAGCACTTCCTCAGGGGCACGCTTAGCAAACTGCCTAAGGGGTAGGGGGTCTGAGCCATCTGCATAATCTAATAAAAAGTCATTGAATTCTTGTCTATATGTGGAGTCACATCTCTTTCCTTAAATAGAGAGTGTGTGATTATTAAGAAAAAGAGATCGTGTGAGAGGAAGTTCAGGCCAGAATAGCTATGCTTGATGCACTCAAAAGAGAAGGAGCACAGGTGTGAACTATATTGTGCTAATGTGCTAGTGGATTTACTGTAAAGTATATTACAGACATCTATGCACTAAAAAAACGAGAGGAATGTGCTACTGCTTATGAACTGATTATACATGCACATATAGGGCTGATGCACAACTGGAAAAATTCCCAGTCTACACTCAGGCTTTGGTCGTTGAGCTCTGACAATTGAAGATGATTGAAAGTTAAACTGAGTTCTGATTAAAATGGGACTTTGTGTTCACACGCTCTCTCCTGCAAGTCTTGGATGAGTACACAGAGAGCGAGCAAGATAAACCCGGAGTTTATGGATGAGCAATGTCCCCATGTCCCAAGTGTGAGGGAAGAGTTCACAGAAAGAAGGCCATATATTCATTTGCTGTCTCAGAGATGCCGCTGAGGTCAAGACACTTTATTCCGTAAACTTGACTGGAAATGGACCTTGACTTGGCCTGCTTGGTCGGCTTTTTGCATTATATGTCCCAGTTCTCAGTTTTATCATGAGTACCATGTGTTCACCTTCCCATGTCGAAATTCATAAGCATAAATACATAAGTTCAGTTTGAACACACCAAGATAATATATGGTGAGAATCAATACATGCCATATTATTACTCTGGCTGTTTTACTTCTAAGAGAAGGGTGCCAAAGTAGCACTTTCAGGCAGTACACTCTTGATATACGTACAGTACAAGTCTATCGTGATTTGAAGGCGATATGAAGACAGCTAATCTTTAATCTTAATATAATCCTTTAGTTCACATACGCTTTCTGTGAAAGGTTTGAAAAAATATGGTGAACAGTACTGTCGGTTCTACTGAGGAGTGTCACTGGATTGTTACCACTTATGATCTGAACTACTATTTGAGAGATAAATTGTAATAAGCCTAGGCTTTTCAAAATAAAAGCACCAAAATGATATGTATCAATGAGTGATGATTAATTATAGCAAATTCCATGTTCAAATCCCCTGTTTCACCTAATTAAAAAAAAATGTTTCATGCACTTGAAGTTCTGTACTTCCATACACCAACCTTAACAAATTTTCAATCTTCTGACCCTGTTGAAAAATCTGGAAGTGTGTTACAGTATATTGGACTTCCAGTGAAACCTTCCAGGACTGAGTGCTAATATTCCAATAAATCCATGTGCACATAAATAGGTTGTTAGTTTGACTATATCGCATTCACCACACAGATACACAAACACACACAAACCTGCAGCAGATGAAGCAGTCTGCCACCAGCAGCCGTCTCGCCGTCGTCCTCACAATCCTGGAGGAACGTGTTTTTGTCTTCGCAGTATATCCTATTGGAGTGCAGAGTTGACAGTGAAGAAAAAAGCAATCCAAAGCTGTCAGAGTAATTCTGCTCTTGCAATTTTTGCTGTCATATAACCATTTAATGGAACGGGCAGTATTGATCAGTATTAAACTGTACTGGAGCTTAAGGTCCAGAAATGATCCTCTTTTACTGGGCCATAAATTTCAAATCAAGTACTGAGTGAAAGTAGTCAATTGTAGAAGTGGTTACTATAGATTACTTTAGATAATATTTCTAGTATACATTATTTACTGCATTATGTAAAGAAAAGAAACACTTACATTTTTGTTGTTACAGTATAGTAAAATTATTACCGATGGGCTGAACTTGATTATTTTTCAATAACAACATATCTTCTAACATTTTAATTCATCTTATTCCACACCGCTTTGTGAAGGATGACACCTTTTTAATAATTAAGGATGGGTCTTACCTTTTACCCTCTTTATAGGTGTATTTAACATTGTGAGACATCTTACTTCGTTTAACCCACATACAAATTAGCAACAAATTAAAGGAAAAAAAAAGAGGCAGCTGTGTTACACATGTGACATTGTAGTGCTTGAGAAATGCTACACTACAGTAGACATCAGCTGCAGGATGTCACCTGATTATATCACCTATTTTAGTTCCATCTTTTTTGTCTAGAGTTTGTTTTTGTGCATTTTTTCAATACCAGGTAATATTGCTTACAGCTATAATTTTTTTTAAAAATCCTTGTAATCAAAGTTCTTGTTTGCCTGTGCATTCCATATTATGAGGAATAAAATCTACTCCGTGACACTGTGGAGGTTGTTATTTATTTTGCCACATCTGGTTTTGGTCTGGTGAATACTCACTGCAAATCTACTTAATCGCCTTTATGTTATTTTGAACCATTTCTATCCCGACAGGCATGGGCTCTTTTAGGATGACTTCGCCCACGTCAACAGGGCATGAGAGCACAATGAATAGTTTATAGTAAAAAGTATTGGAGATGGTATGACCATCATAGTCACCAGATCTCAACCCACTGGAACAAGACATGTTGAATTTAGCCCAGGTAACAACGAAGCTGTCGGGATCAGTCTGAGTATTTTAGTTTTGCTATTCTTAATAGGTTTTTGTTTGTTGTAAGTTAGACTGCACAGGGTATTCAGTCATCTTACATAAGATTCCAAATTGTAGGGAGCAAAACTACATGCATGTAGTGTAGGGAACGAGTGGTTCATCACTTCTTTGGAAGAATTAATTAAATAATTCATTTCACACACCATTCCATATTATCCAGGATGATAAACTATAAATACTGCATAACAATGGTTTGTAAATCTACATATATTCATATGGCTAAAATTAGGAATGACAGCATCCATCTTGCAAATGCATCCAATCACATTATTTCACAAGTAATATAAATTTCCATAGTAGTATACTGTACGTTTAAGCATGGACTATACATCACAAATACAGATGAGAATTAGAATTACAGTGGTGTGAAAAACTATTTGCCCCCTTCCTGATTTCTTATTCTTTTGCATGTTTGTCACACTTAAATGTTTCTACTCATCAAAAACCGTTAACTATTAGTCAAAGATAACATAATTTAACACAAAATGCAGTTTTTAAATGAAGGTTTACGTTATTAAGGGAGAAAAAAAACTCCAAATCTACATGGCCCTGTGTGAAAAAGTGATTGCCCCAATTGTTAAAAAATAACTTAACTGTGGTTTATCACACCCGAATTCAATTTCTGTAGTCACCCCCAGGCCTGATTACTGTCACACCTGTTTCAATCAAGAAATCACTTAAATAGGAGCTACCTGACACAGAGAAGTAGACCAAAAGCACCTCAAAAGCTAGACATCATGCCAAGATCCAAAGAAATTCAGGAACAAATGAGAACAAAAGTAATTGAGATCTATCAGTCTGGTAAAGGTTATAAAGCCATTTCTAAAGCTTTGGGACTCCAGCGAATCTCAGTGAGAGCCATTATCCACAAATGGCAAAAACATGGAACAGTGGTGAACCTTCCCAGGAGTGGCCGGCCGACCAAAATTACCTCAAGAGCGCAGAGACAACTCATCCGAGAGGCCACAAAAGACCCCAGGACAACATCTAAAGAACTGCAGGCCTCACTTGCCTCAATTAAGGTCAGTGTTCACGACTCCACCATAAGAAAGAGACTGGGCAAAAACGGCCTGCATGGCAGATTTCCAAGGTGCAAACCACTTTTAAGCAAAAAGAACATTAAGGCTCGTCTCAATTTTGCTAAAAAAACATCTCAATGATTGCCAAGACTTTTGGGAAAATAACTTGTGGACCGACGAGACAAAAGTTGAACTTTTTGGAAGGTACGTGTCCCGTTACATCTGGCGTAAAAGTAACACAGCATTTCAGAAAAAGAACATCATACCAACAGTAAAGTATGGTGGTGGTAGTGTGATGGTCTGGGGTTGTTTTGCTGCTTCAGGACCTGGAAGGCTTGCTGTGATAGATGGAACCATGAATTCTACTGTCTACCAAAAAATCCTGAAGGAGAATGTCCGGCCATCTGTTCGTCAACTCAAGCTGAAGCGATCTTGGGTGCTGCAGCAGGACAATGACCCAAAACACACCAGCAAATCCACCTCTGAATGGCTGAAGAAAAACAAAATGAAGACTTTGGAGTGGCCTAGTCAAAGTCCTGACCTGAATCCTATTGAGATGTTGTGGCATGACCTTAAAAAAGTGGTTCATGCTAGAAAACCCTCAAATAAAGTTGAATTACAGCAATTCTGCAAAGATGAGTGGGCCAAAATTCCTCCAGAGCGCTGTAAAAGACTCGTTGCAAGTTATCGCAAACGCTTGATTGCAGTTATTGCTGCTAAGGGTGGCCCAACCAGTTATTAGGTTCAGGGGGCAATTACTTTTTCACACAGGGCCATGTAGGTTTGGATTTTTTTTCTCCCTAAATAATAAACCCACTCATTTAAAAACTGCATTTTGTGTTTACTTGTGTTATCTTTGACTAATAGTTAAATGTGTTTGATGATCAGAAACATTTTGTGTGACAAACATGCAAAAGAATAAGAAATCAGGAGGGGGGCAAATAGTTTTTCACACCACTGTATGTCTGTGGAACTATAAGGATAATCAGTGTCTGAATATATTTGGATACCAGGGCTTAAATTAATTACATTTTAAATCCAAAGTTGATATCCCTGGTCTGTACGCCTAGATATCTTAAAATGGCTCAATTGCCCAATTAATCAAACTGTAATTTGAGTGTTTCTTTGCAGTAATCAATATAAAAACTGTTCTAGAATAGGAATAGCTTAGAATGAACATTATAGTGTATATAATTCTTTCATAGTGTTTTGTTCCTAGTTCCACAACACTGTATTTGTATTTTATGTGTCTTATTTTATATTAGCTGATAAAGAAACAAGATATTTCAGTTCTTCATGTATGACCTGGCCTGTTTAGACTACAATATGAGCACTGATTACTTTACAAGACATTACTTTAGCCATGCTTAAACCAGTGCGTTTTTAAAAATAATCCTGAAGTTTTTGAGTATTAACTAATGCAGTAAATAATGCTAGCATCAAGCCTGTACATCTGTCCTTGGCTTTGCACCAGGTATCCAGGTGATGGAACTTCCCCCTGTGTTTTCTGAGCTGTAGTGCCAGTGTTTTCTGAATGAAGTGAGTCAGGGCCAGTGGTTTGTCTCCAACAGTTTTTCAGCACAATATAATCTAAGTATTACATTCGCAATGTTATTATAACCCGTAGGTTAATCTCCTCCGGATGACAAGCTTCCATTCATCTACTGTATATCAGTAGGTTTATACTCGCAGGTTATTCTCAGAAGACACGATACACACAAATACTTTTTTAAATCTTTGTGAGGAACTTCCACTGACACAGTTATCACTAGGCCAGATAATAATACCAACCTGATATGGTGGTAATTTACTCACCATATAAAAAATACTTGATATAACTTGATACTAAATTATGGATATATATGAAATTATGGAATGCTCATCAGTATATTAGAATACAAATTAGCAGACACAGTTGCACTAATCAGCAGATATGACCTGATAGACATGACCCGTATTTCACAATAAATGACAATCTAATTAAAGCAGAATGCAAACTGCACCCAGTAAAACATGAAGAGAAACAGCATCTTCCTACAATTCAATTCTCTTGATAAAATGCCATATGGTCTTTAAACAACTTCGTTAATAGAAAGTAGAAGGGCAGCTGAATAGACAAACTGAAACTGTGCAACAAGTCCCAGTGAGTGCTTATTGTGGAATCCAGCAGAGCTTGAATAAAAAAGATAGAAATGTGACAACACACATTTTGCACACCTACACAATCTCGCCTCCACAATTTATCCAGGCAAAACACATACCTGTATGCATATATGTTGTGGGTGGCACTTGCAATTTTCTTGTTTTCATACAGTTTGTCTAGCACCCTCTGGACCTGCAACAAACCCATCAGAAAAACATGTCCAATATATCAGAGGTATTTCTTAAATGTATCAACGTTATTCATAAAATCAAAAGAAGGTTTAAAAGTCATCTCCAATGTGGTTGTGAATTAAACACTTTGAAATTAGCTGTAACACCACCTTTAGAGCAATGATACCTTCTGTGCATGCACACACATTTATCTTACTATCCTTAGTATCTTGTACAGACCTCCCACATGATAGTTAATAATGTATATAATTAAGGCAATTCCAAAACCTAAACCCTAACCTCTGAAATAAAAGAAAACATTTGTGTTGGTTTTTTTTAGAATAGCATTAATTACAGTAGTTACAGCCAAATGTGTACTAGGCCAAAGATCAAACACAGTTAAATATTTAATCCACAACAACATATAAAAGCATTGCCTGCCCACACACACACACACCAACACCTTGCTTGTTTAAAATGAGAGAACATCTGAACACGTCCATACATGTCCATATGTAACCCTGTGTGCACGGATTTTGCATGTTATTCACACGCTAGGTGGGTTTCCTCCGGGTAATACGGGTTTCTACCACAGTCCAAAGACATGCAGGTTAGGCTAACTGGTGTTCCAAAATTGCCTGTAGTGTGTGAATGACAATCAAGCATCGAGCTGGCCCGAACCCTTAAGTAACTGCCATAGAAACTAATACACACACACACACATACATACACACATACATACACACATACATACACACATACATACACACACACACACACACACACACACACACACACACACACACACACATACATACATACATATATATATATATATATATATATATATATATATATATATGACACACACTATATATATTTCATTGTGAAGCTGCTTTGAGACAATGACCATTGTTAAAAGAGCTATATAAATAAAATGTAATTGAATTTCTATATATACACACAGGTCCTTCTCAAAAAATTAGCATATTGTGATGAAGTTCATTATTTTCTGTAATGTACTGATAAACATTTGGCTTTCATATATTTTAGATTCATTAAATACAACTGAAATAGTTCAAGCCTTTTATTGTTTTAATATTGATGATTGTGGCATACAGCTCATGAAAACCCAAAATCCCTATCTCAAAAAATCTGCATATTTCATCCGACCAATAAATGAAAAGTGTTTTGAATACAAAAAAAGTCAACCTTCAAATAATTATGTTCAGTTATGCACTCAATACTTGGTCGGGAATCCTTTTGCAGAAACGACTGCTTCAATGCAGCGTGGCATGGAGGCAATCAGCCTGTGGCACTGCTGAGGTGTTATGGAGGCCCAGGATGCTTCGATAGCAGCCTTAAGCTCATCCAGAGTCTTGGGTCTTTTAAAAGCCTCAGGAATCTTTTGCTAATCTTATGCAAATTTTTTGAGAAGGACCTGTATTTGGGTCCGGAAGCGGACCGGAGCCCGTCTATAATGTAATGTACTGATAAACATTAGACTTTCACATATTTTAGATTCATTACACACAACTGAAGTAGTTCAAGCCTTTTATTGTTTTAATATTGATGATTGTGGCATACAGCTCATGAAAACCCAAAATCCCTATCTCAAAAAATCTGCATATTTCATCCGACCAATAAAAGAAAAGTGTTTTTAATACAAAAAAAGTCAGCCTTCAAATAATTATGTTCAGTTATGCACTCAATACTTGGTCGGGAATCCTTTTGCAGATTCTTGTGTCGCTCAACTTTCTCTTCACAATATCCCACAGATTCTCTATGGGGTTCAGGTCAGGAGAGTTGGCAGGCCAATTGAGCACAGTAATACCATGGCCAGTAAACCATTTACCAGTGGTTTTGGCACTGTGAGCAGGTGCCAGGTCGTGCTGAAAAATGAAATCTTCATCTCCATAAAGCTTTTCAGCAGATGGAAGCATGAAGTGCTCCAAAATCTCCTGATAGCTAGCTGCATTGACCCTGCCCTTGATAAAACACAGTGGACCAACACCAGCAGCTGACATGGCACCCCAGACATGCAAAATTTGCAACCTGTAGCCCATTTCCTGCACACGCCTGTACACGGTGGCTCTGGATGTTTCTATTCCAGACTCAGTCCACTGCTTCCGCAGGTCCCCCAAGGTCTGGAATCGGTCCTTCTCCACAATCTTCCTCAGGGCCCGGTCACCTCTTCTCGTTGTGCAGCGTTTTCTGCCACACTTTTTCCTTCCCACAGACTTCCCACTGAGGTGACTTGATACAACACTCTGGGAACAGCCTATTCGTTCCGAAATTTCTTTGTGTCTTACCCTCTTGCTTGAGGGTGTCAATGATGGCCTTCTGGACAGCAGTCAGGTCGGCAGTCTTACCCATGATTGCGGTTTTGAGTAATGAACCAGGCTGGGAGTTTTTAAAAGCCTCAGGAATCTTTTGCAGGTGTTTAGAGTTAATTAGTTGATTCAGATGATTAGGTTAATAGCTCGTTTAGAAAACCTTTTCATGATATGCTAATTTTTTGAGATAGGGATTTTGGGTTTTCATGAGCTGTATGCCACAATCATCAATATTAAAACAATGAAAGGCTTGAACTACTTCAGTTTGTGTGTAATGAATCTAAAATATATGAAAGTCTAATGTTTATCAGTACATTACAGGAAATAATGAATTTTATCACAATATGCTAATTTTTTGAGAAGGACCTGTATATCCATACACACAGTATACGGATACTCCTCACCCTGGGCACACACACACACACACACACACACACTATACTGTATATATACAGTATATATACATATATTGTATATGCGTGTGTGTGTGTGTGTGTGTGTGTGTGTGTGTGTGTGTGTGTGTGTGTGTGTGTGTATGTGTGTATCCAGGGTGAGGAGTATCAGTCTTTTTTTTATGTATCAGACCGACCTATGACAACCCTTCTACACAATTATGTTCTTATGAGGTCGCCATATTTATAAATGCTAAATTTTGCTCAATAATGAGCTGGTGTGCATGTTTTCCTGTCCCCCACACCCAACACAACAATATTTCACAAGACTGCAAAATAAAGCAGAACAATACAAAGACAAGACAATTAAAAGCATTTTAAATACAGGCAAGACCATTAAAGTGGTTAAAAACATCAATTCTGACCAAATCACAATTCTCAGTATGTTTGCTAGGCACAGTAATGACAAACGTTTTGTTTTCCAAAAGTCACCACACATACAGTAAATTACTTTTTTTTCAAGGACGTAAAGCTATGCATTTGGGACCCATGGAGTTGGTTGTGGTCAGTAAGTGGTAATTGGAAAGAATCATGATCAGTGATTGGTCACTGGGAACAACGGTAATCAGTGATTTTTTTATTTATTTATTTTTTTGATTGGTCACTGGGAACAATGATGTCTAAAGAGATCAAAATGTTACCAAATTTAATCTAGCAATTTTTCCTAATTCAAAAGTCAAGTTTTCCTGGCATCAATTGACACAGCTTTAATTATTTTACATTCTGTTGAATGAAAAGTTGGATGGAAAAGACTGAGAGGTCACAGACTGATGGACATACGGCGATGTGACAGTTCAGACTGGGTGACATGCGGTCAGTGACGGTTTTCCTATGTGGACTATGCGGCAGGGCATGACCAGATGGTGTGGAAGTAGGTTTCTAGTTTATTCTTTGTGCTGTGCATGCAGATGACCAGGTCTGTTTTCTGTGTTTTTGGCATACTGTACCTAAAAGCTGTGATTTACCTAAAGTTTATATAAATTGGTATATTTATTAATGAAAGTTAGTATTTTAAATTAACTTCTAGAAGGATTAGTTATGAGGAAATATTTACATATTTATTGTTTGCTATTATTCAGTATGTGTTTTGGTGTTGGTCACAAATTTTATCTAATCTTTTTATATAATTAAAATAGTGATTTGTTTTTTAACATGGTGTTTTTTTATTTGGATGAGAGTTGAAAGTGTTGTTCTGGGAAGCCAGGAAATTTTTCCTTGATAGCTTTGAGAATTGTGAATGCAAAGGTACTTAAAGTTGGAGGTGGAAATAGGAATAGTTGATAATTTACCGCGTGCTTCCAATGATTTGCATTAAGTGGTAAGTTTAATTTACTTTGTAAACTTCAGATCACCAACTCTGAAACCAAAGTTGCTTATAATATCTTCCTTTGCTGGTAAGTACTTCATATAGTCTGCTGGTTTTCCAAAGACCAAGATGTAGGACAATTCCCTGTACGAACAGAGATCCAATTACATATCTGTAAACAAGAATGAATCTGTAGTGGGATGTAGGATCTTGTTCTTAAATGGACATAATCCAGTGTTATTTTGTTGCATCAAAATAGACAGTGAGTTAAAGAATGCAATTTGTCACCATTATAACACAACGCTAAATATTCTAATTTGACTCAAAAACAAAACATGGAAAAATAAAAGCGACTGGTGCTGACAGTAGGCAGTGAGCGGTCATTTGTACTACATTTTTAAATACTTCTATTGTATTTGAAAATAGCATCATAATAACAATAATAATAATAAAAATTGTGTCACATACACAGTATGATGTGCAGTGAAATGCTTAGAATTATAATAATAATAATAATAATAATAATAATAATAATAATAATAATACAATTTAAATGGCACGTTATGTACTAATTTCCTTGTTGCTGCAGTTCAAATAAGACTACTGGTTGGTTTAGACCACAACCAAATACCACCAATTAAATATTGTTTGAAAACATTATGTGCAGGTACAGTACAAACATAAATAATGTACAAAGGTAAGTTAAAAAGCATCTGCACTCTGGATGTAGAATTTTAGTTTTTTTTAATTAACGTTTAGAAAAGACAAATATATAATTCTCGACATAATCTCCTTGCATTTCAATACACTTTGTCCATCTGTCAATAAGCTTTCTTATTCCCTCATTAAAAAAAGGTTTTAGGCTGAGCTGCAAACTACAAACACACTGCTGTCTGCGCTTCTTCCTCAGAAGTGAATGGTTCTCCTCGTAGAGCTGCTTTTAGGGAACGAAACAGATGAAAGTCAGGTGAAGCAGATTAGGGAGCCTATAGGGAGGATACTTTAACAACTCAGAACTAAGTTTCTGCAGAGTATCAAGAGTGTGGGCAGAAGTGTGTGTGAATGTGCATTGTCATGCAAGATCACAACGCACTTGGATAGCAGTTATCCGTGTTTAATCTGAAGTTTAGGCTTCAGCTCTTCTATAAGCATGTACTGTAACTGTAATGAGCACTGTTGATTGTCGAACATTTTCCTGATAATGATCCAATACTGGCTCATGAGAATCCCAGAAAACTGTAAACGGGCCAAATTTTGCAGAAAAACAAACGCTTCAGTTTATGCTCTTTCATGTGTTTTTCTGCACCAGTTACACCCTCAGACCACAAAAAAGCAAATCGCTGCACGCTGCTCTTCTTTCATGCAAATCAAAATTGGGGCATCCATTTTCACTCTGCAGTTACAAATGAACTGATGTAACACTTTCACACGTGCACAGCAGTGACTGGGGAGTCACTGAGACAACAGCCTTGAATGGAAAGCACTGATACTGTTGGGAAGCACCAACAGAAGTTTTCATACGTATAACCAGAGTGCGGATCATTTTTGGCCCTCATATATGTCTATACACACATCTGTAGTTGAGACTGCTACAGGAACTGTCAGAGCTCACACCATATCTTGACATTGTTGCCATTTCTATATAATTTTAGTGTTTCCAGGATTTCTAGCAGGGTTTATATTTAATAGAAAGAAAAAAAAATACTTTGGACATTTGTATTTTTTACACTAAATAAATATAGTGTCATTATGTGAGACCACACCCCTAATACCTACTAAGTGACCGATACGATGGGTGCAGCTGATAAAATGGCAACTTTGTGTCTGTACTCGGGATCAGCTGAATCTGAGCAAAACTTCCAGAGTCCAGATGGTAAAAGCTTGTGTGAAATCTCTTTGGTGTGAGGTGGATACCTACTGGGAGTTTCAAAGATCTCTAAACTCCAAGAGTGTACATAGTGAGACAGGGCTCATTAGGTTTGTTGTGGTGTCGTTCGCCTACACTGTGGCAAAGACACAGCAGAAACAAAGTGATGTCCAGAGACAGCCTGACAAAATATGCACTAACAACTGTCTGCATCCCCAACATTCGCATCCCTCGAGTCTTGTCCGTACAATAACCCAGCATGTGCACTGAATACCAATTACACATCTATTCCTCAACAGTGGAACATATGAAGCCCCTGACACCAAAAGGGCACACACAAGACACAGCTATGACACAAATATTAAACTAGTGGATCTGGAATTGGTAATGAGTATGCAAAGACTTGAAGAGCCTCATTATGACCATGTGTTGCTCATTTCCATTTCAGAACGGCAGAATAGCCAGCAATGGTGTAACCATGTAATCATTTAAATACTATTGAGTAGAATTCAGCTCATCATTGAGCTCAGTGTGATATTTGTGCCTAAGATTAGACCGATAGCAATATCCTAAACTCTTGATTTAAATGTTACTCAACAATATTAATGCCATTTATGCAACCACTTTTCATACTGTACATGAGTGCAGCATTTAGTGCAGTTGGCTGACACTCCTTACTTAAATGCATTTTAGACAGTTAAAAAATATGGCAGTCAAAACCTAATTTATGTTGTCATTATAACACTAAGATACATATTCTAATAGAACTTATGACCAGAAATGGCTTTAGTTCATTAAATTAAAAAAACATGGATCCACACACCGTGTTTACAACAAAAGCAGCAGAAGCTTATTGTAGTATTCAATTTACTATTATTAATAATACTACTAATAATAATAAAAATAATGATGATGATAATAATAATAATTTTAAGAAGTTCGTCAAAAGGTAGATGATCTCCAAATCCTGAATACAATAAGCTAGTTTGACAGAAAGTAAACAAAATTTAAAAAAAAATTATAGATGGAAAAACATAATTCAGAAACAAATAAGATTTAAGACGCAAGAACCCTTCGAATGCAAACATATTTTAGAATAAAAAATAAAGACATCGGAACCTAAAAAGATTCCGAAAGTAAAATGTTTTTTCAAAGCATTCAAATCATAGATGCAAAAAATTCCTAAAGACAAAACAAATTTCAGAAGCTAAAAAAGTAAAGATTTCTGCAATAAAACATGCCAAACTCGACACCAAATACATTGACAGGGGAGGTCCTAGTTTACCCTTTCTTGTTAATAATTTGCATGCAGAAAATCCTTTAAAATATACAGTACTTCAACTACACGAAACAAAGTATAGGACGGAAACTATTTCAGACATTTGATCATGCTGTGATTTTGATCTTCCTTGGAAGCAGATATTGTTTCAAAATCAGTTCATCTGTTGGTTCCAATTATATTTCCCTATAATTCTTCAAACATTCAATCACAAGAAAGAAATTGACTTTTGCATGTTGATGTCACATATTTCTTTTTCAGCTCTTGCTGTTCTGCTCAATACTCCATCTGTTTTTTTTTGTAGTGTTGATTTTGTGACTCTGTGGCTAAGAGCACATCTCAACCCTGATCAATCCACTTCTCACTGATGTGAAAAAGTTGGTGCTAACTTTGTAAACTCTGATATCTCTCGTAAATCCTGAATGCAACAAACACAAGAGGTCTTTGTTTGGATAAAACTAAAGCTAAATATATATTTAGGTGGAAAATCTCTCACTTTCTCACTCTTTTTTTCTCTCAACAAGCTGTCAAATGATAACCAGGGCAGAATTACTGACATTTCTCTTGAGTAAATAGCTCATTTCTTCCATTGACAAGATGAAGAGAAACAGGAGCACAGAACCGTATCAGAAAAACAGCAGTGATCCTCAGGGCAGGTGTGAATAAGTAACCTGCTGCTGGATAGATAAATCCGGACGAATTTGGCAGAAGGTTGTTTGTGCTTCAGGGAAGCCCAAACATAAATTGTGAAAACTCATGTGGGAATGAGTCAAGGGAAATTTCTATACAGCTTACAAGAAATACGCATAAAGCATTTAGTGAGAGCAAGGTGTGTGAAATACTCCTTAAAGACACTAGTGACTAACACATAACTCATTTCAACAGGCATCGGGGACTTGGCCATTGGCAAGTCTTTTAAGTCTAAGAATGCTGTGACTCTCACTCACCCAATCCCAGTGCGGAGACACACACGTTTCCATTTCCTTCGCTTACTCATTTGCCACATTTTTCCAAAGCGATTTATATGGGGCTTAAGATTAAGGGAGAAACAGTGGCTCAGTGGCACTACGGATGGAAATGATGTTGGTCAAGTCAATTATTTTCAGATGCACCTCATCTAGAACACCTTAGTGTAAAGAAATCTTAAACCACTTGGGCCTTTGCTCTTGGTTAAGATTTTACTTCTTTAATGGATTTGACTTCTTTCCTGGATGAAACCTAAGACAAATTAACACATTTAATTGCTAAAAAAAGTACCAATATACTTGGGGAGCTGGGCAAAGTGGGTGTTTGTCTGTTTTAGTAAATTTAAACTAGGGCTGCACGATATATCGAAAAAATATCGTTATCGCGATAATGGCATGCGTGATAACCATATCACAAAGAGTTGCGATAAATACTTTATGTGCCAAGCATTTGTGTGTCCAAATTTGACCAATCAGATGGGCCCTTACTATGTTTATACCCGCTTATATCTTGTGTGTGTGTATATATATATATATATATATATATATATATATATATATATATATATATTATTTATATATATATATTATTTATATCTTTATACTTAATTCTGTCGCGAAGTAACCCTGGATGATCAGAAGACTTAGCGATTACCCGTTAGCCCTCTGTAGCGTGGACGGTAAATCCAAACGCGGAAGCAAGCAAGTAGGCAGGATAACCACGCGAATTAGTTTAAGGACTCTCACAGAAGGGGAGCAAGGGAAAAACACACATTTAACCCGCGTCCTATAAACACACACTCGAATCAGAAAGTAAACAATCTGAACCGACATGGCGAACTCAGTGACTAAGCTCTATGCGATGGTTTGTTTACTCCTCTTATACTTTCTGGTTCGCGCCTGCATTACTTCCGGGATTTTTTATTTAATTTTTGTTTAATAATATTTATTTTTATAAAAAAACAAAACAAAAAAAAAACAGGCAAGCCAAAGAGAATATTTTGTTTAAAAGATGCTCTTGTTTTAAGACACTATTGATGAGTGTATGGTTCCATGTAAATAAAAAGTAATGTTTGAAAGTAATTCATATTGTGTTGGCAGGTTTATAGTAACAGCAAACCAGAAGTCAGAATATCTGCTGAGGGTTTTAAGTCATTCATAGTGTTTTGAAGTCTAAATATTTGCAACTTCCTGGACATATAGTTTCTTTTTAGCCTGAATTAGATTTAATTACATCAGACGAATATCTATTACCTGTTTATTTTAGTATGATCATTATATATAAATAAATAATAATAAAAAATAGGCAATAATAATAATAAAAAATGCATTTCTCTAGGGAAATGTTATATTGCAAGAAATATCGTTATCGCAATATTCAACAACAATATCGCATATCGCATATTATCGTGCGGCCCTAATTTAAACCTTAGAAAAGTTTAAAAGTGAGAGAAAAAAGAAAAGTTAACATTTTCTTCCTCTTGCAATAAGATGCTAGTGTCTAACTCAAGGACATTAATAGCAGCTTCTCCCAAGACTTTGGTATTCAGCCCATATAAAGTCTTAATACTGTTATGCACGGTATTTGGACACAGGAGCATTTTAGGCCAAAATTGTTTTGTACCATCCCAATAAATGTGTTATTAAATTGATGATAACTAAATATACTGTATGTCCGATACTAAATCAAACACACAGATTTTTTTTTCACACTGATGAACTCAAATTGTAGTCTTTAGAAATGAGAAAATCATGACAAAGATGAAAAGATGGCAGGGCTTCCTTTTATATACTGGATATACCAATACAATAGTCACTCTATCCAGATTCACATTCTGATTGGCTCATCTCCTGCTTTATCATCGCTATTGTTAAATGGCACTTTTTGTATATTTCTGAGGCGCAACTTGTTGCTGCATACTCTTATTTTATAACCGAGAGCTTTTTGCACATACTGTATAAAGGCTGGCAGGTCTGTGCATCTTTTACCTGGAATTGTAAATATAGTGCACCTTTAAAGTAATTTAAAGTACATAATTGGCAATATTTTAAAGGGACACTTTCAAGTAAATATTCAGCTTCTAAACATGTCATTGGGATTTAGGTGAATGTATATGTTTTGTACCTGTTTCGGTGTCAATACGAGAGCTAAATGAGCCTGGAACGTGCTGCGTCTGTCTGTGATTGCCTCACCATGTTTAATCTCTGGGAGCTCCTCATCTGAATCTAACACACACAAACACACACACACACACACACATACATTTTCTCTGCGGTTATAGACTATAACCTCACGGTAGAGCGCTCTCTGAAGAAGGTAACTTAAAGTAAATTTTCTGGAGTTACATCAAACTGAAATGATGCAAATGCTAATCAGATTGCACATTCAAATTCAAATGCTGGCTTAAGGACCTGACATACCCGCAGAGGAGACGGAGAAAAGGCTCGTCTGCTCAGTGCTGAGCCTCAAGATGCTGTAATCTGGAATTTCACTCTCATCCCAGTCATCATCCTGTTCCTCTGTCATCTTCGCATGCTGGGGCTCCAGTCCGTCTGCTAACAAAACAGAAAGTGTGTAATGATACACCATGCTCCGGAATAATGATCTAATTATCATTAGCTAACAACACAGAATTCCATCTGATTCAACATAGACGTATCTTCCACGTTTTATTTGGGCATGTAATTGATGCACTTCAATCAGTGCTTGCAATCTCAAAAGAATGGCAAGAGGCAAAAAAAAGGTCAAAGACCTGGGTCCTGTTGAGACTGAGTGACTGATTTTATTGTTCTTCTACCATGATCATGCTAATCAGCCCCACTACTCATGACCCTTCGCAGGAAACTGAACTTCAGTTTATTCCTTGGTGAAAAAGATAAAATTACATATGGCAATTACTTTGATTGCGTTTATTACACAATTATAAACCAAAAGTTTGAATGTCTTATGTACAATTTAGCATTGAATGGATAAAATTAAAAGTTTCCAATATTCACAGTGGTGGTCATGTTTCGTGCCCACGGGAAGGCTCAGGTTTGTGCCCCAATGCCCCACACAACAGAGAATAAGAGAGTGGCATGAGGAAGGGCATTTTGGGTAAAACCTGTGCTAAAACCAAATGTACGAATCAGATGATTCATGCACCCTAATGGGAGCAGCCAAAAAACCTATTATTCCATTACAGTATTTGTAATTCTCTCATGAATCAATACCTTTTACCAGGGCTTAATATATGGCCTGACCAAAAGAAACAGTCACATTTTAGAAGAGTCAAATTATTAGCATGCATCAAGCAAATAAAACAACTATGAATAGTGCTGCATCGTTAACCTCGCAAGAGTAATGTGGTCAGAAAATTTTTTTAATGATTGTGATGAAAAATCACTTAAGCATCTATTAAAGTTGCATCATATAAAAATCATCAGTGGAAAAATCACAGCTATGTTTAATAGTGAAACTAAGAGCATTTCCACAAGCATTATGGGACAAGAACTCACAGAACTGGGACTAATCAGCTATATGGCTTTTTGGAAAAACAAAGGTTTTAAATTGCTAAGGAGCATAAAGACTAGTAAAAAGTTTGACCCTAGTAAAAAATTTACCCTATTCCAGTGTGATGGGAATGTCATTGTAAGAAGGGAAATGCATAGTGCCCACTGTACAAGCTTCTGGAGGCAGTGTTAGAATCTGGGGTTGCTTCAGTTGATCAGGTCTAGGCTCAGCAACGTTATGTGGCAATAAAAATAAGTCAGGTTATAAATATACTGAATGGGCAGGTTATCAATATGTATGTCAATGGATTATTTCTTCACTAAGGCACAGGCGAGTTCTACACTGTGATATAGTGGCTTTGGGAGCATGAGGGATAATATTCACACAGGAATTGGCCACCACATTGCAATCCATAATCAAAGGTTGTATTTTTATTTTTTTTTACTTTTTTTGGGCTATACAGTGTATCTCATTATACTTAGAACTGCTCCTGAGAGCCAATCAAAACTAACTTTGAAATACTCAGAGCTTAGACATTCTTTCAGAACAGTAGGAAGAACGCTGCCATCAGCCAAACAAAATGGGGAAGACAGTAAACATGCAAAGTGATATGAGAAACCAATCGCCATCTATCCAAGTAAAATGGCAGCACTTTGGCTGAAATAAACATTTTTGCCATTTTTGCTGTGCTTTCATTTGAGGAAAATTAAACAGTCATACTTTGTTCAGTCAACTGCATCTATTCTCACCATCTCTAATTTTAATTCTCACTTGAAAGGGCAAGATCATTAAAAAATATAGTCAGAGAGTAAGTTACAAGGCCCTGATAACTGATTCGGTTTAAAATACTGATTCGAGTTAATTAGCTCAACAGAGAAGACATGAAAGAGAAAAAAAACGATTCAAGTGACTAACCTATTAAACTATTTTGATGACCGAGTAGAAGAGATAATCACTATGCACTTATGTAAACTCTGTAGTGCTTCTCTCTGGTACACAGTATTTATGGTTTCAAGCTGTTTGACTAAAAATGAACAATGATTTCATATGAAATGCAGTCAAATGTATAGGTTTGCTATAAGGAATGTTTTTTTCTTCTGTGATTTTTTTTCTGTGAAGAGATGTTTAAGTGGAGGGTGTCAGATGTCCCAGTCTGTGTGGGTGTTGCAGTTGCCGAAAGCACCCTTCTGAACTGCCACTTCTCCTAGCATCCATATGTATTATTTTTTTTAAAAATGAACTGCCAAGACATAACTATCCCATTTTATAATAATTAACGGCTTTGAGAGCATTCTGTTCATGCCACAAAAAGGCCAAAATGTGTGTGTTAATGCTCCGCTGAAATGACCCTCAGATAATGCATTTTTTTTTTCTTTCTTTTTTTTTTTCAAGCTCCTTCTGTTTCACTTCCATTCTAAACAAGCCATGTCAGTGTCAATGTAAATGAGCCTCTGTGGAGCCATGCTCCTCCAGTGAACCGCAGAGTTAAGCAAGTCGGGGAGGATGATCTTTCCTTATATAAGGTCAAAACAGGTCTAATTGGCTTGTTTAAGAATGCACCACATTTTCACATTTGTTTTGTTTGTATATGCACAATAGATGCATCTGAATGTCTAAAAATTCCAAAAAAGTGAAATTTGTATAGCAGATCCACTTTAAAACCATGATCCAATGTTTAAATAAAATCTTAAAAATGTTCACTAATCAGTCACTATACTAAAATGCAACATGAGGCTTGATTATTCATATTCCCTTTTTTGATGAGATGGACAAAAGCTAGTTTTTTATTCACCACTGACATTTCCAATCAAAGACTGGAACGGGCTGCTTCCTCTGCAATCTGAAACAGCCAATTAGAGTTTCCATTGTGACAGTCTCTGAAAAGCCGGTTCAGTGGCACATTTGTCCTTCTCTGCAAAGTGGAGTGAGGACAACAGGCAGATTGGACAGTGTTCTGGTATTTGAGATACAATATTAGTTACAGCACTTATGCTTTAATTTGGGCTGTTTTTATTTACCCACTACTTTGGCATGCTTTTGTCAGGGGGATCTGGCAACCCTCTTGACCACAGTGAGAGAGCGAGAGCGAGTGAGCGAGAGAAAGGGCAAGCAAAAATAGAATTTGTCTTTAAAAAATGGCAGTGGCGGTAAAACTTCTTACATGGGAATAAGTCTCGTCCCTTACATCACCATAGTAGAAGAAATGCAGGCATTATAAGACATGGCGAAACTAATCAATCAGTGTTTCAAGATGCATTAATAATGTAAAATGTAATTACTGAACCATATTTTCAAGAGATTTTCGTTCTTGCAATATATTTACCAATCGGCAGAAACCATTAAATAATTCACCCAAAATTAATTGGGTTTAATCAGACCAATGTCACCGATTATCAAAACACTCACAGAAAACCTTCATGAATTCCTACTTACATCATACAGTGTTGTTAGATAGCAATATGTAATCAGGAGATAATCTTCATGACCTTAATGTTACCTGGGTTAAGACTGAACATTAAATTAATATCAAATAATACTGAGGCCATGAATTACGTATCTACTGTACATAGTAATTAAATATCAAAGGACACAAAACATCTTCAAGCATGTAGAGCTGAGATTATATCTCTTGAGGACACTTGTAACACTAAAATCACATTAAAGAAAAAAAGCTGAAGCAAAGCAATTACTGCAGTTAATCATAGTTAATTACGGGTTGTCGAATTCATGCTTCAGTAACCTATGACCATCTTCCATTCCCAGTCCAACCTCACCCACTCCTGCCAGTGCCGTATTTGAATATTCATAACCTTACAAGTCGATCCTTTTGATCTCTTGGGGAGCGCGGCACACAATAGCCCGCTGATGGTGGCATCTCATTAGTATAGGGTTTAGTTTATGGAAAGTGCAGTGCCATTTTTCATGACATTGTCATAATTATGTACTTTCATTTTAGCATAGATATGAAAAAAATAAAATAAAATACTGCAACGCTGACTGCTCAGGTAATCCGATCTTCCTGTCACAGTCAGATACTTAATTATTATTAGTAGTATAGTTAGATATCAAGGACTGCATAAAAGGCCACATGCAGCTTGTCTTAATGGCTCATTAAAACCATGTTCCAGAGTAACACAGCATGGATGAGAACCAAAAACACTATAGAGAAACATTGTTGTTACATAAACGCTAAAAGTTATGGAAAGAACAGTTAGCCCATGATAGAATGTATGAATATGGATATTTTTTTATTTATTTGTTATTTGACTTCTGATTACAGATATAATTAAAAGATGCAAAATGTCTGTCAGACATACAGTATCTCAGGAATACAACATTTTACCATGTATAACCCCACCCCATTTATTAGTTTTATATAACAGAATTTCCCCAATTGTTTGATTCCTTATTCCATTTTTTTCCAGTTGATAAATATACGGATGTGATCATGTTACCATGGTTGATGTAAACATGGACTGGTAGCTCAGTGGTTAAGGCATTGGACTACGGTTTGGAAGATCCCAAGTTCAAACCCGACGACCACCAAGTTGCCACTGTTGGGCCCTTGAGCAAGGCACTTAACCCTCAACTGCTCAGATGTATAATGAGATAAAAATGTAAGTTGCTCTGGATAAGGGTGTCTACCAAATGCCTAAATGTAAATAACATAAGACACTACTAAAAATGAACAGCTGAAATAGTGAGTAAATGATATTTCAGTAAGTGTTTTGATCAAATTCTGCAGCAAGAAATTCTAAAACTAGATTTTTAAATTTCTATAAAAAAAGGAAAAATGAAAAAAAGAAGAAAAAAAAACAGGGAGGGGAAGAAAGAAAAAAGGCAGCAAGGACACATCCCCAGCAGCCCCAGAGTAAGGTACCTACATGTATGCCTTTGATATTCTCTTTCTGATACTACAGATGTTTACCCCTTATCTGTCTCAGTCCCTGGACATCTTCTGATAGCATCTGTTCTGTACAACCTACAGAATATGCTCATAGAAGACCTCTGAATGAAAACAACTCTCAATGCTGTTTATTCACAAAAGTGCATTTTGTATCACAATCCATCACTTAATCCAACCTGGTTTTAATAATTTCAAGCAGTTCACCATAGTCATGTAGCTGTACAGCTTGTGTTGCCACATAAAAATTTTCTACTGAGAAAATCACTGCTGTTAATGATGTTCCATTTGAAACAAGACTGGCTGGGAATTGAACCCAGGCCTTTCACATGGCAGGCAAAACATCTACCATTGAGCCACCAATGGTCACTGAAATATGGACTTAATGTAATGATACAGTATCATAAACATGTTAATTAAAGTCACCAAGGTGCAGGTAAACACAATGAATACCATTTGACTGCAGTAAAGTGAATACGGGGAACTGATGTCTGTCAACATAAGAATCTTATAAAACACAAATATGTGAACACATGGCGGGGGGGTCCCATTTGTGATTTTTGTCTGTACCATGACTGAATGATCATACTGTAAATTTTGCAGGTGTAGTAATTTCTTGCTATTGCAGCATGTTGCCCAGCAGCCCAACATTCACACATTCTAATAGAGAATACATGGACCTGTTAGCATTCGTCTGCATTCGACCGCAGGAAATATATAAGAAGGTAGTAGCTAGCCTCAAGCCATAATGGCAATATGATCTTTCATTTCCGTACCAGAACACGACTGTCTTCCACAAATTCCACTGCTGTCTTGCTGTTCCGTCGGGTCATTTACTATCAGCTGAAAATTGTAGCCATCTGTGAACCTGTGTGTGAATTTTATAACCAAGCTTTTATTGAGTTGACCTTATCATTACTATCTGAAACAGCGAAATGCATCAGTAGCATTTTTATGGGCTATATACAGCTTCTTTCTATTTGATTATTTGTCAACACAATATAGCAGTAACCAGCCAGGGGGAAAAAAGGCATGAGCTAGACATAAACACTGAATTTTCCTGCAACATTCTAACACCTTTCTTCTTTCTCGCACCTTCTTCCTAGGAACATCATTTTAATTAGATTTTTTCTATATAAGCTGCCAGAAATGCATTGATCTCACACCTTGGTCATATCAGTTCTGTGCTTAAATGCAGCTCAGGTGGTGATATATAGCAGCAGGATTGCAAGTTGTGAGGATTTTAATGATTGTTGTTGGTCTTTCGGCTGCTCCCGACAAGGGGTCGCCACAGTGGAATATCCAGTCCGCACTACAACTTGGCACAGGTTTTTACGCTGGATGCCCTTCCTGACGCAACCCTCCCATTTTATCCGGGCTTGGGACCGGCATCCAGTGGCTGGGGAGTTTGGGCACTGGCTGGAATCGAACCCGGGCCTTCCGCATGGCAGGGGAAACACCTACCACTGAGCCACCAGTGCCCGTGAGGATTTTAATGATTAATGGGATTAATTTGTTTCATGATGCATCTCAAGGTTTTTGATGGCTTTATTCCTTCAAGCCAACTGTACGGTGGCCCTGAAGTGCAAAACAAATTAACAAAACTGAAAACAAAATAACTAATTCAAAACAAAATAACTAATTCAAAAACAAAATATCAAAACCCAAAACAAAATATCAAAACCCAAAACAAAATATCAAAACCCAAAACTAATTAGTTTTTTTGTTTTTGTTATTTTGTTTTCGGATTTGTTAATTTGGTTTTGAATTTGTTAATTTGTTTTCCGTTTTGTTAATTTGTATTGCACTTCTCGGCCAGTCAGATACAAACTAGAAAAGGTAGGTATAGTTTGCGAATGGAATTCTTACCGCTGATTGTATGAGACATCTTTCACTCAAGATATACAGAAAGTATTGTAGTAGTGGTAAATTTGTGTGTGTATGAATGTGAACATTATTGTGGTTTCAAATATGGTGTTCTTATGGCGTCAGTTTTGTTAATTTATTTTGTACTTCACGGCCATCATAGTTTAAAGTGAAGCAGAACACACATGAAACAAAGACAGAGAAGCAAGTTCCTACTTCTTGTATTTCTTGAGGGACAGATGTCTCGTCCAATCACAGCTAAGAATTCCATTCGCAAACGTTTGTATCTGACTGGCCGAGAAGTGCAGTACAGAATAACAAATCCGAAAACAAAATAACAAAAGCAAAAACAAATCAACCAAACCCAAAACAAAAAAACAAACTAGTTTTGGGTTTTATTTTGTTTTGGGTTTTGATATTTTGTTTTTGAATTAGTTATTCTGTTTTCCATTTTGTTAATTTTATTTTGAACTTGTTATTTTGTTTTCCGTTTTTGGTTTTATTTTGTATTTTAATTTATTTTGTTTTAAGTTTTGTTAATTTGTTTTGCACTTCACGGCCACCGTACAACTGACATCAACTTGTGCTTTACACAAATGAAATATGCATATAAAAAGAAATGAAATAATTAATAAAAAGACTGTGGTCACCTATATGGCTGTTAGAACACATGCTAAAACCAACACAAGTGAAAAATAAACAGTTCTCTTGCACAGTAGAGATTGGAGGAATGATAATATCAGTGATGTATTGTGATTCTTTTGTGCGTCAATTCATGCATCGCGACACTGACTCCAAAATCTTTTTTTGCACTCGAGGTGGTAAAATTTAGCTATTTCTCTATAATCCTGTAGATGGCACACTTTAAATTATTTACACCGTACAGGATTCTACGCAAATTATTTGCCAAGTCAGTTCAGAATTGAAACAAAATCTGAAAAACATTTATATAGAAATGGGATGTTTATAAAATCTTACAAAATCGCAATATACTATATATTGAATCGGTACCTACAGTAGGTATCGTGATATCGTATCGGTGGCCCCTGGTGATTACCCATCCCTAATGCACAGTAATGTTAGTCAGCACAAGTCTGTTTGCAAACTTAAAAAAATATATGACTTACTATCACGACATTTTTTTATGTTATAATGTGTGCTATAATTTCTTTTCTTTCATACATTCTACAGTACTGAAAGTGGTCCTCTTCAGTCTCAATTACTTTAGATTACTTTAGGCAATTGTTAAAGAATTTATTTAATCTTTATTTGATTTATTGGCCTTACTAATAGCAACAATTACAATTGTTGAACGAGCTATACAGTACAAATAAAATTGAATTGAACTGAATTGAATTCATTCACAAAAGTGTGTTTGTGTGCATGCTTTTTTTTTTTAACTTGTGCGACTACAAGAACCAAAAAAACCCACTAAACAAAACCCAAATCATAACATGGTGAGAAAAAGAAGTGGGGGATTTTGCCTGGCCTTGGAGGAAAGCACAACAGTAAAGGGATGCACATGGATCTTGAGCTTTCCACCCATATCACCGAGCTTTTGAGAGGGCTGAAAAAGATTAACCAGGCTTGACAAGCCTTTTCATTGATTGCGATTAAATGTGTTAGCTGGTAGAAAAGGGCAGCTGGAAGCAGGTCAGGCCTTTTCACCTTTTCCTCTGTTCACCTCAACTAGTGTTTTATAACAAATACAGATATGCATGTTAAAATATTGATTACACTCGCAGATATGGCTGAAACGGAAATGCACAGTAAACAGTTTATCATTTTTAAAAAGAAGGAAAGGAAATAATCAAATTTGATGCTTCTGGAGAGATGAACGTTCAAATTGCTACACATCACATAGATTACATTGTATAGGATTACAGTATAGACAAGTTAATTGTATAGAATTATTATTATATATTTTTTTCACTAACAATCAATAAAAACTGATCAAATTATTCAGAGGAAAGAAAAAAATATTAAACAATAAGATATCCGTGAGCTGCTGTGAGTCATACTGGTAATCCTGTCATAGTAATTCACAGTGACTTCTGTGTCATCACTGTCGGGACGGATTTTGCAGGAAATTTGTGAGCATACGTCCTACGCCAGGACAGATATGTCAAAAGAAATCAAGCACAAACTCAGGCACGAGCAAACACTATCAGGCTACAAGCGGTGGAAGGAGAACTACGAAACTGTAACTCATCCACATAACACATCCATTTAACTGACCAAAAAATATGTTTAATTTGTTAACATTTTCACACTGAACGAATGCTAATATGGTGATAATTACAAAACAAAACTAGCTACTGTAGCAAACAAACTGAACTTCTGCTATCTTACCTCAAAATTAATGTTTAGACATGGATTTGAACTTTGTTTATAGATCAATTAGTTAAATTATGTTTCTTACTGATGTGAATTTACTTTGGAAATGCGGCAATAGTTGTGTGAGACTTCAGATGCTACAAAGTGCTTTAAAGATCAAAGTAATAAATACTTGTAATAAAGTGAAGGCATTCAAATTTACAGAAATCTCAAATACAGTACAAAGTACAATTACTAAAGTATTTTCCGGGTGACTGGCAGTGACTGGTATGAGTGGCCATCAGAAGCCGCGATCAAGAGAGAGCGTAGAGTCTGGTAATGCACTATAAATAGAAAAAAGTCAGACCTGACAGAGAGTTTATCTTTTTCCCCTGTTGTGGCATTTTCTGTTGGAAGCTAGTGAATGACAGGAGATTTATCCTCAGTTGGGTTTTGCATTAGAAGTTAGTTGAGAAGATGTTAGGGTGGGATTATGTTTGACATATCCGAGTTGGCAGATAACTTATGCATATGCATTTCCAGCCAATTCCACTGCTGACACAGAGCTGACTCTGGACTACTATTTCAGGACTGATAGCGGGATTCAAATCAGCTCAGAGACATCACGACATGAAGTATTTTTTTCATCCTGTCAAATATAATTTTTTTAACAAATAAAATCTGTACACTGTACTTTTAACATAACGCCAAATGAGACATAAACCAGGATGGGAGCCAAGAAAGATGGATTTCATCTAGAAACATAAAAATGTGTGAGATCACTAGAGATCTGGGAGTTTACCGCATAATTTCGAAACATACCAGATGCCTCAGGCAACTGAATAAGTAAAAGCACCAAAATCTAAAAAAAAAAAAATATTTATATATATATATATATATATATATATATATATATATAGGGTGATGAATATAAAATGTACTCTTCATTCATCAAGATTTTACTCACTGTTATTATACACACATAAAACAAAACAAAAAAAAGGTCTAACACACATAAATACAAAATGTATTTGATAATTTGGAAAAAACATGCAGTTTCTTGCACTCTATTATGCAGTTTAGGCTGCAATCCCTGTTTAGAGACCTGCAAACCCAGATCAATTACGTAAATCCCCGACAGAAAATCTCTTGTGTGAGAGTTTTACCTTTATCCAAATTGCTGTATGATTAAAATATGATGGATATTTTCTGGGGCCACTGTAAGTCTTTAGCCTTTTCACACACAGTGTCCACACGTATTTGCAGTTAATCTATGGCTGTTATTAAGGAACAGTAAGATGTTAATCACCTTCGAATCATCATTAATTATCATTATCATTACTGTAGTTTAACCTAAATTATTATGCTGATTTCTGTTGTTCTCTAGACAATTTGCCATTCTCAATGTGACATCTCTTCAAACATTCAAGAAAAAAACCCTGATAATTTAAAATATGTTTTGATTAGCCTCCAAAAAAATTATAGCTTTTTAAAAAACACATCAGAAATCAACTCCATCAAGCAACAATTCCATACCATCCCATTACATGTCAATAATACTGTTCTATCTAGTTTCAAATGTTACAGCATATTTTGTAATATTTAGAGTTTTTTTTATTTGTGAATGTTAATTATTTGTACTCTTTGAAGAAACTAATGGTAAAAAATATAATCCATGCCAATCTATGGTTAAACTGTTGTTGGCAAATAAAAAAAAATAAAAATAAAAAACCTTAACATAATCCTTCCATTCACTTTCCATGATGTTTATGCTGTGAAGGGTCACGGGGGGCCTAAAGCCCATTTCAGGGCACAAGGCAGGGTGCACCAGTAATAGAGAACCAACTCAGCCAAAACACAAGTACACACAATCAATTACACACTATTGGTAAATGCCAATCAGCATGGCTTTGGATTGTGGGAGGAAACTGGAGCACACAGAGAAAAGCATACGCAGAGCATGAAAACTTCAGAGAGTGGATATGAAATTCGAACCTACATTCACTAAGGCACTGTGTAGCTCAAACTACATTTTAATTTTGGAAAATAGAAAATAACCCACAAGTTGCATCAAAACCAAACATTTCCAAAATGGGAGAAGAGTAATAAAGAGAATGGGCATCTTTTAAAACCCTTGAGCAGATTGATTCATAGCAACTGTTGCCACCATATTAGATTAACTAATGAAGGATCAAATGAGCGGAATTTATAGCAGGTCGTATGGAAGAGTAAAACAAAACAACTGGATGATTATCAAAGGAAAAGGAGCAAGCGTCAGGGTAAGGTCAACTCTAGAGACAACATTTGCATTCCAGATTCAAAGACGTCTGCTGTGCAACTACCTGTAAACTTTTATTAAGCCAAATTTACTGCCGCCTGTCTCATTATTTACTTGTTAAACATTACACCGTCCAACACTGTACCCAGTGTCTTCTTCCTGGCTATATCACACCAAACCAATAACGTACTGGATGTTTAAGTATCAAAATAATCATAGTGTTTGTGTTTAATGTAAAACTTAAACTAATGAAATTGGCTTCCTGAGCTTAATAATATTTGACTCATCAAATGAATCACTAAATTCTTCTGACATTTAAAGCACTTGGTAAATGCCCTTATCCAGAGCGACTTACATTTCTATCTCGTACAAGTAAGGAATTTGCTCAAGGCCCCAACAGAGACAGACTGGTGGTGCTGGGGTTTGAACTTGTGACCTTCTGACCAGTAAGTCCAACGTCTTAAACAATAAGCTACCCCTGCCTCAATATTTCGTGACCTAACAAGAATATTCTCATCCATCCACTGTACATTAGGAAAAAAATATATATCTTATTATCCATGTTATATTATATTATATTATATTATATTATATTACATTACAGGTCCTTCTCAAAAAATTTGCATATTGTGATAAAGTTCATTATTTTCTGTAATGTACTGATAAACATTAGACTTTCATATATTTTAGATTCATTACACACAACTGAAGTAGTTCAAGCCTTTTATTATTTTAATATTGATGATTGTGGCATATAGCTCATGAAAACCCAAAATCCCTATCTCAAAAAATTAGCATATTTCATCCGACCAATAAAAGAAAAGTGTTTTGAATACAAAAAAAGTCAACCTTCAAATAATTATGTTCAGTTATGCACTCAATACTTGGTCGGGAATCCTTTTGCAGATTCTTGTGTCTCTCAACTTTCTCTTCACAATATCCCACAGATTCTCTATGGGGTTTAGGTCAGGAGAGTTGGCAGGCCAATTGAGCACAGTAATACCATGGTCAGTAAACCATTTACCAGTGGTTTTGGCACTGTGAGCAGGTGCCAGGTCGTGCTGAAAAATGAAATCTTCATCTCCATAAAGCTTTTCAGCAGATGGAAGAATGAAGTGCTCCAAAATCTCCTGATAGCTAGCTGCATTGACCCTGCCCTTGATAAAACACAGTGGACCAACACCAGCAGCTGACATGGCACCCCAGACCATCACTGACTGTGGGTACTTGACACTGGACTTCAGGCATTTTGGCATTTCCCTCTCCCCAGTCTTCCTCCAGACTCTGGCACCTTGATTTCCGAATGACATGCAAAATTTGCAACCTGTAGCCCATTTCCTGCAGACACCTGTACACGGTGGCTCTGGATGTTTCTACTCCAGACTCAGTCCACTGCTTCCGCAGGTCCCCCAAGGTCTGGAATCGGTCCTACTCCACAATCTTCCTCAGGGCCCGGTCACCTCTTCTCGTTGTGCAGCGTTTTCTGCCACACTTTTTCCTTCCCACAGACTTCCCACTGAGGTGCCTTGATACAGCACTCTGGGAACAGCCTATTCGTTCAGAAATTTCTTTCTGTGTCTTACCCTCTTGCTTGAGGGTGTCAATGATGGCCTTCTGGACAGCAGTCAGGTCGGCAGTCTTACCCATGATTGCGGTTTTGAGTAATGAACCAGGCTGGGAGTTTTTAAAAGCCTCAGGAATCTTTTGCAGGTGTTTAGAGTTAATTAGTTGATTCAGATGATTAGGTTAATAGCTCGTTTAGAGAACCTTTTCATGATATGCTAATTTTTTTAGATAGGGATTTTGGGTTTTCATGAGCTGTATCATCAATATTAAATCAATATTGAAAGGCTTGAACTACTTCAGTTTGTGTGTAATGAATCTAAAATATATGAAAGTCTAATGTTTATCAGTACATTACAGAAAATAATGAATTTTATCACAATATGCTAATTTTTTGAGAAGGATCTGTATATTATATTATATTATATTATATTATATTATATTATATTATATTATATATCATTATTATTATACTCTGCAGTTGCATCTAAATTTTGTACATGAAATCTTTTCTTATGTCATTAAAATTAGTAGCTTTATTCTGAGTATAAGAATATACTCAGAATAAAGTTCAATCAAATTAAAATGAAAGCTGTGGTGTTGTTTTTAGAGTTCAAAGGTCTGTCAATGCACTGCATGATGACAGCTTATCTGAATAATTTAATTAAAATACAGCAGTCACTGCTAATTTACATAAGGGACAAAAATTAAAATGACTCATTTGTGAAATTTCACTTCAACAAATTTCCATTTTTCATAAAGAGGATGCTTCGTGTCTTGACTCAGTCATGTTTTGTAGATATTAAAGCAGTTTCGGTATCTGAATAATTAGTTTGGCAGTGTACGTATTGTTAGTTCCATCATAGGTTTGCATCTGATGCAGCCAGAAACCCCTGGATCCTTTTTAAGCAGAAACTTAAACTCCATGTGCATTTTGTTCAATTGTTAAATCCACCTCAACAGATTAGAAATGTACCTGTGGGACCTCCTCAGATTTACCTCATACTTTCCGAATTTATGTAATTACGTATAGATAGGTACAGTATTTTTTTAAAAAAAAAAAAAATTAAATTAAAATAGATAGGTACAGTAGGTACTATAGATAGTAGCAAACCTGGCAAATTTTTAGTTCTGTGATTAAAAAAAAAAAGGTGTGGTCCTGTAAAAATAAGTACTACATTCTGAATGTAGGAAATTCTCTAGTTTAAGATGTGATATTAAAACCTCAGGGAATGAATGCAAAAAGCGCACATTCCATGGAAGAAAACTGGAAAAAAAAATTCCATATGTACAACACAGGGCTATAGCTAAAGATGTGGATTACGATTTCAAACATCGATGAAATATTTTAAAACTGTTCAAATCATATAACATTATTTTACACCATAATTGCACTATAATGAAGTCTTACAGTGCTATAATAACGGTCATCATTACACTTCTGAATTTAGTTAAATATAATATGGGCATTGCATATCAGCAGTCAGGAAACTGCCATGAATGTGCTAAACTGTAGCTCCTATCAGTTCCTGAGGGCACGGTGACATGAATTTAATTACATCACCTGTATTGTTTTTAATTGGTTGGTCTATTTGAGTTCTGGCTCATGTTCGTCTTGCATTTGTTGTTGCTACTCTGTTACTGCTAGCGGTTAGCTCTAATCCATGCCAGTGCGTGTAGTTTATATTCATAGTCGAGTTTCCGTTGCCTGTTTGTTTTATGTTTCACAGTGCTTAATAAACAGCCTATACATGCATGCCTGCATCCCCTGAGACATGATATAATAAATTTCCTCTTCATTCCCATAAACTTATTCCTGGCTACATCACACCATACATAACAACTGGGTATGTGCAGAGTAAGGAACATTTCTAATTAGCTTATTTATAAATTCTAGATTTTCTCAAGTGGGCAAAAGTATAGATTTATACTGTGTATTTTTTTTAAACTTTGCAAACATTTGTGGAAAACCGGGAAAAAAATATTTTGAAACTTCATAAAATTTCTTTGTGTGATATTCCTTATTCATGACAAAAGCAATCAATATTTATTCATTCATTCTCTATACTTATCTTGTACAGAGTCACAGGAAGCCAGGAGCATATCCCAGGGAAGTCAGACACCACTCAGACACTACAGGCAATTTGGAAATAGAACTTAACCTAATCGAAATGTCTTTGGACTGTGGTAGGAAACCCACCAAGCACGTGCAGAATATGCAAACTCCACACACACAGACCAGAGGTGGGACTAGAACCCTTAACCTGGTGGGTTGAGGCCACAGGGTTAAGCCATATGCCACTGTGCTTTTTTTTTTGGATATGCCCACAGCTTGACATAAAAGCTGATAATCGCATGTGATTAGCACATGTGCAAACACCACTGCCCATCGCATGCTGCACAAACAAACAAACAAACAAAAACAAACAAACTGAATTTCTGTTTTATATACAGTATATGGTTGTCAACACCATCAGGTAAGAATGTTTGGTGTTTGTGTATTTATTTTTAGTAAATTCTTCCCACAATAGTGTATTTTTAATGAAGTATTACATTTTAGTTTGTATTATTAGGATTACTAATAATACTTAGGATGGATTTTTTGTAACAACTTTAAGAAAGCCAAATTTTATCCTAATTAAATGCTATTAATTACATTGTGAAATAATTAAGTGACACAAAAAAACCACTTAAGATGTTTTCAAGAAAATAAACATAAGTTAAATACCATCTTTTAATGTCTGACAGAGTTGACAAAACCCCTCTAATGCACTGAAAAGGTTATTTGTACAAAAATGTTACATCTGGGAGGTTTGATAACCCACACCTCACTGTTCACATATACTGTATTAAGTTTTAAGGACTAATAAATGTTGCCAAAAAAAGTTATTTACCAAGTTCTCAAGAATATGTGTCTTATTTAATTCTTTCTACACTTTAAATATTAATCCCTCAGATGACCCTGTTTTGTCACATCTGTCTGATGCATTATTCCAATTATATTCTAAGTACAGTCACTTTCAACAGAATGTACAGAAAAAGCGACTCCAGTTTATTTGTTTAAACATGGTCAAAATAAGTTGGAAAACTGGACATAGCTTTAAATCTATAAATAGAAAGCCAGCAGCCACAAAAGAAAAGGAAAGATTGCCTAGGGTATAAGGAAGATACCTTAAAAAAAAGAACCAGAATCAAAAGCGAGCACATCGTCTTCTGCCAGAACACTGGCAGAACACAAGCTTGTAATCTAGAGTTAATATTTGAGAGCTGAGCTCTTACAACAGGACCTGAGCTCTAAAAGCATGAAAGCCTGGTCTGTAATTTTCCCCTTTGATTAGTTTCAGTGTCACTAGTGATCACCTGGATGCTTACGGATGACAGCAGCGATTTACAGAAAGCCTAGGGCTGCTGTAAGATCAGAGATATCACCTCTCTTAGTGACTCCAGTGCAGATGCATCCTGGCAATCAGTGTTCCTCAGCGTAGTGATAAGAAAAAAAAAATATATATATATATATATTTTTTTGCACCGTGATGCTGTTTAGCCGTATTCAAAAATGGCATGACGCAGCCACAACCCGCTGGATTTGTTACTGGATGCGGTCCAAAGGCATAGGAGCACGCGTGTATGTTATAAACGTTATTTCTTTAAAAATGAGTTCAGAATCCATTAATCATCATAATGACAAAGTGCAGTGTGGAAACTAGGCCTGTAATTGAGTTTATTTGTTAGTCACCATAGGGACTAGGAAATGAAAGGCTATTTCTTCCTGCTGAAAAAAATGCTTAACAAGCAACAAAGAATCAAACTCAATGTTTTTTGCTGTCGAGGCTTGAAATGCAACATTATTCCATTCTGTTTACCTCTAATGGATGAGCTCACTCTTTCAGTAGTACTACATAGAAATTATATAGTTTTTTTTTTATATACCAGATCTGTTAAATTCTAGCCTGTCATTGGTCGGAAAGTGCGAATCAGATACTGAACATCACACGACCACATCACACACTACATGAGATTAAAGCACACCTCAATCATGTAGTATAATGTGTGCTGGTATTGTGGCTGGTTGGCCTTTCTTATATAGCGAATATTTATGGTTTAGATGCTCATTCTTGAGTTTGTTTTGTATGTACTTATTGTTTGTTAAAAAATAATTTGCACTTGAATCCACCTCTGCTATCAATCTGTGACATCTCTAATAGCAACTCTGACAACGGTTTCCAGTAAATTACTAAATGCTCATACTAAAAGCAAATTTACAAAGACGTAAACCTCTTTTTTTTTTTTTAGAGAAGATAAAACAGAACAGATGAGTTTTGCTTTGCATTTTTTTCTGCTACATGACAAGCTATGTATTTTGTCTTATGAAATTAAAAGAAGATACTGTGACTATTATCAGGGTAGCTCAGTGGTTAAGGCATTGGACTACGGTTCGGAAGATCCCAGGTTCAAAGCCCACAACCACCAAGATGCCACTGTTGGGCCCTTGAGCAAGGCCCTTAACCCTCAACTGCTCAGATGTGTAATGAGATAAAAAAAATGTAAGTCACTCTGGATAAGAGTGTCTGCCAAATGCCTAAATGTAAATGTATCAGCTGAGTGAAAACTAAATAGCTTAATGGGCATTCCTTAACGGTAAATGTTACTATAAATAAATAAAAGTATGCCATGATATCAGGACTAAGTGCTCCCTTAATTTTTTTTTGTGCAGTATATATATATATATATATATATATATATATATATATTTTTTTTTATATATTTCAAGTGGTGAAATGGAAAAGCATTTGCCCAACTGCCAGAAGATCACGAATTTAAAATCAGATGATGCCACAGCCATTCAAAAGTCAGCCAAGAGAGCAAAACTGATTGTGCTCTCAGGGTGGGAAGGGTACCATAAACTCTCTCCCTGTCACTCACAGTGACACTAGCTAATCATGGGTGTCTGTGAGCTCATGCAGAAGAGGGCAGAAAGCATGGGAGACAGCACGAGTTGTCCGACTTCACATGTCTCTGAAGAAGCAGGTAGCAGCTAGCTTATATCTTCTCAAAAACATTAATCTGCTTATTTAAGAACTCAAAATCTCAGACTCTATTTGGCTTGCATTAATAAAAAATTGAGTGACCAAGAAGATGGTCTTGGACTTGATGACTTGTGACTGGAGTCACACAACAGTTTAGGTCTGAAGTTCATACAGTTTTGTACCTCAGCCTACAATAATGAAAGTGGACTCCATAGAACTTAAACACCTCTCCTGTTCTATTGAACGTCCCACCTCCTAACACACAGTATGACTGCAGATCAAGTCCTGCTATTCGATATCACACAAATGAGGATGGTTCCCTGTTGAGTCTGGTTCCACCCAAGGTTTCTTCCTATTGCCATCTCAAGGAGTTTTTCCTTGCAACTGTCACACACAGGTTACTCATCAGGGACAATCTGACGATTGTGATTTATACATATTTTCTCACACATTTCAGACCGATTTCCTTAATTTTCCTTTGATTCTGTGAAGCTGCTTTGTAACGATGAACATTGTTAAACCACTACATAAATTTTTTCTATTAATCTGTATTGTTATCTGAATTATTTGAAGCATTTTATACTGAAAAATCACAATAGCACATTGTGTTTTCTTTATTAAGAAATAACAAATGAATATGCTAACTGTTTTGTTCCAGCATTATGGATGTGACAATTGGACTTTTGGGATTAGTATCGGTGAATTCATCTGCATAACTTAATTCTTATAACCATTTACATCCTAAAATTCTAATTTATCCGGATTATGAATGTGACATTAAATGGACACACATAGAGAAAGCATTACACTTGTAATACATATGTACAGTATGCGTGTACTGTACTTATCCCAGAAAAAAAAAAAATCGATACTTAGACACAAAAGCTGCCCTTAAGGCCAATTCTCACTTAAAGACCATTTTGACCCATTTTTTTTGTTACCTCTTCCCTTTGAGATGGTTTAATACCACATTAACCCCATGAGACTCATGACTCATCTGTCCTGCTGCACTCTTTCCCCATGTGTTGTGACATTCCTTTTCAACTGCACATGTAAAGGAAGCACAAAACTCCATTTAAACCACATCTCTCTACCATGCATCAAAATTCTGACTGTGCTGCCTTCTTATGGAAACATATGAAGAAAAAAAAAGCTATTTGAATATATACGTGTTCATTAAAAAAAAAAAAAAAAAAAAACACTGTTGTTTTATAGTGTTACATAATTTCGTTAATCATTCTGTATAACGCTGTATCTTTTCAAAATGCTGCTAATGAGTCACAGAGCAGAATAGTGCAGTCTCAGAAAAGCATTACATGCCACACAGTGTAAGTATCTATCCAATGACGGAAACTTCAAAGCACTTTTTGTAAGTCGCTCTGGATAAGAACGTCTGCCTAAATGTAAATCATCTGCATACATGTCTACTCACAGTTAATTACAACTGGCTAGTGTCATTGTGATTGACAGGGGAGAGCGAGTAGCCGTCCCTGCCACCCAGAGTGCACGGCCAATTTGGCTGTCTTGGACTCCCAGGCATGAGTGACTATAGCATCAATGCATAAGGCATCAAGTTGAACAATTTCCTCTCTGGGGAATTATTATGGAAGAATAATGATAACTCATCATTCATTCATCTCATTATTATCTCACACATACACACTTCCAAATATTCATTCATTCATTCATTTTCTGTACCGCTTTATCCTTATATACAGGGTCGCGGGGGGCCTGGAGCCTATCCCAGGAAACTTAGGGCACTAGGCGGGGTACACCCTGGACAGGTTGCCAATCCATCGCAGGGCACACACACATACTCACACTCATTCACACACTACGGGCAATTTGGAATGTCAATTAGCCTAACCTACATGTCTTTGGATTGTGGGAGGAAACCGGAGTACCCGGAGGAAACCCACCAAGCACGGGGAGAACATGCAAACTCCATGCACACAGAGACGGGAATCGAGCCTGGCCGGGGAATCGAACCCAGACCCTGGCGGTGCAAGGCGACAGTGCTAACCACTACACCACCGCGCCGCCCTTCCAAATATTTTCTCTTCTAAAAAATTTTCTTTCATTTTTGTGAAGCTGCTTTGAGACAATGACCATTGTTAAAAGCGCTATATAAAATAAAATTGAATTAAATTGAATTGAAAACTCATTACACTTTCACAATTGCGTCCTATAAAGTCAAGCAGTAATAAGTACAGTATGTTGAAAGGATGTTCTGTATGAGCAAAACGTAACAAGCACTAAACACCAGCACCGAATGCCAAACCTCCACCAGGACCAAACTAGTTGTACAGAGTCAGTGGACATACGTCAAGGTCAGTGAGACGAGATCAGACTGCATGCGTCTGCTGTCTGTGTTTAGAACAGTGACTGACCCCATTATACACATTAAGCTGAGTATTAGACAACTCAGTGAAGCAAATAATATCCTTCTGACAAGAGAGTTGAGTGAGACACGGCATCTGAGTGAACCTCAATTTTTGACAAAACACTGACCCCTAGTGTGAGCATCAAAGCAAACCACACACAAACTCTGGAATATTCATACACGAAAGACGATTTTCACATTCACAATACACTCGTGAATTTTGAACATTCAAAAAAATTTTATACAGTTGTACATCTGTGAATTGTGTTTTGCATATACATGTGCAAATTGTATATATATATATATATATATATATATATACAGTTGACACAAATATTAGTTTTCACAAAGTTTGCTGCTAAACTGCTTTTAGATCTTTGTTTCAGTTGGCTTTTATCGACAATTACATGACATTTATGCAAAGAGTCAGTATTTGCAGTGTTGGCCCTTCTTTTTCAGGACCTCTGCAATTCGACTGGGCTCTCAATCACCTTCTGGGCCAAATCCTGACTGATAGAAACACACTCTTTCATAATCACTTCTTGGAGTTTGTCAGAATTAGTGGGTTTTTGTTTGTCCACCCGCTTCTTGAGGATTGAAGTTCTCAATGGGATTAAGATCTGGGGAGTTTCCAGGCCATGGACCCAAAATTTCAACGTTTAGGTCCCGAAGCCACTTAGTTATCACTTTTGCCTTATGGCACGGTGCTCCATCGTGCTGGAAAATGCATTGTTCTTCACCAAACTGTTGTTGGATTGTTGGAAGAAGTTGCTGTTGGAGGGTGTTTTGGTACCATTCTTTATTCATGGCTGTGTTTTTGGGCAAAATTGTGAGTGAACCCACTCCCTTGGATGAGAAGCAACCCCACACATGAATGGTCTCAGGATGCTTTACTGTTGGCATGACACAGGACTGATGGTAGCGTCACCTTTCTTCTCCGGACAAGTCTTTTTCCAGATGCCCCAAACAATCGGAAATCAGCTTCATCGGAGAATATGACTTTGCCCCAGTCATCAGCAGTCAGACTTCATAACGACTCTAATCAGAGGTGCGGTTAATTGGTCATTTTTCAGGCTGATAACTCTAAATGAACTTCTCGTTTGCGGCAGAGGTAGGTTTTGGTCTCGCCCTCCTGGGACGGCCTTCATGAGAGCCAGAAACAACAACTAACTGTTGTTTTTGTTGTTGTTGCGTAATTACCTAATTCCATATGTGTTTTTTTTATATTTTTGAAATCGCCAGTATGGTTGTTGATTGTAGAAAATAAATCACTAAACAAAAACAAAATAATTTGCAAATGACCCCAAACTTTTGAACGATAGTGTATATTGGGGCTTAAGTGATATATATTGTGTATTATGTATATGTATCTTGGGGCTATCAGGGGTAGAGTTTTGTTTCTAATCATGTCCAGTGCTATTGTCTGAGTTCATGGGCGAAACTATTTAGTGATGCCAATAATTTGTACATTCATGTGAAGACAATATACAGGTAGTGCGCATTTCTTGAAACCACTGTAAAAAAAAATAGGCCGTGACTATTAACACTCAGTATATGGTGCATACAATTTTTAGTCCAACAAGTACACTCCATTCGGTTAAAAGACACCCAAAAATCTTACAATCTAACCAAATAGTTACTAACCATTTCTGTTTACACACATTTCTGATAAGATATTTGATAAGTTATTTCTCTCTGCAATGTCTGATGTACAGAACAACAAAACAGGCAGGAAACGTATAATACAACACTCCTGCATCAAAACTCTAATCCTCCCTTGAGGGGAGTTGGTCCTCAAAGCTTTAACATCTAGATGAAGACAATCCAGAGTGTCACAGGAGGTGCACTACGTATGTCCTCCCAGACACACACAAGCATTAACTGCATTTCAAAATATTATACTGTGTTACAATATACAGTAGGAAGTGTGTGATAGAAGACATCGTTACCTTTCCTTTCATGTCACAACTGACTGAATTGTTAAAAATGCTTTTTTTTTTAATCCTGGATACTGGATTCACATACTGGATTATACTGGAGTCACAGCTGTGATTTTAAAAAGGAACTGGGTTATAATCATGGGACATTGCAATGACCGACATGACACCATATTATCAGGTGTTACCTGTGTTTGCATTTTGTGATCTGTCTACCAGAAATTCTCGAATTTTCTCCACCCACAGGTACAGGATGCTCTCTCCAGGATTGTCCCTGCCAGGATACACAGTAACACATCCAGGTTACGTGAGTCAGACAATTAGATTACGATTACAATGTCTTCTGTAAGGAAATGCTGATTTAACATTTATGGAATATGTTTTGTAACATCTCATTACCATAAGAAACTACATCATTTTTATGTTATTAACTACAAGAAATAGAATAAAGAGTAGCAGATGAGAAAAGTACTGTTTAAAGCTGCTATAATGTGTTTTGTAGACTTTCCACAAGCTTAAATGCAATGATAAGTTTATTAAAAGTGTGTTATTCTTTCATTTTTTAAAAGTAATGGCAAATTACTAATGGTGTAGATTAATACATTGTGATGCTTCATCACTGGAAAGTAATCAGGTGTCATTGATGATTTTCCTAAAAGTGTTTCATTCTTTATACATATACTATTAAACTCACTACTTAGTGTATATTGTATAGACCAGCACTGCTGTGAGCATCGTTGTAGAACTTACAGATAGAGTTCCTCGAGGCTGTTTGACAGTGTGATTCTGTCCGGACCCCTTAACCATGAAGCACTATAAACACAACAAAACAAACATTTGTATTTGGTTTAATTAATGAGGAATATATTTTCATTTACAGAAAAGACTTATGCAAGGATTTAAAGAAATTATTTGGTGAAAACAAGAACTTTCCATAAGCTCTTTCAGCAAACTTAACTTTGCTGATAAAAATCCATTAAGTAATACAAAGCAATATTTTGGTGAAAAAACTTTTCCCCTCAATCTTATCACGAACACTGTGTATCAACAAAAGAAATGTTTTGTAACTTTGCATATAGTTTGTTTCCACAGTGTATGACTAAATGGGTATTTTGTTCTTTATATTGATATTTTGTTCTTATTTGTAAAGTATATTTTACGTTGTACAGTACATTTCACTAGTTAATCTTATTTTGTAACGTATTTCTTTTATTACAGTATATTTTACTTTGTAAGAATATTTTACTAGTTAATTTTATTTTTTACGTATTTCTTTTATTCATATTTATTTCTTATGTACGAACTTTTATTATTTTTTAAGGTCACTGGCAGTCGTATAAGCATTTCACTGCATATCGTACTGTGTATGACTGTGTATGTGGCGAATTAGAATTTGAAATGGATACTTCACTGTTTAAGATTTATAAAAATACTGATTAAACCAGTATGTAGCGTTCTTGTGTATTATCATCTGATCAAGTTCCTCTCTTCATTTTTGCTCAACTACTTTGAGTACAGCAGTCATCACTGTCTCTCAATCCCCTCATTGCACACTCGGCCCTAAATCACATCACAGCACCAACGTTTCTTGTCCTCTGTGGGAGGAGTGGACTGTACTGAAACCTTTTTTGTTTCTGGTACATTGGTACCTCTACTGCCGCTCCTAGAGCTCCCGGAATCAAACATAAGCAACGGTTAACTCTGTTTATGCCTCACCAGTTAGATTTATTGTGGCTTAAAGTATCGCTTTGTCCGAAGGCATTCTCCCTCTGTGGCTATTTATCAATGTGTGATAAATACTATGTAATAGAAGTTATGAAAAAAAAAATCTATTCTCAAAAATAGATATTTTTGGTAACTAACAATCAAGATAATAAAGATAAAAACTTGCAAAAAATATGTCTTTTAATGAACTTTCATGATTAAACAAAATCTAAAGCCAAGGAAAAGCAAAGTAGTAAAATATAACTATTAAGATGGCAGATGGCTTGTTTGGGTGTGTACGTATGTGAGAGAGAGAGAGAGAGAGAGAGAGAGAGAGAGAGAGAGAGAGAGACAGAAAGAAAATTTGCATGCAGAGCTCAAAAGCTAGCAATAAGGCGCGCACGTGTGTGTGAATTTAACTTAAAAAGGCTTATTGAGGAGATCTGAAAAATAAAAAAAACATTCTCTTCACTAAATCCCCATCATCCACATTCTCTTCAGGTGTGAATCCTTTCCCAACTACCCAACTCTCGCACCCGTGTCAGCACAAACTCTTTCCCTCCGATTCTGCCGGCTGTTTTGCTCGAGTTAAAAGTGAAACGTTCTCACACTCCAGAGATTTTTGATCATGAAGGTGTTTGCCATCGCGCTATTACTTACTTTCCTCTAGTAAGCCTGACAGTTACATGTCACAGCTTTCACAGTTTGACATTTAAATTAGTCGCCACCTATTCCGTTTATCGATTTTAGTCAATAAAGTCGATTAATTGTTGCACTCGTATACCCTGCATGGGTTTCTACAATGAACGCAAGTATATTTTGTCCAGAACACAAAAATACAAAAGACTTACTTTATTTGGTATACTGGAGGCGAAGAGCTTGGGTAGTCTTCAGGAAGTATGACCTTTGAAAAAAGAAATTTTGTTATAAACTTATAATAGTGTAATACTAATTATAATAGCATGACAATAATAATGACAAATTAATACAATTTATAATTAATTTTTAAATAATAATAAAATAGACGGCAGTCTAGTTTGACTTGACTTGATTTATTTTTACTTGATGTCTGACTGTTTTTTAGTAATAACTACACACAAAAAAAAAGATTTAAAACAGTACTTTGGTGGATATTGGTATAACTTAGGGATCCATTTGTTGAAAATATGGGAAAATTCTAATGATAGTCTGATACAGATTAAGTGTTGCACTACTTTAATTCACACTATAATAAAAATAGTGATGGCAGGAATAACAGCAGAGTTTACACACGCCTGTTGTCCACGTACCTGTAAACAAACAGAACATTTCGGGACAGAAATATCATCTGATATTTTGATGCAAAACACCCTCGAAGCCTCGTCGATCACACACCACTCGTCCCCATAAATAGATGAAAGGGCTTCGATTTCTTCAACCTAATGAAGTGAAATCAAAGTCATTAAAGATGAACAACTTTCTATCACACACAAACAAGATCTTTTACATAAACGCATATATATATAATTATTATAAATGTTATAAATATTATAAATGTGCTCATGTTTTAGAGCTTATCCTCAGACCTGCTTCTGCAGATCCTCAGCATTTTCTGTAACTGTGTCCATTTATGTTCAACACATTGCTGTTTCTGCAGTGACGTTACTTACTGACACCAGGGGTAAATCCCAAACAACTCTACACGCCCTTCATGACTGCACTAGGTAAGTTGGGAGAGTAAACCCTATGTAGTACACCCTATACGTATACATCAGACAAACATTTGAGATTGAGCCTATAGCAATGAACGTAAAACCCGGAAGTGATTAAAACATTTCTTAAAATTGATGTGTCGTATTTGTCATATTTGTTTCGCGACACTTTTATTCCAATTTTATTTTTATTTCATTATTATGCTTTTGTTTGCATAGTTCAAAGAGCTCGTGCAAAGCAACACTTCCGGTGTCAACCCCGAGTTCTGTCACGTGGGGCGTGACGCGTATTTACTTTCTAGAAACCCAGCGAACGTACTGTACCTTGAACATGTAGTTAGTGTAGGGTAGCGGTGATTGACAAGGTGCATGTAAAATACCAAGGATAAACATGAGGTGGAATATTTATTCCAACATAATTTTATTCCCCGAAAATGCCGTTGGAAAAGAACACTCCTTCCAATCAAAGCACAATCTCACACGCATACAGACACAAAGGAATTAGATAAAAATTTTAATTTTAATATTTATTAGTTTCTTAAAATTAATAAAAATTAATTAGTTATAACTTTTCTGTTTAGAGCCTACATAGCAACTCTGGTGACACTGGGGGCGGGGGGATTCTTTATGACAATGATTTACTAAGGTATAGAAACGAGATACAGGGGGTATTAAAAAGTTTCAAGAATAGCTCTGTTTACAAGGAATTTTCGATGCACAATCCCACGAATGTCTAAAAAGACGGTAAACATGCACTGGTCGAGCTGCGGGGCTGCCTCGCCTTTTTCGCTCATGGAGATGGTGGGCACTGTGAAGACGGTTGCATTGTCTCAATGCAATCAGGCTCGAGCCCATACATACGTTTTTTTCACAGGTAATGATCCTTGACATGAAGGACGAGTCATCCACGGCACCCTGACGGAGTTCCTGGCAGACTTCAATGTGATGTTCCTTCTGCTTCTGGGTCAGCAGCCTGGGACGCACCCCGACAATGGCAGCATTGTTGTGGCTTGTTCTCCAACAATCATCAGGGGTTGAGCTCATTGAAGTTGAGATGGGTGTGGAAACCTTTAGTGTGGTGTACGCACAGTCCTGACTTCAATCCAACTTAACACCTTAAGGATGAACTAGTATATCGAGAGCATAACGGATCACCTTACCCAATATCAACGCCTGACTTCACTAATGCTTTTGTGGATGAATGCATTGAAATCCCCACAACCACACTCCAAAGCCTAGCGGAAAGCCCTCCAGCAAAGGGGGAGACTAAATCTAAATTGAGACATGCAAAAAGCACATATGGCTGTGATGGTCAAATGTCCACAAACTACTGTACCTACATTCACTGGCCACTTCATAAGGTACACTTGTTCAGCTGCTTGTTAACGTAACTAATGCATTTAGGCATGTTGGCAGGTCAAGACGATGCTCTAGTTTATCTATCTATCTATCTATCTATCTATCTATTTAGATAAATATATATAAAATGCAGTACATATTCCTATGTACAGTATGTACATTGTGTATGTATATGTGGTGTATATATACCTTAAATGTACAAAAAACAGCAGTGAAGTGTTTGTACAATATAAACAAGGTCTATATATATTATATATATATATATATATATATATATATATATATATATACATACATATATATATATATATATATAGAGAGAGAGAGAGAGAGAGAGAGAGTTGTGAGATGTATTACAGGTAATAAGGTATAAGTGGTTTACTATCAACGTGTAACTAATGAAGTGGACGGTGAGTATATACTACTGTATATATGGAAGGTGTACCTAATAAAGTGGACATCGGGTGTTTTTTCCACCTTCATATATAAGAAATAAGCCAAGCCCAAATAATATCCAATCGGAGTGAAGTATGCAAAGCAGAAGCTTCTTGTCCAATAAAAATAAAGAACTTCATGAATAATTAATCGTGTACCAATGTTGTTCTACTTCATGCGCGTTCTCGCTGACAAAAAAACAAGCTACATTTTTAACTTGAAGGTTAATAATAATGGCGACGGCGATATACCTCGAACATTATCTCGACAGTGAGTATACGCCTTTCGCTTCGTCCATGTCTGACTGTTTTTCCTCTTTTTTTTTAGGGGAAAAAACATCTGGCGCTTATGAGGGCTTTCGGAGGCTTCGCTTATCGCTGTCGGCGCAACCGAGCTAAGCTAAACTAAGCTAATCTTATCTAACTGGAAGGCTGGCCTGGTGATATTGAAATATCGGTCGAGTTGACAAATGGTTTCAAAAGCATTAACGTTATCGCCTAACCATTTACTGCAAACACGTGAGAGCTGACAAGCAAACGGTGTGTTAATGTAATTTATAGCATGTTCGCTCTGTAGCTAGCAAGATAGCTAGGATGAAAGTTTTGCGGTGTTTGCTAGCCTGCTACCTGGCTAGAATACAAACATAGCTAAGTTGCCAGGCACCTAATGCAAGATTTACTAATAACTTTTTATGCGTATTTTTCATTTTAATCTGGGAAGAGATTGAATCATTATTATTATTACAGAATTATATATTATATATTTTTTACAATAGACCAAATATTATGGGCCAACTTCCATCTAGCTAGCTAAGTCAGCTGTAAACACAACAGCTGTGCCAGATACACTGGTATTTCCAAGTTCCGATTATTATTATTTTTCAACATTATTTTAGCGTGTTTCTCCGCTGTAACACCTGAATCATTAGCTCATCAACAATTTCCTCATTGGGTAAAATGAGTGTAAGATTGATAGTTGTATAAACAAATTAAATTAATTAATAACAAAAAAAAGTGTCTGTAAATGCCAGAACTAGGACTTGAAAATCTATTGCTCTCATGTCACAGACTGTATGCAGGAAAGAAACTACTTATGTGTCATTGCAGTTTAAAAAAAATACACTAATATGTTCCAGGCATTGAAAATTTGCCGTGTGAACTACAGAGGAACTTCACCCTGATGCGGGAGCTGGACAACAGGACAGAGGGTAAGTAAGGTCTCGTGTTCATGCGCTCTTTATATATTACTGTTTTGTACTAGATTTGCTTAAGGAGATCCTACAATATAATTAACAACAATACTTTAATCCATTACTTTTTTTTGAGTCTCCTGGTATTTGTAGTCATGTTTAAACCAACTTCAAGTAATCTCACATAATAAGTAAACCTGTTCATAAACATGGATATGACACTGAATCAGCCAGTCAGATCCTTACAAATGACTTAATGTATAAACCAAATTTTGTGCTGCTATGTGTGTTTTCAATAAATTATGTTTCCTGTTAACATGCTAGAAAAGAAAGGAGAAATTGATAAACTCGCTGAAGAGTACATCACGAATGTCCGGAACCTCGCGTCTGAGCAAAGGGTGGAGCATCTACAGAAGATTCAGAGTGCCTACAGCAAATGTAAAGAATACAGTGATGACAAAGTGCAGCTTGCTATGCAGACATATGAAATGGTTAGTGAATGTAACATTTTCTCCCCCTAAAATGGTGATGTGCTCCAAGTAATAAAAAAAACAACAACTACTTATAATAACAGTCTTGGATTTAACTGTATTCAATAATGTGAATAACATTGTTACTCAGATTTTTTTTCCCATTAAATAACCCAGTAGTAAAAAAAATGCCATAATGTTTTTTAGGTTGATAAGCACATCCGAAGGCTGGACGCAGACCTAGCTCGTTTTGAAAATGAGCTAAAAGAGAAGCTGGATGTCAGTGGTTATGAGAGTCCTGAGAGTAGAGCACTAAAAAGTAAGACTTTAAAACTTGCATGACTTCCTGTAAATATGGGAGGGATGTTGTATGGCAAAATTTAGATAACAATTATGTTTATTGAACTGGTTATTTTCTGGGGCGGAATGATTGTACATAATCTGTAATAGAAGAATTGTCCTGTTCAAACACTTGATTTTGTCCGTTTCGATTGTCTAGCTGACGATTTGATTTTATACTGATGATTTATGAGAGAGCTTTCATTCTTTATTATTCCATCCAGTCTGTGAAATGCACCCATTCCAAAATGGGGCAAAACAGCCCCAGAGCATAATGCTACCACCACCATGTTTACCAGTTGCTACAGAGTTTGAATGTCTCACCGTTATTTCTCCAAAAATGCCTCAGGTCAAAACTTTCCTTCAAATGGTGTTTCTTTGTCCATGGGGTCAGCTGCAGACTTTAGTCTAATGTAAACGTGTCGTTCTTGGAGCAGGGGCTTCAAAATAAAATCTTGCCCCTCAAATTATTGGGGGTTTCTTCTGATAAAGATGTATGTTGTACAACCATTCTTTCACAGAAAATGATCAGTACAAAGATATCACTAAAAGCCTAATATTGCTATGGCATCTTGTCTATAATTAGTGTTTGTGAACTATATAAAAGTACATGGTTTTATAAAATAGCAACATAAATTACAGTACAATCAAATTATGGCTGCATTAACTAATTATTAAGGTAGTAAGTGATTCCAGTTTAATGTTCATTTGTCAAATTTTATATAAAAGTGTGACATAAGCAAATTTTGGAAATATGTGATAGGGTTTGAGAGTACTAAAAAGCAAGCTTTAGACATTAAACACATCTTGGCTGATCAAACATATTAGGAGTAAGTGGAAAAATGCATTTTTGGCTGAACTGTATTCTAAAAGTTGGCTGACATATTGACTACGTGCACAAAATGTGTTCTTCATCCAGATGTAAATATTTTTAAAGAATCATTTGAGGAGGAAGGCTTTGTGGTTTTACTTTCTCTGAGCCAACCTCCACATCATGCATTTCTTATACCGCAAATGAGAAAGTTAGGGAATTTTTTTAATTGTTTAGAGGTACTTTGAAGGTTATTTCTGTAAAGCTGCTTCGCGATAATGACTTGTTAAAAACATTTTATACACATAAAATTAAGTTGAACTGAATTGAAGGTATATACTATACAGGTCCTTCTCAAAAATTTAGCATATTGTGATAAAGTTCATTATTTTCTGTAATATACTGATAAACATTAGACTTTCATATATTTTAGATTCAATACACACAACTGAAGTAGTTCAAGCCTTTTATTGCTTTAATATTGATGATTGTGGAATACAGCTCATGAAAACCCAAAATCCCTATCTCAAAAAATTTGCATATCATGAAAAGGTTCTCTAAACGAGCTATTAACCTAATCATCTGAATCAACTAATTAACTCCGAACACCTGCAAAAGATTCCTGAGGCTTTTAAAAACTCCCAGCCTGGTTCATTACTCAAAACCGCAATCATGGGTAAGACTGCCGACCTGACTGCTGTCCAGTAGGCCATCATTGACACCCTCAAGCAAGAGAAAGAAATTTCTGAACGAATAGGCTGTTCCCAGAGTGTTGTATCAAGGCACCTCAGTGGGAAGTCTGTGGGAAGGAAAAATTGTGGCAGAAAACGCTGCACAACGAGAAGAGGTGACCGGGCCCTGAGGAAGATTGTGGAGAAGGACCGATTCCAGCCCTTGGGGACCTGCGGAAGCAGTGGACTGAGTCTGGAGTAGAAACATCCAGAGCCACCGTGTACAGGCGTGTGCAGGAAATGGGTTGCAAATTTTGCATGTCATTCGGAAATCAAGGTGCCAGAGTCTGGAGGAAGACTGGGGAGAGGGAAATGCCAAAATGCCTGAAGTCCAGTGTCAAGTACCCACAGTCAGTGATGGTCTGGGGTGCCATGTCAGCTGCTGGTGTTGGTCCACTGTGTTTTATCAAGGGCAGGGTCAATGCAGCTAGCTATCAGGAGATTTTGGAGCACTTCATGCTTCCATCTGCTGGAAAGCTTTATGGAGATGAAGATTTCATTTTTCAGCACGACCTGGCACCTGCTCCCAGTGCCAAAACCACTGGTTAATAGTTTACTGACCATGGTATTACTGTGCTCAATTGGCCTGCCAACTCTCCTGACCTGAACCCCATAGAGAATCTGTAGGATATTGTGAAGAGAAAGTTGAGAGACACAAGAATCTGCAAAAGGATTCCCGACCAAGTATTGAGTGCATAACTGAACATAATTATTTTAAGGTTGACTTTTTTTGTATTCAAAACAATTTTCTTTTATTGGTCGGATGAAATATGCTGATTTTTTGAAATAGGGATTTTGGGTTTTCATGAGCTGTATTCCACAATCATCAATATTAAAACAATAAAATGCTTGAACTACTTCAGTTGTGTATAATGAATCTAAAATATATGAAAGTCTAATGTTTATCAGTACATGATGTTTATCGCAATAAGCTAATTTTTTGAGAAGGACCTGTAGAATCAAATTGTGCAATGTAAAAAGAAAATACCATAGTTTGAGACAGTATTGTTGAAGCATGGTGGTTTGTTTTTGTCTTATTTAGACTTATTTACCTAAAAAAAAAATCATACATTTTTTTCTAAATATCTAATTCAGGGGTGCTATTCTCATTCATTTTCGGCTACATTACATTTATACAAATATAATCAGTTTGGTGACCAATACGACAATTAGTCCTCATGTTACTTTAGGACAGTTTATCTGAAAGTGAACGCAAGAACAGGCTGAACTTACAAGTATAGTGTCGTGTAATCAGTATTTACTTCTGAAAACACTTAAACTTAAACTCCATGTCATTTAATGACATGGAGCACTTTATCAGGAGCACCTATTTGCCTAATTGATTGTGTAACCGAAGTGCAGTGCATAGATGGGCTGGTAGCGTCACATAATGTTGTCAACAATTACAATGAGGAAAAAATTGTCTTTGGCATAATTGTAGGTGCCAGACAGACTAGATGTATTGAGCTTGAGTTTTTCTGCTGATCTGGTTTTAGGTGACAGTAAGCCTATAGTAACTTAGATAACATCTCTGGACAACTGTGGTCAGCAGAAAAGCATCTCAGAATGTACACATACATATTGGACCTTAATGCAGCTGGGTTACAACAGCAGGAAAACACATTAGGTTCCATTACTAGTAACCCTGAACATAAAGCAGATGCTACAGTAAGCACAGGCTAACCAAAACTGGACAGTTAAAGACTGGAAAAATGTCTGATCTGAAGAAGCTTATTTTATGCTGAGGCACACAGATGGTACGGTAAGAATTTTGCACAGTATGAAATCTATGGACCAACCTGCCTTGTGACAGACAGTGGGAAAGTTTCCTTGGCACACTTTGGGCCCATTAATACCAATCTATCATTATGTGAAAGCAACAGCCTGTTTGAGTATTGTTGCTGATTATGTAAATCCCTTCATTATTTATCCTCATGATTTATCTTCTAATGGTTACTCCCAGCATGATAATGCAGAAGGCAAACGTTTTCTCACATTTCATGAACACGACAATGTGTTCAGCGTTCTTCAAAGGCTTTCCCACTTACCGGATTTGAATACAGTACCTTTGTGATGAGGTAGAACTGGAGATTCACACCATGAAAATGAATGTGAAAAATCTACAGGGACTGTGTGGTGAAATCAGATTATCTAAAAATCACTCTCTTTCTCACTCATCTTCTATACCGCTTTATCTTGTATTCAGGGTCGTGGGGACCTGGAGCCTATCCCAGGAGGCTTAGGGTGCAAGGCAGGATATACCCTGGATAGGGTGCCAATCCATCACAGGGCACACATATACACACCCATTCACACACTACAGGCAATTTGGGAACGCCAATTAGCCCAACCTGCATTTCTTGGAAACCGGAGTACCCGGAGGAAACCCACCAAGCACGGAGAGAACATGCAAACTCCTTGCATACAGAGACTGGCCAGGAATCTAACCCGGACCCTGGATGGCTGCCATCTAAAAATCTAATTACCAAAAAATAATAAAACAAAATATTAGCAAAATTTTATTATTAAGAGTTTCTATATTTTGCCCCTAGTAGAATAACAGCGAATAGCACTTGATTAGAAATTTAATTGATGGCCTGGAGTAGAGTTTTATAGAGTGTGGATAGAGAATAGAGCTCCTACCCATGGACTGTATGTTTGTCTCCCCAGATGTAAAGGGATTGTTTTATTTCTCTTCTAGAAGGAGGAGGAGGCAGCAGAGGGCTTAAGGATAAGCGAGGATCCAAAGGCAGAGGAAGAAAATGCTCAGATGAAGACTCGCCGAGAAAGAAAAAAAGAAAAAACAGGTTTAAGAATTTATTCATTATCAGTAGCACATGAGAGATGCTTTTTGCCAGCTTTAATAATCCTTTTGTTACATCCCCAATATATTTATAGAGTATTATATCTAACTTTTTCCTTTCTCCATTTATCTAGTGCTGATTTCCAGGAGTCATTGTTGCCAGTGCATCCATCGGATGTCCTGGACATGCCAGTGGACCCCAACGAGCCCACATACTGTTTGTGCCATCAAGTGTCATATGGAGAAATGATTGGATGCGACAATCCTGACGTATGCCTCATTAATAACTATAAAAGATGTATTTTTTTTGTCATTGATTTATTTTAAAGTTTCAAAATCTGCTGTCCATATTTGATTAATTTCCGATGTCAGAACAGCACATTTCTTTCTCAATCACAATTTACTCATCCTCCCCCAACAGTGCCCAATAGAATGGTTTCACTTTGCATGCGTGGATCTCACAACAAAGCCCAAAGGGAAATGGTATGTCAAACATCTGTTGAAATTACAAGAAAGATTTTAATACACATATTCAACATTCATTCATATTACTGTATGCTTTTTATTTTCTAGGTTTTGTCCGCGGTGCACTCAGGACCGGAAGAAAAAATAAGATTTCTAGCTACTGTATGACTTTTATACGCAACCGTATGCATATAATGTATGTATTTTGTCTATGTGGTAAAATAGGATATGTACAGTATATATACATATATATATATATAACTTTCTATATGATCAAGGAAAAGAGGGTCACAATGAAAAACTTTTATTTTTTAATGTCCTTGAAATGTCTGTTTTGTTAACTTTAAAAAGTAGAATATTGTACTGCGAGTAACCTTTTTTTTTTCTATGGAAAGTGTCGGCTTACATGTGTATATGTACACACGTCTACTGAATTCGCAACATAGGATTTAATGCTATGTGAAATCAAAACACCAAATTCGTTGCTCTGCATATTTACTCACTGAAATGTTGTTAAAGTCACAAACATTTACAGCAAGATATATTATTTTTAACATCAATATCAAAGATGGCATGTGGAGCTGCTATGCTGGACGTTGTATATTTAGAAAAAACTAATTTGACTGGGTCTCAAATTATTACATGACTACTTTTTGTAACTCCATCCAGACGAACTGCTCATCTGCATTGTTTGTACTATTGGCGGCTGCTTTGGCAGAATTGGACATTTCCTTCACTGGCTTTGATGCACTTTTTTAAAACCAGAATTTGTCTTGATCACAACGACCAATGCCTGTGTTCTCTGAAGTGTCTCAGAGGAAGATTCAGGTTTAAGATCCACTGTCCTAATTATAAGTTTTGTTCATTAAAAATACTCTGTGTGCAAATGTTCTAGAAAGGAGGAATCCACTCCACAGTGAAAGAAGAGGACCAATAAGAATCCACATTAGCTGCAAATGTAAACCAATCTTTGATTGGTTATTTGTGATGTTGGGATATCAGTCATAAAGGAATATCCTGAATCAAAACCCCTTTGAGACACTTTATTACTTTGTAAATAGGTCTAAAATGACCTTAAGCATAGTTATTTTTATTATGTTCCTACAGTTCACATGCTAGTCAATACATGAAAACTGTCTTGAGACTAAAAATGTAATCGGAAAACAAGGGTCTGGTTTGGGGTTGGGCTTATTACAGTCATTGCAACTTTTTTTTTTTTTATTATTATACATTTTTTTCTTCATAAACTTATTAAATGATGTAAGTGCTGCTGTTCCTGGGAAATATTATTTATACAGTATATAGCAGGCACAAAGAAATGTGCGATTAGATGGTTTGGCACTAATATACCCTTTTGTTGTATTACATAAATGTCCCATTTTATAGCAAGATTTAAGAAAAAAAAATTTATGGTCTATACACAAAAATTACTGAAGTCAAAAATTTGAGGTGTGACATAGCCAATTTTATTCTACTTTGATATTTTTCAGATATTTAACAAAAAAAAAGGTATTTAAAAAAATTATATATATATATATATATATATATATATATAGTTGTGTATGTTCAATATTATTCATACACAACTGGCATGCTTTTAAAGATGAAAGCAAGCCTGAGGAAACCCTAACAGGCACAGGGAGAATATGTGTACCGTCACATGGGCAAGTAAGCTTGATGCCAAGATAGAATGATGGAGTTGTAAAGCTACCTGCCCTTTAAAACTCTTCATCTGACTGGTCCCAGCTACAGGTTTCCCGTGCACTGGTTTCAGGAAACTCCACTTCAAGGTCGTACACAAAGTCTGGGTCGTTTTTGTGGCGCCGGTTCAGCTCGAACAGCACGTCCATTTGCGCTTTGTGACGGTTTAGCTCTTCCTCACTGAGTTTGTTGAGATCTTCCTCTGATGTGTGAGAGTGACGCTGTCCTTTCAGACTCTCCTCCACACTGATACCACAAAGGTGATCCCGGAGAACCGTGTGTAACCTCACCAGCTGTTCCAGTGACACAGAGTCCAGGTATTGTCCATGACGGGGATGATGCTTCAGTCTCTCTGCGGCCCTGCCACAGTCTGGGGAAGTGAGCCGAAAGCAACAATGTTTGTATTTTATTTTTATCCAGACGAATCACTTCATTGTATTTGACAAGTAAAGTTGGCAAATAGGAGAAAGGTAGCATGTTACCTGAGTATTGTGAAAAGCTCCTCACTGGCATTACTCTTTTGCGCAACTTGTTTGTATGTTTATTTTCATATATGAGGATGACTGAAGGTGGATCAAACTTAATCCCACATTGCTTGGCTCTTATCGGCATGTTTGCCCACACTTTATACTTTTTTTTAACCTGTGAGAAGAGAGAATCTGTTCTTTGTGGCATTTGGCATTGCAGTCACTTCCATCCACCAATTCATCCATTCATTCATCCTAGGAACCTATGTAGTCTAAGTAAGGGACCTCGGAGGACAATAATAGTTACAATTGTATTTATTCCTATATTACGACAGAGGTAGGACCTCCAGTCAACATTTACACGTGGAATCACACTACAGGCAAGTTCGGAACAACCATTAGCCTATTCTACATGTCTGTGGGAGAAACCCACCAAGAACGCAAACTCCATGCACAAAGACCCGAGGCGGGAATCGAACCCTCGACCCTGGAGGTGCGACGCCACAGTGCTTTCAAAATATAAACAGATAATAATAATAATAATAATAATAATACGTCTTTACTCACAAATGTGCAATTTCGCATTTATGCTAAACACAAACTATAATTTTACTCGAACCAGAAAAACATTTTATTTGTAATCAATTTGTGCCTCATGATCTGTTATAAACGAAGTTTAACACAACACACGTTATGTTGCGTTTGCTGTCGCCATGACAATATAATAACCTACAGCATTAAATGAAACGCCACTTAATAAAACTTAAACCTGCAAAATCCTTAACGTCCCGCTAGATGTTATTTATTTAGTTTTTGTCCTTTTACATCATGAAAATTCATTTAACTGGAATTTTACAGAAAGCTGCCGAATAACTACACCATCGTCTTTCTTCTCTCTCTCCTTCTTGTATGCATTAGTAACTAAAACTATTTAATTATCGCCATCTATCGGTAACTTGCGGCAGAGTGAGGAAATGACCGGCGTATGACGGCCAAATCCCAAATCACTCCTTATTTAATATGTAGTGCACTAGTTATAGTGTAAAAAAATCGTGGACGAGATGTTTTACACAACACGATTATTAATATAAGAATATAATTGATATTGAGTGAGTCAACTAATACAATTTAAACCTTGTACTGTATATCGCAAATTTGACTTATTTAAATAAGCACTACACACGCGTGGACCCTGTAGGTCGCCTGCGTAGGGAACGTGTAAAACATAGGACCCAGCCAGTGACATGAGTTTCACGAGTCGACCATGAGAATCTTAGATTTTGTCGTAACTGTGATATATTTTCATTTTTGTGGAGCTTCTCATGAAGGTAATGAAAGTATTATTTAAATTGTTAGACACATATCTATAAATAACAAAAACAACGTTATCTACCGTAATGTTACATCTAGTTGGTCGGATTATTTTGCTTCCTGAGTTAAAGCCGAGCTCTTTGTTGATCATGTAATTCATTCATCGCTTTCCCGGTTCCTTTCAGATGGTGTCGGTTGTGGTTTTGAATCTTCATGGCTTGAATCAGTGGTCATGTCGATGAAGCTTAATAAACAAGGCTTTCACAGGTAAACAAGTCGACATGTATTGTGTCCAGGAAATACTGGAAATACGAGGTGGTATCAAGAAGTTTCGATGATAGTTTTGTAACACGCCAACAGATGGCAGCACAAGGCTGCACGCGCCGTCACAGGGAGAACCGACCTTCATAAGTCAGTGTGCCAAAAGACACCGTCCTGTGTACGCTGGGAGCTTGTGCACCTGGTGCTTTTCTGACCATCTGCATTACCACATATGCTGTTTCATCATGGAACAAGTTTGAACAAAAAGTGAATATTAAATTCTGCATAAAAATGAGCAATCTGCCACAGAGACGTTTGACATGATTCAGCAAGTTTACTGCGATGCTTCAATGCGTCGTTCAAGGTGTTTCGAGTGGCCCACACGCCTGAGGGAGGTCCTCAAGCGAAAGCGGCCAGACCTATGGCATGCAAAAAAATTTCACTCGAATTTCTCCCTGGAAACATCATGGTCTCACTTTTAAACACGTCTTCTACTCGTCAGATTTGGTTCCTGCGGACTTCGTCCTCTTCCCGAAGATGAAGATCCAACTCAAAACTTTTTTGATTCCACCTTGTAATGCATTCTTTCATTATTGCATTGAGCTCTGTCTTTCGTAAACAATGATGGTTTAATTAAGATCACTGATCTCTCTCTCTTTTTTTTTTATTCAATATTGTGAGTCCAAAATTAATTCACACTCCGGTTATATTAAAGCTATTTCGTTCAAGGCCAATGTCTCTGCAGTCACTGCTGTACAGGTGTGAATGTGTTACTTCAGTTTGTTTGCACAAAGAGCAGTGTGCAGTGATTTTAAAAAAAATTGTGGTCTGTGGTACACCTGTTGCTGCTATTTCTAAAATACTTTTTTGTGCAATATGGAGAAAGTTTTTAGATATCTGTAGACAAAATTAGACAGATACTCTAAGGATGGTCAAAGTTTCTGAGAGTAAACAGCAGAGTATCAGAGTATTAAGTCAACCATCAGCTGGAAAATTGATGCTTACTGTTTTCTGGGATTCTTAAGGGCCAGTATCCGAACATTATCAGGAAAAAGGTTAAGTGCTTGTTACAGTGAGATACTTATTTAAGAGCTGAAGCATAAACTTCAGATTAAATTTAGAGGATTGCTATTCAAGAGCATTGTGATCTTGCATGGTAAGGCACGTCCACACACATCTGCCCACATTGTCGACACTCTATTTGCAGTGTTGGTTCCCAGAAAGCAGCATTACTGTACAAGGACAATTCACTTCTGATGAAGAAGTGAAGATTGTGGTGCATTCATATCTCGCAGCTCAGCCTAAAACATTTTTTAATGAGGGAATGCGAAAGCTTGTTATAAGATGAAAAAAGTGTATTGAAAAGCAAGAAGATTATGTCAAAAAATGATGCATTGTCTTGATACTTGATTCTTGATTTACTGAAGTGTTACTCTGCATTTTTCAGGGACCTTGTTTATGTGGTTCGACATGAGCCTACATCACATTCTGTCAAGGCTCTGCTTCTTCACCAACTGCCCAATGGAGTTTACATGGATCAGTATCAGCTTGCAGACTTGAAGGAGGAAATGGGATTACAGGTGATGGTGGTCTGTTAAAATGCAGAGTTGATTCAAGCAGAGTATGGTGTAAAATAATAAATGTTTTTAGTATTAAACTTTAGTATTAAACAGAGTTTAAATAAAACAAAGAAATATCACATTCTGCTGGTGTTTGAGCAGAAATAAAGTTAATATGTTCTACAGAAGATGTTCAGTGTCCTTTATCACTCAAGAAGAGATTCATGTGTTGATGTGTCCCTTTGTATAGCCAACATACTTGGCTACTTTGGCTATGTGTAGGTTTAATAAAAAGTAACGTTATTGGTGATGATGAAGTTTATGTAAACTCTAACCTTTTTTTTCCAACAATATTTGTATTGATTTTAAACAGGGATAAAACAGAGTAAACATGTAGTGTTTCAAAGCACATTTTATAACCTCTTTATAAATCCCAATACAGTAAAACCTTGGATTACGAGTAACACGGTTTGCGAGTGTTCCGCAAGATGAGCAAAGATTATTAATAAATTTTGACTTGAAAAACGAGCATTGTCTTTGTTTGCGACTATCATGTACGTATTACACATGCGCTTCTTGATTTGACGCCACGTGATCACAACTGAGCCAAAGGTTTTTCTCTCTCTTGCGCTGCGGGTAATCGTCTCCCCTGCTGGGTCTTAGTGCTCTTCTCTTACTGGTATAATCAACATCCGTATGTGTGTTTGTTTTTTTCTCTTGCGCTGCGGAGTGTGTGTTATGTGTGTGTGCGCACGCGCGTAATTTGACACCGCGCCCGGTCTCTCTCTCACACACACACACACACACACACACACACACACACACACACACACACACACACACACACTCTCTCTCTCTCTCTCACTATCTCGTCTTTAGTGTGTGTCAGTGTTTGAGTGGGTGTGTTGTGTGTGCGCGCGAGTAATTTGACACCATGCCGCTTTTAATGTGTGTGTGTGTGTGTGTGTGTTGGTGTGTGTGCGTGAAGGAGAGAGGGGGTGCTTCAATCACACGCAACCCGGCACGGTGTCAAATTGCGCGCGCACACACACATAACAAACACACTCGGCAGCGCAACAAAGAGAAAAACACACAGCGTCTGTGCGCATAAATGGAAACACTTTTCTGTCTGGATTTATTTTAACTTTTTTTTAAGGTAAAGTGCAGGTTAATTTGTTCTGTTTTTACTTTATATTTTGTGTTAATTATTTTTATGTATTTATTTTTTTGGGCTGTGGAACGAATAATTTGTGGAAATTAAATTTGGTTTACGAGTGTTTTGGAATACGAGCCCGCTTCTGGAACGAATTATGCTCGTAATCCGAGGTTCCACTGTATTAGCTTTTTACCTAAAATTATGATTTTAGTATAGACATGTAGAAATGTGAAAGTCAGAACTTATTCAGTACTGCTTATTCTGTCCGCATGATTCAAAAGTTAAATTATGTTCTCTAGGGCTTTACACCAATGATTAACTACTTAATGGAAATTAGCATGCAAAGTGCAGTACCACTCCCAAGCCCTGATAAATGGGAGGGTTGCGTCATCAAGGGCAGTCGCCGACCAAGAGGGGGATATTTGAGTACTGGAGGTGAACCGAAATTATCTCATTTGTTTATCAAGAAATAAACACACAAAAATGACAAATCGCATATTTTCTTGCTCTGGAGTGGACCAGGAAGTTTTTACAAATAAAAATATTTTTAGATCTTCTCCTGTTACAGCCTGCTGGAGCTAAATCTTTCACAAACGCTGCTTACCGGCGCTTTATACTGATGGAGTCACTAAGGGACCGTCGAAAAAGTGCATGACCAAGACCCAAGCGTTTGTTTACAGAAGAATACACAAAATTACAGAGAAATGCCTCACAGGACATCAAATATATTACACTGTTAGGCTACAGTATGGATTATTATTTTTATATATATATTTTTTATTGATTTATAATTATTTTAATGTCCATTTTCAAATAAATGATTAAACAGACAATTCTTGTGGCAATAAAACAGATAATTTGTTAAATGAGAGTTGGGGTGTTTTTGATTATTAAAATAATCATAATTGTAAAGATATGTATGAAAATGTACTTTGGTACAGTCTATTATGAGTTGCAATAAATGACAATTAAATCAACAAAATTCAATAACATTTTTCCTTTAGAAATTTTTTATCCTTTTTTATCCTTGCTCATAACTACAACCCTTCCCTTTGCAATATTCAGTTTGATATTAATTCAGTTGTTAATTTTTTTATTAAAAAAAAGAAAGAAAAATGAAATCAAACTTAATGAGAAAAATGTGGATTATAGTACAATTGGTTTTACATGTGTAATCCACATAACGAAAAAGCTATTGATTTTTTTTGTAATGTTATGCGCTAAAATGCCTCCCTGCCACATATTGCCCCCCCCAACATAACCTCTATCAAATATTATATTATAACGTAAATTAATAGGTTTATGATTTACAAATTGCACCAAACGAATTTGATTATAAAATAAGCTATATAAAAAAACACGTAGTATAGGGACAAAATATATTAATTATATATTTTTTTCATATACATGCATATTTTTATATTTCTTGTTTATAATAAAAATCGCTTCGTGTAATTTTTCAGCATAAACAATATTTGTTTAGTGTAAACATTTTTGTATTACATGACAAACCCCTGCAAAATAAATGTGCCACAAAATATACATCATATGAGAATTTGTATTGTGTCTCTTAATTTCCGTGTATTAATATGTCACGTGCTTAGGGTTAATTATAATAGTAATAATATATTTGATAATACTCATATAATATATTTGATAATAATAATATAAATTTTTGATTGTGATGTCCTAATATATTTGACAGAGATTTTGTGGGGGTGCAATCAGTGGCAGGGGGGGCATTTTAGCGCACAACACCAACTTTACCGCGGTTCACCTCCATTGCTCAATATCCCCCTCTTGGTCGGCGACTGCGAGTGACATCACTCCCCATACAATCCCGCCCCACAGTATAGATCTGCCCCTGACGCTGATTGACAGGTTTCTGTGTAACGTGTTGAAGATGCAATTGCAAATGGATTAGCGATTGCGTTTGAATTTTGGCCGGCTTGACACGCGGCGCAGAGAAAGTGAAAAAGCAAACGTGGGGATTGATTTTCCTATTTAAATATGACAGGTTCATGACGTTTAAGACATGGGAAATACAAATGCAAATGGACTTTGCTTTTTCATTTGAAATTTGGCAGTCAGTGTGCGCTCGCGAAAGCGAAACAGCAAACGGTAATTCAAAGTTTGCTATTGCATTTGAATTATGGCACACTTTGTGCATCCACATATGGGAAACGCAATTGCAAATGCAATTTGGAATTGCATTTGAATATTGTCCGCAATATCGCTCCATAAACAACAACAACAGCATGCAAAGTAAAAGGGGACCTGTTGTGAAAATTTACTTTTTGCTTATTTGAGGACACTGTGCATCAGGCTTGTGCACAATTCAGAATTTGAGAATTGGCCACCATTCAATTCATGAGTTGGAATTTGAATTGAATTGACTCCGCCCCACAGGAAGTTGAATTTGAATTGGAGTTGGAATGACAGGAAGTGGAATTAAATTCATGGCAATTCAAAGGCATTCCACACAGTCATACAACAGAAAGAATGTGTTGAATCTCACATACAATTACATTAATTTTGTAATTTAATAGCATCATTTCATTACACATAACTAGTCACTCCTCAACCCTACATACATTTTGTTCTAACATATAGATAATGATCAAATTCTTGAAATAAATTACTCCCTCAATGTTTGATTAGTTTTGTTCAAAATGTTATTTTCATTTCAAAGTAATCAAATAACACAAAGTCGAGTGTTGACCATCAAATTGTATAGAAAAGAAGCTTTCAAACAAATGTCCACCTGAAATTGTTTGGCAACCATTTTAAATACTTGGTTAAAGCAAAGCATTCTGGGATATGGAGTCACCAATTCCAATTCCAATAAATCAAACTTAATTATGTGTTCAGTGACTAGAGCTTTTAACATTCATTGCTGGAGGGAAACATTTCCTGTCAATGTAATCTGTACAAGTAGTTCAAACTAATATCATTTATAGAATATGTAATGAAATCATATCTGACATATATTGTAAAGCTTCACTGTTAAACACTTCATTTATGTATATGAATTACTTTGAATTTGTATTGAATTGCAATTCTGCTTCCTTTAATTCAATTCCAAATTGTAATTCTAGATCCTGTTTTTGACATCAATTCAAATTCAAGAATTGAATTGGAATTTAGGAGTCATTCTCAATTAAATTCTGAATTGTGCACAAGCCTGCTGTGCATACTGTGCAAACAATATACAGTTAAACCTCGAATTGCGAGCATAATTCATTCTGGGAAGCGTGCTTGTAATCCAAAGTATTCGTATATAAAATTTTCCCATAAGGAAACTAACGGAATCATTGCTCTCTGAAAAAAAGTCTCTGTCGACAAACTTATTTAACAAGGAACCTCTCTAATAACACTTCATATTGCCCCCTTTTGAGGATTTCACAGAAATGTGACGTTGCATTGCATCTCCCGTAGCTACAGCCTTTTTAAGTTACTAAAGAACAGTCAGTACACTTGGATACAAAATTAAAATAAAAAAAAAATATTCACGTATGCACACACACACACGCATGGTCACAGTGTCATGGTAAACAGTACTCGCGCACATGGATGTTAACTATACGAGTGATACATACACATTGAGACTGAGCATGGGAGACGATTTCCTATGATTCCGCAGCTCACGAGAGAAAGAAGAACTATTGACTCAGCTGTGATCACATGACACTTGGCAGACAAACTGCATGCGTACTACTCGTATTTCAAGACCTGGCTCGTTTACCAAGATAAAAGTTCTTCAAAAGTTTTGCACGTCTTGCAAAACACGCGCAATCCAAGGTTCCACTGTACATGGGGAAAAAAACCATGAAATTAAATACTTTTTCTGTTTTTATATTGGCTGAAGTATGAGATTTTTACCCTAAAATGCCCTAATTTTAGAAGATACCCTTCCCTGACTTGTTGCTCAGCTTTCCTGTTCTCTGAAGGGCATGTCTCAGTAAAGGGAGTGAAGTAAAGGGATTTTGAGGTATAGATAACATATTGTCTGAGGTTTATCTTAGCTGCATCATTAACACTGATGTATATAGCTCTGAGAGCTATGCTTTTTAAATAGTAACATTTGGGAGTTTTTAAATATGTCTGAATGTGGCAGGTGCTTCTTGATTCAGCTTTAGACCTCGAGGCCCCAGCCCATGTTTCTTCTCCTTTCACCACACTCGTCTTCCTCAGCCCTCCTGACCCTCTGCAGGTAGCGGTTCCTGTCCATGGCCGGTACCACAAAGCATCCACTTCAGGAGGATGGGAACGAGTAATCATCGAACCACCAAGACTGCTGCTTCGACCAGAGCACTGTGGGTGAATATAAAACACTGATAGAAATTCTTGCAGTATGTATAAACTGCAAGCAAATGTGTTAATTGTAATTTTACTCCCATACATTTCCAATTGTTATAGTCGAAATAATGCAAGAGGGTTTGTGGGAGCTGGATTTGACCTTTATTTAAATTAATGACACTAACCATGTAACATTGACCAGTCAGACAAAATACATATTTTCATTGTCTGTACACAATTGTGTCTATTTGCATTTTATGTTGTTTTATGTTGGATGTGGTGGCATGGTGGTGCGGTGGTTAGCATTGTGGCCTCGCATTTCCAGGAATCAAGGGTTTGATTTCCAGCTCAGTTCTGTGTCGGGGATTTTGCATGACTTGCAGATTAGTCTAATTGGTGTTCCCAAATTTTTCCGTCGTTATTAATAAGGGTTTGAGTAGGTGGTCTGTGCATGTCTACCCTGCCTTGTGCCCGAAGTTTCCTGGGATAGGCTTCAGCCGTCCTGTGACCCTGTATAGGATAAGCAGTATAGAAGATGAAGATGTGTTGTACTATGTAAAGTTCAACTCTCTTACAAAAAAACAAAGAATCACTGATTTGGAAAAGGATTACCTCTTCTTAAAATGACTTTGCTATTCGACTTTGAAAATGCTTCTTGACTTTCAACTGTGATCAGCTGTGGTCATTTTGATTAGATCGGCATGAAACGCTTGAGCAGTTCCTGGTAATGCAACTAAAGCAAACAATCAACTATAGGTAACAAGGCATTTGTGATTTCCGAGATAAAGTTCACATAATTTTCAAAAGTTTTATCACTGCTTAGAACCACAGTGAAGTCTATTATTAGGAAGTGGAAGTTATTTGGTACATTTCTGGATCAGGATGTGGCTCCAAACTTGATGAAAGAGCCAGGAGGAAACTACTGCAACTTTGAAAAATTTCTCCACAAATGTGGCTTGTATGGAAGTGTTGCAAAAAAAAAAAAAAAAAAAAAGCCACTCCTCAAGAAAGGCCACATGCAGTCATGACTGAACTTTGCAAAAATGCAGGTTATCAGATGAGCCTAAAATGATTTTTTGGCCACATCATCAAATAATATGTCTTGTGGAAATTTAATGTGGCTCACCATCCAACTTACACCATTCCTACAGTAAAGCTGTTACATTCATGAGGAAAATATACTGCCCTCTGCCAGAAAATTGTCAATGGTAAGAAGGTTTACCTTCTAACATGACAATGACCCAAAGCACACAGCAAAACTCAGAAGCAGAAAAAGTTAATGTCGTTCCACGGCGTAGTCAGAGCCCATACTTAAACCCCATTAAAAATATGTGGAATGACTTGAAGACTGCAGTCCAGAAAGAAGTCATCTTTAAATTTAACAAAATTTGAGCGGTTCTGCAAGATTTTAAACTCAAAGCATTGTGTGCCATTGAGAATGTGATTATCTTCTACTTGAACAAGAAAATAATTTATCTAAAATTCATGATTTCATGATTCATTCACTTCCTCTGGTTATAGGTTATAGATCTCCCTGATGTGATGAGGTGCTTAGACATTTAACCATAGTCCCTGCAGTACAAAATATATATATATATATATATATATATATATATATATATATATATATCTGTCCTTTCTGTGCTAGGTGACACTGTAGACCCTGGATCATCACACAGGCTCGTTGATGCTCCTTGTACAATTCAGAACCAGAGTTTGTGCTCATGGGTGGAGATCCATGGATTACAGGTAAGAGCAGGGTGTGTCTTCCTTTCAAATGATATGATGTATCTAAATGAAATAATGTAGTTAATATTTATTAAAAATAGTGATTCAGTATGTTGTGAATTGGCTCTGATTTAAAGCCAGATATATTTTGATTAAAGAGTACGTATAGACACCTCCTTTACTGGAACTGATTATAAGAAGTCAATACGTCAGTATGTTGATTGATCTAAGGCAAATCCCAGTATATGGAGCATAACTTATTTAAAGGTAAAAGGTTCTACTTTGTTTACTTTTAACACTAAACAGTCATGTTGATTGGATCTCACTGAAATGATGGAGGAGACCATTTCAAATTCCTGAGTAAGAATTACAAGTTGAGGTAGTTTTATGGATATAAAACGACATGCTACAACTCTTAAACCAATACAGAATAATTGTGTCTTGTCTTATTGCTCCCTCATAGATTCCAAGTGTGAGTCTTGACCTTCCAGTGGGTGATTCCTCTCTGATCATCCCAGTGTGTGCTGTAACAACACTGGTGTCTGTGCTGTGTAGTGCTTTTCTCTTCAGGGCTGTGTGGAAACATGGCATCTTCTGAAACTCGAACTCTAATAGTCAGAATTGAAACGTGTCAAATTTTTAAGAGCTAAATCTCTTCAATTTTCTGTTTCTTGAGTAAATTTACAAGCCTGTGTAAAGGACTACATTCTCTGTGAAATACTTTTTTTTTCTCTGAAAAAATTTTTAAGAAGAATTTTATCTATGTACAGTAAATACACTGCAGTTGTCCTGTCCGACCTTTCTATGTTGTATCATGATTTCAATTAAAATATTTATATTACAATACAATTAATATACTTTTTTTTTCTTATACCTGAATGAATAATGGCTTAAATTATTATTATTATTATTATTAGTAGTAGTAGTAGTAGTATTTTGGTCTATATTAAATAAAATGGAAGCCCAAATAATGAACACAACTCAAGTAACCTAAACAGAATAATTCAGAAAGTATTTTTAATCTTATTAAACATATTTTTGCTAGATTTCAGTTTTGCATGATTTTATGTCCTCAGAAATAAATATTGTGTGTATAAAATCAGTTTATGACAAAATATAAAAATTAATGTGATTACATTATAAGTTAAACAGTGGCGTAGTGGTTAGCACTGCCAACTTGCACCTCCAGAGTCAAGGGTTCGATTCCTGTGCGGGGTCTGTGTGCATGGAGTTTGCATGTTCTCCCTGTGCTTGGTGGCTTTCCTTCAGGTGTTCTGGTTTCCACCCATAGTCCAAAGACATGCAGATTAGGTTAATTGGTGTCCCCCATTACCCATGTCCAGAGTGAACTTTGGTGCCTGATGTCTCCTGGGATTAACTCCAGGCCCCTATGACCCTGTACAGGGTAAGTGGATTAGAAGATAAATAAATGAATGCTATTATTATTATCATCATCAAATAATATTCATTTGGTTGTTTTATCATCATATTAATTGCTTTATTTCTATCGAGGTTTTACCCATAACATGCTTATATGTATATTTCCAAACGTCTTTAAATTTGTCTGGATTCTGCCCTGAATGCGTTGATACCGGAAGCGTTTGTTGGACTCCATTATTATTTTCCCACTCGTATTCGGACAAATCCCGCCTTCTGAACTATGATTGGCGGAAAGTCTAAGATTAATTTGCGCTGTACTCCTCATATCTTCACCAATCCGAACAAAGAAGCAAGGCATTGTCTTAATATGGGTGGGGAAAATAAACGCAAGGCTGCCCCGTATCGAAGGGTTGGGGCAGGTAGAAGCTAAGACTCGGGGAGAGAAATCTCTGGGGCTGAGAAACCACCTCCCCGTCGCTCGCACAAAGAGTGAAAAGTCGCTAGCTAGCTGGATGTTTTGTATAGAAAGTTAGTTTGGAATGTTTTTCTTGTACGTTTAAGTATTTTGTATGTTTAGGTTTTGCTGGCCGAAAGAGTGCAGAATCTATTTTTTTTTTTTTGTGAAGGAAAAGTGAAAAGGCTGCTTTAGGTCTGGATTGCCTACTAGCCAAGTTCCGTGGAAGTTTGCAGAGTGGAGCTGCACAGGTGAGCCGCTAACCTGCTGACTAACAGGTCATTATGTAACGTTACAAATTAGCAACATTCACATGAGCTCACTGATATTTGCATTTTTTTACACCATGCTTCAAATTAGAATCAGCATTTGGGTAAGGCTAACAGGCTAGCTAGCTAGTTAGCAAGATTATTACTAATACAACGTTTTATCTCAAGTTGCGGCTCTGCCCTGCTAGTTAGCCTCGTTTACGAAAACTTTGAGTCTAATCTCTAGTAGTTCAGTCTAATCTCTGCGTCGTTTGTCACTAGTACTTGAGAGTGTGACTAGTAACCACAGCGCTAATGGCCATTGATCCGAGTGTAGCGCCGCTGTTAGCTTGCACAGTGTTCATCAGCAGTGCTGCCAACTCTTCAGGGGAAAGTAGATACAGCATGCAGGCGCTCGGGCTCCCCAGGTGACGTCACGATCGAACGATTTTGTGTATAAAATATAAAAACCTGATGCATCAATAACAATACAAATAATATCCAATAGGCAATTTGATATTTAGTCGATTCTTTTTTTTCCTGTTATAGCATATCTTAAAGTATCTTATTAATTATTAATGATAGACTTGATTTTTTAAGTTTATCATTAACATTAATGTTAACCAAGTGTTAACATCTTGTGTTGCAGAACGTCTGCAAGACAAGTTAGTTCCTGTTGTTGCTTTGTGCCACAACAGCCATGAGCAGTTGTTTTTCTCTAACTTTTGTTTACGCTACTGAGAAACAGGTTTTATTAGTCAAACTGTTCTAATATATTATTGTTTCTATAGTTGCAGCTGATACACACGGGCTGTGTGTGGGGCGGGCATTACATAATCTAAGGGCGGTTTCACTTTAGGGTCTGGAATCGTTCACGAGAACACCTGAGCCCAAAGTCCAGTTTATTTTGATCAGTGTGAGAACGGAATCGTTCTGTTCTCTGGAACCGTTTCTGGTTAAAGAGGTATTCTTAGGCAAAGTACACCGTACTCAGGCATGCGTCGGCTCCAATATGAAAGCAAACGTAGATCTCTGTTTAGAACCACCATCATCAGTGCCATCGTCTCCTCCAAAATATTTGTGCATAGCACACACCAATCTCGTCCTCTGACCTACACAGCCAGAGCAGATAAAGTCGGAAGGCACTCGACAATGTTGCTCTTAATGTTTTTTGCGAAAAATGAACAATATTAGGTTGGGCTGGGCCGATAAACAATATCATATCGAATCACGATTTATTTGATTTTAAAAACGATGAAAAGCTCTAGACATTTTTTGCTCGATATGGATTAATCTAAGAGCCAGAACAATATGACAACAACCAATCAGCGTGCAGCTTGCACGGCACGTGCAGGTCAAAGTTAATTTCCTACCACACTTTGCGAAGCAAACTTGACACCAGGACGACAAAAAAATTAGTGGAAGCAGAGACGAAAGTGAATCTAACCTCAAGTTATTATCCAAAGATGTTGAAATTGTCGACAAAAAAAGGTAGTACGAACTCCATTATATGAACGCATCACCCAAACGACCACACTGAAAGCATGAAAATGCGGGCCGATGCTACTCCGTCAACTAGCAGGGCTAGCAGTGGGGCTGTATCGAAGCAGATATCGATCGTGTCGTCTTTCGTGGCCAAGGAGTTCCAAAAGGAGCAAGGATATAACCAGGGCCGTTTCTAACTTTCTAGCGAAAGATATGATGCCCCTAAGCACACGAGACTGAAGTTAGCTCCTTATTCGCAGCTTCCGATTCGTTTGGCTTCTTATTGCGCAGCGTCTCATTCTGTGGCTGGAGTTTAGCTCCTTATTCGCCTCGTTACTAACGGGAGTGTTCACGTTGGCGAAAGCTGCACAGTTTATCAATAAAACGTTATTTTGGTGGCATTCTGGCCAAGCAAATATGAACTATACAACACATAGCAGGTACCCAACTATATAGTAAAAGTAAAATTGTCCTGACCCAGATAGCTGCATAATTCATTCCATTTTTGTTGTCATTGCATGCTTAAGCCATTGTTTCAGTTTATTGGGGCCATTTAACTCATTTAACTCTGAATTGTGGGATAAAGAGACAGCCCTAGTGTGTGTGGTCTAAATGTTGTTTCTCATTATTGTTTAAAAATCTCATTGTAATATATCATCACAAGATACTTTTCACAATCACAAACAAGTATTTTTTTTTTTTAATAAAAATCTTTGTCTTGTAAAGATTCTGAGCATTTTACTATAGTATCTTAATTTTTAATTTGTTTTTGTTAATAAACTATACTTTAAAATGTAATTTAATGAACCCTTTAATTTTTGTGGTTTCAGTCATTGTTGGGATACTCTTTTAAAGCTGGCAGCATTAACAGCTTATATCGAAATATATATAGGTATCGTTCAATATGGGCCAAAAATTATCGAGATTACTTTTTTGCCATATCGCCCAGCCCAAATATTAGGCATAGCCAGTAATTTAACAAAACACTGGGAACACTGGCCATTGTGAAGGGAGAAGCAATCCTTTCTGAGCTTGGTACAAATCAATCATGCCTAATGTGAAAACATTATAACAAAGTTGCTGTTTTAAGCAGGAGAAAAACACGTGTTTAATAGTTATTGAAAGAGTGTTTCAATAACTATTAAATATGAAGGAGTATTTCAGCATGTTAGTATTTCCAGTTTGAATGTTTGCGGCCACAGTTACCCATATATGGGGAGGCCCCCAAAATTCCTTTGAAGTGGTAAAATTCTCTTGATAAAGTCATGAAGAAGGCAACCAGGCCACAAATTAGTGGAAATCAGTTTAAACTGATTTGTTACTGTGGTCCCTGAAAGCTTTTTTTTTTTTTTTTTTTTTAAATAATTAATCCATGATTGGTTGGTTATTAATTATCTATCCAGATCAAAGCATATGTTTTATTGGCTAAATATATCTCTTTTCATTAAATTGTTTGCAGACACCATACTGAGATGTACTTACTGATAAATTAGCTATATATTTGGGTTTATATCTATAATATATGGGTTGCATTCAGATCCTTTTTTTGGAGCTGTTCAGCAAAACATATGACCACATAACATGTGATCCCCCTCAGGACCACCAGGGTGACCACCAAGTGTTTAGTCATGTAAATTTAGTAGAGGTGGCAAAATACCACTTTTTTCCAATTTTATAAATATCCTGATTTTATTTGTTTATTTTTAGATTTTGTTAAATTGTAAACAAACTTGCCAAATTATTGTTTCAACCCAAAAGTTTGTGGTGCCTTGTGAATAATTCAGAAAATCAATATGTAACTGAATTTTTGTTTTCGCTGTCTCTAATTGTAGGCCTATTATCATGATATCTGGGTGCTGATTCAATTTGTATCGTGATTCTTTTAGGATATCCCAGTTCAACATTTTTTTTTTTCCAACAACAAAATAATTTGCCTCTCCCACAAGGATGCTGTGCTGTCTGCCAGTGTGTGAATAGTTTGGAGCACACGACCTTTGGGATTATACTAGAAGGCAACATTTCACCACTTCAAATGCAAACATTAATTGAAGAAAAAAATTGGTTAGTGTGGTCATAAATGAATTGCCACAAAAAAGTATAACGATATGTTATGGAATCTCTACACGCGAGGCTTTTGTAGAAAAAAAAATCAGTTGCAATTTCTATTTAAAAAACAAACTGCTTTTTAAAATGTATTTATTAATTTAATTGTTGACTGATGCATTACCACCACCTACTTGATTAGAGAGTGGAACAGAAGATTATCACGTTGTACGAGACACAACATTTAAACAACAATCAACAACACAGGTTACACAGCATTCTTCTAGGTACCTTAGTATTTTTTAATATTTCAAAACTTATAAAGATATAGCTTCTTTAAATGAATCAGCTTAATGCTGTTGCATCAAATCAGAACTCGCAATAGCCCCCCAAAAATGACAGTTTAAACATAAACATAAAGTATAAATATAATAAAAATAAAACTGAAACTAGTCAAATATCTTGATGAGCAAATACTTCAATTTCCTAAGATATTTGAATAAAAATTTTTTAATTAAATGACAGTCTTTGCTTTTTGTTACAGGAACTGACCCAGTCATTTTTTCAGAAGCCTGATACTGAGCTGGGCTCCAATGAATTTAAAAAGTTGTTTATTAACTGTTTGGAAAATAGTGTGCATTATGTAGAGTAAAAAACACGAACATTCTTTTGCACATTGTTTGGAAATGTTTGGCAGATGATTGTACATTGAGGATTCTAGAAGCAGCTTGGAGGAAGTGAGACTTCTCACCCCTTCTTGCTTATGCAGCTTTCAAGTTATGCAAACAGTGCACAAGCGTGTCTCACCTCTCTACCCCTCTCTGTGTGTGTGTATCTGCTTTCACTTACCCTCTTCTCTAGTTCTAATTCCTCTGGTTCTTATCTGCTCCTACATTTCTCCCCTCCACAATCTGATTTAGTCCATCCTCCCATTTCTTCCCCCTTTTCCTTGCTCTTTTACTTTTCCTCTTGAACCATGTGTGATAACATGGACCACGAGGACAAGCCACCTGCCCCACCTGTGAGGATGAGTAGCACGATCTTCAGCGGGGACGGGAAAGACTACACACTGCTGGCCAATCACAGCTCCAAGCCTTTACCATCGGTGCCTGAAGAGAGGAAACCTCGTAGCAAAATCATCTCTATCTTCTCTGGGGCAGAGAAAGGTGTGTTATGTACAGTAAGGGTGTGAATAGAGCTTTTGCAGTCATGTGATCCACAATAATAACTTTGGCATTTTGTCTGGCAGTCATGCCTGGCAATGATAATACCGCCAAACCGATTTTTGTTCACCTGTCACTTTATCATGTCTGTGTGACATGTGACTGAGGTTGATGCTTGTGCAATCACACCAGTGTCTTTAGCAGTTTAGTGTTCGTGAGAAAAAAAATTGGAAAATGAGTGCATAAAATCTTCTGAATTTAACATTGATAAACAGCATTAACAATAAAAATACAGCAAATGCTAACTGAATAACCTAATAACACTAATGAAAATATAGCAACATTATTTCATGATTATGCTACCCTGAGATAAAATGGTCACTACACAAGCACAAGTGATCAGCAGAGACTTACTTTTGGCCAGAATCAGCCTTGTCTCTCTGCTTGATGGCTGAGAACGACAAATGTATTTTCTTTTTGTCAGTGTGAAACTAAGTCTTCTAGGATTTTGACCTCCCATACCTGAAAATCCCGGAAAAACCCCCATACGCAACAACCGTCCGATATTGTAACACTGCAGTCAGATTGGAAGACAACAACATGGTTTTATATCACACTCAATATCTCACTCAAGAGCTCTATAATCACTCTTGAAAACGGTATATAAATATATTCCTTACTGGCTGCCTGATGGTATTAATAGGATGTGATTGAGAAAATTAACTGATATCCATTATGAATTATTTAACATGCAAGTCTAAACAAATTTAGTAAGTTTAGTAATATCACTTTATTTACAAATGTACTTCTGGGGTTTCTGTGGAAATTTGTCTCCTCGTTTTACATCCTAATTTAGTCATGCCCAATTCCACTTGTAATGCAACGCTCCTCTATTACACGACTTCTGCCAGCAAAGGAGGGCAAAAGCTTCCTCTCAGGCCCGTAAAGCCAACCAGTCCACATTTTTTGAAATGGGGTTCAACTGATGTGTAACACATTCTGAGGAGAACTGTTTGAGTTCACAGACACATGATTGGTTAGTGTCACTGTGATTGATAGGCGAGATAGTGTGTGCCACTATAGTGTGTGCAATGGCAGTTTGGCTTTCTTCGGCTCCTTGCTCCAGTGAGGGCTGTGGCATCATTGGGATTTAAGCTGGTGATCTTGAGATGATGATGACATGGTTGCTTTTCTGTTGCGGCAGTCAGCAGCGCTCCAGTAGAATCATGTATCGCTGTTTTGCAGCAGCCCCTATTGCATTTTTTGTAGTTTCTAAACAACTTTGACTTCAAAATATTTAGTATATTTTTGTGGTGGTTGAAGGATGCACAACAGATGATGATTTGGGCCATATGGATGACTTCCTGGAATTAATCTTCATTTGATTTAATCCTAAATGGATTACAAATTAATCATATAAAAATTTAAATTTACGGTGGAGAAACCATTACTTCAGTGCCTATGAAGTGTACACCAAGACTAAGCCTCCAGTTACTAAACAGCAGAAGGTGTGCCAACATAAACAAACAGAAAGTCAAAGGGCCGCTAAGTGTAAGAATTTTCTGAGACCTCCAAGTTTTTTAAGTTTCAGCTGAAGTTTCTTTTTGAACCAGATTGTGTCTGAGGTTTTTTTATTTTATTTATTTTTATGATTGTGGGTTCTGCCAACAAATCTTTAGATATTATTTCTGCCTCTTAGGTGGAAGACGGAAAGACAGGGACAGGGAGCGGCCGGAAATCTCTTCTCCCTCGGGTTTTGAACACACCATCCATGTGGGCTTTGATGCTGTTACTGGGGAGTTCACGGTAAGAGGAAAAACTTTTATTTTTATACTTTTACACCAAGTTTCCATATTATTAGTTCCACCTACTCTAGAGTTACATGTTGTACAAAAAGTATTTAAACTTTCCAAATACAGTACTATGAATATGTCTAATACAACTAATAAAATAAATACTAATAAAATATATACATTTTTTAAAGGGATATGGCGTGGAGATTTCCATGCCATATCCCGTAAAAAATTTTTTATTGTTGACTTTTTTTTCTTACTCAGTATTGTGTGAAGATTGAATGCCAATCCAATATCAGAGTTTTTATTTACTCACAGGTCTGTAGGGTAATTACACATTAAGCTCTACAACCTTTTGTTTATTTCAACCTGATTAGTAAATTTGGCAATGGCAGCAATGTAATATAGCATCAGCAACCCTAGTATTAATACAAAAACAGCTAGGAAAATTTTTTTAAACATTTATTTGATGCCTTCTTTCTTTCTCAATTCAGTCATTTGCTCATTCCTACCCATCAGTCACCTGTTCCCTATCACACGACACCCAAAAATCAATATAAAAAAATGCGCTGCTTCCAATATATCCAAATTTTTTAGTAACTACTTTCAGTAAAAGTTGAAAAGGGGGTTGTTTTGCTGTTGTGTAACACATTAGTAGGAAAGCATTTTCTAAGCTCACAAACACCCACAACTGGCTCATGTCACTGATCTTGCAATCGTCTCATGATATAAGGTGAATTCCCCCCTCCCCTGTTCTGCCACTTTTGAAAACTGGAACAGAAGTATGCTCAAAACCTTCCTGCATCCACTTAAACAAAAGACTTGAGCATGAGTATGAGACTAGACTGGAATTGTTTGGGAATGTGGACCAGTGATATTCATGGTGTGTGAGTGAGCACTCCTCAGCAGTCGAACAAGGAGTGCATGAGTAGAAGAAGAACTGAAGGAGGTCCATTTCAGTAATTCTGTGTTTCACTTATTGGGAATTTGTATGACGTTTGAGATAGCAGTCTATTCTGAAGAACAGTGTAATTCCCCAAGTGAATAAGTTGAAGCTGGTTAATTATTACATGTTTTAGATCTTGTGCATATATCCAAGTTTACCTTAGTCTAGTTTCCCAGAACGATCCAAGAATGTCAGGTGTTCTCAGTTCCCAGACTTAAATCTTACTAAACATTATGGGGCAGCACCGTGGTTGTGATTAGCACAGTCAGCTCGATTCCCACCTGGGGTCTGTGTGCATTGGAGTTTGCATGTTCTCCCCATGCTTGGTGGGTTTCCTCTGAGTGCTCCAGGCTTCTCCCATAGTTTAAAGATATGCAGATTAGGCTATTCCAGAATTGCCTATAGTGTGAATGAGCGTGATTGTGTGTGCCCTGCAATGGATTGGCACCCCGTCCATCCCTGGGACTGAGTTGCCCTGTTGAGGGTCCTATGAGCAAGGCCCTTATCCCTAAAAAGTGCTCAAATGTATAATGAGATAAGAATGCAAGTCTCTCTAGATAAGGGCATCTGCCAAATGCCTAAATGTAAATGTCCAAGGTGTACCCTGCCTTGTGCCCCAAGTCTTCTGGGATAAGATCCAGGCCCCCCACAACCCTATACACAAGATAAAGCGGTATAGACGGTAGGGTTGCACGATATAGCGAAAAATTATCGTTATCGCGATAATGGTATACACGATATCTGTATTGCAAAGAATTGCGATAAATGAAATTTAATTTATGTGCCAAGCATTTGTGTGTCCAAATTTGACCAATCATATGGACTTTTACTATCTTTATACCCGCTTATATCTTTATACTTGTATCTTAATACGTAATTTTGTCGCAAACTAACCCGGGATGATCAGAAGACTTGGCAATTAGCGGTTAGCCTTTTGTAGCGTGGATGGTAAACCCAAATGCTGATGCAAGCGAGTAGGCAGGATAACCACGCGAATTAGTCTAAGAACTCTCACAGAAGGGGAGCAAGGGAAAACACAAATTTAACCCGCATCCTATGAACACGCAGTCGAATCAGAAAGTAAATCCAAAAGAGTGAGTACTTACTGTAAGGGCCATATCGTACTTGTTATGAATGTTGTTTATTTTATTTATTTCATTTATTCTACCTTGTTCTATTCATTAGTTAAGCATTAAGTTTGTTACATAAGCCATAAGCTTTAAATTTCTAAGTTATGCATCCATTGTGACAATCGTAAGTTGGTCTGTGATGTCATTCCACTATTACATGCATTTGTATGACTGTCGTATGATAGAGAGTTCAGTTTAGATGCGGAAGGCTACGGAAACACAAGCCTTTGACCGTAAGCTTGTGAGCTCCCGGTAAGCTAAGAATGTAAGATACGGTTACAACAACCTAGTTGCTGTAAGCTCCCGTAAGTAGCGATATACAACAAGAGTGTTGTTATATACGTAAGCTTAGACTGTAATTTACAAGATACAGCAAATAGGTTGTTGTAAAAGTCAGAGATTTGCAAGATGCAGCAACTGGTGTCTGTAATTACAGTGGATTTACTCAAGACGACTGTATGAAGTGTTGATTCTTTGATGCTGACAAAATAAACTACAAGAGACAAAGAGATCAGACATCTGTTGTGTGGGTTAAACTTTAAACCAGAGCTACGCGTCAAAACTGGTGAAATAATATGACCGCATCTACACTTACGAAATGGCAGACGAACAATCTGGACCGACATGAGCGAGCACAATGACTGAGCGATGTGATGCGCCATCTTGTTTCCTTTTATGCTTCCTGTGTTGTACACATGTACTTCCAGGTCCTAGTGCCGGTCGCGGAGCGAGTGTGTGTGACAAATAGTATTTTTTAATTTTTTTATTTAATTTTTGTTTAATAATATATATATTTTTTAAAACAAAAAAAACAGGCAAGCCAAAGGAAATGTTTTGTTTAAAAGGTGCTCTTGTTTTAAGACACTATTGATGATGTAAGGTTACACGTAAATAAAATGTAATGTTTGAAAGTAATTCATATTGTGTTGGCAGGTCTATGGTAACAGCATAGTAACACCATAGTATGGTAAAAGTCATTCATAGTGTTTTGATATAAATATTTGCAACTTCCTTGACATACAGTGGGTGCACAAGCAGTATGTGACTTCTACCGTCACGGCCTACGGCGATAGCATTTGGGTTTGTGCGTTTGCTGGCTTTTACCGCTGAGTGGCACTATATAACTATAGACTGACGCCTCAGGCATCAGTTCGTTCTCTCCAGGCTTAATGAGGCGCAGGTCGTCCACAGCCGCACGTCGTTGCAGATAAAATAAAGTGAAACATTGTAATTAAACGAATTCATTTTAACGAATGAAAATTAAATTCAGTATTTTTAGGATCGAATTTAAGCAACGTAAACGTTAAGACACTGAGTGAGCCTTTAGATTTTATGTGTTATTAGAAAAGCTACACGTGTAGGGTCTTGTCATCTTATATTTTGTGTTCTTTAAATTTGTAGCCTTTATAAGACTCTACTTTTATTTAAGTGCACTCACAATGATGAAAAACCTTTGATTTTGTTAAATAAAGGAAGTAAACGGGGTTCTGTATTGTTTTTGGTGAACTTGAGCGCGTCAGAAAATGAATCCAAACTCCGTGTATACTCGCCTCACAGACGTGAAAAATATATACTCATAGAAAGCGAAATATCTGCTTTTATATAAACTAATGACAAAAAATTATTAGATTATGTAATTCGTATGAAAAGTGAATTATAGGCGCGCTCACTGCTGCGGAGACGACGAGATGACATGATCACCTTCAGCACAGCCGAAACCAAAGGAATCACTAATTTATCAATTAATTATTAAAATGGTCAGAGTGAGTTTCCTGGCTGTTTTAACAAATATTTGAAGTAGATAACAATAGCCCACATTTATAAAAGCATTTTTATTTAGACTATAAAAAATAATCCTGCATTTATTTTTAGGTGTGCCCGCTGCCACAGTTCTTATACAGCTCTTTATCTGAGTAAATTCAGTAACAAACCTGTAACTTTCCATGTAAAAACAGGTACATCTGTATGAATAAATTGTTTAAATTTGATCAGTGATTTATGTAAACGACTCAGTTTAGATGTAAATAAATGCTCATTGCTGCGCTGTTTGGGGGAGGGACGCGCTAATGACGATTTGGTCTGCTGTGTGGAGGCTCGCTCGTGAGAGGTTGCGCGCGTGCACGGTCCACTACACAGCAAAAATGTTAGTACATCATGACTGAAATACAGTAGTTCACATCGGTGTGCGTTTCAGCGTGCATAGACAGCGCTTATTTAACACCTATAAATGTTTGTTGTATTTCTGGGAAAGAGAAATCTAATCTCTCATATCGGCGCAAAAACAAATTATTAGATTATGTAATTCGTATGAAAAGTGAATTGCAGGCACGTCCACTGATGCGGAGACGACGAAATGGAAGAGATAGAAAGTTTCCTCATCAACATGCCTTGTATTGTTTTTAATCACTCTATACACAACCCGTGATTTTTATGCTATGTTAGAGATGGGAAATACAAAATCACTTTATTCTGAGATTCGTTCATCTGACTTTAGATCAAAACTCGGCAAAGTTAAAGAGCGCACACGCGCTGCGGGATCACGCAAACATTTAACATTCACTAAAAGGTTTATTCACAACCACATTTCAGCCATTCACACACATGCATTGTGCTGTTTGTACACACTTTCAGTTTTCCCCTTCTACTCTCCTCTTTGATCAAAAATGCTCCCGATATGAGCCGACACGAGCAGATTTGTTTCAGTCAGAATATTTATCAATCATAAAGAGAGGCGACATGTACTTTCGGATTAAACACTGCATTTTTAAAAGTGAAAGCGCGCGATGTGGGCAGCTTTAATTGTTGATAATTAAATAGTTATTAAATGGTGGACATAAACAGCAAAAAGAATATTATTCTTTTGATTATTATTATCATGTTCTTTTGCTGTTTGAGCGTCTGTGGATTCCAAAATTGACATTTTACCGTTTTTTTTAATCACTGGAATGGAAGAGAGACAAAGTTTCCTTATCATAACGTGCCTTGTATTGTTTTTAATCGCTCGATACACAACCCATCATTTTTAATGCTATTTTACAAAGGGTAAATACACATGGAATAATTTTATTTGGTTTGTTTATTTATAAATAAAATCTAAAATTAAAACATAGTAGAGTAATTAAAAACAGTGTAGAGTGATTAATAACAATACATGTTATGGTAAGAAAAATCTCATTCCAGGGATTACAAACGGTAACAATGTCAATTTTAGAATTCAGAAGATTTTAAATATACACAAATTTAAGAGGCCTGAAGCAAGATCCTCCCCAGTTTGCTGAAACCATGAACAGTGGAGATTTTAGTTTCTCCGAGTGTATAGGTGAGAACAGATTCACACTTGGGGAGGGTGTATTATTTGCATTTGAATGTGTCTGACATTGCAAATCACACACAGGAACACTGCAAGAACAACAACCTAAAGTAAATAGAAATAATAGGCCCTGATTATACTGCATAAATATTTAGTAAAACAAAATTCGTAATTAGACAAGCTACACGTGTAGGGTCTTGTCATCTTATATTTTGTGTTCTTTAAATTTGTAGTAGATTTATTAACTGAAATAAATTACACTAAATGGGGTTCTGTATTGTTTTCGGTGAACTTGAGCGCGCCAGAAAATGAACCGATACTCCGTGTATACTCGCCTCACAGACGTGAAAAATATATACTTATATAAAGTGAAATATCTGCCTTTTATATAAGCTAATAAAAAACAAATTATTAGATTATGTAATTCGTATGAAAAGTGAATTGCAGGCGCGTCCACTGATGCGGAGACGACGAAATGGAAGAGATAGAAAGTTTCCTCATCATAACATGCCTTGTATTGCTTTTAATCACTCTATACACAACCCGTGATTTTTATGCTATGTTAGAGATGGGAAATACAAATGGAATCTTTTGTTTTATTTTTCATTTTTTTTTAAATAAAATTAACTTTCAATATTTTATAAAAAATACCAAAGAAAATTGTGTATAGAGTAGGGCTGCAGGATATATCGAAAAAATATCGTTATCGCGATAATGGCATGCGCGATAACCATATTGCAAAGAGTTTCGATAAATACTTTGTGCCAAGCATTTGTGTGTCCAAATTTGACCAATCAGATGGGCCCTTACTATGTTTATACCCGCTTTTATATATAATATATTATATATTTTATATATTATATATTTTATATACTTCATTCTGTCGCGAACTAACCCGGGATGATCAGAAGACTTGGCGATTAGCCGTTAGCCCTTTGTAGCGTGGACGGTAAACCCAAACGCGGAAGCAAGCGATTAGGGAGGATAACCATGAGAATTAGTCTAAGGACTCTCACAGAAGGGGAGCAAGGGAAAAACACACATTTAACCCGCGTCCTATAGACACGCACTCGAATCAGAAAGTAAACAATCTGCACCGACATGCGTGAACACAGTGACTAAGCTGTATGCGATGGTTTGTTTACTCCTCTTATATTTCCGGGTTCGTGCCCGCATTACTTCCGGGTCCTAGTGCCGGTCGCGGAGCGACAAATAGTATTTATTTATTTCACTTTTGTTTAATAATATTTATTTTTATTTAAAAAAAAACAAACAAAACAAAAAAACAGGCAAGCCAAAGAGAATATTTTGTTTAAAAGATGCTCTTGTTTTAAGACACTATTGATGAGTGTATGGTTACATGTAAATAAAAAGTAATGTTTGAACGTAATTCATATTGTTTTGGCAGGTCTAGTAACAGCAAACCAGAAGTCAGAATATCTGCTGAGGGTTTTAAGTCATTCATAGTGTTTTGAAGTCTAAATATTTGCAACTTCCTTGACATATAGTTTCTTTTTAACCTGAATTAGATTTAATTACATCAGACGAATATCTATTACCTGTTTATTTTAGTATGATCATTACATATAAATAAATAATAAAAAAAATAGGCAATAATATTAATAAATAATGCATTTCTCTAGGGGAATTTTATATCGCAAGAAATATCGTTATCGCAATATTCAACCATATCGCATAGTTTCCTAATATCGTGCAGCCCTAGTATAGAGTGATTACAACCAATACAATTTATGTTATGATAAGGAAAGTCTATTTCTTCTATTGCAGTAAAACAGTAATAATGTCAATTTTAGTATCTAGAATCCAGAAGATGAAATTTGCAAAAATTTAAAAAGAGGCCTGAACTGCAGGTCTTCAAAATCCAGGTGTTAAAGTGGGGAGGGATGCATTCCAGTTTTACCTGAATGTATAGGTGAGAACAGCTGAGTCACACCTGGGGAGGGTGAATAATTTGCATTCGAATGTTGCCTGCCTTTGTAAAGCACACACAGTAACATTAAAAGAACAACATCCCAGGACAAATAGGAATAAGAACCCCTGATTAAACGGCATAAATATTATTAAATATTACAACAAAACTCCTCTGCGTGGGAAAACTTTATGCATGCGTGTGTGCGCTGATTAGACTTTGTAGGGAATTAAAGAGGAGTCAAACAATAGCCCACGTTTAGAAAAGCAGTTTTATTTAGACTATATAATATAATCCTGCATCTATTTTTATGCATTTATGATATTAGACTACGTAGGAGGTTAAACACGAGGATCACGATATGTCATGGCATGCGCCTGTGATGGGCGTGTGCCCAATTCTATCGCTCCACGCTCACTCTCTGTGTAGGCTCCCTAGATAGGCGGCAGTTATGTAAAGGGACGGAGCCGCCTATTCGGGCAGCTGACGATAATTAACGTTAGGATCTAGGATTAACGTTAGGATCTTATAATAGCTCCGCATTATAAAAGCAAGGCGCGGAGTTTAGTTCGGGAAGTAGGTGATGTGGTGGAGCAGGACAGAGTGGCATGCTAGTGGGGCGATGTGATGTGCCCCAGGGACTTTAAACAGGACACTGGAATTCCGCCATTTGATCCTCGCGCTCCTGCGGCGCCTTCAGTCCGTGCAGGTGCACTGCCTCCGCGTGCTCCGTTCTGCCACTCTGCCCACCGCGACCTTTCACCAGCTGTGTGCCCGCATGCCATCCCTTCCCCTTTCTTTAAATCCTCCCTCCTTTAATCCTTTCCTTAACTATTTTACCTAAATAAATGATCCCTTTTCCCATAAGACCTCGTCTCGTGTCCGTGCTTCATGGTGCCACCCGTGCAAATAGGCTCTTTTAGCCGGAATTAGATTTAATTACATCAGACAAATATCTATTACCTGTTTATTTTACTATGATCATTACATATAAATGATTTTTTTAAAATAGGCAATAATAATAAAAAATGCATTTCTCTAGGGAAATGTTATATCGCAAGAAATATCGTTATCACAATATTCAACAACAATATTGCATATCACATATTTTCCTAATATCGTGCAGCCCTAATAGACGGTGAGTGAGCGTGAGCATCGTGGTGGGATTTGAAGAGACATATCTGTGAACTAGAATCCTTTGCACAGGAAATGATGGGGCAAGTTAAAAAAATTGCTGGTGTATGTGCATTTGCATCTCTATAACCACATTTACCATGTAACCTAATAGTTAATACTATGTGTTTTTAAAGAAAAGACACATAGTATTAACTATTAGGCTGAATAGTAAATGTGCTGATGTATGTGCATTTACTATGCAGCTTAATGTGTTTTTTTCTTCAAAGTACAACTTCATCCTACATGGTTAACAAGAAAAATTCAATAAATGCATTCTTGGCTGCTGAAATGCCAAACTTATTTTCTTTATTTGGCTACAATTAGACAGAACTCTCAAGCCTATCTTGGCAAGTATAGTTTCTAAGGTTTTATACACAGCGAACATCAAAATAACTAAATGTGATTTGGACTACAATGCAAACATGTCCATTAAGAGAGTATGGTGTACTAAAACAATTATTGTAATAAATAAATGAAACCAACATCTACCAGCTGTGGCACTTGTGATCTTTTTTGAAATGCTGCTCATGCTGCATCACAGTACAGTTTGATGCCTTTGGAGGAAAAGATATCTGCCCTTGGATATCAGGCACCCATGAGTTGCTAGTGTTGCTGTGACCAGTGAGAGGAGAGCATATGCTTGCATTCAGAGAGCATGCTTAGCTGAACCCCTGACTAGGATTGCTTCGATAGTAATGGGATTCAAACACACGATCTTCAGAAAAAAGTGCTTACTACACTGATACAGGATGTACGGTCAGCAACAGTCAGACCTAGTGTAATTTTAAAATATCAACTCTGGTACAAGGAAGAGGAAAGATGTTGTACTTGAAAGAAGTTTTTTTTTTATTTATTTATTTTTTTACTTTGCCCAAACATTATCTAGGTGTCATGGCAATTCACTTGCTGAGTTTTATGGGCCAGTAGAAAGCAGGTACTGTAAATGGTACTGTGGTCTCAAAATGACTGTGGGAATTCCCAGGTAATTTCAACATGGATCATATCTTAACCCTGGAAAACCCAGACCACCTTATCCTAATAGGAAATCTATCTCCTTTGGCTGAAATGATGACACAGACCCAGTGAACCCTAAAACAGGTGTTTTTTAAAAATTAACCCTTTCGTACTACATGTAATGACATGGGTCATATATGCCCCCTTGGGATATCCAGTATGTTTTACCAACTGGTAAGTTTCACTCATGACATAAAGGCAGGAGTTCTTTCTTAGTAAGGAAAGACCAGATTCCCATTTCAAAATATATTTATTGATTTTAACTTTTCATCAATGACTATGCACATAAAATTTTGTTCTAAGGCAGGAACTAAAAACATTGGCATTAGCTTTTATATCACCAAATAAAAAGCACAGTAGCAGCCATGTTTGATGTGAAAAAAATCAGGTTAGTTCAGTCAGTTACCACCAGAGGTGGAAAGAGTAATAAAATTTTGTACTCAAGTAAAAGTACTGTTACTTCAGTGAAATTTTACTTAAGTACAAGTAAAGTTACAATTATAAAAATCTACTCAAGTAAAAGTAAAAAGTAGCTCACTCAGTACTCAGAGTAAAAGTTACCGAGTTACTTTTTTATTTATTTTTTAACAGCGGGGGTGGGATGAGGCATTCGTAGTTCAAAAAAGATGAGCAGATATAAATCTCAAACTACTTGTTTTTAACTGAAGGAACACCTTTGCATAATAAAGCTGTTGTCTTTGTTGTGCTTGAAAATCAAAGTGGTCACTTAAATATGGTGTTACGTCCCAGTCTAGGGCCAGACAGCAAAAGAATGGTTCAGGGTTCTATTTATAATATATATAACTGTATGGAAATGGTGGTATATGGCCGAAAGAACTAGATCCAATCATTAACTGATGAAATAATGAGGTTTGTACACACACACACACACACACACACACACACACACACACACACACACACACACACACACACCAGGAGGAGGATCAGATTCAGGTTGGACCCAGGCCAAAATAATTTAAACAAAATGGTATTTATATTTAGTAGCTAGATTACCTGCAAAAAAAAACACACACACAAACAAAAATACAGGTACCTTCCCAGACTCCCTAAACCAAAAACAATGAAATTATCTACAAATATATACAAAGACCAACCAAACCAAAGGGACAAAGCAATAATCAAAGTCAATTGGAGGCAAAAAGTCAAAACCAGAATACACAACCAAATATCAAACGCCAAAATCTCAACCTCTTTCATCTTTCCCGCGTCTCTTTCCGGTTTATATATGGTCGCGCTAGTCGATGACGTCACTCAGGGCGGAAGCGACCGTGTGGAAGGTCAGGTAGCTGCCGATGTCAGAAAACCTGGAGTGGAGTCTGGAGCGGCGCAAGACCAGGACATGATACACACACGCGGCGCAACGGGGCATTTATACAAAGCATAATATCTTTTATTATTTTATCATTTTCATTCATTTATTTTTTACTCAGTAGCGAATATGATTTAAAATGTAGCGAATTACAATACTTCAAACAAAACGTACTTAAGTAAAAGTAAAATTACAGATTTCTAAAACTACTTTAAAAAGTAGAAATACACAAAAAAGCTACTCAATTACAGTAACGCGAGTAAATGTAATTCGTTACTTTCCACCTCTGGTTACCACTTAAATGTCAGTGTTATGGGTTCACATAGGGCACACTGGGTTGTAATGCAAAAAGAAATCTTTACTTTGGTGTGTGGGTTGAATATGACGATGAAATAAAAGTCTGGGTCAAATATGACCCCATGTGTTCTCCAGGGTTAAGGTATGCACTGTCTCATCTCAGTGGTATCAGTTGTAGCTTTCACACATCTCTAGACATTAGACATGGAATCCCCCTTTTTTTTTTTTTCTTTTTTTTTTTAAATCGGAATGTATAACCACACCAGTTTAATGTCCGAGCAAATGGCTGCTCTCTCTCTTAAAATAGTCAGAATCATAGTTTAATGTTCTTGTCTGTGCTTTGTCCTGTAGGGAATGCCAGAACAATGGGCAAGATTACTGCAGACCTCCAACATCACCAAGTCTGAACAGAAGAAAAACCCTCAAGCTGTGCTAGATGTCCTCAAGTTCTACGACTCCACAGGAAACACAGGCAGGCAGAAGTACCTCAGCTTCTCTTCAGGTGAGCTCGGCATCTCTCATGTGGATTGCATGCAATGTAATCCATCTCAACATTTATTTTTTATTTTTGTTTACAATACGTTATTTTTAAAACACAAAATCCATGAGCGTAGGACCTTAGGGTTCATTGCCCACTCCTTTGACAACACCTGATGTCTAGTTTTGCATTGTTTTTCTTCTTACCCCTCTGGTGTTTTTTAGAGAAGGATGGATTTCCTTCGGCTAATCATTCGGTAAGATTTGCACTGTTGAATCCAGAATCTCAAATATTAGTTTTCCCTTTTAAGGGCCTTTTAAACACATTCTGATTCCATGTGTTGTCTTCAAACACGCAGCCTGTTAAAAAGAGTGCAGAACCACCGTCACCAAACGTTAAGAGTGTTGATGATGATGATGACGATGATGAGGGAACACCTCCGCCTGTTGTGGCACCACGGCCAGAGCACACCAAGGGGGTAAGAAAAAGCTACGAAATGGATAAATTGTGTCTTGGTTAGATGACTTTAAGTGATGTATTGAAATCACAGCATAAATAAAATCTACCAGTAGCAGGTCTTTTTATTATTGTACTAGGTTTATTGTAACCCTTATTTTTGTCATGATTATTTAAGAAATATTTAAGTAACCATTCAGTAGTTTATTCAAGTTTAAATGGGGTTCAGGTCAAAAGTTCAGTACATCTATTTACTATTGTAAGTCTTGTACCTATAAGCCATTTTTCTCCCATTTTCCCTTGACTGTTGATCATCTTTGAAGTATTTGTTTCTAAAAATGAGCATATAAATCTCTCAAATAGACACCTAAATGTAGTTCTCATGCCGTTGTTGAGGGGAAATTATGTTTTTTTTATAAAGACGTGTATATTGTACATCTACACTGCTTCAACAGTGGTGAATGATGCCATTTTTCTCTTGGGTTTGGTTAATTGCACATTATGTACTATCATATTCCATAACATTTTGATAGACCAAGTGGAATTTGTTTATCTGATATTTCTGCTAATATCCCCAATGCTGTCGTTCTCTTTCAGGCAAACACACGGTCAGTTATTGATCCAATCCCTGCACCAGTCTCTCCAGATGGGGACAGTGCATCCAAAGCTGCAGACAGACAAAGACCCAAAAAGGGCAAGATGTCTGACGAGGAGATCATGGACAAATTGAGTATGACTCCACACAAATATGTGCACCTTGCTCACTTAAAAAAAAAAAAAAAGGGGAGGGGAGTGTGTGTGTGTTTATTATTATTTATTTATTTATTTTTTAATTGTGAAGCAATGGTCAACAATTTTTGTCTCAAGACTGTCTGTATTTTGTTGTGTGCAGGAACCATAGTCAGTATTGGAGATCCTAAAAAGAAGTACACACGATACGAAAAGATCGGACAAGGGTGAGCTTTGTTTCAGACCTCTGTACTAATAAGATCATGTCTTTGCTAGTATACATGACCTTGCTTCTTCTTTTTCAGAGCTTCAGGGACAGTTTTTACAGCTATCGATGTTGCTACTGGACAAGAGGTAATTAAAATAGCTCCCAATGGAGAATATAATTTTAGAACTTTCACAAAATATATTTTAATCATTTGTCACCTTCCTGATTTATGGATATAGTAAGAGAGGACATAGTTAGTTGGTGTGAGAGAAGAGGATGCAGACGATAGGGTTAGAGGGAGGCAGATGGTTTACTGTGGCGACCTCTGAAAGGGAACAGTCAAAAGACAAAGATTAGTCATTTTCCTACAATGTAATATGCTTTAATTAAAGAAATGGTGTGACCAAGACATTGATCAAATTGAGATTAGGTAATAAAAATCAGTTAGTCCCGCTATGTATTTCATTCAAATTTTCTCTGAGGCTTGAAAATGTTTGAATCTTGCAATTGTGTGATAAACCCGATGAGTTTCTATTTGTCATAAGTCATAAATGGCCTTTAAGTTTTGTAAAAGGCATAGCAGTAGCACTTTAATGTGATAGATATGTGTGAAATTAAATAGTTTTGTCTCAATCCTGTGAGTTCTCATCACATCGTGTGTGTGCGTGTACATGTTTGTCCTCTTTCTGTCACTTATCAACATAGCTGTGATTTCTACTGTTCAGTAAAATATATACATGTATTTTTTTTTTTTATACCATGCAGCTTCAGCAAGTGTTTGTGATTTCTGTTCATGAGTCCATTTCAGAAATGCTAGGTTTAATGGGGGATTATCAATGTGAGACAAAACACCAGATCGCTTTGCATCACACTCATTCAAAATAGGGGCAATAAGTGTCTTCCAACCTACATGATTCTATGAAGTGCAAGGAGACTAGAGAACCCAGAGAAACATGAACGTGAGGCGAACTTGCATGGAAATATTGTCACTTTACCTGACATTAGATATTGCTATAAATTTGTGACCAACAGTACCCCATCAGCTTTTCAATTATAATGTATAAAGTACATAAGATAAAATAAACCTGTTAGTCCCACAAGTGGGAAATTTGTTTTGCCACGGCAGCAAGTTGACAGTACAAAGTTAAAAATTAAGAAACAACAGAATAAAGTAAAATAAAATAGAAAAAAAAATGGAATACTAACAGTACAAAATGTACACTATACAATCTGGCTATAAATTATGTGTATTTGTTGTTTTCTTTCTTTGTTTTTCTTAGGTGGCCATCAAGCAGATAAACCTGCAAAAACAACCCAAGAAGGAGCTAATTATCAATGAAATTCTTGTTATGAAGGAACTGAAAAACCCTAACATTGTCAATTTTTTAGACAGGTACCTTTTTATAGCTTCTAAAAAAGAAAAAAAAAAGGCTAACACTTATTTGCTGCATGCTATAGATTTCTTTTTATCTACAGTACATTTAACTTATTTGTTGTTGTTTGTATAGCATTAACTCTATCACACTCATAATTTCATACTGAGTACTGTAACTCTGTGGCCATATGAACTGTGTTTTCTGAAGTTTTCTAGTAGGGGAAGAGCTGTTTGTGGTGATGGAGTACCTGGCTGGTGGCTCACTAACTGACGTAGTTACAGAAACCTGTATGGATGAAGCTCAGATTGCTGCTGTTTGCAGAGAGGTGAGGGGAAAGTCCAGTCTGGTGATCCAGAGATGCGTAGTGCCAGGCACACCGTGTGTGCTGGGCTTCATGCTGTTTAAACGGGTGGTCTCAAACATTGCTTTCTGACTAGCTGCGTACGTGACTATGGACTGTTGGGTGTACTGATGGCAGTAAAATTTAAGCAACCTAATTTCAAAATTATAACACTTGTTTTTGTCAGGACTGAATTTAAACTCATGGGACACCAGTACTGAGCGATTCAGATATAATTTGTTCTGCATTGGAAGCAGCATTAAGTTCTTACTAGTATTCATGAGATTTATATTACCAGTCAAATGTTTACACACTTTCTTTTTCGTTCATCTTTCTTGATTATTTCATTTTACATTGTAAGATGATACTGAAGGCATCCAAAGTATGCAATAATCTCCTTTGAACAGTTGATATTGAGATGTGTCTGCTACTTATGCATAAAACAACTGCATTTGACAATACTGTTCTTGTAAGAACTATTCCACACTAGCTGACCTTTGTGTTGTTACTTAATTACCAAATTCCGTACATATTATTTCATAGTTTTGAAATCTCCAGTATTGTTTTAGAATGTAGAAAAATAAATCTAAACAGGAATCCAAATTTTTAACTGGTATTGTATTTCCATGTGGATGTGCAGCGGTAAAGCATTTTCTTTTGCCCACCCCATCTGGGAAACTTTCTGCCTACATTATCTATTGTATTTCATCAACCTGAAAAACAGGTTTTGAGTATTTTGAGTCTGTTTTGGGATGCAACATGAGAGATTCTTTCTTTAGAGAATGTGTGGGCTATTTTTACCCCCCCCCCCCCCCCCCCCCCGTAATTCTTTTAAAGGTGCTTTTAACACTTGGGCATAACGGGCTGAATAATTTGTCAGAATGAGCTGCTTGTAAGGAAAAGGAGATGTGTAAAAAAAAAAATGATAATAATAAAAAAAGGCTACAGTTTGGTGCATTAAGTAGACTATTATAATGATTTCTTAACATCCAAACCAGGCTGTATGTAGTTATTTTTATATTTTGGTTTTATTTTGCAGTGTTTACAAGCACTAGAATTCCTTCATGCCAACCAGGTCATTCATCGAGACATCAAGAGTGACAATGTACTGCTAGGAATGGACGGCTCTGTTAAACTAAGTACGTCAAACCACACAGGGAATTGGAAACCCACCCACAGTTATAATAGTGTTTGATATGAGGGAGGTTTTTATCTTACACATAATGGATAATGATCATACTCCATTAGTTGGTAAAACAAGAAGAGCTGCTTCTTTCACTGTAGATTTTCCAGTGAAACCCAATGTGCATTCTCCAATAATTTTATGTTGAATTTCTTATTAATGCATAATGTGACCTCCCAGAATAACCAAGAGTTTCAGAATACATTGCAGCTATATCGGAAGGCAGATACTTGTCTAGCTAGATAATTATCTGAATTGACAAAGGCGATGATGATGCTTAGTGGAAACTTTGGAGGCTGATCTGTTTAAGAAGGGTGTACAGATTAGGAAATGAGAGCACTACGATTATGGGAAGTCATTAACGCAAATTAATCATATGACTAAATTTGACCCCAAACAATGCTACATATTCAACAATTCTACATATGAAATCAAGTAGAAAACAGTAGCATGTTAAAATTTCTAGATTAATCACGTGTTATCAGGTTAATATTTAATCTGAGCTCAAAATATCAATTATTATAAATACTATTAGGCTAGTTTTCCCCTTTCAATTATAGTCCATTCAAGTTGGTTTATTTTGCTGAAAATGATATGTTTAACATGTATGCATGTTTCATGGTATTAATAATCACTTGTTTTCCTCCCCCTCTCATTTTCTTTCCCCAATTTGTGCTGTAGCGGATTTTGGGTTCTGTGCGCAGATCACTCCAGAGCAGAGCAAGAGAAGCACAATGGTGGGCACCCCATATTGGATGGCCCCTGAAGTTGTTACCCGTAAAGCTTATGGGCCTAAAGTCGACATCTGGTCTCTTGGCATCATGGCTATTGAAATGGTGGAAGGAGAGCCTCCATACCTTAATGAGAATCCACTGAGGGTCAGTCACTTGTACCCTACTTTACAGACCTCACCCTCTGGGATTTACAGAGAGGATTTAAAAATAAATAAATCATGTACACTCTTACCAATGCCTGCTTTATATTCCTCACCTATCCAAACTTTCTTCCTATTTGCAGGCACTGTACCTCATTGCTACTAATGGAACTCCAGAGTTGCAGAGTCCAGAGAAACTGTCACCCATCTTTCGTGATTTCTTAGCTCGCTGTCTGGAAATGGACGTAGAAAAGAGGGGCAGCAGTAAAGACCTATTACAGGTAAACAACAAGGAATTTGGTGTATTGAATTCTTTTAAATTATATACAAATTTTAATAAGCATTATTGGGTTCGGAGTCCTAATCCTGCATGCTGCTTTGAGTAGCTCACTAATTTTTGTTTTCTTGCATACAAATGTGTACTATGTGACAAGTCTGTGAAAACCCAGCTACCAAGTCATTTTTTTGTTATACACCGTTTTCTTCATAAATTCATTCTACATATGAAATCAAGTAGAAAACTGTGAATAACAAAAAAAAGATTTTAGCTGAGTTTTCACAGACTGGTTCATATATGTATTTCACTTACCTGGATGAACTGCTGAAGCCTCTCTGTCTGTTTATAAGACAAAAGCATTGTTCATGACTATTAAACATTGACCTGAATCTGTTTTCTCCACTTTCTTCATTAGCATCCTTTCCTGAAGTTGGCTAAGCCTCTGTCCAGTCTCACGCCGCTCATTCTGGCTGCCAAGGACGCCATGAAAAACAACCGCTAAAATCCTCCCTATATATGAGCCTACTGAGAATCTCAGCGTTTTGAACGGACTCTAACTCCTGTGCCACATATCTTACAGCTGTCCCACCTGGCCAGCTAGTATTGCCAAAACATTTCTACAAGCATTTCAAATTTCAAGCTTTTTAAACTGTTGGGACCTTTTTTTTTTTTTTTTTTTTTTTTTTTTTTTTGGGGGGGGGGGGGGGGGTCCATGTGAGTAGGGAAAGGAGCAGCAGCATCTTAAATGTCTCGTCTGTTCATCTATGTTACTGTAGCCTTTTCCATACTGTTTATGCTGCACAGTATTTCATCATATGGTCTTTCCTGTCCATTCTTCTTTTTTGACAATTATGTGCAGGAGATTTGTGCTTAAGGGAAGAAGTATTTAAAGTGTCCTTGAGATGTTTTGTTAGTAATTTCATTTTTATATAGAAATGAAAGAAGATAAAAAAACTTGTGCCCAACTTTCTCATTTTTCTTACAAATGTAACTGGGATTAGTAAAACCAATGTTGTTAGTGGGCGTTTGTTACCTGGTGTCCTTTTCTTTTCAAGCATGACCTGATGTATTAATGGACCAGTTTCTGGAAATCTAGAACATGTAAACCTTCATGACACAGATGGCATATGTTGTGTATTTTAAAGAACCATAATAACTGGTCCACCAACAGTTTTAGACTACATGTTTGTATAAATGAGTGTTTTTGTAGTAACTAACATTTATTACAAGATTACAGCAGTAATCATGTCAAATGCCGGAACGGATATTTTTTTATGCCTCATCAAAAATCAACTCTGCAGCTGCCTTTTTATGTCTTTAAATGGCCTGTCCAACAGTCTCAAGTTTCTGATGATGAAATGAATTACCTGAAACTCACTTGTGCCATATTACAGCAAATATAGTCAATTCATTGTCTGTAAATAAGTTTTGGGTTAATTGCTAAATTATAATTGTAAATCACAATTCCCCTGCAGTCAAAAGGTAATTTCAGCTCAGGTATGTGTTGATTTTTATGGTTATCAACAGGGATTAATAATTTAAAAATAGGAACTTTTTGTTGTGTTTTAGCTACCACAGTACATTTTAAATGTGGGTGAACATGGGAAATGTGTATGTATTTTTATATGCATGCAGTATACATTGGAGATCAAAATTAGAGAACAATTTATAACCAATTGAACAATACTGAAATAGTCATCTTCACTGCTCAACAGTTGAAGGAGTTTTTGTCCTGTCTACACCATGCTACCAGAACAGTTTTCCACAAATTAACTTAAGGCATTTCAACAAAAAAACATTATTTTGCAGAAAACACTGATCAAAATTAGAGAACAATGACTGTAGCATGGAAAAAGATTATTACAACAATTTTCTGAAGGTTACAACAGTCAGCAATTAGTAGGAAGTGTACAGGCCTCTGCTCTGAATGACTTCAGCACATCTGCGGCCACAGGACAGCACTAGTCTCACACTGCTCTGGTGTGATTTTGATCCACTCTTCTTCCGGTCTCCTCCACAGTTCGGTGACTGTAGTGGGTTTCTTGGCCATAACTTTGTCGCCAAGGATTTTCCAGAGGTTCTCTATTTGGTTGAGATCCGGATTCTGGGCAGGCCATGTCATTATTTCAATGTTTTCAGTTTCAAGGAACTGCTTTACCCGTTTTGCTGTGTGACATGGAGCGTTGTCCTGCATGAACACTGTGGGTTGATTAGGTGATGAACGCAGGGAAGGAACCATGTTGTTGAAGGTTCTGATAAACATTTGCATTCACTCTGCCATGTAGCTGTATATGAGGCACAACTCTTGCTGCAGAAAACATGCCCCAAACCATGACACTTCCTCCTCCACTTTTCACTGACTTCTTTACACACTTTGGGTTCAGTCTTTCTCCAGTTTGTCGCTGAACATAATGTTTCCCATCTGACCCAAATAAATTAAACTTGCTTTCATCACTGAAGTGAACTTTGGACCAGTTCTCCTCTGTCCACACAACATGCTCCTCAGCAAAGCTTAGTCTAGCCTTTTGATTCTTTCTGTTAATGAGAAGTTTGGTCATTGCAGCGTGGGCTTTCAGTCCAAATGCTCTTAAATGTCGAGACACTGTATGACAGGACAGAGCCTTACCCTGTTCAGCGCTGAACTGGTGAGCAATTCCAGTTGCAGTGTGGAAATGATTGCACGTTGAGATCCTCCACAGTATCCTGTCCTCTCTTGTATTTGTCTGTCGTGGATGACCAGCCTTATTGGGGGACTTGAATGATGATGTAAAGATTCAATATTCTTGAAATCACAGATTTGGAACGACCAACTTGTCTTGCTATGGCTGATAGGGTCATCCCTTTGGCCTTCATCTGGACAACCTGCTGCCGGAGGCTTTCAGTCACTTTAGAATGGCCCACCATCTTGCAGAGTCAGTGAAACTGGAAGTTAGGCTGCCAGTTAAATAGGGGTTGACAGGTAATCAAGGAAATTAGCACCAGGTGCCAGATTAACACCAATAACTGGGAGGTATCTGAAAATGTTCTCTAATTTTGATCAGCTTGTTTTCTGCAAAATAATATTTTTTGTTGAAATGCCTGTTATTTTTTGGAAAAGTTTTTCTGGTAGCATGGTATAGACAGGACAAAAACTCCTTCAACTGTTGAGCAGTGAAGATGACATTATTTCAGAATTGTTCAATTGTTTATAAATTGTTCTCTAATTTTGATCTCCAGTGTACATACATGCTGTGTGCACACAGTCAGCCAAAGATTTATACACACGTTAGGAAAAGAAAAATAGTATAATGTATATTATGTGAATATAGTAATACATCATATAATAACAAAACATATAGCAAAACATTTGGTATTAAAATATTTGTAAAGGTTTTTGTTTTCCTGAAATGTTTGTACTTTTTTTGGCAGACTCATTAGTGTCGTAGCAAAGGTTAGACATACGACACAATAGATACAACAACTACAATAGATAACTGTGAGAATCCTTTCCTGGGTAATAATCACTGGTGCTAAAGTAGGTAGTGGGTACACAAAAAGTAGTGCTGTTCCTAAACTGTTTTACAAATTTGGATGTACAGTGAATCTTGGATTACGAACATAATTCGTTCCAGAAGCGGACTCTTTTTGTCAAAACACTCGTAAATCAAATCGAATTTTCCCATAAGAGATAATGGAAACTCAAAATTATTCATTCCACAGCCCAAAAAAAATTAAAACTAAAATAATTTAAATGAAATATAAAGTAAAAATAAAACAAATTAACCTGCATTTTACCTTTAAAGGAAGTGAAAATAAATCCCGACAGATTAGCGTTTCCGTTTATGCACTCAGGCGCTGTTTGTTTATATATGTGTGTGAAGCTAAAGTAAGAAGAGAGGGATCTCCTTCCCTCTCCCTCTTCTCATCTTACACAGTAAAGCTTCCTCCTCTCTTATTTGATTTTCACACACACACATTAACGGAAAGACTGTTTTATCGGACAAATTACAAGGAACATTGCTAATAACTCATGCGTGAGCGCAGACTAATGGAATCACTGCTGTAAAGTAAAAATAATAATAATAATTGGCTGTAGGATAACATTAATGTGCTTGTTCTTTATAGTACCAGTCCCATACGTAAAAGGAGATTTGTATGACTGACACGTAATATAATAATAATAATCGGCTTTTAGACAGTGTGTGTGACATTTACACTTGGTCAGGAGCACTGGGTGATAAGGGTCAATTAAAGATGCTAATATGTACAGCTAATTACATGCAGATGAACAACAACACTAACAATATTTGCTGGCTGGGGTGTGTGTAGAGGCAAGACAGATATTTTTTAACAACCTGGATAATGTTAGCAGCTGTTGTTTTGCTATACATGTTGCTGTATTTAACTTTTCTTTATGTATGTATACATTAGTACGTTATTACATTCAGACTTTCTGACTTTGATTTTACTACATGTACACTTGCTCTCAATACATGATCATAAAGATCAGTTTCTCAGTTGTTGTTCGCCTCGAATTTAGACAGATCTCAGCAACTACAGTATGACTAGGGTCTTAGGAAAATGTAAGGAGCTACATATACAGTAAGCCACTTCTTTACTAAATTTCCTAAGACAAGTGAGTTTCAAAGCATTGTTCGGGGTAATATGAAGTTTAACAAACATAAACACGTTAATCTCCATGGTGTGTTATGTTAATGTTTTTCCAAGGCACCGAGAGTGTAGAGAAATCTATAGATAAACTCTATGAACATCTTTGAACCAAAATACAGTCACGTTACCAATGTCTATCTCAAAGATAAAATATGAAACAACGAACGTATTTAATGCACGACAGCCATGCTTTGCACTTGTAAGGGCACTGTTTTTCATGGCCGGTTAGCTCAGTTGGTTAGAGCGTGGTGCTAATAACGCCAAGGTCGCGGGTTCGATCCCCGTACGGGCCAACGCTTTTACTCATTCTACAAGTGCTTGTTAGAAAAATAGCTGTTAATCGTAACAATTTTAACAACATTAAGATTATTTTATCACATTGATAGTTTTAAACATTACAAATAATAAAAATGTTTTATTGAACTATAGGTTATAAAGGCAAAATGTCTTCCACTACCATAGAGGGCGATATGAACAGAGCTCCTGCTATCGGTGACCAGCCACCAGCGAGGGAGAATAAAATGCCAAGCAGGTCTAGCGTTTGAGATGTACCACGCAAAGTTCAGCTGCTGTATTTAGATGTTTTAGGGACATTTTAGATGGTACTTAAGTTCTGCAACTACGCGTTAATGTCTCATATTGTTTAATAAAATGGCGGGCAATATAAAAGATAAAGAAGCTTTTCAGAGACTGAACTTCCTCTATCAGGTAAGTAAGATAGAAGTGTTTCGCTCATCATGGAGTCTGAAATGGATCAGTAAAATCATTTGTGTTAATGTATCTTTAAGGCTGCACATTGTGTATTGGCTCAAAATCCAGAAAACACGGAACTGGCCCGATTTTACTGCTTCACCCAGAAGACCATAGCCAAACGCCTGGTGCTGAGGCAGTGAGTAGCTGTTTTAATACATATAAAGCTTTAAAGAACAAAATGTACTGTTGGTATAACAAATGTTCTTCAGTGGAAATGTTTTTAACAATCCACCTCCCGTTTACATAGAGATCCCTCAGTGAAAAGGACCATGTGTAAGAAATGTTGTGCTTTACTGATACCTGGGGTCACAGCAACCTTCAGACAAAGAAGTAAGTTTTCACTTTGTATTATAATAAAAAAAACATTAACTTTTTAATTCTGAGGCTGGTGGAAAAATGTACAGGGGGAAAAAAACCTTCCGTTTGTTGTATCTTTGTAAACTAGGTTCACTGTTGTGCTACTACTTGTTTGTTATATTGACATTTCTAAAGTAAAAAAAAAAAATCACATTGGTTTATGATGTTTTATGAACCCTCTTTTTTTGTCATCAGATACTAGTAAATGCATTTTTATTAAATTGTTTGGCTAATTATCTGGTTAAATCCTGAATTCATTTTTCATTGGTGTTCTATAGAGCTCTGTGCATATCCACCAGTATTATTCTATGTTTTAACTAAACACTGGGTGTGTTTGTGTTTATCAGAATCAGAGAGTTTTATTGCCAAGTACGCTTGCACGTATAAGGAATGTGTTTCCTTATGGTTCTATGTGTTATACCTTGTTTGTATTTCTTCTGTACAAGGTTCTCGGAAGCAGCGTGCCACTCTAATACGATGTCTCAGCTGTGGGCAAACTAAAAAGTTTCCTAACAACCCAAAACATCAGTTGTGGGTGGACCAACCAGAAGCTCAGTTGGAGAATCAGCGTCAGCCAGGTACAACTAAAACTTGCCTTTTATTGCATCTTTTTCATTGTTTAGTGTAGTAGGCATGTGCCGATTTGATTTACTCTTACCTCAAGCATGAGAAATATAAATGAATGATTATCATAGATTTGTGTCCCATTCCAAGAGCTCGTACATAAGTCCAATTTGTTGTAAGTCCAACAAACATTTTCTAGGTACTAAGATAGTAACATAGTTAGCTAACTGGAAGAAACGTGATAATTTTATATTCCCAGGTCTTTAATGACAATCTGTTATATAAATGTGAAAGTCCTACAAATGCCATATGTAGGCTTTTATGTGAGCACTTATACCTTTATATAATCATCTACTCAACCAATCACATTGCAATCACTTTATGGTGCCCAGAAGAAATGGGCAAGCAGCTTTAAGTAGTGTTTGTGTGTGTGTGTGTTGGGGGCTTTTGAATTCAATGTTTGTTTGTTTTTGTCTGGCATGGTTGTTGGTGCCAAATGAGAACTGCAGATCTGTCATTTTCTTACACATCAGCCTCTAGAGTTAACTCACAATAGGGCAATATAGGGAAAAAATCATCCAGCAAGGGACAGTTCTACAGACAGAGAACCTTTTTTATGAGAGAGGTCAACAGAGAATAACAAAATGGAAAAAAGCCAGACTAGAAAAGTGTAGCCTGATTTGTATGCCGGAGTCTACCTTGTTGCTGACCATGTGCATCCCTTTATGGCACCCATTTAACCATCTTCTATAGGCATGTTTCCAATATGGTCATGCACCATTTCACAAAACAAAATTGATCTCAAAGTGGTTTCATGAACATGACGATGAGCTCAGTGTTCTTCGTTGGCCTTTTAAGGCCCTGGATCTTAATCCAAAAGAATGTCTTTGGGATGTAGGGGATTGGGAGATTTGTTGCATGAAAGTCTACTTGAAAAAAAATCTCTAGGAACCGAGCCATGCAATGGCAGACTGTCAAAGGAATGGATCCATGCTGTGGATAATTTAAGCTGTTTAGAGAGACCATGCCTGGCATAAACATGTTCAATGAGTGAAAAATGTTGAAGTACAGTCAAATAAGCCATGCTTCCATTTCATGCTGTTTAACATGCAGAATTCTCTCCTATATCCCTTTGTTTCTAGTCAAGTATTAAAATTTCATTTTAGTTTTTTTTTAATGAATGAGTATAGAAACATTTTGTGTACTATTGTGCATTATCGTACTAACCTATTTATTTTTCTGTGTTCATGTATTGCAGAAGCCAGCCCATCACCCAAAGTTTTGACCCAGAAGGATAAATCTGATAAATCCAGTACTGTGGCTTCTGTGATCAAGGATGCTACCTCTTGATTTCAAACTCTGAGCCCCTTTATTTATTTTTATCACTGCAGACATCAGCATTTAAAGTTTGCTGCTGTGACTTTTAGGCCATGTAAACGTTACCTTGTGAACAGAATCACTAAAAGCCCTACTGTATTGATTCTTTATTTCAGACAGACAGAATGGCATGAAATGGAATGTTTGTATAATTCAAAGATGTAAATCCCAGCTGCAATGTGTAGTGTATCCAGTATTTCTGGTAACTTTTCAGTGTATTGTAGCCTCTGTTCAGAAGCAAAAAAAATTGTGTTCTTTAACCTTAATGTACACATCTCAGGAAGCATGGTGTTGACAAGGTGTAAACTGCTCAGGAGACAAATAAATTGTAGTTGTGATTGACTCAAATTATTTTATCTGTAGATTTATGAAAATGTTTCCTTTGTGTACAATGAACTTAATCAAAGCACATACTTAAAAGCCTTTAATTGAATAATTACTGCAATGTTAAATGTGTTTCAGCCGGCACCAAGTTATTTAACTCTAACTGTTTCAGTGAATAACACATCCTGTTATTATAGCAAAGATGTTCCTCTGTTTCAAAAAGATCAAATAATTGTCCTGTATCAAGCAAAGAAAACAACTGAGGAGATTGCAGAAACTATACACAGAACTGTAAAATGCCTTATTAAAACCTGAAAGGATAGTGGTGAACTTGGGATAAAAAAAAATAAAAAAAAAACACACCTTAAGAAAACCACAACAATGAGGCTAATAAGCATGTACAGTAAAACCTCGGATTATGAATAACGCGGTTTGCAAGACGAGCAAAGATTTTATTTATTTATTTATTATAAATTTTGACTTGGGGAAAACGAGCATTGTCTTTGTTTACGAGCACAGAGTATCACACATGCGCTTCTTGATTTGACGCCGAGCGTCATGTGATCACAAACTGAGCCAACGGTTTTTCTCTCTCTCGTGTAATCGTCTCCCCTGCTGGGTCTTGGTGCTCGTCTCTTACTGGTATAATCAACATCCGTGTGTGTTTTTCTTTCTCTTACGCTGCAGCAGGCCTGGACTGACCATAGGGCACACTGGGCAATGCCCGCCAAGCCGATGCACATTTTTGGGCTGGGGCTGTCATTCATAATTTTATATTTTTTTAAAAAGTTTATTAGGCCAATTTATGTATTACCGCAACGGTAGAGTATCTGAGACACGAATCACGGCCCATTGGTTGACTATCTTAAAGGACATTGAGCTAGTCCAATGAAATCTCAGGCCACGCCCTGCCTCCCTCCTGGCCAGTCCTCATCTTCCCTTGACAAAATCTGCTATTTTGACCAGAGGTTGAGATGAGTCCGTCTATAACAATGGATAACCCAGAAAGGAGCAAGAGGGGTTGCAGAGAGGTTGTGGGAGAAAAGACGCAAAAGCCTACAACTGGAAGTGGCAAAATGTGCGAAAATCACAGAAATTTTTCCACCACCACACGTTCAATTGCAGCTGCTGGTGTAGCAACAGTGCAGAGGCAGTCCAGAGTGCTCAAGCTGCCTGACCGGCACAAGGGAGTGTACAACAGAGTAACGTCAACGTTAGTTACACAGATGAAGGAGTAGCTATTAAAATTGATTCGGAGGTGGTGAGAGACGTAACCCAGCAGGGACAGATTGAGGAAGGCTTCAGAATAGCTACGAGTCCGGCAGGGGCGAACTGGGATCAAAAAGTGGCCCTGGACTTTCTGGCCCACAGCAGCCCACATCATAATACATTGGCTCATTAATGTAGAGATAAATTTTTAACACCAGTTACTAGTATAAAAATATAACACAATATGGAAATCAATGCTATTTAAACATATTATTTGAAGTATCACTGAACATATATTGGGTCATATTAGTAAAACAAAGGAAAGAACATCAAGACAAACTACATAAATCTATACAGACAATATTTTACAAAGAATGGCAATAAAACTGAACAGGTAAGCTGAAATAAAATCAGTAGCAGCATTAGCTCATGCTAGTAAACTAGTTACTTATTTTAATTATTATGGTAGTCAATATTAATTCGAAATAAGGCTGATAATATTTTTTATTAATATTGACTACCATAATAATTACTAGCACGAGTTAATGCTGCTACTGATTTTATTCCAGCTTACCTGTTCAGTTTGATTGTGATTCTTTTCACTTGGCTCTGGTAGATCAGGGGAGACGTGTTGGTCATCATCAGCAGGCACTGGTTCATCATCACTGATCTGCTGCACTTACAGTTTACACTGATGAGTGGTAGATCTTACACTGCATCATGATGACACCCCCTGCGAAAAGTTCATGATATCTCACAAACAAAAAGGCCAATTTGTCTTTTCCTCATAAAGTGTTTAGGTGATATTCCACCCTTACAAGTGTGACTTTTCCATGGCCTGCACATGTAGTCAGATTGTTCAACTAGGATGAAACTGTGCCAGGTGGAGTTATAACACTTTTAAAATCATACTAACTTTACACTGATCTGAATAACTTTGAATAATGAACTTATTGTTCTTTCCTTTGTTTCTGTTTCTGTTTTTTTTTCTTACAAATACGACCCAATATATGTTCAGTGATACTTTTTTATTTATGTTTTTGTTTGTGTTATATTTTTATACTAGTATGTGGTTTTAAAAATTAATCTCCACTATAATGAGCCAGTGTATTATGATGTGCGATGTGGTAAGCTGCTGGATCCAGCCTCGCTGTCCCTGACAGTAATGCTAGAGCAATCAGTGGTCTGCGGAACTGGAACTTTCCTTCACACCAAAGGCAGAATCTGTTCATTTGAAGCATTTCACAGCATTTACCTCTAAAGCTTTTTCTTATTTTCATGTACTTTTCAGCTCCACCTTCTTCTTCCTCCTCCTTTTCATTCATTGAAATTATTATTAATTTGCTCAAACAAATTCGCTGCATCGAGAAAGGATCAATATCTCTCCCTCCGTAAATAAAAGTGAAGGTGTCTAATTAATATAGAGGGAGGGCAAACCATCCGCATGCGTGCAAGCTTCTCCACTTTATTTTTAATGTTGCTCGCGGCAGCGTAGCAGCTCGTTAATTCATGTCCATGAGATGGACAAACTGCTCGATACCCGTTCTTTTATTTGCTGCATTGTCAGGTTATAGTACAAACTTTCGGGTGGATCCCGTACTTAAATCCAACTGAAAAGAAAACAAAACTCAGGCTCTATATCCCAGCTTACATCTCGCATTCTCGTTCAACTTCACACACACCGGACCTCATTACCCACAATGCATCTCCGGCACTGGACTACACTCCCGTAAACCAAACCTCTCTCTCCTGCAACAACACGCTCTTTGTCGGCAGCGTCCGTGCAATCAGCGCACTCATCCATATGATTAGGAAAGAGATGCAATATTATGGTTTGTGTACTGACTGGCCAGCGGCCCACCGGGAAAACTCCCGGTACTCCAGACGGCCAGTCCGCCACTGGAGTCTGGTAAGAAGTAGCCGAAATGTTCGCAGAGTGAATGGATGGACATTTATGTAGGGAAGACAGAGTTTTATTAACGAGTGGTGTTACAATCGTGACGATTGATCGAAATTGTTGTCAAACTTCACACAGTACAACAAATAAACCCCCAGAGTTATATAAATGACATGGCTGACTATCGGATTTCTAGGTAGACACACGTAGGCCTACAGTACACACACGCAGAATGATGATAGCCCATGGAATTAACAATGAAAATGTTAAGTGCCTACATCTTCACTAAATAGTAAGCTATCTGGAGGATTTGTAGGCTAACACTGTGCAAATGCTCAAATTATTGCAGTCAGACTTAAAAACATTTAATAGTAGACTATGAGTTTTGTGCAGAACTTCATCCTTGCTAGGTTGGAGGTCACTTACTTACTATTATTGACTTATCTTATTTGTGTTTGTGAACAGTACATTTTATTAAACACTTGTCTAAAGACATCTCAAACAGTGTTTTGTTTGACTTTTGTCACTGTGGCCTTCTCTTCCAAGCATGAGCGTAAATCCCGGGGTGGTGGTGAAGTGGTTAGCACTGTCGCCTTGCACCTCCAGGGTCTGGGTTCGATTCCCTGGCCAGGTTCGATTCCCGTCTCTGTGTGCATGGAGTTTGCATGTTCTCCCCGTGCTTGGTGGGTTTCCTCCCACAGTCCAAAGATATGCAGGTTAGGTTAATTGGCGTTCCTAAATTGCCCGTAGTGTGTGATTGGGTGTGTGAGTGTGTGTATGTGTGTGTGCCCTGCGATGGATTGGCACCCTGTCCAGGGTGTACCCCGCCTCATGCCCGAAGTCTCCTGGGATAGGCTCCAGGTCCACCGCGACCCTGAACACAGGATTAAGCGGTATAGAAGATGAATGAATTAGCCCCCCCCCCTCCCCTTCCTCACAGTGGTTTGGCCCACTGCCTGCTTTCTCATTCAAGTCAGGTATGTGGCTGTGGCTCAATTAATGTTGAACTCCAGGCATTTTATTCACTTTAAATAAAGCGATTCTCTTTAATGTCAGACTCATTCATAAATTAGTTGCGGTAAAAATGCTGATTACCAATGTAATTTTCCATGAATCTGCTATATATATATATATATATATGCATGCGATTAAATTATTACTTATCTAGTTAACGTTAGCTTGTTTACAATAGCTTGTTTACATAGTGCACTGCAACTAACACGACAAACGCCGTTTCCTATGCAGTGTTTTATTTGTGACGACTTGGCATAATGTTAACTTAACATTAACGGCCCCAATTAACATATTGTTTAGCTGTGCATTTATTAAATGAGCTCTGTGCCTAGTCTGAACTGACAACACTGTATTTTATAATCAATATCCATTCTGTTCTAAGTGTCTTAATAAATTTTAAATACAATTTTAAACCTTTTTTTAATTCCTTGTTCTTATTGTTGTGATTATTTTTTTAAAGATAGTTTTACTTTCTTTATGTAAATTTGAATTACCATTGTGTATGAAATGTGCTACAGCATCAATAAACTTGCCTTGCAGTGTCATAGATAAAATGACAGAGAAAAGAAAAATGGACATAAGATAATTTTTCAGTGACCTAAACGCCAAGTAAGTACAAGTTCACATTTTAAGGCAATTTGGCTTTAAGAATGGGTGCTTATGAAAATACTAATGTCACAATATCAATCACAGGTAAAGGAGACAGAAATGATTGAGGCACAGGTAGACCAGGGTCAATCAGGTGCACTGTACAGTGTCAGGTAAGTCTGGTGCTTTTATTGAAGGGATAATGACAGATTTTTTTACATAGAGCAGTTACTGTAAATTGATTATATAATAATTGATTTTGTGACAAAACATTACTTATTTTATATATCTTTGTCGCAATAACAGTCATGTTTAAATTTATTGTATGTTGATGGCTTGACTGTAAACAACATAACAAACAATGCAATAAATAGTTTTGAAGAAAATCTGGTTTGTCATTGAACCTGAGAAAAACTTTGAAAATAACCATAATGGCGCAGTCTCCATACTACAATAATAATGATAGAAGCAAAGTTTTTCACTGTGGGGACATATCTTTATAAGTACAATTTGACTGTATTATTTGTGTCCCCTTCAAAAATTGCTCATGAGAAATTTTATATTTATTGTCCCCCCCTACTCTTAAATGAAATTTACGCCCATGCTTCCAAGTCTGAGTATTGTAATGAGTAATAAAAGACTGTATAATAACAATAATAATAATTAAGAATATTTTTTTACTAAGGTTATTCACTTCCATGCAGGTTACCGTGGTTTAATGTTTGAAGCAAAATACAGGTCCTTCTAAAAAAATTTGCATATTTTGCCTTTTATTGTTTTAATATTGATGATTGTGGCATACAGCTCATGAAAACCCAAAATCCCTATCTCAAAAAAATTAGCATATCATGAAAAGGTTCTCTAAACGAGCTATTAACCTAATCATCTGAATCAACTAATTAACACTAAACACCTGCAAAAGATTCCTGAGGCTTTTAAAAACTCCCAACCTGGTTCATTACTCAAAACCGCAATCATGGGTAAGACTGCCGACCTGACTGCTGTCCAGAAGGCCATCATTGACACCCTCAAGCAAGAGAAAGAAATTTCGGAACGAATAGGCTGTTCCCAGAGTGCTGTATCAAGGCTCCTCAGTGGGAAGTCTGTGGGAAGGAAAAAGTGTGGCAGAAAACGTTGCACAACGAGAAGAGGTGACCGGGCCCTGAGGAAGATTGTGGAGAAGGACCGATTCCAGACCTTGGGGGACCTGCGGAAGCAGTGGACTGAGTCTGGAGTAGAAACATCCAGAGCCACCGTGTACAGGCGTGTGCAGGAAATGGGCTACAGGTTGCAAATTTTGCATGTCATTCGGAAATCAAGGTGCCAGAGTCTGGAGGAAGACTGGGGAGAGGGAAATGCCAAAATGCCTGAAATCCAGTGTCAAGTACCCACAGTCAGTGATGGTCTGGGGTGCCATGTCAGCTGCTGGTGTTGGTCCACTGTGTTTTTATCAAGGGCAGGGTCAATGCAGCTAGCTATCAGGAGATTTTGGAGCACTTCATGCTTCCATCTGCTGAAAAGCTTTATGGAGATGAAGATTTCATTTTTCAGCCCGACCTGGCACCTGCTCACAGTGCCAAAACCACTGGTAAATGGTTTACTGACCATGGTATTACTGTGCTCAATTGGCCTGCCAACTCTCCTGACCTGAACCCCATAGAGAATCTGTGGGATATTGTGAAGAGAAAGTTGAGAGACACAAGACACAAGAATCTGCAAAAGGATTCCTGACCAAGTATTGAGTGCATAACTGAACATAATTATTTGAAGGTTGACTTTTTTTGTATTAAAAACACTTTTCTTTTATTGGTCGGATGAAATATGCTAATTTTTTGAGATAGGGATTTTGGGTTTTCATGAGCTGTATGCCACAATCATCAATATTAAAACAATAAAAGGCTTGAACTACTTCAGTTGTGTATAATGAATCTAAAATATATGAAAGTCTAATGTTTATCAGTACATTACAGAAAATAATGAACTTTATCACAATATGCTAATTTTTTTAGAAGGACCTGTAGTTAGTGCATATATCCTTTGATGTGTTGTTTAAATAATCATGGTGGGCCGTTTTTTGGTCCCAGTCCAACCCTGCACTGCAGAGTGTGTGTTTTATGTGTGTGCGCGCGCGTAAATTATGCCAGGGTAGCTCAGTGGTTAAGGTATCGGACTACAGTTGGGAAGAGCCCAGGTTCAAACCCCACAACCACCAAGTTGCCACCTTGAGCAAGGCCCTTAACCCTCATATGCTCAAATGTATAAGGAGATAAAAATGGAAGTCGCTCTGGATAAGATCGTTTGCCAAATGCCTAAATATAATGTAAATGTAACTGCGCCGGTTCTCACACACTCTCTCTCTTGCCGTGTGTGTGCGTGCTTAATTTGACACCGTGCAGGTTCACACACTTTCTCTCTCTCTCGCCTTTAGTGTGTGTGTTTTTCTTTCTCTTGCGCTGCAGGGTGTGTGTGTGTGTGTGTGTGTTGTGTGCGCGCATTTGACACCGTGCCGGTTCTCTCTCACACACACACACACACACACTCTCTCTCTCGCCTTTAGTGTTTGTCAGGGTTTGAGTGTGTGTGTGTGTTATGTGTGTGCGCATGTAATTTGACACCGTGCAGGTTTACTCGCTCTCTCCCTCTCTCTCTCTCTCTCTCTCTCTCTCCTTTAATGTGTGTGTGTGAAGCAGAGAGGAGAGAGGGGGTGCTTCACTCACACACAACCAACACGGTGTCAAATTTCGCACACACACACACACACACACACACACACTCCGCACAGGACTGTGGAAGTAAATAAATATTGTGACATTGCATAGCTTGTTGAAATGATTCCATAACGGCAATCAAAGCAAAAGGTGGTCCAATGAAAGGTGGTCCGGGTAGTGTAATATTATATTAATCATATAACACTGTTTGTATTTATTGCCTGCTGATCAATTTCCCTTTTTGTAAACAGATATTTTAACACCACCTGAATGCAATCTTGTCATATCCATATTCTGAATTAATGTAAAAGTATGTAATGATATTTTGGAGTAAATGTTTATTTAGAAGTTAATGCACAGTGTCTTATGAAGTTTTCTCTTCAGTTGTTTTTCTTTTTGGAAGACGAAGACGAGCCTTTTTTGAGAAAAGCAGGTTCTTGGTGAAAAGCAAAGGGATGTTACCCATGTAGAGAAGCAAGGCAATGGTCATGCCTAAAAATAAATAAATAAATAAACAATAAATATTATTTCCCACATAATGAAAAATATATCTAGATTTAAAAGGGAAAAGAACTGTAACAAAAAAATGACTGCTTATATGCAAAAAGGCCACATTGAATTATTAATTTAAGTAGAATCTGTGACTACATGTATAACCTTACAGATTTAACATAAGAAATAATTTAAGCAAACATTAGACTTAGATTGAGGTTGTTAGTGTTTCTTGTCAGGCTTACCAATGAAGGGCCCAAGCCAGTAGACTACGGCATATTCCCAGAAGGCGTGTCCGGGACATTTGAACGTAAGTGCATAAGCAAGTGATGGGTTCACATATGCAGATGTGTAGCTGTTTCCTTGAGAACACAGAACATAAATGACAAAAAGTCTTCACACCCCTGTTACAACTGTAGGGTTTTGTAATGTAAAGTAATAAAATAGATTATGTCAGATATGTTGCATATTTAAAGTGATATAGTAACCAAATAAAAAATAGTGAAAAACATTTTGCTTGCATTACAGCACACGTTTTTGGTTAAGAGTCTGTCAAGTTAGCACATTTGCAGCGCCTTGAAAAGAAAAAAAGCAACTAAAGTGAATTGTCCTTTCCCCTCATGTGTTCCCCTGAATTTCCTGTGGAAAATGCTAATATATATTTGCATTCTTGTATATCATTTTAACTGCCTCCAAATTTACTGTACATCTTTTACACATTGTTTCGATGCATAACTTCTCAATAAAGGAGATAAAACCTTTGGCACATTTTTTTTTTTTACATTTACATTTAGGCATTTGGCGGACGCTCTTATCCAGAGCGACGTACATTTTTATCTCATTACACATCTGAGCAGTTGAGGGTTAAGGGCCTTGCTCAAGTGCCCAACAGTGGCAACTTGGTGGTTGTGGGGTTTTGAACCTGGGATCTTCCGAACCGTAGTCGTAGTTAGTATTTTTTACAGCATACTAACAATAAGTTTAATAATGTCTTTCAAAACTCTGCAAACAACAATAACTATATAATGCAACAACAATAATAATATTAATAATATTAATAATAATAATTTAACAATAACCCCTGGAAGGGCCCCTGGCATTCATATCCTTATATTTGAATCAGGGTGTTGGAATGAAGAGACAGGATTTAACATTTAGACTTTACGTTTAGGCTTCCAATGATCTTTAATTTATTTGTCAGCTTGATAATAAATTATAAGTCAGATGAGAAGACTTTTATTTTTGTGACTTACCTGTGTAATAGAGGAAGGTAAGCAGCAGGGCGAGGATGGGAATCCGGATGAGAAACCTGTGGCCGAGGCTAAGGTACACAAGGTGATAAAACAGTGCACTTACAACCTCTGTGATAGTCCCTTGCATCAGGGACACATTCAGCGATGAACTGCACTGAGTCATCATCATGACCTTGAGCATATGCATGTCTGTGAGCTCCATCGCCCAATACCACCCGGCAAAGAGCAAGGCAAGCTGGGCACCTCCGAGCTGACCTGCTATGCTAAGAAAAGAGGATACTGCTCCTGTTTCCTTCTGTAAGAAACCCATTAGAGTAACTGAAGGATTACCGGTGGCTCCTTGCATGATAATTCCATGGACAGTTAAGGCAAGAAAAAGCATGGTAAGGGTAACATCTGGGCCCAGGCCTCCAGCCCACTGGCCAATCTCAGAAATGGTTTGCACTTCCAGCCGGCATGCTGCAAGCAAGAACGCTGCAATAAACTCAGACAGAAAGCTCCATCGTGGCCTCCATCGTGTCACTAGAATTTTGGCTAAACCACATATTACCACCACACTGATGAAATAGCCAAGTGTTATATTAAGCCCTGACATTGCAAAGAGAGTCCAGCTGTGGTTAAGTTACAGGGAAAGAAATGTAACACGAGTTCCCCAGGCCTGTATTTACTCTCAGACTGTGATAACGTGGCAAACGCAAATGCAAGTTTCTTATCAACAATTTCCCCACCTTTGAGTTTTCCCACTTTGTGCCAAACCCACTGACAACTAACCAATTCAAGGCCACGTGGAAAATCTGGCTGTGTGCTGGCTCTGGTAGCAGCAGAAAATCTTTTATTTAATAGTACCTATAACTAATCATTAAGATAACAATAATAAGTTTTGCTGTGAGAATGAGTTTTAGTTATGCCACTACTGTCTCCCTATTAAAAATACATAAATAAATAAATAAATAAATAATACAAAACTGGGCAAAAAAGACAGGAGTGGTTTAACTGTGGTCTAACCTTAATGACACTGTGTGCTATAAAAATTTAATTACAACATAATTTAACATCATTATTATGACCAACTATTATATTTCTATAAGACGAGCCTTAGTCACATCCTTCGTAAACATTAATGAAATATTTGTAGATCTCTCTCAACTACAGTAATAATTAAATATCTAATTGTTTTCATATACAACATGTATATTTTTATATGGCTTATTTTATAATAAAGGTTGTTTATAATTGTCTGAAATCTCCTCATAGCTCCATGTTTAAATGATGATTAACATATTCAGATTAAATATTTATTTTTATTATATAGTATATTTTAGTACAGTCATCATCCAAAATCAAGTTCTTGGTGTATAAATATTTTTTTCCAAAAGCCAATATCCAGAATATCGCCAGAGACAAATTTTGGTTAAACATTTTGTATTACATGACAAATCCCTTGAAAATAAATTTGCGTCGAGTCTCTCTGTCAAATCACGTCCTTGCGTTTGCAAAATTCAAAGCCAATCAGCTTCCTCTATTTGCAAAATATCTGTCTTGCACCCGCCTCCAGTGCAGATGCTATTAGTCAAACTTTTAAACGATTCGGAATATAGTTATTCTTTCAACATACACGGTAAGACCGCACATAAAAAAGTATCGATTTTAGAGATAAATATACTTTATTTAAGGGGTTTGCGTTATATAACGTTATCGCAAAGTTGCAATTAACAACGTTGCTGTATTAACATTAACGTTTCCTAAAGAGACATGCCTCCACTAAGTTTACAGTTACACATTAGCGTAAATTCTACAAAAGAAGATGTCGCTAAACGGTGGTTGTCGCTTGTCGTTTACAATACGGAACTAAATTCTTAAATAAAATGTTCTAATATTTGCATGTTTAGTCGTAAGACGAGGGCAACAAACGACAAATATAATGTCGTATGCGATGTTTCATCCCGAGCCTCGTTGGCGCAGTTGGCAGCGCGTCAGTCTCATAATCTGAAGGTCGTGAGTTCGAGCCTCACACGGGGCAGAGATATTTTTTTCTGTACATTATTACGCCGCATTCACATTTTAGTGAATAGATCGATCGGTTGAACAAATGATGTCTACATGCACAACGTATAGTTTACAAAACAACGATAGAAATCACCGCCGCCTGAGTGGGATGGGGCGTTTAGAAGTGTTATACCGCCCTCTTGTGTTCACATTCCAATATTTATTATTACCTATTGAACTGCTATTTAAATTAAATTTAAATTCTAATAAAATTTTTCATTAGTCACATACACAGTATGATATGCAGTGAAATGCTTACACCACTGTTTGTCTTGAAAAGTAAACAAAAGAAGAAAGGCAAATGCCAATAGAATAGACAAGTATAAATATACAATATATAGTATATTTTAGTACAGTCATCATCCAAAATCAAGTTCTTGGTGTATAAATATTTTTTTTCCAAAAGCCAATATCCAGAATATCGCCAGAGACAAAAGAGAACTGTCTGAATCTTAAAAATATAAAAATTCTTAAAAAGATTTTAGACCTAAATTTGTTAAATTTTTTTTTAATTTTTGCACGCATTAAAAAGGAGCATCAAACATATAATGCATACAAGTATGATGCATGTTTTGTATCACAGAAATATCTTGACATAATGATATATGATTTGTTATCAGCATGATATGATTGTAATATTTGCCGTTTGTCATACTTCTATACTAACCACATGTTGTGTTTGAATGAAGCTAAAACTAAAATGTTCAACTAGGAAGTCTCCTGGTAAGGCCGCAACAGCACAGTCATTATTAAACATCATAGTATTCGCTACGAGTGGCGTGGTGAACATGCAAACTCCATGCATTCAGACCAGAAGGGTCAAGTCCCACCTTCTGGTCTGTGTGTGTGAAGTTTGCATGTTCTCCGTGTGCTTGGTGGGGGTGCTCTGGTTTTCTCTCTCATTTTTGACCGATTATTACTATCAGTTAAACGGTTTAAAATGTTTTTATATATATATATATATATATATATATATATATATATATATATATATATATATATATATATTTATTATTATAATTTTTTTAATAAAGTGTGCCTAGGCGCACTTATTACTCTTCCCCCAGAAATGCCCCTGAAATCCATTTATTATTCTTCCGCCTAATAATCTGGACCGTTTCTCGCCCCGCAGCTTTGAGACGACCCTCACGTATGTTACACCGTTTCGTGCGGCTCGATCGGGAATGGTGTGATTTCACTTTTGGTGGGGATTTTTTTTTAATAAAAACTAGACAGTTTGTGGTTTGAGGCAGGCTTGCAATTTTTTTAACCGAAAAAACTTAGTAGCCAATGTATGAAAACATTTGCCTACCTGAGGCAAGCTTCAAAGGTATTTCAGCGTGTTTTCGTTTTGTAATCTTAATTACTTAATTACTTAATTATTTAAGTAAAAAATATTTAGTGCAGGCCTATTTATTTTATTCTTTTTATTTATAGTGCTTTGTTTTTTTCTCTGTTGTCGGAAACGCTGCAGGTGCGTGAAAATTTGACGATGTGTGAATCCAGATTCTGTTCTTGATATGTTCTGTGTGCTGTTGTTCGCACATGTTAAAATAAAAACTGAAAAATTAATTTTTCTATATTTAATCAGACACTCCTCAGTTCTATTTTCATTTTATTCTAATTTAATATTCTAATCTGATCAGTTAATGGTTAATGTTTGGATAACGAACAGCGGTTGTCAGTTGGGAAAATTAATCGAATTGAGCATCCCTAGTACAAAGACATGCAGATTAGGCTAATTGGTGTTTCCAAAAGTGTCAGTGAGTGTTTGTGTGGGATGGATTGGCACCCCATCCAGGGTGTTCATCACCTAGTGCTCAGACTCTCCTGGGATAGGCTCCTGGTCTCCCACAACTCTGTGCAGAGTGAGCGAGGGTTTTGACTATTAACATCATAAACACTATTGTACAGTATCACTTCACTTCTTCAAATGAATACAACTTCGAGCAACCAACATATACATATAAGTTGATTAAAATAAACTCTATAACACTGACTGTATAGTTGCTGATTGCTTTGTGAAAAGTAAATACAACATAAATTCTTGATCAATAGATAGATAGATTCATGATCTCTGTTAACAGACAGACTGGATTCTGTTTGCAGTTAAGGCCATCATATAGTGACCAAACTTTTTAACACTTACTGCATTTGATTGAGTTCAACGTTGGGAATTTTGCAATAAGATTACTTGAATGAATAAAACACTGAACGAATATTAAATATACTGAATATTTATTAGAAAGTTAACTATGCACCATTTATTTATTGAAGAGTGTAAATGCTTTCTCAGTAAATGTTTAATGATTTCTGTTAGTGTAGACGGCATACTGTTGTGTAGGTCCAAATTGGTTTTCTTGATGATTAAGTATCCTACTTGTATAATAGCTGATTAAGTTGGTGTGTGTGTGTGTGTGTCGTTGCTTGGCACTCTTGCAGCTATAGGGAGAGAAAGTAAGAGGAGAGGGGGTACAGACTGCAGAGTCCTAGCCAACTCCCCTCCCCTCTGAATTATGCAGCGGCGCTTCTTTTAGCTCCTGCGAGTCTTCAGAGCTGCTGGGAATTCATAAGCATGTGAAATCCACCACAGCTTCCTTTCAGGATATTAACAAAGCCGGCCCTTATAAATGCTGGACTCTGGGGAATCGTCCTGAGTAATTCAGCAGAATAATTTTGCAAATCTTTATCACTCTGTCATTATAGGAGACTATGGATTGAAATGGTGCAATGCTCCGTGAGACAGTGTGGCGAGTTTGGATCTGCTGGATATTGATGAGTTTTGGGCCTCAGTGGGGAGTTCAGAACACAGTTGCACATAGCTGTCATGAAGTTAAAACAGCTTTCCAACTGCGGCAGATTGGCCCTTTAAAATGGGTCCCAGAAACAGCAGCAACAGGTTGGTTTGTGTCTAAGCTAAAAAATGTACATGAAAGAAAGTAGCAATGTGTGAAAAATATGTTACTTATCTATCTGATGGGAGACAGACGATTACTCACTTGTATTTTTGTCCGAAAAAAATATAATCAAATTAGTGCTAGCTTATCGGATTATCGGATCGTCCTATAGATTTGCACAATGCTTCATCATCATGAGGTAAGACTCATTAATCTGAGCTCCAAGAAGTTCACTTGCTGCACAATTTGTAAAAAAAAAAAAAAAAATTATATAGCCATAATCTATAATCTATTATCTAAAATTTATTAAAACAGAAAACAAAATAGTTAAATTACTGACTCAATTCCAGATTATGAGTATATTACCTGTAATAAATTGCAACCTTTTTAGATTAAATAATTATGCATTTTATTATTAATTGGTCAGCTATTTTAATGACTTATAAACAGAGAAAGTTGGGGGCATTTCAGAAATATTACATAAAGTGTCCATATTTAAAAAAAAATATTCACTTACAGGCACCAAGATGATGATATGTAACATTGGCTTTCATTAGCATTAATATCATCTTTACATTAAACTATTTCTACATTTAGCTATTTCTATTCATGTCCATAAATTAATGTTTTTATATTATATCTGTCTGTATACCTGCCTGCCAATATCTTGTCTATCAATTTATGTACTGTATATCTGTCTATGTATAGACCTTTAATTTAAAACTCTTTGAATGTTTTTACATTTTTTATTCTCTTGTAAATATTTAAAATAGAGTATTTTCCATCCTTGAAAAAGATAAAATAATGATCATAATTCCTAACTTATTAAAAAAAAAAGAAAGGTATGCTTTTTATAGAGAGCTCTTAACCTCAGCTAACCTAAGTATAGCACAACGTGTTGCTTTATACTGTAACTATAGTGCAAGTGAAATGATTAAATAAATATATTTGTGAAACCTGGCAACTAAATTGGTTCATAAAAAATATTTTATGATAATCATTTGTTGGATGCATAGTCACTTATATAAAGAAATATAAAATAAATATATAAAACTTATATATAAAAATTTTTTATTTTAAAATGTTCTCTTTTTGTTCTTTGTTTTTGTATTATGGCATTTAACTGTTTTTGTTTTAAATAAAGGATCGGCCTGTATATTTATCTATGAGACAGATTAGTGCATGTGAAAGGTCAGAGAGGGCGCAGTGATCTCAGTCAGCTGTTGTAATGTGTGGTTTACTTGGCTGTATCAGATTCTCTGCGTAGGACAGAGTAAGGACAAGACAGGCAGAGAACTAACTTTGCATGAGGTTTTGTATCTGCCTGTCTTGTCCTTACTCTGTCCTATGTGTATATATACACTTAATCTTCACTTAATTAATCAGACCTTGCTATGTCTGGGATGGACCCCCGTGCCTTTAGAAACACCTTAATTCTTTGTGGCAACAAGGTGCTGGAAACATTCCTTAAAGATTTTGGTCTATTTTGACATGACAGACAGCAGATTTGTCGGCTGCACATCCATAATGCAAATCTTCTTTTTCAACAAATCCCAAAGTTTGTGAAGGCGAAGAGAAACACTGCAGAAGAGACGCTGGTGACCATGGAGGCCATTTGAGTACAATAAACTCATTGTCATGTTGAAGAAACCAGTTTGAGGTTATTTTAGCTTTGTGACATGGCACATTATCCTGTGGTCATAAAGGGATGGACCTGGTCAGCAACAATACTCAGGCAGGCTGCGGCATTTAAATTATGCTCCATGGTACTAAGGGTAATGAAATGTGCCAAGAAATTCCTCCAACACCATTACATCACCACCACCAGTGTGAACTGTTGTTACTAGGCAGGATATATGCCATGCTTTCATGTTGTTTCTGCCAATTTCTGACCTTACCATCCAAATGTCACAGGAAAAATCAAGACTCGTGAGACCTGGCAATTTCCTGTTCTTAGCTGACAGAATTGACACCCAGTATGGTCTTCTGGCACTTAAAGTCACTTACATCGTAACACATTTAAACCTTTATTTATCTCCACTTTTAATGATAATTTGTTAACACATTTTTTGTTAAATCTAACTGATGTCTATGGGTGGCTTTGACAAAGTCTTTTTTGACAAAGTAACTCACATAGCTACTGTATTTCCGACATGCACATTGCAACAATATATCACAGGATTAGGTCGAAACAGCTGTGTGGCCATAAAAAACACTTGTTAATGAGAAAAAGGCTTTACTTTGCTAACGAGCACAAAGATTGGCATAGCAGCAATTCAGATATACAGTAGGGTTCAGATTGGCCCTATTCCAGAGTGATAGGTGCATAAGGGTAAGAAAGGAAGATCATGAAGTGTGCCCACTGTACCTGCTTTTGCAGGAAGTGTCATGATCTGGGATTGCTTCAGTTGGTCAGGTCAGACCAGGTTATCCAATCTATGGATTTTTTTTTCTCCCTTATGGCACAGGCATATACCAGCACTCAAAATGTGAAAAAAGAGTGGTCATTTTCGCATATTAATTGGTCATCATATTGCGTCCTGTAATTAAAGCTAAAAGTGGTCTCATGAAATATTAGAGTGTGTGACATTTTATTTGGCCAACCAGAGTAGATCATGTCATGTCATGAAATTCTGAGTTAACATTTACATTTAAACGTCTATAAACATGTTGGATTATTTACAATGTTGTTTGACTATTTGCTTATAGTGGTGCAGTGAGATATAGCTCTCATTTAATCTCCATCTAAAGAGTGGTTTCCTTTCGGTAGTGTGTGTATTACAAGTCATAAGTCGCATAAAGTTTTTATTAAGTTTTAATTGTAGTATTTACTAAGGTTTTTATATATTTACTTTATAGATGCAGAACTCCAAATCTGCAAACACCAGGGTCCAACCTGCTGTACACGCAAGATGGAGGAGAGCTACCACATTGCTGCGCGAAGGGGCACACTGCAGAACATTCTCTCGTACAGCCTTGAGCTAAAGTATCTCATCATTGCCCATGCTGCAGCTGTCCAGGGTGAGACTTTATCTTTGATGAGCAAAATAAAAACTGACTCAATTTGACACTTTATTTTAAATAATTGTTTTATGGTCAAAAGGAAATCGGATGCCTATATGTTCTATTTTTTTTCTATAATTATTCACCTTCCCAGTTCTTACATCTAAAATGTTTGTGCCATCCTCAGTAGGAATCTTGTTGGTAGTACACAATATGCTGTTGGTGTTTAACCAGTTCCAAAAACAAAGAGAGAGAGAGAGAGAGAGAGAGAGAATTTAAACAGTTATATTCTTTACAACATCGACTCATTCATCAGTTTGTTGCTCCTTCTTTAATAATGCACTCTGAGACACCCGGTTGTCAGTATCTGCAAGACCTTGGTGATATTTTAGATCAGATTAGATTGTACATAAGTACATGTATGTTTTTGTACTGTATATACCATATCTACTGTATATACAGAACCAATGCGGATATGTACTTAAACCCCTGTGTTTCGTATGGAAACAGCAACAGGGAAGAAGTGCAAGTGCTGAGACACCTGTAGCGCCTGTCCGAGTGGAGGAGGATAAATGGGCCAATTTTATCATTTGAGGCATCCTTGAGCATCCCTTTGACCCTTAGTAGGTAGTGTTTCTTATAAATGTCCTCAATGGTCTGCAGCTTTGGGCAGTTTTCACCATCTGGTGCAGACTGTTGGTCCTTTGGATACAGTTAACAGCAAAAGCATGTGTGTTAAATAAGATTCATTGTAATCTGTTTCAAACAATATGCTTACAGTTATTTAATTTCATTATGTCACCCAGCCTGTCAGGATCTTTTCAGTACGAGTCAGCATTTTCACACCAAAAGAGAGAGAGAGAGAGATGTCATCCATCTCTCTCTCTCCCAACAGAGTGAATATTAAGCAAGTGAAACGTTAACATTCTTAGGGTATCCCCTGGAGATGCGCCTGTCCTGAACACAACATATTGCTCTATAATGAGGACAGATGAATGGGACAGAAAAGATCATTTGTGTCCTTTTGTGCTTTTCACAGGATTGTAGCTGGTCCCCTGGTCAACATAGAGCCAGTTCTTAAAGTGCTTTCATTCCCCGGTGTGAGAGGATTGTAGATTTATACAGTTGTAGGTTCACTCTTTCACTCAGTAACATTTACTTTGTCTTTGTGTGTGAAAGTCTTTAGTAACCACCAACCAAAGGTGATTACTGACTGACATTTTAGTGTCTGTGAAATTGGGGTGCATTTTTTTCCCTGCCTGCAGGTTGGACTAATGGTGAAAACATCCTTGGAGGCTTTTTAAAAAAATTCTCTCTAAACAACATTCCCCACTGCACAGATCTCTGTAATCTGAAATTTTAAGGAAGTATTTTATGTTTGTTCAAATACATGTATGTGAAGTATGTGAAAAATTAAAACAGCATTTAGTTTTGCCCCTAATACATTGTAGTTTTGCCCATACTCCTAAATCAATTGCAAGGTAAACTATTACTATTACGATTACTAAATTATTAATAAGACACACATAAAATCTTTGATCTATAACAATTTACGAAGTTCCAAAAATAAATCAATAAAAATGTAAATTTTAAAATATAAAGATTTCACTACAATAAAATTAAACTAAAGATAATTCTATTATATTATTGTAATTCTATTACAAAAATAATAGAATTTGCAATAAAAAATATCCTTGAAATTAGGTTACAAATTAAAATAGAATAGAAATATATAAGATAAACCATGAGTAATAAAAATATAAAAAATAGAACATTAGAAGTGTAAAAAAATGTGATGTGTGGGTATGACAGCAGCTGTATGATTGAATTGTATTTACATTTCTAGAAATGTATTTGCAACTATTAGGACATTCAACGAGTTTTAACTCTCCCTTCGTTACTAGTGACCTGACATGTCTGCATTTAATCACATTGCCTTTTGCTTGGCCTCCATGACCTGTTTGAAAGTTTGACCTCATTATGCATACCAGTATGGCCAGTATGGACAAATATCTCCGTGTGCTTTCTTTCATGTATGATGTCAATTTACACAACACAATAATCCCATATTTTCCTGGGATAGGCTCCAGGTCCCCGCGACCCTGTATATAAGGATAAAGCGGTACAGAAAATGAATGAATGAATGAATAATCCCATATGTTTAACTCCTAATCCTATACTTATACCTAAACATATGATATAAGCATCATTTTATGGCTTGAAAACTAACAATAAAAGATCAAAGAGTGGCAGACTTAAAAGCACTCAACTTTTTATTTTGAGGTCATCTGAAACATATATACACAGTAATACACAGTATGATATGAAGTGAAATGCTTATATGACTGCTGATGACCTAAAATTTTAAAAGGAAAGTTTCAGTATGCAATGAGAGAAATAAGAGAATTTTACAAATTAGAAATATAGAGAAATAGTGAAATAAACTTTAGCCATAAAAGACTTTTAAATTTACATTATGTACAAATAATAAAATAATGAAAATAAAATAATGAAAAAAAAGAATGAAAATTAATTAAGCAAGGAGATTATTATTATGTTTGTAACAACATCAGTTCTCATACATTTAGAAATCAATGTCCTTGTATTCATCGTTTACACATTTGGAGTGAAGTCAGGAGCCACAGTTCAAGTATTTGCTATAATTTATACTTTTCAATTTGTTTTATTATGAATCCAGAAATTTGTGCCAACCTGTATTACAGAAGAATTTCTCAAAATGTTGATTCTTGTTGGATTTATGTTAGATGTTTTTTGTTAGAAATGTTAAAATTCAGCAATCAAATGTTAGTTTACACATAGCAACTTGTCTTTAAGGAACAGTTTGGCAAAAGAAAAAGGAAAACAATGTTTCACAAATCAGTATGTACAGTATGGTTTAGAGTTTTGTATTTTAAAGGGTTTAGATTTTTGAGTCTCAGAGCATTGTTTGAATTGGCTTGCATAACTAAAAAAAAAACAATGCTTTCCTGGTTCAATTTCCTTGAATAAGCTTTATCACATAAACAGTATTAATTTCACGTGCAAAAGTGTCTCTAAATATATATTATAATTAAGAACATTTTAAGGTTTAAGAGTATCATGATCATATATTGTGCGGAAATAGCAGATTCTGATATTTCAGCCTATTCACCATATTACACTTTTTGAATCTTTATCCTTGGTTTATAGCAGAGAGCTTTCTTTTTATTGATTAGATAAATCTTGTGTACCAGCAATGCACACTGCTGACATAAAAACATGCTGGAGTGGTTTGACTTCTGGTGGTAAGATCAATATACAGTATATTGCTGCCACATGGAGTAAGAGATGAAAGAAAAAAACATTCCCATGTAGATGTACCCTTAGGTCTAAAGAGTCAGCTCAGATAATGTCAGCTGATATATAAAACTGGCTGAGTAAAAATAAACCAAACACCATGTTTTTAGCCAAGTTAAAAATTCCATGGGGTAACATTGGTCAGGTCTAATTAAACAAATAGAAAGAGGATAAGACATAAAATAAATAGAAGTGAAAAAACACGGGAGATGATTATCTTCTGGAACATACATTCTTTGGCAAACTTGGAACTCTGGTGAACCAAATGACCATTCAAGAAAGGATAGGTGGTTGTAGGGATAGATGAATGGATGGATAGACTGACTGATGGCTGGATAGATAGGGGGATAGATTTACTGTCTATCTGTCCAATGGTCCAACTGGCTAGATAGATGGATGGATGAATGCATGGACAGACATTGAAAATTAAAAGGCATTGAAAATGGAAATAAAAAGATATAGACAAATGGAAAGAAAGATGGTAAATGAATGGAATAATGGGTGGATAGAATGATTGTGGTACGGATGGATGGACAAAGTCAGCACACGGGTGGATGGAAAGACAAATGAATAAACAAATGAATAGAGACAAGTGGATTCAAAGATTATTGGATGTACAGAGTAGTGCAAGTACTGTATGGATGGATAGTGTAAATAAAGTCAAGATAAGATTGTATTCACTGTGGCATTTTTTCAACACATGACAACATTTATTTCTGTCCAGAGTTGAGATATTGTAGTAATAATGAGTTGTAATCATGTGTGAAAATCATTCTCATGCTCCCAAAACCACTCCATTAGGATAAGGATTTTAAGGATAAGGAATATTGACAATTGTTATTCTGAAATATGTCTGAAATACTGCCTCCAGAGGCTTGTACAGTGGACATTATCCACATTATCCACCCCAGCTTAAAACAGATTTGTTAAAGGAAAAACACTTAAATGTATTTATTATCTTTTATTATCTTATTGTGTGTCATGTTTATAGTGCTGACATATTTTCTTAACCTCTCCTTCAGACACCATCCATTCCCTGCTGTCTTTCACGCTTAACCACACACTCTCACTCCTCGACCTTGCCTACAAACCAATTGCACCTGAGTCCCGGCCCTTAGTCTCGGCCCTCTTCTCTGACCTCGCCCTCTACCTGCATGGCAACGATGATGTCTCTGTTGTTCGCTCTGTGCGGCGCTTTTTTGATGAGCTATTTCCACTGGTCTATCGGCACCTGGTGAACCCAGGGCTGGCATCCTCTACCTGGTCAGCAGAGGGTGCTGAATGCCTCCGTGCGACAAGGCAAGACCTCAACCCATTCGGCCCTCACCCACAGGCACTGGCACATGGGCTGGCACGAGTGTTAGGGGTTGGTCGATCACTCATGCAGGCGCTAACAGTGGGCGTTAAGGTCCTGAACGCCTCAGAATCAGCAGGCATGGCAAAAGATTGTGGAAAGGCAATAGTGAGGATGCAGTTCTGCTCACATTGCAAGGGGCTCACATTGATCCGGCCATGCCAGGGGCTTTGCTTGAATGTGATGCGAGGTTGTCTGGCAGGATTTGCTGAGCTGCAAGAGCCATGGAGCCGCTATATTGCTCTACTGGAGGGTACAAGTGCAGCACTGGCTGGAGGGCATGAGCTTGAGCTGAGTCTTTTGGGCATTCGTGAGAGGATCAATGATGCCATCCTGAGTGCCCAGCTAAATGGACCACATCTCAGCGCCATTGTGAGTCACCCAGAGTCTACTTTTTCCTGTTTTTCCTGTTGTCTATACTGTCTACTGTCAATAGATAAACAGGGGAACAGATGGATGGATAGACAGATGAATAGACCGACAAGTAGATGTAAGGCTACTCATATAATCAGATCAACAGATAGCTGGAGGGATGAACAAATGGACAGCTATATGGCTGAACAGATGCAGCAAATGATTGAGAGCTAACTAGTTGTATGGTTAGATGGCTAGTTGGATGTCTAGATGGCTAGTCGAAAAGTCAGATAGGCAGCTGCATATATCCTGTAGACAAATTGATAAATGGTCTGATAGATGAATGGATGAAGGGTAGGATAGATAGAGTTGAATAGATAGATGGAGAAACAATTCAGAATAATGGACAGGCAGATAATAGAGAGCTTTACAGATGGAAATGCTCTTTGTACAAGCATGTTTTTTTAAATGTCATCACGATTTCAAATGCTTCACATTAAGGCTGCACATTTCTAATCTAAATTTTTAATTTTAATCGTGTGCATGACTTTTGCCATTAAAAAAAGGAAAGTTTTTTAAAACTCTGATACAATAAATAACTAATCATTGCAAACATTACACAAAAGGCAATTTTATCTATTTACATAATTTGTGTATAATTGAGCTTCTGTGTAGCATTTAAAGTTATCAGGCCATTAATATTACTGTGGATCAACCAAAATTATTATGATTACATCTTATTTTTTGTATCATGTTTTCCAGGTGCTACATTAAGCATTTGCTATATTACAAACCTGCATTTGTGAAATTATTGCAGAATTCAGTGGTGTGTAAAAGTCTGCCTTTGAGCAGCTACTCTGTTGCTGACAGCTGCATGTATGTATGTGTGTGAAGGTGGATTAGGTTTGAGACTCATACTCAAACCTAATCCAACTTCACACACACATGTATACATGCAGCTGTCAGCACCAGCTTAGCTTTTAGGTTTGAGACTCAAAAGCTCGCTTAAATGGAATGCCGACCTGCCCATCAGAATGAAAGATATTATTACCAATCCCCCTCAGACCTCTAACTCAAAGTCACTGTGCTCTGGGCATTCATGCCTCGCTCCAGGCTTCCTGGATCAGGTTTTGCTTTCTCACTGATGCTGCGTAGCTGGGATAATTTTAAGTTCAAATTACCCAAAGTTTGAACTGTATTGTGGAAAAGGGCAGGAGGAAAAATAAGGTCACTGTATCATCAGTCCCAAAAATGGCTACGCTATAGAAGGATGAAACAGTAGTGTGTTTATATGTCATTTTATATACGTTTGTGAGTGTGTGGGTGTGTGTGTGTGTGTGTGTGTGTGTGTAATACCTGGCCAAAAAAAAGTCACACGCTAATACTGTACTAACACACCACCTTTTGCTTTGATTATGGCTCTCATTTGCCATGGTATCATTTTGATAAACTTATGCTTATCAAAAGATCACAAGGTTTATTTCCTTTCAGTGGCATATTAATTTCTCTCCGAGATCTTTAAGAGAGTCAGACCTCTGCTTTTCTACCAGCACATCCTGTAGATTCTCATTGAGATTAATGTCTGAACTCTGTGGTCTATGTCTATATGTGAAAATTATGTCTCATGCTTCCTGAACCACTCTTTCACATTTTGAGTCCAATGAATCCTGACGTTGGCATCTTGGAATATGCCATCAGGGAAGAAAAAAAAATCCATTGATGGAAAAACCTGGTCATTCAGTATATTCAGGTAGTCAGCTCCAAAAATTATGATAAATGTTATTTATTTCTTACATTTGGGAAAATTATGGATACCATTATGGCAAGGTATAAAACTTAAATAATTGTTTTCAATGCATCTCATTCATGGTGTATGCTCTGTTTTCTCAGTTTAGAGTCTGATTTCATCACCTTGATCAGTAGAAATGAGGAACTAATGACAAGATGAATGCATGCATGAATAAATGAATTAGGGGTCACTAATTTCTAGTTATATTTAATTTATTTAATTTATCTACATGACAGGAATCCTATCATCGTATGAAAATAACACCTGCCATTAAATCAGGAAAAAGTATGATGTAATCCATTAGAGCAAAATTTGTGATAGTAACTGCAAGATGTATGATGGTATAATGGAAAGTCAGTTGGGCTTCATATCTGGCTTTAATTTGCCAAGCCTGATCCTGAGCCTCTGTCGTGGTGCAGCGCAAGTTGTTTGGGTGTTGTCGACTTTTCCTCACTCCTCCGTCCTGCATGCAAATCCACCTGTGGACAAAGGCAACTCGAAAATGCATTGAGACAAAAGAGGGGCCACAGTGAGGGGTGTGAGGGAGTTTAGGTAATCCTCCAATTAAAAAAAACACTCAGGAGGAATACGAGCCTCCTGAGTATAAGTGTGTATGCACACACACTGATATGCTACATTCATGGGTATAGATTAGAGTTGTAAAAAATAAACTGATAAAATGTAAGGAACAATAGAGATCATCATTCAAAAAATGTATATATAAGCCATATTTAAATGTATTTGTAAAATGTAAATCTTCACTGATGAAATAAAGTTAATTTTATGTCTCCATGTAATTTTCCTATAATTGCATGCCCCCAAAGTTCCCCCCCTTGTTTTAAATACACTGCTTGCCTCCAAAAAGACATCATTTCAGAAGGGTCTAATTATTGGGCTGCATCAAACAGATAAAACAACTAAGGAGATTTGAAATGACTGAACCTAGGTTAAGATCCCTTCAAAACATTATCAGAACCTGGAATCATACAGGTAGTGCTAAACCATCAGAAATGTGGTCTGGAAAAAATCATGAATGGAGACCAAAGCAAAATTTTATAGTGTAGGAAATTCCATGCAAGCTCAGATTGATGACAAATCACATGCTTGGGACTGTGCGGTCATAAGAATACCACTTGTTTGTGAGATTAATCAGAAAAAAAAGCTTGAATTTGCTAGGGAGCATAAAGATTGTACTTTGGAGGAATGGGAAAATGTCAGGTAGTTCGGATCTACATAATGCCCACTGTACAAGCCTCTGGAGGCAGCGTTATGATCTGGGGTTGTTTCAGTTGGTCAGATCTAGTCTCAGCAACATTATGTTGCAATAAAACAATGTCAGCCGATGAACTGAATAGAATTTTTCTTCCCTGATCATTTTCCACGACTCAAATTGTGAGAGAGTGGTTCTGTGAGCAAGAGAAATCATTTTCACACCTGGACTGGCGACCACTTTGTGTGCTGTAATCACAGCTAAAGTTGATTGAATGAAATCATAGTGTGCAACTTTTTTTGGCAGTGTACAACTTTTTTGGCAGTGTACTTTACATCATAGTGTGCAACTTTTTTGGCAGTGTACTTTACTGTCATGGGCTCTGACTGGTCAACATAACCATGAACCCTGTAAAACCTTCAAGACGGTTTTTCCAGAAATTAAATTAAATATGACATTTTTAATGCTGAGCATTGGAAAGTGGAAAAGGGCCTGTCTAAAGATTTGACATTGATATTACTGGACATCAATTGATACCTAGTGAACTGTCCATTGATCTGACTCTCAGGTTGAAAAGGTGTGTGGTCCTCTCACTGAGTCTGCCTTGTCCACACAAGAAGGTCCAACACAACAGAGCCCAGCAACACAAAGTACTGCAGACTTGGATGAGAGCTCAACTGTGGAGTCGGTCTCCTCCGACCCGTCCTTGAGTCCTACAGTACAGGACAAATCTGATGATCGTCAAGACAGCCATGTTACTCTGAGGAAAAGGTGAGATTGAGTTTGAGTAAATTATACCTATTTATCTGACCTCTAGCCGTTATATTTCCATTTTTCATGTAGCTCTATATACTCTAAATAATAAATATAATAATAATAACTATGTATAAATTGTACATTCCACTAAATATATATATTTATTTGCATTCACTACATTTTGTACATTTTGTGCAACCAGTGGTACAACACATTTGTTTTAACTAATGTTACTCTTAACTACACGACCACATTTGAATTTGCCACCCCTGATTTAGATTCTGCTTTGCTGTATGAAATTTGTTGCTAACCCTCTGAGCCCTGAATTTGCAGATCATTGCCTCTAAAACCTTCCAAGCATGACAAGCCCAGAAGTCTGAAGAAGATCTCTAAGTACGTGCCATCTCATTATTTGACAGGGTATTATTACTGAAATGCGTGTCAATGTGTTTGAAAGTTTATCACTAAAATAATATGAATTATATATATTTTTTGTTCTATACTATATTGTCTTTTGTAATTCCGTTTCTGCTGCCTGTCGTAAATCACCTTCTCAGGGAGTTTATGAGCTACATTCAGCGGTACACGTCTTTCTTCTCCATGCTGCCAGAGGTGCTATGTGACAGTGAGATGGTGCTGGATGAACATACCTGTTGGAATGGTGAAGACGTGGTGGAGAGGTATGATTTATGGTCCTTTGTCATGGCTCTTCATTGTTGGTTGTTCAAAGGTTTGTGACTCATTTTCCACTCATTAAAAGGTAAATCACATAGTTATATTAATGTTATTGTTCTAAAGTAACTACTTACACAGGAACACTCCACATTATTGGATTAGAAATTGTGCAATCATTCAAGTTTTATCTGAGGAGATGTTTGTTAACATTTTGGAAATTGAATCCAGTGTCAGCGTAAGAAGGAAAGCTACTGTATTCCAGAAAAGTAAGGCAGAGGAGTGTTGCACTTTGATGTTTCTTGATAACATAATGAGCTGTAAAGTTTTCAAGAGTTTATTACGTTCATATAATATCACTCCCTGTCATGTTCCTTGCTTATTTCCTTTCATTTGCAGTACCATCATGATAAGTAATTAATTAGCACTATTATATATATAATGGTAATATATCCAGAAGAATTGTAGTCATTTAACTACACATTTAATTTAATTATGCCTTAGTTTCTGTTTTGCTTGCAAATATTTTTCTGCAAAGACTAATAATATAGTTGTGAAGATCAGAACACAGAACGTGGAGAATATTTAGGCTTTGGGTGTGAACAGTTGCCATGGCTTTTTTTTTTGGGGTGTTTTTGCCACAACCTCTTTAGGACTAAAGACTTATTTAGAAAATGCTGGAATGTCACTGTTACACAAAAATAAGATTCCCTGGAAAACACACACATGCTAAACAAATATTTGAATATACAGTATGTTACCCCTGGGAAACTTGTAGACCTTCCTTGGCTGTCTTCTCGGGTGCTGAGGGTGATAAAGACAGCACTGACAGTGATGTCCTGCACAACAGTACTCGCCAAACATGTCCCCTGTTTTAGGGGCCAATAATAAATGTGAAAAGACCCAGTTAGGCTCATCTGGCTTCAGATTTTGGCCCTCACTCATGCCCCCCACAGAAATCCCTCTATTGTAACGTTGGTGGCTGTAATGGGGGATGGACCACCATCCATGTCAGCACCCTATGGTGGATCAAATAGAATAAAGTTCAGGATGCAGAGGAAAGCAAACAGTGTCTTTTTCACTGTTTTAAGTGCTTTTTTGTTTTGTGCAAGACTGGACATTGTAAATGAATTTAAATAACTTCATGATTATTTGGGAAGATACAACAGCTTTTTAAGTTAAGTTAGTACAGTAAGTCCCTGACTTATGAACATTCGAATTTGGGGGGGGGAACCTGAGAGGAGGGGGGGCTGTAAAGCCGAGAGAGTGTGTGTGTGTGTGTGTCTCTCTCTCTCTCTCTCTCTCGGCTTTACAGCCCCCCCTCCTCTCAGGTTCCCAAACAAACACACACACACTGCCTTACACAGCCACAAACACACATATGCACACAAACACACACGCACACTTAGAAACTCTGCAAGCACTAAGACCCAGCAGGGGAGACGATAGGTAATCGTCTCCCCTGCTGGGTCTTAGTGCTTGCAGAGCTTCTGAGTGTACCTGTGTGTTTGTGTGCGTGCGTGTGTGTGTGCGTGTGTGTATTCACCCAGCAAGGGAGACGATTACCTACAATTCTGCAGCGCAAGAGAGAGAAAAACCACGGGCTCAGTTGTGATGACGTGACGCTCGGTGTCAAAACAAGAAGCGCATGCGTGATACGTGATACTCTGTGCTCGTAAACCAAGACAATGCTCGTTTTTCAAGTCAAAATGTATTAAAAATCTTTGCGGAACACTCGTAAACCCCGTTACTCATAATCCGAGGTTCCACGGTATTTACAATTATATATAATATTTTCATTGAATAAGTGAATGTATAAAATATCCAAAGTCCGCTATATTGTGTTTGTATGTCAGGGTGAAGGAGAAATTAATCAGCCTCACTAGGGTGGGCGGTATACCGGTATACACTGTTAACCGGTAGAAATTTGTCAACCGTTAGAGATTTTGGTCTATCGTCTTAATCGTGGTTGAGATCACCTGACGTTGCACGTTACGTAACCACGCAATACACATTCACTTCTATGGGAAGCCAAACAAATTCAAATTCAAATTCAAATTTTATTGGTCACATACACAATCATACACAGTATAATATGCAGTGAAATGCTTTATACGACCGCCAGTGACCTTAAAAAAAAGAAAATAAAAGCTTGTGCGTAAGATAAATAATCAATAAAAAGGAAATACTAAAGAAATAATTTTAACTAGTAAAATTAACTGTGCAATAAGGGCATAATAAAATATTGCAAAAATATAGAAATATAGGGTAGAGTATATATGTATATAGAATTGAAGTGTCAGTGGTTGTGCAAATATGCATGAAAGGTGACATGTGCAATTGTCCAGATGTATGAGTATTTAGTGCAAGTGTGTATGAATGTGTCCATGATTGTCCAGTCAGTGTTGTGAGCTTAAAAGATGTTATTAGTCCTGTGTGGAGGTGTGATTGAGAGACCTTATCGCCTGCGGGAAGAAGCTCCTCCTCAGTCTCTCTGTGTTGGCCTTTAGGGAGCGGAATCTCTTCCCAGACCGCAACAAAGAGAACAGTCCATTACTGGGGTGACTGAGGTCCTTCATGATCTTCCTGGCCTTAGTCCAGCACCGCTTGCTGTAGATGGAGTGCAGGTCAGGGAGCTCAGTGCGGATGATGTGCTCGGCTGATCGCACCACCCTCTGTAGAGCTCGTCTGTCCTGCATGGTGCTGTTCCCGAACCAGGTCGTGATGTTTCCCGAGGTATCTGAAGCTGTCCACTCTCTCCACTGGGCTCCTGTTGATGACGGGGGTCTGGTAGTTCTTCTCCTGCTTTATACTAAAGTCCACTATCAGCTCCTTTGTCTTACTGACGTTCAGGAGGAGATTGTTCCTCTGGCACCAGTTCTCCAGATTTCCAATCTCCTCTAGGTAGTCCGACTCATCATTGTTGGTGATCAGTCCGACCACGACGGTGTCGTCAGCAAACTTGATGTGTTTAGCAAACACATCTAAAGTCAAAAATCTGCGCGACGCTGATAGAAATAGACCCCGCCGACCATCAAAATACATTTTATCCCGCTGGGATGCGCACGTACAAACCAGGCATGGCAAGGTGGAAACAATATTAAACAGTCCTGACATTTTACATATAAAACAGTGAGTTGCGCAGGTTTGTGATTCGAGCGGCGCTGCTCAAGTTGCTCCGTGCTGCGCGATTTACCGAGCTGCGTAAATAAACCAGATCAACTCTGCGCTATCCAGATAGTCGCGCTGCGCTGTCCACTGGGCCGCGCAGATATTTGGTTCAATCGGGTCTAAAAACGAGAGCACACAAAATCCTTATCAACTGTTTATTCTCCTTTATTCACACTGCAAAAATTGTTAGTCTAAAAATAAGAAACAATTACTACATTTGATAAAAAAATTACCTAAAACTAGTGAAATTATCTGTCCATGCAGCAAGTAAATTTTACTTGGTAAGAAATCTTGAAATAAGATTTTTAAATCAAGCAAACTGAGCAAACAAATCTTTGAATTTGTCAAAGAATCTTAAAAGAAGTTTTATTTTGTGAGACGTCTGGTGAAATAACTAATTTAGCTTATTTTAAGAGCTATTCTATCCAATTTAGGATTTCTGGACTAATAAAGACAAAATGATATACTCATGCTCAGTTTAAGATTATGATATAAAATCAAGTATTAAAAACAAGTAAGTAATTTTTAAAACAAGGCAAATTATCTATCATGTCTGAAAGTCAGATTTTAAATCATGGCAAGTGTCAGATAATTTGCAGTGCACAAAAACAAACTGAAACAGAGCAAGAAGTGCACATGCGCCTTTTGCCCTTCTACGGCAAGTCCCGAGGGGATAAAAACCTCACACTCATATATGCATCTAACATTAGCACAATATAACAAAATCAAATTAGGTCTGTTACACATCCAAACAAATATGGCCAAAGTAAAAAAAATGCGGCAAACCTCAGCAATTCCCAGTTTAAATAAAATGACATTATGTAAAACAGTTTCTTTGTGTTTGAATTTTTATTTATGCATTTTCAGATACAAATTGCTATATTGTGATATATATCGTTATCAAAATTGCTTCTACCGTGATAGAAGATTTTGGTTATATCGCCCAGCCCTAGGCCTCACCAGTTAACCTTTGTTTAGGGATACGGACAGTGAAGGACAGTGAAGGATGATTTTCTGTCTATGCAGTGGGGTTTAACAGTCTGTCAACACATTGAAATTGTGCAATTTATAAAAAATTCATGGTAAATTAACAGAAACTATTTACTTTTGAATTGACAAAGATGACACATCAAGGGATTTAATGTAATACAGATTATCAGGTATTACATAACCTTGTGGAGTCCATGCCAGCTGAAGTGCAGACCATGATCAAAACAAAAGCAGAATGGACAAAATACTAAAGCATTCTCATATTCGTATATTTTTTATTTCTATCATTGACTTTTTTACTGAAGTTATTGCTAATAATTTAATTTGTAAATTAAATAATAATAAAAAAATTTTTTTTGGTTTCTATGTATATACAAACCGGATTCCAAAAAAGTTGGGACACTAAACTAATTGTGAATAAAAACTGAATGCAATGATGTGGAGATGGCAAATGTGAATATTTTATTCAGAATAGAACATAAATCACGGAACAAAAGTTTAAACTGAGAAAATGTATCATTTTAAGGGAAAAATATGGTGAATCAAAATGTCATGGTGTCAACAAATCCCAAAAAAGTTGGGACAAGGCCATTTTCACCACTGTGTGGCATCTCACCTTCTTCTTACAACACTCAACAGACGTCTGGGGACCGAGGAGACCAGTTTCTCAAGTTTAGAAATAGGCATGCTCTCCCATTCTTGTCTAATACAGGCCTCTAACTGTTCAATCGTCTTGGGCCTTCTTTGTCGCACCTTCCTCTTTATGATGCGCCAAATGTTCTCTATAGGGGAAAGATCTGGATTGCAGACTGGCCATTTCAGTACCCGGATCCTTCTCCTACGCAGCCATGATGTTGTGATTGATGCAGAATGTGGTCTGGCATTATCTTGTTGAAAAATGCAAGGTCTTCCCTGAAAGAGATGACTAGATGTTGTTCTAGAACGTGAATATATTTTTCTGCATTGATGGTGCCTTTCCAGACATGCAAGCTGCCCATGCCACACGCACTAATGCAACCCCATACCATCAGAGAGGCAGGCTTCTGAACTGAGCGTTGATAACAACTTGGGTTGTCCTTGTCCTCTTTGGTCCAGATGACATGGCGTCCCACATTTCCAACAAGAACTTCGAATCGTGACTTGTCTGATCACAGAACAGTCTTCCATTTTGCCACACTCCATTTTAAATGATCCCTGGCCCAATGAAAACGCCTGTGCTTGTGGATCTTGCTTAGAAATTTCTTTGCACTGTAGAGTTTCAGCTGGCAACGGCGGATGGCACGGTGGATTGTGTTCACTGAAAATGGTTTCTGGAAGTATTCCTGAGCCCATTCTGTGATTTCCTTTACAGTAGCATTCCTGTTTGTGGTGCAGTGTCGTTTAAGGGCCCGGAGATAACGGGCATCCAGTATGGTTTTACGCCCTTGACCCTTACGCACAGAGATTGTTCCAGATTCTCTGAATCTTCGGATGATATTATGCACAGTTGATGATGATAACTGCAAAGTCTTTGCAATTTTTCGCTGGGTAACACCTTTCTGATATTGCTCCACTATCTTTCTGCGCAACATTGTGGGAATTGGTGATCCTCTACCCATCTTGGCTTCTGAGAGACACTGCCACTCTGAGAAGCTCTTTTTATACCCAATCATGTTGCCAATTAACCTAATTACTGTTAATTGGTCTTCCAGCTCTTCGTTTTGCTCAAATTTACTTTTTCCAGCCTCTTATTGCTACTTGTCGCAACTTTTTTGGGATTTGTTGACACCGTAAAATTTGGAATCAACATATTTTTCCTTTAAAATTATTTTTTTCTCGGATTAAACTTTTGATCTGTCATCTATGTTCTATTCTGAATAAAATATTGACATTTGCCATCTCCACATCACTGCATTCAGTTTTTATTCACAATTTGTTTAGTGTCCCAACTTTTTTGGAATCCGGTTTGTATTTCATTATTGCCCTCGTCACTTTTGTCAGATATGATGCAATCAATAACATAAAAAATTCCGACATAAAAATGTTGGAGAGAATTGTTCATGTGAATATTTTATTCAGGAATTATTGCTTTCATATTTTAGGAATCGATTCTCCTGACACGTATCCCAGTACAGTGTCCTTTAAAAGCTTTACAAATTGGAAGACATATTCAATTCAATTCAATTTTATTTATATAGCGCTTTTAACAATGGTCATTGTCTCAAAGCAGCTTCACAAAAATTAAAGAAATTTAACAAAAAAAAAAAATAATAATAATAATAAATAAAATAATAATAGAAAATAAATAAATAAAAACAAATAATAATAATAATTATAGAAAAGAAAATAATTGGAAGTGTGGATGTGTGAGAAAAATGTGCAGATAATAATGAGACGAATGAATGAAATTTCTCTGATGAGCAAGCCAAGGGTGACGGCGACGGTGGCAAGGAAAAACTCCCTGAGATGGCATTAGGAAGAAACCTTGAGAGGAACCAGACTCAACAGGGAACCCATCCTCATTTGGGCGATAACAGATAGAAATGATATAACATCTTGTGTGTTGTGCAGGTGAAAATTCAATATGACAGAAATTATTTAAATTGACATGAAGACCAGTTCAGCATAGGGACGAGTCAGTAGGTGCAGAGGGCAGATGAGGTCTGGATCACTGGAAGCACAGGAGCAGCATGTGTAGCTCCAACCATCATAAAGCTGAATCCAGCTGGAGCTGGTCCTTCTCTGGATGCCTCAGGAACCTCGCAGGGTCGGCCTTTGTCTACTGAAGCTGGCAAAATCTCCCGATGCCTCGGGATGGGTAGAGAAATACAGAACAGATGGGGAGAATTAGCGTAGTTGCCATTCGGTATAGGTGTACTGGAGTATGAGTACTGGGATGAGTTATGTGTATGCCAGATTAAAAAGATGCGTCTTGAGTCTACTTTTGAACTGAGAAACCGTGTCTGCTCCCCGAACACTGTCTGGAAGGCTATTCCAAAGCTTTGGAGCTAAATATGAAAAAGCCCTACCCCCTTTTGTAGATTTTGAAATTCTGGGAACTACCAGAAGTCCGGAGCTTTGTGATCTTTAGGCGCGTGGTGGATTGTAGCGCATCAGAAGACTGGTTAGGTATGTGGGAGCTAAACCATTTAAGGCCTTGTATGTAAGTAATACTATTTTGTAATTTATTCTAAACTGAACAGGTAGCCAGTGCAGGGATGATAATATTGGGGTTATATGATCATATTTTCTGGATCTAGTGAGAACCCTGGCAGCTGCATTTTGGATTAACTGAAGCTTGTTTATTGAGGATGCAGGACAACCACCTAGTAATGCATTACAATAGTCCAGTCTGGAGGTCATGAATGCATGAACTAGTTTTTCTGCATCAGATACGGATAAGATGTTCCTAAGTTTAGCAATATTTCGAAGATGGAAAAAGGCTGTTTTTGTGATATTTGAAATGTGATTTTCAAAAGACAAGTTACTGTCTAATATTACTCCCAGATCTTTTACTGCTGAGCTGGTAATAACAGTACATCCTTCTAAGCGCAAGCTGAATTGTGAAAGCTGTTGTGTGCTGGTTTTTGGGCCAATAAGTAATATCTCTGTCTTATCTGAATTTAATAAAAGAAAGTTATTGGTCATCCAATCTTTTATGTCCTGGACACACTCAGTTAATCTAGACAACTTAGGTATTTCGTCTGGTTTAGTTGAGATATATAATTGGGTATCATCAGCATAACAATGGAAACTAATCCCATGTCTTCTAATGATGTTACCCAAGGGAAGCATGTATATTGAGAACAACAGAGGTCCTAAAACTGACCCTTGTGGGACCCCATATTTCACTGGCATTACACCAGACGGTTCTCCATTTAGATCTACAAAATGGTAGCGATCAGACAGGTAAGATCTAAACCATTTTAATGTCTGTCCCTGAATACCTATATAATTTTGTAAGCGATCTATGAGAATATTATGATCTATAGTGTCGAATGCAGCACTAAGATCAAGCAGGACTAGCAATGAGATGCAGCCTTGGTCTGAAGCTAAAAACAAGTCGTTTGTAATCGTAACTAGAGCAGTTTCTGTGCTATGATGGGGCCTGAAACCTGACTGAAATTCTTCAAGGATGTTGTTATCCTGCAAGAATGTGCAAATTTGAGCTGATACTACTTTTTCTAGTATTTTTTATATGAACGGGAGGTTTGAAATCGGTCTGTAATTTGTTATTTCATTCGCGTCCAAATTAGATTTTTTAAGAAGCGGCTTAATAACTGCTAACTTGAAAGGTTTAGGGACGTGACCTAGATGTAATGAAGAATTAATAATGTTTAGGAGTGGCTCGCCAACCGTAAGCATCACTTCTTTTAAAAATCTGGTTGGGATTGGGTCTAACAGGCACGTTGTTGATTTAGCCGAGGTGATGAGTTTATACAGCTCTTCCTGTTCTATACCTGTAAAGCAGTGAAAATCTAAATGTGAAGCTATAGGCTGAACTGGATCGTGAGATACTATTAGAGGTTGAACCTCCATTATTTTCTTCCTGATATTATTGATTTTTTCATTAAAGAAGTCCATAAAGTCTTCACTTCTAAACTGTGATGGGATACTCTCTGCGGGCATCTTAGGTTTTGTTAGGCGAGCCACTGTACTAAATAAGAACCTGGGATTGTTTTGGTTTCTTGCTATCAGTTGGCTAAGATGCTCGGTCCTAGCAGTTTTTAGAGCCTGTCTATAGCTGCACATACTGTCTATACGCAATTCGAAAAACTTCTAATTTAGTTTTCCTCCATTTTCGCTCGAGGTTACGGGTTGCTCTCTTTAGGGCGCGAGTATGACTGTTGTACCACGGTGCAAATGTTTTATCTCTGACTTTTTTTAATCTGATGGGAGCAACAGTGTCTAATGTACTGGTAAAAATAGTGCCCATGCTGCTAGTCACTTCATCTAGATCATCTGCATTTAGGGGTCTAATAAGAAATTGGGACAGATCCGGCAGATTACTTGTGAATCTGTCTTTAGTAGTGGGATTCATATTTCTAACAGATTGATAACGTGGGGAGACACAGCTAATCTGTTCTACGGGTAGAGTATATGTCAGGAGGTGATGATCTGTGATATCATCACTTTGAGGTATGATCTCTATATTAGAGACATCTATACCATGGGATATAATTAAATCTAGCGTATGATTAAAGCGGTGAGTTGCTCCAATTATATTTTGCTTAACCCCAAAGGAATTTAGTAAATCCATGAATGTGAGTGCTAAAGCGTCGTTAGCATCATCTACATGAATGTTAAAGTCTCCTACTATCAACACTTTGTCAGAGTTAACCAATAGGTCTGATAGCAGATGTCCAAATTCTTTAAGAAAATCGCCATATGGCCCCGGGGGTCTGTACACGGTGGCCAGGGTAAAATATAGCAAGGGTTTATTACGTATTTCATTTAGTGCAACATTAATGATAAGCACTTCAAATGAATTAAACCTGGGCCTTATTTTCTGGGTAACAGTGAGTACATCATTGTAGATAGTGGCGACACCACCACCGCGACCAATTAGACGGGGCTCGTGCTTATAGAAATATCCTGACGGAGTAGACTCATTCAGACCAAAATATTCATTTGGTTTAAGCCAGGTTTCAGTGAGACAGAGTGCGTCAAGGCAATAATCTGAGATAATTTCATTAACAATAAGTGCTTTAGGCGCAAGGGATCTAATGTTGAGTAGTCCAAACTTTAGAGGTGGATTTTGACTACTTATTTTGCCTTTTTCTGGTTTTATGGTTATCAGATTGTTTCGGGCAAATTTAACATATGAAGAGCTTACTAAATGTCTCACACTGCCCCCTTCTGGGGATGTTATGCACCACAGGCAAACACCCAGTTTCCCAGAGTGAAGATGGATTTCTGATAACCTAATTGCAGACTGTTTGCATGATGCTTATACATACAATATACACACACATATATCACTCATTATCGATACAGTTTAACCGCAGGAGGTCTGGAGCCTATCCCTGGAGACTTGGGGCACAAGGAGGCAGGATACACCATGGATGTGGTGCCATCACATCGCAGGGCACACACACATACACCACTCACACGCTGTTTGGGAAACCCACCAAACATGAGGAGAACATAAAAGTAAATGTAATTTTAAACAACAGCCATAATAATACTCTTAGAAGAAAAGAAAACAAAAAATAGATGAAGACAGATGTAAAAGAAAAAAGAAAATAAAGATGAAAACAAGGACAAAGAAGAAAACAAGAGAGAAAGAAAAAGAAAGCAAATCATAATAAAGCAACAGTATACATTTCACTTGTCATGTTATTTGGCAGGGGCAGCAGCTCAGAAGTGAAACATGCAGGCAGCATAATTGCAGCTTGTCAGACGTGCAGATGTATTTGTAGTTCATCAATGTCATGCTTTATTTAGATAACTATAGAGTACTTCACATCATAAATCACATCATGGACATAGACGTATAAGGGTTTTTTTTTTTCAATAAAATATTTAGCTGAAGCAGCAGTTCTCATCTTGCCTTAATGTACCTAGTGGTGTGTTTTGTGGGATGTTACAGTACGCAAAGGAAATGTCAGCAGAACTTATAACCACATCTCATCTGAAGCTTTGTGGATGCTTCGAGGCTGATGGAAAAGTCTGGTTGCCATGGATACACTGTTTTTTGTTTTCACTTTAGGCGAATGCCGTTTGTGGTCAGTCAAGTTGGCCTGTGTTTGGCTCCTTTTGATGAGACAGTCTTTCTGTGTGTGTGTGTGTATCACTCTTGCTTTTGACCAGCACTAATAATTGTTGACTTACCCTCAACCGTCATGTTAAACAGTATAATAATCTCCTCCCAGAAAATGACTAACATTTTCCACTTGCCTACCTCATGAAAAAATCTTGTCTTGTCATCTGCTCTACATTTATCTTTTTCTAATTTATCTGTTTTCACTTCTTTCTTCTTGGTGTATGGAATTTTTTTTACACTCAGAACTTTTCTAGTAGTTTTTTCTGTAATTAAGCAAGAATTTATATTATCCACAGCACTGTTAAATTCCCAATTTGGATTGGTCAGAATGAATATGCTACGTAGTAGAATTTCTGTAAATGCAGCTCTGATAGTATTGCTATCTTCAAGATTTATAATTATTGAACATTTTTAATATGCATATAAAGTTTTATATGGTGAAGTTTTAAACAGATCTTTGCTTGACATTTATGGGGAGGAATTTCCAGTGTCAGTGCTTAGTAGCCATCAGAGGTAAATCTGTAACTTATTTTGTTTCTCAAATGTGAGACTCTTCAGGAGGCCTTCAGGAGATAGGATGTAGTTACTGTAATATATACTGCCTGGACAAACAAAAAAATTCACCATTTTATGTCCTGTATTAAGCAAGGACACCATTCACATTACTACAGGTGTGTTGTACAACAAATTATTAAACTCTGTAAGGATAGTGCTGATTATTGGAAGGATAGAGCTGACTATTGCCTATAGTGTGAGGGTGCCTGTGCTTGTGCCTCGAATGTACTGGCACCCTGGACAGGGTGTCCCCTGCATACTGCACCAAGTCCCCTGGGATTGATGCTCCAGGCCTCCTGCGACCCTGAACTCTTATATAGAATGAGTGGGAGTGACGTTTGTGAATCCGAAGTAGCACATTTGGTAGCACAAGTAAATGCCATATTGGAACACTACTTAAAATAATTAATGTCATATTTTTATTTTTTTATCTTTTTATGGTTACATGTTTTTATGGATATTGGAGCATTTCGAAATTTCGAAGTTCAGGGCTACTTTACCACAAGGTCAGGCAAAAGGAAAGCTTGCTTACAACTGAGTGTTATTTTGTTGCAAAATCTTAAAAATAAAGATCATACTAAATTAATGAATTGGAACAATTTAGACTTGGGGATTGAGGATACTTTTGAGGACATATCTTTTTACGTGAAAGCTATATTTCTTATTATATTGTATAATATCTCCTTTGATATTTTTGACTGAATTTTAACTTCCTGGAAGCAGAATGTGAGTAAAGGTTACCGCCGTTCTAGTTGTTAGTGAGATTAATATGGAAATTAGCCAGAAAGCATAGACATGGGACTTTGGGATAAGGTTATGTAATTGGTTGAATCTAGATTGACCCTATTCCAGAGCGAATTGCATACCCATCATTCATAGTATCCACTGTACAAGTGTGTTATTATCTGGAGCTGCTTTAATTGGTTGGGTTTAGGCTTAGCAATGTCATGTGGCAAAACAGTGAAGTCAGCTTATGACCTGAAAGTACTGAATGACCAGGTTATACCTTGAATGGACCTTTTTCTTTTGCAAATATTTTTAAATTGCAAATGAGTGGTTCTGGGAGCATGATGAATCATTTTCACACATGAATTGGCCACCGCATTGCACACTAAAAAATGTAAAAGTGGTTGAGCAAAATATTAGAGTGTGCAACTGTCGTGAACTAACCTTAGGTGACCAGAAGACGTAGCTTTAGCGATTAGCCCATTGTTGCGTGAATCGTAAACCCAAACGCGGAAGAACACGAGTAGGCAGGATAATCACGCTATTTAGTCTAAGGACTCTCACAAATGGGGAGCAAGGGAAAGACACAATCTAACCCGCGTCCTATAAACACACACTCAATCTGAAAGCAAACCCAAGAAAGTGAGTACTCACGAATCGGCGAACGAATCTGAAGTGGCATGGGCGAACTCAATGACTGAGCGATGTGCTGCGCCATCTTGTCTCCATTTAAGCTTCCTGGTTCACGACCGCATTACGTCCGGGTCCTAGTGCCGGTCGCGGACCGAATTTACACGACAGCAACCTATCTTTGACGAGGCTGTGTACTGTAAGTTTCATCTGAGCTATGATTTGATGGGCAGGAGCAATCTTTTTCACCAAAGGTGTGGTGCTGCCTGCATGAGAACAGAGGAGTGTGGAGGGATTTGCATCAATCACCTGAGCCTATTCTTTGCACTTATATTATCTTAAGCTTTTATTAATGTATTTTTTAGGGTTTTTTAGTGTTCAGAGATAGGAGGGGTAGAGAGGAGGAGGGGCACTGGTCAGATAATTGTTGATGGCTCCTTGTACCATTTCCAAAGTTTGAGTTATGTGCATCTACAAAGTATCTGAGAATTCCAGAGAGCACACACCACATCATCTTCTTCTTCTTCTTCTTCATCTTCGATACCACTTATCCTTTGTACAGGGTCACAGCGTGCCTAGAGCCTATCCCAGGAGACTTAGGATACATGACAGAGTACCCCAAGGAAACCCCTCAGGCACAGGGAGAAGATGCAAACTCCATGCACACAGGTCAGAGGAAGGAACTGAACCCTTGACCCTAGTGGTGCGAGTCCACAACACAACCATGTCACCCACACAACATTAGAAGCAGACCAAAAGAATCCTTGAAAAAAACTAACTGCCCTCTTTTGCATACAGTGGCTTGCAAAAGTATTCGGCCCCCTTGAACCTTTCCACATTTTGTCACATTACAGCCACAAAAATTAATACATTTTATTGGAATTCCACGTGAAAGAACAATACAAAGTGGTGTACCCGTGAGAAGTGGAACGAAAATCATACATGATTCCAAACATTTTTTACAAATAAATAACTGAGAAGTGGGGTGTGCGTAATTATTCAGCCCCCTTTGGTCTGAGTGCAGTCAGTTGCCCATAGACATTGCCTGATGAGTGCTAATGACTAAATAGAGTGCACCTGTGTGTAATCTAATGTCAGTACAAATACAGCTGCTCTGTGACGGCCTCAGAGGTTGTCTAAGAGAATATTGGGAGCAACAACACCATGAAGTCCAAAGAACACACCAGACAGGTCAGGGATAAAGTTATGCTACAAAATGATTTCCAAAGCCTTGAACATCCACGGAGCACTGTTCAAGCGATCATTCAGAAATGGAAGGAGTATGGCACTGTAAACCTACCAAGACAAGGCCGTCCATCTAAACTCACAGGCCGAACAAGGAGAGCGCTGATCAGAAATGCAGCCAAGAGGCCCATGGTGACTCTGGACGAGCTGCAGAGATCTACAGCTCAGGTGGGGGAATCTGTCCATAGGACAACTATTAGTCATGCACTGCACAAAGTTGGCCTTTATGGAAGAGTGCCAAGAAGAAAGCCATCATTACCAGAAAACTATAAGAAGTCCCGTTTGCACAGCAAACATGTGGAAGAAGGTGCTCTGGTCAGATGAGACCAAAATGGAACTTTTTGGCCAAAAGGCAAAACGCTATGTGTGGCGGAAAACTAACACTGCACATCACTCTGAACACACCATCCCCACTGTCAAATATGGTGGTGGCAGCATCATGCTCTGGGGGTGCTTCTCTTCAGCAGGGTCAGGGAAGCTGGTCAGAGTTGATGGGAAGATGGATGGAGCCAAATACAGGACAATCTTGGAAGAAAACCTCTTGGAGTCTGCAAAAGACTTGAGACTGGGGCGGAGGTTCACCTTCCAGCAGGACAACGACCCTAAACATAAAGCCAGGGCAACAATACATAAAACAAAACATATCCATGTGTTAGAATGGCCCAGTCAAAGTCCAGATCTAAATCCAATCGAGAATCTGTGGCAAGATCTGAAAACTGCTGTTCACAAAAGCTGTCCATCTAATCTGACTGAGCTGGAGCTGTTTTGCACAGAAGAATGGGCAAGGATTTCAGTCTCTAGATGTGCAAAGCTGGTAGAGACATACCCTAAAAGACTGGCAGCTGTAATTGCAGCAAAAGGTGGTTCTACAAAGAATTGACTCAGGGGGCTGAATAGTTACGCACACCCCACTTTTCAGTTATTTATTTGTAAAAAATGTTTGGAATCATCCAAATTGATTCATGTTTGTGGCTGTAATGTGACAAAATGTGGAAAAGTTCAAGGGGGCCGAATACTTTTGCAAGCCACTGTACATGAGCTCTCAGATGGTCTTGATTTGTGAGTGACCGATAATAGAGACACTAATGTCATCTCTCCTCTTCTGAAAGCATGGCTGCTTGAATTTTACTCTAATTTCCCACATTCAGTCAGAGCCAATTATTTTACACTAGATAGTTTCCCCCTTGGTAGGTAAAGACCATGATGTGATTCCTCTAATGAGAGGGTGTTACAGGGCAGGTGAACACCCTTGCATGAGTGTGTTATGCATCTTATTTCATATAGATGAGTTAAAATATGTATTAAACGGAGAGACTGTCCTTCTCACCCAAAGATCAGGACTAATTATTCTTTTAAAGACCTCAGCCATAGGTGGTGTCATCCACACTATGAGTTGGGACTTCTTGACAGTTAAATAATTCCAGTACTTTTAAGGGCTAATGGTGCAATAAATATTAAGAAATGCTTTGTGGAGCCTTAAATTATTTGTAAAATCTTTCTTACACTGCTGCTTGTCTTCACTTAGTCTTCAGCAGCTGAACTAAACAGGCAAGAAATATTTGACATATATTGTTGCAAATCACACAACATGGGGCCATAGTAGGGCTGGGCTGATAAACGATATCATATCGAATCGCGATTTATTTGATTTTAAAAATGATGAAAAGCTCTAGACATTTTTTGCTTGATATGGATTAATCTAAGAGCCAATCACACAGCAGAACAATACGACAACAACCAATCAGTGTGCAGCTTGCGCGTGCCGTGCATGTCAAAGTTATTTTCCTACCGCACATTGCGAAGCAAACTTGACACCAGGACGACAAAAAAAATAAAAAATGCGTGGAAGCAGCGGCGAAAGTGAATCTAACCTCGAGTTATTATCCAAAGATGTTGAAATTGTCGACAAAAAAAGGTAGCACGAACTCCGTTATATGAACGCATCACCCACACGACCACACTGAAAGCATGAAAATGCGGGCCGATGCTACTCCGTCAACTAGCAGGGCTAGCAGTGGGGCTGTATCGAAGCAGATATCGATCGTGTCGTCTTTCGTGGCCAAGGTGTTAAAAAAGGAGCAAGGATTGATAGCTGCATAATTCATTCCATTTTTGTTGTCATTGCATGCTTAAGCCATTATGTCAGTTTATTGGGGCCGTGTGAAATAGCCTTCATTTAACTCTGAATTGTGGGATAAAAAGACAGCCCTAGTGTGTGTGGTCTAAATGTTGTTTCTCATTCATTGTAATATATCATCACAAGATACTTTTTATCATCACAAACAAGTCTTTTTTTAAATAAAAATCACTGCCTGGTAAAGATTCTGAGCATGTGCCTATAGTATCTTAATTTTTAAGGCCAAATCTGTCATCTGTTTTTGTTAATAAACTATACTTTAAAATGTAATTTAATGAACCCTTTAATTTTTGTGGCTTAAGTCATTGTTGGGATACTCTTTTAAAGCTGGCAGCATTAACAGCTTATATCGAAATATATATAGTTATCGTTCAATATGGGTCAAAAATTATCGAGATTACTTTTTTGCCATATCGCCCAGCCCTAGGGCATAGTGTTTAGCACAGTGGCCAATTTCCTCAGATCTGTGCGCATGGAGTTTGCACATTCTCCCTGTGCTTGGTGGTTTCCCTCTGGGAGCTCTGGTTTCCTCCCACAGTCCAAAGACATGCAGATATTTGGTAAAATCGCCCATAGTGTGAGGGTATAAAATAAAAGATCATGCAAAATTAATTGAAACAATTAAAAAAGATCTAGAAAATGTGGATACTTTTGAGGACATATCTTTTTCCTTGAAAGCAATGACTTATTATTTATTAATATATTTTACAATCTATCCTTTGATATATGACATTTCATGGCTTTTGACTTTTGACAAATTGAAAAACAATTCAAATTTTAACTTCCTGCAAACAGAATGTTAGTAAAAGTTACCGCCATTCTATCTATAAAGAGAAAACATTGTTTAGCACCTCAAACTCACATGTTAAATGATGGATCATGCATACATTGTGATTTTATTAGGTTATAAATCAGTTGGACTCATTACATGAGCAACACCAAATATAATTTATCAGCAATCCATTTTATTCATTCGAGCGACGCTATTAGAATAAATGAAAAGCTGGTTTGTGATTCATTGGGAAGGTTTCCTTCTTGATACAGTTTTAAACCTGGACTTGAGCTAAACTGTATACTAATCTTTCATTGGAAATGCTTTAGGATACATGACTAAACAGGCATAATCTGTATTCTAGACATTGTGTGAAATGGCGATAGCATAATTACCTATCATTAGTGATGTAGTGTTATCCATTCAGAGTGGTGGCACTAAATGGAGCTGGTGAATGTGTTAATTATGTTATTCATTGATTATAACCTCCTACGTGCTGTCTTCATGGTCAGCCTTTGAATTAGACTATCTGTGTCTGTACATTTCAGATAACTCAAACTACTAAAAAGTAGTAAAGGTATTATTCATTAGTAAGTTATTTGAAATAGATAGCACACTGGCAAATATTTTTCTTGTTTTACAGAATGTGGACTCACAGCATGTCCAAAGGATTTAAATAATCTGACTGCAAACAGAGCTGAAATTAAATCCATCCTTGACCTTTGTTTATTATTCACCAGCAGGAGTATTTAACATCCACTCTGCATGCTTAATGAAACCCTTAACCTGTCTGACCTTTTCACATTACCCAGTGGGAGACAGACCCTGCTGTGCATGGCTCTCATCGAACAAACACAACACCAAAACACAGCAAGAAAATCTTTTTTTTTTTTTTAAACAAACTTCATTTATTTGCATATTGATTATTTGCTGATTTTAATAACATTTGTGATCATTTATCATTGCTCATATATGTGTGTTGGAGAGGCTGTTAATAGACTACAGTCCTGTTGAAGAGGTTGGGTTGACCAAAAAGAAGATAATATGTCCTGTTTCTGACCTTTTGTTTTGCAACCAGATGCTATCAAGGTCATCTCTGAGAGAATTTGACCTCATAGTCATAAGAAATATGTTTTTAAAAAGTTACTGCTTTAATTTACCAAGTTGTGGACACTAAAATGTGTCTGTAAATGAACTTTATTATTGTTTGTTTTATTAATAGGGTGCAGGTTATGGCTGTATTCTTGTATTTTAATGTCGTCTTTTTATAGTAGTAACAAACTGACACTTCACATAAACAGATTAAAATTGTGTGCTATTGTTTCATATGATGGTGTGATGTCACTTTCAGTATGGACATCCTTATTTTGCACTTTTGGAAGGAGACTCCAATGTCAGTGCTTTGAAAATGTCACAGGCAAAGCTGTAATATTCTGTAAGTTTTCCAGCACAGGAAGGTTTTCAGGACTGAGAATTTTTCAGTGTCTTGTTTGGGGTTCCAGTCCATCGCACTGCACATATACATACTGTACATGCACATTTACACAATACACATGGAGGAAACCAAGCACAGGGAGAACATGCAAACTAAATTCAAACAGATCCGAGGTGGGAATCGAACCCAGACCCTGGAAGTACAAGGTAACAGTGCTAACCATAGTGGATTAGTCAGCAAAATCTGGTGAAGGGGCTGTCTTATCCAACCTGTGAGCCATGTGAACCATTTTCATTAGCAGCACAGTCACACTTGACACTCCATTGCACACACTGAGATGTAAATTCACCATTTATCTTTAAATTATATATTACAATACTATTATCCATTTTATCAGCTACATCAGACCCTTTGAAACCGACTCCCTCAGATTTCCTATAGACCCTATATACATTTTTAAATGTAAAATACTTTCCATCCATAGTTTCACGTATGTCCAGTTAATTAATACTTTGATTTAGGGCTGCAACAACTAATCGATAAAATCGATAATTATCGATAATGAAATTCGTTGTCAACGAATTCCGTTATCGATTAGTTGGGCTGCTCACGTTATTGAGGCGCGCGACCACAAGATGCACAAATACACACACAGATACACAGCCGCTCGCGCAATGGAGGTTATACAAGCGTCTGCAGGAAAAAGCGCGCGCCCCAAGTCCTACAAGGTATGGGAGCAATTTACATTAAAAGCCTCTTATCGGGCGTTAAAATCGACCATTTTTCTGCCGGTTGTAGTGTCCGGTGAGCGCGGATGAAGCGCTGAGGGTTTTCTACACATAGGAGTCAGTGAGAGAGTTCACACCCGAGAGTGAACCCGCGGTTATACAGGGTAAAAAAAAAAAACGTTGCATGCAGCTTTTTCTTTGCGTTCAAATACCAACGAACGCGAGGAAAACACTTCTAGTGCGTTTTCTTCACGTTCATTTTACACTTCGGAGGACCGGATATATCCCATGATCCTACATGCTGTACAGAGGGGAAAAGGGCAAAATAAACAGAGTGAACCCAGTAGCGGCGAGTTTTTTTCTCTCTCCCCACGTCGCCGTATTACGAGAATGTCTAGTATCTATTTTATAATTTTTTTTTATTGAGACAAAAAAAAAAAGGATAAAATACACGAGAGGAAAGAAATAATGTATAAACCATGAAAAGGATGTAGTAGACACTTCAATTAAAAATATCATAATCTAGAAGTCTATTCTTATTATTATTAAGTTGGATTAATTAAAGAGAATTTAAAATTTAAGTCATTCTTAACAACTGAATGTATTTTTGTTTTTTATATATATATATATATATATATATATATATATATATATATATATATATATACACACTGTAAACTTGCCATCTGCAATTATTGTTAAAAAGAAAAATGTTGATTTACATAAAATAAGGTTTAAATGTCAAAATTAAAGATAATTAAACTATGTGGCTATTGCATTTTTTAAAGTGTACTTTTATACATAAATAATACCCTGATTTATGGTTTTATATAGTTAAGCAAAACATCAAATTAAAGCGTCTACCTTTTATCCGATAAAAGTCTAGCTTTTATCCGATTTAATCTTCATTCATTCATTCATTCATCTTCTATACCGCTTAATCCTGTGTTCAGGGTCGCGGGGGACCTGGAGCCTATCCCAGGAGACTTCGGGCACTAGGCGGGGTACACCCTGGACAGGGTGCCAATCCTCCGATTTAATCGATATACATATTATGTATGTATGTATGTATGTATGTATGTATGTATGTATGTATGTATGTATGTATACAGATGGCAAGTTGACAGTGTTTTATTTATATATATATAAATATAACAGTCAACTTGCCATCTGCAATTATTGTTAAAAACAAAACAAATGTTGGTATGGTTTTATATATAATTATAAGCAAAACATCAAATTAAAGAAGCGCTTAGCGTTATCCGATTAATCGATTAATCGAAACATTAATCGGCCAACTAATCGATTATCAAAATAATCGTTAGTTGCAGCCCTACTTTGATTTAATATTTAATCAATAGTTAATGAGAATTTATTGCTTTTCATCTTTCTTTTGTCCAATATTCTAACTAAACCATGACTGAGAGATTGGATAATCGCTGTCTCATTGTAAAATTAAGTGCCCCTATAATAAGTACCATCTGCCCATATAAAGTATTGTCTGGACCGGTCCGGAGGTTGCAGCTGGAAAATGCAAGGTTCATTTCTTACAACCACATATGAATAGATGTGCATGAACAACAAAGTTATTTTTTTTTTACAGCTGTTTAAACAGTAAACACTGTTGCCCATTTGTAGTTATGAAATTATTATATTTCACTCTTACTTTTGTCAGGTACAAAATGACACAGAACAGTCCGGGAAGTATCTGGCAATCAAGAAAGACAACAAGAGTATGACCCTTTGAGGCGTGGGGGACCCTTGAGTAATGTGCGGGGCCCTACGGCACTGGCTCTGTGGGCGTATAGGGCTGTCAGACTCATCACGGTGCAATGTCTTTATGTAATAAACAGTGGCTGTCATTAGAAACATCTTGCACAGTTGAAACATCTTGCAACTGCCATTCATCCATTCTTTATCATGAAATCTAGAACCACATATGGGTGTTTTGGTTTGTCTTTCTGAGGGGACCGTAAATTTTTTTTTTTTTAGGGAGAAGGGAGAAACCATAATTACACAAAGAACCCTTATGTAACCATCTACCGTTGTAAAATCAGACATGGAACTATAGTTCTGTGGTGAAGTAGGACATGGAGCACATGACACGGGTAACATTCTGAACACTCACCAGGGTGTGAGGCAGGAGGTTCCCGAGAGCTATAGGTGGTGGGGACAAACAAGACTAAAGGTTTTAGTATGCGAGAACAGAGTGTGTTATTTATGCTCAGCTTGCCATGGGATAATTAATTGGAAACAGGTGTTGGTGCATGTGTAATGAGGGGAGAGGGTGTTGGTGCATTCATAATGACTTGAGGATGAAGAAGGAGGCTTACCGAAGCTGTGGCTGAAGTCACTCAATTGTCATTCGTATTGCTTGGAACACGTGTATTATCTGAGGAATTTTGAAATTAATTGAAGGAGCTGCCAGGGCCACTTTTTATTATTATCCCTCTGTGTGTCTGCTAACACTTTCAATTTAATTCTTCCTTCTTGGCTTTATATCGTTGCCTGTTTCTAAATTGTCTGAGTGAGAAATATATACTTGTTTTAGATTAAGTTCAAGGTTTTGGACTACCAGTATGGGAATGTAGATCATTTCCTTCGTTGTTCTGCCTTGTAACACTTCCCAGTACTCCAATTAAATGGCCTAAAAAGTGCCAGCTAATTTAATTTAACTCCAATGTGACAAGCTAATTATGTGCCTGAATACAGACAATGGAAAATAAGTGAGGACCCCTGGGAGAGGAGTCATTTTATCTAACCGTATTCTTTATTCCCTCATGATAATGTCTATGGTGATGAAGTATCATGGTTGCACACTCTACAAAAAGGCAGAAAATCTTTGGCTGCTGTTTTTAGCTGCACATTCTCTTCCACATGTAAGGTGGTTGAGTCTGACTAATATATTTGCTATTTGATTATAAATGTTATCAGACCATGCATATAGGTATTAGCTTATAGCTTACTTTCTGATCTCTATATGTAATACAGAAAGTGAAATATTATAAATGTCATTATTCTGATTTCATTAGTCTGGTGAATTTACTTGAATTCATCCTGGCTCTACCCTTTTCCTGTCATTTGTTTGTAGCCAGATTGTGTTAATCTGATCTGTGATTATTATATATTTTCGCAAGTATTTTTGTTATTAATGTAAGTTAAAGCCAAGCTTTATGCTTAGTTTTTAAATTGAAAAACATTTGAAAGGCTGGCTTTACCAGAACAATGAGCTGGGGAATACAGCAGGGCTTAGCCTTTAAATGAGACTGGTATGATAAACAATCATTTAAAAAGGCCTCAGAGAGCCTTATGAGACTGAAGCAGTCATTCCATTAGTGGGGTGAAAAGACTGCTGGCTTGGCGCATTAAAGGGCAATTAGTGAAATTGTGTCTCCATCTGGAGTCATAACTTGAGAGCCAAAGCAAATTAATGAGACTTTAAAGTCTTTTTATGAAAGACTTTGTACCATTTTATTTTACCCTTTTAAAAAGAAAGAAGACCTGGAATGACCCTTGATGTTGTACTGATACAGACCATTGCTCATGTTTTTCCATGCATGATTTGTTAGTCATCTTCTAACCCTTAATCTGTGGTAAGTTTTGGACCACAGAACCACTGTGGGCTGGATATTTCTGCTTGGTGGACTGGTTTTCAACCAAGCAGTGACACAGAGCTGTTTAACACAGTGAGAAAGGTCCATCACATAATCTCTGGTAAGCTGTACAGGCTGTAATATTTCACCTACACAGGGAGCTACAGTATATAGTAGATGTGCTTGTTGAAACATACATATTTTTCAGAAGTTAGGTAATATACTGCATATAAACTAAAACTTTTTGATTGATTTTAAATAAATGTATTACTTAAAGTAAATACTTTTTAAAAAATCTATATAAGATGTCACATTGATAATAACATTTGTACAGCTGCTTATTTAAGTTGAGATAAGATATACTTTTATTCATACCACAGTGAGGAAATTTCTTACATTTCTTTGGTTACAGCACCAAAGGATAAAATGTGCAAATATGTATGTAATAAATATGCAAATATGCAAAGTGGAGACATATATACATAGTGTATAAATACAAAAGGAAAGAAACTATCAATACAGTAGTTACACTTTCAAACTAATTGCACTAGGTAATATTGCGCAGTTTAAAATGGTGTTGCAAAGATCCTATTGCACAAAAAATTTAATTATTGTTCGTGTACAGTTAAAAAAATATTTAAAATATTTAAGCAATTATCAAAAAAGCTAATGATGTAGCAGCAGCACACATACAATCTTGTACAACTCATAGCTTAAATCAAGTTCACATAATTTTTTTTTTAATGTGGAAAATATGATCTCTGTTTTTGTTGCTTATGGTCATGGCATGCTTGTTGGTGCCATAATAAATGGTTAGAGTCTATTAGCAATGACCGTTTTCTTAGGAATTACACACATGCAACAGTTTCTGGAGAAGGGCGTTAAAAACAAACAAACAAAAAAAAAACTAAGAGGATGCACAGTAGGCTGAAATTCGCTATGGATGAGAGAGATTGAGGACTCAAATAATCAAATAAACACTCCTTACAACCATGATGAATAGAAAAGCATCTCCGCCTCCTCAGCAGAAACACCAACCTTGAGGTAGATGAGCTGCAGCTGCAGATGAGCACACCAAGTTAAACTTCTCTCAGCCAAAAACAAAGAATTTGAGGTTATCAGTTTTTTTTTCTTTCTAATCATTAACTATAAGCAAACATTCTGTTTTTGTTGTTGACTATTTTTAACAACCAGCATTGCACTTCTGCACATTTTAACCAGAGAGGTTCAATAATAAAAAAATATATAAAAGATCCACAAGTATGTTGAAAACTCTCTCCATTTTTAATAACTTGCCTTCAGCTGAAAAATACATGAGAGCGTCTACAACAGAGAATCTGCTACAAAAGCTATGAACAATTGTTTTTTAAAAAATGACTTGCTTAAAGTCAGACGTTTTTAATGGTGATTAAATCCACTACAGTATTATTTTAATGTTGGGGCACTGGTGGCTTAGTGGTAGGTGGCCATGCGGAAATTCCCAGTGAGTGCCCAAACCCCAGATACTGGATGCAGTGCCAGTTCCAAGCCTGGATAAAAAAATGGGAGTGATGCATCAGGCGTAAAACCTGTGCCAAGCTTGTATGTGCGGAGCGGATGGTCTGTGGCGACCCCATGCCGGGAACAGCCAAAAGACCAACAACAGTAGTATTTTTTTAAATGCTTGCTGTGATCCCCTGTATGCTACATCTGGACCTTAATGGTGCACTGTAAGAAAAAGATATAGGAAAGTATGCAAACAAAACGATAATTTGATCCACAATGAATGGAACTGTTTGGAAAATATGCAGTGGTTTTAAAGGCACTCCTGTCCTGAGCTTTTATTCTATATTACTACACAACTTCTGAAATAGTTGGATCTAATTGTTAGTCTTCCGTAGACATAATTAAATGAGAAGTGTTGCAGTAAAGTTTTAAGTACCAGACCCAATTTTCTGAAGTAGGCTGATATTAAACTGCCAAAGAGATGACTATGACACTTTGTGAAATCTTTGACCTGGTTGTATCTCACACCTCTGCAAGGCTAATGAACCCGAATTAGTCAAGATTCTTGGGGTGTCATTCCATTTACGCCTTCTTAAATCAACAATGACCTTATTTGTTTTGGCCGCATTCAGCTCCGCTCAGTAAGCTGGCCTGCTTCCCATCAGAATGCAGTTGCATCATTGTTTTTGACGAGCCCATTTCACTATGATATCACTGTGTTATTATGTTGCCTGGCGCAGCTAATAGAACTTATGAGAAGGTGACCGAATCCTGTCTAGGGAAGTTATCTAGAGTAATGAGAAAGGTATTTGGAACTCTGGAGTTGTGTCCACATGTCAATCTTGCCTCTTAATTTACATGCCCAAGTCAATTCAGTGAGAGCTATGCCACCGGGTCTTACCTAATGATTTGCTGCTCTTCTCTTTTCACATTACTGAGTAACGATTTAGTCCAGCAGCTCATATGAGTCTTATTACCCATGTCAAACATATTCCACTTGCCTTCCCTCTCTCGATCTCCATGAAGAGGCCACAAGGTCAATAGTTAGATTTGCTGCACTGTTGTGCCTTCAGGCATCATGGTGAGCATGCCATTAATGTCATCATTAATCATTGAGTCACTGAAATTGTAGACTGAACTGCATTGAATTAGACTGAAAAATAAGGTGGGCTGGAGTTTAAACGCCTAGTTTGTTTGCTCGTGAAAAAAATGACTTCATATTCTGTATTTTCCTCTTTGCAATTGTATGATACTAAAGCTTCAGCAAAGTAATTTATACAACTTTTCAGTTATGCATTCTGATTGGTCAGAAGGTGTTATTACTGCAAAGTTAATATCAAGTCTGTTCTGTATTATTATTTTTATAACATATAAATGTATATTTAGGTTTTTGTAAGGAGTACACAGTGTCAGAGCTAAAGTTGTAACTAAGTCTTCACACACAGTAATATCTTCAGGACAGAGGAGTTTATGCTTTGTTGTTTCTCTCTAATATAACAAGCCTTTTTTTTTTGTTTTGTTGCTTTTTTCATATTAAATTCAAGCAAGAGACAAAACGGATTGGCGGAGAAATCACTTTTTATAGCTGCTAGAAAATGAGTGATGACAGAAACAAACTTGTTTTGTGGTCATTCTACAACATTGTATGTATACAATGTTGTTGTTGTTGTTGTTCTTTCGGCTGCTCCCGACAAGGGGTCGCCACAGCGGAATATCCAGTCCGCACTACAACTTGGCACAGGTTTTACGCCGGATGCCCTTCCTATTGTATGTATACAATAAATGAATATAAAGTATGATGTGTAATTTTTTTACCCTTTAATTGGCAAAAACATGCCATCAAATCAAAGAAAGGTTTAAGTGCTATACACTGTAATTGTTGACAAATTGCTGCCAATCTTTGGGGTGGTAAAAGTAACATTGCTTGATTACAGCACAGTGTAGTTGATTTCACTTGTGTGGAACTTGGTGCGCTCATCTGCAGCTGCAGCTCATCTACCTCAAGTTCACTATAGTTGAGTTGTTAATAAAAACAGAATGTCCCCTAGCATTTAATCCTCACATGCCCAAAGAAAAGTATTAAACAACAGAAATGCCTTTCCTTTGCTATGCTGTGTCTTGGAATTGAAGTCATTTTGTTTCCTCAACAGGACCGAATTGAATATATAAGTCATGTGTTAGTTACATCATCATTATTGCAGCATTCTTGAATATAGAGAATAATATTAATTAAAAGTTTCCAATATTCACTTTTTGTTTGTTCTTTTTCTTTTTCAGCTACACAGGTTCTGTGGTTGGGAACGGCCTCCAGGCCCAAAGACAAAACCCTGAGATTAAGGTCAGAGGTCTGGACCCAGTTTTAGTCGAGGCCAAAGAGACACTGGAGAGGTTTAATCAGGTAAAAACTCATTTTGTACACATATGTCTTTGTCAGATGGCGGTTAATGACATCTCAGATCTCCCACCAGTACCACGTCCTAAAGCAAAGCCACATGTTTATTAGGCTCAGGATGGAATAAAATCAAGACTATTGAAGACTCAATGCCAAGCACTAAATATGCAAATTTGATCATGAAACACTTCAGAAAACCTGACATGCATTTCCACCAGATGTTATGTGAGGAAAATACATCTGTCTCTTCAAATCACATTTACCATTCAAATCCTTAATTCAAATGTGTTGCCAAAAAAGTGATTTTTTTTTAATAAAAAAAAAAAAACATAACCAGAACAATGCTGTTAACAGTCTTATTAATATCCCCTAGGTACCTAGCCTAGATTGCTTTTTAGATCAGATGTATTATTATCAGTAATGCAGATGAAATAAAGATTAGTATTATTTTTGTGATATCTGGGTTGTTGATTTTGGTGTAGCTGTGTAGGCAGAAAATTATATTTGTTTTGCTCATGTAACTTGTACAGTATGCATGCAGTGTTTTTATGAAAAAAGGTGCATTAAGTGCATTGATGATCCAAGCATATCTCCATATAGTGGATTAAAAATATTAGTAAAATAAAAATTGGGAAATCATTTTAATGCAACATGTTATTCTTATATTTGCTCACTAGCAAGACTCTGTTTCTCAGCAATAATGAGCCCTACGTATTAGTTTTTCTTTCTTCCTCAAATTAAATCTTCTACAGGATACAATCCAGACAACAGACATTTCTGGAATAACATGTAGTTGTTTCGTTATTATCAATTATAGCCTGCACAGCCCTTCTTTAAAAAAACTGTCCCACTGGATTATAATGTAAACCCACTGTTAATTTCTCCCTCACTAGCCCAGACTTTTGCTTTGGTCCATCATCCTGCATGTCTCATTGGATTGCTCTAAAGAGAGCTTTGGCTTGCCGATGTCGAGTCTTTTCCTCCAGCAGCTGTGACTGAGAGGTGACCCTGGCCGTTCCGCTCGGCTCTCTAAGGACCGTTTTTGTAATGTCTTCCATTGCTCCATTAAAACCAGACGCTCTGGTTGCGCCTTATGACCCAGCAATGCCCCTCCCTCGTCAAGTGGTCCAGTGTGTGTCTGCAGAATTTGCCTCAGCAAAGGGGAAGAGGCAGGGGAAAGTCCAGAGGATATGGGTACATTACGTTCCTTAAACAGTATGAAGTTTCACAGAATACTGGACCTACTTGACTATTCTTGACATTGTAGCAGGGTTATACATAATCAAACAAAAAAGACCAGACTATATGCATTAATGTGAAGAATAGTTTTTATACTATGCATTTATGTTAATTTATTTGTTGTTGGTCTTTCGGCTCCTCCCGGCAAGGGCTCGCCACAGCGGAATATCCAGTCCGTACAACAACTTGGCACAGGTTTTACGCCGGATGCCCTTCCTGATGCAACCCTCCCATTTTATCCGGGCTTGGGACCGGCACTGCGTCCAGTGGCTGAGGGGTTTGGGCACAGGTGGCTCAGTGGTAGGTGTTTCGCCTGCCATGCGGAAGGCCCGGGAATTCATTTATTCTTGGTAAATGCCTGGTCAGGGTTAAGTTGGTATCTCCTAGTTTACATTTCAACTTACACATCCTTTTGCTTTGTCTTTTTAATTAATCTTTACTGAACAACTTATTTCTAAACATTTCCACTCTGTTCAGCGGTTTCAATGTAGTATTTCTGCTACGTTTATGATTATACATGTCCACACCAAGACATCATTGTTGCAACTCTTTTTTTTTCCCGAACTTTTTTGGGGTTATCAAATCAAGTGCTCCAATAACCAGTGGGACAACTTTGGTTTTAATTTTAATTCCTTTTAATTCCTCTTTCAGTCCCTGGTATATCCCCAGCCAACTGTATATCCTGCCTTATACTGTATTTTGCGATCACTTGAAATCTCCACTTTATCACCACTGCTGTTTTCTGCTTCTTATCTATTATTACTGATTTATCCGTTTGGATGAGCAAGCTCATCCTCTGCTTCCATGTTCACAGCCTATCTATCGCTGTGATTATGTGATGTGTTCTTTTTGCAGTCTATGCTCTAGAGACATTACTTGGATGTACTGTACACGGAAGGTCTTGGGTTCCCTCCAGGACAATACCCGCCCCCCTTTTTTTAATTCTGTGGGCTTGAACCAAGCAAAGTATTTTTAACTGTTTTCAGGTGGTAATACTTAATACTGTTGTCTTAATATTGCTTTTTTTTAATGACCATCTAGTTATGATGTCTCAGTATCTGGTGACTGGTAGATAATACCTAGTCATGGATTTGGAATCTCATTGTTCACATTAAGCTCTCTTTTGTAGTAAATGTTGTACTCTGTTCTTGGATGTTGCTGTTCTTCTACAGTAGTTTCTGCATCATGAGTCTCCTGATTTTTTTTTTTTTTTTTCAGCTGTCCGATATGCCTCTGCCACTGTTTCAGTTAATTTTCTCGTATACATAGCTCTGTACCAGCTGGTTCTTTTGCGCTTCCTAAGTAACAGTTGTTAATTGTTTTTTTTCAAATTTCCTTTTGACCACTTGTTGACAATTTTTATTGCTATTTTCTAGGGCTGCAACAACTAGTCGATAAAATCGATAATTATCGATAATGAAATTCGTTGTCAACGAATGCCGTTATCGATTAGTTGGGCTGCTCACGTTACTGAGGCGCGCGACCACAAGATGCACAAATACACACACAGATACACAGTCGCTCGCGCAATGGAGGTTACAGAAGCGTTTGCAGGAAAAAGCGCGCGGCCCAAGTCCTCCAAGGTATGGGAGCAATTTACATTAAACACCTCTTATCGGGCGTTAAAATCGAGTGGTTTTCTGCCGTTCGTAGTGTCCGGTGAGCGCGGATGAAGCGCCGAGGGTTTTCTACACATGTGGGAGCCCCTAGCGACGGGGAGGAATTGGCCAGGACTAAAAAAAAAAAAAAAAAGAGTCAGTGAGAGAGTTCACACAGGCTTTGATAACGTGCGTTTGTCCGGCTGCGCGGTTATACGGGGTTTTAAAAAAAACGTTGCATGCAGCTTTTTCTTGGTGTTCAAATCCCAACGAACGCAAGGAAAACACTTCTAGTTCGTTTTCTTCACGTTCAGTTTACACTTCGGAGGACCGGATATATCCCATGATCCTACATGCTGTACAGAGGGGAAATGCGGAAAAAGGGCAAAATAAACAGTGAACCCAGTAGCGCCCATTTTTTTTCTCTCCCTACGTCGCCGCATTACGAGAATGTCTAGTATAGCAAAATGATCTATATATATAAAAAATATATTTTTTTAATTTATTGAGACAACAACAAAAAAGGATAAAATACCTGAGAGGACGAAATAATGTATAAACCGTGACAAGGATGTAGCAAGAGACACTTTCATTAAAAATAATATCATAATAATCTAGAAGTCTATTATTCTTCTTATTAAGTTGAATTAATTTAAGAGAATTTAAAATTGAGGTCATTCTTAACAACTGAATATGTCAGTGGATTTTTTAAACTAGTGTGTGTGTGTGTGTGTGTATATGTATGTATGTATGTATCTATATATATATATAAACACACACACCATATCAACACTGTTAACTTGCCATCTGCAATTATTGTTAAAAAAGAATGTTGATTTACATAAACTAAGGTTTAAATGTCAAAATTAAAGATCATTATACTCTATGTGGCTATTGCATTTTTTAAAAGTTTACTTTTATACATAAATAATACCCTGATTTATGGTTTTATATAGTTAAGCAAAACAGCAAATTAAAGCGTTCACTTTTTATCCGATTAATCGAAAAAGAAATCGACCAACTAATCGATTATCAAAATAATCGTTAGTTGCAGCCCTACTATTTTCCCAGTTCTTGATTTTTAACACTTTAACACTGGTGGCATGTGATTTATTCTTTTCTCCTCGTTTATGGAGTTTGATGCAGAAACATTTAAGGAAAAGCCAAAATGTACTTGGTTAGTTTTTGTAGTTTGTCAAGAATAAACCGACTGTGTACTTTTGGCACTAGGGATTTAGGTCATTAAGAACTTGTGCTGTGATGTTATAGCAAGATTATCAACAAAGGGGTGAGTGACTATTGCCACCCTGAAGCTGACGTTCTCCCCATTATTAGCACATCCTGATATGTTTTATTCTTCTTATATTATTCCCACATAAATTGACATTCTCTTACTAGCCTCACTCATTTTGTGTTTTAATGTAAAACCACAAAGCTGATACACAACAGAGCAGAGGGTACAATTGCAGCCTGACGCAACCAAAACCAAACATGTAAACCAGAAATTGGAATTATTAAATAGACACAGGTCAGGCGATTGGCAAATAGTGTTAAATAGGCTATGCAAAAACAGGAAAAGGAAAACAGGGTCAGTCACATTTATATTACATTGAGATTTAAAGCTTAAACTATGAACAGGAGTTGTGACTACGAGAGTGTGTGTGTATGTGAGTGTGTGTGAGAGAGAGGAAAAGGAAGCGTTCAGGTGCACAGACAAGTAATTGGGTGACTTTTATCGTATGAACTAGGAGTCAGTATTAGCCATGCTGTCAATTTCATTGCGGACCTGACAAGATGCACACTTAATGCTCCCGTTTCTCAGGTTTCATACAGAGTCACTAAATAGGTCTAAGTTATGTAATTATGTCTTTGTCATGAAACTATGACAAACTACAGTATGTTTTATCTTCTGTGGTTTTGTTGGACCTTTAATCTTTGTTGAGCTTTGAAGTTTTTTGGCTTTTTAGTGTATGGAAAAGTTTTTCTCATTGTGCCGACTTTCTCAAACACACAGTGGTCTGGTCACATGAACCATACATCCATGAACTTTCATCCTTATTCTTGAATCACATTCCTCATGTGTCTGAGAGTGAATTATGCAATGGGGTGATTTACACATTGCACCAATATGTGCTAAAAGGTGTTGGGAAACAAGCATTTTACTGCTCATTCCCAGGGGCAAATCCTTTTTGGAAGGCACAGTAAATTTCTGCCCTGCAAGGACGAGTCTACACCAAAAGGCTATTATTTTTTTCAGTGGATGAAGAATATGTACTGTAAGTGCAATTTTTGTAGAGTCAAGTTATTTACAGACTCCTTCTACCAAAAAGGCAAATTAAGAGACCTATAGCTCCTTTTTTTATAGACTTATCAAAAGCTTTTGATGGGGAAGATTACTTATTCCTGTGACTTATTCACACTGTGTCCTGTTGATCTTGAATAGATTTGTGGGTTTACACATTCTTTCCTAAAGATTTGTAACTGTGATCTCTTGCATAGTCATCGCTGTGTTCTGCAACTGAGTGTATGCTGGCCATCACTAGCTGTGGGAAGAATGCAAAATAATTTGAGTCATTCCCACAACTCTCCCACACGTGTCATTTGTTAGAGAAAGAGGTTCTTATTTTTCTTTATGAGTACACAAGCTCCTGCCCAGTGTATTTATTTATGTGCGGTATACACTCACTAGCCACTTTGTTAGGTATACCTGTTCATTAAAGCAACCATCTAATCAGCCAATTGCACGACAGCAACTCAGTGTATTTAGGCATGTAAACATGCCCAAGACAATCTGCTGAAGTTTAACCCGAGCATTGGAATTTTACCAAACTACTGATGCGTTGGGATTTTTACACAAAATCATCTCTAGGATTTATTGAGAGTGGTCTGGAAAATGAACAAATATACAGTAGGTTGCAGTTCTTTGGGGGAAAATACATTGTTGATGCCAGAAGTCAGAGTGGTTTGAGCTGATAGAAAGACAACATTCACTCAAATAACATCTCGTTATAAGCGAGGAATGCCCGAAGAGCATCTCTGAACACATTCAACATGTTGAACCTTGAAGCAGATTGGGTACAGCAGCAGAAGACCACACCGGGTACCCCTCCTCACAGCTAAGAACCTGAAACTGAGGCTACAATTCACATGGGCTCATTAGTAGGGCTAGAATTTGACATAAAACAACATGAAAGCATGGATGCATCCTTCCTTTTTTATCAATGGTTCAGGCTGCTATTATTGGTGGTGTAATGGTGTGGGCACCTTAGTAACAGTTGAGCCTCATTTAAATACCACAGCCTACCTTCATATTGTTCTTGGCCATGTTCATCCCTTCATGACAACAGGATAATGTGCCTTGTAACAAAACTAAAATCATCTCAAAATGGTTTCTTGAACCTAACATGTTCACTGTTAATTGTCTCCACAGCCACCAGATTTCAATTCAGTAGAGCATCTAATTGATGTGCAGCCAACACATCTGCAAATCTGCAGCAAGTGAGTGGAAAAGCTGTTAAGCAGGTAGAAAACAGCAGGTGATTGCTGAAATGACTGGAATTAACACGTTATTATAACTTGGAAATACAGCTAATGAGATGTGATCAGAAAAATCATGAATGACTGTAGTCAGAGTTCACTTAAACACATGGTGACGTTGTATGGTAGAAGATTTGACAGAAGAAATCACAGGTATTATTATATATGCTGGGGTGCATAAAGATTGGACTTTGGAGCGATGGAAAAAGGTCAAGTAGTCTGCTGAATCTAGACTGACCCTATTCCATGGCGATGGATACATCAGGGCAAAAAGGGAAGCGCATGAAGCAATGCACACAAATCATGTGTAGTGGTCGCTGTACAAGCCTCTGGATGCAGTTTTATGATCTGGGGTTGATCAGGTCCAGGTTAAGCAACATTATGTGGCAAAAAAAAAAAAAAATATGACCTGAATGTACTGAATGACCAGGTTATCACATTTTTTTTTTCTTGATGGATACAAGGATAATCCAGGACCTGGGGTACCAGGCATGATTTTCACAGAGGAATAGGACACCACCTTGTGCACCATTATCAAAGCAAATAGTGGTCAAGCGAAATATAAAAGTGTGTGGCCTGGCAGTGTGTATATAATATTCAAACCTTTCGTTCTTTAAAAAGTAGGCTTTCTCTCAATATCCCCTTCATTTTACACACTCACACACACACTCATTCACTCACACCCATGTTTTTCTCCTTGTGAGTTATGTTGTATAAGCTTTGTCAGGATGAAGTAGACACAGCGGTGGTGTGGTATTATTGAAGGTTTAAGTGTAAGGCCTGCGTGTTCAGACACAGTGAGCGATATGTCTAGCCTGCTGTTTGGCCTTCTCTAAATGAGCCTCCACGCTGATCTCCTCAGACCGCCAGAGTTGCTGCAAAGCCCAATTGATGAGGTTAGGTTTTCAAAATGCGCCTGTTGTCAAGGAGACAGAGTTCTGCAACAAAAACCTTTCACATCCAGCATGCTGTCATATCGATCTGTGAGTGTGTGAAAGAAGTCGAGAAAGTCAAGGGCTCACACATACATATTGCCCCTTGGTTATTTCAACATAAACAAAGCTCAAGTTTGGCTCTTAGAAATTTGAATGTGAAGGGTGAAGAGATAAAAAAAAGGCACCACATTCCTAACATGTGGAGAAGCCTTGGTGAATAATTTTGAGTTAAAGTTAAATCAGACTCTGATGTATTTGTTATAGGTGTGTGATTATGGTTCAAATATTTTAAGGGACAGTTAGAGCTCATCATAACAGGTCACAGTGATTTCAGAAAAAGTTTGCCATAGAACTGCTGAGAATCTGATTTGTTAGAAGCTGTTAATTAATTTACAACAGCAGCATTAAAGGTAATCATGCTTCCATGCAACAGTTTTTTTGTTTCTGCTGAAATGCTATTTGGTTTTTCACCAAAGAGAGCACTTGGCATTAAGGCAAAACAACTCCACTTTTCTTGTCTGTCCATACTTTCTTGCAGAAGCCTTGTAGTTTGTTAACAGTAGTTTGTAGTTTGCAAAGCTCAGTTGTGCTTCCATTGTTCTCCTGAAAAACCGTTCCAAGCAATCTGTACTTGCTCAGTCTTCTTCTAATTGTGCTGTCATGCACTTTAACATGTGAGGCATACAGTATATAGCTTGAGATGTGGCTTTTGTTTTTTGGAGGGATTTTTTTTGTGTTAGCATTGCATGGACTAACCTTATTGTGAATGTGCTGGGACATCCACTCTTATGATGATTAGCAACTTTGTGGTGGAAACAGTAACGCTTATACACAAGTGATTGTACACCCTACATAGTGCACTAGCTTTCTATTTTACGCTATTTTAGATTCAACCTGGTACAGCTATTAGTTTGAAATGTCACTATTACCTGCACATGATGTTATGAGGCGTAAAGCGCAGAATATTCCATAACATTGTCTCGTCTGCAACAGAAGCACTAAAAGAGGTAACACTAATACTTGCAAACTCCAGCTAATTAAGGAGGAATCACATATAGTCATATAAAAGTTAAAGCCAAAAAAAAACAAAAAAGATGCAAGCAATGTCCCTCTGATTCAGTATCTTGTGGATCCACCTTTAGCAGCAATAACTTTAAATAATAATTTCCTGTATTACTTTATCAGTCTCTTACATTATTGTGGAGGAATTTTGGCCAATTCCTTTTTGGGAATACGCTTATTTTATACCCTAATGTTAATGTGCTGGGACATCCACTCCTAGGAAGATTGGCAACTTTGGGGTGGAAACAGTAACCCATCTCCATCATTAGGTTTTTAGTCTTGCATCTTGTAATTTAATACTAGGAGGTCATGGACTTGCCTTGCACATTTGTCACAATTAATGCTTTAAGATCTTTAAGAACAGAAATAGCCTATGGGTTTTTAAAAGTTATTTAAAAACTTAAAACAATAAGCCAAAAAAGGCATTTCTAAGGTTAGCAGAACCATGTAAAGCACTATGAGAACTACAGGGAGGAACAGGGGGCAGTAATGACTCTTCCCAAAAGTCACCAGCCTGCCAATGTTTCCCCAAGGGCATCATGACAACTCCTCTAGGTGGTCCAAAAGATCATCATAGGAACTGCAGGGCTCTGTAGCTTCAGTTAGGGTCACTAATTTAGTCTTTATTTTAAAAAAGTTTGCCAAAAATGTTATTTATGAGAGAGATTCAATGCAGAAATCAGAAATATCCCCAAGAGAAACATTAATGTTTTTGTTACATTTGGAAAAAGAAAGCATGCAATCCCAAAGCATTCTTGGCATCTATGAGCAGCAGTTCACAATAAAAAATAATCATATCATGGCGTGGCAGAATAACTGTGAGAAGATATTATGCTGACTCAGGCTGGATATTTGCCATTATTGAAAAACCATGAATTTTCTCCGCCAGAAAATAATTACAAAGTATCTAGACATTTGTTCGTGAACTGAAGATAAAACAGAATAGGGTTACAAAACAAAAATTATTCAGGACACAAAAAAAGGCTAAACGTCTTAAAAACATTTTGGAAGGGTTCAATATTCTAGCAGGGAACTGAAATGAACAGTTCATTCTTTAAAGCCTGAAAGCAGCAAAGATGGGTTAAAATTCCTTCTCAGCACTACGAAGCATTGATTTTACAGTTATAGGAAGCTGGCTGCAGTCATTGTCAGCAAAAGTGGTGCAATTACTTACATTTATGAGGGGAATACATTTTTCACATTAATAACATTTTTAAAATCTCCATTAAATAACTACACCGCGTTCCAAATTATTATGCATGTATATTATGATGTAAGTGTCATAAACATTAAATGTTTAGTTTTTAAATTAAACTCATGGATGGTATATTGTGTCTTAGGGCTCTTTGGATCACTGAAATGAATCTCAGACACGTGTGATACTTAGTTCACAGGTTTCAAACAATATGGGAAAGAAAAAGGATCTCTCTGCTGCCGAAAAGCGTCAAATAGTGCAATGCCTTGTACAAGGTATAAAAACATTAGATATTTCACAAAAACTCATCGTACTGTGAAGACATTTGTGGCTGATTCAGAGCACAGACAAGTTCGTGCAGATGAAGGCAGAATGAAGGTTTCTGCAAGGCAAATTCATCGGATTAAGAGAGCAGCTGCTGAAATGCCATTACAACGCAGCAAACAGGTATTTGAAGCTGCTGGTGCCTCTGGAGTCCCGCAAACCTCAAGGTGTAGGATCCTTGGTGACACGACCGTAGTGGGTCTCATTAGCAAGAACGACGAGTCAGCGTACAGAGAGGAAGTGCAGAGGCTAACGGTCTGGTGTAAAGACAACAACCTGTCTCTGAATGTTGACAAGACAAAGGAGATGGTTGTTGACTTTAGGAGGACACGAGGCGACCATTCTCCGCTGAGCATCGACGGCTCCTCTGTGGAGATCGTCGACAGCACCAAATTCCTGGGCGTCTACCTGGAGAAGGACCTCAGCTGGTCCCTCAACACCAGGTCCCTACACAAGTAAGCCCAACAGCGTCTCTTCTTTCTGAGAAGACTGAGGAAGGCCCAGCTTCCACCACCGATCCTGACCACCTTCTATAGAGGAACTATCGAGAGCATCCTGAGCGGCTGCATCACTGTCTGGTTTGGGAATTGTGCCATATCGGACCGCAAGACCCTACAGTGGATAGTGAGGACAGCAGAGAAGATCATCGGGGTCTCTCTCACCTCTATTGAAGACATCTACACCACACGCTGCATCCGTAAAGCTACAGTACAAGCATTGTGGCTGATCGGACACCCCCCTCTCACACACTCTTCACACTCCTGCCATCTGGAAAAAGGTACCGAAGAATTCGGGCATACACATCCAGACTGTGCAACAGTTTTTTTAAACAAGCCATCCGTCTCCTCAACAAAAAGGGACTGGACTGATAAACACACACACTCTCACACACACACACACACACACACACACACACACACACACACACACACACACACACACACACACACACTCAGCTTAACTCAACTACCTCAAAATATTGGGACTGGTCTGACAAATCAACACAAGCGCAGACACATTGACCTACACTACCATACTATCATACGCACCAACCTGTAAATGCTTCACTGTTTATCTCGTTTGCACAAAAAAAACATTACTGGACTACTTTTTGCACTAATTCTTCAATTCTTGCTGCTGTGTTAAGAAATGTTTACAGTTTCTCACTACCTCAACACCATATTATTCTGTTATATTATTCTGTTATGTTGTGTTCATTGCACTGTCACTTTGTTTGCTCTTGTTTGCACATTTGCACGTGCACTTTATGTCTGTAAAACCAGTAGTCTTTACTTAGCTAGTTAGTTTTTGTAAATTTATGTTGTAATTTGTTACAGTAGGTCTATCTGTCTTGTCTCTGCTAGCCAGCTAACTAGGCCTCTTTAGTTAGCTAGTTTTAGTGTTTCTGTTAATTTATGTTGTAAATTTATGTTGCATGTAGCACCTTGGTCCTGGAGGAACGTTGTTTCGTTTCACTGTGTACTACCTGTATATGGTTGAAATGACAATAAAGCCTTTGGACTTGAACCTTTAAAGGCTTGCAGTTGTGCATAAACCCACTATTCGGCCACCCCTAATCAATGCTCACAAGCAGAAACGGTTGCAGTGGGCCCAGGCATACATGAAGAATAATAATAAAAAAAATAATAATAAAAGAAAAGAATAATTTTCAAGCAGTCTTGTTTACTGATGAGTGTCGTGCAAGCCTGGATGGTCCAGATGAATGGAGTAGTGGATGGTTGGTGGATGGCCACCATGTCCCAACAAGGAGGTGCTGGAGTCATGTTTTGGGCCAGAATCATGGGAAGATAGATGGTAGGCCCCTGTAGGGTCCCTGAAGGTGTGAACATGACCTCTGCAAAGTACCACTGACCACTTTCTTTCATGTTATGTTAAAAGAAGAACCGTGCCTTCCGTAGCAAAATCATCTTCATGCACGACAATGCGCCATCTCATGCTGCAATGAATACCTCTGTGTCATTGGCTGCTATGGGCATGAAAGATGAGAAACTCATGGTGTGGCCACCATCCTCCTCTGACCCCAACCCCATTGAGAACCTATGAGGGTGGGAGGCAGTTTGTTTCAAAACAGCAGCTCTGGGAGGCTATTCTGAAATCCTGCAAAGAAATTCAAGCAGAAACTATCCAAAAACGCACAAGTTCAATGGATGCAAGAATTGTGAAGGTGATCCCAAAGAAGGGGTCCTATGTTAAGATGTAACATGCCCTGTTAGGATGTTTTTGATTGAAATAGTTTTTGATTTCAGTAAATATGACATCCTAATGCTGCAAATTTAACAAAAGCCTATTTTCAGTTCTTTACAACCTATAAAATGTTTTAAATCTGTTGTGCATAATAATTTGGTGCGTCTTCAGTTTTTATTTTTTAAATAAATATTATCATTAGGAGGTTTGTTCAGTAAAATTCAAATTATACCCTAATAGTTGATGATTAGAAAATTATACTGACTGTCATTTGCATTTACTAATTATGAAAATCAGAAAAAGATATCATTTGCGTAATAATTTGGAACGCAGTATATTTAAATGTGTTAAATGATTATTTAGATAACGTAATGGCATTTTGTATGCAACCATGCAGCGGACAAACTCTTTTTTTTATATAAGACTGCACATACTATCATATTAAATAACAGTGTCTTAATTCTGGTTGTTCAGAGGATGTAGATTTTTTAAAAAGATCACAATAACTTAATTGAATTCTTAATAGAAAATGACAAGCATTCAAGTAAAACGTCTCGGGTTACTTTGCTGTAACACTGTTCCCTGAAAAGGCGGGAACGAGATGCTGCGTGAAAATGCTATGGGAAACATTGTCATGTCCCCGGTTGTGAAGCATGTGTGTATCAAACACGCCAAATTTTTGGCCTATATAACCTCGGTCAGGTGACGTCATCTTGATGAGACACACCTGTAGGTTATAAATAGTAGTGCGCCGGCGGCATTCCTCAGGTTAGTTTGTCTGAACGGACGTCTGGTCACGTGGCAGTGCGGCATTGGAACGCAGCATCTTTTCACGGAACAGGGTTACAGCAAAGTAACCCGAGACGTTCCCTTTCAAAGGCTTCACTCGATGTTGCGTGAAAACGCTATGGGAACGAGAATACCAACGTCGCCGCACTGCAAGTGTCTGGACCCCGAGGTTGTGTAGCGTGTGTGCACAAGGCAGAGAAGTCTCAGAACTATGTCAGCTGACTTGAGGACTCGAGTGAGTCCATGCGCCTCATAGGGGAGGGCAGTAGCACCTCTCATCCAATGATAAGGTCTGTGTAGTGGCGGCCGCCCCAGTTGCGGCCTGCATAGCATACAAAGAGCTGCTCTGACTCACGCCATTAACTGGTTCGGTGGACATAGGTCTGAAGAGCACGTATTGGGCACAGTAGGTGACGTATCCCCTGCTCCGAATCTATACGAGGCGGAGGGCAGAAGGCTTTAATAACAACAGCATGTGTGCTGACTCTAGTGGCTTCAATCAGAACGTGACGAGCTGAATAGCGGCCATATTTGTTCTGATTCTTAGGATACTAGGGCACAAGCCTGAAGACAATTCTTTGGGGAAACTCCAGCACTGAAGCAGTTGGGCAGTGGACTGGGTCAACCTGCTTAGCACATACTTGCTGCAGGGGGGATACCTCTTGCTAGTGCAATAGATGAGGCGATTTGTTGAATGAGTCCTATTGCCGTCCCAAATGTGTAAAAGTTGCTCTGAATTACGCCACTGGTTGATGTGGTGGACGTAAATCTGAAGAGAATGTACTGAACACAGAAAGTGAAGTCTATCCTGCTCCGAAGCTGTAAAGGCGGAGGACAGAAGACTTCAAAAACAATATGGGTGCATGTTGGGTTATGGACGTCTAATTGATTCGTCGAGCACGACTTATCACATACATTCCTTCTGAGGGCATAAGCTCTTCTAGGGGAGGAAGTCTTCTAGAACAGTCTTAACTATGCCTGCTGGAAGACCAGCTTGACTTAGACTCCTAGGAGCGGAGCTATCAGGAAATGAATAGAGAGCCTGCTAGCTGAAATCTGCCCTGAAATGTAAACTGCCCTGAGGGAGAGGAACCTGGTGTGTTAGCCGTTTTAGCGGCGCAAGCACAGTCCACTCTGGCGATAATATATGAGACTACCATAGTGTAGTCATCTGCACTAGGATATGGTAGCCTCTCAACTGCTGGAGGAAGTGCATTAGGGCCAAAAATAGAGCCATCATTTTGAGGTAATTGACGTGTCGCGCGAGAGGGAGGCCTCTCCAGCTCCCTTTGGCCGGACGGTCATCTAGGACCGCACCCCAGCCCATGAGGGAAGCGTCTGTCGTTAGTATCTATGACGACAAGATGAACTTAGACTGGGACCCAAAGTCAAAAACTGGGGTCTTGATAGCGGCACAAACCCGCGAAATCTAAATATTTGGACGCAGCCCCCCTTTCCTCTTTAGGACCAAATCAGTACCGACTGTAGTATCCTGACTCACTGTGTGGTAGGTGAACATGTTCCATGGCCCTATTCCCCAGCAACTTCTGTCAGGAGATGCACGGGTGGGGGGGGGGGTCGGGTCACCCCCACAGCCCTTGGCATAAGCCTTTAAGACCTCTTCTTAGAAAATATGACGGCGCGGTGATCTGACCTTCTTGAGGCGGCCTGTGAGGCAAATAGGCCTGAGGGTGAGACAGGGGCATCAAGGAGGAATGATCAATCCCTATTCTTGATGCCCGTTAGATTTAGCCATAAATGTCTTTCTGCACACACCAAGGATGCCATGGAACGGCCAATAGCACGGGCTGTTTGTTTAGTTGCACGCAGGGACAAATCAAGATTCAAGATTCAAAGAACTTTATTAATCCCAAAGGGAAATTGCTTATGCTCGGTTACAGGTACTCACAGTTGTTAACTAAGGAAAGGTAATAAAGGAGATAAATCAGTAGCCCGGCGTAACTCTGTGAACGCCTCTTGATCCACAGTGCCGCTTGTGCTCAAATCATTCAGCAGATCAGCCTGGTACGCTTGCAAGACCGCCATGGTGTGCAAGGAAGCGCCAGCCTGACCTGCTGCTTGGAACGCCTTCCCTACCAGGTTAGAAGAAGTTCTACACGGCCTGGAGGGAAGCGTTGGCTTCTTTAATGATGATGATGATCTCGTTCCAGGAGCGAGATAGCTAGCCAGCATCTCTTCCACCTGGGGCATCATCATAGCCTCGTGCCTTTGCATCAACGATGTTCGAAAAGAACGAAGTTGGTGGTACAAAAACACAGGATGAAAAAGGTTTATTCCATGAACGAGTTAATTCATTATGGAGGTCATCAAAAAATGGGAGAGAGCGGCGATTTGGCGCCCTCTCCTGGCCACCCGACAGAAATCTGTCGTCTAATCTTGACCGTGTGGGGTGAGTTTGTTCCTGTGGCCAGTCAATGTGTAGTCGTTCGACTGCACGTGTTATGACTTCAAGCAGCCCCTCATTCTCTTTATCCTCTCTAGAGGGTCGTTCTGAGGTAGCTACTTCCATTTCCACAGACGCAAGGGAAGGAGTCTCTTCCATCGACACACGAGAAACACCGGAGTGCGCTCGTGAAGTGGAGGGAGAGACTTCGTGATCTAGGGAGGGGGCGAGAGAAAGGAGGGGCTCCGTCTCTCGTGCCTCGGCCAGATCAACCTGTGATTCCCCACGAATGCAGCGCGGCGCGTGGTTCCCTAAAAAACGCGAGTCTCGCACGGAGCATCTTTATCGGGAGGTTATCACAATGCTCACACTCTCCTTTTAATCCATCGAGAGCCTGGCTCTCACCCAAACATTCGACACAGAGGATATGCGTGTCGCCCTCGGGAAGATAGTTTTCACACGGGCAACTACCACTAAACTCTGCCATTTTGTCTGGTAAGTTTCTATCTCTCTGTTTGAATGTATTTTAAACGTATCTTTGGTGCTTGCTGCACACGTTCGCTTTCACAATGTCGGTGAAGACAAATGATCTGAGGAATGCCGCCGGCGCACTACTATTTATAACCTACAGGTGTGTCTCATCAAGATGACGTCACCTGACCGAGGTTATTTGCCGAGATTTGCCGTGTTTGATACAGACATGCTTCACAACCGGCGACATGACAATGTTTCCCATAGCGTTTTCACGCAGCATCGAGTGAAGCCTTTGAAAGGAAACCGAGATTTCTGCTTGTGCAAAACATAATAACAGCTATAAAACTACCTTTATTCCATTTAACTAGTGCTTGAATACCATCAAGGTAAAAAGTTTTCTCAGTATGCCAGAGCTATAAGTAGACTGCCCGCTCAAGCCCTGGAGCTCTGGCCTCTCCAAAAATTTTTTTTTTGCAAAAACATGTATAATGGCCCATATATGATTAAATGACTTGGAGAGAGGTCAGGGATGTAAAGGGGATGTGGCAATAGCTCCCAGCCAAGTTCTTCAATGTGGAAGTGGTGTTTGTGAATGATTGTGTGTATAGTTCCCACAGAAAGATGTTTCTGTTCTGTAAATTAGCAACAAGTTCCATTGGTTTTCGAGGATCAGGCGTTCCACTCGCTGAACATTCCCAGGAATGATTGCAGTGTGCTCCAAACCACCTCGGCCAGGATCGATATTCACAGACATGCAACATTCTTTAAACATTTGTACCATTTAAATGTTTTATGTTTAAAAAATGCCAATGGGTTTTTGCCTTCATTCACAAAAAGTTTAATCACAAGTCCTTTTTTGACTAGAACACCCCTCATATGTACAAACACTTTCAAGGAGAATCTCTGTTGAAACTGTGGGAAAGGCAACTTGACTGTTGCATTCCGATTGTTATGGCTTTCATAAATTGTGGTTGGTCAACATAAATTTGTATAAAAAGCATTTAAGAAACAATTGGAGCAGCAAACCACAGTTATATCACTGTTTATCTTCTACTTACAAGTTGTTAAAAATTCAGTGAATCCTTAAAGTCTTTTTTTTTCTAAATTTGAAGTAAATCAAATATCAAGAATTTCACACTGCCACAGTGTTGAAATACTTTAAGGCACTGAACTACAGAGTTGAAGTGGCCATGTACTGTAACAAAACAGAATATTGATGGTCTTTCAGAGAAACAGGTGAAATGCCATTTCTAGCAGACACAACAGCCCGACATAGCAAGTAATTGATTACATGCCAGGTAATTAACAAACGCTCTGGAGAAGTTGGGTGCTGTGGTTAAATGCAGTTCTTTTAAAAGGCCATTTAGTAAGACAAACCTTTGACATGAACATCTGTAATAAAATACAATTAGTGATTAGAAATCAAATGTGCCTGTATGTTGTCCTGAGTTCTTCCTGCAATTCTTATGCAGGGCTACATTCAGCTTTGATTTACACACTTGTAGCAAGAAGTTAGTATGTGCCCAGTTGCCCTGTGCATGATATAAAAAAAGATCAAGTGGCACAGCTATATTGTAAAGTTAATCCTAATTTGGCGGCATGGTGGTGTAGTGGTTATCACTGTCGCCTTGCACCTCCAGGGTCCGGGTTCGATTCCCAGCCAGACTCGATTCCCGTCTCTGTGTGCATGGAGTTTGCATGTTCTCCCCGTGCTTGGTGGGTTTCCTCCGGGTACTCCGGTTTCCTCCCACAGTCCAAAGACATGCAGATTAGGCTAATTGGCGTTCCCAAATTGACCATAGTTTGTGAATGAGTGTGTGTGTGTGTGTGTGTGTGTGTGCTCTGCGATGGATTGGCACGCTGTCCAGGGTGTACCCTGCCTCATGCCCAGAGTCTCCTGGGATAGGCTCCAGGTCCCCGCGACCCTAAATACAGGATAACGCGGTATAGAAGATAAATGAATGAATGAATAATCCAAATTTCCAGTAGTTAATATATTAGTAATATGCCAGACTCAGATGTTTATTTCAATGTATGCAGTTTTCTAGTCCATTTATAATTGTGTCCATCTTTATTATTTTTCATTGTTAAATTGTCTAATTTAAATATTTGTTTGGCAACAAAAGAAAAAATTTTTTTCAATCTCCAGTCTTTAATTTCCCTAATTTATTTCAGATCTAAATTTTATTACTTAAATGTGGTGGTTCAGATGCTAGTGAAAAACCTATATTTCAACTGATGAAAGATCGGTCAATATCTATTGGTGATTTTAATAGTTTAAAAGAAATTAAAAATTTACTTAAGCATCTGTATAATCTAGTCCAGACAATGAAGACCTTTTCCAGTGTAAATATAAATACTGAGTTAATATAAGTACCTAATTCACCAACCCTGGTGAATATTGCTGAATATAGCCCGAAAAATTCATACAGTACTAAAGTAACTCAGATGACAGGATGAAAAGAAGGATTCAGTTTTGGACAACATAGTTTTCCTGTTCTTTATTTATGCAGTATTCATCATCTTGCCATCACTGCATATGCTGAGATTTTTCCCGCTGTAATTTTGAAAATGAAATTGGAATTTTCGCCTGAGCAAATCCATGTGGTGTTATGCGTGCCATACACTATTTCTTCCCTTGGCTGGTATTGTACTGTAAGCCATGAGCTGTGACCTAAAAAGCCTTTGTTGGAGTGGTTATTTAGACAGTGTGGGTGGGTTTGCTTTATTTACCTGTTTCAAAGAAATTCACTTGGCTGAATTTTTCCTTAAATTAAGAAATTAAATTTACAGGTTTGTATTGGAACACTGATTAATTTTTTAGCCCAAAATATTTATTTCTAGATAGTTGATAGTTGGATACAAGCCAATAATAAATTGAATCACTAAGCTTTTGGTAGTGGGAATTAAAGACTTTTAATTAGCTTTCTAAATACTATAAACATATCCATTGCCATCCACTGAGGACTAAATAACATTTTTATCTTATCTGATTCGTTATTATTCAATACATTATTTAGGATCCTACATAAAATAAATTCCACTCCATCAACTCTAGCTAAAGAATCTAATGCACAAAAAGAACAGAATTTTTAAACAAAATAATAGACAGAGGCAGGAATTAATTTTTACTACATTTTTAATACTCTTGGAAGAATGGAGTGGGTTTTTCTATTGTAAGAATAAGTGAATCTGAAGATCTAAAAAAATTGCCTTAAACGATTTATTCCAGATTTTTACTGTATATAGTTTATAAGTAAATGACCTATTTTATTTAAAGAGTTTTCATTTTGACAGTTTGTTTATTAGTGCTTGGCAAATGTTTTTTTTAGTTTTAGTTGGAATAAGTTCCTTATGAATTAATTGAGTTAGAGAAAGAATGGAGAAAGGCAGAAAAATCCACACAATAAAATTCTCTCCAATCAAACGATTAGAATGTTGCCTTTATACACAATTTTGTAAAGCTGTGAAATTGTAAATAATTTAAAAAAGCTTAGAATTTCCTTTTGATTGTTAATATATTTGTTAACATTAAGCTGAGGTTTCCAGTCTTATCCAGAAAGGGCCAGGGTGGGTGCAGGCTTTAATTCCAACCAAGCAGAAGCTCCACCTGATTCCAGATGTTGTTAGCTTTCAATAGATATCAGCTATGGCACCTACCTGACTGTAATGAAATCTTTAACCTACCTCAGATTGGATACCCCTCCAATAAACAAAAGTACAGTATATACACTACCGTTCAAAAATTTTTGATCACTTGCAAATTTCTTTGTTTTTGTTTAGTAATTTATTTTCTTCATTCTACAACAATACTGGGGATTTCAAAACTATAAAATAACACACATGGAATTAGGTAATTACATAACAACAACAAAAACAACAGTTAGTTGTTATTTTAAGACACAGAGGTCAGCCTTTCTGTAATAGTTCTTGCAAGAACAGTATTGTCAAGTGCATTTGCAAAATCCGTCAAGCACCTTAATGAAACTGGCTCTCATGAAGGCCGTCCCAGGAGGGCGAGACCAAAACCTACCTCTGCCGCAGACGAGAAGTTCATTTAGAGTTATCAGTCTGAAAAATGACCAAATAACAGCACCTCAGATTAGAGGCGTTATGAAGTCTTTACAGAGCAGAAGTAGCAGAAACATCTCAATATTAACTGTTTAAAGGAGATTAATGCATTTTTTGGACGCCATCAGCATTCCTTTACAATGTAGAAAGAAATAAAAATCATGAACCATCATGGAGTTAGAAAGTGATCTATAACTTTTGAACGGTAGTGTATACAGTACACAATATATTTTAGTTTCTTTATTTAGTCTATAGAAGCACTAATCTACTGCCAGTTTATCAAAATATATAACAACATTTTAGAACAGAATTTTAGAGAAATGTTCAAAGAATTCAACCAGGAGAAATGGTGAGCTGAGGTCAAGTACAGTACAGTGTATAAAAACAATGCTGGAAAGCAGGACTCAATGAATATACGCTAACCTTCATCACTATAGAGTTGTTGTTAGAAATGGTGCAATGTAAAATATAGGCAGTGATGGTTGTGGTGTGTTACAGGATATGTGGGCTGAAATGGGACTGGATGATGTGCGGCATACACACTTGCATTTGGACAGTGGCAGTGGAGCCGAAACCAGTGGCGAATGTGATGATGAAGATGGCTGTGCAAGTTCAGGAGAGGATGAAGAAGAAATAGGTGCATTAAAATTTTATCTCTATAAATGCTAATATTTTATATTTAATATGTTTAATTTGGTAGCAATACTGTTTAATAATTACATATGAATGTTCCAACTCATCTCAGAAAAATGAAGAAGCCTAAGGTTAGCATTTGGAGCCTTTCTTACAACAAAATGGTACCAGTTTATTAGGATTCATACATACTAGTTGCATTTACATTTTTAGACTGAAAAGGTGAAAATCTTAAGTGATGATGAAATCATACTTACTCATCTGCGGTCAATAGAAAATCAACCATAACAATATGACAAGTTCATACAATTTCAGTGCTGTCTTTCCTTTTTTTGCCATTTGGTCATCAACATATTGAATTTGAATTGAGTTTCTACATTTCACCTTTAATTCACAGTGTTTAACAAAAGTGTAGCATTAACCATTGAGGATTTTAAGCCTTTTTTAATACACACTCCCATTTTGGAGACTCATAAATAATGGAACAAATGGCTAAGAAGCAGTTGCGTGGCCATTTGTGGCCTATTCCCTCCTTACTCTATGACTAATCAAGTAGATAAAAGGCTCAGAGGTGGTTCTGTGTGTTACATTTGCATCTGGTGATCTAAAGCATACCATATCATCTGTTAAACATGGTAGAGGCAACGTTATGACCTAAGCATGCGTTATGACCTAAGCACTGCCAATGGACCTGGGTCGCTGGTGTTTAAGCATCGTTTTTGACCTGACTGCTGATAAAAGTTGCATGATCAATTCTGAAGTCTATAGGCCTATACTCTCTGCTTACGTTCAGCTAAATGCTGCAAAACTAATAGAATTCCCCTTCATGTTGTAGATGGATAATGATCCAAACGAGTAGCTAAACACAGATGCAGTAAGGCCCTGTAAAATCATCTCGAGAGAGGAAGCATTTGTTCATGTCCATGAGTTCCAAACTTCAGGCAGTCATTGACTGGAAAAATTTTTCATCTCGGTATTAAAGGCAATCCTTATGTTTGTAATTATGTTAGTTTGTTCCATTATATATGAGTCCCCCAAAATGTGTGTGTTATGTATGAAAATGACAAACATTTGATCAAATCCCTTGAATTAATAAATTAAGTACTGAATTTACTCACATCTTATGAGTAATTTTAAATTCAGTGTGGTGGTGTACAAAAAAATCTTTGTTCGAAAATATTTGGACCTGACTCTAAATGTAAATGCATTTCATACCTGAAGGTTATTTAAAAAATATTTTGAATTCATTTTATTACTTTTGTTATTGATTTTTAAGTTTGTAAAGTAAAAAACTTTCTACAAATTTAGTGGTTGTATATTCAGCTAAGATCCACAAATGTACTATTGCAGTCTTAGAACTTCAGAAGACAACAATGAAAACAATTATCATTTAAGACAAATTTCCATGGTGCTTTACAGTACGTGCCTTAGAACTAGCTCTGAATGATGAGAGGTTAGATGTTAGATGTGAAGGTTTAGACTGTCACCAATCGAAGCCAAAAGAGTCAGTGGATGCAGACAGTTTAATTTCAGAGCCAGCTGGCCCATCCTGAGCCGTTCTCCGATTTCAGGAGTAATCAGTAATTACTGAGACTGACATTGCATGTTTTATACCACATCAGCAAATGCTTATGAACAAAATCAAAGCCATGAGGCTGCACCTGCAAAAAAATTGTTTGTGTTTACCCTATATATACAATGCTGTAAGAGCCACTGTACTGATTAAAGCAGTCGCCACTGAGGACCACATTGGAAATAAGTTCCGTTTTTGGCCAACTTGAAGGCATGGAAAAACATGCTCAGCAAGCAGTAAAACCAGAAACCACAATTAAAACCACAATGTATCTCAATGCCAGCACAGAGACTATGCTAGTTCATGGAATCTTTGAACATTTTTAAGAAGCACCTCTGTAGACCTGAAACATCTGATCATTAGATGTGGAAGTTTACTGATGATTGCACATATTCCAACAATGAGAGAGCTGCATCCCAGGATTTGAAAACAAAAAGTGCATTTGTAGTCATGGCAAAATTACTTACTCTTTATACTTATTTATTTATTCTTTTTTTACTTTTTTTCCTGTTAATTTTGACAACTTATAGATGCGTAACTCGCTGCATGACGTTATCCTAATCAGACTGCTCCAATCACAACTGTTTAATAATACAGCTGTGAAGGCTGCTATTATCTGATCGAAATTATTTTGAAAAGAAAGAGAAACTGGAGAAAAGTTGAGAGTGTATTGCTTGAGGAGGAGGTAGTAAAATGTAGATAAATAATTGAAGCTAAATTCTGCCCTACTCTTACCTCTAAAGATAAACAGTGAGTGGAGGCAATTTGAGAAAGCATCAATGGCACCTGTCAGTTTGCATCATGTACCCCCGAGGAGTGTGAAAGACGAGGGTACACCGTTTTAATGAAGTGATGAAGTGCTGCTTATAAAGGAGAATCAAATTTTTTATTTAAGTGTACTGTACACTCAAATAGGGCCTCCGAGTGGTGCAGTCGTAAAGTGCTCGCCCTATCATCCGGAGATTGTGAGTTCAATTCCCAGGTGATGCTGTAACCTCTTGCAGCCGGAGGGCTTGAGAGAGCTCATTGGCTGAGCTCTCTCAGAGGGGCGGGATGAGATGTACTTAACTACGCCTCTACAGCCAATCAGGGGCGTCTGTGAGCTCATGCAAGCGGTCCTCCAAGTGTGTTTATTTAAGAATAAAAAAAATTAAGTGTACACTCAAATAATGTAATATAAGCATATAAAATGTATATTTTCATATAATTATTTTAATGTGTGTGCTATGGATGATACCCAGAACTCCTTGAATGCAGCTTGTTTTTTGTTGATTTCACACTGTACGATGGGGAAATGTATGAATCTGCGCATGATCTGTGCAGAGCAGTGTCATTATTTCTGACACTGTTGGCTGTGTCAGTGTTTCAAATCTGCATCCGTACTGTTACTAAAAAATTGCACTGAGGAGACAGCATACAAAATATTAATTATTGGACCAGTTACATACCGTACGCAAAAAAAAAGGTGTTCAGTTTTTGTTCAAACATATCTTTTATGAGCTTCGTGCCACTCAGTGTTATTAAAACGTCTCTCCTCCATGCATGTCTTTGTCAAAACATCATTTCCATCATTACTTGATTCCATTTTGACCTCTCCTTGATAATACAGTGGGTTAATGTTCATATAAAATCATGCATATTCATCTATTTTGTGAAATAAATGAGCTACATGGTCACAAAGTAAGTTTTCATTAGGATTTAAATGCTTTAATTAAAATAGGCTTTAATTTGAGTGAGTAGTGAGTAGCTTCTCATTTCTTCAACAACCATGTCAGAAGATACATTATATCCTATGGTCAGGGCAAAGATTTTACTCTGTTTCAGAATGGCCTACATCAAGTAAAGAAAACAACTGAGAAGATTGCTGAAGAGCATTGTACACACACCACCAGTGCTGGCGGATGTTAACTAATTAAAGTAACTTAACTATTCTAACATCATCACTCAGCGAAGTTTGGCCCATAATTTGTTAACTACTAATAACCCTAACCCTTTCGCGCACACACACACACACACACACACACACACACACACACACACACACACACACACACACACACACACACACTAACGGATTGGGAATGACTGCTGTCTGGCTCATGGATTGCATAAATTGTCTGAATAATGGATTACATTTTTGAAAAAGTAACTAAATAACTGAGTACTTAAATGGCAGACCAAACGCTTACTCGTTACATCGAAAAGGTAATTTTTGTACTCTAACTCTTACTTTGTAATGAGTTACACCCAACACTGCACACCACACACAATGTAATGAGAACTCACAAAATTGGGACTGAGCAGTTGTGTGAATAAAATGAAGTCAGCTGATGACCTGAATGTACTGAATGAACAGGTTATCTCATGGATATTTTTTTCTCTGGTGTCACAGGAATATTCCAGATTCATCAGGCTTAAATTGTGAAAAAGTGGTACTGGGAGCATGAGGAATCATTTTCACCCATGAATGGACACCATTGAAAGTGTTTGGGATGTGTTAGAGACTACTTTAAGAAGTAACATTTATAGCAGGTTAACCACTCCATTAAATTAACAGAAGGTTAACCATGCCCATTCGCTTTACAGCTGCTTTGACACGCCAGGTAAATTTACAGCAGATTATCTATGCCCTTTCAGTTTATAGGAGGTTAGCCATACCCAGTCACTTTACAACAGGTTGGCTCTCTTCAGTTTATCATTGTGGTTTTGTCTTGTTGCTTAGGAAACAATAATATATCTGTATCTGGGGAGGCCAATGTGTATTTCTTTATACACTCTTGAGCATTTTAATGCAAATATAAAATATACAGTCAGGTCCATACATTTTAAAACAAAGCATTTTTTGGGGGGGACTTAAGGTGGATTTAAAGAAACCACAGCCATTCACACACACATACATTTTGGGGGCTCATAAATAATAGAACAAACAATTACAAATATAAGGATTGCCTTTAATACTTGGGGGGGAAAACCTTTTGCAGTCAATGACTGCCTGAAGTTTGGAACCTACAGTATAGACGTGACAAAATGCTGAATTTCATCCCTCAACATGCTTTGCCAGACCTTTACTGCAGCTGCTTTCAACTGCTGCTTGTTTGTGGGCAGCATAGTGGCTGACTTGTCCATTTTTAGTCTTGGGTTGTTTTTATTGTATGTTTTAGGTCATTATCCATCTGCAATAGAAAGCGGTGTCCTAACAGTTTTGCAGCATTTGGCTAAATCTGAGCAGAGAATATAGCCCATACACTTTAGAATTCAGGCTGCTACTTTTTTTTCAGTCAATCAATCTTAAAACTTACTGGGCTAGTATGAGTAGCAGTTTCAGATCGCTCTGACTGTGGCTTTCTTCATTGGCATTCTGGTTTCACGGTGCAGTCTGCAATAATATGCTGGTTGCTGCCACAATAATGGCTCAGCTGCTCCCTTTTGTGCCTTAACCACTCACTTTCTCCTGATTTGATCCTTCCTAGTTGCATTGGTGCATGTGGGTATGCAGATTGTGGATTTGCTGGGAAACACTCCAAGAGACAGCAAAGATTCAAGCCAGATGAACATATTGATTAGCTCATCCAAGGTTTACCTATCATCATGACAATGCGTCCTTCACCACAAATGCGTTCCACCTAATTGCTGCATAGTGCTAAGGTGCATATTTTGCCACTCTTTGTTTTTCCATGCTGAGTTGAAAGTAGTTGTTTCACAATTTTCTTGTTTTTCTGGAGCATGGTCAAATACCTGCTTGAACATCCAGAGGAATTGGTCGAATGATGAGTTGGGCTTGCTGCCCTGATTTCAAACCATGGTAGCCAATTTCAAGGCTTTTCCTGTGAGAAAAAAATGCTGAGTTTCATCCCTCAACATGTTTTGTCAGACCTTGCCTGCCTTCAACTGCTGCTTGTTTGTGGGCAGCATAGTGGCTGACTTGTCCATTTTTAGTCTTGGGTAGTTTTTATTGTATGTTTTAGGTCATTATCCATCTTCCATAGAAAGCAGTGTCCTAACAGGTTTGAACTGGGCAGCTTCCTGTCACACAAAGTAGAATGGACACTGTAGAATAAAGCCCTGAAATTCCGCTGCGTCCCTGGCATATTTGTCCGATTGAGTCACCAGTGAGGCTCAGGGTGGGATTGAAGCAACCGGAGAAGGGACGGATGGGCTTGTCGGGTGAGGGCAGAGGTGTCAAGTAACGAAGTACAAATACTTCGTTACCTTACTTAAGTAGAAATTTTGGGTATCTATACTTTACTGGAGTAATTATTTTTCAGCTGACTTTTTACTTCTACTCCTTACATTTTTAAGCAATTATCTGTACTTTCTACTCCTTACATTTTAAAAACAGCCTCGTTACTCTATTTTTATGATCAGAACGCGCAACGCCCAACCTCCCCCCCCCATCGCATGATAAGAACGCGCACAACGCCCCCCCCCGTCACATGATCAGAACGCGCACAACGCCCCCCCCCCCCCCCCCCCCCCCCCGTCACATGATCAGAACGCGCACAACGCCATCCCCCCCCCACCCCCCACCCCCGTTGCATGATCTGAAAGCGAGACCTTAATGCTTTTGTCGCCCCTCACGTTACTTTTACTTTTATACTTTAAGTAGTTTTGAAACCAGTACTTTTAAACTTTTACTTAAGTAAAAAGCTTGGGTTGATACTTCAACTTCTAAAGAAGTATTTTTGAACCCTAGTATCTATACTTCTACTCAAGTAATGAATGTGAATACTTTTGACACCACTGGGTGAGGGCATTGGGTCTGCTCCAAGAGTTGTCTTAGTGACCTTCCATTCTGATCTGTGCTATATCATGTCGCAGTTCATTCAGGATCCTAGCATGACTGATGAGAGTGTCCATGGAGACAAAGTATACTGTCAGTATTGGATGTTAATATGCTGGGAGTCCACTTCCACTACGTTGGAATGCAGCTTATTTGAATCCACTGTTGTTAAAAACACAGTAGTCTTCCTAATTATGAAGCAAAAAGAGAGGCTGTGTAAAACTGAATCACTGCTTAAGTGTGAATTTTGAATAAGGTTATAAGTGGGAAAAGAGACTGATTGATTGACAATTAAAAATTATGGGAGTGTGAGTACCGAACTACTCTACAGAGCTTTTAACACAGTACTTTTTGTTATTCATTTATAAATCACAATCTGAGCCTGTGCATGTAGAGATCACCTTCACTCTGGTCTGTTTTTCTGTCTGATCTGTTAGTGACTGACGAAACACACTTTGCATGGTTTGGTATGACTTTTGATTATCAGTGTGCAGGAAGAAATAATGACAGAAAAACGATAAAACAATCTAAAGAAAGACATTTTGTCAATGCCAGTTTTTCTAATTTATTCAGTCTGCTAGCTGTAAATTCCTTTTGCTCATGTTTTGAGATGTAACCTGGGATTACACTTTGATTGATTTGGCCTGCTCTCTGTGTCAATAATGCTAATATGCTTACATGCAAGAAATGCGCTCACAAGCCCCCAAAGGTTTTTTCACATTCATTTTGCCAGAAGCTTCCGATGACCTTTAGACCCGTTTGACCTTCCAGTCAGTAGGTGTGAGAGGGATGACCTACACCTAAGCTTCCTGTGTTTTATTTCTGTCTTTGTCCCATTACTTTTTTTTTTTCCTCCTGCAGACCCCTGACTCTGCAGTGCCCAAGGCGGATGTGGTATTTAGCCTGTAACTTTATATATCCAGTTTATAAAAGCCAGGGCTGATAAGTAGTTGCTGAGACTGAAATCTGTAACCTAGTGTAATAAAATCTCCAAACAGGAGTGTGTATGTTGGTGTGCGTGTGTGCGTGTGTTTGTGTGTGTGTGTGTGTGTGTGTGTGTGTGTGTGTGTGTGTGTGTGTGTGCATTCTAATTTGCTGAATGACAGACACCTCTGGACCAACAAGGGATGGTAAATGAATTTCTTTTTTTGTTGTCTATGTAGTACTTATTAGTCTTATAATGAGCTTGTTTAATAATAATGCTAAAAATGTTATTGTTAGCTGAGATATTTTATAGCTAGCTTTATTGTTGACAGTGCTACAGCTTTTAACAATACTGTAAATTGTTTCCCCAAATCAGGCTAGTTTTAGAAACTAAAAATATGTATTTCTGCAATTGGTAGCCAGCTTGGTAGGAAACTTGTCTGCAAGTTTTAAAATATGAAAAATATTTTACCAAATGTTAGCCACCTTTATTTATTTTTTGTTAATGACTTTTTATTGAAAATTCTATTATGAAAAATTGCCATTAATATTACTTTTTGTTGTAAACCAAGAGTAATGTTAGAATCATCTATTTGCAATAGTAAAAAGTATGGAAATAAATTTTACCACATGATGCCAAAAACTCAGGATGAATGGGCATTCCCAAAATATATGTTTGTAATCCCCTATAGAGCTTGTATTGCATTCTTTTAAACATGTTTTATAATTGGACAATTTCAGCAAATAACCTCTGCATGGTGTTACATGGACTCTATGAATGAACTTAAAGTGTATCAACTGATGGACTAGACTTTTAGATGAAGTGGAAAAAGGGGTGGGCAGTATACCGGTATACACGGTTAACCGGTAGAAATTTGTCAAACATTAGAGATTTTGGTCTATCGTCTTAATCACGGTTGAGATCACCTGACGTTGCATGTTATGTAACCACGCAATACACATTCACTTCTATGAGAAGCCAAACACATCTAAAGTGGGACGAAACCGTGGCACCCGATTGAGCCGGTGTGGCCAGACCAAATATCCCGACCCGGTGAATTGCGTAGCGCGGACCAACTTGAGCAACGCTGCTCGAATCAAAAATCTGCGCGACGCTGATAGAAATAGACTGCGCCGACCATCAAAATAAATTTTATCCCGCTGGGAAGCGCACGTACAAAACAGGCATGGCAAGGCGGAAACAATATTAAACAGTCCTGACATTTTACATAAAAAACAGTGAGTCGCGCAGGTTTGTGATTCGAGCGGCGCTGGTCAAGTTGCTCCGTGCTGCGCGATTCTCCGGGCTGCGCAAATAAACCAGATCAACTCTGCGCTATCCAGATAGTCGCGCTGCGCTATCCACTGGGCCGCGCAGATATTTGGTTCAATCGTAAAAAAAAAAAAAATGGTAAAAACGAGAGCACACAAAATCCTTATCAACTGTTTATTTTCCTTTATTCACAAAAACAAACTGAAACAGAGCAGGAAGTGCACATGCGCCTTTTGACTTTCTACGGCAAGCCCCGAGGGGATAAAAACTTCACACACACACATACTGTATGCACCTCACGAGTGCCTGTGCATCTAACATTAGCACAATATAACAAAATCAAATTAGGTCTGTTACACATCCAAATACATTATGTAAAACAGTTTCTTTGTGTTTGAATTTTTATTTATGCATTTTCAGATACAAATTGCTATATTGTGATATATATCGTTATCAAGGTAGAAAATTGCTTCTACCATGATAGAAGATTTTGGTTATATCGCCCACCCCTACGTGGAAATATTATTCCAAATAGTCTCCCAGTCAAGATCGACACCAAAAACTCTAAGCTCGAACTCGAACCAGACTAAAAGAGAACCAATGACAGGATCTTTATCAGTGCTGAACAAATTATACAGATACTGTAAGAGAACAAACCCTGAGTTGGAGATTTCTGTAGATTTTGAAGCAGTGGGTGGTTTTCTAACTGAGCATCCGAGGAAACACCATACGCTCTAAGTGCAGAACGCAACCTAAGATATAAGAAATAGGAATTTCCGGGGATTGAAAAAGAGTGACAAAATCCTGAAAAGAACATAACCCTTCAGAGTTAAAAATATAATTTAGAAATCTTAGCTACCTTTATGTTTAGCTTGCTAAAATTATACAATGCTTATATTTAGGATTAGTACCTGGCGTTGATGGGAGGGGCATTGGTGGCTCAGTGGTAGGTGTTTCACCTGTGATGCGGAAGCCCCAGGTTCGATTCCCAGCCAGTACCTAAAGCCCACCCACTGGATGCACTGCTGGTCCCAAGCCTGGATAAAATCAGGAAGGGCATCCGACAACAACAATCTGCTGTCGATGGATAAAGAGTTTTTAGAAACAGTTAAATAGATAAAGCTAAAAATAAGCTGATCAGCTTTAATCTAATAATTAATGTTTGTACTGTAATTTAGATTGAAGCCCAAGTACATGTCTGCCCGTCTTTCTGTACAGCAGTACTGTCTGCGTAACTTATTTAAAATTTTGTAAGGTTGTGTATCTTACACCTAGTTAACCCTAATTTTTATTTCTTTTGTCGTCAGCCAAATACAATCCCTGTTTAAAGTAGATTATTAAATCCAGATACATAACTGTTCATAACATCACTTTAACTCAACATTTTGATTTAGCGCAAAACCATGTGCTGTCAGATTGGGTATTTTATACACCATCCCCTCGGACTGCTGTGGATATGTTTGCTCTAACGACCCGTGTTTTAAATAAAAGACATTTCATTATCTTAAACAGTGCACCTACGTAAACATTGTTGCAGACAAAGTACACTCCTTCATAACAATAGCATTTTCTAATAGCAGTGACCTCTTTCAGCAGGATAATACAAAAAATGTTCAGGAATGGTTTGAGGAACATGATAAAGAGTTCAAGATGTTGACTTGGCCTCCAAATTCCCCAGATCTCAATAAAATCTAGCATCTGTGGCATGTACTGGACAAGCAAGTACAGTATGATATATGGAAGCTCCAACACACAACTTACAAGAACTAAAAGGGTCTACTGCTAATACCTTTAGATACCACAGCACACCTTTAGAGGTCAGGAGTCCATGTCTCAATGTGTAACAGCTGTTTTTGGTAGCTCAAGGGAGCCCTACAGCCCCCGGGAAAAAAATTATGGAGGACACAGAGGATGTTAACCAGTGCACCATTTCATAGAAATTAAACAAATTACAGATATGACACAAAACAATTTTTGTTTAAAGGCAGTGCATTCTGCCTTTGTGAAACATGCCTCAAAGTAATTGAAGTAAATTATTTTAATGAATGGTATGTAATCCCAGATCAATGAAAAGAAAAGAGTATGGCATCATACTTTGCATTTCTTCAACAAATATCATTACAAGTCTCAAAATGCTAATTAGTCAGCAGTTAAAAGTGCGTGCTAATGGGCTTGTTTGATCTATTAACTTAAAAGAGCTGTTAATTTAAATAATGGAAAGGATTATAAACCTCTTTGTATAAGGAAGTCATCACAGTGTTTGGCAAAATATCTTGTTTGTTCCCAGCCAGCTGTATTTAAAATTTGGTGCAGGTATAAAAAAAATGGAAAAGTTATAAATAGACACATACTGTATGAGTAAAAAATTAGGAAGAAAGATATCAAAGCATTGGACAGAAAAGTCAAAGCAATGTGGCTTGAAAGTAGAAAATGTTTGTGACAGACCTGCAAGAAATCAGCTGGATGAAATTCAAGATTCAAGATTCAAGATTCTTTATTTGTCACATGCATAGTTATACAAGTACAACACGCAGTGAAATGTATCCTGAACCGCTCCTACTTTGTGCAAATAACAAGAAACAAAAGAAAAGAAATAATCTATAAATAGAAATAGAAATTGAAATTAAAATTATCTTCCGATGGCGCGGCCACGTCCAGACGCCTTCCTGATCGCTCCGTACAAACTGTGCGTTTTTTTCCTTCTTTCTTTCTTTATTTTACTTTCATTCGCTAAGAGTACTTCAGGTTTAGTGACCTATGACAGTAGAACACTACTGGATATAGGAATTCAGATTTCGGCGCTTACTTATACCACCTTTAAGCCTGACCCGTCGTGGCCCTCTGAGATACTACGCTGCTCAGACGACAACAACAATGGACGGGACGCTAACCCGCGGCGAAGAACAAAGAAGCGTCGAGGGAAACGCGGCGGCGTCCGTAACAGAATGAGAGATTTTTGATTGAGATTTTTATTTTTCATAGAAAAGACAAAAAAGAAAATAGAAAAAATAAGGTTAGAGTGGGCTAAAGAGAAGTAGTCGTTAAGTGTGGATGATTGGATGAAAGTGTGATTCACTGACGAATCATAAATCGTCCATAGCTGATGCTTTTCTCTGATGACATTCTAATAGGGATGTAACGGTATCAAAACTTCAGGGTACAGTAATACCTCGGTTTGAATGGCACGGTACGGTATTTATTGAATCATTTACAGGAAAAACAAATCTAATGAAGAGACTCGAAAAAAGTGCTAGAAGTGTTTATTAAACAGTATACATGAACACTGAACATATCAATGGCATACAAATTAGCCATCTATCTGTAAACTTTGAAACAGAAACTTCAATTTTTCAATTTTAATAACAAAAAATTATTGATCCATGTAAAAAAATTTAAGTTTCAATTTAGTATTCTTGATATAGCAGCCTACTTATTGCAGCTGGCCCATGTGCTGAATGAGTATTTAAGAACACTCACCTCATTCACTCACTTATTTAGACAGAGACAGGATTTCTTTTTCCTTTCTCGTTTCTTTTCAGAGAGAAAGCGAAAGGACTCGATAAAACTGAGAAAAGTTTGCTCAGGCGAATGGAGCGAACGGGAGGTAGCGGGAATTCCCATCCAGTAATGCGGAAATGGCGTGTGCTGCTATTAGCGGCAAAGGAAAAGAGATGGAAAGAGTAATTAATCATTACGAAGTAAGCGGGTTTTAAATCGGATGTGCGCATTACTGGATCTGTAGCGACAACAGACTGCAAAGGACGATGGCCACGCCTGGGCTGATGGGAATTGTAGTTCCCGCTACCTCTCGTTCGCTCCATTCGCCTGAGCAAACTTTTCTCAGAAGACCCATCATTTTATCGAGTCATGCGACCACGGTATTATCGAAATAAAGTGTTATTGCGGTACGACGGTATTTACAATACCGTTACATCCCTACATTCTAATGAATTATATACTGTAAAGATGCCACTTACTGTATATTTGGTACTGGGTTGCATTTCAGGTGAGATGGAAATCACAGGTGTAGGTTGGAATTATGAAAACTTTGATCATTACAGCAATAGATAATATGGTTGCTCACCAAGCTATTTTTAAGGGAAAGAGTGGTAAAGTGGCTACCAAACAGCAAACAATGCAGCTCTGTATCTGAATAAAATTTATGGTGGAAATAAATTACCACATACATACTATATCTATTACTGTATAGCTAGCAAATTAACCCAGTTTCCTTGCTGTGAGTGTAATATGGGCAGTGTTTTCCATTTTCCATGTTAAATCCACAAATTCCCAAATTTTTTAAATTCTTTGTATGCTACATTTTAATTGTCCTACCTTTTCCTATGAGGTCTTGGGATGTGTGTGTGTGTGTGTGTGTGTGTGTGTGTGTGTGTGTGTGTGTGTGTGTGTGGCACTTCTGTGATTAATTGGGACACCTCCACTGGCTTGGAGACTAATGGACAGAGGCCATCGGTCAACCTGCCATTTTATCCTCATAGGGAAATTACAGGCATAACATGAATATTGTATGTTGTATATTATAAAGGTGTGTGTGTGTACACTGGCTGGTTCTTAATGTTGACTCCAAGGTATAGGAATTTGCTGGTGAGTATGTATGAGGTAGCGATGTGTTTGTTTGTGTGTGTGTGTGTGTGTGTGTGTGTGTGTGTGTGTGTGTGTGTGTGTGTGTGTGTGTGTGTGTTTTGTGTGTGTTTGTGTGTGTGTTTGTTTGTGTGTGTGTGTGTGTGTGTGTGTGTGTGTGTGCGCGCGTGTGCGCACGTGTGTGTGTGTGCGCGTGTGCGCACGTGTGTGTATATGAGTGAGTGTGTGTGTGTGTACACTTCTTTTTTCCCTTCCTTGGGAATTGTGGTCTGGATAATGAAGAACTCATTACCAATTCAACAAGGATTGCACTGAGACAGATAGCTTTATATTGCTCAAGCCTCAAGTGAAGGTCAAACAATAAAATGGTGTATGTATGTGTGTGTGTTTGAGAGAGAGAGAGAGAGAGGGAGAGAAGAGGGTGGAAATCTAAAAATGGATTACCTTAGGTCAGACAATGCTCCATTGTCTCCAACTAGCATATATCAAATCACTTAGAAAAAGGCAGCATTAGTGTATAAAAGAAACGAATGTGTTCGGCAGTGTTTGCCAGGCATGTATCATTGACTGACTGCTCTCATATTGACTTGCCATTCCTGTGTGTCTGCCTTGGTAATTACCAGATTACTTTCCCAGCATCAAACACACGAGCAGGCATGCTTCAGCAGCCTGGTAAACTGTGATTATAGTGACCTCATCTCCAGTGAATGTTCCAAACACACAACATCAGGAATCACCTGCTTCTTGCTAAAACTGCTTCATATACTGCATGAGCTCTTGTGTTTTCCCAAACATGTTGCTTTAGCCTCTTGCATGTGTTTTCCTGTTCAGTCACACCCAAATTGACATTACATCATAATAAGGCTAGTTATGGGGTGTGTTTGTGTTTGAGCAGGAAAAACACCAGAATCCGGACCAATGATCTAAGGTTAAAAAAAGAACAGTGTCAAGGTTTCGGTGTGTCCTATTCTGGGACCACTAGGCATGATAGTGGTGTAGATGGTAACATGTGTTATCATTTTTATCCTTCTATATTTATGAATAAATGTACGAATTTAAGCATTAACATGATATTGTAGCATATAAATTTGATGTAATATTACTGTATAATCATATCTTAGAAGAAATAACCTACATTTTTCTCTTAATTATTTTTAACAAACTGTTCCAACTGGAACCGGGAGGGTCCATCCCCAAAATGCCTTGGTATGCTAAGGCATTAAAAGTTCCTTTTGCTGGAACTAAGGGGCCAAGTCCAATGACTGAAAAAACAACACCACACCTGTTTCAACATGACTGCGCACCAGTGCACAAAGCAAGGTCCATGAAGACATGGATGAGTGAGTTTGGTGTGGAAGAACTTGAATGGCCTGCACATTTGGGATGTGCAATATCAGTGTTTGACCTTACAAATACATTTCTGGAAGAATAAACACATTCCTTAACCTTGTTGAAAGCCTTTCCAGAAAAATTTAAATTGTTATACCTGCAAAGGGTGCGCCAGCATCATATTAAACCCTATGGATTAAGAAATAGGAAGTACTCAAGTTCATATGCATTTGACGGAAAGTGGGCGAATACTTTTGACAATATAGTGTATGTACAGTTTATGTGTATATATTGGCTCAGTCAGTTAAAGTTGTGGGTTACTGATTGGAAAGTCGGCAGTTTGAGCTCCAGTACTGCCAAGTTGCCAATTCTAGATTTCCAATCGAATAGATGGATAGATGTAACCAAGATCAACTTCATCAGAATGATTGTAAGAAAAAAGCATGGAGAAAGAAAGGGAGGGCACATAATAGAAAGTATACCACATCATCTATCAAACATGGTGAAGGTAGTGCTATGACAAGAGCATGTATGGCTGCCAGTGGAACTAGGGCACTGGTATTTATCGATGCTGATATACTGTAAGTAGCAGGATGAATTTTTACAGTGTATTAAGCTTGACTTTATTCTAGGATTCAGTCAAATGCTGTATAAGATATAGGACAGATGCTTCACTGTACAGATGAAAAATGCTGAAAAGAGCAAAAGAACTTCTTAAGGCAAAGAAATATTTTAAAATCACCTAATCTAAACCTAAATGAGCATGTTTTTTTACTTTATGTTTTTTTTTATGACCCGCAAACAAGCAGCAACTGTAGGCGGCTAAAGAGAAGCAGCTCAGGGGAGGATACTCATATTTATATTTATTCTTAGATATAATTATGTCAGGTAACCCATTTTTTTGAGCCTGTGAAACTGGCTGTAATACAGTATAATACATTATAATATATATATTCTATGCACACACTTATCCCACAGACTGATATACTGTACATACTGTAGTATATCAGAGCTACAACCCCAAATATTCCTGCAACAAGACGCAAGACAGCCGCCTAGTTTTAACCATCCACTTTTAATTTCTTTCTAAGCTCCCTACAGCTACTTTTTTTTTTTTTTAATATTAGTCATTTATAATCCACATGTTCAGCACTGTTGGGCTCCTCTCCTTATCTGTTATTACCATATTATATATCTTTGAGTACATAATATTCTCCAAGTGCAGGAATGGAATCTTGCATTAGATTTTGTGGATGTTGGTGTTTGAATCTGTGCTGTCTTCACTTACCCCACCCCCAGGCACACACACACACACACACACACACACACACACACACACACACACACACATACACACAGGTTCCCTAGGGTGGTACTCTTATGGATAGCCCGTTTCTGAGCCAGTTAATTTCTTGTGCAGCAAAATTACTCATTGTACACATATAAAAATTAAGCAGATCTGTGCTGATTTGGCCAAATTTAGAATGCACAAGCCATAAATACGTCTTTGTAACCATGACCATTAGAAACGTAAATGTAAGCTAAATGATGTTAGGAAATGAATTTAGAAACTGAAGCTTCTTCATTATCTGACACATTGCACTCTCAAGCTACATGAAAATAAAAATAAGAATTATTACAGTTTTCATTATAATTCAACATGATTAATTATTGTAGCTGATACAAAAGAAAGCGTATAACACTTTCCCCTATCATTCTTTTGTATCCATGATGATGAAGCAGGCTGAATTCATTATAATTCCTTGATGTCCCACTGTGCTTGTCAGTCCCCCGTGGCGGGTATGCTGACAGAGATAGCATCGCTTTGCCTTCGCTGGGGTCACATAAATGACGGCGTCTTTTGGCACTAGCTCTTGCTGCTGCAGCTTTGAGTGACTGGATGAGATTTTTTGTCTTGTCTAATGAACATCAAAGTGTATTAACCAGTCATGGCTGCTTAGATCTGTGTGTAGTGCGGCTGTATTAACAAAAAAACCTTTTGTCTGGTTGCTGACAGCGAGGCTCTTCACTCAAATGTGGTCTGCACTTTATTCTACCGTGTACACAGCTGTGAATACATTTCTATCCCCTGTATTAGCTTTAGCTTACACATTGTTCTAAAAGCAGCCTTCACAAGCTCAAAGGATTGCCTAGATATGATGTGCATTTCTTTCTTTCTTTTATTTTCTGACCAGATAAGTGCACATTATCGGCTGTATTTGGACTTAAGTTTAAAAAGATATTTACAGTATTTACATGGGGAAACTTCTTGATTTTTAGAACTAGGTTTTAAAAGGTCTTATTTTTTGGCACATCATGCAGATTATTAAAAAAAACTTCAAACCGGTACTAAAGAACCCCGATTATCCAAAGAGATCTTAATCTCGAGCTTTAATTTGTGCGTAGTTCATGGCCATGGTGGCATGGTGATAAAAAACATGAAAGGGGGAAATATACTGTAGTAACCACACCAGAATTTTGGCCCCTTTTCCTCTCATTCAGCACGCATGGCTTCTTTTGGACGAATGTCCATAGACACACTCGGCTTACTGTGAATGAGAACAAGCGTGGAACGATCATTCTAATCGTTTTGTCCTCATAAACCAATGTCTTGTTGCAGATTCTAAACTACATGTCCACTAGTTACAATCCACTGAATATTCAACCCAGTTGTGAATTCAAACAAACTTCTATAACTTCTATTGTAATCAAAGGCAATTCATCTACCAGTGGCATAAATTCAGTACAAGTCCTCTCCATGCCAGCAGAGGCTATAGGCACCAGTGTGTCCTCTGTTCATTTCCTGTGCTTGGACTCTTTAAGATGCTCATGAAGTCTTTCACATCAGAATTTTGGCCCCTTTTCAGCTCACTCAGCATTCATGGCTTCTATTGGGCGAATGTCCATAGACTCAGCTCATGACGTTTGCAGGTTTATTCTTAAGTTGGCAGCACTGTGGCCTTGCACTTCCATGGTCGAGGGTTTGATTCCCATTTCAGGGTATGCATGCATGGGATTCGCATGTTCTCCTCGTGCTTGGTGGATTTCCTCTGGGTACTCTGGTTTCCTCCCACAGTCATCCTGACCCTGTACAGGATAAGCAGTATAGAAGATGAATGCATGGAAATATTTTTTAGTCTGTCACTGTGGACTGTTTATTTTTTACTTTCGTCATTACCCTTTCCTGTCTATTTGTCTTTGATTTATCATTATTACATTAAGTTACACTACCTTCATTAGGTATCATCAAGTTTGGAAACTGCTAGAAGTACCTTCACCTCACAAACAGTCTCACGATGCCAGTGGCTGATCCTCATCTCATGCTGTGGTTCCTACCATTATCCTGATGCTCTTCTTGCCACACATCCTTTGCTCCTGCTGGTCTCGCACTCTAAAGATTTGGATTTGCTTCTTACCTGGATGTGTAGAGTTATTAGTAAGAATAATTTCTGTTGCTTTTCTAAGCAAACCTCTTTACTCTTTTATCTCTGTATAACCTCACGATCTGGTCTTAGCCTGAAGAGGATGCATTCTCTTTGGAGTCTGGTTTATCTAAAGGTATTTTTTCCCTTATATTTTTCTTTTTTTTTTTTCTCATCGTCTGTGTGCAAATTCTGTGCAACCTCTGTGTTGCTCATTAGGCTTCAGAGGATAAGTTTGTATCGAGATTTCTGTAAAGCTGCCTTGTGAGCTTGTCTGTTGTTGTTATTTCCCTCAGATTGCAGATATTTATCCAGATAATGTGATTTAATCAGTTCTCAAAATGCACACTTGTATACAGACACTATACATTTTAGGCCAATCTAAGAATTTCAAAAATGTTATGTAAGTTAACAAAACACTTTCATTAAATCATGCTTTCAAGAGACATGAACCCACACACACACACACACACACACACACACACACACACACACACACACACACACACACACACACAGTATTATCTTCTCCACACCTCTCCTTCCACTACCAAGGAACCCCTGAGGCGTTGCACCTTCAGTGTGAAACAGATCAGCTGAACTCTCTGTTCTCATCAGCGTATGCAGCTCCAGATCAGAGATAAATGACTCCTTTGTGCTTTGTGCAAATGGCACCGCAGTTATTTTGTAAGGGGCCTGGAATCATGTTTCGTACAGTAGAGGTGTGGCTGCTGCTTTGTCCTCTCCCTTCCTCTACTTATTTCATGCCTTCTTTGTGTAAGAGGCAAGACTGATCAGTCTGTGACAAGGACATATACAAGAATCCAGGTCGGGATAGAAAATAGGATAGATAAAATAGAATCAGCATTCTCAAATTAAAACTTGGCTGAGCCAGGAAATTAAATACTTAGAAAGGAAGCGTTAATTCCTGTGCAAAATATATTGTTCGCTAAAAAAAGGAACCAGAAAAAGAAAGTTTCAACTGTTTGGCTATGTGTGTTTAACACGTAGCCAAACAGTTGAACAACAGTTTGACTGCAAAATGAGATGAACACCAATTTTGGGAAATTATTTTGTTGAAAAACACAATATATTTTTCTTTTCTTTCTTACTTTCACCAGAATTTTGGAGCCATAATGTCTGCATTCAGTATTGCTGCATTTATGAAAGAAAAGGCAACCGAGAAATGCATTTTAGAAATTTACGTGTATACATTTCAGATTTTTGCCTCCATATTTGGACACATTACTCAGACTTTCTTAAGTCCAGTTTCTCTGTAACTTTTCCACCCCTGCTAATTACTATAGTAACGCTGCATTATATTGTTTTTAAAGCATTATGGCCAGTGGCGGCCAATCAATAAGGGGGGCTGGGGCGTCGTCCTCTTAAAATTAGGCAGAGAAGAATGCTACTTTAACATGTAATTATTTAACATAATTATTTATTTTAATAATGAAATAAAGTCATTTAGTCACAATAGTCAGCTGTATTGATTAATATAATTTATTTACAATAAAAAACTGTATTACATTCATTTATGTTCGTGTTTGCAGGGCGCCGGACAACCGAGTGTCTATGTAGGCACGTACATTTTTCAAAAACGTGATTTGAGGCTGAGCTCTAATTGGATTATTTCAAATCATCCTTATGCTGCAGCACTGTGCGCTGTGAACCCTCCCACTTTTATTCTTAGTGAATAAATATTGTTTTTAAATATTTGGGCTCATATGATTGGAATATTCTCAACGGGTCTTATTAACGGTCAGCAGATTGTTAGTTAATCTATTGAATAGTGAGTGACGGGGAAGACAGCTAAATATGAGAGAAAATTCTGTAATTTCTTTGCTAAAATACCCCTTTGCAAGGCGATCGGACGAAGAAAGAAAAAAAGTTAAAGTGCTTGGACCAGATCGACCTGATCTTCTAATTAAGCAGCAGTCAAGTGATTGCGGCCGAGCTTACATTCTGTGCTTTTCCAGAAAGCACCTTGTTATGGATTTTTACAGACGATTATTAAAAGTTTCATTTAAATTTTGTTTCATTTTTTTTCCACCAGGTTTTTAGCATGTATATCTACTTAGTGACCAGTGTTGGGTTGGTATTACCTAACGAGTAATCAAAGGCATTAGGTTCGCCCTTTAAGTACTCAGTTATTTAGTTACTTTTTCAAAAATGTAATCCGTTATTCAGACAATTTATGCAATCCTTTGATAGCAGTCATTCACAATCTCTTATTGTGTGTGTGTGTGTGTGTGTGTGTGTGTGTCTGTGTGTGAAAGTTGTCCTACATGCACCGCCCCAGATAACCCGCCCTGCTGTTATACCCCTACTGTATCTCACCTACTGTTTGACTATGCGACGAACGGCGCCCGGAAAGATGGAAACCTAATCACAGCGTCAAAACTCGCAGTGAATCATGATCAGCCACTTACGGCCATCGTGCAAAACAGATTATGGGCCAAACTTCGCGATGGTGGTAAGATTATTAAGATCTTGACTAAAACAACATGCATGAGGAATCACAAAGGAGTTTTCATTTTCTGCAATGGAAAAGTACTTTAACTAGTTACTTTTATCAGAAAGTAATGCAGTAATGTAACTGATTACTTTTTAAAGATTTACTTTAAAAAGTAATGCCCCCCAACACTGTCGGTGACCGTAAGACCGATATTTAGATTTTTTTTTTATTTAAGATTTTTGTTATACATCAGGTCTTTCTGCTCAGAATAGTAAACACAGTAAACATAAAAGTTGCATTCGACATTAGCCAGCAAAACCCCTTAATTCTATCATACGTCTGTGCTGATGGGATGATGTGCTGAAGATGTGGTTACTCATGTATCACTGAAGTTTAAATAATTTAGTTCCAGTGCACACAAAATTTAGGGGGTGTTCACTCTGTGCCATGGCTGTCAGCAATAAGCTCAATACATTTACAGTGTGGGCAAGAAAGAAATTATCCCCAGCCTCAATTCGACCATTCTGTATATTTTTATTTATGGCCATTGGGGCTGCTGATGTATTCAGTTCCACAAAAAAAATCATTATTTATTAATTGTGAGTACGAAATGTGTAAATAAATTGTGAGATACTGTATGTGGATGAAAAAAAGAAATGACCATTATATATTTTTCCTTGGGGAATTTGGCAATTGTTATTAATTTCACTTACACTTAGTGAAAACTATATGTGCTTGATGGCCTCTTCACAAGATCTTGGATTTTACTGTACATACGTTGTGGTTTCTCTACAGATGAATGTAGATAATTTTGTGGCTCAGGCCTGGTGCACAGTTCATGATCAAAATCCTCCCACTTCCACACCTTCCAATCCAAACCATCCTTAAGTATGTTTCATTATGATAGCTGCTGAGTAACTGCATGAACAAATTAATTTCCTTTTTCTATCGCACAAATGTTTTTTTTTTCATGTGTGTGTGTGTGTGTGTGTGGGGGGGGGGGGAATCCGGGACTAGTTATTACAAGCTATTAGTATTCAGTGTTAATACATAGGGTTAAAATAAGACTAGCGAAAGTGGCAGAGTGTTAACAATATACATCACACAGTGGAAATAAGGTAGTAAGATTGATGTATAGATGTTTATGCACTTGCACCCGCATACACACAGAAAATCACACTAAACATATTACCTCATCAGCATACTATATAGCAATACCAATGCTATCATTTATCAGACAGTGACACATTAAGATACAGCACTCTAGGATGTATGCTCTTGTGTGTGTTGCTCCTCATGATGTATGGTTCTTATCATCTGTTGTACATTAAGCATATGATAGATTCCTTTAACACACTGTCAAGTCAAAAGATTTACAGGTATGTGTGAGTGTGTGTATGAGAGTGTGTGTGTGTCTTTATCTGATGTAGCAGTCCTGAATCTCAGGGATTACACTGTGTAACACCTGCAAATATCACTCATGCATGAAAAATGGGGATCCTTGTTCTGTCGCTTTCATTTTGTTCTTTCTCTTTCAGTATTGCCATCAGTCTTCTGTAAATCTCTCTTTTCTCTTTCCTTTCTCGCTCTATCCTGCTTCTCTCTCCTTATATATCTAAGACTTATATTTTCATTCTCTTTCACTTTCTCCATTTGTCACTGCTTCTGTCTTTATCATTCTCTCTCTCTCTCTCTCTCTCTCTCTCTCAGGCGTCAAAGTTGATTGGATTTACACCAAAATATTCTGGCAACAAGAACTTGTGGCATGGGGCAGGTGTTGTTCTGAACAACTTATCTTTAATGTCCACTATTCAAATAAGACATACTGTACACTGATCAACCATAACATTAAAACACGAAAAATTATGCCCAGTATTATGTACATTGAGTCATTGGAGTGGCTCGACAACTAAGGGCAAGACCTTAGCACTGGGGTTTTAACACTAGAAGCGCCGAGCAGCGGTCATTTGACCACAAGGGGGGGGGAAAATACTTCACATCAGTATCGCACCAGTAAAAGCCAGCATAAAGCTATTTTGCTCTTATGTACGTGAAATTGCTGACAGTTGCGCAGCGGTGTGACGTTTCCTGCCTTTTCCAACCTGCGATTCTCATTTCTCTCAGCAGATGACGCAAGGGATCGCGCATACTATCTACTGTATGCGTCATTCAGTGCGTATATGAAACTATCTCAGGTTTCATTCCATATATGCAGTTTATATATATGCTTCCGTGAAATATCGACAATTCGCCATTCATTCCCGCATTGATAATCAGCAATATTTTATAAGGAGATTTAGGGATTTAGCTCTACTTAATTTTATAACGTTTTAAGAAAATTAATTAGTTCGTTCATTCTATTTGAAGCTTCTGAACTTCTCGGATGTTTTTTTAGTGTGACAGTGCTTTAGATTAGTTCTGAACTCGCTTCCGTGAAATTATCGCTAAAACAATGTAATGACCCCTCCTGAGGATATAAAGATTTATTATTGTGTTTGAATAAATCAGATCGCTGCTGCTTATCGAAATGGTGGCGCCGTGGGATGTGCCTGCCGTGTGGAAGATCCGGGTTCGATTCCCAGCCAGTGATCAACAACAAATTGGGTTTCTAAATTAAGTTGAAATTTAAATTATTGTGTCCTATTTATATGATGTCGTCCTCGATAATGATTATAATAAATATAGAAATAATTTTTCAAGTTAAAATTTTTCACGCTCCAGCGATATGTAATGACTGATAATTTTTCATTCCCTTTTCCGCTAAAGTGAAGATCCGTTGTTCACTAGTTCCCTACAGCGCTACAGTTCGCTACTACTTGTGTGTGTACGGAGAATTTGTGTATATGTGCGCATTTCATATGTATTTGTTTGAGCAGTTAGTAGTATATATGTATGTGTGACTGTTTCATGTATGTGTATGCAAGTGTTTCATGTGGGTGTGCATGGGTGAAGTTTGATTTAAGCCCTATACGGCGCCTCATAGAATTTCAGGTAACAAAAGATCGCGTTCAGATAATGCGACGGTGGGGGGGGGGCACGCGTTCAGATCATGCGACGGAGGGGGGGGGGGGGGGGGGGGGGCGCGTGCAAGCCTTTCCCTAGATAGGGCTTTAGTAGGGAACCCCCAGCCCCTGCACTTAGCACTCTGTTCACATACTAGTTTTCGGTCATCAACTTGCACTTCCAGCAGACCTCATTGTCCTGTTGTCTAGAGAATGAAGCTTATTGAACATGGTCATTTTTAAACGCCTTTACTGTATGTAAATAAATAAATGAATAAATAAATAGCTTGAATGGAGAAACTACATTCCTTAAAAACCATGATTGTAACATATAAGTACATATCAGAAATAAAAATACTTATGTTTTAATTTAGTCCAATGAACACAAAAATATGACAGTGGTCATCTCTAAGCTTTTATTTTTTATTGATCATATGATTTGTTTTCTTTTTGTGGCATTAGATTTCAGTCTGTCCACGCTGTAAGGTGTAAATGTGTAAATTTAACTAAGTTAAGGAAGCATGTTCTGAAACAAAATGCAATAATGCAGATCAAACATAATACATCTGTCCATAAATAAAAAGGAATATTTAGACCTTTATGCAAACTATATTTCACTTAAATACACAGATTAAAATGAAAGAATACGAGGAAAGAATGGTGATGTGGACAAATGGAAGGAGGAAGGAAATCAGGAGACATCAGTTTTCATAATTTTACAAAATCTGAATATATTCAGTAAATGTATGAATTATACTCAAAGTATTAAATCCAACTATGAAGCCTGATTTAATTGGTACCATATAACTTTTTGTTTTCTATTTATTTTATGTTTTGCTGGCGAAATACATTTCAGGCAGAGACGTCTGCTTGGTCTTGTTATTTTAAAACCCCCAATACAGCCAATTCCCCCATCAGCAAAACCGGTTTGATAACTTCACACCTATCGTGAATGAAAGCATTACAATAACTTGGGGGGAGGGTGTTTGGCTCGGAGCGCGCTGTCGCGTTGTATTCAGAGAATAGACTATATATTTGTTTGTTGCATTTCAGGGGGAGTATGTCTGCAGTTTTATCGATAAATCTGCTCATATCTGCGAGTGCGTTTATCAGCCTTTTCATCAACGGCATTCACTTTCACTTTGCAAAAGGGAGTGTTTATTGTTTACTGTATATTTAAAGTGCATACACACACTCATCATGAAAGATCCTTTTTTACCTGAAATTTACCTGAAACTCTATGAGGCGCCGTATACAGCTTAAACTTGACTCATGCACACACACATGAAACACTTGCATACACATATATGAAACAGTCACACATACATATATACTACTAACTGCTACATATGAAATGCGCATATATACACAAATTCTCCGTACACACACAGCTGCACAGAGTAGCGAACTGTAGCGCTGTAGGGAACTAGTGAACAACTATATTCATTATAATCATTATCGAGGACACAATAATTTAAATTTCAACTTAATTTAGAAACCCAATTTGTTGTTGATCACTGGCTGGGAATCGAACCCGGGTCTTCCACACGGTAGGCGAAACACATACCACGGAGCCACCATTTCGATAAGCAACAGCAATAGGTATCCGAGGTACTTATGTTACCATAACGGAAAAGTGAAGTTGTTCAGTTGTGGTAGATCTGATTTATTCAAACACAATAATAAAGCTTTATATCCTCAGGAGGGGTCATTACTTTGTTTTAGCGATGTTTAGGTGCTTATGTTACCATAACGGAAAAGTGAAGTTGTCCAGCTGTTTAGTGTCACCATGCAGATCTTACACCCCGTGTAGTTACTGTACCGAAATCTTTGGTTTAGTTCTGAGTGGCCACACATCACTTCCACATTTCCGAATAGGCGCGTGGTCCATTGCCTTGCAACACCGAATGAAACGAGGCATAATCGTGGTGTTTACTTCGGTTTGACATAGCATAGTTTATTATCTGCTGTGGTAGATCTGATTAATTCAAACACAATAATAAAGCTTTATATCCTCAGGAGGGCTCATTACATTATTTTAGCGATAATTTCACGGAAGTGAGTTCAGAACTAATCTAAAGCACTGTCACACTAAAAAAACATCCGAGAAGTTCAGAAGCTTCAAATAGAATGAACGAACTAATTAATTTATAATTATAAACTAGTTAATTTAACGTTATAAAATTAAGTAGAGACTTAGTGACTCCTCTTAGAGACTCTGTAGTACTTTTTTTGTCAGTTGAATATGAAAAAAAAATACTGCTGATTATCAACGCGGGAATGAATGGCGCATTGCCCAAGTGCAAGTTGATCTTGGAGCTAAACTATTTGCTTTGTGTGAAAGCGCTATCTAGCGATCATTGTGTGTCAGCAACAGCTTCCCATTCAAAACAATAGGCGGTCAAATGACCGCTGAACCGTATTATAAGTAGGTCACACTGGCGCGGCACTTCTAGTGTTAACAGCAGATCCTTGGGGTGTTGCGTTGGAGCCTCCATTGATTGTACTTGTTTGTTCGGCACATTCAATGCATGGTCGTTCAGACTGAGAATCTGGAGATCAGATTGGAAACCTTGAACTATTAAGACTCGTACGCACCAGGCTATGATGCCCTGGGTGTTCTGGTGCCTTTATACCAGCGCCAGCATGGACTTTTTTCTGAAATTTGTGATACATTGGCTGTTTTATGGGATCGGACCAGACAAACTGCCCTTTGGTCCACACAGGCATACAGTAAATGAGTTGTGGGTGCCTATGATATGGGGAAATTCGCTTTGATATACGAGTGTTTTGATATACAAGTTTGATATACAAACTACCAGAACGAATTATGCTCCAAGGTTTTGACTGTACATCAATATGCAGTTGGTCCCCTTTTTGCAGCTATAACAGCTTTCATTTTTTTGGAAGATTATTATACATTCTATAGCATTCTGAGCATTTATGAGGTCAGGCACTGATGCTGGACAAGAAGGCATGGCTCGCAATCTCCGTTCCAGTTCATCTCAAAGGTGCTCTTTGGGGTTGAGGTCAGGGCTCTGTGTGGGCCAGTCATGTTCTTCCATACCAAAGTCATCAAACCATGACTTTATAGTCCTTGGTTTGTCCACTGGGGCCCAGTCACGTTGGAATAGAGAAGGGCATTCCCCAAACTGTTGCCACAAAGATGAAAGCATAGCATTGTCCAAGAAATCTCAGCATGCTGAAGCATTAAGTTTGGCCTTCACAGAAGATAAAGGGCCTGGTTGAAACACCTGAATTCAGTAATTAACAGGTTTGGTCAAATTCTTTTATCTATACAGTGTAACTGATAACCAATGTTTTTAAATTCACATTGTGGTATTAATGTCGCAGTGGATCTGCATAGAATCATTGACTGAGCATGTGAATATTAACTTTTGATTATTAAAAACAGACTTTCATCTTCTCCCAGTCTTTAAACTGTTTTTTATTTAAAACGGACAACCTGCATTCTCATTGGTTTGCATTCTATGTTTTTTCTACGGCACAGCATTCCAGAAACTTTCCCACAACAAAACTGCAATTGATTTTTTCTTTTTTTTTATTTTTATTCTATTTTACATGGATTTCATACAGCATTAAAAAAAACACAGTAGAGTCGTCGGATTACAAAAAATGTCCAAGGCATCTCGTTTTAAAATCATGTTATAGTATAGTATTATTGGTTGTGGTTGTGATTGGTTGGAATTGCCTACATCAGCAGCACTGACAGCAGAGCATCTACGAATCAGTTTTATATTAATGCACTCATTCTAATATTCACTGTCTTCTCTGTCTGATTGAAAATGGAAAGTCTTTCCCTTTCCATTTTTTTCCTTCTTCTATCATTGACTGTGTGTTTCTCTGTTCCCACAGGGCATGTCATCCCCTCCTTCTCTCCTCCCCCTGTGAGACAAGGTTCAGGACTATCCATTGAAGGAGCAGCATTCAGTACAGACTCATCCCTACTCCTGCTCTTTCTTTCTCTCTCCCCCATGCTGCTGTCTCTCCTGTACTTCACATAAAAGCCCTAAGGACACAGCTGAGGACTGAAGTATGCACTTGCACTGGACACTTAGATGTCTACATGTTGATCCAACCCACTTTGTCACGTGTAACCGCTCTCTACACTAAACCCTGTGGAGAAAGTGCCTTGTTTTTGACTTAGTTTGTGTTACGAGTTACATTTTTGCACATGAGCTTGGGTGCTGTTTCCTGCTTTGTAGAATCTGAGTGGCAGCTTATATTCAACCACAAAATTATTGGCACCCTTCAAGGCAAAAATAATTACTTAAAATTTTATGCCTAAATCATCACACACCCAGAGCTGTTGAGGTACTTTCAAAGCTCTGGGTGTGATATACTGTATAACAGTGTTGCTGACTTCTCTATTGTGACTGATTAATTTTGTATAACGGCTTTTTGGCATATCACAGCTTTATATTGATTCACTCATTCTTAATATGTTATAATTTTTTTTTATAGTAATAGCTTACATGTTATGGTGGACTGCCACCCATAAAAGGATAAAATACAAACACATATTTGTTGATATCTTTTCTATGATTAAAAAAAACTAAAGTTTCTAATATTTTAATGACAGATAAGTTTACATTTTGCAGTTTTTGGATAATATATTTTTGCATTATTAACTCAAAAAAGAAAACAACAACAACACTAGAATACAGGTGAGGTAACAGCTCCTATAACATAAGTGATATCAGGAACTAACTTGTTTCATGGCCGTTGCACAATAATACATGTACCTAGAAATGAAAAACTGCATCATATTTTCTTTGGCAAATTGGTGAAATTACTTTTGGATGTATTTGTAGGGAAATTGTCAGCATCATGGTGGAAACAGAACAGTAACTTAAAACGGTTGTAGCTCCTTTTTTAAGTTTAAAGCAGGAGTTAGTGAACATGATTCAATAATAATGCTCCAGTTTCATTTGTGCAGTTTAAACTCACTCATTCTGATATTATTAAAAAAATTTAATAAATGTCGAATGGCTGGGCTACAGTGGGTGATGTCTTTCGAGTTGAATGTGTGACGATTTAGGCAGGCGTCTAGCATGAATTCTTTACATGTTAGATAAATTGAATTGATTGTTCAGAGATTAAAGTAAAGAAGCTAAGTTCAGACTCAAACATGTGTTCGACATTACATTTCGGGTAAGTGGAAACATTGAGAAATATTTTTATATAAGTTTTACTGAAACCAGTTGTTGAAACAAAATTGCTGCTGTTCAAATTAGAACAACTGCACCTCATACTATTGTTGCAGTCATGTGGAAAGGTGTTTGTTGCTGTGTATGTGTATAAGTTTGCTAATGTTTATGAAGTCCACATACAGTACGTAATGAGAGAAATAGTAATATTTTAGATCTATTTAAATTAACTTTTAGTGTAATACTGGAATTTTAGGTAACATAAATTAGTATATTAGTGTGGAAATGTATGCAAAAGGGAAGTACAGCAGTCTGGGTTGTATATGGTGTAAGTAACCAATAGCATATTGGCTACAGCATGACATTGATATGACAAAAAGATGTTATGAACAGCTCAATCATGTGTAAATCTGTCAGTAAAATAGTGTCTGATTTAAGGAATATACTGTACACTCTCCTTGTTTTTACCCTAATATTTACACACATGTACAACTTGTTTATTCAATTTCACATTTTGATACGTTTTTAAAATTTGATTTTAAAACAGACACTGGATTGTATCAGATTCCCAGGAATAACAGAGGTAACCAAAATGTCAAAACTGCCTTTTATTCATAAATAACACATATCTGTCAACTGTATGCATCTTTTTCATTTCAGAAACTGGCTAATTTATTGTAATCTGAGCCTCCTGACACTTTATCACTAATGCTGATGAATTAATTAAGGAAGGTCCTGTTGCTAAATTATTAGAAAAACAATGTTAATGTCAGTAGATGCATCATAGTGGTACATAATAAAGCCTTATGTATGATTTTACCTCAATCTATGATTCCTTTCTAACGCTGATGTTAAGGAATGTATACACAGTGAAGTACACAAATCAACAAACAAAAAATATAATTACTACTAATACTACTAATATAAGCAATCTGAATAATGAGTAACTTTCCAATGTATGTATGTAATTTGCAAGATTTTCTCATTGCTATATAAATTGCTGATCATAAGATGAAATAAAGCTTCATTAAGCACTACCTAACCTACTGAGCAAAAATCTATCATTCATTCATCATTAGTAAGAGAGTTATCCTGGTGAAGACAGTAGTCAGTCTGGAGCCTATCCCAGGAACAGTGGGCATAAGGTGGGAATATGCCCTGGATAGGACACCAGTCCCTCACAGGAAATCACACACATTCACACCTAGAGATAATTTAAGCCAGTTCACCTATCGACATGACAATTCAGCTTTCTGTCTATGTCGTGTTTCACATTTTGCCTCGGTGTCTGTGCTGGTTTTTCAGGACTCCCAAAACACGCTTTTAGGTGAACTGGAGACTCTAAATTGCTCCAAGTGTGAATGGGTATGTGGTGCCCTGTGATTAATGCCTTCATATTCCTGCCTTATGCCAAGTGTTCCTAGGCTCAATAGCTCAAGAAGTGATAACAGAGAATAACCAAATATTATATTATTAAATCATGTCAGACGGCACGGTGGTGTAGTGGCTAGCACTGTCGCCTTGCACCTCCAGGGTCCGGGTTCGATTCCCGTCTCTATGTGCATGGAGTTTGCATGTTCTCCCCGTGCTTGGTGGGTTTTCTCCCACAGTCCAAAAATGTCCTGTTTAGGCTAATTGGTGTTCCCAAATTGCCCGTGGTGTGTGTATGTGTGTGCCCTGTGATGGATTGGCACCCTGTCTACGGTGTACCCTGCCTAGTGCCTTAAGTTTCCTGGGATAGTCTCCAGGTCCCTGCGACCCTGAATACAGAATAAAGCGGTATATTAGTGAGTGAGTAAATCATGTCACTTTTGAAAACATAGTCATGAATAGATCATGGTTGTAACAACTGAAGGCAGGAAGTATCAGAAAAGTTTTGAAATGAGATGTAAAAGTTGTATCGTTATCTTATCAGCAGGAGGCTGGATGATTGTCATCTTTTTCATCATTAACATCACATATTTAAACTGTTGGCGGCCCTTCTCTATCACCCCTGGTGCAGTAAGAAACACAGTGGCCAGGGGGCACACTACCAACGTGCATTGTGTACGTGTAAGATATCTCAACGAGGTTGCCAGGTTTGAGCAGCTGCTTAAACGTTCAGCTTTATCCAAAAATGACCATATTTGCATTAGATATGCATCAGTAATACACATGGTTGACATGGGATATGGTGTCTCAGTTGTAAAGGACATCAGTTAATTATCTCCAGATTGCTGGTTCAAAACCCTGGACCGCAAGAGAGCGGTTGCTGGTCAACAGCAAACCGTACCTACAACTGCTTAGTTCAATTACATTAAACCATCTGGAAAATAAGAAAAGTAACTCTTCTAGTTATTAATAGACTTAAGTTTGAATTCATCCTTTTTTAACATGGCACTGCATCACAGATGTAAGTGCTCTGCCTCATAGCACCAGGTTCCTCGGGTCATTTTTGTCAACTGGCAGTTTCTGTCCATGCTTTTCCTATATGGGTTCTCTGTTTATCGCACAGCTCCCAAAAACATGACACTATTTGTATTGGCTTATGCTTTAGATATCCTCCCAAGAGTTTCTGTGCATCTGCTCTTAGCATTCCAATAAATTCATACTTCTTTAACTTATTCCATAAAAGAGGGGGAAAAACTATAATTGTCTACTAGAGACATTTTCTGAAAATTAATAAAATTACCTGTTATGAATGAATGAATAAGTTACTCAGTAAACCTCCCCAGGATATTTTAATCTAAAATAATACAATAAAAACGAATAGATTGCCCTGGTCAGCACGTGGCAAATGAATAATTGTTAACATCAGATATGAATAATAATAATAATAATAATAATAATAATAATAATAATTAGGCTTTTCGATATCTGTTCTTTAAAAATAACTGAAGACTCCATGAATCAAAACATCCTTTGACCTGACACGGTGTTTCAAGCGTCTGAGAAACAAACCGCATAATCTGGCAACCCGCATCTGTAGAATGCCGAGACGCACGGAGCGGTTTGGGACCGCGGCAGTGCCTTCTGTACCGCTCATCGGATGTCTCGCCTGCTTTTATCCTTCCTTACATTTTATTTCATCTTGTTTCATGGACACTTTTGAAAAGACATGAATGCAAGCTATGGCAACGCACCGGACTGATTAATAAAGAATCAGAAGGACGGATCTTTACTTCGGTTCGGACGGACAGAAACACCGGATGCTTCCTCGCTCTTCTTTTCTTTAAGATTGAGTCTGACAGACAGAACGACAGACACAGACAGACAGACCGTGTCCCTGTGTGAGAAATGGCTCTCGCGCTCACTATCCTCCCGGTTTTCTGTATGCTCGCGTCGTGCGCGCGCGCGGACGCCAACAACGCGGGCGGCAAAGCGCGCAGCTGCTCGGACGCGCGGCGCTTCTACAGCGGCAAAGGCTTCACGCTCAACGGAGTCCCGCACGCAGAGATATCCGGTAAGAACCACGGAGCCTGTGGTGGGAATGCTGGTGGTCTCACAGCGGGTGGACTGTGTCTCTAAACGCGCGTTAATGAAACCTGTCTTATGTGTATCAGCACCGGCGGGTCGCGTGCTCGCAGGTCACCATGGCGACATCCTGGCCGCATACTACCTTATTAAATGGTATCGCAGAGTAGTGCGGGACTAAACTATAGACTAACCTGTGATTATTGCCATGAGTGACGTACTATTGAACCTGATAATAGTAGTAATAATAATGATGATCTGTGATTTGACGCAAATCCCCTGCTTTTTCCGTTTACCGAATTTAAAGCTGTTTGATTTGGTGATGAACAGGTTCACGTGTTTGACAAGCTATTGTAATACTGTGATGGGTTGCCAGATTATATCTCCCCTGTGTTTCCACCCAGTCTCCTTTCATAAATACCACAAAGCACTTTAATCCAAGCTCTTACACTGGGATATGATTATAATAGAAGGCATTTCTCCTCACACTGACTCCACATATCCCACAATGATTAAATTTCATTATGAGTATTTTGTACCACAATTACTGGATATACCTCAGTAGACATACATTGACAGTAGACATACAGAAGAAATAAGGTGTAGTTCCGCATGAGTAATCATACAGTATAAAGAACAGCACAGTCTGAAAGTTATGTGATCTGGCAACCCAGCCTCAAGTTCAGCATGTGTAGCCCATGCAGGGTCCCAAACAAAGACAAGCAGAGCACAATGCACCAGCATACAGGCATTCCGAGACCCCCACCTGAGTCCAGTCGTTTCCTGTATGTGGGATTTTAATGCACGCTAATAATAATAATAATAATAATAATAATAATAATAACAATTGCACTAATAGTAATTAAGGACATTTAATTTAGGCTTTAATTAAGACAAAGCCAGTCTAATTTACCCTGGTGAAAATCATTGTGGAAAAAACCCCAAAAGAGACTGATTTCTGTTGATAATGAGCTCCACCCTGGGAAGACAGCAGCTTTTGCATTCCACCTGTGTTATGAAAAGGTGTTGCTTTTAATTTGCGATGATTATGATTTTATCCTGTTCACAGTTGTTTAAAAAAAAAAAAAAAAGAATCTGTTCAGAATAGAATCAAGCTGTGTGAAGTCAAACATGTTAGTGAGACAGTGAGACAAGATATGAGGTGATGAGCTCCTTGTTTTGACAGTATGTGTGTTTGTGTTGGGAGTCCAAGAGGAGTTTTGGCATGTGCTGCTGCAGTGCCTGTCTGCTCATGTTCTACAATTGCTGAATCCCACAGATCACTTGTGTTTAGACCACTGTCAATCATAACACCAGAGTCGATGGGTGATGACACTGATATCAGGAAATGAACGTAGATTGTACAAGGCTATAAAATTGCTCGCCATAAATATAATGGACAGCAGTATATAAGGTATTTTACACAAACCAGCTGTTTTCACTTGTCTTTAAGGCAGTGAGTTGGATTCTTCTACCGATATATGAAAATAAATGATCACAGATGTGCATGCCTGCACGTGCATACACAGATACATAGACAAACATACACACACACACACACACACACACACGAACACCTGAGTGTCAGTATCTGATTTTTGGACTTGGATTTTTGGTGCTGTTCTGGGGTGTAAAAATGCTCAACCCAATTGTGTTGTGATTCGAGTACATTGATTTTGTGATGTTTAAATCAATTATAATTGATTGTAATATGATTCAACAATGTATGCCCTCATTTGTTTGGACTAAAATCTAATTCTCAGGTATAAAAACCTCTAAATATAGATACCCACTACCTCAGTGCTTTGTTTCCAAGATTCCAAAATATTATTTCACAAAAGTTTACATTAATGACTATAGATTATTTAATTAATGAGCTACTTAAGCATTTGTGTTAATTATATTAAAATATATAATAAAATAGAATAAAAAAGGCAATTATTTCAGATATGCCAAAATAATAAAATACAGTTGAATCAGGACATTATTGGGATTTTTAAAACATGACAGTTCAGTATTTGGTAAATAAACAAATAAATATGCAGAAATGTAAATCAACTGGCATTGTAGCTAAAATAGATGAAATTGTAATCAGTAATTGGGAAAAAAATCTTTTGTAAATTTGTTTATTTGATAATGATGATGATTTCATGATGCGATTAATGCTTTCCCACAGGAAAAATAATCCCAAAAAATTCCCTGAGGACATTTTCACAGGACTTTTACAGCTAACTAACATAACCCAATTTTACCTTTCTCTTAATATTTTTAGCTTTTTTGTATGTCTTCAAGTATCTTTGAAATGTCAGTCTTCCCCTTGCCCTAATGGTTATATTATGGCGCCCTTTCCTCATGTCCTCAGCAGGATCTGCGTTAAGCGGACAAGGCAGATAGCCTGATGGCCTGGTGGAGATTTTCAAGGTCACCGTGTCCGTTTCAATGACACCACACAGAGTGGGGAAACCGAGTCAAGCGTGTCCCCTTGCCACCCGCCCGTGCCTAAACCGTGCAGGACCGTCGTCATGTTTTATTCATTCACTAAACAAGGCACAAGCATCTGCAGTGCAAATCCGGCAGTGTTTAGCTCTTTCTGTCTTTTTTTCCTTCTATTTATGCTAGCTGTAATTTATGCAAATTACAGTTTGCAAGCTTCTGCATGTGGCTGGTATTCACTGCTGTTAAAGACTCACATTTGGGCAAATGTATCATTCATGTGCACATTGCACGTTGTATGTGCATTTTTGTTTATATGTATGTGCGAGTTAAGGTGGAATGGTATTTACAATTGTTCTCTGATATCATTTCACTGCTTGCATTACTTAATGGTGTCTGGTTGCAGCTTCTCCAAAGAGCAATGCGAAGTAACAAAGTATATTACAGGAGCAATAAGAGGATTAAATTGCACCAAATAATTAGCTTGAGCAAACTGTTAAAATCATTTTTACAGGAGGTTTGTTAAGAGAATTGCTCTTAGCGTTTAGCTGCTCAGATTGGGAATATGAATAATTAATATATTATGCAGCAGTAAGACAATAGTTATCAAAGTCTGCAAGACTTTGTAAGTGAATTTCTCTGTGCTGCACATTTTGGTGTTTCCACACACACTCGTTAATGGAACAGTTAACAGTAACACTTTACCTCGGATAAAGTCAATCGTCCTTAATATGTTGAACACTTGGTTCTATAGTCAGGGGAATGTAGCTAACACTATAAGGAGAGATTACAGCTTCCATTTTATCATCATTCAAACTACAGTACATGTCTAAATCATATAAATCATTGCATATGCCTCAAGAGACAGTAGTTGCCTCAGTAAAGCTATTTTCACATAGGGAAACTATAAAACAATCACACTTTCCGATATGGAGCAAATATTATTCAAAATTATATGAAAGAGTAAATGATTTATTCAGTATTGTTCAGATGCACATTTAGCTCTAATATTGTGAGTATGTACTACTGTATGCACTAAAACACAGAAACACCCAGCTTGGAATGAATAAGCTTGAATGGCAACCAGTGGTGTCAAAAGTATTCACATTCATTACTTGAATAGAAGTATAGATACTAGGGTTCAAAAATACTTTTTTAGAAGTTGAAGTATCAACCCAAGCTTTTTACTTAAGTAAAAGTTTAAAAGTACTGGTTTCAAAACTACTTAAAGTATAAAAGTAAAAGTACCGTGAGGGGCGACAAAAGCATTAAGGTCTCGCTTTCTGATCATGCGACGGGGGGCGTTGTGCGCGTTCTTATCATGCGACCGGGGGGGGGTTGCGTGTTCTGATCATAAAAATAGAGTAACGAGGCTATTTTTAAAATGTAAGGAGTAGAAATTACAGATAATTGCTTAAAAATGTAAGGAGTAGAAGTAAAAAGTCGGCTGAAAAATAATTACTCCAGTAAAGTATAGATACCCAAAATTTCTACTTAACCCTGGAAAACCCAGACCACCTTATCCTAATAGGAAATCTATCTCCTTTGGCTGAAATGATGATACAGACCCAGTGAACCCTAAAACAGGTGTTTTTTAAAAATTAACCCTTTCCTACTACATGTAATGACATGGGTCATATATGACCCCTTGGGATATCCAGTATGTTTGACCAACTGGTAACTTTCACTCATGACATAAAGGCAGGAGTTCTTTCTTAGTAAGGAAAGACCAGAGTCTCATTTCAAAATATATTTATTGATTTTAACTTTTCATCAATGACTATGCACATAAAATTTTATTCTAAGGCAGGAACTAAAAACACTGGCATCAGCTTTTATATCACCAAATAAAAAGCACAGTAGCAGCCATGTTTGATGTGAAAAAAATCAGGTTAGTTCAGTCAGTTACCACTAAATGTCAGTGTTATGGGTTCACATAGGGCACACTGGGTTGTAATGCAAAAAGAAATCTTTACTTTGGTGTGTGGGTTGAATATGACGATGAAATAAAAGTCTGGGTCAAATATGACCCCATGGGTTCTCCAGGGTTAAGTAAGGTAACGAAGTATTTGTACTTCGTTACTTGACACCTCTGATGGCAACTCACTCAAAATCATGGTCCTGACCAAAAGATTCAAGTTTTTTTTAAACATGGACCAGTCATGTCCAAAAGATTCTCAGTTTCAACACTGACTCATTGAATAAGATAGAAACAAATCCTGGACATGAATGAAAGATTTGCTTTTTTAAACACTGATCCATTAAACGAGAGAGAAGCACATCTGATGAGTAAAAGATTTACTGATTCAAACACTGTCCAGTTACACTGTCCAAAAGGATGGATTTCAGTCATGGCATTGAAATGACAAAAGAGGTGAAAAAAATCTATAAAATATGGTTATGTAAAATCTGTTTTATAACTGCACTTATCAGCCATAAGAATAAAGTGTTTGGCCAACCCTGACCCCTCGTCTCTGTGGAGCAGACTTTTTTAAAAAAGCATTCCATGGAGGCTTGATTGAATTGAGTTCTGGGGAATTTGGGCACCAGGTCGGAGACTTTGGGTTCTTTGCCTGCTAAGCCCCATGCATGGCAGCTTGTGATGCACAAGGTGTTCCTGTTGCTTTTCTATCATAACCAGCATTGATCTGTCTAAAATTTGTACTACACTGTCTCCCCCCCCCCCCCCCCTTTTTTTATTGAACCGGACAGGCAGGCCTTTTGTCCCCACATGCAAAGATGAGCCTTATGGGTCCACGACCCTGTCACAAGTTTATGTAACTCATAACCATCTTATTCAATTCACCTAGTGGTGGAGTTAGTGTTGTGGCTTGTTTATGTGTGTAATTTTTTTTCCCGATTTCCTGATGCTAGAGTTAATGAACAAAAGAAATAGCACAATGCATCACAATGGCTGGTAACGTTTCATTAAGCATAGTGACTAATTTTAAAAGATTTTAAAATCATTGCAAAATCATTAAACCACATGCTGAATAAGGAAACTGATGGAGCTATACCTGTTTTTAGCTTTGTAACTTTTTTGTTCATTTTCATAAATAACTGTGTCAGAAACCTTATAAGGAACTCGAAGTAGGCATATGAAACGTTCCTTGCTTGTTAGCAACATTAGCCTGATAATTCCATTTCTTGTCCAAATCGTTACTCATTTTATCTTTTGAAGCACTGGGTAATGAGCCGCTGAACTGTGTCAGGAGCATTAAAGAGCTGCAAAACACACCAGTATGGGCACGCCAGACAATCTGTGATTTGCAGATATGGCTCTTTGTGCCATTTAGCAGGCAAATTGGGCACCTTGGTGACAGTGTGAAGTGTGTAGAGTGCTAGGCAACTGCTGCATTTTTAAATGTCAGTCCCAGTATCATTTTGTTAAACCTTAAATTTTGGCTTTGAATATTATTAGGAGAATGACAATTACATTGTCATGCATTACCACATCAGCACCTTTGACCATTTCCCACTTAGTGCTAATAGGTTTAGCACAGATAGCATTTTAACACAGAGATGGGAAGCCATTTAGCCGCCATGCTGGACCACCTGCAAGCTGTAAAAAATGTTGCAGGGTTAGGGTTGATGGATAAGATGTAAAACACATTGTCGAAAAATGCACTTTGCCCACAATGTCTGAAAAGTTTCTGTCTGTCTGTCTACAGTATCTATCTATCTGTCTGTTTGTCTATCAGTCTCCCTACAGTATCTATCTATCTATCTATCTATCTATCTATCTCACCATGTTTTCTCTCTCACTCTCTCTCTCTCTGTCTTTATTACCTCTCTTCACATCGCCTGTTCTTCCCTTCTTTCTTCCCTTCTTTCTTTCTTTCTTTCTTTCTTTCTTTCTTAAAAATTACACTTGATTGTCTCATGGAAAAACAAATCTTTAGACATTGTTAATTTTGCAGCTGTGTATCTAGTGACCATTGAGGACTCAAACATCTATTGCTCATAATTTAGCTTCAAGTTACTAACTTATAATTTTGGTTTACCGTGGCTTTGCAGAGTTGTAGAGATGGGAAGGTGGTTGCCTGAGCAGTATTTAAAGGTCATAGAGAAACTGGAGCTTAAAGCACATCTGAAATTACCACAGTGACTAAGGTGTCAGCCATCTTTAAACAGCGAGGCCCCTTATTGTTCTGCAAAAGACTCAGAGACTGACACTGTGCGCCCTGGGGTGATGTTTAACAAAGAAAAGATCACATTGCACACTACTAAGCCATATAGACAAGTGTGTGTGTGGTGTGTGTGTGTGTGTGTGTGTGATGAAGTCCATATTGTGTGTGTCTGATGAAGCCCATATTTTTTATCTCTGATTGCACTCAGTTAATCAGTGAACTCAGTGATCTCTCTGTGTATGTATGTGTATTTGTGTGTAAATAGAAAATGGTAAATAAATTGGCTTATAAGCACACATTGTTCCTGTCTCAGGTCCGTGTGTGTATTTTGCTGTGCACCCTTGTTCGTGCACACATGCCCATTCTGCTGGCCACACACACACACGCACACACACACACACACACACACACACACACACACACTCGCTTGTGCCCTGCTGATCAGACCCAGATTTGCTTATGTTCACACACTGTATGACACTCCCAATGGATTCTGTATGCATTTGCTTATTAAACAGAGTGGGTGAACATTCACACACACAGCTCCAGTGGTGGATCCTCATTAGAACCCGTCCTCAAAGGTGCATTACTTATATTCAGCTGGCTGATAGTGTAACTAGAGCACTAATTATTATCAAATGTTGAGCAGACAGTCATTAAACTGTAATATTTATTCTTTTAATTAATCAGAGAGCAGGAAAAAAGGCCTTAGAACATTCATGGTGAATTTCCCCATAATGCTTATAGCCATAAGGCATAAAAAAGGATTACACACTGACTCAGAAGCAGTAATATAGGGGAGTACCCTATTCTATTCTCTCTCTCGCTCTCTCTTGATGATTGTGGCATACAGCTCATGAAAACCCAAAATCCCTATCTCAAAAAATTAGCATATCATGAAAGGGTTCTCTAAATGAGCTATTAACCTAATCATCTGAATCAACTAATTAACTCTAAACACCTGCAAAAGATTCCTGAGGCTTTTAAAAACTCCCAGCCTGGTTCATTACTCAAAACCGCAATCATGGGTAAGACTGCCGACCTGACTGCTGTCCAGAAGGCCATCATTGACACCCTCAAGCAAGAGGGTAAGACACAGAAAGAAATTTCTGAACGAATAGGCTGTTCCCAGAGTGCTGTATCAAGGCACCTCAGTGGGAAGTCTGTGGGAAGGAAAAATTGTGGCAGAAAACGCTGCACAACGAGAAGAGGTGACCGGGCCCTGAGGAAGATTGTGGAGAAGGACCGATTCCAGACCTTGGGGACCTGCGGAAGCAGTGGACTGAGTCTGGAGTAGAAACATCCAGAGCCACCGTGTACAGGCGTGTGCAGGAAATGGGCTACAGGTTGCAAATTTTGCATGTCATTGGGAAATCAAGGTGCCAGAGTCTGGAGGAAGACTGGGGAGAGGGAAATGCCAAAATGCCTGAAGTCCAGTGTCAAGTACCCACAGTCAGTGATGGTCTGGGGTGCCATGTCAGCTGCTGGTGTTGGTCCACTGTGTTTTATCAAGGGCAGGGTCAATGCAGCTAGCTATCAGGAGATTTTGGAGCACTTCATGCTTCCATCTGCTGAAAAGCTTTATGGAGATGAAGATTTCATTTTTCAGCACGACCTGGCACCTGCTCACAGTGCCAAAACCACTGGTAAATAGTTCTCCTGACCTGAACCCCATAGAGAATCTGTGGGATATTGTGAAGAGAAAGTTGAGAGACACAAGACACAAGAAATTGCAAAAGGATTCCCGACCAAGTATTGAGTGCATAACTGAACATAATTATTTGAAGGTTGACTTTTTTTGTATTCAAAACACTTTTCTTTTATTGGTTGGATGAAATATGCTAATTTTTTTAGATAGGGATTTTGGGTTTTCATGAGCTGTATGCCACAATCATCAATATTAAAATAATAAAAGGCTTGAACTACTTCAGTTGTGTGTAATGAATCTAAAATATATGAAAGTCTAATGTTTATCAGTACATTACAGAAAATAATGAACTTTATCACAATATGCTAATTTTTTTAGAAGGACCTGTGTGTGTATATATATATATATGTTCATCCATTCATCTCCTATATAGCTTATCTTGTGGACACTCATGGGCTTGAAGCCTGTCCCAGGACATGAGGTACACCCATGGGTGCCAATCCACACGCGCACACACACGCACACCCTAGACAGGAATCGAACCCCACAACCCTGGAGTTGTGAGGCCATAGTGCTAATCATTACACCCCCGTGCCACTCTCACTCTCTATACTGTATATACACACAAACACACATAGTATGGGTTTGTAAGTGAGTACAAACCTACAGTGTCTCTCTTTTTCTCATTACCTCTCTTTGTCTTCCTTTCTTTGTCTCCGTTTCCTTATCTCTATTTTTTCTCATCATCTTTCCGTCTCTGCAGTGCTCTGGGTTCATAATGTAAAATCTCTCTCTCTCTCTTTCCCTCTTTCTCACACACAAATTCGCACACATACACACCTGTACCTATACATTCATCTCTGTTTCTGCCACGGATTAAAAATCTCATAAACAAACCTAATCATATCACAGCTACGTGAGCTCATTTGAATCAGAGCTTCAGCATGAGAGCTTTCAATTGACTTATCCCGTAATTGCTGCTACATTTGTAATCAGTCCTCTGCAGCTCCTGACAAGTGTTCGTCACGTCATGCTGAGCGCTCGCTAACCCAAGTGTTGTGAATAATTCAGCGCAGAGCCAAGCGCTCCTGCTGCCACTTTGCTCTGTCAATGTTAATTGTGTTTCTTCCACCAACCGGTTTTGTGCCAGGTTCCAACGCCCTGAGACACCATCCATGGGAACAGGAGCAAGATATGAAAAAGAAGACTTGATTGGTCAAGTTTTAGCTCTCTGACAGTGTCCTATTCTCTCAGAGCTTAAATGAATCAATAGGGATTGTCTGAAAAATAAAGGCTGAAGGAGACGTGTGAGATACAGATATGTGAAAATGCGAGTTTCATTATGCACAAGCTATTTTCATGTAAGGTTACATATAGAATGTGCTTGGAATTTCATAGAGATTGTTAGCCAGGTTGCTACAGTACAATGAATTATATTAATGTGATAATATTTCCTTTTACAATACCTAACAATGTGAATATATATATACTTACTATATTAGGACCCTCCCATACTAACCAACATTTATATACCAAGCACAATTTTGCTCCCTGTGACTCTTAGCCCTCAGCAACTGTGGCATTATAGAGCTGCAGACTCGTGATCCTTGAATGATAGAGTGAGATAACACATCTGAGAGTATTTAAAATGGATCCAATGTTTACTACAAAGTCTAGCCAACTATTTAATAGTGTCCTAACAAGTTCTTAGAAGTAGGAAGAAATGTACTGTAACAATTTGAACCATTCATATTACTTGACAAACAGTGTTGAGAACTGATATCTTTCATATATTGTGTGGACCAAGCTTCAGCAAGCAAGTCCTAGACGACTCTTTTAAAAAGCTTTTAACCCCCTTAATATGGAATAGACTTTTATTATTTGCACCAGTCTAATATCTTTTTTTTTTTTTTTTTTAACAGTGCATGGCACTTGCTGTTGTAACTACATACTGTATAGCTGTCTACATCCTGATGCAGAGTCACACTGCCCATTGGCAAGGTGCCTGATGGCAAATCATTCCTCTTTTGCTCTCTTAATCAAGTCAGCATCTTGGGGATGAGTGCATTATCTGCTCCTGAGCAGCTCCTCTTTAACTTGCCCTGTGTAACTGGATATAATGAAAAAAAAAAAAACTCGACTGTCAGAAAGCATTAGATGAATATGTACAGTTCATCCTTTCGTCAAGTTACTGATGGTTGTAATCTAGATTCTATTTTTCACTCTCTTCTAAATGCAAATATATAATTTGTAATGTAGAAAAGAGCTTAGGCTGTTATGTTGTTCTATTACATAAAAAAAAACTTGCATACAGTTCGGAAACAGTAAATGAAAGTGTGATTGCTTGTATGTGAGATGCCCCAAAATGGATTGGCTTTCTATCTGCTCTCTATCCCTATCTTGCACCCAGCAGCTCAGTATATACACCACAATGAGTGAATTTGGAAACAATATCGAGATCCTGGAACACAACATTGGAAATTGAGACCCGAAGAACTTTTCTGTCAACCAGCAACAAAAACAAGCTATTTTATTAGGAGCTAAGCAACCTGGAAGGGCCAAAGTTGGTGATATTGGGCATTAAAAACTTATTGGGCATTAACAAATTTTTAACTATTTCTTATTTATTTATTACGTCATTAGTAAATGATAACCAGGGTCACTGTGTCAAAGGTTCTGGCATGTTGTACATATTTGTAGATATATGTAATTGTGTACATAAAGGTTCAGAGGCTTCTGAAACAATATGCCTTGAGCATCACTCCCAGAGAAGACAGGAGATAATGGATGCTTCTCTTCTTTTATTCTCTACTTCCCTCTGTATGTGTAGGTATAATCCATTGTTGCAGTGTCTAACATCAAATTAGCATTGATTTATGAGTACTGCTTATTCATACGTGTTATAATGATGCTGCTGAACAAGACGACACAGGTTATTGACAGGCTATTTGTTATGGCAAGAGCAATTTAAAAAATGCTGTCAGATGCAGGAGTGGCTCACCTGTCTGCTCTTGCCCTATACTCAAATAAATGACGATTTCATATAAACACACTGATCAAGCATAAACGTACGATAACTAACTATGGTGACTGTGGTACATGGAAGTGGCTGGGACATACAGTATAAGACAACAAGTGAACATTTAGTCCCTGATGTTGGTGTATTCGAAGTAGAAAAAATAGGCATGCATAATATTTAGGATAAATTGTGATGGCTAGATGAGTGGGTCAGAGGTTGCACGTTGATTATTTGAATCCTGGCTGTCAAAGATCAACCCATTTGTACTACTGAAGCAATTGAATGGGGCAGGGCAGCACCTTATTGATTGGAAATGCTACAGAAGCTCTTGGTCATGCACAACACCCTAATTACCCAGGAAGAACACTATAAAAAAAAAAGGTGTTCAGAAAAAAATCATGAATGACTGATTGGAAGGCGGCACAGTGGCTTAGGGGTTAGTACTGTCACCTTGCACCTCGGGGCTTAATTCCCGCCTCGGGTCTGTGTGCAAGGAGTTTGCATGTTCTCCCTGTGCGTGGTGGATGTCTTTTGAATATTCCGGTCTCCTCACACAGTCCAAAGACTTGCGATTACATTTACATTTAGGCATTTGGCAGACGCTCTTATCCAGAGCGACTTACATTTTTATCTCATTACACATCTGAGCAGTTGAGGGTTAAGGGCCTTGCTCAAGGGCCCATCAGTGGCAACTTGGTGGTTGTGGGGTTTGAACCTGGGATCTTCCGAACCGTAGTCCAATGCCTTAACCACTGAGCTACTGTACACCTGGCCCTGGATTAGGCTAATTGACGTTCTCAAATAGTGTGTGTGTGTATGTACACCGCGATGGATTGGCACCCCATCCAAGGTGTACCCTGCCTTGTGACAAACGTCTCCTGGGATAGGCTCCAGGCCCCCTGTCCCCCCCAAGCGTCATATTCCATGATACGAATTAAGAATAAGTAGACCTGGGAGCACAAGCAATCAGTCAACCATAGATTAGCTGCTGTTATTGTGCACTATGATCAAAGCTAAGGGTAATCAAGTGAAAATTAGTGTGCAACTTTTATAAATTTAATAAATTATTATTTGGAACATAGATGGAACATAGTCAACGTTTCATATCAATGACATTGTATTAAAAAAAAAAAAAAAAAAAAAAATATATATATATATATATATATATATATATATTTATTTATATATGTTATGCCCACCCCAACTTAGAGTTAACATTTTGTAGTTTTTCACTGGAATTGAGTAGTGCAAATTACCCTATATATGGCAGTCACCTGAATATCACATCTTTAGGTGCTTTTTTTATCATACCAATCCATGTAAAGTCCCCCCTCTGGTATTATTGCAACCTCTGCTCTTGTGTACAGGCTTTTCATTAAATCTTGGACTACAATTTGCTCATTCAGTTACAAAGCGTTAGTGAGGTCATGCAGTGATGTTGGTTAAGGAGTCACACAGTTGCAATTCCTGTCAAATGTGTGCAGTTGGGTTGAGGTCAGGGCTTTCTGCGAGTTACTCCAGTTCTTCCACTCCAACATTGGCAAATCGTGGAGCTTGCTTTTGTGCACAGGCATTGTCAAGCTGGAACAGGTTTAGACTCAGCCAGCTACCACTTGAACTAAAATTTTATTGAAACAGTAGACAAAGTAAATGTTGGACACAAATGTGCTTTCAATTTGATGGTCCGCTGTCCACCAAGCTTTGACCATGTAGTACATACAGTATACTGCAAGTATTATAATTCAGGTGATTATTTAGTCACCTGGTCTTTTTGTAGTTCTCAACTGTCCAATTTCATTGAGCCTGTACAGGTACCAACCATGCTGTCAGATTCCTGTTCTTGCCTAACAGGAAGCAGACCGTTTTAGTTGTCTTGACGTAGCAGCAATGCTATTTGCCAACATTGGGAGACGATCAGTATGTTTGTGTGTTTAGGTCAGAAGTCAAAGTGGGTAGTGTCATCATTTTGCAATGTTGGATAAGCATTAAAGTAATTAAAGACAAAACACCATGTGACTTTTTCGTTTGAATCTGGGGCACAACAAACATTTAGCAACAGCAAAAAACACCCTGATATGTACAGGAATACATATTTTAGCTCATTATGGTATGATGAAGATGTCACTCTAAAGATGTCACAGTCGATTCTATCTAGCTATATAAACTGGCATTATGGAGTTCGCTTCAAAATCATACATGATGTAAAAGTGTTTGGTGAAATGAAATCACTTTGAATGGAAGATGTATTAGTGAAATTTATGAAGTAAAGATCAGTACATTGTATCCTTGTGTTTGCTGAAAACAGGGTTCATTGTAGTGAAAATCAGCTTCATTGGATTGATGTTGCTGTTGGTCCATGTGAGCAAAGTGCACCCAAATAGTCTGAACTGGTCGGTTATCGGCTGGGCTCTGTGCTGTTGAACGTAATCTGTGTCAAGGTTTGATATGTTGAGTGCTCTAAAATGCCTTTCTACTTATCACAGTTCACAGTAAAGAGTTGTCATAGCTCAACTTGCGGGTCGAGGCTGGTCATTCTCATCAACAAGATGTTTTCATCCACAAAACCACTGATGGACCGACTGTGTTTTTCATCAGATTGTGTAAGCTCTAGAGATTGTTATTTGTGAAAATTCCAGGAGTTTCTGAAACCGCCTGGCTGCCACCAACAACCATGGCATGGTAAAACTACGTGACCCAGTTAATATCTGCTCAGTGGTGCTCCTGTGGAGTTCATATTTCCATCCACCTCAATAGAAAATATTTCCTTTCCAGCTGTGGTGGAGTCTCTTTGATATTACAAACCTCTGTTGTGTTGGAAAACCTCCCTTTTTTCGATCATTACTGTTGCTGGTCCAGGAATTTACTATCTTTCAGCGCACGTATACATGATCATAAGAGCGTGACAGGAGCACATCTAAGAACTCTTCCCTCCAGACATGTGTGAATAGATACTCAGATTTCAACAGGTTAAAGGAATAAGACGGGGACATATTTAATAGCAGGTGATATAAAAGTCGTGCAAACCCAAACGCAGTGCTGAAGGGTGATAAAAATGATTTCTGGTTGTCAGGATTTTTATACCATGACCTTGAGGTACTGTATTTTGTTTCACCATGGCATGCATGTGTTAAAATGAAAAGAGCTAGTGCTTATGTTGGGGGCACAAATAGCATCGCTGTCGTGGTTAATGTCCCTGTACCTAAGAGTTCAAACAGAAGCAGAAAATGATGGTTATTCACCTGCCCATTAACACCTCCAGCATGATTTATGCAAAAGTCAATGCCTGACTGAAGCTGTGACAGGTAATCATCACTCAATGTGCTTTCCAATAGCTGACTACGCATAACCATAGTCTGTGTTTGTCTCTTAGGCTTGTGAGCCGGTAAAGCTCAATGCTTAGAGGTTTGTACCTAATAGCTGTCAAGATCCTGTTCTTTCCCATTATATGCACGCTCCCTCTCTATCTCTCTCTCCCCCTCTCCTTTATCCTCCATGTCAAAATATAAAAGCACCACTATAGCATAATATGTGAGAGAAAACTGCAGCAGCAGCAGCAGCACAAGGGCTGATCAAACGTAGCACTCCAGACCTCAAAGAGGAGGCAACAGGAGAATACAAGTACCTCATGGTCTGTTTCTGTTGTAGTTCTCCTTTCTAGTTTTACCCTTCTCTCAACTACCATCGGTACACACGCACGCGCACACACACACACACACACACACACACACACACACACACACACACACACACACACACACACACACACACACACACAGACAGTAATCTGTTTTCCTGGGCATTATTTGGACATTCATTTTGGTGATTGAGAATTTTACATGTGAATGAGTAAAAGCACCAAAGCGTAATGACAGAAGACATTACAATAAGTAGTATGTTATTTTTGGAAAAAAAAAAAAAAGGTTTCATATAAAGCATAAGACATTACAAAAAACATTCTAAATCTGCAGGGAGTGGTCTGATTAATTAAGCAGAGCAGAGGCCCCAGGCTAGCATCATTTAGGTACAGTTTTTATGTAAAAACTATTATTTCAAAATTGCCTTACACTATCCAGACATGTTTGTATTTTACTGCCAAAATTAGGATTTATGCATGTACAGACAACAGCATTATATACAAAAGTTATAGCCAAAAGGAGTAATCCTCTCGTGAAAAGGTGTGGACAGATACAGTATGTCCTTAGTGGTAACGTTTGTTTATGTCATCATGTCTAAGGGTCTTTTCACACCTGCCTTGATTAGTCATTTCAAATCAAACTCTGGTTTGTTTTCCACCTGGTGTTTGGAGTTTGTTTGAACAGGTCTGAACACAGCAAGTGCACACGGGTGTCGACTCAAACAACCGCACCGAGACCCTTTCAGGATGTGTCTTTGTCTAGTTCTAAACAACTTTGGAACAGTTTGTTTGTGGTGAGAAATGATTACAGAAAAACTAAAAGGAGTTCTCTGCAAGTGTCTCCCCTAGCCAGGTGCATTGCGCATGTTTGACTGTTTACCAAAACCATCTTTAGGTTAACAAAGTGAAGTTCAGTATCCTGGTGTACATGCTCAATAGTTTCTCCCTTGTTCTGCTCCGTCAACTGCAGGCTGCATGCAAGTGTTGCACAGCATAGTAGTTTCAAGATCTTTCCTCAAAGTCCATTCAACATTCTGCTGCCATGGTTTTGTTTGACATTTTGCCAAGATAATTACCTCCATTATGCTATTTTGCTAATTCTCCTTCTTCCATAGCTAATTCTTTATAGCAATATTCACCAGGCCAGAACATTGATCCTTTTTCTGTGTTTATGTCCTCATTTACACATCAAGCTTATTTGACCACTTACTGTAGTGAAACGGAACATTTTTCAGTGAGTTGTACCAAAAATGGACCGTTTTGGACTAGTGAAGCAAACTACAGGTTTGTGTACTGTATGTGGACTGATGATTACATGCATTAATCCCTGCAGTTCAGAAATTAATATTGTAACTCTAGTATTATAGGTTTTTGTATTGCATTCATTTTTAACAAAGATTAAACCTTCTTTTATTAGGATCACAATATATAATTATTTATAGAAGATTTTTTTCCTTTTTTTTTAGAATTTCTTATCATCTCATCTCTGTCTGGTTATTTAGAAATGCTACAGATCCAGTAATGCAGAAATGGCGGGTGCTGCTATTAGCGGCGAAGGAAAAGAGATGGAAAGAGTAATTAATCATTACGGAGTAGGCGGGATTTAAATCGGATGTGCTCATTAATGGATCTGTAGCGACAACAGGCCGCAAAGGATGATGGTCACGCCTGGTCTGATGGCAATTGTATTTCCCGCTACCTCCTGTTCGCTCCATTTGCCTGAGCAAACTTTTCACAGAAGACCCATCATTTTATCGTCACGCGACCACGGTATTATCGAAATAAAGTGTTATTGCGGTACGACGGTATTTCCAATACCGTTACATCCCTACTAGTAACACAGCTTTGCAAATCCTAATATAATAGCAGCAACAGCCAGTGCAAACTTTCCTGACTGCATCCACCCTTGTTTAAGGCCAAAAACATTTAAAGACCTACTGTAATACTATAATTGACCCAAAAAGCAATAAAATAATGCAATCACTGAAACATTATTTTAAAATACAGTTGCATATTTATTCTTGGTTTCCAGATTTGTTTATGTGTTATTCTCTTTTTTTTGTAAATGCTGCATAGAGAAAGCTCATTATGCACATGAGAATTTGAAGAACAAGACAAGTTACAAGCACAGACTATATAGAAGGTGTCACTTTATTTTCAAAGTATAACCTGCCTGACGAGTATGTCTTATTCAATGCACACGAGCAACACAGGTTAAGAGCTGCCTACATGTTGTTATGAACAAAGCCTCATTGTACTTATTGACCTAATTTGCTTGATTTTTTCCCCGGAGATTCAATGTGGGGGAAAAGCTTGAAGAGTGATAAATACTGTATCCTGCACTGGCAGTAGAGTTAGCTTTTTGAAGTATATAACAAATCTGTTGACATGCAGATCAATTTCACTGTCAGCCGGAAATGCAGCTGCATATTTCCCCCTGCATGATGTACTGCTTAAATACACATGTAGGAAGTGACAGAGCAGCATCAGGGATTGCAAAATGAGCTCTCTTGTGCACAGAGCTAATGTTACTGCCTCCATTACAGGATCAGAGGGGTTCATTAGATAGCCCTGTTAGAGTCGTTATATTTCCCATTCCTCAGCTCGCTTTGTATCTGCGGCGGCTATAAAACTGAATACTTGCATATGGGAGCAGGCCATGTGCATTCTAAATCACACTTTTAACCGGACCCTTATCACCAGACCACAGACACGTACACGCATATAGACAGTAAAACCCGGGTGCATTCTGTCTCATTTGAGAGCCTGTGGTAGATGGTGTGGCATAAAGTGTTAGGCTAACTTGTTAATTTTCTGATGACGGGAGCCAGTTTCACAGTGCAGACTCTCAAAATCAATTAGAAAGTTCATTTGAAACGTTTTATGGGACACACCCAGTCGTTTCTATTAACAAATAAAGTCAATGGAGGAACAAAACCCGCCCTTAGGGGGACTTCAGAGGAAACAAGTGTCAGAGTTCATAAAGTCAGACCAACAAGACAGCAGAACGTCAAAGACACCAGGCGTTCTCGGCAGTGAAGCCTTTCTATGGGGGAAAAAAAGGGAGCAAGAGACATTTAGAGCACTAATAAGGAGACGATGCAGTTGAACAAAAGGTCTTTATTAAAGGTCAGGAAATAGAAGGCTGAAGAAATGACTGACAGACTGAGAAGTGGACTTTTTCTGAATCTTGTATGGCTGAATAATTATTTTATATATTAATAATTTTATGTTCTCAATTAAATAATAAAAAATAATTAAATAAAAAAAAGTATATTATTGGTGATCTTGCCTAAATACTACATTTATATAACTTTACATAACATAAGTTCATCAGTATTTTTGCAGAGAAATTACTGTGTATTCTTAACCAGGTTATATACTGTACAGTACATGCTTTCATTGATTTTTGGGCTCTTGGTTCAGATTATACAAAATAAATTCATGAATTCATTCATTTTCAGAGGCACTTTGTTTGGTCTTTTTGGTTAAAACATTTCAGTCACTAAATTTATACCGTTAACTTTTGGCACAAACATTTTAATAAAAAATGTGGACTGATGAACCAGTTTGGGATTGTGTGATTATATATGAATTACAGTATATGATTCAATAATAAGATTCAAATGAACATCCAATAGTAGTCTGATATAATGCAAATACATTAACAGCATGCAGAAATGATCCTATTGATGATAACTGCAGTCACTGCAAATTTCTTTTTTGAAGTAATGCTAAAGCTAGTATCATGATATTGACACCAATACTTTAAAAAGTCTTCTTTTGTACAAAAAAACAACTATGTGATTTCTTTAGTGAAAATCTGCAAATGCTAAAAAATTGTATGTATTGGCACAACTAGGCAAAATTATTCAAGAACAAATTTCACTATTTTAAATTCATTTTTAATAAGAGCAAAAAACAGGCTAAGACAGGTTTAAAAATATGCACGCAGTAGCAGAATGGTTGACATTATCTGTTGCTAAAAAAAATATATACTACAGTACATTATTTTCTACTTCCTCCTGGCGGTGTTCCATTAGTGTTACTGATGCTCTATGTACATGCTATTTTATCTTCAACCCGTGTGTCTTTTTAAAGCATTTTTTTAAATTGATTCCCTTTTTCACCATAGAAACATTATTGAATTGGCAAAATAATGGGATAATGTAAAAAAAAAAAAAAAAAACGTAAAAAATGTTATTTTAAAATAACATTGAAAATTTTTAATTAATCAAAATAAAACCAAATCACTAGTTGATGTTTAAGAAAGTCTGTGATGTCCCCAACTTGAAAACCTATGTTGTAAATATGTTTAAAATAGTAAGAATTATTTTGTGTATTTACTTTAATTTGCATTTGTTCACAGACATCTGCATAAAAAAGAAAACTAACTAATAAACTAATAAATTAACTTCAACACATTTTCAAATAATGTTTTAATTTATTAACAAATTGCAGTGAATGTTTTTGAATATGGTCAACTAAAACATTTTATATGGTAAACTAAAAATCTGAAGTTTGTTTTCAGATTTAATTTTAATAATAATTTACAGTTTCCTGTAATGTTTTGCAATTCATTAATGTTATATATTGACAAAAAGAGTATACTTTTTTTTAACATTCATACGTTTTATTATTCAGTTCCTACAACAATCATAAATTGAGTTTTAGAACAGATATTATATTGAAAAGGCCGGAATGCAACAATAAATTCACCAAAAAGTAAAAAAAAAAAAAGTGTCCGTGTTTAAAATTCTACAGAATTATTATAATTCTTACCCCTACATAATGAATTATTACCAAAGGGCAAAATGTTCATATTTTGTTTATCATTTTGGCACCACTCTATTTGTAGTTCTACAGTATGTGTGGTGTTGTTTGTTTGATTGTTGTTGTTTTTTTACTTCTGTTGTTGTGGCAGATCATCTTTCCGATTAGATTATTCCTGCTCCATCTTCCTCCTTTACTTCCACATGCTTTAGATTGATTTGTTATGTCATGATCTTGTGTTGTACACCGTCACACTACTGCTCTCGTGCACTGTGTGTAAACCGATCCCTCAGGTTACTGCACCTCTGTCTGAGCATAAATCCTCTCAGGATTTAAGAAAAGGCAGGAAAAGAAATAAGGGGAGCTTTGAAGCTTGTCCTTCACAAGAACTTTCTCTTAACGTGTGCTTGCTTTTGTGTGAAAATTTTTTTTTATGTTTCTGACTGAAGTGTGTCCAGGTATGTTGTAAGAAGTCAGTCAAGATGATGTGAGAGTGGTTTTAACTGTCTTGTCAACACTCATGAGGATTACTAATCCATTAATCCACGTTCTTAGCCAGCAACTCTATACGCATTCTAACTGGAACTATTATCAGCTCAGTTGAAAGGAAAGTTTAGTGGAAAATCTAATTTGTGCAATTTCCCCTCTACTATATCCATTTTCATAATAAAACATGTGCACTAAAATTTGTTGCCATTCTTTTGACTATTACACATTTTTAAGCATGCCTGGAAGTAAAAAACAATTATGAAGAAATTTTTGATTTTAAAAGAAGCTAGGTTACTTGCAAATCTAGGCTTAAACTGTCCTGAAGAGCTAGGACTCTTGAACTACCTATTTCTAAATAAAACTAAATAAGTTTTTAGTTCAAAAAAGTGTAAAAACATTATTGGAACCATGACATGGTCAACCTGTGCCTTCTGAAAAAAGGTCTTCATGCAGTTTGAACATCTGCTGAGCAGAACTTTTTTCATTTTATGCTTAGTGAGTTGTTCCTCTTACAGCTGCTAAATAACAGTCAGTTATTGTTATTGTTTATTTTATTATTCTTTTTTTTATTTCTTTACTTATGCATGTATATTGGTGCATACATGTTAATTTCTTTCACACATTTGCTTTCACCATGGATTTCTGTTTTTTTCCTATGCTTGATGGCAAAGCTCTGCTCCACAGGGACGCACATGTCTTTCAGTCCTCCTCTAGACGTTCACTCTGTCTGATTAATAGCCAGTAACGCTGGTGCTATTGTACTGGGTTCTCCAAGGCTAACTGCCTCTGCCAGCCCAACCCGAAGAGCTTTGCCATCTCATTATCCACTCAGAGCGCCAATAAAAATGGCGAGACAGCCAGTCTGCCATTTTGTCTGTCTGTCTGTTTGTCTGACCGTCTCAGTGACAAATAGACTGTCGTAAAGGATTTTCCTTGTGACCGACAGGTGTTTTTTTCCCCTCTCTTCATCAGACAGTGATCCGGCACTTCATTCACTCGGCAGCCTCTGAATGGGCCAAGACTGAGTCTGTGACACAAGAAGAGACGTTTCATCTTGATTTATTATTATATTGCTCAGAAATATTATAGCCACACCTTGGGAGAGGATGAAAATATGATGTCTTGGTGTAGACACACTCTCATTCTCATGGCACATTTCAGTAAGTCTTTTGTAAGATGTCACATTGCAGCTGATAAAATGTGCAAAAGCTCAAATCTGTGTCATAGACCTAATGGCCTGTGAGCATGTATCTGTCTCTGCAATAGAGAGACAGAAACTGTGCTTATGTGTGTGTGCGTGTGTGTATGTGTGTGCGTAGTCTCGACTGGTCTGCTGTATTGATATGCAGGCCACACTGCTGCGGTGCTCGCGGACTGAAATGAGGAAGCTCTGGCACGAAGGACTGGGATGAGATGTTTTAATGAGATTGTGGTCTCTTTAGCGGGCATGCAGCGCAGCACTGTATGTGATCTCAGGCTCTGCTTATTGGTTTATGCATGCTCATGCACTTGCTAATGTGTTCACCGCTTCCGTGCAATGCTGCGGCGCCGCAGTGGGGCTGATTTAAACAAATCACCATCATGATGGAGAGAGACAAAAAAAAAAAACTCCCATGAGAACAAAAAGAAGACAATAAACAAAGGAACAACGTGACTGGTGTATCTTTACACAAGATACTTGTATACAGTGTGATTTTTTTCTTAAAAGGTCATTGTTCATACTGTATAACAAGACTTGTACAATAATATCACATTGCAATAGTTTGAGACATTTTACACATTACTTTACATTATAGGATTGTTTTTTTTTTTTGGTTATTCATCTGATCATCTTCACGTTATCTTTAAAAATCATGTACTGTAGTACTCTATACATTATAGAAACAGATTTTTTACATTGTGCTTCAAGAAATGGAACGAAAGCAAACAAAACCACATTTATGTCTCATTCGATGTAAATGCTGACATATTTATGGTTGTTGATAATGTGGTAGACAAACAGAAGTGCTGATTTTTTTATAGAATGTTTAAATTGGAAAACTCTTAACAAGTTTTAACGTCCGGTCTTCCAGACTTTCTCTTGTAAAGTACCAGTAATTAAGGTAATCTAGCACATGGTGTAGGAACTGAGCTGTTGGTTTGTAATTTAATGGAAATGTAAATCTTTTCTAATATAATCTACATGAAATCCATTTAACTCTCTGATGTGATAAATCACACTGCCAGACACACAATCATCCAAGCCTCCCCTTCCAACTTTCCATGATCATTTGTCTCCCTGACTGATTATAGTTATGATTCATAGTGTCTGTTTCATGGTATTTTAACTTGCTGAATAAATTACTTTAATGATGCCTTGGACTTTAAGTGCTTGTGTGTTTCCAGCTATAATACTACCTACAGTACAGTAATTTTGCATCATTCTGCCACTTAGCTAGCCTATTTTTGGCTGCCATGAAAGCTTTAGCTACAGTATAACAAAAATTATTTTATACTGTAAACCATACTTCATGTCAAATGCAGTAGCTTTCTGTTGAATTGTTTAGACAGGTTGTAAAGTTCTGGATTTGCTACATTCATAACTGCAACAGAGCTACAGTAGATAACAGTTAATCATTCAGGCAGAAAACTCACTAATCAGCCACTAAACTAAACAGATTAAAGACTTGCGATTTGGAAGGGCAAAAGTACTGGCCAGTTTATATGTGAAAATTATCCCATGTTCCCAGATCCCAGATGAGTCTTGGAATATCTCTGTGCCATAAGGGAAGGAAAACTCCAATGATTTGATAACCTGGTCATTTAGTACATTCAGGTCATCAGCTGACTTAGCTGAGCCTAGACCTGGCTAACTGAAGCAACCCCAGATCACAAAACTGCCTCCAGTGGCTCGTACAGTGGGCACTATGTATGATGATCGCTTCATGTGCTTCCCTTCTTACGCTGATGCACCCATCACTCTGGAATAGGGTCAGTCTGAACTTGTCAGACAATATGACCTTTATCATTGCTCCATAGTCCAATCTTTTGCTCCCTAGCAATCTGAAGCTTTTTTTGATTAGACTTACTAAAAATGTTTTTCTTATGACTACATAGCCGTTTAGTTCCAATCCTGTGAGCACTCTTCACATTATGTGCATCCTGTATGGCCATACTCTTTTTTCACCATTAAACAGAGCTGTGATTTTTACTGTTGCTCTGAACCATGCAACTTTGTAAAGTGTTCAAGTGATTTCCATTCATGATTTTTTTCTAATTAATAAGAAAACATTTTCTAACCTAGTTCCAGTTATTTCAAATACCCTTAGTTGTTTTCTTTGCTTGATGCAGCCCAAAATTTTTTTCTATAATTTTTTAGCACTTATTTAATTAGTTAATTAGCACTTTTAAATGAGTTGATAAGATTCTGCTCTTTATTGTTATGTTTATTATAGCTTTATTTTATCCTTCATCTTTGCCAGACGTTATATAAATATGCATTGTAAGGCCACTAGTACTTAAGACTAGTACACCAAACTTTAGGTTGTAGATATATTTTTAGAAAAGCGTAATAAAAGTAAATAGTAAATAAATTATCGAGCATGTTGTTAAAGAAAATTAATACTCTCATTTACTGGTCATGTTGTCTGGCCTGAAATGGTCTTATGGTTCTGTATCAGTATTTATCAGTTTTATTTCTCTTATGCCACAACAAGTTACAAAATGTAATAAAAAGCAGCAATAAACAAGAGAAATCACAAACAATGATTTTACAAAAAAAATCTAAGTATTAATTTCAGATGTAATAGGACTTACTTTGTCCTATTTGTCCTTTTTGGTCAATACTTGTATTTTTAAATAGTAATTGTTATATAGAAATGAAGAAAACCATATACTTTTATAAAATGATAAATACGTAATAGCATGTCTAATTAAATGATTGATTTATTCACCTACAGATCCTGTATTTGTTTTGTTACTATAAAAATATATAATCATTTCATTGTGCTCTTTACAGTATATCATTGGAATTAGCCAATTACAGTACAGTCAGACCCTTCACACTTGATAATTACCAGAGTGCCGTGGTTTCATATAATTTTATTGCAATTAGGGCTGCAACTAACGATTATTTTGATAATCGATTAGTTGGCCGATTAATGTTTCGATTAATCGATTAATCGGATAACGCTAAGCGCTTCTTTAATTTGATGTTTTGCTTATAATTATATATAAAACCATACCAACATTTGTTTTGTTTTTAACAATAATTGCAGATGGCAAGTTGACTGTTATATTTATATATATATAAATAAAACACTGTCAACTTGCCATCTGTATACATACATACATACATACATACATACATACATACATACATACATTATATGTATATCGATTAAATCGGATAAAAGCTAGACTTTTATCGGATAAAAGGTAGACGCTTTAATTTGATGTTTTGCTTAACTATATAAAACCATAAATCAGGGTATTATTTATGTATAAAAGTACACTTTAAAAAATGCAATAGCCACATAGTTTAATTATCTTTAATTTTGACATTTAAACCTTATTTTATGTAAATCAACATTTTTCTTTTTAACAATAATTGCAGATGGCAAGTTTACAGTGTGTGTATATATATATATATATAAAACAAAAATACATTCAGTTGTTAAGAATGACTTAAATTTTTAATTCTCTTTAATTAATCCAACTTAATAATAATAAGAATAGACTTCTAGATTATGATATTTTTAATTGAAGTGTCTACTACATCCTTTTCATGGTTTATACATTATTTCTTTCCTCTCGTGTATTTTATCCTTTTTTCTTTTTTGTCTCAATAAAAAAAAATTATAAAATAGATACTAGACATTCTCGTAATACGGCGACGTGGGGAGAGAGAAAAAAACTCGCCGCTACTGGGTTCACTCTGTTTATTTTGCCCTTTTCCCCTCTGTACAGCATGTAGGATCATGGGATATATCCGGCCCTCCGAAGTGTAAAATGAACGTGAAGAAAACGCACTAGAAGTGTTTTCCTCGCGTTCGTTGGTATTTGAACGCAAAGAAAAAGCTGCATGCAACGTTTTTTTTTTTTACCCTGTATAACTGCGCAGCCGGTGAGAGTGTTCACACGGGTGTGAACTCTCTCACTGACTCCTATGTGTAGAAAACCCTCAGCGCTTCATCCGCGCTCACCGGACACTACAACCGGCAGAAAAACGGTCGATTTTAACGCCCGATAAGAGGCTTTTAATGTAAATTGCTCCCATACCTTGTAGGACTTGGGGCGCGCGCTTTTTCCTGCAGACGCTTGTATAACCTCCATTACGCGAGCGGCTGTGTATCTGTGTGTGTATTTGTGCATCTTGTGGTCGCGCGCCTCAATAACGTGAGCAGCCCAACTAATCGATAACGGAATTCGTTGACAACGAATTTCATTATCGATAATTATCGATTTTATCGATTAGTTGTTGCAGCCCTAATTGCAATATCAAACAACTGCTTTACTGTGCTGTGTAGTTAAACGCATTGCGCTTTTAAGACTTTTATGGTTTAGCCCATTTTGAACATTTATATTTATCTCTATTTTCTCTTAAGAAATAAAGGATGGGTGCACTCTGGAGGAAAGGATCCTAATGTATGTCTTGTCACTTAGCAGCAGATGTATGGAAGCCTGTAGGACAGTTCTGGCGGTTGTTGGTTAAAACAACAGACATTTTTTCTCTGATCCCTGTACTAAACTGTAGATAAATAAAATGGTACACAATTTACCCTCACACTTTAGCAGTCTATAAAGATACTCCTGTAGATAACGTGTACAGTATGTATGCATGTGTGTGTGTGTGTGTGTAAGTGTGCATGCTGGAGAGAGAGACTTAGAAGGACAAAGAAACTTTAGTATGATAGATAGCATAACATGCAGTCTTATCTACTGTACCTTGGCGTAGTCTCTGTGCCTCAGTTTCAGTGAAGGCGGTGGGACTCTCTTTAGACTTACAGAGGCATAAACCAAGTAAAATATATTAAACTCAAAAAGCTTATGAAAGCCAGAAAAGAAGTTATTAGGTAATAACACATTTCTACCTTTGTTTTGGACCTGTAGCGTCTGTAATAATTCTGACAAATCTAATGCTTTATAAGTAACTATCAAGTTTAAAAATATGCTTAAGAGACTGAATGTGAGTCATTTTTCTATTTTGGCAGGTGAACATCTGCGAGTGTGTCCTCAAGGCTACACCTGTTGCACAAGTGCCATGGAGGAGACGCTGTCCAACCTGAGTCGTAGAGAATTTGAGGGCTTGGTGAGAGAGGCAGGACGCTCTATTCAGGCTTCCCTGAACGCCCAGTACAGGAACTTTGACAGTGCGTAACACACAGTGTAATTCAACCACCCACACACAAACACACACACACATACAAACACAGAGGGCAGCAGAGAGGCTGAGTTGTAAGAGAACTTGGGACTGACACAGATCTTTATATATTTAATCATCAAAGCATCCATCTGTTTCTGCTTAGTGTTTTTATGTTTAGCACCTGGCTAAGTGAACAGCAAAGGGTGAAAGGTGAGCACTTTAAAGCATACACTCTCTCCTGCTTTTTGTCACAGTAAGTGCAGATTAAAGTGGGGACGGAAATGTTCCCTCTCTCTCCGACCATGTGGCTTTTCATGGCCTTCCTCAGCAGTGACCCATTAAAATGTGATCAGCTAAGATAGACCAACCGTATCGCATCCGGCCGTAATGATCAGAATGCTAGCAGGAACCTTTGTGGTCGGGAACTTTCATGAGAAGCCAGGATTTTGGTAATATTTTGCGTATTTTATACATGTATGTGCTTTAATAGGGGATTAAGGTCTGTCAGGTATGTTCTAGAATAAACCTGTAATAAATAAAAATTATAAATAAATAAAAAATACTAAAAAAGCGTAGACGGGAATTAAAATATTATTTCGTGTTTAAAATATCACAAAGAAATTACTAATATAATCATTTGAAAATTAAGCTAATTGAAATAGTATATTATAATATATACTATATAATATATAATATATAATAGTATACTATATATTAAATAGTATATATCTAAATGTAAAAAAAATGCAGTAGGAAAATTGGTACAGATGCTAACCTCCACTGATAACATATGCCTGAATGAATTCATGCCAAATTTAGTTTCTTTTAAAGCCCTAGCTAATAATTTTACAGCAATAAACAACTATATTGACAGTAAAATCACTAGATGATATTAGATTTAGTTTGTATGCTGGCACAATCGTCCCTTTCTTTAAATTTTTACGTTTTATGACCTTACCAAATCTAAACTAACTATACTGTAGCTGCCTAGGTAAATCTTTTGACAACCCTCTCACTCTATGTTCATACTAGTGAATGACAAAGTTTTCTATGTACCTGCATAACACGGCAACACCAGCCAACAAGTGACACACAAGTTGAGAATTTCTTTCTTAAAATTGTTTCATACTGTAAATTATCTTTAACGAAATAAACCGAAACTCCAAGCAAGTAAATCAAATGATTTCTCAGGCCGAGTGTGCTTCAGGGGATGTAGTATGATCTTTTTGAAATATTTAAACATACATTTCAGGCACATACATTCTAATCTAGTGCTTGCCTCTGAAAAAGAAGATGTATATCCATACATTTATTAATCAGAAGCTGGAGATTACTAATTCACCCTTCCAGCTCCTGATTGACTGAAGACACTTGATGCAGGTATGGAATGCATGCAGGACTGTGGCTCTCAAGGACCAGGGTTGGCCACCCCTGATCCTACAGTATACCATCATTAAATGTGTACGGAGACATTCCAAAGAAAACAATAATCTTAGAGGGCCCCCATTTAGAATCCTGGGTGATCGCAAGTTTGAATCCCTGGTGATGCTGCAGTCTCTAATAGCCAGGAGCTTAGAGAGAGCTGATTGGCTGAGCTGTCTCAGAAGGTAGGCACTCTAAGCCAATCATGGGTGTCTGTGAGCTCATTCAAGTGGAAGGAGCGGATACTGTAGCACTATCCTCCGAGTGTGTTACGTCGTTCCCAACAGTGCATGAGTGAACAGTTCGACAAGATGTGATTGGCTAGCGTCACGTGGCTTTGAGGAAACACATGATACATAGTCTTTGGCCCTGCCTGACTGGTAGTTGTCGCCTTGATGGAGTAGTACCCTAATGACGGTTATAACTAAATTAGAGAGAGAATCAGGAAAATCTCAGATAAAAATAATAAAAGATAATAAATACTAATATTGGAAATAAATGTACAGAGATTGAAGTCAATTCGAATACATTTTATTAGAATTTTGGTATGGTTAGCACTGTCTTCTCTCACCCTTAGAGTTTTGGCTCGAAATGAGTGTCATGTCTGCTAATCTGCTAAAAATCACACATGGTCTGATAAAATAAATCTAACAACAGTTAAAACAAGCAACTTGTCACTTGATAGCATAAATGCGCAGCTAGCTGAGAGCTAACAATTACCAAAACACAGAAGAAGCCTGCTAATTATTAAGTACTGGTTGAAAGGAAAGAGTTTCTGAATTACTACTGTATTACACATGATACTTAACAGACAAGTAATTTTAAGAAAACACAAAGGCAGGTAAAATATCTCGAACAGTTATTGATCTACTCAGTCAAAAATAACTGCTAAGGAAGAGCTACAGTATCAGCAGTTGTATGATGGTAATTTAGCGTATACTTTCATTGTCCAAGTATTTATTTATTTTTCCATTTAAAAAAATTTATTTCAGTCACAAAATGAATCAGCTTTTTAAAATACCACGTTACTCATCCTCCCAAAGCTGAACTACTGAAATGCCGTCTGAGTCTCAGACAGAAAACAAGTTTCAGCTTTGATCTGTTCAAAGTAAGTTTGGCAGCTCGAATCCAGCACTCGCTGTTTCTCCTGCGGGAGTGTGTTTGAGCTGGAGGACAAAGCGCAAATATTTTCATCTGCTCCCAAGACACACACATGTGTTTACCATGAGAACTTTAAAAACTTTCCAGGCAGTGACAGTCTGATTTTTGAAGTATTTGTGCAAGCAGCATGAGTCAGAGAAAATATTCTATTTTATGTTTGATCAAAGGTTTATACAATGCACTTGAACATTTTAACATTTCACAATGCTATTTATTTGAAGGCTGTCAACAGAAGCAATTTATAACATGCATAAACATTACCCTGAACAATTCAGCTTATTATTCTGTTATTCATCTTCGAACATATTATTCAGTAACTACTCTGAACTGTATGTGTGTGAGGAATATATGTCTGCATGAGCCGACATCTCCTGCGGAGTATTAGACATTTACATTTTTTTTTGTTTTAACCCACAACTTCTTGAATTTGACATTCTTAATTAATTTTCTGTAACAACAGCCCTGACAGTAAAGTAATCACAGCTTTATATCAATGCACTCTGTAAAAATTATAGTTTCTATAGTAACAACTCATTCACAGGGACGTATACAGCAGATGACCTACTGTACATAACCTACATAAGACAAATAATAAACAGATTTTAACAAAAGTTATTTTATAAAGACTGATCTAATTGTGGTGAGGTTTTCAGTAAGGAGACATTTTAGAATTGATAGTCTCTAGTGTTAGCACTTATTTTCAGTTTATCAGTATTATGACAAACTGCAATTTTTTTTTACCTTATTAACTTCAAGAATATGAGGGAGAAAGAGGGTGGTGTTTGAAATGCTTTCTGCTGCTATAATGTTTCATGTAAACATAATGAAGGATGATGAAAAATAAATAAAAATTAAGACTTGTGTGAACTACAGTGGGAGCCAAAAGTATCAAGACAGATCAGGTACTGATAAATGTAATTGGTTAGAACAACTCTGACAGGAGTGCTCATTCGAATACATTACTGTTTCTACATTAACACCTTATATAATGACCTGTCTGGTGGGTGTGCAAAACAAAAACATTTTAAAAAGGGGATCTAGCAGGTTTTGAAGAAGAAAATAACAAATTATGCTTATTATTTTGATTGCCATTGTTTTATTGAAACATGAAATTTCACTTTTGTGTCCATATGTTTGGCCACCACTGTATGTACCGGTAGGAGTCATAACTTTCATTTAAGCAATAAAAAAAGTAATCCCTAAATTCATGTCTCTAATTACAAACATCTGCAGCTCAAAACTACCAAATTTATAATTTTGTTCTTCCTTCCTTCCATATGTCCTTCCTCACTCACTCACTCACTCTGCTTCCTAAAGTTCATGTACAGAATTTGCCACATAAGTTCACTGGATACTGTAAAGTCTTATCACACATTTGTTTCATTCATTAACTAAACAAGATGATTCTAATTAGCACAATTCTTCAGCCAAATATGCTCATTAGGGACACGATCTGTATTGTACACAGAGAGAACGTCTCGGGTTACTTTGCTGTAACCCTGTTCCCTGAAAAAGCGGGAACGAGATGCTGTGTGAAAATGCTATGGGAACATCTTTCTGTGTTGCCGGTTGTGAAGCATGTGTGTATCAAACACGCCAAATTTTGGCATATACAGTATAACCTCGGTCAGGTGACATCTGATGAAGTGCACAAAGGCCAAGGAGGTCTCAGAGCTAGCTCTGGGTGGCTGACTTGAGGACCCGTGAGCCCGGAGAAGCATGAACATCCAGACTATAGAATCTCACAAACGTGTGCGGAGAGGACCAACCTGCCACATTGCATACTTGCTGCAGGGGAACACCTCTTGCCAGGGCAATAGATGAGGCAATCCCCCTGGATGAATGAGCCCTGTGTCCTAGAGGCAAAGTGTGAACACGTGCCTCGTAGGCTAGGGCAATAGCATCTCTCATAGGATGTGACAGCTTTTGGCATAAAAAGGCTGCTCTGACTTACGCCACTGGCTAGTGCGGTGGACGTAAACCTGAAGAGTGCGTACTGAAGACAGTAGTGAAACCTTTCCTGCTCCGGAAGTGTAAAAGGCGAAAGACAGAGGCTTCGAGGAAGACTGGGTGCATGGATAAGAATGAAAATAGTTGAGGATGGGGAAATGGGTGAGGATGCAGAATAGTTCTGACTATCCCAGGGGCAAAGTCTAGGCAGGACGGGAGCCTGCAGATCTCTTGAAAGAAGTAACTATAAGAAAAACCATCTTAAGGGTCATAAAGCCAGACAGGCGCTGACTCTTGTGGTTTGGAAGGGGTGTCAACCAGACCCATCAGTCAGAACATGACAAACCGAAATAGCGGCTAAGTACATTCTGAGGGTACTAGGGCATGTCCGAGACAACTTTCTTGCAGAACTCCAGCACAGACACAATTCGGCAGTGGACTGGGTCTACATGTTTCGCCATGCACCTCTTTCAAATACCCTCTTCTTGAGGGCATAATTTCTTCTAGTGCGTGAAGGTTCCAGGGCTCACAACTTCATATGCCCTGGAATGTAAATCGCCTTGAGGGACAGGAACTCTTCCTGTGACCAAAGCAGAACCTGGTGCGCTAGCTTATTCAAGCGGCGCGAGCACAGTCCGCTCTGGCGATTATGTACAGTACAAGACTACCGTAACCTGGTAGCCTCAACTGCTGGAGGAGGTGTTTCAGGCCAAATAAAGCCATCAGTTCGGCGCAATTGATGTGCCACGTGAGAAGATGGCCTCTCCAGCTCCCTTGGGCTGGACGACCATCTAAAACCACACCCCAGGCCATGAGGGAAGCGTCTATCGTTTGCATCTCGCGACGACAAAAACGCACATAGAGTGGGACCCAAAGTCAAAACCTGGATCTGTACCACATAGAAAGGGTACGAAGCCACCTGGCGCGTAACCCGTATTTGTTGGCTTTTAGCTAGAATGTACATCGCCATGCGGGACAGGAACTCGTCCTGTACCCCAAGCAGAACCTGGTACGCTAGCTTATTCAAGAGGCGCGAGCATAATCCGCCCTGGTGATTATGTACGATATTACCGTAGTGATGTCCACCCGCGCTAGGACATAGTAGCCTCAACTGCTGGAGGAGGTGTTTCAGGGCAAAAATAAAGCCATCAGTTCGGAGCAACTGATGTACCACGCGAGAATATGGCCTCTCCAGCTCCCTTGGGCTGGACGGCCATATAAGACCGAACCCCAGCCCGTGAGGGAAGCGCTGTCGTTAGCGTCTCACGACGACAAAAACGCACATAGAGTGGGACCCAAAGTCAGAAACCGGGGTCTGAACTACATAGAAAAGGGTACGAAGCCTCTGGCACGTAACCCTTATCGATTTGCCCTGAGGTAAAGTTCGACATCCTGGACTACGGCAGAAGATAACCGAAAACCAACCTCATATTGGAGACCGGTGTTGCCCGAAACACCAGTGGCGGCGGAGCATGAACACCGACCTCCTGAGGGTGCCAGGGAGGGCACTTTGTTCTTAATGAAGAAGTGCGCCGGTCCGACCTAATTGAGGCGGCTTGTGAAGGGCGGCGAGCCGTACCCCAGTCTTTAGGTGGGGTTGCGCAGCTGCGAACGATCCCTTTCTGCGCCTTTAAAAAAATTTAAATTTTTGATGGGGGCATCACCCACCCATGAGATTTAACCAGTGCTCAGATCTTTTGGCAGATCAGCATGGTACGTCTGCAAGACCGCCATGGTGTGCAAAGAAGCACCAGCCTGACCTGCTGCCTGAAATGCTTTTCCCAACAAGGCAGATGAAAGTCTACATGGCTTGGAGGGAAGTGTTGGCTTTTTTTTGTTTAGTTTTTTTGTTTAGGGAAGATGATGTCCCAGGAGAGAGATAACCCGCAAGCGTCTCTTCTATCTGAGGTATCATCGTATTAACCCGCGCTTCCGCATCAATGATACTCAAATAAATTGAAGTTTTGAATAAGGCTTGCTCCAAGAGCAAGTTAACTCGCTGTGGAGGTCGCTAAAGAAAGGAAGAGAGCTTCGTTGAGGCTCCGCCACCCGGCTACTTGACAGAAGTATTTAGAGCGTTTGGGAAAACTTGCTCCTGCGGCCAGTTAATATGTAGCCACTCGACTGCGCGTTTATTACTACAAGCAGCTCCTCAAACTCTCTGTCATCAATAGAGGAGGGTTCTGAGGGAACTACTTCCATTTCTGCAGAAGCAAGGGAGGAGGTCTCTCCTGCGCAATCACGGGAAGCGCTGAGTCGCGCTCGCGAGGTGGACGGAGAAACTTCCCGATTGAGGGAAAGCGCGAGAGAAAGGAGGGGAGACTCCGTCTTGTGCGCCACTTCCAGAACCGCACGTGAACCCCAGGAATGCGCCGTGGGTCGTAATTTCTTTTTATAGAAAGCGAGCCGCGCATGAACCACTTTTATCGGGAGGGGTCACAGTGCTCATACTCTCCTTGAGCCCAAGGAGAGTGTGATCTTCACCCAAACACTGGAAACAAAAAGTATGGAGATCGCCCTCCGATAGGATTATATCATACGGAGGCACATATCTCGTTTGAAACTCAGCCATCTTATCGATGAGTCATACACTCTTTGTTCTTTGTTTTGCTTGCACACACACGCGCAAATCACAATACGTGCTGAAGACAAAAAGATCTGAGGAATGTTTCCGGTTCACTCTTATTTATAACCTGCAGGTGCACTTCATCAGATAACATCACCTGACCGAGGTTTGATAGGCCAAAATTTGGCACGTTTGATACACACATGCTTCACAACCGGCAACACAAAGATGTTCCCATAGCGTTTTCACGCAGCATCGAGAGTAGCTTTTGAAAGGGAACTACAATACATGGCATATGTTGTCCTAATACATTTTGCCACCACTGTAAAGTCTTGATGTTTATTTACTATTCATCATGTTTTTACAACAATTTCTTTCTTTTGTTCTTTCTTTCGTTCTTTGATTTAATCACTTGCTTACTTAGAGTATTTACTTATTGTGTACTTGCTCACATACTGTATGTTTTACAGTAACTTAGCATTTTTTTCCTACAGGTGTAATGATCAGACAGTTTCTGACTCTTAACGATATTATCACACATGACTGCTGATGGATCCTTTTTGCACTAGCACCAGATGGAGTCCTTAAAATGATCTAAAACCTCCAGAGATCAGATTTGCTAAATTTCAAGTCAGCCTCCTTCCATAGCTAACTTAATTTCAGTGCAACACTTTACAAATCTCCATATAAAAGTGCACTGAATAAAACTGATGTCCAAAAAATTTAATTGAATACAATTTCAGAGCTCTGTAAATTGAATTGACCCTGTGTCTGTTGACCTTGGGGTTCTGTCTAAAGCGATTACTGACTCCGTTTTCTAACTTCTTTTCAACAGCATACTTTCTGGAACTTCTGGACAGGTCTGAGAGCTGGTTGGAGGAATCATTTGTTAAGGCACTAGGATCTCTATACACACCTAATGCTGGGGTTTTCCGTGACCTCTATGCTGATTTGCGGCGATATTATCGTGGCACATCACTGAATTTAGAGGAGGCACTGGATGAGTTCTGGATGCGGCTGCTGGAGCGCCTGCTAAAGGCCTCTAACCCGTCCCTCATCTCCGATGACTTCCTTGAGTGTGCATCCAAACAGACAGAGACCCTGCATCCATTTGGGGATGCTCCGCGAGAGCTCAGGGTCCGACTGGTGCGTGTGTTAATCGCTGCTCGTGCCTTTGTGCAGGGTCTTAACGTCGCTGGAGAGGTTGTGAGGAAGGTTTCTCAGGTATGGTGGGTCTGTTTTCTTCTGTATTCCAGGTCCCTCCCATAGTCAAAAGACATGCAAATTTCCTGTAATGTGTGTGTGTGTGTGTGTGTGTGTGTGTGTGTGTGTGTGTGTGTGTGTGTGTGTGCGTGTGTATGCATGCTTGTGTCCTGTGATGTATCTCGCCTTGTGCCCTAAGTTCCCTAGGATCACATTTACAGTAGGTGCCCTGCGTTTTCTGAGTACTCTCACAGTTTTATTCTGTAGAGCTCAAACCATAACAAAAGCTTTTTGATAAAGAGTCAGAATCAGGGTTGACAGGTCTGCGTAACAAGAGCACCACAATGGACAATAAAGTGAATCCAAAAATGCAAATCTCACTCTTTATAAAGTTTATACACATCTTTATACAAACCTCAGTATCATGATTATCATTGTCATGTTTATCAAAGGTATTAAAGGTGCAGTTTGTAAAATTTAGAGACATGTGTCTACAATCTAACTGATAAATCAAACTGCTTAGAACAGGTTAGTTAAACAACTGGTTAGTTTCTATATTAAGAGGCTCTGACAGGAGTGGTCATTCAAATACATTACGGTTTTTACACTAACACCTTATATACTGACCTTTCTGGTTGGGGTGCAGCAAAAACAGATTTAAAAAAGGGTTGTTACTACCAAACAAATAGGTATTATTTTAAGAGGAGAAACATTTTTAATTAAGCAAAATCACCAATGTGCTATTGTGATGAATATCAGCACAGCTGTGATGCGGTTGTAGTCACAGCCTTATAATGCTGTTGTATAAAAGGAGAAGTATCTAACCATTACAGACACAGCTGGTGTCTGACAGTTAGAGACCAAAAGTTCGAGTTACTAACCGGGATAAAAGTAGTTATACTTTCTTACTTTCTTACTATGTAGGATGTTCAGTTAATCAACATACCAAGTGGTGTCTGTGATTAGGGGCTACAGAGGGATTTGGTATTCAGACTTCCAGGATGTTAGAAGCTTGTTAATTTTAAAGCTTGCCTTAGGTATAAATAAAGCAAAACAGAGGCAACTTGAAACAACTTAGAAGCAACATTTAAGGTGTCAAAGTGTTGTTTCAGATGTCATAACGTCATCAGATGTGTTTTCTTGCTGAAAGTTCTTCTGTGATTGCGGGTTTTGCCAGGCAGCTGCTCTCTCCTCAGTACCTACTTTTACCCATACTGCAACTGACATTTAGTGTAATTAAAGGTTATTAGAACATCAGTGATGCAGAGTGATTCATGTAGTGAACCATCCGAGTGGACTACTCATGAAAAGTCCCTTCTTCATTCATATTACTTGGTTGAAACTATTTCATAGTGTCTCTTATAGAAGATTTATCGGATAATAATGTATAAAATATTTTGAATTAATAAAAAAGTTGCACATTTATAGGAAAATAATCAACTTTAAATCAACCTGGTAACCATAATATTTGTTGACAACAGTATATTGCTTATTACTTAAATTAATCAAAATTCTCTGCTTTTGTAATAGAAATCTATAAACTTCAATTTAATTATCCAGAACCATAATGAAATTTAAATGAATTTTAACCACAGGTTTAGTTGTCAAAACAATCTACCCACAAAATAAGTTGTGGTAATGTACATATTTATAACTCAGGATCAATGTTGCAGTGAGATCTTAAAACATCATTAAAAATGTATTAATGTTCTGGGACTACTTAGCCCCCAACTATCTTACAACCCAACTGCAATTAGGCGTGAACCTTTTCAGTCACGATAGAAAGAGCTCTGAGTGTAAACCTTTTAAAGCGAATGCAACAGTGTGTTGTACATCCGCTAGAGCTTTCCAGGAAAAATCAAGCTCAAGTCCTCTCAGGCTACCTTTCCTTCTCAGATCCCGAGCTCACAGCTCCCTTGATGAATGAGAGCAGGCCGCAATGCGACAACTCTCTTGCTTTTAGAGACTAGCGACAAAACGGCCGTGCCAGTCTCTGGAGAATCCGGCAACACGGTCCTCATTCAGGCTGATGAGGTGGGGGTGTATCGGTGCACGCTAGTGCTTATGCTGTAATAATGAAACCTGCACCATAGAAGCTGTTCTGCTGGCCTTCAAACCGTTTCTAATTATCACTGCATTAGTTTTGGCATGTGGCCATTCACAGTTACGCATCAGTTCTGTTGTTTCAGCAGGCACATCATTTTATTGCCTTATTATGGCGAGCTATATAATGTGATGTCACTATCATTAACATGTACTCTGTTGCACTTGAACTATTTTCTTAGCTCAGACCTGTACTTTTTTATTTTAAACGTGTGCTGCTTCAGATGCACTACCTGAGGATACTCATGACTAATACATTCATAATTTACTGTATGTATACACACCAACAAAACTTTCATTATATAAATTTTTGATAAAAAAAAAATAAACAAACAAAAGCACTAAACCTTTTGTGCAGTATCTTGCAGTGTTTTTCAATATGGCTGACTGACATACTTATCGTTGCAACACATCTAAGGAAAATTTGATCTTCCCCTGCTGGTCTGTTTTGTTTTTGTATAAATGGTTCTCATTGATATTGCCACATACACGCAATAGCCATGTCAGCCCCAACTTTGTTGGGAAGCTGTGAAAAGCTTTATGCTCATAAATACACTGCCTTTTTGTAAGTCATATCATGAAAGTATTAGTGCATCACCATTTGCCTGTTTTACCAAATAAGCCTTAGACAACAAATTAATCACCTACAGTATGTATATATATATATATATATATATATATATATATATATATATATACAGTATATTCTGTAGGTGATTAATTTGTACAGTATATACAATATATATACAGTATATATATGCTTTGAATATGATATCAGTTTCTGATTTCATCACATTTTAATGGACTAGAACAGCTGCTCAGCTGTTCTATGTCCAGGTGTGTGACTTCATTATTAACTTACAAGTGTTTCAAGTGTTGCATTGGTCATTGGAGTCTGTCTCTGTGTATGAAGTCAAAAGAGCTGTATATTCGAGTGAGGCAGGATGTGTTTATGCTAAAAGATCATTGCTTTGGTTCATTGCATCCTCAAGCATGCAGAAAAGCAGAAATGTGTCTTGTTATTTTTTTTTACAAGCTGTAAAACAGCTAAACAGCTTTAAAAATCATTCCCAAAAACATTTTCCATGCAGATTTGAGAAAAAGTCTTGTTTCTGTGCTGTAAAAGTCCAACTTAGGCTGACATTTCGATGTCTTAAAGAGCAGAATATTTGGACAAGTATGATCCTGTGATGTGGCCCACAAGACGTGTCCTTATTGTAAATCCGGTTTCCTTTGAATAACCAGGAATAACTGAACACTTCCTGTTCTCTAAGACAGTCTACTTTAATTTGTGATCGGGGCAGGTCTTCGAAGCATACCTGCCATACAGGTGTAGTGGCCACTTTCCAACAAAGATGATATTGCCATCAGGGCCACGAGACAAGGACAGGGCTATGAGAACTACTTTTTTACAACAGTACACTAGGTAGCCAAATTACACAAGCATCAGTGATTTGCTGGTTAATGCAAAGGTTTAACATTTCATGTTGAAAATCATATTTGAAATTGAACAATTCATAATTGCCAGTGTGTGCTACTAAAACAGCAGCCTACTGTAAGTATGATGTAATCTTAATACAGCAGTAATACCCACTGATAAGAATGAATGAAACCAAATTCATAACCAAATGAATGAAATATGATGCACATAAATCTAAGACAAACTCAAGAAAAACAAAGAAAAAATACAGAACAAGACTGTAACAAATGTGTGTAACCCTGCCTAATCAAGTGCAAAAATGATCATAATGACATACAGCGAGTCATTAAAGTGATGATGAAGATGATGATGATGATGTTCTGATGTCTTAAGGTTCCTCTGAGCCCTGAATGTAACCGTGCCATCATGAAGCTGGTGTACTGCCCACACTGCCGTGGTCTCAGCTCAGCCAAACCCTGTGCTAACTACTGCAAGAACGTCATGAAGGGCTGTCTAGCTAATCAGGCTGACCTGGATGCCGAGTGGCAGAACCTTATTGGTAAGTGACACACACACGCACACACACAGTGTAAACTGCCTATGCTTCTGGTGTAGTTCCCAACAGCAGTTACTAACTAAAGATCCTGTTGCAACTTTTGTACTGTTTTTAACATTGTGAGAATCGCTGCATATCTCAGTGGTGAGATTTTTTGTTGAAGCTTTTGGCCTGTCATCATTGCTGTCATTAAGCTCTTAAGTTTTACAGTCTGAAAATCAATTTCTGTGGGTGGACACTTGCATAATTACAACACATTTTTCCTGAAAAAGATCGACATGGCAAGAACTGTTACATACTTACAGATTGTAGGCACATCTTACACAATGCCTGGTCAGTTAAATAACAACACTTCCTCTCTGTCCATGCTAAGATACTATGCTTCAGGTGGCTGTTAGCTTCGGTTCTGAGCCCAGCATGGACGTGGTGCTGCACTCCATCCCTGTACGCATCTCCGAGGCTGTGCTGCACATGCAGGAAAACATGGAGCTTTATACAATCAAGGTCAGAAATTTTCACTTCACATATTTGAAGGTTGTTAAAAAATAGTCTCATATCTTGCATTTGGTTGGAGTATAAATTTGTGTGTGCACGTTAGGTTTTCCAGGCATGTGGAGGGCGTGGAGAGGAAGGCACGCAGAGTTCGGTGTCTGATGAGCCGAAAAAGAAGGTGAAGACTGTAACAGCACTGGAGTATAAAGCCAGCTCCTCAGCGGCTGTCAGACTGGAAGTGCAGGTACCTGTGTGTTTTGTGGAACACTATTACTCCTGAATCTGTCAATATCTTGACACCTATATATATATATATGTGTGTGTGTGTGTGTCTGTGTGTGTGTCTGTCTGTGGGCAGGTCTCTGATGTATCTAGTAAGCTGAAGGAGATGCAGCTGTACTGGATTCAGCTCCCCTCAGCTCTGTGTGATAGTAAAGCAGCTTCTGGTTCCTCCAGCGATGAGGACTGTTGGAACGGCGTGGCCAGAGCACGGTATGAAGCACTCACAGCCATGCACTCTAGCTGTATAATATAATGCAGTTGTCTGTTTCAGTGATGATCAGACGCATAATCAAGTAATACTTTATACAAAAAACGTACACAAGTTGCTGGAGTGGTTCCTACCTGTATTTAGTCCCTCTTTATATACAGTAATATAGGTCTAATGTAGGCCTCTTTATGATGCCTACCTGTATATTAGACCTATATTATATAGGCCTCTTTATAATGAGGTCTCTTTTTGTCAATGACCTCATCACTGTAGTGATGGGAAGTTTGAATCATTTTAGTGACTCTTTTTTTTAATCTTGTTTTGAAACTCTGTTTGGACTTATTGTATAGATTTCACACAACATAACAATAAAACCAAACCAACAGCTACTATACGATAGTAGAAAGAACAGTGTAAAAGTTTAAACAGTGTTTACTCAAATCAGTAAATTGAACTGCTGAACACAGCAATTATGTTGCATATGTATTGTTGATTACCTTTTAGAATCAATACCTGTATTCTAGTAGCAGCCTCAAAAAAAAGATTGTCCTTTTTTCTACACTTCATATCAATGCATCGATCGTTCTGCAGGGTTCTTGCTCTGCCACAGAACTGCCCCGTATTGACTAGACCTCAGACATGATTAATCACATTTGATGAGTTTGTTTGTGGATAAGACCAAATGCCATCATCAATAATTGCTTCAAAGCTGTTGAATCACTGCACTCCTCATGGATCATTGTGCATATTTTGACAAAAGTAAGAAAAATGAAGACGTCAATATCAGGGGTGTGTATTGTCACACCCAGAGGGCAGACAAGGCCAGTGAACAGGACTGTTTCCTATGACAATGCTGAATGTTTTATATTCATGAATGCAGATTTATGGACGCTCTTTATGATTCAATTCAATTCAATTCAGTTTTATTTGTATAGCGTTTTTAACAATTGACATTGTCTCAAAACAGCTTTACACAATCAAAAGAATTATTTAAGTTTGTATGGAATGTGAATGTGTATGAATCAAAATGTTCAGATAGTCCCTGGTGAGCAAGCCCGAGGGCGACAGTGGCAAGGAAAAACTCCCTGAGATGGTAATAGGAAGAAACCTTGAGAGGAACCAGACTCAACAGGGAACCCATCCTCATCTGGGTAAAACAGATAGCAGGAAATTATCTGCATTTATACAGTGTTAAGTGTTAGGTTCAGCTATAATAGTTGATGTTAATTGATGTTAAAATGGAGTCCAGGTAGTTATTGGAGACTCAGATAGACTTGTAGAAAGTTCCAGTCCTGAACTATCGAATTGTCAAGTCCTCAGAGAAACAGCTGACAACACCAGTCGAGGCCAGAACCAACTTCTAAGTAGATAGAATCATCTCCAGACACCAGACGCATCCCAAAGAGACACACGGGGCATCCATGCGACGAGACCTCCAACCAGAAACGGGGCACCAGGATGGATCAGACAGGTCCGGAGGGCAGAGGGAGTCTGGATCACTGGCAGCTCAGGAACGACATGTGTAGCTCGACAGAGAGAGAGAGAGAGAGAAAGAGTGAAAGGGGGAGACAGGGGGAGAGAGGAAAGAGAAAGAGGGGGAGAAAGAGAAGAGGAGGAGAGATTGCAATTAGGTATGGTCACAGTCACAATGTATAATGTGAATGTATATTTACTGTAGAGTGCATGCAGGGACTCCGGCAGGACTAACTATGACAGCATAACTAAAAGGGAGAGCCAGAAGGAAACACAAACATGAGGGCTCCCCGAGATGTAAAGCAAACAATCACCTCACCGTCAACAAACCTGAGTGATCAAATGAGACTGAGGAAGACAGCATCTAAACATACCAGTTCACCATAATACTCTACGTCCATGAGTCCCCCAGATCTGCTTCTTTACCTTATGGCAAATCTATTTATAAAAATGCTTGGCTAAATAAATAGGATTTGAGCCTAGACTTAAACACTGAGACTGTGTCTGAGTCCCGAACACTATTTGGAAGACTATTCCATAATTTTGGGGCTTTGTAAGAAAAAGCTCTGCCCCCAGCTGTAGTTTTCATAATACGTGGTACTGACAAGCAGCCTGCATCCTTTGACTGAAGTAGGCGTGGCGGATCGTAAGACACTAGCAGTTCGCTCAGATACTGCGGCGCGAGACCATTTAATGCTTTATATGTCAAGAGTAGTATTTTAAAATCAATGCGAAATTTCACAGGGAGCCAATGTAGTGAAGATAGGATGGGGTGATGTGCTCATATCTTCTGGTTCTAGTGAGGACTCTCGCTGCTGCATTCTGGACTAGCTGAAGCTTGTTTATGCACCTAACAGAACAACCAGACAGTAAGGCATTACAATAGTCCAACCTACAGTAGAAGTGATAAAAGCATGAACTAGTTTTTCTGCATCGTTTAGAGACAATATATTTTTTATCTTGGCAATATTTCTGAGGTGAAAGAATGCTATCCTGGTGATATTATCTACATGAGATTCAAATGAAAGGCTGGAATCTATAATCACGCCGAGGTCTTTTACTGTTGCACTTGATGGAACAGAAAGGCCATCTAAAGTTACGGTGTGATCGAAGATTTTACTTCTAGCTGTATGCGGTCCTATGACTAGAACTTCTGTCTTATCTGGATTAAGCAGAAGGAAGTTAATAAGCATCCAATTTCTTATGTCCTGCACACATTGCTCAACTTTAGTAAGATGGTTTTTCTCATCAGGTTTTGTTAAGACGTATAGCTGTGTGTCGTCAGCATAACAATGAAAACTAATACCATGCTTACGGATTATGTTGCCCAGAGGAAGCATGTAAAGGGAAAAAAGCAGTGGGCCTAAAACTGAACCCTGCGGAACGCCAAACTCCACTAGAGAACATGCAGAATAATCACCATTTAAGTCTACATACTGATAACGATCGGTCAAATAGGATCTGAGCCAGGAGAGGGCTGTACCCTTAATTCCTACATTTTCTAATCTGTGAAGAAGAATAGCATGATCAATGGTGTCAAAAGACCTACGCATGTCGGTCCTATCATTTTCTTACACTCATATTCTGATTTATTTTATGAGCACAACCGAACTATTTAGCAAAATAGTTAATTGCATGTTTTCACCCATGGAAAACCAAACCATTTACTCCAACCGGAAACAGAGATTTCATTCACTTCAAAGGTCAACTGATCAATCCTAGAGAACAATAATATATTATTGTTAATTCACTCAGGGGTTCTTTCTTAGACATGCACACTTTTATGACTGGACTTTAAATAAGCCATTTTATTCTGCAATATGTCTCCCTGCGATGAGTGTTGCATTGTTTAGAGTCATCTGACTACCAGGGCTGTGCAGCACTAGATGCACATTTATGTGCTTATTGCCTGTCCTTGCCTCGATTCCCGTCTCTGCGTGCATGGAGTTTGCATGTTCTCCCCGTGCTTGGTGGGTTTCCTCCGAGTACTCCGGTTTCCTCCCACAGTCCAAAGACATGCAGATTAGGCTAATTGGCGTTCCCAAATTGACCATAGTGTGTGAATGAGTGTGTGTGTGTGTCTGTGTGTGCTCTGCGATGGATTGGCACGCTGTCCAGGGTGTACACTGCCTCGTGCCCTGAGTCTCCTGGGATAGGCTCCAGGTCCCCGCGACCCTAAATACAGGATAAAAACGGTATAGAAGATGAATGAATGAATGAATGCCTGTCCTTGCCTCATTACGTTGTGTCAGATTTAATGCGTTTAGGAATTCCTTCACAAACACAGTATTGAGTCAGCCTGAAAGAGTCCTAGCACATTAATTGGTTCTTTGCCCAGGTGAGCACATAGCAGTTACAGAGTAAGCATAATAATCTGCATTGTTTCACATTCCGCACAGAGATACTGGACAGTTATGCAGATAAATCCCATGATATTTGTAGCAAACTAATAAGATGTGTTTAATGGATTTTTATCTTCACAGCTACCTCCCCCAGCTTATGGGAGATGGTCTAGCCAATCAGGTCAATAATCCTGAGGTGGACATTGACATCACCAAGCCTGACATGACGATACGACAACAGATTATGCAGCTGAAGATCATTTCTAATCGCCTGAAAAACGCCCTTGATGGCAATGATGTGGATTTTGAGGACACAAGTAAGTCTCGCAGAAACCATTAGGGAAAATGACTAAGTGGGGATAACATGATTAGCGCAATATAAACTCTCAGCTTGGGTTATGAACTTTGTTGGGTGTAACGCGTTACAAAGTAATGCATTAGAGTACTTGGATTACTTTTTTGATGTAACGAGTAATCTAACGCGTTTGGTCCGCCATTTAAGTAATCAGTTATTTAGTTACTTTTTTAAAAATATAATCCGTTATTTAGACAATTTATGTAATCCGTGAGCCAGACAGCAGTGATTCCCAATCCGTTAGCGTGTGTGTGAAAGTCGTCCTATAAGCCCCGTCCCCTATAACCCGCCCATCTCTGTTATTCCTGCTGTTATACCCTGTTATCTCACCTATGTGGTTTGACTATACGAGGACTGACGCGTGGAAAGATGGAACCCTAATCACAGCGCCAAAACTCACAGTGAATCATGATGAACCGTACTTACGGCCACCACACGAAACCACGTAGGTGAGATAGGGGTATTAGTAGTTAACAGATTATGGGCCAAACTTCGCCGAGTGATGATGGTGGAATAATTATAAAGGTCTTGACTAAAACAACATGCATGAGGAATCACAAAGGAGTTTTCATTTTCTGCAATGGAAACTTACTCTAACTAGTTACTTTCATCAGAATGTAACTGATTACTTTTTAAAGACAATAATTTTATAATGTAATTATTTACTTTAAAAAGTAACGTCCCCCAACACTGTTTGTGAACAATTAAAGAACACGTTTTTTTCCAAACCAAAAGACACTGGCACTAGCAGGCATGTCACAATTGTTGTCTCTTAAAAGATTAATAAAAAAAATATTAGGAAATATAGCTTAGACCATATGTTCTAAATAGATGTTTTTAAACCTTTTAAAAGCTTGTTTACATAACATTTACTGTGGATGAGTAATTGTTAGATTATCTATGATAAATACCCTGGACATAATTTTATGTAAATAGGAGGATATATGCAGGCTACTGTACATGCAAAATGTGATTTTGTATAATTTGGATTTTGGTTCCTGAGGTATCTGATACTAAGACACAACTATGATGAATTACTTTTTGAGTGTCAAAATGACTTTGAGTCATGCTTTTTTTCTGGGTATAGTTCCACATAATTGGTCTGCATCAAGCAAGAAACTGACCAGAAAGATCTATAAAGACTGGACTTGGGTTAGGAAACAGCCAATGCATTATTAAAGCCTGAAAGGATGGTGGTGAACCATCAAATTTGTGGAAAACATTTAGTCAGAATATAATTATGAATGGCGATTTAATCACTTGGTGCAGTTGCATTGTAAAAAAAAAAAAAAAAAAAAAAAAAAGTGTAAAAGTCAAAGTAAAAGCATTTCCAAGGTGTGTAGCTATAAGCTATAATAACCACTTGGTAGAGATTAATTAGAAAAAAAGGCTTTAGTTTGCATTAAGATTGTATCATCCTATGAGTCCAGATTCACTCTATTCCAGAGCTACAGTACATCAAAGTAAAAAGAGAGGCACATGAAGCGATGTACTCTAACACACAGTGCTAACTGGTCGAGCCTCTGGAGGCAGTGTTATGATCTGAGATTGCTTCAGTTTGTCACGTCTCCGATAATATAAACTATATATTATATTATATAACTTAAAATATAAGATTTAAAGGCTGCTATTACAATTAACATCTTTAGATGTTACAGCTCCACAGGACTGGTAAAATGTAATAGCCATTAAACACTTACTTACACTCCCTGCTTATTATTCAGTTATTGAATGTTATAAAATAATTGAATAACTACAGTACAAGCAATATATACTGTAAACAGATGAGAGAGAAATGAACAGCTGTGAAGAACATGATTCTCTGCAAGAATTAAAATGGTACATGACAGCATAAAATACTGCTACTGGATATTTTCATAACCAATTTCCTATCCCATTATGCCTCTAGGAGATGATATCAGTGGTTCTGGCAGTGGCATGTGCAGCGAGCCGCTCTGTGGCCGAAGCAGGCCACCAGTGTTTGGGCCTAAACTGGACAGATCCAAAGTAGATGCCTACAGTCCAGAGGACAAACAAGTGAAAGGTGGCGGGAGCCCAACTATACCATCTGCCTTCCTAATCATGGTGCTGGTCTTGATCAGTCTGCTGTTCAGACGGTAATACAAACGCAGACCTGCCACCAAACTGGACCTGGGGATTCAGGGGAGTTAGTAGTGAAGTGAAGAAAACTGACACGTTAGTGAACCAATGAGCTTGCCAAATGAAAAATCATGTGGCTGATTGGACCTTTTATCTCTGAGAGACTGAGAGAATGATGTCTTTTTTGTAATGTATGTACATTTTACAGCTGATTTTGTCTCTGTCCCTTTGAATGTCAAAAAAGTTAACTTCTTAGAGAACATTTTTTGTAATGGTGCACATGACTCAAAACACTTCAAAGCAGGCTGTCCAAGCAGTGAGTCTATGCTTCATGTCATTTTACAATGTTAATTTATAAAAACACCTTCCTTTTTTCAGCACAATAAAACAAAACAACAAAAAGAAGATCTACATCTTTGGATTCATGGACATGCATTTTAAGACCGAACTATCACCTGTCCCAGAATAGGAAACGATTACTGTAGGTCAGATAAAGTCAAATAAATTTAGTTGTCCTGCTTCACTGGATCTTCCTGTATTGTCATTCTATTTTAAACTCCTGTTGCTGGTTGACGTGAATTAAAAACAATAAAAATCTGTCAACGTGGGTGTAAAGCTGTTTGTTTAATTTCAACAGGTTTTCTTTAGCAGCACTGTAATGTGAGATATTTCAGGATATGTACACCACAGAATGGCAAGATTGTTAACTCTGTGTTTGTGGAATCACTGAAGAGGCCAAAATATTTAATGAAATCGATAAGTACAGTTTAACTGAATACGTATAATTAAGAACTAATCGCTCGTGTCAAGATAAGAACTGTATGGAAATACTGTAAATGCATGCTAAAGGAATGAGACAATAAATCATACTTTTTAAGATTACAAGGAATTATTAGATAATTTTGACTGCTTTGATGATAACCATTTAATTTAGTGGTAGCATTTTATTCTATTTGACAGACCTTAAAATATTTAAAAGATGTCTAACTAAACCTATGACATTTTGATAAATTGTGTGACTGTTATTAAATATCATTAGCGTTTTGGGGATCAATATTTTGGTCTAGATGAGTCATAGAATACAGTGGATGATTATTACAGAAAAAGAAATCAAATGCAAAATTCTATATGAAATAAGTAAAGTTTCAATTTAACAGATTTTAAAGGTCACATAACCATTTAAACAAGTTTACATAAGGCTTAGAGATCTCCAAGATCTATTAAACTTTATCTATTAAAGTTTTGACTAAAATACAACACTTTCTTTTTTCATTCTGTTTCACTAATTTTCCAAATGTGCTGTTTCAGTGTCTGAAGCTTTGAACAAACTGACCTGAATGCCCTTTGTGGAAGTGCCAATTCCTAGCCAATCAAAATGTATAGACCATTTTTCACATGCAAAACAAGGGGGAAAATTATATTTAAGATAAATATAATATAAAAGTTCAAACACACTGAAAGCTGAAGAAGGTTTGGTTTATTGGTATACTGTATGAGGTCACAATATGGGGAAATCTGATTTGGTTGTCCTGGCAAATACAAAATGAAGAAAGAACAAACAGCAGGGAATGTTGCATGTTTTGTGGGTCCATTCAATGTGGATTTATAAAAATGACAAAATTCTGCATGATAGCTTCGCCCCGATCTCTGTTAATCTTTTCAGAACTGAATGTTTTGGAAGTTGGTTGCTGGTTTGTTGGAAGCAGGATGTTAGAGCACAACGATCTAGACCTGGGTAATCAATAAAAATCCAAATGTTTATCATAAGGAATTGATAATAATTGTACGTGGAGACTTTTGTTCACCTACACAGTCAAATAAAACTGTAATTTTCTTCAGGATGATCCTCTTGTATGAAGGTAGGTATGGCTGCCTTGCTTGAGTTTGGTTTTTCCAACTTTAAATTCAGATCATTGCCTTTTCTGGAGCTTTTGCTTGAAAGAAGGCACCGTTGGCCACCAGACACATGACTACACTCAGGACGTCCAGTCCCTGGGGAGAGAAATAAAAGAGACTGAAGAATTCATCCTGCATTGAGGAGAAACACTAATCATATTAGTCTGGAAATATGCATGCTAACAGAAATCCTAATGGTCCTATGCCTACACTTTCATTATCCTTTATGAGATCTCTAAGAGTTGCAGGATGTGTGAAGTCTTCTCTACACTACTTTAACACATAATAGTCCTAGCAGTTTTTAAAGGTTACCTTACCCTTAATGTGCTTAAAAGCTTCTTCCTTATTCTTGAGTGTTTCAGATGAATCATCACCTGTTTTTATAAGTACAGTAAATCATTTCTGACTGGAATTGGTTATAGAGGTGCAGCTTAATAAAAAAAATCACAACCATTTCTAAAAGGTTTTAAGGACTGAGAAGTTGGTGCTTTGTAGTTTATCTGTAGAATCTCTACATTATTTTTAATCTTATTTATAATTTTAAGAAAGAGTTGAGCCTGATGAGGCTGATTTTGCAAAGTGCAAACTTGTAAAGTGGATGTACAGTACTGTACCACAACATTAAATGTTATGAAAAAAATATGTTTAAGAAGTAAAATATGATGTCATTTGATGGAACAATTCTAACAGTTGTAGTCTAAGAAATCAAACTTTTTACTCCACTTTATATTTTGCCACATCATTGATTATTTTCCAATAACAGCATGTCACCAAGAGATTTATTACATATTTGTTAAAGACGTGGCTTGGTGAGATAATGGAAATCACCACTTTTGAACTAGGCGATTTATTTAGGGTTCACACCCCATAATACCTTCAGTGAGGTTTAAAGAGTTTTAAATGTGAAGATTTTTATGTCCTTTTGATGGAAGAATGAGACTGAGAAATAATTCATGTTATAACCCTGGTATACTGTAAACCACAGTAATTAAATAATGTGACCGAAGACGCTATATTTAAGAATCAAAGCATCAATCCAACCTGCCACGCGGATACACTCCTCCTTATGGCGTTCACTCCAGGCCTTCAGCTTACACGTCTTACTGCAGTAGAACACTTCATGGCAGCGACTACAAGGTGTCAGAGTCACCCATGCTGAACGGCCACACTGGTAACAGTACTTAAACAAGGGTTTCCTAAAATACACGAGCACATGTGCATGCACGTACGCATGCACACAAAATCAATAAAGTTTTACCTCAGCATGCAAAAGCATCAGTTGCTTTTTCAGTTTCTGTAGATAAGCATGGTCTTACTGTACTGTACCTCACGGTCATGGTCTTAGCTTCGCCTTTGCTCAGTGGCCTAGAGACAAGAGCAAAAGTACTGGTGAAGCTGTGTACTTTCACTTACGATGCAACACACATGGCAGAGTAACTGGTGCTATCTGACCTTTTCCTCACAGATGCCCATAATTGGCTAGTGTCACTGTGACTGACAGGGGAGATAGAATATGCCCTTTCCCACCCAGAACACACAGCCAATTTTCCTCTCCTGGAGCATGGATATGACTCATTCATTTAAACTCTCCTTAGTGATAGGCCAAATGCTTATACTACATCTCCCCAAACTGTGTGTGTGTGTGTGTGTGTGTGTGTGTGTGTGTGTGTGTGTGTGTGTGTGTATACAGTATGTGTGTGCTTGTATGTGCATGTACCTTTTTTCAGCTGTAGACTCATCTACAGATCCTCTTTGCTCCTCTATGGCTATATGCACTCCTGTTCTATCTGTAGGCGTGGTTCCTGTAGTTCTTGTAAAGACAAACTTGTCTGTTGGACTAACATCTGCAGTCAACACAAATGCATATGTCAAAATAGTTAAATCAGTTCTGACTTTTGCCCACACTTAAAAACATAAAATAAAAAAGGCAAAAATTGTAGCCTTGTTTACCCTTTTACTAAACAAAGTGAGCGAAACATGATCTGCACTCTGCTTCTAGACTTTATTTTAATTAACTTTTAAAATAAAAACAAATACATAATTTTCAACATAATCTCCTTGCTTTTCAATACTTTTTGTCATATTTTGACGTATTCCCTCATTAAAAAGTTTTTTAGGCTGAGCTGCATGACACAAATGCACTGCTGTCTTCACTACTTCATTAGAAGTGAATCTTCGTCCTGGTATGGTTGCTTTCAAGGGTTCAAACACGTGAAAGTCAGATGGAGCAAGATAAGGACTATAGGGATGATGTTTTAACACCATAGAAACGTTTTTGCAGAGTGTTTACAGTGTGGGCAGAAGTGTGTGGATGTGCATCGACATGCAAGATCACAACGCCCTTTGAACGTCCTTCTTGGTGGCTAACACTTCCTTGAACTTTTCTATTCATTCATACCTACTTCTTCACAACAAAACAGTTTCTCCACACTGCACACAAAGCCTTTGATATATAACGGCACCAGGTGCACCCTTAGACCACAAAAAAAAAACGAATCACTGCACGCTGCTCTTCTTTTGTCTAAATCACAAGTGGGGCATCCCTTTATTTTCACACCACAGTTACAAATGAACTAATGTAACACATTTATACCTGCACGGGGAGACAGTAGCATTGAACGAAAAGCGCTGACAGAAGTTTTAATATAACTGGAGTGCTCATACTAGTATTACGTCTTTATAATTAAAATATATTAGCTTGTAATATACATAATTCAATTTAATGTGTTCAACCTAAACAGGTCAATTTTTATCAATATCATTACTTTTATTTATTTATATCTTAATGAAAAATGGAAATGGAAAAAAAACAGCACTGTACTGTAAGTATACAGTGTAAGGTGTAGAGTGAGTCTCTTACGGTGTATGCCTTGGCTCTTCTCAATTTCCAGACGCTGCTTCTCCATGCTGGTGGCAACCTTTCTCATCAGCTCTGCCATCGTGGTGATGAGGTCACGGCGAGCATTGTAGGCCTCCCTCTCTTGCGGTTTTAGTGTGTGGTAAGGGATGTGAGCAACTCGCCAGTCCTGCAGATTGATAAAGTTAAAAGAACTACTTTCGATAATGCACAATCCAATACAGTACTTAGTTGGTTCTAGGATTGTTAGTGTTGTGATGTATGATTGAGGGTTTCCTCACCAAGTTCCATCTATTAACAAGAAACAGTTTGTTTAAACAGGTATCAGCGTTTAAATTACATAGCTTTTTCATTTATACAATAATAATATTAATAGCAACTAGTTTTTTACATCTTCATACTATTTGGCTTTGCCTTTTTCTGCGCTTTTTGGAGAACGCGCGAGTTTCCTCGTCTAAGAACAACAAACGGAATTCATCTCCAAATAACTAAAACTCCAACACAGAGGTACGTTATAATGTCTACCGTTCAGCTCGTTCAGTGTGTAGAGTGCAGGATGTTTAGACATTCTTCCTCCGTCATTAGCGATAATTTTATTTGTGATAGTTGTATGTTAGTGAGCACTGTGACGGAGAAGATATCAGCGTTAGAGGAGCGCATCCAGACTTTAGAGAGGGTTAGAGAGTGTGAGAGCAGCGTTATTCCCATAGGGGACAGTCTGGGTGCCACAGGCAGAGATAAACAGCCCCCGACTCCGGCATTAGAGCCCTCACAGTGGGGCGAGTGGGTGACGACTCGGCGGCATACTCGTTCAGCCAAAGCTAAGGCTAAGGCTAGCCCACCGGAGCACACCTCGTCTGCGCCTCACGTGTCCAACAGGTTTGCTCTCCTCAGTGATGCACCCGCTGAGAAACCTGAAAGAGCTCTGGTTATAGGAGACTCTATACTGAGGCACGTGACATTAGCTAGACCTTTAGGGGCCCCAGCGGCAGTGGTTAGGTGTATCCCGGGAGCCAGAGCACCGGACATAGAAGGTAATCTTAGGGCTCTAGGACAGCACAGGTTCTCTAAGATAGTGGTACATGCTGGAGCTAACGATATACGCCTTCGTCAGTCAGAGGTTAGTAAGAGTAACTTTACAGAGGTGTTTAAACTAGCGAAGGCGATGTCCGATGAAGTAATATGCTCTGGTCCCATCCCAATGAGACGTGGCGACATAGCTTACAGCAGGTTATGGTCTAGTTAATCGGTGACAATCCAGAGCCCAGGCCAGGGAGCAGACAGACAGGCTAAACCAACCGTCTGCTAGCTGCATAGGGTCGTCACTCAGGGTTCACCTTATAGAGACTGTGTCTGTTCCCTGATCTAAGCAAAAATGTAGAAAGTCTCAGAAAGTCTGTTTTAATAATTTAACTAACATAAAGACCACAAACTCGGACCACACTGAATGCGCAGCCGGCACCTCTGATCTGAAGCTAGGACTGTTAAATATTAGATCTCTCGCATCAAAAGCGATTATTGTTAATGAAATTATCACAGATCAGGAGTTTGATATACTCTGTTTAACTGAAACATGGGTTAAACAGGACGAGTATGTAGCTCTAAATGAAGCTAGTCCTCCTGGATACAGCTACATACACCAGCCTCGGTTAGCTGGTAGAGGAGGAGGCGTCGCAGTTATTCATAATGATAATCTGTCTATCATACAAAAACACGGACACAAATTTAACTCATTTGAAATTCTTTATAGTAACATAAGTGTATTTAGGTATATTAAATCAGCTCAGTCGATTCCACTAATTATAATCTACAGACCTCCAGGGCCGTATTCTGAATTTCTTAGTGAATTTGCAGATTTCATCTCAGACCTGGTCGTTTCTGTAGACAAAGCGTTAATTGCCGGAGATTTTAACATTCATTTTGAGAATCCAGAAGACCCTCTGAGAACAGTATTTATGTCCATACTGGACTCAGTAGGAGTAAATCAGTGTGTAGTAGGACCCACTCAGAAAGCAGGTCACACTTTAGATTTAATAATATTTCTCGGATTAAGTATAAGAAATGTATTCACAATTCCACTGTCTGAAATTATCTCAGATCACTATCTTGTCTCAATTCAAGTGTGTCACAGTGATAATGTACGCACAGCACCGCGCTACCGTATTAAATGTACATTCACATCAACTACCACACAGAGTTTTACCAGTAATCTCCCAGAGTTACCAACTTCGATTAGGCCACCGTCTGACCCCACAGAACTCAATCAGGCGACTGAATATTTAGATTCGACGTTCCGTTATACCCCAGATAATGTAGCTCCAGTTAAAAGAAAAATTATTAGAGATAAGAAACTCGCTCTCTGGTATAACGATCACACGCGCAACTTTAAAACAGACCGCTTGGAAATTAGAGCGTAAATGGCATCAAACTAAATTGTTAGTATTTCAAATAGCATGGAAAGAGAGCATCCAGAAATATAGAAAAGCTCTTAGTGTAGCTAGATCAACGTATCTCTCCACTCTTATAGAAGAAAATTAAAATAATCCTAGATTTTTATTTAATACCGTAGCCAAATTAACTAGGAATAAGACCACTACAGAAATCTCCACAACCACAACAACATCATGCAATAGTGAGGACTTCATGAACTTTTTTAATAATAAAATTGTTAATATTAGGCATAAAATTGAGACTTTGAAACCGAACAATGTAATTTATGCAGATGTTAACCTAGCCATGTCAGATCAGAATCTAGAATACTTTACTCCCCTTGAAGAGAATGAACTAATTTCACTCATCTCTTCTGCAAATTCATCAACCTGTATACAGTATTAGATCCTACAGTATACCGACACATTTTCTTAAACAGATAGTACCAGCAGGGGCGTAAATCTCGGGGGGTGGGGGGGTGGGGGGGACGGAGGGGACATGTCCCCCCCAATCCGAGGGTTGTCCCCCCAAAAAAAAATATATATATATTTTTTAAATCGCACTCCCTATTGTGAAAAATATATGTATGTATACCTAAGATAATTGTGTAAGTAGAAAAAAACCCCGCAAAAACTGCATTTAGACACAGCTGAGTTCCCCCTCCCCTTCCTCACAGTGGTTTGTCCCACTGCCTGCTTTCCCAGTTCAGGTCAGGTGTGCGGCTGCGGCTCAATTAATGTTGAACTCCAGAAAGTAGGGTATTTTATTCACTTTAAATAAAGCGATTCTTAATTTTAAATACAATTTTCAACCTTTTTTTAATTCCTTGTTTTTATTGATGTGATTATTTTTTATGATACTTTTACTTTCTTTATGTAAATTTGAATTACCATTGTGTATGAAATGTGCTACAGTATAAATAAACTTGCCTTGAAGTGTCATAGACAAAATGACAGAGAAAAGAAAAATGGACATAAGATAATTTTTCAGTGACCTAAACGCCAAGTAAGTACAAGTTCACATTTTAAGGCAATTTGGCTTTAAGAATGGGTGCTTATGAAAATACTAATGTCACAATATCAATCACAGGCAAAGGAGACAGAAATGATTGAGGGACAGGTAGACCAGGGTCAATCAGGTGCACTGTACAGTGTCAGGTAAGTCCGGTGCTTTTATTGAAGGGATAATGACAGATTTTTTTTTTTTACATAGAGCAGTTACTGTAAATTGATTATTTAATAATTGATTTTGTGACAAAACATTACTTATTTTATATATATTTTTCACAATAACAGTCATGTTTAAATTTATTGTATGTTGATGCCTTGACCCTAAACAACATAACAAACAATGCAATAAATAGTTTTTAAGAAAAATCTGGTTTGTCATTGAACCTGAGAAAAACTTTGAAAATAACCATAATGGCGCAGTCTCCATACTACAATAATAATGATAGAAGCAAAGTTTTTCACTGTGGGGACATATCTTTATAAGTACAATTTGACTGTATTATTTGTGTTCCCTCCAAAAATTGCTCATGAGAAATTTTATATTTATTGTCCCCCCCTACTCTTAAATGAAATTTACGCCCATGAGTACCAGTAATAACAGAACCGCTGTTGAGAATAATTAATTCCTCACTCAGCATTGGTTATGTTCCAAAATTTTTTAAATTAGCAGTTATCAAAACAATAATTAAGAAACCTGACCTCGACCCCTGTCAGCTGTCCAATTACAGGACAATATCAAACCTCCCCTTTATCTCTAAGATTCTGGAAAAGATAGGAGCGGAGCAGCTATGCTCATATCTACATAGAAATAGCATACATGAACTGTATCAGTCAGGATTTAGACCTCATCACAGCACAGAAACAGCACTCGTTAAAGTAGTAAATGACCTCCTATTGGCCTCTGATCAGGGTTGTGTAACTATGCTTGTATTACTCGACCTCAGTGCAGCTTTTGACACCATTGATCATAGTATTCTATTAGAAAATGTAGTAGGAATTAAGGGTACAGCCCTCTCCTGGCTCAGATCCTATTTGACCGATCGTTATCAGTATGTAGACTTAAATGGCGATTATTCTGCATGTTCTCTAGTGGAGTTTGGCGTTCCGCAGGGTTCAGTTTTAGGCCCACTGCTTTTTTTCCCTTTACATGCTTCCTTTGGGCAACATAATCCGTAAGCATGGTATTAGTTTTCATTGTTATGCTGACGACACACAGTTATATGTCTCAGCAAAACCAGATGAGAAAAACCAGCTTGCTAAAATTGAGCAATGAGTAAAGGATATAAGAGACTGGATGCTAATTAACTTCCTTCTGCTTAATCCGGATAAGACAGAAGTTCTAGTCATAGGACCGCATACAGCTAGGAGTAAAATCTTAGATCACACCGTAACTTTAGATGGCCTTTCTATTCCATCAAGTGCAACAGTAAAAGACCTCGGTGTGATTATAGATTCCAGCCTTTCATTTGAAGCTCATGTAGATAATGTAGGTAATGATTTGATAAGAACAAACTGAAAAAAAGCAATTTCCCTTTGAGATTAATAAAGTTCTTTGAATCTTGAATCACCAGGATAGCATTCTTTCACCTCAGAACTATTGCCAAGATAAGAAATATATTGTCGCTAAACGATGCAGAAAAACTAGTTCATGCTTTTATTACCTCTAGGTTGGACTATTGTAATGCCTTACTGTCTGGTTGTTCAGCTAGGTGCATAAACAAGCTTCAACTAGTCCAGAATGCAGCAGCGAGAGTCCTCACTAGAACCAGAAGATATGAGCACATCACCCCTATCTTATCTTCACTGCATTGGCTCCCTGTGAAATTTCGTATTGATTTTAAAATACTACTCTTGACATATAAAGCATTAAATGGTCTCTCGCCACAGTATCTGAGCGAACTGCTAGTGTCTTACGATCCGCCACGCCTACTTCGATCAAAGGATGCAGGCTGCTTGTCAGTACCACGTATTATGAAAACTACAGCTGGGGGCAGAGCTTTTTCTTACAAAGCCCCAAAATTATGGAATAGTCTTCCAAATAGTGTTCGGGACTCAGACACAGTCTCAGTGTTTAAGTCTAGGCTCAAATCCTATTTATTTAGCCAAGCATTTTTATAAATAGATTTGCCTTAGGTAAAGGAGCAGATCTGGGGGACTCATGGACATAGAGTATTATGGTGAACTGGTATGTTTAGATGTTGTCTTCCTCAGTCTCATTTGATCACTCAAGTTTGTTGACGGTGAGGTGATTGTTTGCTTTACATCTCAGGGAGCCCTCATGTTTGTGTTTCCTTCTGGCTCTCCCTTTTAGTTATGCTGTCATAATTAGTCCTGCTTGCACTCTACAGTAAATATACATTCACATTATACATTGTGACTGTGACCATACCTAACCGCCATCTCTCCTCCTCTTCTCTTTCTCCCCCTCTTTCTCTTCCCTCTCTCCCCCTCTCACTCTTTCTCTCTCTCTCTGTCGAGCTACACATGTCATTCCTGAGCTGCCAGTGATCCAGACTCCCTCTGCCCTCCGGACCTGTCTGATCCATCCTGGTGCCCCGATTCTGGTTGGAGGTCTCGTCGCATGGATGCCCCATGTGTCTCTTTGGTATGCGTCTGGTGTCTGGGGATGATTCTCTCTACCTAGAAGACAGTTCTGGCCTCGACTGGTGTTGGCAGTTGTTTCTCTGAGGACTTGACAATTCGATAGTTCAGGACTGGAACTTTCTACAAGTCTATCTGAGTCTCCAATAACTACCTGGACTCCATTTTAACATCAATTAACATCAACTATTATAGCAGAACTGCCTGCCACATAACACACAGTATAAATGCAGATCATTTCCTGCTACTGTATCTGTTTCACCCAGATGAGGATGGATTCCCTGTTGAGTCTGGTTCCTCTCAAGTTTTCTTCCTATCACCATCTCAGGGAGTTTTTCCTTGTCACTGTCGCCCACGGCTTGCTCACCAGGGACTATCTGACCATTTTGATTCATACACATTCACATTCCATACAAACTTAAATAATTCTTTTTATTGTGTAAAGCTGCTTTAAGACAATGTCAATTGTTAAAAGCGCTATACAAATAAAATTGAATTGAATTGAATTATATGTATCGTGTTTGGCTGCCCTACCCAAAAAATTACACAACAGCATCTTTGTTTCTTGGCACAGGGAGAGACACAACTACACTGAAAACCCTGTGAAACTGCTGTAGTAATGTTATACTGCTACCTCTGTTACGCTGCTTGCATGTTCCTAACTTTATCACACACAATGTCTATTCACCAGAAAAACACAGTATTGCCAAACAGAAATAATGGATAATTTATGTGCTGTGGCTGAGATTTGCACTCGCACAAGCTCACGTTTAATTTTAGGATCAATTTTAGACCTGAAAGACCTGAATAAACACAAAAAGTAGAGACTTAAAATGTTTCTATAAGTTTTTTTGTTATGTGTACAAGTACACATATTTGATGTATAAGGGGCATCAAGACTGACTTTCACATGAATGAAAGCGGACAGACATTTACAGAAGACTTCGGGCACAGTAGCGATAAGGCTCAAAAATTTTAATGGTGCAGATGTTTTTAAAGAAGGTCATACGTCCATGAATGACAATCATTGCCAAGCTGTGGCTTGGAGTCCTCTGCAGTCGTTCACGTGAACATTCAGCAAGTGGACTGACTGATCCTTAAAAAAAATCAACAGAGAACTTGCCACCAACTTGCGGGAGAGACACATCCGTCTGTGGGAAATGTACATGATCGATCACAAACACCACGTTTACATTACAGGCACTCGGCTACGGGTTATTGCCACATTCTTCGTCTTCACCTTGTTGAAAGCGATTTCCACATGTTTGGGCCATTAACGGAGCTCCTGAGAGACCAGGGTTTCAGATGTGAACATTACCTAACTTTACCTTGAGTGTAGTCTTTACTCTCATAAGTGTGTTCTGTTATTCTGCACAATCAGTCTCAGTTTGACCTCTCTTACAAATCATGCGGTTTTCAATGTAGTTCAACCTTATATAAAAGATATAAATGATAAAATATGGACATAAACTAAATAACACTAAAATTTTCAATAATACAGTCTCCCTTATTATGTAAAAAAGTTAAGTATTGCATGGTATTGTCCTACACAAAAAAAGCTCTTTTATTTTTACTACTGCACAGCACTGCACATTGCCATGATAGTTAGCTATTATATTTTGGCCCAGCAAATCATCTTACCTTGCAGTCACACTCTCTTACAGTTCATAAAAACATGATAAATACTGAAAATGGGCCTCATTCATCAAGCTGGATTTGACAAATTTACATGTTTATTGTTCGTATGATCATTTACACTAAAACATTTATTTGGAATTCATGAAAATCCTCTAATGTTGAAAAAAAAAAAGCACCTGCATCATCCTCATTCTTCTGAGTATACAGTATGTAAATTTCAGGATAAGAAAACTAAGTTACATACTCATTGGCTACAAACTTGGAATAAGTATCTGCACTTCTTTAAAAATTGTGTATTTTAGTTACACCCAAAAATGTTATGTAACTTTGTGAAATAATTATTTTAACGCTCTGCAACACTTGACTGAAGTGATATACCGATATGTTTCAAGCTGCAATGTGTACTCACTAGTGTGCTGTTCACCATTTATTTCCTGTGGACACACAACCTGTGATAAGCTATTTGTACATGATCAGATGGTTAAAGTATATCCATCCATTGTCTATATCACTTGTTCTTTGTAGGTAACAAATACATTAAATCACCCTGCCTCGTGCCCTGAGTCTCCTGGGATAGGCTCCAGGTCCCCGCGAACCTAAATACAGGATAAAGCGGTATAGAAGATGAATGAATGAATGAATTAAATACATTAATCAGCCATAACGTTAACATCTTAACATTGATTATCAATTATATACCAGTAAACTGGGGGCAGGACCATGAGCACCCAAAGTCATGGGGAGCAAAAGCCAGCCCACCCGGTCCGATCCGACAGAAAAGTCAGTGTAGCTCACCAAAAAAAGTGCTGGCCATGATGGAAAGTCACCAGTGCACCACAGCTCGTTGCACATGGGGCCCAGGATGCATAGAGCCCAAGGCTTACAATCCGGCTTCCAAATTCCCTAGATCTCAATCCGATTGTGCCAGACAAGCAAGTCTGATCCATGGAAGACTCTCTCTGCACTCAAAAGCATCCAAAGAATACATCCCGGTGCCAAACACTACAGCATACCCTCAGAGGTCTAGTGGATTCATGCCTCAAGGGGCCAGAGCTGCCCCAGTGGCATAAGGGGAAACTAATCTTTTTCTTTTTTTTTCATTTGTTTTGCATTGTAATATAATGGCATATAATATCAGTGTCTATACTTTGTTTCATTGCACATTCAAGGATGTTCAAAGCTTCTGTAACTGATGCATGGGTTACTGAGATGCTGCTGTGTGGTGAAGTATTTCTAAAAGCATTTCACATGTACCTTGTTAAACATATAATGAGCATAATCCACTGCTGTTCCTATGGTACTCCTTTTCTTCTCACCAACCACCACAGGCATCAGGATATTGGCGCCAGCCTTTACTAGCCTCTCGACCTAAATGACATAAAATGATGGTCAACATACTGTAAAATGACGAAAACCTAAAAATCCATTTAATGGCGCTTGCTGTTCCAGTATACACTAAGGTCATTTTAGTATGGATATATCATGTTAATCAACTACACTGTCATACTGTAATGGTGTACCAGTTTGATTCTGTTGCGCAGACGAGGCCCAGGGTTATAGTAAATGTTGGCAGCAGCACAAAGTGCATTGCCCACTCGGCAGGAGAGAGGCAGGTTAGGATCAGCTCCAGCAGCCAGAAGCTCATCCACCGCCTGATGCACAAGAATCAAAAGCAGAACTGTGTCAAATCTGAGAGTAAACAGAGAAGTTGGCTGAGCATGAATTCAGTCATTCACCTGCTCTTGTTTTTTCAGAATTATTTAAATAGAATTCTACAGTAAATGTGTTTTACTTGTACATTAAGTAATAAGGCTGATCATGATCCAAATGTGTTATTTCTGAGGAGTAACATATGTACTGCAATGAACATGAAACATTATCAATTGCAGGTCAATTGCTTCTTGCATGTTTCATTACACCCATATTTACAGTACTTAAAAGGTTTCATCAAAGGTGACTCACAAGGTCGTTGCCACTGGCGATGGCCAGGGAGAGAGGAGAATGGCCACCCCACAGTTGGTCTGTACTTGCTTTGTGAGAGAGAAGAATAGAGACGACATCGCTGGCATTCTATAAAACAGAACATTCATTTACAAACACTGCGTTATTAGTTGGACCAAAGCACACATTATAACAGCCAGGTCACATACACATAACATCAAATGATAACCATTAAATCAGTGTATTTTTCATGGTTATTTAGGCTAATGCTCATCAGAAAACATAATTCTCATAGTGTAATGCAAAGAAATTACTATTACTTATGACAGTAAGTATTATTTTCCTGTAATGTATCTAGCACATGTAAGAAATATACAAGTTAATCATAAAAACTACATTTAACACCATGGCCTATACTGTATTTGCATCATCTTATTTAATCAAAATACACTCTCAGGTCATTTCCAGGCAGCATAAGTGGATGAAACATTATTATCTTACTCCATAATCCGTGTCTCTTTGGCAGGCCACGTGAAGTGGTGTCCTTCCCCCTTCATTAGATGCCTCTCCAGAGGTTTTATAAACGCAGACTGGGAGTTCAGAGGCCAGGGACAACATGTTTCCACTACCCACCTGCTCCTCATTTGAGATCTGTGTTAAAATGTAGACTTTTCAGTTACAATAAGTGTTTACAAAATATGATTATTATAGAATGGCACTGCTGAAATCTTAGATTTGATTGATTAAAGGTGTTGATTAATATTCTTTAACAGCAGCCCAAATGATAATCAAGTTAATGCATTACAATTTATTCACTTACTCTCTATACTTATTCTTTAAAAGGCTGCAGGAGACCTGTAGAAACAACCTTATGTGTATGGTCCACAATATTAAATCTATGTACTGTATGTCCCTATAAATACATAGAAAATATGATGCATCTTTCTTTAATTAAAATTATACATTATGGTGCACCATATATACCACAGATCATAATGACCTCAGCTCTTCTGGGAAGATACATTTTTTGGAGCATGACTATGGAGATTTCTGTCCATTTAAACACAAGAGCATTAATGAAGTCTGGACTTGATGTTGAGCCATAAGGTCTAGTGGGGAAGGCTCATTTATCGGTGTGATGGTCAAGTGTCCAAATACTTTTGCCCATATAGTGTATACAAGGAGTTATTTACCTATAACATCACATCCAGCACAGTTTAATGCCTTACTTAATAACAGAGATTAGCATAAATACATTTGATTAGTGCCCTGATTTATACAAAATATAATCATTACCACTGATGCACATGAATCAGATTAAACAGAATAAGAGAAAATGTGTTCCATCATTCTTTTCTGTAACCATTCAATAACTTTTTCCTTTAGTTCTGTTGTTATTAAATGTTCTCCACTTGAAACTTGGGCACTGGAAAAGAATCGAGGCGCCAGATTACTGGAATTAATTTCATACTGGTAATTTAGGTTCCAGCAGTGCTACTAATTAACCTGCTGCTGGAGTCGCTCTGTACTGTAGCTGTTCCAGGCAAAGCAGACAGTGAGACATAATGCAGCAGCATCAATGAGGTTCCTAATTAATTCCTTCATTGCTGGCAAGGGCTTTGATCTACGAAATGACCATAACTGTTACAGAATGTGACACTGTTGACTTCCTCCGTACGAGGACACTGAGAAGCTGCTTTTTTCCGAGCTCCACCATACTGACCAACTTTTAAACTTTTTTCGTCCCCTTACGAAGAGTGTACATAAAACGGATAAGTATCTTATAATATATTTACTCGAAACGCGTGTTATATCGTTAAGTTTTAATTGTTTTGCAGCACACCGCTTTTAGCCGGCATTAGCATCGCTAATTAGCATTAGCATCGCTAGCCCGGCTATCACGTTTGTTTGTTTGTTTCTAAAGTTTGTTTTCGCTTCCTCACACCGATTATTTTCCGTATTTAGACACCATGTCGGTTGTGATTCTGCCTCTGAGTGCAGGTGAGGAGACATTAGAGCTGCACTCGGTGGATTTGGAGGTGGAGGCCGTGGAGAAGCTGATCCGTGAGCTACAGGTGAAGCTGGCCCGGTTACAGCAGCGGAAAGCCACGTTGGAATCGACGCAGACCGACACTCATCTGTCCCAGGTAAATTCTCGGCATGAGAATTCTCCTACAACCTCAACCCCGCGTGTTTCTCTGCCCAGGTCCAACACACCAAGGACGCATCCCGCCCAGTGTTCCTACACCCCGGCGCCGGGACATCACGGACCCTGGATACAGCAGCAGCGGAAGAAGCACGCCAAGCCCCGGGCGAGGACCTCTCCACCACCACCACCCGTCTTCGACATCTCGACCCAAAACCGCTTCGCTCCTCTCCGCGAGACGGCACACGACGTCCTGGTCATCGGAGACTCCATCGTTCGTCACGTGCGTGCTACCACGGCTAAAGGTAAGGTGCACACACGCTGTTTACCTGGTGCACGTGTTCTTGATGTTGCTGCACAGGTGCCTGCTGCCCTGAGGAGGAACATTGGAGCTGTGGTTCTTCATGCCGGCACGAACGACACCAGGCTGAGGCAGACGGAGATCCTAAAGAAGGACTTCAGGAGCCTGGTCGAGAAGGTCCGCAGCACATCACCCACGACAATGATCATCGTATCTGGACCGCTTCCCACATTTCAGCGAGGAATCGAGAAGTTCAGTAGATTATTTGCTTTTAATGAATGGTTACAATCTTGGTGTCAACAACAGAAATTACGCTTTGTTGATAACTGGAATGTTTTCTGGGAGCGTCCTAGGCTCTATCACACCGATGGCCTACACCCTAGCAGAGCTGGAGCAGCGGTCCTCTCTGACAACATCTCCAGAACACTACGAACCATCTGACTGGCGGTAAGTCATACTGTAGATTCCAAACATATTAGCCACATCACAACTCACCGTAGTGATAGACGCACACACATAGCTTGTCCTATAGAAACTGTGTCTGTTCCCCGAATACTGAGAAAAAAGAATAAATTTGTTAAATTTGCCCGAAACAATCTGATAACCATAAAACCAGAAAAAGGCAAAATAAGTAGTCAAAATCCACCTCTAAAGTTTGGACTACTCAACATTAGATCCCTTGCGCCTAAAGCACTTATTGTTAATGAAATTATCTCAGATTATTGCCTTGACGCACTCTGTCTCACTGAAACCTGGCTTAAACCAAATGAATATTTTGGTCTGAATGAGTCTACTCCGTCAGGATATTTCTATAAGCACGAGCCCCGTCTAATTGGTCGCGGCGGTGGTGTCGCCACTATCTACAATGATGTACTCACTGTTACCCAGAAAATAAGGCCCAGGTTTAATTCATTTGAAGTGCTTATCATTAATGTTGCACTAAATGAAATACGTAATAAACCCTTGCTATATTTTACCTTGGCCACCGTGTACAGACCCCCGGGGCCATATGGCGATTTTCTTAAAGAATTTGGACATCTGCTATCAGACCTATTGGTTAACTCTGACAAAGTATTGATAGTAGGAGACTTTAACATTCATGTAGATGATGCTAACGACGCTTTAGCACTCACATTTATGGATTTACTAAATTCCTTTGGGGTTAAGCAAAATATAATTGGAGCAACTCACCGCTTTAATCATACGCTAGATTTAATTATATCCCATGGTATAGATGTCTCTAATATAGAGATCATACCTCAAAGTGATGATATCACAGATCATCACCTCCTGACATATACTCTACCCGTAGAACAGATTAGCTGTGTCTCCCCACGCTATCAATCTGTTAGAAATATGAATCCCACCACTAAAGACAGATTCACAAGTAATCTGCCGGATCTGTCCCAATTTCTTATTAGACCCCTAAATGCAGATGATCTAGATGAAGTGACTAGCAGCATGGGCACTATTTTTACCAGTACATTAGACACTGTTGCTCCCATCAGATTAAAAAAAGTCAGAGATAAAACATTGGCACCGTGGTACAACAGTCATACTCGCGCCCTAAAGAGAGCAACCCGTAACCTCGAGCGAAAATGGAGGAAAACTAAATTAGAAGTTTTTCGAATTGCGTATAAAGACAGTATGTGCAGCTATAGACAGGCTCTAAAAACTGCTAGGACCGAGCATCTTAGCCAACTGATAGCAAGAAACCAAAACAATCCCAGGTTCTTATTTAGTACAGTGGCTCGCTTAACAAAACCTAAGATGCCCGCAGAGAGTATCCCATCACAGTTTAGAAGTGAAGACTTTATGGACTTCTTTAATGAAAAAATCAATAATATCAGGAAGAAAATAATGGAGGTTCAACCTCTAATAGTATCTCACGATCCAGTTCAGCCTATAGCTTCACATTTAGATTTTCACTGCTTTACAGGTATAGGACAGGAAGAGCTGTATAAACTCATCACCTCGGCTAAATCAACAACGTGCCTGTTAGACCCAATCCCAACCAGATTTTTAAAAGAAGTGATGCTTACGGTTGGAGAGCCACTCCTAAACATTATTAATTCTTCATTACATCTAGGTCACGTCCCTAAACCTTTCAAGTTAGCAGTTATTAAGCCGCTTCTTAAAAAATCTAATTTGGACGCGAATGAAATAAAAAATTACAGACCGATCTCAAACCTCCCGTTCATATCAAAAATACTAGAAAAAGTAGTATCAGCTCAAATTTGCACATTCTTGCAGGATAACATCCTTGAAGAATTTCAGTCAGGTTTCAGGCCCCATCATAGCACAGAAACTGCACTAGTTAAGATTACAAATGACTTGTTTTTAGCTTCAGACCAAGGCTGCATCTCATTGCTAGTCCTGCTCGATCTTAGTGCTGCATTCGACACTATAGATCATAATATTCTCATAGATCGCTTACAAAATTATATAGGCATTCAGGGACAGGCACTAAAATGGTTTAGATCTTACCTGTCTGATCGCTACCATTTTGTAGATCTAAATGGAGAACCGTCTGGTATAATGCCAGTGAAATATGGGGTCCCACAAGGGTCAGTTTTAGGACCTCTGTTGTTCTCAATATACATGCTTCCCTTGGGTAACATCATTAGAAGACATGGGATTAGTTTCCATTGTTATGCTGATGATACCCAATTATATATCTCAACTAAACCAGACGAAATACCTAAGTTGTCTAGATTAACTGAGTGTGTCCAGGACATAAAAGATTGGATGACCAATAACTTTCTTTTATTAAATTCAGATAAGACAGAGATATTACTTATTGGCCCAAAAACCAGCACACAACAGCTTTCACAATTCAGCTTGCGCTTAGAAGGATGTACTGTTATTACCAGCTCAGCAGTAAAAGATCTGGGAGTAATATTAGACAGTAACTTGTCTTTTGAAAATCACATTTCAAATATCACAAAAACAGCCTTTTTCCATCTTCGAAATATTGCTAAACTTAGGAACATCTTATCCGTATCTGATGCAGAAAAACTAGTTCATGCATTCATGACCTCCAGACTGGACTATTGTAATGCATTACTAGGTGGTTGTCCTGCATCCTCAATAAACAAGCTTCAGTTAATCCAAAATGCAGCTGCCAGGGTTCTCACTAGATCCAGAAAATATGATCATATAACCCCAATATTATCATCCCTGCACTGGCTACCTGTTCAGTTTAGAATAAATTACAAAATAGTATTACTTACATACAAGGCCTTAAATGGTTTAGCTCCCACATACCTAACCAGTCTTCTGATACGCTACAATCCACCACGCGCCTTAAGATCACAAAACTCCGGACTTCTGGTAGTTCCCAGAATTTCAAAATCTACAAAAGGGGGTAGGGCTTTTTCATATTTAGCTCCAAAGCTTTGGAATAGCCTTCCAGACAGTGTCCGGGGAGCAGACACGGTTTCTCAGTTCAAAAGTAGACTCAAGACGCATCTTTTTAATCTGGCATACACATAACTCATCCCAGTACTCATACTCCAGTACACCTATACCGAATGGCAACTACGCTAATTCTCCCCATCTGTTCTGTATTTCTCTACCCATCCCGAGGCATCGGGAGATTTTGCCAGCTTCAGTAGACAAAGGCCGACCCTGCGAGGTTCCTGAGGCACCCAGAGAAGGACCAGCTCCAACTGGATTCAGCTTTATGATGGTTGGAGCTACACATGCTGCTCCTGTGCTTCCAGTGATCCAGACCTCATCTGCCCTCTGCACCTACTGACTCGTCCCTATGCTGAACTGGTCTTCATGACCATTTAAATAATTTCTGTCATATTGATTTTTCACCTACACAACACAAGATGTTATATCATTTCTATCTGTTATCGCCCAAATGAGGATGGGTTCCCTGTTGAGTCTGGTTCCTCTCAAGGTTTCTTCCTAATGCCATCTCAGGGAGTTTTTCCTTGCCACCGTCGCCGTCACCCTTGGCTTGCTCATCAGAGACATTTCATTCATTCATCTCATTATTATCTGCACATTTTTCTCACACATCCACAATTCCAATTATTTTCTTTTCTACAATTATTATTATTATTTGTTTTTATTTATTTATTTTCTATTATAATTTTATTTATTTACTTATTACTTTATATATAATTATTCTATATATAAATTTTTTTTTTTTTTTTTTTTTTTTTTTTGTTAAATTAAATTTCTTAAATTTTTGTGAAGCTGCTTTGAGACAATGACCATTGTTAAAAGCGCTATATAAATAAAATTGAATTGAATTGAATTGAACTGTTTGAGTTACTGGTGTACGAGTTAATTATCCTTTAATGAACAAAAACATTAAACCACTTTAAAAAAGTATTAATTATTATTTTTAACACACTGGTGACGTATGCTTATTTGCACTTGGTGAACATAATTAAAGGCACAGCTTACATTGCTGATTTGATGAGTAAATAATATGAAAAAGTTTTCTCAGAGGTACAGTAGAAGTGCAAGCTATATTTGTCATATTTATGTCCATAACAATATATACTGTATGGCAGCATAATATCATCTGAAAGGCCAAAACCGGCAGCTAAATTACAGAAAATATAAAGTTTATGTAAATTAGTTGAGGTTAAAAGAAAATAGTTACTATAAAATGGGCATCTATGTCACACTGCAGCCTGGTCAGTTTGGTAACATATTGGTGATGCTAATGACTTTTACTAGTTACTAATGTGATAAAAAAAAGAGCTTGTACAGTACGTGATAGGGTAACCTGTATATAAAACTGCATTAACCAACAAAAGTTGTGTGATTTGAAGCCATTCAAATTGGAATCAAGGTTATCTTTACTTAGCTTTCTAGCTCCTAATTTTAAACAAGAGCACAACTAGAATCTGAATGCTTTTCTGGATTTAAAGGATTTTCATACATTTAAAAAAGAATTAGCAAATGCTCCTTTGATCAATTTTCAGATAAATCTTTTCATATCCAGTTTGATAAATGAGGCCCAATGTGATGATCAAATCCCATTTTCACCACATGGATGTTTGCGATTAAAAAGCATAAGTGTCACCTTTATATAAATCAATTTAATAGATTATGGGACTGTACAGGACACAACAGCTTCTACATACCCAATTTTTATTATTCTTTTTTAAAACCATATTCAGGAAAATGTATGGACAGAGATATAGACATATTAACACTGTGATGAAACATCATCTTTAAAAACATTATTTTCATAATATATATATGTTTTTAAAAATAGACATTTATTTAAAAAATAACTTACTGCCAGATCAGTGGCCTTGCTGCTGTACTGTATCTGCCATATTAGTTTACTGCAATATTTACATTTAGGCATTTGGCAGACGCCCTTATCCAGAGCAACTTTTTTCTCTCATTATACACCTGAGGGTTAAGTGGCAGAATGTTAAGTGGCAACCTGGTGGTCATGGGGTTTGAACCTGAGACCTTCCGAACTGTAGTCCAACACCTTAGCCACTGAGCTACCCCTGACCTGAAATTAAGGCAACCCAAACATTGATCTTTCCGAGACACTGACAAATCTTTGTATCTTCCGAGATACATAATCCATGTAAAGGTTACACCAGGCTCAGCATTATATTACACACAGCCCAGTCTAACCAGACTCACATGCCCAATATGAAGGGCTTGTTTTTGTTCTTCAATACTGTATGAGAATCAGAAACCCAACAACTGTTGGCCATCAGTGTGTTACTTTGTAAATGTTGGAAGCTGCACATGTGCACACAAGAGTGGTTAGCAAAATTTATTTTCATTTTTGGTACAGATATTAAAAGCAAATACCCACATGCTGATTCAATCAAATCAATGTCCGCTAAAACAACAAAAAAGCCTCCTTCCTTGCAGGGTAATGGAGTCTAACCTTGTCTAGTTCATATACTTCGCTGGCATCCTGTGCTTTCACATTAGGGTCAGCAACAGCATGCAGGAGCAGTTCTGTGATTTTAGGAGCCTCTGGGCCAGGTAGTCCAGCTGCTACATGAAGCGGGTACAAGCCCTTTTGCTATACAAACCATAAAGAGAAGTGCAGTAGGAGTCAAACAGAATGTATACTTTTTTTTAAAATGTTTTAAAGAAATGCAGCCTGACAGACATGCAATAGATGTCAGAATAGATCAAGAATGAATATGTTTAGCTTGCAGGTACAAGTAGGTTGCAAAACCAGACTGTAAAAAGCTGTTTCCTTTAACCTCACACACCAAATCCAGATGATCAAGGTATACAACATTGTTTTGTTTTGAGTTTGCAGGTACGTTAGAACTTTGTGACTTTGAGACCCTGAGCGAAGGTGAAGTCTTACCTCAGCTGTTAGGTGCAGGTCTGTGCGAGCTCCACACTCCAGCAGCCTCTGCACAGCTTCAACGTGGCCTGCTTTTATGGCAAGAAAAATGACTGGCATCGGAATGCTGGACACGTTTGGGTCTGCTCCTCGCTCCAGCAGTAGCTTCATGGTGGCCCAGTGGGCTTCATTTCTGTATCGCAAATATCAAACAAGAAAATTGCACATGCTAATGAATTTGAAATCAAAGTTTAACCAAAAAGTAAATGTACACGATTTGCACACATTAGGCCTTATTTATTATTCATAAATTGTGATGCAAACTTTCTTTGTCCTGTAGGTATGTGAATGTTAATAAATGCTAGTCAGAAATTCCCAAGCACGCTCAAGGAACAGCTGATTTACATTTAATGATGCCTACACAACTAAAAGTCACAAAGAGCTGAAAGCAACAAAATAATGATTAAATGGTGAAAGAGAACCCACTACGTATGGTGTACTGTATGCTATATCTTCCAGTAGTGCACCTCAACCCCAGATGCACAACTGTTCCTTCTTTTTAAAAAATATTTTTAATTGAATGCATTTGCTTTCTTTCAAGTGATTAATAGGAAGGTGGCAATTTAACATTGTCATTAAAGCTGTAATTGTTTGTATGCAATAATAAAGCCAATTATTCTATTATATGACTAGGTTGACCTAAGTGGGTCACTTAAATTTACACAAATTCGAGTGATCTCCCCAAACTAACACAATTCTCATGACTACCTACATTTCTCTATAAAAGTAATGAGGGAAACAAAAATATAAATAAATGTATCTGGTTTGATAAATGACGCCCAGTGTACAAGCACATTATCTTATAGTCCGTAAGAGTCCAAGACTCACTTAGTTTTCATGAGTGCAAACCTGATGACTGTCCCCTGGGTTTCTGCAGATGATACCTGACCAGCTTCACAAAGCACCTCAGCTGTCTGCTGCATGGTGTCCTCTGCTGTGTCTATGTGGAAGCCAACCACAGGACTAAAGTCTAAGGCAGGGTCCTTTCCCTGGCTCCTGCTTCTGCAGGGTTTTTTATCTGTCTCAGAGGAAAGTACATTTTCACTCTCATCATCATCTTGGTGGCAAGCAGAAGGGTCTACCAGGATTCTTCCATTCTGGGGCTCTGGTTCATCCTGCTGAGTAAACTCTTCATCTTTGCCTGGGGTTTGAATTTCCTCAGCATGCTCAGGGGTTTCTGGCTCCTGAGCAGTGCTGCACTCTTCAGGTTTGTCCAGGTCAGTTAGTCTGTCTATGACAGGGAGTTCTTTATTAACCACATCTTTTGGGCCTTCCTCAGCAGCAACCCTTTGTAGGATGTTTGCCAGGGTTGAGAACTCGCTGATCTAACCAAACCAAAAAAAATCCACATAGAAATTAAGAAAGTATGTGGTAGTACAATCTTTTTATGACTATCTTGAGACACTAGACCAGCACAGGTGTCTGGAAAGAGAAATATATTCCTGCTACCTCCTACAAAACTAATGTTTCGTAGTCAAGCAAAATAGTCAGCCACAAAAATATGTGGTAATATTTATTTTACAATGATTTACAAACATGCCAATGCTTGCAATGATGAATGCCTATTTAGCGTTGATTAAGACTACCTCTGGTTCTGTGGTGACATCCTGAGGATTTTTTTCAGCCATTGTCTCTTGTAGACACTGGAGTGGGTAGTAAAGGACACTGCACACAGCCAGAGCAGACATCCCTTCATCATTCAGCTTATTCACATTAGCCCCATTGTCCAGCAGTAAGTTGATCACATCATCATGACAATTCACCTGTGCAATGACAGAAAGTCTTAGATTTCGCTTATACAGTACATTTAAACAAGTCATAATATAAGGATTAATGACTGAGCAGTGGTTATATTAAATACAGAATCTGCCATGCTTCTTAAGTCCTATAGAAAAATCAGAAAAGAAAATGCAAGTGCTGCCATCTGCTGGGGAATATGTTTGGTATATACAGGACAATAAGTGTAGTTAATAAGAGTTACCCTTATTAAAGTTTTTTTATGCTTTATATACTTGACAAAGAAATAGGGCTAGTGCATTTTAATAGGATGCAGGATGATGTTTATATTTGTTATACTGTTAAGTGATAACCTTTTTTTTATGTTTGTTCCACAACAATACAGATAACTATAATCAGACAAAAACAGCCTATTGTCTTTATTAATAAAAGATTGATGTCAAATTATTGTGACATAGAAATTAAACACCTCTGGACATGCATTTATTGAAAATAAATTTTTAACTTCATAATAACTTTACTTCATGACCTACACTAACCACCCTGTTGTTGACGTTCAAGGTCCCATTATGTTTGTTCCTGAATAATTGAGTATGTCACATAAACACCAATACAAACAATTGTAGGTGACTTCAGTACAATGATACAGCCTGGGAAATGCTGAAAATAATGTCCTTTGCAGATTATTGGGAATAGGTGATATAAGACCTGATATTATGAATATTAAAAGTAGCACCATCCATAAGCTAGTTACCATAAGGTACATCAGTTTTAAATTGCACAATAATAACAATATATGTCTGTCTGTAAGTCATACCGTAGCTGAAATGAGTGCCGTGTGTCCCCTCGCATCACCTACATCTGGGTGAACTTTTCCATCTCTGAGGATGCTCTGGATATTCTGGATATCACCAAGTGAAGCCTCTTGAATGAGTCTTTCGGACCTGAGCTCTAGAGGTCCCCTGGGTCCAAAATTATCCCGGGTCATTGCCAGGACAGCGCCAACATCCCAGTCCAATTCTTCAACCTCAAATCTGTACCGAAGAGGAATGGGATACATGTCATATCATGGGTTACTTGTAAGCATTATATATTCCTTAATTAATAAAATCAGCATCCTGCATTACACCTTCCAAGATCTGTAAAGGATCTTTGTTCTCAGTATTGGTAATACTTTGTACCAAATGCACTGGACCTGTGTGTGTGGATGTGAGTCTCCATTCTTTGTTGAAGAGGTAGTCCAATAGGGACCAAAGGCATGCTGATATTGCTTCTGTTAAAGAAGTGCAAGTCAAGCTCTTGACGGAGTTGCAGGGGTATGGGCAGGTGGTCTGAGTCAGTGGAGTATCTTTCAATTCCAGGGGGAAGGATGAATTTCTCGTCCTCCATACGAGGTGAGTTGCCCAGCATATATGCGTCAACTGTGAAGGAATGCTGGCATTCCATACAAGACCCCATTGTGAGGGCAGGCAGAGACTGGATCTAGCCAAAATACATATGTGACCAAAAAGATAAATACAATACAAAGCTGTGACAAACATAATAAGTAGCCAAAATAAATACATTATGTAAGTGACAACTGGAGCTAACTTGTTTTATTGATGTTCTACTCCATTAAATATAAGTTCAAATTGATAATAAAACATATGACATGTTACGCTCAGTTACTTCTTAAATATCTTCTCCAAATTCCTGTGATATAAGGAGAAACCACTTCTGGTTCACCTCAGGCCCATCATTACCTGTGTACGGTGTTGCTGTGGGAGTCGGGCCATGTGTTCAGGGAAGTCCATTAAGGTGAAGCCTCCCATTACAGTGTTGCAGAGTCGCAGTATCCAGTGGCGGTACCAAAAACCCACGTCCTGGTGGCCATCAGGATATGACATCACTCCAGGCCCGAAGCGCTCATTAGCATGGTACAGACCCTAGGAACACAGTTGTAAACCTTGTTATGACTAATGAATTCAACACTTGGGAGCCTCATGTTGTAAAGAATTAATCACTGATAGGGTGCTGGTTTGGTGTCAGTAATAAAATTACATTATGAAATATAAAAATAAAATCAAGCATCCAGAAAAATAGTTGATGGATGCAAATATTCGTCATTATTACTTGTACCAATATTAAGTGAATGTAAAATGAGTAAATCGCAAACATTGTAGGTGCAAATTAGACTATGTGGATTCATCCAGTTGGAGAATTTATTAGATTTGCTATTATGTGTATGTAAATGCAGCTTGGGTCTCACCAGGCTGTGAATTTTACCTTAAAAATGGTTCCATCAGGGAAAAGATGGACACCATAGCCCTCTTTTCGATTCAGATAAAATTTTCCGATGAACTGAGAGCTATCCTGCCAGAAGTAGTTTCCTTTGCCATGGCGGTAATCCTTGTAGAAGGATCCCTTATAACACTTAAAGACAAATACAGGCCTTACAAATATACAGTGGTGTGAAAAACTATTTGCCCCCTTCCTGATTTCTTATTCTTTTGCATGTTTGTCACACTTAAATGTTTCTGCTCATCAAAAACCATTAACTATTAGTCAAAGATAACATAATTGAACACAAAATGCAGTTTTTAAATGAAGGTTTATGTTATTAAGGGAGAAATAAAACTCCAAATCTACATGGCCCTGTGTGAAAAAGTGATTGCCCCCCTTGTTAAAAAATAACTTAACTGTAGTTTATCACACCTGAGTTCAATTTCTGTAGTCACCCCCAGGCCTGATTACTGCCACACCTGTTTCAATCAAGAAATCACTTAAATAGGAGCTACCTGACACAGAGAAGTAGACCAAAAGCACCTCAAAAGCTAGACATCATGCCAAGATCCAAAGAAATTCAGGAACAAATGAGAACAAAAGTAATTGAGATCTATCAGTCTGGTAAAGGTTATAAAGCCATTTCTAAAGCTTTGGGACTCCAGCGAACCACAGTGAGAGCCATTATCCACAAATGGCAAAAACATGGAACAGTGGTGAACCTTCCCAGGAGTGGCCGGCCGACCAAAATTACCCCAAGAGCGCAGAGACAACTCATCCGAGAGGCCACAAAAGACCCCAGGACGACATCTAAAGAACTGCAGGCCTCACTCGCCTCAATTAAGGTCAGTGTTCACGACTCCACCATAAGAAAGAGACTGGGCAAAAACGGCCTGCATGGCAGATTTCCAAGGCGCAAACCACTTTTAAGCAAAAAGAACGTTAAGGCTCGTCTCAATTTTGCTAAAAAACATCTCAATGATTGCCAAGACTTTTGGGAAAATACTTGTGGATCAACGAGACAAAAGTTTAAGTTTTTGGAAGGTGCGTGTCCCGTTACATCTGGCGTAAAAGTAACACAGCATTTCAGAAAAAGAACATCATACCAACAGTAAAATATGGTGGTGGTAGTGTGATGGTCTGGGGTTGTTTTGCTGCTTCAGGACCTGGAAGGCTTGCTGTGATAGATGGAACCATGAATTCTACTGTCTACCAAAAAATCCTGAAGGAGAATATCCGGCCATCTGTTCGTCAACTCAAGCTGAAGCGATCTTGGGTGCTGCAGCAGGACAATGACCCAAAACACACCAGCAAATCCACCTCTGAATGGCTGAAGAAAAACAAAATAAAGACTTTGGAGTGGCCTAGTCAAAGTCCTGACCTGAATCCTATTGAGATGTTGTGGCATGACCTTAAAAAGGCGGTTCATGCTAGAAAACCCTCAAATAAAGCTGAATTACAACAATTCTGCAAAGATGAGTGGGCCAAAATTCCTCCAGAGCGCTGTAAAAGACTCGTTGCAAGTTATGGCAAACGCTTGATTGCAGTTATTGCTGCTAAGGGTGGCCCAACCAGTTATTAGGTTCAGGGGGCAATTACTTTTTCACACAGGGCCATGTAGGTGTGGATTTTTTTTCTCCCTAAATAATAAAACCCAATATTTAAAAACTGCATTTTGTGTTTACTTGTGTTATCTTTGACTAATAGTTAAATGTGTTTGATGATCAGAAACATTTTATGTGACAAACATGCAAAAGAATAAGAAATCAGGAGGGGGGCAAATAGTTTTTCACACCACTGTAACAATATATAACAAATACAGAATGTATAATAAATATAAAAAAATACAGCTTTTTTTTAAACATTTCCAGGGACACAATGTCAGAGGTAGCTCAGTGGTTAAGGCATTGGACTATTATGCAGAAGGTCCCAGGTTCAAATCTCATGATCACCAAGTTGTCCCTGTTGGGCCCTTGAGCAAGGTCCTTAACCCTCAGATGTATGATGAGATAAAAATGTAAGTCACTCTGGATAAAGCTGCCTGCCTAAACATAACTGCATATTTTACTTGCAGAAAATAAGGCACAGTACCAAAAATCTGTGCTGAACAAAAAGAAAAGAAAATTGTAATTACAATATTATATTGAGTATTTCCACTTGCATAATATTATTTATCCCCTCCAAAACAGCTCTGACCTGTTGTGGCATGGTCTCCATAAGATCCCTGAAGGTGTTCTGTGGTGTCTGGCAAAAAGACATTAGCAACAGCTACTGTATGCCCTGTATGTTTAAAATGCGGCCTCCAAGGACTGGATGTGTATCCTAAAAAACATTCTTCTTTTTTTTTTTATTTAATAATGTCATACTTTATTAAAATTTATGTTTGTTTAATTTTTTTGTAAAACATTTTGTAGGAACAATCATCATTCCTGTGATCTTATTGTCAATATAAACAGGAATTTTTCATCACCATCTCTTTTCTCTCTGTGTTAAGGTTAATAGCACGAAACAAACCCAGCTCTTTCCCCTTAACCTAAATTGTTTACATTTAAAAATGACTTAAAGTTACAGCTTTACCAGACTTGTACAATGAACTGCCACCAGTGACTTGTTGCAAAATGTTAAACAAACATTGTCTTACAGAAGTCTTCAACATATCAATGATTACAATACACTTCGAGCACGAGGCAAAGTACTGTTCAACCTGAACAGGTTACCAACTCATGGCAGGGCTAGTACATACAGTATACGCTCATTCACAAACCCTGTGCAATTTGGGAACATCAATTAGCCTAATCTGCATGTCTTTGGACTGTTGGAGGACACCAGGGCACCTGGAGGAAGCCCACCAAGCACGGGGAGAACATGCAAACTCCATGCACACAGACCCGAGGAGGGAATCAAACCTGGAGCATGAAGGTGACAGGGCACGACACCACTACACCACTGTGCTGCCTCAAGTGCATTAATATAAACTTAAATCCGTGCTTCTCCTTGCATCTAGCACTCAAAACTCCTGCCAGAGCTGCTGTTACTGAACATTTAAAAACAAACTTACTAGCAATATAAAATACTTGTATAAGGAAACGCATTGGTAAACAGATGCATTACTCATTAACCACACTAATGTTAAATAGTTGACATTACCTCTCCGTTGGGCCAAGTGAATGTCCCGTTGCCGTGTTTTAGGCCGTTTATAAACTCTCCATCATAACTGGACCCGTCAGTCCATTGCTGCACTCCCGGGCCGTTAGTACCCTTGTGCACCTTAAACACTCCACTTCCCTCTGAGGACATCCTGCACCCACATCAATCACATCAGTCTCTGTCCCGACTCTGTTGGTGGGAAAGTACGATTTCAGGAAGCATTCCCACACATGTGAGTGGACACACAGCCAGAGAGAAAGAAGAAAGCACGAGAGCACTATTAATGATTATACCAAGGTGGAACCATTTATAGACTGCGTGGCTAATCTCTGAATCTGGCGTTTCTCTTTTTCCTATCCCTATATTTTAAAATCTATGGTAAATACAATTGTTCCTCCTTTACTGTCAAAACGAGCCGACACGCTAATACTGTTTCTTATTCTGGTTTTGCCAGTGAAATTTTATTGTTGCGTGTGACTCCGAATCTCCGAAGCTTGAGTAGAGCAGAAGTGTCGGTATCGTGTAAAAAGCTTCGCGTCGAGGCCAGAGTCGTTCCTCTGTATGTGACGTAAGCGGTGACATCACCAATTACGTGACCAATCAGCATAGTGTGCGGCGCTAACGGCACAACTCTTATTATTATTATTATTATTATTATTATTATTATTAAATGAAGCAATCAAGAAATAATCAAAACCTGCAAAGACTTGAAGGCCAAACCTTCAACTTTGTGAAATGAAGGTCTGAAAAGAAATGTGATCAGAAAAAAATTGTGAATGGAGGTCACTTAAACACTCAGTAAAAACGCATCCTAAAAAGACAGGGGAAATCTCAGCTATAGTATAGTGAAGTAAGAGCACTTCCGAATGCACAATGTGATAAGAAATCATAGGATTGAGAATAGGATTAGCCATAAGAAACCACTTGTTAGGGAGACTAATCAGGGAAAGAATACTTAAAGTTGCTTGCTAGGATCATAAAGATTGGACCTTGGAGCAGTGGAAAAGGTCATGTAGTCTGATGAATTCAGATTGACTATGTTCCAGATTGATAGGTACATCAGGGTAAGAAGGAAAGCGCATGAAGCGATGCCCCCACTACTTAAAGTGCTTAATGTACACGCCTCTATGCAGTGTTATGATCTGTAGTTGTGTTATGTGGCAATAAAATGAAGTCAGCTGATGACCTGAATGCACACTCCAGGATTTAAAGTGCAAAAATGTTGCTCTGGGAGCATGTGGAATCATTTTCACCACATTGTCTTCCGTAATCCAAGCTACAGATAATCAATGAAATATTGAATTGTATATGTACAGTACACTATATATAGTAGACTATATACAGATCTATATATATAGATGGATGGATGGTTCCATCAATGTGTTGCCTGGCATAATCGGGCATACATTCACCATTATATATACATCCACTATTTATGTGGCAATTATTTAAAGGCTTGAGTTTCCAGATCGAAGCTGTATCTGAGCACTTGGGGGCCAACAGTGGGGACCCGGCGGTGTGACTCGAACCGGACCTTAACCAATGAGCCACCCCTGCCCTCCTGAGCTCAGCCAAAAAAATATACACTTCAGGAAAAGTAAAATAGTATGATGTATATTATATTAATATATAATATATTAATTATAATAATATTATATAATCACAGCAGTAAATGTAGTAGGCCTATTAGTTTTCCTTTTCCTGAAGTGTGTACACATTTTTTGGCTGACTTTGTATAAATTCCCCACACTTCCACTCCCTAAAGGAGTAAAGTAAGTTACTCCCCTCCGAAAGTAAATTCCCGCTCTATATCTCTCTCTTTAGTCGGTCTGATACTTTTCTATAAACCACCTTCACATCAAAGGGAAAATATTTGGGGCTAAAGCCACGGCTCTGACTGAACGACGTCACTTGGTTACGAGAACTTTTCACTTAAAACAACGACACACACATGCACACACACAGGTAAACTGTTATTCTGTAAGCGAGCAACTCATTTGGTTACCGTGACGACTGTAGTTAATTTGGAGCGCGCGCGTCGAATTGCGCTGAGAAACTTCGCGGCGCGTCGCGAGCACCAAAAAGACACGCGGGAAGCTTCGAAAAGGATGTCGCTGAGCTCGAGCTGGCAGAGGTGTAACAGTGGCTTAGACTCATGGCGGCAGAAGCAGAAAAAACTCGATAATAAATCCACCTCGAGTGTGTTGGGTTACCGAGTTACAGATCCGCGGGACTTAGCAACCGAGAACTCCCGCGGCGTTCTCTCTCTCTCTCTCTCTCTCTCTCTCACACACACACACACACACACACGTTTACTGTTGTGTTACACTCTCAGTGTCTTTTTGCTTGGTTATTTCCCCGCTAATTAATTTATTATATTTTTTTCAATTACGAATTTATCCATTAATTTCCTTATCAGCTCTTTATTCTATCAGCTCTTTAATTTCTTAAACAACAATTAATTCAATAATTTCTTAATTCCTTCTTTTGTTCTTAATTCATACTTTCTTATGAACCATGAGCATATAAACTTTCTTCCCATGTCCATCATGAACATTTACACTCTCAAACCCCTAAGGATTTTGTAGGTTTAGAAAAAAATGGATAAACGTTTTAGTGTGATCTTCCATTGTATTTAATATGTCTTAGCTGCAGTCTTTTTTTCTTTCCTACCAGTCTCTCCCTCTCCTTTCATACACATTCTCATAATTGTCTCCTAATAACTGAGTGGTTTGCACACAGATTATCTGGTCAAAACCTGTCTTTTGTTATGTCATAATTGTTTGACTGTTGTCTTGGAGCAAGTGTATGTTACAGTTCAGTTATAGGATCTCTAGTGGGGTTGCATCTTTAAGCAAAAAAGGGCAACACCTGATCCTCCACTTTACCACAGCTCCAGCTTTATAGTGAATGGTTTATGGGACGTATACTTTTAGATATGATAACTGTACTCTCATTTATCAACTTCAACTACTTCTGAAAACATACTGTTAAAGTACTGACAAAATTAATAAATTAATTATCTAGTCTATACAAAAACCTCACCATATTAGCTATTGTAAGACCTGCCAACCCTGACTCTTATCAGTGTACTTCAAAAAAGTATACATTGGACCATTAATCTGTTTAATCAAATTTGACTAAGTTTGCTACAATGGAAACACCTCTATAAGCACTGGCTGTTTTAAAACAGACAAAAATAGTCATTTACTCTTAATTGGTAAGTAGATTTGACTAATTCCATAACGTTTATGTACTAGTATTGGCATATGTATGAAAATGTGTAAGTCGTATGACATGAAAATGTGTTCATTGCTTATGAATACATATCAAAACATAGTTCACAATAAACAAGAAGCACATATATATTTGCATAATGTAGCCACATTAAAATGCAATACAAATGTCAGTCTCTGAGCTGTCAAAAACATTGTACAAAATATTGTGACAAAGAGTTATATGAGGTGTCCATTATACAAGCATATAAAAATGCATTATAATATTATTAGTATTATAAACATTTAATTCATGAATATTATAGAATATTAACCATCTTCTTCTACAGTGGTGTTTAAATGTGGATTAATTCAGACCAGAGGTGTCATGTCCATTTAAATTGAGGAAGCACGTGGCCCATCAAATTTCTCGGATTAGACGGCTGTAGAAACTGAAAATATTACTTTGGCAGTAAGTGGTTTATTTGCCCTTTCTAATGCAAAACTGCATCTGAAAAAAACACAAGACTTCTAGAACTTTGCCCTATAGACTGATGAGACCAAAGTGGATACATGAATACAAGTAATGGATACAATTACTTCAAGTAGTGTTTGCTGATAATGGTGGATATAAAAGCTATGGGGGGGCAATTAGGATTTACCTCTTTTTTTTTTTTTTGCCTTAATTTTTGTTGAAAAATAATGATATAGGTGGCATGGTGTGCCTCAGAAAAATTTATTACATTGACACCTCTGTTCCAGATGTACTGTATACAACATTCTGGGAGTGTGGCAAAACAATAAACTAGTACATTCTACATAATCGCCTGTGACGAAATTTGAAACTTAATTGGCCTTTTCAGTAGCCAGGAGCAAATGGAGGTGGATTTAAATATTCAAATGGTATTATACCAGAAACACAATGCTCCTCTTGGTGGTCCTCTTGATTTGAAACTGTCTGTAACACTTCAGGTTCAGTTGTGACATTAGCTTTATTGATTTCCATGTACATCTGCCCCTCTGAATGGCTCTTCTTCTTCTTGAAGAGCTTCTTGCACTGAATCAGATTTATACGAGGGTGCTTTGACTCTGCTTGCTTTTGGGGCACTTCAGACTTTTTCTGCTTGCAAGCTTTGGGTAAACTTGTAGATTGTGTGCCCTCAAATGTGGTTTTAGTAGGTTCAGATTGACATCTGGTGGGAATATCTGGTGGTGTGAGAATACATTTTTGTCCGGGCTGTGATGCAGGGTTTGGCAGAGATTCCTGAAACACACAAGACTCTTAAGAACATGTTACCTAGCGTATGAGGAAATGTAGTATAAAATATTAAACATATAAAATGTTAGTATAATTGCTGTCATTATATAACGATATAATAATATATGTGCTAAGTCTTAAATTAAAAACCCAGCTCCATAAAAGAAACAATCTGAAGGTTCTGAGAAAAGTACATGTGAGCCCAATACCCCCAGCCTCTGACATCACTTAAGATAACTAAATGTACAATCTATAATCTTTCCAACATTTAACTAATTTTATAAGAGGGACACAATTAGCATTATGTTTGACTATGTAAATGCTTTACTAAGATCAGTCATGGCCAAATTCTTTGGAAATTCACCAGTCATTTTAACTTATATGCAAGATGAGACATGAAACATTGTTAGTATCTGAAGTTTTGTGGCATAATGTCGGGTATAAAAACCAAATATATGTTTGGTTTCTGAAAAGAAAAAAACTAAAAAATTCAAGGAAACCAGGTTCACAAAGGAAACCAGATAGAAATTCAAAGAAGAAGATATGGTTGGTTACATGTAGGTTGTGTACAGTACTTACAGTGGTCACCTAATCGTTTTACCATCGCGGCGCTCGGCGACAGCATTTGGGTTTGTGCGTTTGCTGGCTTTTACCACTGAGTGGCGCTATATACGTAACTACAGACTGACGCCTCATGCCTTAGTTCATTCTCTGCCGGATTAATGAGACGCGCTCCTTTAGAACTGCACGTAGTAGCCGATAAAATCAAGTTAAACACTGTAGTTGAACGAATTTGTTATCACAGTACTAAAATTACAGTACAAATGTAGAATTCAAATTAAATAGAATCTTATTAGAATCAAATTTAAGCACAATAAATGTTAACACAGTGAGCCTTTAGATTTTATCACGTGTAATTAGAAAAAAAGAGTGTAGGGTTTTGTGTCATCTAATTTCTTATGTTCTTTAAATTTATAGTAGATTTATTAACTGAAATAAATGACTGAATATTAAACCTATACCAGGCACAATGATTTTTTGTTTGTTTGCTGTTTTTTCTATAGTATGCTGAGCAAAGAAAATAAAAAAAATGTAAAGAAAACAGCATCACCCAGAGATCGAACCCAGATCTCCCGCATGAAAGGGCGAGGACTTAACCCCTGCACCACTCGGACACTTAGGCTACGTTTACACTGCAGGTCTCGATGCTTACTTCCGATTTGTTGCCTATATCAGATTTTTTTGACCGTCTGTTTACACGTTCTTTTAACTATGACTCATATCCAATTCACGTGTTTACACTTGCCATACCATCTGAAACATCGCACATACTTAAAGGGAGATTCTTGCTCTACACACTAGCCAAGAAAGATGAAGGTGAAATATGCTTAATGCTATCTCTGCTATATATGCAAAGTTCGCGCACCATGGTTTTAAAACGGAGGAGGAGAAAAAAAAACGGCATAATTGCAGCCTGCACATATGCTTTATTAATCAAATACTGATTTAATGTTATTTAGCCCAAATAAGCATTAACACAAGGCGTGTGTGTGTTGGGGGTGGGGGGGGGCGCGTTGTTCTTTTCCTTTTCCATGTCACCTGCGATGTTGTAATTCCGCTTCCAATAACATTACGTCATTAAAGTCGCAGTTTTAATGACGTACAGAACACAATGCCTCAGGAAATCCGATATGTCTGTTTACACGACAATCACATTAGCACATATCTGATTTATATCCGATTTATTTCCACATATGAAGGAGGCCTGAAACCGATCTCGAAATATCGGAATGCATGCGTTTTTTTCCTGTTTACACGGACATAGAACATATCCGATATGTCACATATGAGCAAAAAATCGGAATTGGGTCACATTTACCTGGCAGTGTAAACGTAGCCTTAGAGACAACACGCCCCAGTCACGTTAATAAGCCACTCGACTTCTTTGAAAGAAAGCTCTAGATAAGTGACGAAGTAAGCCTGTTATAATAATTGCACGTGTATTTTATCTGTTTTCAACTTGGTGTTATATTTTTAGAAATTTATTTTAGTTTGACAAGTGGGGCTTGAAAATTCTCCCACCCCCTAAAGTGGTGAAATGACAGAAATATGGTAATTTATTTCAGTTAATAAATCTAATATAATTTTTTTTATTCATTATTGTACAGTACATATTAATAGCTCTGGTTCAGATTTTTCATGTTTGTTGTGGAAATTACCATCACTTTTGTATTTACAGTACTGCGATGAATGAAAATGTCACTTTGCGCCACCTGGTGGCCATTTTACGAATGACTTTGAAATGCAACTGATTTATTTTGGCCGCTGTCGCCTTTAAACGGCGGTGAGCTCGACGGTCATAACCATTCCGATTGGGTAACCACTGTAGCTTTACTAGTCACTTTGTCTTCCCTACACAAACAAATTCTAATTAGAAAACAGCATCAAGACCGCCACAGATGAACTTGTTCTAGTATCAGGTATCACAAAGTGGCATAATGTAAAATGAAATATGGAATTAATATCGTGGTCGTAGTTATTATTACCCAGATTACCATCGCCTAGCATTGGTTTGTTAAACTTGTGTTTATGACTTACCACACTGTCAAAGTTGAGAGCACTAAGCTCCTGCTCTAGTACGGGATAGAGCCTAGTTGGGGTTACTGAACCGTCTGATGAGGTGCTTAGATTCTGGTTTGTTATTGAGGGATGAGATGCTGGCAGTGCAGGAGGCATCCCTTCTGAGGTATTTTGGATAGCCTGCTGGAACAAGTTTAAAGAGATGGTAGTTTGAATTAGTGCACAAGTTTATTTACAATATAAACATTTAGATTTATAGAATTTGGCAGACATCCTTATCCAGAGTGACTTATATTTTATCATTATACGTCTGAGCAGTTGAAGATTAAGTGCCTTGCTCAAGGGTCTAACACTTGGTAATGGGGGGGGGATTTGAAACTGGCACCTTCCAGTAGTCCAAAGTCTTAACCTCTAAGCTAACCCTGGCCCCTGTGTTGCACTGTGTCAAAATTGGCCAAGGCACGTTCAGCAGTCTGAATGGATCTGAGCAACACTGCAAAAGGCGAATATTGGGTAGTGAGTGTGCCCTTTATAACTGTAAGTCAGAGAAAGCAGGCCACTGGTCCCATTGGTTAAAAGAGATGTCATTGTTCTGCCTGTCAGTCCCATTAAAATAATATGAGCCTTCTGACTCTGATAGTTACTGTAAAAGAGGTGTGGCCTGTCTGCCTGTCAAGGCATGGCTTTTATCAATTACAGAAATCATGGCCTTTCTGATTGTCAGTCCCAGTGAAGGAGATGTGACTCCTGAGTCTGTCAGTCCACATTGCGAACTGTGACCTTCATGTTTGTTTCTCTTGAAATACATGAAAAATAAAGATAACATGAAATTTGGGCAATAATTTGAGGTAGTTTTAAAATACAAACAAATACTGAATTTTCAGTGGTATTCTGCTTTCTTTTGCACAAAATTAGACATTTGTATTCATTTGTAATTTTGCCCATTCTGTGTTTGATATTAGTCTTCTGTTTTAGCATGTCTGCAATGCTTTAAATCATTCACTGGAATTTTAATAAAAAATTAAATATAGTTTGCTTGATTTTATTAATATGGTCATGAATAGGATCTGACCTGGTCACAGGCTACGGTGAGCAACTCAGTATAGGGCTGGATCGGAGATTTGCAGTGAAAGGCTACCAGATCATGGAGAGAGCAATGTTGCAAGTTTTCACCTACAATCTCACACTGGTTTCCTGGAAGCATGTCAATCATAAAGTGTCTGCAGAGATCCTCGGCTCTAAACATGAAAACAAACATGTTTGGAAAATTTTAAAATATTACAATTAGGCATGTGGTTCTCATCTCTGGTCCTGAAGGACCATTGTCCTGCACATTTTAGTATTTTCCTTGCTCTTGTCACTGGGAGCTGAGAAAACACTAAAAAAGCTAAACGTCCTCCTGAATCAGGGTTTATAACCACGGTGGTAAATGATTGCTTTATTTAATAAATACGATGACCGTGATAAAAGTATACTGAGTCGTAAAGTTAGTGACTCACCTGTAGGACAGAGTGTATCCTACTCTGCTCTCACTGACACGAATAAGGAAGTAACCTGGAGATTTGGTCATTAGCATTTCCTCGGCATGTCTGTAAAACATGTGCAGCAACGGAATTAAATTCGACTATAAAAAGTTCTAAATATATAGAACTTGATATATTTACTCTGGATCTCCTCAATGCACACAGTTTTCACATTTCACCTTCAGTGAATATATTCCATCAGTCTATTGTGTGCCAAGTTTTGTGATGATTCGGATGGTAGTTGACAATCAGTTTTTCAATGGATATCCATCTTCATACAGTAATTCATTATGTATTAATATTAAATCTATATATAATAAAACTGTAAAGTAAAAATTATTTGGGGAACATAAAATGAGTAATAGAACACACGCGATTTTTGTCTGTCTGTTTGTTTGTGCATGCACCACGTAAAAACTTTCTTCTTTGTCTTTCCGCTGTTCCCTTTCAGGGGTCGCCACACAGGTGTATTTGGCCAAGCTTGAGGTAACATACCTGTAAGCAATGTTTCATCGCAGTCGGCCCTTGGACATCGCATATGCTAATAGAAGATATGCTAATTTGAAGTTTAAATATAAAACACCCTTATATCATAAAAAAATTCCTTAAAAAATCATTAGTTAAAAATTCAACAGGTGGCGTTGTACATTTTTAAATACACGCTTATGAGTGTGCAATCAGAAGCTACTTAATAAACATAATCCCACACCATCATCTTCACGGGAACACATAAACATTTTTAGTTCAGTCCAAAATTCAACAGCTGGCACTGTACATTTTCTATAAATGGCTTATATGTGTGGAATAAAATTCCATGCGAACAAAGATGCAAGCACATCTAGTTTGGAAATATATTTTCTTTAGTACGACTCAAAATTTTAAAACACGCCTATGATTTATTTGACATTACAATGTGAATCAATGGCAAGACCTTTATCTTAGAGGTTATTTTGAAGAATATGAGAAATGAAGCCTAGTGTGGACTACTTTCCTTGACCTTGGCCATGACTGGTCATTGTTTGCAGTCCGTAGTTTTTTTGTCACATTACTTAACAATATAGGACCCACTCATAAAGCAGGTCACACTTTAGATTTAATAATATTCTTCGGATTAAGTATAAAACATTTATTCACAATTGCACTGGCTGAAGTTATTTCAGACCGCTGTCTTGTAGATCGCTAAGTGTGTCATAGTAATAATGTACGCACAGCACCAGCTACCATATTAAACGTACATTCACATCAACTACCACACAGAGCTTCATCAGTAATCTCCCAAAGTTATCAACTTTGATTGGATCACCGTCTGACCTTCTGCAAATTCATCAACCTGTATATTAGATCCTATACCGACACATTTTCTCAAACAGATAATGCCAGAAATAACAGAATCCCTGTTGAAAATAATTAATTCTTCCCTCAGCATTGGGTATGTTCCAAAATCTTTTAAATTAGAAGTTATTAAACCGATAATTAAGAAACCTGACCTCGACTCCTGTCAGCTGTCCAATTATAGGCCTATATCAAACCTCCCCTTTATCTCTAAGATTCTGGAAAGGATAGTAGCAGAGCAGCTATGCTCATATGTACATAGAAATAGCATACATGAACTGTATCAGTCAGGATTTAGACCTCATCACAGCACAGAGACAGCACTCGTTAAGTAGTAAATGACCTCCTATTGGCCTCTGACCAGGGTTGCTTGTGTTACTCGACCTCGGTGGAGCTTTTGACACCATTGATCATAGTCTTCTACTTCACAGATTATAAAACGTGGTAGGAATTAGTGGTACAGCCCTCTTTTGGCTCAGATCCTATTTGACCGATCGTTATCAGTATGTAGATTTGAATGGTGATTATTCAGCATGTTCTTTAGTGGAGTTTGGTGTTCCACAGGGTTCGGTTTTAGGGCCACTGCTTTTCTCCTTTTACATGCTTTCTTTGGGCAACATAATCCGTAAGCAAGGTATTAGTTTTCATTGTTATGCTGACGACACACAGTTATACATCTCAGCAAAACCAGATGAGAAAAACCAGCTTGCTAAAATTGAGCAATGAGTAAAGGATATAAGAGACTGGATGCTAATTAACTTCCTTTTGCTTAATCCGGTCATAGGACCGCATGCAGCTAGAAGCAAGATTTTAGATCACACTGTAACTTTAGATGGCCTTTCTGTTCCATCACGTGCAACAGTGAAAGACCTCGGTGTGATTATAGATTCTAGTGTTTCATTTGAAGCTCATGTAGATAATATTACCTGGATAGCATTCTTTCACCTTAGAAATATTGCCACGGTAAGGAATATATTGTCACTTAATGATGCAGAAAAACTAGTTCATGCTTTTATCACCTCTAGGTTGTATTATTGTAACGCCTTACTTTATTTAGCCAAGCATTTTTGTAAATAGATTTGCCTTAAAGTTAAAGGAGCAGATCTGGGGGACTCATGGACGTAGAGTATTATGGTGACCTGGTATGTTTAGATGCTGTCTTAGATGTTTAGATGCCCCACTCTCATTGATCACTCAGGTTCGTTGACGGTGAGGTGATTGGTTGCCTTACATCTCAGGGACCCCTTATGTCTGTGTTTCCTTCTGGCTCTCCCTTTTAGTTATGCTGTCATAATTAGTCCTGCCGGAGTCCCTGATTGCACTCTACACTAAATATGCATTCACATTATACAGTACATTATGTGACCGTGACCATACCTAACTGTTATCTCTCCTTCTCTTCTGCTCTCCCCTCTCATTTTCTCACTCCCCCTCGCTCTCTCTTCCTTCTCCCCTTCTCTCTCTTTCCCTCTCTCTGTCAAGCTACACATGTCGTTCCTGAGCCGCCAGTGATCCAGACTCCCTCTGCCCTCTGGACCTGTCTGACTCGTCCTGGTGCCCCGCTGATGGTTGGAGATCTCGTCAGATGGATGCCCCGTGTGTCTCTTGGGATGCGTCTGGTGTCTTGAGACGGTTTCACTCTACCATGAAGACGGTTCTGGCCTTGAATGATGTTGACAGCTGTTTCTCTGAGGACTTGACTTGACTGCAGTTGCTCGACAGTTCCGGACTGGAATTTCCTACAAGTCTACCTGAGTCTCCAATAACTACCTGGACTTCACATTAATATCAATCAACATCAACTGTTATGCTGAACTGCCTGCGACCTACAGTAACACACACAGTATGAACGCAGATCCATTCCTGCTCTCTGTTTCACCCAAATGAGGATGGGTTCCCTGCTGAGTCCGGTTCCTCTCAAGGTTTCTTCCTATTGCAATCTCAGGGAGTTTTTCCGTGCCAGTGTCGCCCTCGGCTTGCTCATCAGGGAGTATCAGACCATTTTGATTCATACACATTCACACTCCTTACAAATTTAAATATTTCTTTTGATTGTGTAAAGGTGCTTTGCGACAATGACAATTCTTAAAAACGCTATACAAATAAAATTGAATTGAATTGATATTGAAAACCATGATAATGTTTGTGCTATTTTCCTATTATAGAATTTAACTGCTTCTCATTAAGCAATGTAATATGAGATGCCATGTTAATATAAAAGCACATGGTGTACCAATTATCTGTATCAGTGTGGTTGACAGTAGCAGTGTTTCTCAGCCTTACTTCCTGGATATGTTACCATGAAACCACTTCGGCATTACTCCATCCTTCACAATGTGGTTGTTCTGGTACTCAGTGAACCAGGCGATGACTGCATCGGGTGTTACCCCGTTAGCCATGACTCTGATTACAATGTCCACCCTAAATTGAACAAATAAATAAATAAATAAATAATTTTAAAAAATGTATACAGTAATGTATAACCATATAGTGTAAGGTTATGGTTGTGCTCAGCTCTAAAGTCTTTTCTGGATTTAAGCTATATGGAGAAAACAAATGAGTATACACATGAATAGCATAAAGCGGAGATAAAAGCCCAGTAGCATGACATGTTTACGGATACAAAGAAGAACGAAAGAAAGAAAGCAGTAAAACAGGTTTTCTTAGTTCATTTGAATACATTTTGAATATTTAACTCAAACAAAAACTTATTTAAAGAAACAGCTTTTGCTGCTCAAAAGACTAGTGAGTTGAGGTTAAGCACTTTGCAGAGTATTTGGGTCAATCTCTTGTTTCAAAGCAAACAAGCAACATGGAAAAAACTGAAAGGCAGAATTTGAACTCAAGTAAAATGTATTGTAGTAAAATAGACATAATATCAATATAAATAAGCTACTAGCCAAAGCCTCCTTTATAAAAACAAAATTGTATTATATGGTATAAACATAATTCTGTAAAACACTTGTGTAGATGATTATACAACACATACACAATTTTTTTTAATATGATTAATCTTTAGCTCATTCCTACCACTGAGCTTTATTTCCTTAAAGAACATGATGCCCAAATGATGAATGACATAATGATGTCAACATGATTAAAGCCTCTGCCACAATCTAGACTAGTCCAAAGGTTTTACTAATTTGTACCCCTTAAGGGGATTGTTCAGATATTTTTAAATCTTCCTTAAATCCAAATTGGTCCGCATATAAGTACATTATAATATGTCTTGGTAATTAAATATTTTCCTGCTCTACACAATGATTGTGAAGCTTTATAGAAAAAAAAATCTGAACTATTCGTTTAGTATTTTAAACAAGAAGGAAGCTGGTGAATATTTTCTTTCTTTTTCATTTGACCTTGTTGTAACCTGGACCCTGTTTGGATTGATCAAATTAATCAATCAATCATCTGCTGGTTACTATGATAATTCCATACATGAACATGAAACCTAGAGGTGTAAGACAACAATGCGAACTACGAAGCCACTGTGCCAACTTTCATGTACATTACAAACATTTAAACATTCATTCTTGAAATATCACATTAATAAGACTTTCAGCCAGCAGGATGGAAGGTCAAACTACTGTATGACAACAGACATTAATGAATGAAAGTCAAACAAAACCCAGAATAGGAGAGGAGAAGAAAAACAAAACAGGTGGATACCTTGATTTCAATTTCACATTTATCTACAGTATACACCATTCATAAATTGTCAGAGATTACTCCTGATTAGCTTTCTTCACTCATTGAGTCTGTTTGCTGATGTGTATACACTCATGTGTATTGTAATTCTATGGTTAATTATTAGATATAACTAATATTTAAGGTCTTAATCAGCAATATTGCCTCAGGAAGATTGTGAATTCCTGTTATACGTTTAAGAAACTAAATTTCATTGTAGCTCTCTACAGAAAGTGTTTGTGTCGACAGAAAGTGTCGGTGAAACGAAAATCCGTATTGTGAAAATTCTTATGAAATGAAACTTATCTTGTACGACGTTAAGAAGAAGTCGAGAGCGCTTACCTGCTTTTATTCTCAACTATTTGAGCGCGAGCTTCTCACGCGGACATCGCACGCAACGCGTCACAGCTTTTAATTCATCACATTCAGGAACTACAGTCTAAAGCGTGTTAGTTACCTCAGCATGCACGAGCGCGAGCAGGCATGCGGGTATCGTTTGTCGTCAGCGTCCTCGCGCGCAGTTTCCGGAAACAGAGCAGCGCGAGGATTAACGAGATCACCTTCTGTATATTTCAGTTTCTCATCGACACACACACGTGCGCATGCTCACCGTTTTATAGAAAGTATAGATTAATTTCCATTAATGTCATTAGCTCTGACAACAGTACAGCTGCAGATTACAGGACACTAATAAATGATCGTCTATACAGAGGGAGTCCAAAAAATGTACACACACTTCAACAGTTATCTATGCCCTTTTTTAAAAACTCGAATTGAATGATGGCAGCAATGTGTAGGATATTATGTTTCCTCTAAAGAGTCGCACCATCGTTGATGCTATCATGTGCATTTATTATTATTTTTCATATATTTTTCATGTTGAAGTGTGTGTGTGTGTGTGTGTGTGTGTGTACGTTTTTGGGCCTCTCTGTATAGTAACAGCTTTCTCACTGGCACTTGAAAAGAGAAACAGACTATATATCAAACAAATCTTTAAATTAATCTTTGAAATCGTAACATGTGTATTCACTGGGTATGCCAGTTAGCCTGATCTGCATGTTTTTGGACTATGGAAGGAACCCAATGACAAATTTATACAGGTTTTACTGTTTTTTTTATATTCTTTCTGTTAAAAAAAAACATAATAAATAAAAGAAGCCTATCATTTCACATTCAGAAGCATAAACATTGTGTTTTCCACTAAGAAAAGGTGACTGTGTACTGTATATGATACAGTAACAGCTCTGTGGTTTTAAATCTAATAAACATAAACAAATGAAGCTTTAACATTTTTATATAAATTTATTACATGCAAAGTTGAAGAATGTTTTGAGAAACACAAATAAATGAAATGTAATCCTGGTCCTCATGAAAAGTGGAATGGCTTCAGCTTAACAGTAAACTACATAAAACATATCAAAACATCCGGCAGTTCTGACCTTTTTGACAAAAAAAATTATTCAATGCATATTTAAAGGCATGTTATAAAGTTTTCATCCCTCTAGCATCCATTTTTAGGATTATCCTCATCTTAGGAAACAAAAGGAAAATACTAAACACATTTTAATAGTAATGGCAAAACAAAATTAATCAAATGATATGTTTAGTAAAAAAATAAAAAATAAAAAAAAAATAAAAAAAACGAGTGACCACTAGATGGGGGACTTGATCCATAAAGTTTCAGGAGAAGTTTCATGTTTGCACACAAGAAATTTTGATATTAAAATTGCACCAATGTAGCAAATACAATGTAAACAAAAGTGTGTTTCACTTTACCATCACCTTTAAGCTAAGACTTTGGATATTCTGTAAGAGTGAAAAACAAACAAATTAAATTAATCCTCTTTGAGACCTGTGTAGAGAAACATGAGGAATGAAGCTGTTTGTTGAACACGTAAGAAGATTAAACTGCTTTTCCTTAATTTTCATATGCTGTTTAACTCAAGCAGCGTCTGATCCAGAACTTGATGCATATCGATGTTCTCTTCTTTGGCACTTGCTAATTTTTCTATAAAAAAGTAAGATAAAAAGCAAAATGAGCTTTTGGAATTGTTTTATGCAATGCACACAGCACTTGGAAAAATTATGGACATCGTTTAGGTTTATTTCTGTGGCCATTAGGGCTTTTCTGCTTCAATGCCACTCTGCAGCTGTAAGATTCATTTGCATGCACTAAGTGATGAGTGGAGGTTCATTTTCAATAACCCAACATGCGCATGGCTATATAGGTTTAATACATGCAGCATGAACAATAAAACCACATTTAGGAGTTAGAGTGAAGATACACACAGGGTGTGAACTCGAGATGTAAACTTTGCCTCACCTGCTGACTTTCAAAATACACAAAAAACTGTTGACTTTTAAACAAATAATAACACCTAATCAAACACATCGTAATGTTATAATATACATTAATGTGTAACTAATGTGTAATAAAATGGTGTATAAAATAACTATATTGTGTGTGTGTGTGTGTGCGCACATGTGTGTGTGTGCGCGCACATGTGTGCGCACATGTGTGTGAGCATGTGTGTGTGGGTGTGTGTTTGTAATGATTGGTCACTAAAGTTACTGCACAAGAAAGAAAAGGAAAAATAAAGCATGTTGAGAAATGTATTTATTGTTGTTTGCATAGTAAATCAGTAGAACAACAGACATCAGGTAAGATATTTCAGCCAGCCAAAGAGAGAAAGAGAGTGAAGAGAAAGCCGCATCTACAGGGAGGTCATATCATTAAGGGCATGGTCCAGCTCCTCCGAGATGGCCTTGTATTTCAGCTTCTGTGCATACAACTCGTCTGGAGATCAGCAGGAAAAAAGAAAGCACAGAATATGGCAAACAAAGACAGAAGGAGAGAGAGAGAGAGAGAGAGAGAGAGAGAGAGAGAGAGAGAGAGAGAGAGAGAGAGAGAGAGAGAGAGAGAGAAAAGAGATTTAGCAGACGAAGCAGAATATAAGTGGAAAAATGCAGAGCCACAAAAAGAACATGAAAATCAAGCTGCTGCTATCCTCTTTAAGAACTTGTGCAAATCCCATGGAGTCGAGCAATTACCTCCTGGTAAAATTTCCATCTAGCAAATACTTTATGCTCTTGACTTGCTTTCACACATACACCTTTAAAGCCTCTCACAGGAAGCTGTGTTTCTCTCCCACTGACTGCAGACATTCTTTATTCCTCTTAGGATCATAGAAACGCTTAGCCTGTCTCAGCTGATTCCATAAATTCAGCAGAATTAAATAGCCTTCATGAGAAATGATCCAACATACTGAAATATAAAACTCCCAGACCAGATTAAAACAAGATGCTGCTATGTTGTACTGAAATTCTTTATGACTCCTATACACTGGTCTGTTCCTGGAATACCAAGATGTACAGTATCCATGCAGAATAATTTAAGTAATTCTGAACAGGAAGCATGAAAAGTGTAAGCTGAGGCGTTTTAAATTTTCGAGTCTCAGTCACAGTCAAGCTAATACACAAGAATAAAATAAAAGAGTAATAATAATTGTTTCTGTACAATTTGACATATAAATGGAACTTAAGAACCCCTGTTGTAACTTTAAAGGTAGCTTTTGTAGGTTTTAGGTAACAGGTAAACAGTACAAAATATGTACTCTTGAGAATCTCACACCAGCACAAAAGTCTACATTTTGTGCACTAAATATTAAAGATAAAGTTAGAGAATCCATGGGTGCATTCTGCATGAAATGTAAATCTAAATAAATATATGGAATCTTTATTCAAATTCAAATGCTGCAAATTTGCTATGAAAATGTCATATGTGAATCATATGTACACCGATCAGCCATAATATTATTACCACCTGCCTAATACTGAGTAGTTCCCCCCTTTGCTGCCACAACCGCTCTGACCAGTTAAGGCATGGACTCCACTAGACCTCTGAAAGTATGCTGTGGTATCTGGCACCAAGCTGTCAGCAGCAGATCCCTCAAGTCTTGTAAATTGTGAGGTGCTTATTTTTCCAGCACATCCTGCAAGGATGTTTAAGTAGGTGGTATAGTATGAGGCAAAGTAATGTCCACACTAATGGCAAGAACCAAAGTTTTCCAGTAGAACATTACCCAAAGCTCACAATGTCTCTGTTGACGGTTCTGATTACTGCAGCCCGGGAACATCCCACAAGAGCTACAGTTTTAGAGCTGCTCTGACCCAGTCAAATAGCCATCACAATTTGGCCCTTGTCAAAGTAATTCAAGTCCATGCTTTTTCCCATATTCTCTGCTTACAATAGACCTTCAGGGACACAATAATCACTTACTGCCTATTACTGTATATCCCACCCACTTCCAGGTGCATTGTAATGAGATAATTAATGTTATTCACTTCACCTGTCAGTGGTCAAAATGTTATGCCAATCATGTGTGTGTGTGTGTGTGTGTGTGTGTGTGTTGCAAAAGTAAAAAAATGAGGAAATCACATTTTATAACAGTCAACAGAGAATATCATTGATGCTGCAGCCAGGTAAAGAAAAATGTTCATACCTTCTAGGTCATCAATTGATTTTTCCAGTTTAGCCACTGTTCTCTCTGCAAACTCAGCTCGGGTCTCGGCCTGATCACACACAACAAAACACAGACAGATGAGCAACTGAAATGCTTACACACACCATCACAATAATTTACAATACACTAGCACCGTACTGTACCTCCTTCAGTTTGTCACTGAGAACCTTAATCTCCTCCTCATACTTGTCTTCTTTTTCAGAGTACTAAAAAAAAGACGCAGGAAGATTGCCAGTGGTCAATACAAGGCATGATGCTCAGTTGTAGATTTATTGTCTTTTGTAAATGATAATCGTTTCTTGCTTTTTAACTTTTTAAGAAGCATTGAGGAGTTTCTGGTCAACTTTACATTTATTATTTTATTATTCATTTAATTTACCAAAGTGGTTATGACCATCCTGTTGCAAAAACATATAAGCATAGCTTGTCCTCTGTTAAACACTTTATAATAGGCATATTGGGTATCTTACTTTCTCTGCCTGAGCTTCTAGGGACTTGAGGTTGTTGGTTACATTTTTTAGTTCTTCCTCTAGATCGGTGACCTTGCTGTAAGAAACAAAAATGTTAACCACAGGATATCGGCCTGTAAATGAAACTGTATTCTGATACACACTGTGGGAAATGCCTTGAGCACCTACCACTCGGACATCTCAGCTCTTTCTTCAGCTCGTTCAAGCTCACCTTCAAGAATAACAAGTTTACGGGCCACCTAAAACATAAATGCGAAAGCCCAGAAATTATTATTGGTGTTGTTGGTAAATGCTGTTAGGTACTAAAATGCAACATGTACAATAAACAATACAAAAAATACAATACAAAAAAATTACTTAATTATTTACATTAATGAATGGGCTGATAATCTAGCACTGTAAAGCTGGATACAGTATATTTATGTCTGTAGATTACCAACTGTTAATTGCAGCTGACTAGCATATTGTATATTTACGTGTATAATAAAGAAGGTTGGCACTTGCATCCACTCTTGTTTTGACACTCAATAGCCATCCTTATTTATTTAGTTTGCCCTCTGTAAGAATAAAGTATTTATTTGTCATTTTACTTATAAATACAGTGCAGCAAAAACCTTTACTTTGCATAGCCAAGCTTCTAGCCCAGAAGCTGGAGTTAAAGCAAAGGTCTGCCATGATACAGCATCTTTGGGCATACATTATTAAGAGCCTTAAGAGCTCAAAAGTGGCAGTTATTTAAACTAACTTTTAATTCTGATCAGAGACTTAACCACTAAAAAGCTAAACTGGCTATTTGTGTATATAAATAGCTAGCTAGCATTACTTCATTTGCTCCTCTACAAGTTCTAACTTGAATGCAAAGGAAGAATGTTTGGGCATAATTATTTAAGGACAACAAGCTGAGTGTTATAGCTCTATAGTCTCTCTATCTCCATGGCTCTGTTTATCATGAGGAAATTCCACAGTGTAACGACGGTTATTATCATCGACATGATTTTATGTAAATAATGTCTTGACTCACCTCCTCATATTTCCGATCGGCCTCCTCTGCAATATGTTTCGCTTCTTTTAGTTGCATCTCCTGAATCTCCATCTTCTCCTCATCCTTCATTGCACGGTTCTCGATCACCTTCATGCCTCTGGTGGACACAGAAAAGTGATAAAGATGATCACCTCAGCATGTAGAGCTAATGCTTTTCAGTATATTTTTCAAAGAGCAACTGTCTTCCAGCCTTTAGTATTTCTAAAGTTCATTTTAAAAAAAAGATATTGCAAAAGTTATCTTCCCATAAGTCACTGAGCGAAACTGGACCCAAATTTTTTCTTCAAAGATACCCAAAAAACTTTTTAGCAGTGTATGGGGAACTCTTTTATATAGAATTCTACAATACACATTGTCCACATAAAAAAAATTGTCCACATTTAAAAATCTTACCACAGTGACAAAGCTAGATGTGTTAACTCTCCAAAGAAACATAAAGAAAATTTATATTTATTATGGTAGTACTTCTATGATAGAAGAAAAATCTACCAGAATATTCCATTCCTGTCAGCAATATTGTAATAATACAGTAAAACCTCGGATTACGAGTAATGCGGTTTGCGAGTGTTCCGCAAGACAAGCAAAGATTTTTAATAAATTTTGACTTGGAAAACGAGCATTCTCTTGGTTTACAAGCACCGAGTATCATGTATCAAGCATGCGCTTCTTGTTTTGACGCCGAGCGTCACATGAGCACAACTGAGCCAACTGTTTTTCTCTCTCTTCCGCTGGGTCATAGTGCTCGTCACTTACTGGTATAATCAACATCCGTGTGTGTGTGTGTGTGTGTGTGTGTGTGTGTGTGTGTGTGTATGTGTGTTTGTGTTTTTCTTTCTCTTGTGCTGCAGAATGTGTGTTATGTTTGTGCGGGCGCGTAATTTGTCATCGCGTCGGTTCACACACACACACTCTCGTCTTTAGTGTGTGTCAGTGTTTGAGTGTATGTGTTATGTGTTTGCGCGCGCGTAATTTGACACCGTGCCGGTTCACGCTCTCTCTCCCGCCTTTAATGTGTTTGTGTGTGTGTGTGTGTGTGTGTGTGTGTGTGAAGCAGAGAGGGGGTGCTTCACTCACACACAACCGGCACAGTGTCAAATTACGCGTGCGCACACACATAGCACACACACTCCGCAGCGCAAGAGAGAGAAAAAACACACACACACACACACACACACACACACAGCGCCTGTTTGTGTTAATAATTTTTATTTATTCATTTTTTTGGGCTGTGGAACTAATTAGAATTTCCATTATTTCTTATGGGAAAATTTGTCTTACAAGTGTTTTGGAATACGAGCCCACTTCCAGAACAAATTATGCTGGTAATCCGAGGTTCCACTGTAATAAGTAAAATGCAAAATGTACTATATGTCCAGTCAGCAACAAAAGCTTTTATCCATCTTTCTGAGACTAAACAGAAGGAAAGAATGCAACCCATCATGCTGTTGGTCACCCCTTCAATCTCCTCACCTCTCACTCTCATCTGCTGCTTTCTCAGCCTCCTCCAGTTTCTGTAGCGCTGTGCCCAGTCTCTCCTGTGCCCGGTCCAACTCCTCCTCCACTAGCTGGATCCTACGGTTTAGAGCTGCCACATCAGCTTCAGCCTAAATATACAGAGTCAGAGGTCAGGGCTTGATGGATCGCCATGTGAGGAGAGCAAACAGACAATAATGTATATTCTGGCTGGTGTCAAAGATAAAAAAAAAGCACAATACAATTAGTTAGTTGGCTACCCTAACTTATACTGCGGTTCACATCATAAGTCTGTGAACTTTGTGTAAACTGTAACATTTTGTACAATTCCATTTTTAATACTGAGCATCCCGTTTAGCATCCTTCATTAGTTATCATGTTTTTATCATTGATTCGCCTTTTACTTCATGGTTCCCATTGTGACAAAGTTCCATGTGCATACGTTTTTGCTGTTTTGTAGTCCTGCTCCTGTCCAGTCACTGGTTTGTTTCCCCAAAGTTCTGTGGTTCCTGATCTCTTACTTGGATAAAAGCACTGTAAAGCACTGCCCTTCAAGTCCTTCATATCTAATATCTCTCCCTCGTTTCATCACAAAACAAAAAGAAAACAAGACACTCTGTCTATATTCTTATGTATACGAAAGACCAAACAAAAGAAATATTTACTCTCTCAACCAGCACCGCCCTCAGAGAGCTTGTCAAACAAAGCTTCTCCTTAGCAAATGGACACAACAGAGCCTCTGTGCCGATTCTCTGTCTGCAGGTAGCTTCAATCCAACGCAAACAACCCAACATGTCCTACACTGATCATTTGCATATAATTACACACAATATTAGCATGGTTGACTTATGCAAGCACACTGCTGCACTTTTAGAAAATTATTACAATCTGAAAGTCAGATTATATGCACTCATTGAAAACGCATGAAAAAATACATATAAGATCACATGGGAAAAGCTTTGGGAGAAATATTTTCAACTATCTTGAATTTATATATATATATAATCTGTTTAATTTTAGGCTTATGTGTTTTTATATTATACTTTTGAATTCTACCAGCAGCACTATAGCATAGTGGTTTGCACTGTGGGTTGCACTCCCAAGGTTGAGGGTTGGGTTCCCGCCTTGGGTTTGTGTGCATGGAATTTTGATGTTCTCTCCATTCTTGGTAGGTTTCCTTCCACAGTCCAAAGACATACAAATTAGTCTAACTGGTGTTCCCAAATTTCCCGTAGTGTGTGTGCGTGCGTGTGTGCGTGTGTGTATGTGTGTGTGTGTGTGTGTGTGTGTGTGTGTGCCATAAGATGGCTTGGCAACCAGGTTGTACCCCAACTTGTGCTAAAAGTCTTGTGGAATAGACTCCAGGCCCCCTGTACAGGATATGTGATGTAGAAGGTGAATGAATTCTACCTGCAAGTAGTTGATTGGCCCCTCCTCATTTCAGCGTTAAATTGTATATTTTTTGTACCTGATACACCAATAAATCATTAAACTAACACATTATTTTTAAATTAAGCTCCAGCACCACTTTTTTGCAGACTGTCTAAATATAGTAAACATGGTGTAAAATAGAAACGTTTTCACGTATCATGATATTGTCATTTTTGCCAGATTGTATACTCACATTCCAGAGTCAGACGTATTTGGCCTGTGTTTAGTCTCGTAACTGACTGCAAACAGCCACCCACATTTTTTCTTCCAATTACTGTTCGAAGCAATAACCATTAATGACAAGATGCGGTGAATATTTTGCTGTGGTTGTTTTCCATTAAGTACAAAATCAAAGAATTCCACAAATTCTTTGATTTGCTCATGCTTTAGTTAAAACACCAAAAAAAATATCACAAAATTGCTATATTCACAACATTTGTTTTCTCTTCTGTTCACTTATAAGGACTTCAAAGACTTGAATTTCCCCTCTGAAATTTTCTTAAACCTGCCAAAATTTTGCTTTACAGAAAGGGTTCTGATTTAAAGTCTTTACTTTCACCTTTAATCTCATTTTGACTTGTGTCTGAGAGGTTGTATTATTTTTGGAATCCTACATATATGTTCTCCTTGTTGCTCTCTAAACTACCCTGGTTTTGTATAAAATAGATTTTTTTCTTTTCATTTCTGACTTCCTTTGTTTTTTTACATTTTTGATGCATGGTGATTTTAAGAGGAAGGCTGGAAAAGTTTTTAAATGTGTAACGAAGCATTCAGAATGAATACGAACACACAACTTGGGTAAGATGAGGAAACTGGCGACAAAGAGAGGAGAAAAAATGCACACAGGAAGTAGATGCACTCTACATCCTCTACCCTTAACAACCAAGGCCCTCCCTCCTTCCCTGTCAGGGTCAGAACACTCCTTTCCTTAGTCACTGCGTTCCCCAGATGCCTGGGAATGCATGCCATATATGGTAAAATACACACACTGGTGAATGACCGCCGTGGAGGGCCAGGAAGACATCAGTTGTGAAAAAATGGCTAAATGGAGCCATGTGTGTCCGACACAATATGAGCAGAAGAGACAAAGCTCAGGAAGTGATCGGATTGCGTTGCACAGCAGAGCTATATGTTATGCTCTTAAAATGTAAGATTTTTGCAGCTCTTTCCCCACTTCTCCACTGTGACAGGGTCAGATAAACTTGCTGAACTCTTCAGATATATAATTATTATAACACACTCCCATTTATAGCAGAGCAGTTCTGCCAGTATGGGTTTATATTAATGCGCTAAACGAGTTTCACTGACATTCCATAACATCAAATGTCCCCTTAAACAACCAAAATTACTGTGTCATTCTTTAATCAATTTAAATTGGAACCACTGGTAAATTACTTGGGTCTAAGAAGAATATAATACTTTTATATATCCTTTTTAAAAATAAAAACAATAAACTGAATGATGGGAACAATAACTGAGACTATATTACATACCCCTTTTGTTAATTATTTTACCATAACAGCTTGGCCAGTGTTTCATTCATTAAAAGTGTTTAATTCTTCACTAAGCTTAGCTTAACTTGCCAAGCAGAAGTCTTAATATGAAACCTGCCTCAAGGTGAACTTGGTATGTTATTAGTGCAGTCCTGTAAGGTTCACACATGCTAATCATTTGTTCCTGCAAATTATCTAATACGTGCTAATAATACTAAAATGTTATACTAAGGAAGAATGTAATTGAAACTATGAATTTTTAGTTCTGCAACCTCTTTTTCGTCCTTTTGAAACCACTTCACCACATGATTTGAGGTGACCTGTGATCCTGATATAGATGTGCGCTTTGCATGATGCAAGCCCCTTGGTGGCTCAAAGAAGTAAAACTAATTATTGCACTTAAATGCAGTATTCATTTATTAGTATAACTACAAAACAGCCTTGGGTAACCTAAATGCTTACTCAAGCTCTCAATCTTGAGAAAGATAAGCCACACGATTCTCACACATGACTAGATGAAAGGTTCTGGTGAAATACATGTTCAAACTGGAAGTCAGCATTTATTCATACTCTGTTATTTTATGCCCCCAAAACAGAAACCTAATTAAATTGTGATTTTTCATGAGAATAACCTGGGAATATTCACAAAGCCCTCTTTCAAACATCACCATCCATGTAAACGGACCTTCATTTAAGTCCAGGACAGCTTCCTGCCTATCTGCATGTTGATCTTGGTGCACAGGAAGTGCAAATCTGGAACAGGAATTACATCCTGATTCAGCTCCTCTGGGAACACCACACTCCAGAATGGGACAAAGACAGCTCAGTGGTGTGATGTTCACTCCAAAAGAGCCCGTAATCTTACTGTAACCCTGTGAACTTACCTCCATATTTAAGGTTGTGATGTTAGGCTTTCAGAGTAGATGCAATTTTAATAAAATCAAAGATGTGTTCTATATATCATGTCAAGGAGGGATTATGATCATTTAGGAATAAGTCAAGTCCTCTCAGAAACACTGATTGCAAAGATAGTTCAATTTAGCCACCTGACTAGTAATATCAGTAAATACTGAAATTACTTTCTCATATACTAAATTGCTATCAAAATCAGTAAAAGACAAACTGTATAATGGTCAAAAACATCATCTTATACAACTACTATATGTACAGACACACACATCCATTTTAAAGTTTAAGGAAAATGACGGTCAGAAATACCAACTTTTGCCTCAGAAGTATTAATAAATTTCTAAGAAAAGACTATAAATGCACTTAGCATCAGCAAGCATCAAGGTTCTCACAATTTACAAACTCTGGAAATACCAGAAAATGGCTCTAGTGGAATATTTTTATTGGAACCTCTTCTAAAATGAGTCACCCCATGATGGGCAGATCACATTGCATAGTGATAGGCTGTGATCACCAACTTCCAACAAACAGCATGAATACCAAATAGCTGCCTCCTCCCTGTATGTACACTACACACCCAATAGAGAGTCTCCTATATCCTATGAAGTGCTCTAATGTACTACTAAATGTCTAATATGTCTCCATTTCTACTTTCAGCTTTCTACTTTTATATAAAAGTTCATTTCATTTGGTATTATACAGTGTAAGTGTTCAGTTCTCCTTATGCAACTAGTACAGGTTATAACTCAGTAGCTCAGGGGTTAAAGTCCTTGTTTAAGGACCCAACAGTGGCAGCATGCTGATGTTGGGAATTAAATTCATGACTTTCCAGTTGGTAGACCAAAGCCTTACTCACTGATCCACCACTGTGTTATAAAGTACTTCATACTATATCTGTTGGTAAGTTAGTCATTTATAAGATCGCAGTGCTAAGGCATTAATAGTTGTCTTGGTATGAAAGTTCAAGTTTTGGAAGATAATTTGTTTGTGCAGAGCATAAAGTGAAGCATCACTACAATGCATCTGTACATTTAGGTCGAGATGCACTCAGGGTTCATTCTTACTTTCAGCAAATAGTCGAATGGCTAAAAATAATCACAAATACAGTACATGGACACCATTAAAACAACATATTAATGTAAATACAGTACTAATATGCAAGCAATTAATTGTACAGGGTAGTGCAATATACTACACAATATATCTGATTGTGTTCCATATTGTTCTCTATGAGTTACAAAGCCTTGGAAATAATTGTGACAAATTTATACAGATCAACATCCTTTTAAGGAATGCAGCAGTTTATCATGAAGGATAGCATCTAAGTAGATGTGGTACTGGAGGAGGGTGTGTCTAGTCTTCCCTTTACTCTGTACCAGTTTAGTCAAACGTTTTTTTGCAGGTAATTCTTGGATATTTTTGAAAGACGAACAAAACTGGCACTGATCAGAATGCACATCTGGGTTATTTAATCAAGATATTGGATTACATCAGAAGCTTTTTCTCGTTTGTATCCTGTAGGACAAACTCATAGTGGACATCCTGTCTGCAAGCTTCACAGGAAACAATGATACGTGCGCACCACTCGTCCACCCTTATTTCCCATAAGCACAGGCTCAGAAACCTTTTTACAAGTTTTACCTTCTTTGAGCTTGAGTCGTGTTTATACAAAACGTCGGATTTAAACATGCACACAGAGCCTATACATAGTGAAAGGTTTGTTTTTTAGCACACTGTGAACGTGGGCTAAACGGTTCCATCCCAAACCGTAAACACTAGCCTACTAAATAGTGTGCTAAACATCTTAAATATGGTAACTATGGAAACATATGCGTACTACTGTGTCGTACAGTATACAAGTAACTTATACTCTTTTATTTAAAAAAAATTAAGAAAAGGGATTCCGGCCCCCGTTAAACAACAAAGAAAAAGCTAAGAACAAGAAAGAAAGAAAGAAAGAAAGAAAGAAATGTTAAACTTAGGACTCGTCTGAAAGATTTGGAATTGTAACAGTGCTGCTTCTGATTCCGGGGTGGTTCCTAGTAAGAACCTCCAACATTAATCCCACAAAAAATCCCGAGGAATGCTTTGTACAGGCAAAAGGTTGGAAACAGGGAGTAAAACAGAGTTAAAAGAGCTTGCAGAAGAGAGGCAGGAAGTAGATGGCGTTTTTTGTCGCTCACGTTTCCCCGTTGCTGCTGTTCGAGCTCGAGCTCTCTCTGTAAACCCAGCGCGCGCTCCTCCGCGCTGTCCGCCTGCGCGTGAAGAGCCTGGATTTTTCTCTTTACGGCGTCCAAAGACATAACACCTGCCATCTTGTGCTATTTTATATATATATATGTTTTGATATAAAGACGAATGAAAAACGATTCTAACTGGAAAAAATAAATAAGTCACAGTCTATAAAAGTACAATCCTTAAAAAACGTTAAACTGAATTACTGTATGAATTGCAAGCGATAACTTATGTGTAAACTAAACTTCTTTCTAGGTCCCTTTTAAGTCTGTCTCAAGAGTTAAAAAGTATAAACAAAAGTATAAAAGGTAATAGTTAGGACACAATCCCCGTCTCACTGAGGTTTCTAGGAATGTAACGGATGACTACGCATTGGATCCACTCATAAAAAAACTGTTGCGAAGGGAAAGCCCGCTGCAAAACGTCACCGCGGAGGTCCAATAGAAACTTGGCATTCGTGAATATTTTAAACATGGGCGGGGCCAACACGTGGGCTAACTAAGGTCCTGAATTTGTACAGGACTTACTTACTGGCTGTAATATATTTTATCGACCATATAAGTGAGCTATATTTAGGATAGTATTTATAATTTTGATTTGGATGACAGATGAAGTTAGACAAGAGTCTCCATGGACTATGATGTTTGCAGATGACATTGTGCTTTGTAGCGAGAGCAGGGAACAGGTGGAGGAAAATTTGGAGAGGTGGAGGTACTGTATGCTCTGGAAAGCAGAGGAATGAAGGTTAGCCGCAGCAAGACGGAATACATGCGTGTGAATGAGAGGGACCCAAGAGGAACGGTGAGGCTACAGGGAGCAGAGGTAAAGAAGATGCAGGATTTAAAGTACTTAGGGTCAACGGTCGAGAGCAACGGAGAGTGTTCAAAGGACGTGAAGAGACGAGTACAGGCAGGTTGGAATGGATGAAGAAAAGTGTCAGGTGTGTTGTGCGATAAAAGAGAATGAAAGGAAAGGTGTACAGGACAGTGGTGAGACCAGCAATGCTCTACGGCTTAGAGACGGTGGCACTGAAGAAAAGACACGAGGCAGAGCTAGAGGTAGCAGAGCTGAAGATGTTGAGGTTCTCTTTGGGAGTGACAAGGATGGATAGGATCAAGAATGAGTTCATCAGAGGGACAACACATGTTAGATCTTTTGGAGATAAATTCAGAGAGGCCAGATTGAGGTGGTTTGGACATGTTCAGAGGAGAGAGTGTGAATATATCGGTAGAAGGATGCTGAGGTTGGAACTGCCAGGCAGGAGGTCTAGAGGAAGACCAAAGAGGAGATTTATGGATGCAGTGAGAGAAGACATGAAGTTAGTTGGTGTGAGAGAAGAGGATGCAGAGGACAGGGTTAGATGGAGGCAGATGATTCGCTGTGGCGACCCCTGAAAGGGAACAGCCGAAAGACAAAGAACAAGAAGAAGTATTTATATTTTACAAGTAATATAATTTGTCAGAGAAAGGGAATTTATGGCTGCCTATCATAATAGTGCTGGCATCCTGCTCTATACATCTGATGTAATGCATTTATATGCACACTAATAATACATACCATAAAAGAATAAAGACTTATACCCCTGTTCTTTAGTAAGGAATATAATGGTTTGGTTAATCATGGTATAGGAATAAAAAGAAAGGGTGTGATGTGACACTGGTTATTTAGTTAACTGCATGTTTTTTTCCCATATCACATCAGTGTACCAACTGCTGCATTTTTTTTTACTACAGAATAGCACAATTTATTGGTTTATTGATCTATTTATAATTAAATAGATTATAAGGGCCCAAAATTGGCAACCCAGCTGTAGTAGAGCTAAAACCCCTCAAACGCCCAAGCCACCACTGCCCCATTATTATTTATTAGTAGTAGTAGTAGTAGTAGAAGTATTGTAGCACACATTTTTTAAATCAGCCACCAGCCATGTGCAACAGTGTATTAAAGCCTATGGTTTGCAGTTTTCACATTTTGACCAATTTGAATTGATATTTGCATACCACAAAATTCTACAATTCGCTAAAGAATGTCTTACTAAAACATACGTATGGTACCACACCATAGATCTGATTTAATGCAAGTTTTGATTCCTCTATGTTTAATCACATTGCTGGCTGTGATGTTAAAGAAGCTGCACCTCTGTGTTAAGGAGCAACCAAAGTCAGGGGAACTGATTTCATTACATACAAGTGTGGTCTTTTTTGTTTGTTTGGGCTGGATTCTTAGGATTCCAAGGGCTGTTGCGCTACATGTCCCCTCTCACACCCCCCATTGCTCCTTCTTCTTATCAGTAACAGGCATGCGAAAAGAAAAAAAAGAGAGAGAAAAAAAGAGAAAAAATCCCTGCTCTACCCCCAAGGCAAAAAGTTTTGTTTGCTGTGGGGTATTTCTTTCCTCTTTCCTCCTCTTTTTTTCAGTTGGGAAGTCAAATGTATAATTAGTTTATGGTTTTGCCTAATTCATGACATGTGGCATGGTGGACTGAAACAGATTTCCAGAGCCAGGTTCCAAAGAAAGTACTGGAAACAGGAGTGTTTTCCAATTCTTTAGACTTCCTTGCAGTAAGTTTATTTTAGTGGAAAAAGCACAGGTTAAAGGCTCAAAGGAGTGCTATAGCTATTTTAGACCATATGGGTGTTTTCCTAATTGTTATATTTACAAGACATTTGAAAGAAATTCTGGTTTCTGTGTTTAGTTATAGCAATCAATGACTGAATTTCTGCTTTTACTAACTTCAACTAAACAGTGCGAAAATACATACTGAAATACAGACAAGGCAAGGTAAACTGGATTTTGCAAACTGACCTTGTTTGGTCTGCTCTTTTTAAACACAAAAAGTAATAATTTTTTTCCACATATTCGCATGGAGAGTCTCATTAAAGAAGACTTACTGCTCCCAACTCTGTTTATATATCCAGCCATGCATGTGAGGATTAGCAGGAACATACTACAATTAGCTTCTGTAAACAGTCAGACTCACGATCAGGGCCAGCTGGTATAAATGTGCTAGAATGGATAAGCTCTTCTTTTGTTTCAAGAGAAAATATCCGAAAAGTGGAATATCTTTCACTTTTTCGAAAAACAAGAACAACAACACCATCAAAAGTTGTAAAAAGATTCAGAAAGGTATGAAGAAGCAAGTCTAATTTCTTCATGAACCAAACTGTAGATCAGTTACAATCATGCAAGGGGTTTACAAACTGAAATGCCACCCTACAGGTTTTGTGTGGATTTGGGTGAACTTCTTTAAACTGCCCTGCTTTGCAGACACATGCATTAACCTATGCGAACAATTAAAAGGGACTTATCTCTTGTGTTAGCATTATCTTGTACAGTATCTTGTGGGTGTGGCTTGTCCAGCATTTTTGTATGACAAACAATTGTAATTATATAGTAGCTTTAAAAGATAATGAAACACAAATAAAATAATTCTAATTAGTACTTTGTATGCAAATTGATTGCTTGTTTTACAGAAGATGTTCTGCTCTGTTTGTATGTGAATTCTTTCCAAGCAACAAATGTTAGAACATTTCTAAACTGGGAATCTCCAGGAATTTCAGGATTGGTTTCATTTATTGTTCATTGTTAATTTGGACCAAGATACCAAAAAAATGCATCAAATCCTTAAATACCCACAAGTCTTGAGTGCCACAAGTCAATTGTTGTAATGGGGAACTCAGATATCAGGTTTCCTTAAATCACATTATCTTTACGTTTTATACAACAGATACAGGCAGTTTGTTTAAGCTGTTATTGAACATGATTTATTTGTAGTGCTTTGCTGATTTTAGCATAGTTAACATAGATTTTGAATTAAAATGATGAAAGTAGTGTTATTTTACTCATTAGAAGGTTCACATTAAGAGTAAGATTTCAAGGAGCAATTTTGGCAATAGTTGGCAAAATGCACTTTGAGAGGCAAAAGATGAGAGACTCTTATTGGTGAGCTGATCCAAATAATTCAGCTCATTGAAGAGAGTCATAATTCCCATGCCTAAAGCCCATAGGTTTATATGTAGCAATTTGAGGACAGGACTGTATCACACCCATCACTTCTTACGATGACATGCATCTGATCAAAGCCGGCTCACAGCTGGTAGTGCAAGAGCCATCAATAAATCATTCACTAGACATGAACTCACTATTCATTTTAACCCACAACTATTACCAGCTGTGGAATCATGGATGAGCAACACAGCATGAGTTTTTAGTCATATGACTTAGCTCAAATCACACCAGTATCTGAAATGATATTCACCCTGATGTAATTTCTTATTCAGGAAATAGATTGAAAATGACAGGTCCTGTAACCTGACAGGACTGAAACTGAATTTCCATCAGTGGATGGCTTGTAGATTGACTATTTTAATAGCCATTCTTTTAAGAGTAAAAAACTTCTGGAATGCTGTAGGCAAGATATTATTTCAATCAATTTTCAACTTTATTGCAAAAGGTGCTTAACCTGATGACTACTGTTGACTTTTGGCAAAGTTTTTTCTTTTTCCATTTTTTTCTCCCCGTTCTAACAAAGCATCTCACTCACATCAGCGGCTTTCTTCTCAGAAAGTTCCAGTTTGTCCTGGGCATCCTTCAGAGCCTCAGAATACTTGTCCAGTTCATCTTCTGTCTGCTTCAGCTTTTTTTGCAGGCCGATCAACTCGTCATCCAACTGATAAACACAAAGCACAATAGTATAATTATTAATATTTTGGTGATTCATAAATTGTATAAAAATACTGTAACTTCAGAATCTGAGAATATTTAAAAAATCTCATAAATACTTAGCAAAATCTTTTATATACTCTTAGTTGAGCCTTTCTGATGTAAATAATTAGGGGTGAAATGATGTTAATGGGAATCTCACTTATCCCTGACAGTCTCATGGCCCAACTAATTATCTAAGTCATAAAACCATTGAAAAAAATTATTTAAATACATTCTGAAAAGGCAGTTATGGCAGATCACAAGCACTATGTGTAAGAAAATTCCTGAAAAATTCATTAAAACTCACATACTGTAGCAGTCAGCAGGAGAACAAAACCAAGTCTAGCCCATCTGTGAGCTAATAATGTAACTTATTTTTACCTGAGGTTAACAACCCTTCTGGTATGCAGTGTTCACAAACACTCTCCACTAATCTGAGTCTAATCAGTTAACTTGCGTTCCTGTGGTGCTACAGAAGAACCTGCCAAGATTCCTGGCAGCCAAAGGAGTAGCTCACTCAAGAGTGCACTCAGTAGTCTGGAATAATGAGTGGATTATGTCCAATGATTTGTAAAGAATTTTCAAGTTTAGTGAGAGTTATACTTTTTTATAAACTTCAGTAAATGTAAGTCACATAGACTTGTATGGCAGAAGCTCCACATAAAGTCAGAGTAATAGTAAGGAGCTGTTGACCTAATATTTGCGAAAAAAATTGCGGTAATGCCATTTTGCTTTCTTGCTTTAGTTTTTTTGTCAGAGAGAGTGAGAGAGAGAGAGAGAGTGAGAGATGGAGAAAGAGAGAGAGAGAGAGCATAGTGAGAGCATAATGGTTTATAGTTGCTATAAAATAAGTGGTAATGGGAAGATATTTCATGACTATAAAAGTTACTATATATGGATAAAAAGCCTATGGTGTTCTATAATTAATGCTACTTCTAACCGAAAATATCCCACTGAGACAAGTAGAACATGATCTTTTCTTTCTCTCTATACCTGCTTACACTTCTCCTCAGCAGCTTTTTGCTCAGTCTCGGCCTGCTCCGCCCTGTCGATGGCATTCTCCTTGTCCAATTTCAGCATCTGCATCTTTTTCTTGATGGCCTCCATGATGGTGAGTTGACGTCAACTAAGCCCTGCGATAAATCGAATAGCCAGAACAAATCCTCAGGTACAGACCAAGAGAGGAGAGAGGAGGAGAGCTGCAGACTCAGAGCTGAAGCAGACCACAATGCCTGATCTTGCCGTCCTAAATTTTACCAGACACAGTGTTAAGCCCCCTCCCTTTTCCAGCTCCTTGACTCCATATCAGCCCACTTGGATGGAGGAATGGCTTGGACCAGAATCGTCCACAGCAGCTCAAATCCCTTTTCCTTATTTGGAGCTCTTGTATTTGGCTTTTTAAAAAAAAAGTGATAGAGGCCTGTCTGTGAGAGAGAACATACTTCCAGAATTAACCCCGTCCTAGAACATGGTGTAGATATGAAGGTTACAGCACACGTAAGTAGGATCTTATAATTGGGAACATTGATTTCAGCAGCTATATTTAGGTATAGATTGTTGTGCAGAACTTTTTTTCATAACTATTACTCTTCAGAAGGTTGGTATGTTGCTATGCAGTAAAACATAAATGTGTAATGAAGCTTTCCTTTCCAGTAATGAAGATCAATGGATGTCATGAAAACTTTCCCACATGAAAATGCCAACATCATTATAAAGTAGGTCAGAAATCAATTTTATTAGATAGCTTCAGTTCAAGTTATAATTAATTAACTTTTACTAGTAGACTTTCTAACTGTACACATTCATTCATCTTCAGTAAATGCGTTATCCTGAGAAGGGTTTCTGTGTCTGAGTCCAAGGAACTTGGATGGGCTGCTAGTGCTACTTAGGGCACCAGGTTGTAACCAAACCTAGGTTTTAACAAAATATGGATACATTCATATAAATACATTTGAACTGAACAGATTTGTTACACTATATAATTATGATTTTTATTTTTATTTTATTTTTAGGAACCTTGCAGGAAAAGTGTACAGGGAATCTGGTTGAGATGACTGGTCTGCTTTATGATATTGTAGATATCTTGTGGAATGCACCAAAAACCTCACACGAGCAGGAGGTTTATATTTTCATCCAGCCAGTAATGAATGGTTAGATATGAAGCTTGCAAGATCAGGGAATACCACAATGTGTGATGTATTTTATACAGTTATAGATATGAATATTTGAAGTAGGGTATATTGTGTCAGGTATATTGTGCCATCAGCTAAAAAGAGCCAGATTAGATGCAAATCGTCTATACCGCTTTATCTGTATTCAGGGTCACAAGAGGCCTGGAGCCTATACAACAAGACTTAGGGCATGAGGCAGGGTACACCCTGGACAATCCATCACAGGGCACACACACTGCGGGCAATTTGGAAACGCCAATTAGCCTAATCTGCAGGTCTTTGTACTGTGGGAAGAAACCAGAGAACCCAAAGGAAACCAACCAAGCACAGGGAGAACATGCAAACTCCATGCACACAGAGACGGGAATCAAGCCTGACCGGGAATTGAACCCAGGCAGTGCTAACCACTACATCACTGTGCCACCCATGCAATTGTCAATTTTAATTACAATTTTTAATAGTCAATCACTGTTAATAAATAGATGTGTTTCAATTGATTTTATTGGTCTAAGTTTTTAACTATGGGCCCTCATATTTTATGGTTTGCGATAATTTATCAAACTTCACCCTACTGAACAGATATATTAACAGATGGCATTGAATATGGCATTACACCTCTATCTGATATGAACTGAAGATTGGTTCATTTGTTTAGGATAGAAGCTCAGCCTCTCTATATTTATAAATAACTTAATTAATTACGCCTTCAACTTATTTAACTTCAATTATGATCTACAGCTGATATATTTGGTCTAATTTAAACAGATTGAATTTTGACGTCAACAAATCTGCCACAAATTAATGTAGAAAATCAGATTTGTGACACTAAATCATGAATGTCAGGTGCAATAGACTTTGTTTACGTAGCAACATCATTATCCTAACTACACACAGTATAAACAAAAGTCCACCCATGGAGGAAGATTACGTAAAGCTTACTGTATTTATTATTTTATTAGTTTTAAACACCTTATAGTTCTTGTTCACCTCACACAGAAAAGCAGGCATGTAAACACCCAGAAGTTGCTTTTACCTTTACAATGTTGATGATCCCTTGGAGACAAAAGCTATCTGTCCTCACATGTCCTCTCTGAGTGGTGACTTAGCTTACGTTACACCTGGGAATGTCATGACCTCATCTTAGCTGAACACGGTTTAACCATAGTTCTGTTACTCAGACATGGTGAACACACAGCGCTCAGGCATGTACAGGTGTGTGTCTGTTTCTCCAGTACATAAAAGTAGAGAGAAAATGCACTGATGCATTCAGACATTTGTGGTATTTATTAGAATTGCTGAATGAGGTTCAATATGTCAAGAGTGTTGTAATCATGTACTGTAACTGGAAATAGAACTAGAACTAGGAGTAGCAGTAGAAGTAGTAGTATAGTAGTACTAGTAAAACTAGTAGTAGTAGTGTAGTAGTAGTACACTGTAAAAAATTTTCGTAATTCTAACAGTAAAATACTGTACAGTATAAATGCTACAGAATAAAACCATATTTCACAAAACTTGGGATAACCGTAGAATTTACAGTGAAAAACTGTAATTAGTTTTACAGAGTAAGACCTTAAATTTAACAGTTAAAAACATATGAAAATATGGTATGGTGCAGTAAAATTTATGATATACTGTATTTATAAAAAGGAAACTCTAAGAGAAGGTACAGTATTTGTTACTAATATCATGGAGCATCGGTTTAAATTTTACTAAACCTTTGTTGATAGAGTTTAAAAATCAGAAAAATATCTGCTCTGTAAAAAGTAAACTTTAAAATTTTATGGTAAAAAACTGGCAGCTGTGGTTGCCAGAAATTTACCATAAAAAATACGGTAGCAACACTATTGGTTGTACAGGACTGCACTCATTATACTGTATATTTTACGGGTATTAATATTTTTTTCTACGGTTTATATCCGTCTAATTTACATTAGCCAAGGACTTCAAATTTGTGAATGGTATTCCACCCTTTGATGACTGTGGCAAGGACAGCCGCTAGCACGCGCCACTTTGCCCGCCGCCATACTTAGATTGTCTGCCCAAAAAAATGTCCACCCTGACATTTGTATATTTGATTTTGAGAATTTAAATATTGTTTTGCTGTCTTTATTAAAAAATACATGGGACCATGCTGATGTCCGAGTCTTGAATAACTTTTGATGGGTTTTGATGATTTGATTTAGGTTTGTATTCATCAATTAGTATAAAAGTACTCTTAATAGTTTCTTAACAGTAAAATCCGAATGCTTAGCAATGAAACTTCTATCTCTTTTAGCTCCCAGCTAGTGTGATAAAATGATGCTTTCACAGAATTGCTGAATGAATTCACTGTGGTTAAAACAAATAGTCCAACAACAATGACAGCAATTGTCTAGCAAGCACGGTAGTGTAGTGATTAGCACTGTCGCCTTCCACCACCAGGGTCTAGGTTCAATTCCCGGCCAGGCTCGATTCCCATCTCTGTGTGCGCGGAGTTTGTATGTTCTCCCCATGCTTGGTGGGTCACCCCCCCCCCAATATATAGGATAAAGTTGTATAGATGATGGGTGAGAGTGTGTGAGTACTGAGCTGTAAAAAAGATGGAAATAAACCATTATTATTACAACATAAATCATTAAATTAGACAGTTCTGAGCTGTAAAAAACATGGTTATGATGATTTGTTACAATGTAAACCCTGGAATTTGATGGGAATAAACTGTTTTTATAACAACATAAACATGTTAATTAAACAGTTATAAACCGTAAAAAAAAAAACAATTAAAATCTGTAAAAAAAAATTACGGTAAACTTCTGACAACCACAGCTGCCATTTTTTACCGTGAAATCTATGGTTAATTTTTTTTTTCGCAGTGCAATAACGGTGCCACCGTATTTTTTATGGTAGAATTCTGGCAACCACAGCTGCCGTTTTTTTACCGTAAAATGGGCTATGTATTTTTCACAGTGTAGTAGTAGTATATCACAAACATCCCCACAAATTAACAATAAGATAAATGAAATTAAGGTAATAAAATAAAAATTTATTAGTCAACATGTATTATTTGAGAATAAATGCAACTGGGATAAGTTGTGTAGTTTGCAAATTGTTTGCTCTAGTGATTAAAAGGCCAAGAGGTTAAATACCAGAAATGCCAGAAGGCCATTGTTGAATTCTTGATCATGACTCTTAACCTTTTTGTTCATTTGTATATGCGTTGTGCCGCATTAGAATAAAGATGTCAAACAAAATCAAATGTACAAATATAAATATAATGTGCAGAGACTCCAGTATATAATCTGTAAGTAATATCAGGAAAAGTCCAGCATCAGAACATTAAACCATAACACACTGTGGAAATGTTTTAACGGTATTTATTTATTCTATATTCCCTAGGTCAGTTATGGGATTAGATGTATTGGCTGTGGCTGTTTTTTTTTTTTTTGTCATTTCTTGCATGATACTGACAGGTCAATATATTGGCATCTAAAGCAAACAACTCAATTATTACTCAATACAAATATTAACTCTGTGTCACTCTGATGTTGGTATTACCGTTGCCACCCATCTCTCATAATACAGGAATGTCCTGAATTGAACAATATCGTTAATTATGTTGCTTATTAATCCCTGAGTCACTAAATGAAGCTGAGTCTTCCCATATTTTCACACACATCTATATTACTAGTCAATGGAGAAAATATTCAAACAAAAAAAGCTAAAATAAAGTCTTTGTTTAGTAGTTAAAGAAGGAGGAATATCCAAAGCACACACACACACACACACACACACACACACACACACACACACTTAAACACACACACACACACACACACACACACACTTAAGCACTCTCACACACACACACACACACACACACACACTTAAGCACGCACACACACACACACACACACACACACTTAAGCACTCTCACACACACACATACTTAAGCACTCTCACACACACACTTAAGCACGCACACACAAACACACACACACACACACACACACACACACACACACTTAAGCACTCACACACACACACACACACACACACAGTTCTGCTAGTGTGAGAGATGTGGCGCAGGGAAATACAGCTGTAGATAAGTACTCCAAGTGGAGTGAGTGAGTGAGAGATGAGATAGAAAGAGAGAGAGAGAGAGAGATGGTTCCTCCCACAGGAAGCACAGTGTCGGTTCACTCTGGCCTTTTATGGTAAAAAAACTCTCCTGGAAATGCATGCCTGTATGAGACAAGAGCCGAGCTCCCAAACATACACACACACATACTCCCTCACACAGATATCAATCACCTTGATGTGGCAAGTCCTTGACTGACCACTGTGTGGGATCCTGCCTAGTAACTAAGGAGAACATAAGTTAATATTTTAATATAAATTTACCACATTTACCACATTAGTACATTTTAGTGAAACTTTAGTCGATTCTACTACAATTAGTTTGAACTGTGCAATCTGATTAGGCAACGGATGGTAGACAATAATAGACAGTAACAGTAACTGTCAGTCACCATCCTGCCACATTCATAACCAGTCACAGAAGCACTTTCAGCTAGAAAACACGTGATAATTTTATGTCATCTTAAACAACACTTTGTCTCCCTAATAATTGGTTCTAAGTCATTCCAAACTATCCTTGATCTTTTTCATGGCTACAAAGGCAACTAGCTCCTAACACAAAGCTGAATCCCAAATTGGTCTCTCACCCATGATCAAAGGCACTACTTTGTGTCTGGGAGAAATGATTAATTGTACACCTTACATAGCATCCACTTAACTCTAATAGGGATCCGTCCCTGGAACCTGGAAGTTAACAAAGTGGGATAAGTGGAAATATAGTACCTGCAGGAATCTAAAACTACTTTCAATGATCTCTGACTGTCAGTCGCCAGCTCTGTACGTTGCGGTTAATAAGTTTCAGTTGTAGAAGGATATGACTATCCAAAGATCACCAATATTATAACAAGCATAGCAAAAAATAATGAAAGAGGGAACTGGGCTTTAGGGAGCAAATAATGCCAGGTGTGTGATATTAGTTGTATTTGTGTGTCTGTATGTGTGTGTTTAAATGAGGCCACAGAACTGACAAACATAGAAGTTAAAGCCTAGTTCAATAGTTAATCAAGTAAGTATCATTTTTATAAAGAACATGCTTTCTTTTAGTTTTATAATGAAAATAAATTTTGCTGCAGCCAAAAAAAAAACCAAGCTGAAATAACAGTAGAAAATGAATTATAGTGTTGCGTACAAGCCATGTCTGTTCCAAGTCAGACTATCCTGCTGGGATACATAGCCAGTCACAAATAACATGTTCATTTAGTTGACCGTCAAGGAACTCCAACAAACTGAGCCCAATAAAGAGACAAGACACTGAACAGGAAAAAGATTCAGAACAAAACAAAATAAACAAACTAACTAACTAAAACTCTCTTTTCGCTTGGGATGTACAGTAAACTCAATAATTTGACTCATATCTGGCATAACTATACATCACTGATATACTGTATTAAAATATCCCCTTAACATGCCGGTTTGTATAAAATCGACTCAGTGTAATGTTATAAAGCTCAACCTAATATCCATGTTTCTGGATATTCTGTCTATGTTCCCTTTGGGTTCTCCAGTTTCCCAAAAACATGCTGACATGTGCTGAATTGCCTCTTGGCAGTGTGTGTGCATGATGTACTCTGCTACCCTGATCAGAATAAAGCACTTATTGAATATGTATAAATACAAGATCTTATATTACTGTAACTTTAAAATTAGTACATTGTGATACACTGTTAGACTATTTATATTAGTTGTGAAGTGTTACTGTAATGTATTAGTACATACTAAGAGCCCAGCTTACAGTCTGTAAAAACACATAGAAACTAGACCACATCGCATAAAAACATGTAAACTGATTTACTAACATGACTTATGATAGATGTCTTTCACATCCACCACCTGACCAAAAAAAAAGAGAAAGAAAAAACCCTCATCATTTAAGAAGGGTCAAGCAAAGTCAACAACTAAGGTAATTTAAAATGATTGAAATTGGGTTAAGAATCATTCAACACATTATCAATATCTGAATGCTGAACTGTTAACTTGATGAAAGAATTGTGTTTAGAAAAAAAAATCACTTGGTGTACTTGCATCATAAAAAATGACAGTAGACAGTAGAGCAAAGGTACAGACTCAACATACAAGCACCATCCATGATGCTACTATGATTACATGCACTATGTAATGATATTTGGGTAAAATAGTTCTAGTAAGCTGTGGGTTATAAATATTGAACTTTGAAGCAATGGTTAAAAGTCATATGGTTTGATGGGGCCAGATTGACGCTATTCCAGACCTTGCATCAAGGTAAGAAGGGAGGCACATGGGGCACCCATCATGATCTCAGCTGCTTCAGTTGGTCAGGTCTAGGCTCAGCAACATTATGAGGAAATAAAATAAATCAGCTGATCAACCTGATTGTACTGAATGGCCAGGGTATCACGTCAGTGGTGTTTCTCTTCACTGAAGGCACAGGTATATTCCAGGACTCAAAAGAGTGTTTCTGGAAGGAATGAGGAATCATTTTCACACACGAACTAGCCACTACATAATACAGCATTTTTTTGTCAGGTAGTGTATAAGGAATACCACACAGAGCACACTATAGGAAATTTAGCAACATGATTTACATTGAGTAACTGTTACCGCCTTGATGTTTTAACAAATTTGAGAACATCAGACAAAAAAAAAAAAAAAAAAACAGGCTTTAAAACTAGACAATTTAATAAATATTGATGTAGTTGATAATCTACCTATATACCTGTACCTACATGTCTTCTCAATTAGATAATACCAGAAATAACTGAAACCCTTTTAAAAATAATCAACTCTTCACTCAGAAATAGCTACATTCCTGAATCTTTTAAATGAGCAGTTATTAAACCCCTAACCCTTGACCTTGTCAGCTGTCTAACTCTAGGCCAATATCAAATGTTCCCTTCATCTCAAGATCATAAAAAAAAGAATAATGTAAAATTAATTAAATGTTTAATCCTTCATAGATGCTGAAACCCTTAAAACTGTATGTTTCTTTAATGGCGACAAACCATTAAAGAAACATAAAAGAACTCATGCTAAAATCAGATTGTTGCCTTTTTTGTAAAACAAGCTAATGAAAGGATATTACTTTTATCTAAACCCTGAAATAATTAAGATTGTTTCTTTAAAAAAAAAAAAAAAGAGTGTGCCACGCCCCCTAGTGTCTCGTGAAGGTACTAAGGATGGTCCATATTTCAAATTCAAATTTTATTAGTCACATACACAGTCATACACAGTATAATATGCAGTGAAATGCTTACACGACCGCCAGTGACCTTAAAAAAGAAAATTAAAGCTTGTACGTAAAATAAATAATCAATAAAAAGGAAATACTAAAGAAATAAATTTAACTAGTAAAATTAACTGTACAATAAGGGCATAATAAAATATTGCAAAATATAGAAATATAGGGTATATGTATATAGAATTTAAAGTGTCAGTGGTTGTGCAAATATGCATTAAGGTGACTAATGAAAGTGACATGTGCAATTGTCCAGATGTATAAATATTTAGTGCAAGTGTGTATGAATGTGTCCATGATTGTCCAGTCAGTGTTGTGAGCTTAAAAATATGTTATTAGTCCTGTGTGGAGGTGTGATTGAGAGACCTTATCGCCTGCGGGAAGAAGCTCCTCCTCAGCCTCTCTGTGTTGGCCTTTAGGGAGCGGAATCGCTTCCCAGACCGCAACAAAGAGAACAGTCCATTACTGGGGTGACTGAGGTCCTTCATGATCGAGTGCAGGTCAGGGAGCTCAGTGTGGATGATGCGCTCGGCTGATCGCACCACCCTCTGTAGAGCTCGTCTGTCCTGCATGGTGCTGTTCCCAAACCAGGTCGTGATGTTTCCCGTCAGGATGCTCTCTATGGTGCAGGAGTAGAAGTTCCTGAGCACCCTGGAGGGCAGTCTAAAGTCTCTCAAGCGTCTGAGGTGATAGAGACGCTGACGGGCTTTTTTCACCACGGTGTTGATGTGACAGGACCATGACAGGTCCTGCGTGATGTGAACACCGAGGTATCTGATTTTACACTTTAAATATCAAATGGAAATATGTCATTCTATTATGCACAATGGTGTGAATAAGAAGATTTCTTGAGTTGTATGCACATACTGCATTTAATATCTGTAACTCTTCTTTATTTGGTTGCCTTTTAATTAAGTCGAATTATAATCTTTCTTTCATTACCTTATTAGCATTTAGTAACAAAAATATACATCATACTGCAAGAGTCAGTGTCGGAACAGAGTTTGCAAATGTTTTAATGTCTTTACACACTTTATCAACCATTTTCACATTTTATCAACAAACTACCAGGTCTAATTTTGCTTCTAATTGTACAATTAATATTTTAATTTCTGTTATCTTAGCAGGGCAATTCAGAAGTGGGTTACCATTCAGATCAGCCTCCATATATGGTAATGTGTATAATGTATGTTAATGTGTTTAATATATGTATAATGTAGCATATATGCTAATTAAATTAGTTTGTGTGTTTGTTTGTCCTGTGTGGTTGTCTGTCCTGTCTATTACACACATTAATATACATTATACGCATTACCATATATGGAGGCCAGGGAGATTTAAGCTAATAATAAATAATAAATTATGATTACCATATATTTCTATAAATAGGAGCATTGCTTAAGTCCCTATCACCACTGCCTCAGACAGAAGATACCTTTGACAGCATTTGCTGTAGCTGAGGCTCGTAAGCACCATTTTTAAGGTGACAATCCATTACTGTAAATAAGAAGATTGTTCTGTATCTTTAAGATTTTAGATTAATATTTTGTCAAAGAATATGCACTTTGTTTAAAAAAATTAACTATTTATGTTATATTATGTGTTTTGACTACTTTTTTATGTTGTATAAATGTATATTTAGGTAACAAACATATATTAACGAAATAATCTTTTAGAAGGGCCTCATCTATTCATTTTGCCTGGGGCCCTCACTTCACCTTCGCCTCTGCCTGCTAGGTATGGTATAGTTCATATTTGCTTGGCCAGAATGGATTAAGCCACCAAAATAACGTTTTATTGATAAACTGCGCAACTTTCGCCAACGTGAACACTCCCGTTAGTAACGAGGCGAATAAGGAGCTAAACTTCAGCCGCAGAATGAGACGCTGCGCAATAAGAAGCCAAACGAATCGGAAGCTGCGAATAAGGAGCTTCAGCCTCGTAATACTCATTTACAAACTAACGGCAATTTGTGAACACCAATTAGCCTAATCTGTGGGAGGAGCTCCAGCAGCACGGTGAGAACATGCAAACTCCATGCACACAAAGGTGGGAATTGAACCTGGCTGGGAATCGAACCTAGACCCTGAAGATGCAAGGCGAATTATGTAAATAGTAATTGATATATGGACCATCCTTAGTACCTTCACGAGACACTAGGGGGCATAACACACTCTTTTTTTTTTTTAAGGAAACAATCTTAATCATTTCAGGGTTTAGATAAAAGTAATATCCTTTCATTAGCTTGTTTTACAAAAAAGGCAACAATCTGATTTTAGCATGAGTTCTTTTATGTTTCGTTAATGGTTTGTCGCCATTAAAGAAACAAACAGCTTTAAGGGTTTCAGCATCTATGAAGGATTAAACATTTAAAGGACAACCAAACCACTCTTAAGGATTTTTGCACTGGAAAACTAAACCTACAACTGTTACACTCTTCCCTCTCGCTCTTTTGCTGGCTCGATTCCCGTCTCTGTGTGCATGGAGTTTACATGTTCTCCCCGTGCTTGGTGGGTTTCCTCCGGGTACTCCGGTTTCCTCCCACAGTCCAAAGATATGCAGGTTAGGCTAATTAGCATCCCAAAATTGCCCATAGTGTGTGAATGGGTGTGTGAGTGTGTGTATGTGTGTGTGCCCTGCGATGGATTGGTACCCTGTCCAGGGTTTACCCTGAATCATTCAAGTGAACACTCCCGTTAGTAACGAGGCGAATAAGGAGCTAACTTCAGCTGCAGAATGAGACGCTGCGCAATAAGAAGCCAAACGAATCGGAAGCTGCGAATAATTAGCTAACTTCAGCCTCGTATGAGTATATGAGTGTGTGTGTATATGTGTGCCCTGTGATGAATTGGCAACCTATCCAGGGTGTACCCCACCTCGTGCCTTAAGTCTCCTGGAATAGGCTTCAGGCCCCCCGTGACCCTGAATGCAGGATTAAGCATGATAGACAGTAAGTGAGTGATAGTGAGACAAAATGTTTTTGGTTTTCAGTGGTGTGACATTTTTAATGAGATTCTTAAACTAATGCAAACAAAGTCATGGGATTTAAATTAAGTATCATTCTTCATCCATCTTATTGTTTTGATTGGAGTTTAAAGTTTTATATAAAATTTCAAACTGGACTGTTCAAGGTAGGAAATAGTTATTTTAAAGGTTTAGAAAAGTAATGGAACATGATTTAATCATTCTTATTTTTTTTAGCTCTTAAAACATAAAGTTCTTCATGGGTTCTTTGCAAGTTAGGTTATGCCTCTTTTCCACTGCATAGAACGGCACGACACGGTTCAGTTCAACTCACTTCGGTTCGGCGCAGTTTGGATCGGTTTGTGCTTCCACTCCAGTTTAGTAACGCTTTAGAGTGGGCGGGATTACTCACGTGTCGTTTTAGTAGCGGCGCCGCTACTGCCGTGACGACAACCTAAACGCGCCACAAACAAACACACAACAATGGAGCATATCGACGGCATGGTGTTCTTCATTCTCGGCATATGGATGTTTTTAACAGCGAGAAGAAGGAGTTTCTTTCAAAAGAGGCTGATGGCAGCCAAAGAAAAATTTTGGTTAATACAAAAAGGTGCGTGCGATCCTTCTCTGGCTGTTCTAAATATAGCGGTTCTGTTGTGTCTCGTGTCGCAAGTTCGGTGACGCGGTAATGACGATTTTCTCCGGGCAATCAGTGACCAGCAGAGTTTACACGTCACGTTTTGGTAACGGTTCGGCGTGCTTGGAACCTCGGCTGAGGTGGTACTATAAAAAGGACCAGGTACCATGTACTGTTCCCAGTGGAAAACCCCCCAAAAGTGAGTTGAACTGAACCTTGTCGTGCCGTACTATGCAGTGGAAAAGCGCCATTAGTTTACTACCTGACCCCATGTCTGTACCTAAAGTTTAATATCACCACAAGATGGCATAGTGACACTGGTAAATAAATTTTTTATTACACTGCTTGTCCACTCTGCTGTCTTCATCCCTCAGTAAATAAATAACACTTACTGAGAGAGCTCTATACATTCAACACTGTGACTGGTGGATAAATTCCTAGTTACAGTAAAATGGTTACTAATTTATAGTAAATTATTTATTAATTATTTATTGAATTAAAATTGCAGTCTGAGGGTTTCTAATGTTTAACACAGTTATCTATTAATATTTTATTTGCTATTGTAAAAACAAATCTGTCAAAATACCCTTGTGGGATTTCTGAAGAATATATGCATGTTGAGACATTGCTATGGACTACAATATAGGAGGAAATATTTGTAGAAGAGGGCATTCAACAGCAACAGTAAGTATTGTGAAAAGGAAGGAGGGGAAAAAGAAAATATCTCCTTTGATAAGAAACTCGGATCTCTGAATGGCCTCAGTTTGTGCAGAAGAGACAGGCTGGAATAGGGGGACGGCGATATACCGGTATACACGGTTAAAGTAGAGATTTTGGTCTATTGTCTTAATCGCGGTTGAGATCACGTGACGTTGCACATTATGTAAACACGCAATACACATTCACTTCTATGAGAAGCCAAACACATCTAAAGTGGAACGAAACCGTGGCACCCGATTGAGCCAGTGTTCTGTTGATTTTTGCTGCCTTGTTGAAAAATGCTACCGTAGCACAAATCGATAGCAGAGTCTGTCGATTTACACTACCGCATCACTACAACTACACTGTGGACGTTAAATCTTATTTGAAGAGTTGATTGTATTTATTAGCATTATCATAAATTAAATAAAAAACGCATGCCATCACGTGCGTAAGCATTTATGTATGGACTACTCTGTGCACGGATTAGTGCTCCACACATATGATAAGTACAAGATATTCAAGTATACAAAAAGATGTAAACGTAGGTGTTTAAATTTGAGACACTGAACCAGTTTCAAGATTTTATTTTCCTCAACCTTAAGACTCATTCACGACAATTTATGCAGAAACTAGAATGTTTCGGTCAAATTAAGCAAAGGAAAAGGTTTAAACCCACTGCCAATCGAAGTCTCTGCACCAAGGTAGTATGGATTTATGGGCGTGGAAACAGTGTGCAAACTTGTGGGACTGAGCATGCGCAGAACCGATAGTTAGCAAAACTCGATGGGTAGCATTTTTCGATTGAACACAGATTTTCGTGGGCAGAACAAATATCCAGACCCGGTGAATCGCGCAGCGCGGACCAACTTGAGCAGCGCTGCTCGAATCACAAACCTGCGCGTCGCTGATAGAAATAAACCCTGCCGACCATCAAAATACATTTTACCCCGCTGGGATGCGCATGTACAAACCAGGCATGGCGGAAACAATATTAAACAGTCCTGACATTTTAAATAAATTGTTTTTAAATGAAAAGAGTCGCGCAGGTTTGTGATTCGAGCCACGCTGCACGATCCACTGGGCTGCACAAATAAACCAGATCATCTCTGCGCTATCCAGATAGTCGTGCTGCGCTGTCCACTGGGCTGCGCAGATATTTGGTTCAATCGGGTGTAAAAACAATAAAAATGAGAGCACACAAAATCCTTATCAACTGTTTATTCTCCTTTATTCACAAAAACAAACTGTCACTCTAGAGCAGGAAGTGCGCATGCGCCTTTTGCCCTTCTATGGCAAGCCCCGAGGGGATAAAGACCTCACACACACATATGCACCTCACAAGCACCTGTGCATCTAACATTAGCACAATATAATAAATTCAAATTAGGCCTGTTACACATCCAAACGAATATGGCCAAAGTATGTAAAACAGTTTCTTTGTGTTTGAATTTTTATTTATGCATTTTCAGATACAAATTGCTATATTGTGATATATCGTTATCGAGGTAGAAAATTGCTTCTACCGTGATAGGAGATTTTGGTTATATCGCCCACCCCTAGGCTGGAACAATAATATCAATCCAATCACTATAAAGGTGCATTTTAACACAGGGGTAACTCAATAATTCTTCTTATGCCTCTTTTATACAATGGCTTCATTAGAACATTTAAGAAATTCAGAACCCATATGTGTGAGTGTATAATAATTCAGGCAAATTGATAATAAAACAGGCTTTAGTTTGTTATGGACCATAAAGATGGGACTCTGGAGCAGTGGGAAAAGTTTCATATGGACTGATGCTGATTGCAAAGTAAGCATCTGGTGTCCATGTGTTTTTTTTCTGGAGAAGACAATCCATGTGCTTCTCCAAAACATATAAGACTTTCCATCTCTTTTTCAAATGCATGTGATTCTCTGCTTACTGGCTAAAATGTAAGATGATTATGGTAAAATAATTTCTTAAAATGAAAGATTTAAACATTTCTTTTAATTCTCAGAATATGCTTACAAATTTAAGTAATCTGCAGGAATGGTTCTACATCTCCACTTCTAATGTTAGAGCAAGAAGAACTCAATATGATCTGCCATTGATAAAAAGTTGATGAAAAAATTAGAAGGAACCTGCCACCATGTTTCACTACTAAGATGTAAGTGGGAGAGCTCTAGCATGTTATGGAGGCAGATATGGAGGACTGGAATCCATATCAATCCAGCTGCCAGGATGCCAACATAAAGAAAACAAAGCTGTCAAAATACCCTTGTGGGATTTCTGAAAAATATATGCATGTTAAGACCTTGAGAATATATGCATGTTGAGACATTGCTATGGACTACAATATAGGAGGAAATATTTGTAGAAGAGGGCATTCAACAGCAACAGTAAGTATTGTGAAAAGGAAGGAGGGGAAAAAGAACTTGTAATCCCCTGTGTTTTGCTGCGAAAGATGGTGAGGTTGGGCAACACAGCATGCAGAACAGGATTTCAACTCCTTAACACAATGGTCCAAGCATGATCAGTGTTTGATTTTATCACTACCTACATGCTAAGCATTTTTTGTACTGTAAGGCTTACTCAAAAGTTTCCTTTTTATGTTATAAAGCTGGACAAATACTCTATATTCATCACTTTCTTAATGCACAAACACACACACACACACACACACACACATGTGTATATACAATATACCATATATTTTAATATATGGAGTATAGAGTGATTGTGGAGGCCAGATCATCCAATGGATCTAATGGTCTAAAGCATATAAAGAAGACAAGAAATGTCACTAATTAACTCTTTACAAGGCAGACCTGTGTATCTGATGAAAGCCATGAAGGTGCCAAGCTGTCATCAAAGCTAAATGTAGATACTTTGGACAATCTAAAATTTAAAACATATTCTGGGTAGTTTAGCACATTATTTGAAACCTTCAGTGTGAGTGTGTCCAAATACATGAAGGAAGAGTTGGACCACTGCATAAAGTCTTCTTCAGCACATCCCTAAGGATTCTCAAGGGGTTTTAGGTCTGGATGCCTGAGGTGGCTAATTCAAATGTGAAAATTATGTCTCATGTTCCCTGAACCACTCTTTCACAATTTGAGCCTGATGAACACTGGCATCGACATCTTCGAATATGCCCATGTCATCAGGGAAGAAAAAAAAACATTGATGGAAAAATCTGGTCATTCAGTATATTCAGGTCATCAGTTAAACTCAACAGAAACAACCCTAGATCATAAATCTGGACTCATCAGACCACATGATAATTTTTCAATGCTTTACAGTCCATTCTCCTATTCTAGAGCAATACTGGATTCAAAACTGTGAAATAACACATAAAGCATTAGGTAATTGAGTAACAACAACAGCAACAACAGTTAGTTGTTATATTAGGACCTGAAGGTCAAGCATCATGATGAAACTGCCTCTCATCCCAGCAAAGCAAGACCAAAACTGCTGCAGAGAAGTTTATTTAGAGTTACCAGCCTCAAAAATCACATATTTCGATAGATAGATAGATAGATAGATAGATAGATAGATAGATAGATAGATAGATAGATAGATAGATAGATAGATAGATAGATAGATAGATAGATAGAAGCTGCCATTTGCTGTGCCATCACAGGTGTTCAACTGTTATAAGTCACCTAAAAGAAGATGATAAAAATATATCAATGTTCATCTAATCAAATTAACTAAAATTTTATTTGTCACATACACAGTCATACACAGTACAACTGCAATGCTTATACTGTACAACTGCTGACTCCTGAAATTTTAAAAAATGAAAAGTTTCATTATGAAATAAGAGAATTTTTACACATTAGAAAAACTTTAGCTGTACAATAATAAAATAAATAATGAAATAATAAAATAGGAATATTAAAATATAATAAAATACAGACGGGTTAAAGTGGAATGTAATGTCCATGAAATTTGACAACATGTCCAAGCATATTACTGGTGTGTGTGTGTGTGTGTGTGTGTATTCACATTCTGATTAATCGAAATGTACATTTATTTTAACATGGCTGCAGGACCAAGGCCTGGAAGAAGCATGTCTTTGTTGAGGCGTGAGAAACATTTGGCCACACAGATGTGACATTTCTAACGGAGGGGGTCTGCTATGAAGAGGGGAAAATAAGTAAGGGGTGCAAAACAGGAATCCCTACACAATAAACAATAAAAAACTTAAAGAGCGCATGGACAGACTTATGGTGAGGAGATTTCCAGAGTTTATCTGTTTGCCTTAAAATGTTTCCCTTTCATATCTGTAAAGATTAATTTTGTAATGAACAAATAGACAAAATTACTGGATTTTAAACCACAAGACAGTGCAATTTGCACACAGGTAAAAATATGCAATATTTATCCACACAGTACAAACACTTAGACCTTAAACAGACAAAAATACACATGCAATAAGATCACGATTGCACAAATTGAAATTACATCATGATCTTTAATTTTACTTATTTAGCTTGTCCTAAAAATTGTCATAATATCATTTTTAAAAAATCATAAAAACAAGTTTTTTTTTGCAAAATATGTTTCAGCTATATCAGCAAAATTATTAGTTGATTGCATTATTGAATGTTTATGCTATAATATTAAATATCTGTTAACATTATTTGCTGCATGAGCCAAGTTCACTAGCAAGACAGTGGTTAGGGTTGTTAGTATATTTGGTTATTAAAACCAGAAAACAGGTTTGCAATTGCTGCTACAGGTTTAAAGGTTTAAGGTTTCCCGGCTAAGCCTGATTAATGTAATGGCCCCAGCGTTAAAGAAAGCTGTGCTCTAGAGGAAATGGACAAGTGTTTCCCATTAGAGAGCAGCTGTCCAACAGCTTTCCAGACAGATGACAGAGGAGCAGCCTTCTTCAAAGTCAAGCAGCTGTTTCTTGGTAACATCACAAGTGACATTTTTTTTCATATTGACTTTTCCAACTAACTGATTACCCAGCATATTATCAAAGCTGCAGAACAAAATTAAAAAAAAGCAACAGTCATGCAAGCGTAGAAATGGTTGCTAGCAAGCAAGTTAACATTAGGATTAGTAATATGGTATATTATGAAATAAAAGTTTGTAGTCTTATTTGCTAGTTTGTTTTTACAAGCTAATGTAAATAAAATGAAGATTTATTTAATAATATTACAATAATTTATTAGTATTTTTTTTCTTTTTTAGCAAGACAGGTTTATGGCCAGTTTTGCTTTTTGATTAAAAAGTGGGTTTTGGTTTTTAGTAAATTAAAATAATATGCAGAAGTAGATATCGCTGTGTTGTATAACCACTGTCATGCTTTTACGGAGTGTGCCCTTTGTGTGTGAATGATTGCCAGAACCATAACTAAGGAAAAATTGCACTTCAGGGCTCTGGGGTTTTGCAGCCAGACACGGTTACGCCACTTACAGCTTTAAACAACTGCAGAGCTCACATTCACAGAGAGGTAACATCGCAATGGTAATATTTCAAAATAGCATAGCCTTTCTAGCAGCTCTGCCTCTTTCATTCCAGACATCTCAGTGGAATTATATACAGCATCCAAGGTTAACAATTTCCGCACTCTGCAGTCTTCGCTCTGAACCCTTTGGGTTGATGAAACATTTAAAAGTTTAAACAGATGGCTTTTATTTGCATTTCTTGCAAATATTAGTATCGACTTAGATGTGTTTAAAAAAAACAAAGTCTTTTATTAATCATCATAACTTCTTACACTCAATACTGGTGTTTATGGTGTTGTTTATAGTTCATGCTGTAGGATTAATCTGGAATGAAGCTTGGTTAACAGCAATGAAGCCAGTACTCTTAAATAAATGCAGCTAAAAGGAAAGTCTGGAGAAAAAGTTTACATTTAGCCAATGCCAGTTGTTAAAGCCAGTCCTGTGATCCTGCTTAGACATCCTTTATTCTATATATTCATTCATTCATTCATTTTCTATACCGCTTAATCTTGTGTTCAGGGTCGCGGGGGACCTGGAGCCTATCCCAGGAGACTTTGGGCACTAGGTGGGGTACACCCTGGACAGGGTTATTCTATATATGTTTGGTGTAAAAGAATGATGAATTTTAACATAGTTACAGGCACTGATTCCCATTCAGGAAGTGCATGGTTGGGATTTGTGGTCTTGGTTGCTTGCCAGAAATCATGTTTAGCCGAAGAGGTCTAATGCATAGTCTAAGATGGACACTGCCAAAATATGCCTGGCTAAAAAATTTACCTTTTCAGTAGGATCAAATTATTGGTCTAAATCAAGGAAAGAAAACACTAAAATTCCTGGAATTTGATTAAGAAATGTCCAACTAATTATTTAAACCTTGAAGGACAATCCTGAACTGTCATTTTTGTGTAAAAAAAAACAAACAAACTGAGGAATCTAAGAAACAAATAGTCATCACTTAAATATTGCCAGTGACTCAGCAGTACAGACATCTGGGAAGTTTATTCCACCAGCTAGGTGCCAGAACAGAAAACAATCTACAGTAGATGCATGTCTTCCTCGATCCCTGAGAGATGGTGGGACCAGTCGAGCAGTGCTGGAGGATCAGAGGGTCTGTGGTGTGGTGCTGGGTTCCTCACCACCCAGTACTCACTTAACTGAGAGGTAAATGGGTTCTGGACTGTTTTTAGCTTTTTAGGGAAGGATCACAATTTAGAATTTTTATTTTTATTAAATAAAAAAACCTGGCAGCTATCCAACTATAAGCCCAGCACAGGAGCTATTTTCATATCTACATATGAATAGCATTCATGAAATGTGTTAGTCGGGATTTATGCCCTATCATAGCACAAAAACAGCGCTGGTTTAAGGGGGCAATGACCTACTTTTGGCCTTTGACCAGGGTTCTGTCTCCTTGTTTCTGCTGCTTGACCTTAGTGCCTAGCAGATGTGGCATTATCAATTTGTGGATTTAAATGGTGACTGTTCTCTTTTGTTTGGGGGGGGGGGGTTCCATGAGGTTCTGTTTTAGGACTACTGATATTTTCTTTCTATATGCTTCCTCTCGGTATCATAAATCATAACAACTGTATGCTATTATGCTAATAACACAAAGTCAGATGAGAGACACCAGCTACGACACTAAGCATCTAGTGATGAATGTCCTTAACACATTTCCCATCCCCTTTATTACATTGTCCTAATAAAGTTGATATTACCTTACTGGATATTCTACTAGGCGCATAAACAAGCTCCAGTTAGTTCAGAATGCAGCAGCCAATGTCCTTACTCTCATTTTCAGCCCAGAGTTTGTACCTGACCATAGGAATGTTTTTTTGTTTGTTAAGCCACTTAGTGACCTATGCATCATATAAGCCTAAAAAGAGAGTGGAAATGCTACTGAGGTTATCACAAATTTTAAAACCTATTTTTAAATTGTATCTTTCTGCACCTTGCAGCCTGTCACAGTAAAACATTTGTTCCAGTGTCACCCCCCCCCCCCCCCCCCCCCACTCTCTCTCTACCGGTCAAATGATTGGGCATAGACTCTAATTTTATAGTCTTTCCTGATTTTTATTCCTTTCTACATTGTTAAATAATACTGAATGCATCAGAGGTAAGTTTTGGTCTTGCTTTCCTGGGATTTTCTTCATAATTGTAAAGTGTCCCAAATACCTAAGTAACAGATAGGTCTTTATTTGTTGCTTAAACTTTATTTGCATGTGCCTAACACTTTTGCACATTACCGTATACAGTATGTGTGCATGCATGTTTAGTTCCATAATACATCTCATGGTATGCAGACAAAATGGTGTATGGTCAGTGTAGAAGCCCCCACGAGCTCATATAACAACACTAACTCCCACCCCTACATCTCCCACCTCACACGGGGCCTCGGTCAGGGTGGGGTTAAAGTGTCTCGACTGTGCAGTGAGCCTTTGCTCTGCTCACTTCTGTTCAACCAATCAGCTGTAATGTTTTTTCACACTCCCACTGACCTGCTCCCCAAACTCAGAATCTGCACGCTATGACATTCACTCTATCAGTGCCAAGAACAGGACATGGCCAAATCCTTTTACGTTTGCATGTGGGCCAATAGAAAGCGAATGCTTTAAATAAGACCCCGCCCACCTAAAGCATAAAGACACGTCTATAGCGGCAACTAGTCGAAGTGCACAAAGCGCTCCGGACAACTCTCAGCACTTACACATACAATACCCACAGTTAGACCGCACAACTAGTTTGCAGTTATAATTTTTTAACACTCGCATAAATATTTAGCACTTTCCTTGAAGAGAATATGGAAAGAAAAAACCTTGTTTTGTTCGTCTTCTGGATGTATTTTCTGAATATTTCTTCCAGTTTATCAACTACAACTGAAATTATGAAAACAAGCGCATTCAGTAAGTATCAATGGTTCTGATTTTATTATTGTATTTAGGAATTATATCTTAATATTTTTTTATTTACTTCAGATGGGAATAAAATTGGTTTGGATAAAATGTGTCTCCTCTTTCTGGCAGCAGTTATTGAAACCTGAGTGAAATAAAGTTAGGTGCTCAGATTAAGCCGGTGGAGCCCACATTGCTGAGGCAGTGTGCAGGGGCCCTGACTATCTATATAAATAAATCTTTATCTTTAAAATTATTATTATTAATTATTAATTATTTATCCTTAACATATTTGAAATTCTTTTATTGGTTCAATTTATTTAAAAAAAATACTAATTATTGAAGCACAGATTTCCAGTACAGATTTTTTTAAATAAAATAATTAAACTCTGTGTGCATTGTGTTTAATTTTTTTTTATTATTATTAAATTGTTTCATGTTCATTTTCCCCCATATGTTTTATGTCTGATTTTTATGTATTGTATCATAGTTAAAAAATATTAAGCTATATAGGTCTTCAGGCATCACAAGTGTGTGTATATTATTATTGTTGCAGATATTTTTTAATGCTATACACCTGTATTGGAAGGAAGGTTTACAAGAACATAAGCATTCAATTAAAAAATGCATGCTATTTTGCTGTTGAAAAATGCATTGCAGCACTAAAGCATTTCACTGCTGATTTGTATGTGACAAATCAAATTGACATTTTATATTTTAATTTAAAGTTTTGAAGTTTTAAATCTAATTGTTTTTAAATAGGCAACATCACAACCAACTCTACAGACTGGATGGAGGATTTCAGCGATATTGAGTCCAAATTTGCTATGAGAACATCTGATGAACCGGAGGATGACCTATGCTATATTGTTCCTGGTCAGCGAAACAGCATTAAAGAGTGCAATTTTAATCCAGACAACAAGACTTTTATTGTCATTCATGGCTGGACAGTAAGTGCATGGATTCATGTAGATTGTTAAAGCAAAGTGAGTGTGAACTTGTCTCTGACACGCTGATCTTTGTTCAGGTCACTGGCATGTATGAGAGCTGGGTTTCCAAATTGGTGAGGGCGCTGTACGATCGTGAATCAATGGCCAATGTCATTGTGGTGAACTGGCTGGTCCGGGCGCAGCAACATTACCCAACCTCAGCTGCTTACACAAAGCTTGTGGGACGAGATGTGGCCAAATTTGTCAACTGGCTACAGGTAAGAGGCTAAGCTCAAGTAATACAGAGCTGTGATTGGTTTGAGATTTGATTAAGTGCATCTGCAAAGTGGCAACATGTTTTTTTCAATATATAGTTTAATGTTTTTTTTTTTAATTAGGCTATATGGATAGACTCTGCCTTCTTTTTTAGCATGATGACATTGTACACTCCTTGAAAAAAAGGGTACTAAGCTCTAGCTTTATTTGTTGCTTGACCCTCAAGTGTATAGCACGACTTGTACTTTTACTGTGCATTGTTTACCTAGAAAGTGCTTTAAAGGTCTACACTACACTAAAAGGTAATTACAGTCCAAATAATTCTGTTATAAAGATACACTCTGAAATATATGCATTTATTAAAGATACAAAAAATAAGGGCACCACTTGAGGGAGAAAAGGTACAGTATTTTTTAAGTGTAGAAAGACATTTTACCTTTTTTCTATTCAAAAGATACAGACGTGGCAAATGTTTGCAAATCATGTTTGCATTTAAACTTAGATAGAAATAGCTATTCATCTATCACATCCATATAAATCATTTGTGATAAAAACTTCTTCTGATATGGTTGGCAGGCTGAGTTAGAGTATCCATGGGAGAAGCTTCACCTCCTTGGCTACAGTTTGGGCGCCCATGTAGCTGGCATCGCAGGACTTCTCACAAAGAACAAAATTAGCAGGATCACAGGTAATTCATTAACATTCATTAAATTCATTAACCTTTCTGTTACAAACTGAGGTTTTAATTCTAATTGTTTTGTTACACTTCTAATACAGTCATGAGTCATTATTATACTATAGACATCTTATTTTTCTCTTTAAGAGGACAGATTAGAACTGTTAACTCTTCAGGGGATTTTTAAAAATTGCATTTTTATGTCTGGAGTCTGGAGCTGATAGTTGGTTCAAATGTACATATTGCACTTTTTCTTTACTGTAATTTGTTAAGATTATGCTTTAGGATTAATAGATTATTAATAGAGGATCAAGGGACTTTGCAGCATAAATAATTTACACTATTAATTTGCTCTTGTCATGATTGTTGCAAATTAAATTGCAAGAATGCCTCAGAGGATTACTGGTGCCATACAATATATTCAATAACTCTTATTGCAGTATTGGTCATAGGTTTTACAATAGCCTGTAAAAGTCCCCAACAGATTTTACATTGATGTTTTCATTAATTGTGACCAAAAAGTGAAAGTCACACATGCTAAAATGAATGGTCTGACCTTAATTTCATTTCACTTTCATATGACAATTTCTATTCATCCAGGAATGGATCCAGCAGGCCCAAGCTTTGAGTATGCTGATGAACAGAGCACACTGTCTCCAGATGATGCCCAGTTTGTTGACGTTCTTCACACCAACACACGTGGCTCTCCAGACCGCAGCATTGGCATCCAGAGGCCTGTGGGTCATATTGACGTCTACCCAAACGGAGGGGGGTTCCAGCCTGGGTGTGATCTACAGAACACTATGATGATGGTGGCTACCACAGGATTGAGAAGTATGTTCTCTCTGAAAATATATCTATAATTACAAAGATAAGTATAGTTTTTTACCAGTATTCTTCCAATACTGGTAAATACAATACATTGTCAGTGCAATTAACAGGTTGCAAGTTGCCACTGTTAATGTATAAACTGTTGCTACTGTAATGTATGTTCCTGTTTGTTGTTTTCACTAGACATGGACCAGATTGTAAAATGTTCCCATGAGCGTTCCATCCACCTCTTCATTGACTCTCTGGTCAACAAGGACCGGAACAGCATGGCATACCGCTGCAACTCCAAGGAGACTTTCAACAAAGGTGTGTGCCTGAGTTGCCGTAAGAACCGCTGCAACAAGGTGGGCTATGATGTTGCCAAGGTGCGGAACAAAGAGAACAGCAGGATGTACATGAAGACCAGAGATATGATGCCATACAAAGGTAAACAATTTATAACTTTTAGCTGTGTGCAAACCTAAAATAATCGAATTTTAAACAGCAATCATGTCTTTTTGTACAAGAGGATACGGTTGCTGTTTTCTTAATTGTGATTATAGTGGTGTAAGTAATCTTAGTGTAGCCTGAGCCATATCAAGGTAAATTTGGTTTTCAATAAAAGAGACAGATTGCATAAGAAATTGATTGGTATTAAATGTTGGTTGTGATTTTATATCCTGAGGACCTGGAGTCATTTTTGGTGCTTTGTCTTTATTTATTTGTAAACCGACAAAGCATTGTAATCATATTGCAGATCATTAATATGTTTGTGAGATTAAAAGTCAAGTTTTACAATAGACCCACCTGTACCATTACAATAATGGCTGCAAGCCAGAACACATTTCCTTTCAAGATAATTCTGATTACTTCCTGTCCTTGCACAGCAGGATTTTCCATGTCTATTTCTGTTTCTCAGAAGTTTTTTTTTTTATCCTGTATAGTTTTCCACTACCAAGTTAAAGTCCACTTCTTCAGCATAAGTGAGATAAGCTATACAGATCAGCCCCTGAAGATTTCTCTGTATGGCATCTCTGGAGAGAAAGAGAACATTCCTTTCATTATGTAAGCTGGGTCCAGTTTATCAGGTCAGATAAAGAACATGGAAACTTGCTAATGATGAGATTTTTCATGATGTGTGTGTGTGTTGTATTGTAGGCCTGCTTTGAAAACCAACACCACAGTCTCCTTCTTACTCACCACTGATGTGGACATCGGTGACCTGATGGAGGTGAAACTGCTTTGGGAGAAGGACACCATCCTGAGCTGGCCCTGGTGGAACTCGGACACTTTTCACATTCGCAAGCTACGCATCAAATCTGGGGAAACACAGTCCAGGTGAATGAAATAGGAATAATAGGGGTGGAGCCTAAGTATTTATGATGCAGTTTATGCATTTATAAAACAGTGTACATTGTGGGATGATTGGAAGACAAGTAAGACTTAAATGGAGCATGTGGCATGTGTCTGTCAGTTAAAGTGAAGAATGCATGGCTTGTATGTAAATGAGTTGTAGTGAAGATGGAGTAGCCTCTATGTCTGTCAGTCCCAGTGAATTAAGTGTGGCTTTTGTGCTTCATACATAGACAGGAAGTGGTGCCTCTGTGCTTGTCAGTTATAGCAAAGGAGGCATGACCGTTTTATGTTAGTCTTTGGCAAAAAATCAATCAGTATGTGCAGTACTGAGTCATAATGCATCATATTGTATTATAAATCAGATTTTAGTTAAATGTTAAGATGCGTAACTCAGACAAGAAAAGCGTGCACATTTTTGTTGCTGTGCACATAATTTCTCAGCTTACCTCCGGTGCTTGTTTTTACATAGATTTACTTAAGATGAAAAATGTTCATATGCCATTTTAGTCCTAATATTTTGCAATATAATCACACACTTTCAGATTGATCTTCAGTGCCAAGAAGGAAGGGGATTTCTCCTACCTCACGCGTGGTGGGGAAGCTGCTGTTTTTGTGAAAGACAGAAAATATCAGTCAAGCCACAAAAATGAAAGGTAACATTTTGTCATTTATTTCCCAACATAAGCATCCCGAAATCCTGAAGTAACATCCTCTGCATTTACTTATAAGAATGTTTCATCTTGTAACAATGCTAATATAAAATGTTAATCAGTTGATCATTTTTATATTGTATGTATCAATAGCCTATTTGACCGTGTCTTTGACTTTCACAGATTGCATAAGCGGAAGATGTATGGCAGCTCATTTAAAAATGTTACCACAGATGCTTAGAGATGCACTTGCAAGTCCACTTTTTTGAACCTGGGAGGAACCTGATGAAACAGGATTGGGAAAGGGACTGTGCAGTTTCTGTACATTCTGATCTAAGCGAATTGCAGAATAATAGTGATTATCTGACTTTCACCTATAAGTACATCCTGTAAGGAACTTTTATTTGCAAATAACCTTTAACTGCTGAGCAGTTTAAATTAGAAAGACATGCCATTCAGTATTATTGATTATTCAAACTTGATCTGAGGTCATCTGAGCTCAGTGTAGAGTCAGATCCTGTTATAACTGGAACCTGATCACTTCTGTAAATAGGCATGTGCCGGTGATAAAATTGGACTATTCGTTAAACATCATGAATTAAATACTCAATTAAATACTTAACTACGGTTAAAATATTTGACTGATGAGATCAGCAATTATGCTATGGTAATAGTGATTGACAATTATGATTAAAAAATCATGCACATGCCTAGATGGTAAATATTTCTTTAAATAAAAGATAAGAAGTCCTTTATTGTTATGCAATATATATGTATTAATGTGTAAGTACACTGTTGTAATGTGTGTATGGAATTTGTCAGATTTCGTCAAACTGTGGCAAAGGCAATCAACAATTTAGGGCAAAGTAGGCATCACATGCAGCTGCACTCATCTCACAAGGGCTTTGTATGCCTGACTGACTGACTCACTAACCTCACTTATTGTGTCTTTATTTCACTGCGCCACTAACAGACAGATTCATTGACTGACTGATTGACTGGTCACAGACTGATCAACTTCCTGACTAACTAATTAACATTTTGATTTGCTTACTGACTGGTAGTTTAAATGAAACGAGTCACTGGCTGATTGACTCGTTGAGTCATTGACTGAGTTTCTGACTAGCTCTGAAGGAAAAACCACCTAATGAAGGCAAGTCAAGCAGGACATGTGTTTCCCCGTTTATCTGCCTACATGACAATCAAACACTGAGTGTCCTTGATCACAGTGAAGTGCTTAAAGATGCCATGTTGAGGTAGTTTATATTGTCATGACGCAAGGCTCTGTGTACAAAATGTCATACATCACAGAAATGCAGCAGAATTCTCTGAAACCTTTGTGAAACACTGTGAAGCCGACAAAAAACTATATGCTATCCATGAGATACAGTTAATGCTGTAGATCTGCAAACAGGTGTTAACAGTCCATTTTTACCATAGTACTGTATGCAGTTATTCATATTATGTAACCACTTGCTATCATGGGACCAAGTGCTCTCTTACGAAAATCTATACAGAAATGATCAGTGTAAATTTGTTTTCATCATTCTATATTTGGAAATGTGTAAGTTTAAACAGTTTTTGTTTCTATGTTTAGGTTACTGTCTTTGGCACAGGTCACTTTATAGGCAGTTTCCTGTTCAATTACTTTATCTCTTAATGTCACATTTAGATGTTTTCACCCATTTGATAAATTGTTCAGATCACTCACAATCTAAAATATATTTGTTTTAAGTGTTTGAGGTTTTTCTTTTTGGAATTTAATCATACTTTTAATTTTGGCTTATAATGTGGTCCTCTGCCAGACTGTTGTCAAACAAGGTAATATTGTACATGATTCTCTACACTTCTTGATTGTGGTATATGCTGTGCTGTTATAGTTTCCAAAACACACCAGAAACATATGAAATGTGAAATGAAAATCGGCCTCATAAAATGTCCATCAGGATGAATTTTCCCCACAAGAGCTATACAGTAAATACATCAGGATTATTTATTGATTGTATATATTTGTACACTATCCTTGTGTAAACAATGCATACCCTTGTGCTTATTAATCATATTAATATGCAATGCACTGCATACATATATTTTTTAATAAAGAGTATATTGCTTTATAACTTAAATATAAATCTCTCTTTCTTCATGAGTTTTAAAAACATTATTACGTCTGAATCAGTGACGATTGCAATTTACGCCAAAAAAGTTCTGGAATGTCATCAAGACGAAGATGGATGGTCACAAACCATCAAGCAAAGCTGAGCTGTTTGCATTTTTGCAAAAAGAGTGGTATAATGTTATCTAACAGCAATGTGAAAAACTGGTGGAGAGCATGCCAAAACACATGAAAGCTGTTCTTGCAAATTGGGGTTCTTCCACCAAATTCTGATTTCTTAATGTTTTTTAGCCAAAGCATTAACACAATCTGTTTACAAAATATTTGCGTTTTGTTTTATTTAAGTTTTGTAAATACTGCATAATCTTGGGTTATTTTGATATATTGTGATGTTCTCATTTCCTTTAAATATGGACTCTAAATAGTTATATTTTAAATTTAGGAAAATATTGTCAGCAGTTAAACAAATTAAACAAAACTGTTCATCTCACCAATACATGCCCCTGTAAGAAAAAAAATTTTTTTGGTCTCAAATGTTTTACATAGCTGCATAGTTTTCTTAATTTTTTTAGGTGAACTGAACTCTGCCCTGACAATAAAAAAATAAAAAATACTATCTGAGTGCTGTCGGCCAACGTCAACATACAGGATGCGACAGAAACCCAGGATTGGCTACAGTCACCGTGACTAAGAGGGTAAAGACAGTGTACCCAGCCAATTTACAGATCATAGCTACAGAAAGAGAGAAAAAGATCCTCTGTTTAAGTTTATTTTACCACATGGATGTATACACTGTAAATGGTTTGGCTTTCAGAGGTTTTTTTTTTATTTCATTCATCCTTTTGGGTCTGATTAATGAAGATAAAAATAAAGTTAAAAATAAAGTTAGTCGTGAGCACAATGCTAACAGATGATTGCACAGAGGGGTGTTTATTCTCTATTTCAAAGCATCTTATCTCAGCGTCTCATCGATTCAGATTCTGCAGTGTTTGTTAAAAGTGACAATTTGGCCTCTCAAGGAAAAAAACTAAAATGCCAAATTGTTCTTGTGAACAAAGGTCTAATGATGAAAAAATGTCTAATAATAATGTAAGATGTAAAAAGGGTCTGAAGAGGATGTTAAGTGGAGCAAGTTTTCCACTCTGATGTCAAACAGATTTAGTCTTGAGACTTAATAAAGCATCATGTAACATTCATTACACACCATATTATTATTGTATTGCTGTATATTTCACTTTTTTCCTCACAAAGTAAATACTAGAGCTCATCTAAAACCAACCCAACTTCTAATCATAATTTCATTTCCAAGTTTCCAAATCATCTTTCAGTTTTTATTGGATTGTTTAATATGCATTGTTTCCTACAGTTGTGAGGACATTTGCATTTTATTTAAGATATCAACATAAACTCATATGCATATAGTGTTGTTAAATTAGTTTTTTTTTTTTTTTTTTTTTTTTAGCCCTCATTCCCTATCTCTGTTAGCTTCCCTCAAAAACTGGATATAATTCTTGGCATCTACATCACATGACTTTTACTGGACCCTCCAGATGGAATTCTTGGAAAGTCTGGAAAGTTAAAGAGGATTTTCAACTTATCTCAAATTCTGACAAGACTTGATGTTCAGGTTAGAACTATTAAAAGGCCTCTTGTTTTATTTCCACACACACACACACACGCACACACGCACACACACACACACACACACACACACACACACACACACACACACACACACACACACACACACACACACACACACACACACACACATCAATGGATAGCCATCTCACGACTACCATAACAACAGCTTCAAAACTGTGACTCAACTCCACATGATGTAAACACAGTTTTTGATGATTCCTCTGAACTGGTTTTCATCACTCTGGGTGGCTTTTGAAAACTTGATTTGGGAATGAATAGACTCTATTGAAGCTTGTTAATGTGTTAATCCCTTGATGTGTGTACGCTTAAAAGTTTTAAACTGAGCATTAAACAGAGATGAGCAGCGAGACCTGTCATAGAGACGATGTTTGGGGTCTGGGATTGGATTGATTTCATCCTTTAACTTATAGTATATAAAATTTGCGCCAATAAAATGTAGATGAAATTCTCTCTTAAATCTAATGCAGCCGATGATCCCAAATACAGTATATGCAGCGTCTGACATTTACATCTTTAATTTTCTACATGAACTATATTTCTAAAGTTGGTGACAGCATAACATATTAGTACCATAACCAATTCTTTTCTGCATAAAAAGTGCTATCCAACTTTTGCGCAACTCAGCCACCTATAATTGGTTAATGCCACTGTGATTGGCAGGATATAGAGAGAGTATATCATCCCTCCTACCCAGAGAATATAGCAAATTATATTCCATTGGTTATGAGATACAGATGACTCAAATAAAGTTCCCGAACTTCAAAACAAACAGGATACAGAACTGTATGACAAAGCTGGTAATGTTTGATATATGTTATTAATTATGTAATGTTACTACTATTTACTACATTTTACTTAATCTAATAATTGCTCCACTTTATATGCTCTACTTTTCCTCAAAGCTCTCTGCTTGGCCCCTTCCTTTTATGGTGTATGTAGTATTGCTTTAGTAAGTAACAATATCCTCCTTCCCCATAACAAAGTGCGAACTGCAATAACTCTTTAACTGATTAAGTGTTTCTAGTTATAGTGCTACAGCATGCAATCTGTCATTAAGGCTCCATCTGGCACTGTCATCCAAATTCACTCAAAGGATTATCCACCACAGAAAAAAAAAACCTTCTGTTTTGAATTTCAAGTTTGCAGATTAAGAACATTACTTTTATCCTTGTAGGCCTCTTAAGCTTCAGAAATTAGCAAACAGGCTCAGTGATTCAGGCTGGTCACATTACTGATCCAAGCCTCAATTGCAGCTGAGTGTGCATGACATCACAGGTCATGCAAGGACCATCAACAAGCACTTTCCAGGCTGTTCTTCAATGCCCAAGATGACCACTTGAAAGGTTATTTAATCACTTCACAGTGTGTGCTGTAAAATGCCTTGAAAATGCAGAGGGCAATAACTCTGCTAACTAAAACAAGAATTTTAAATAGATTTAAGGATTCAAGCATGGTTGCCTCTCATGCCACAGACCCCATTCTTGTTCCAGCTAGGCTCTTAGCAGAGGATGAAAAGGTGGCATCCTCAACCATGAACATCTGCCCTGTCATAGTCACGCTTGTGCGGGAGGCTGAAGTTGCATTTCTGTCCACAAATATAGGCCCAGTCCCAGCCAGACTGCCAACAGAGGGCAAACAGGTGGGCCACAACCCCATACTCAGCCCCAACCAGGCTATTACCAGAGGTAGGAACTCATCGTCTAAAAACTCTAACCCCTCACCCCCGCAGTCTTTGCAAACCCCCAACCTTCCCCCATTTCTGACTGAGAATTTTGATCTTATATACAGTATGTTAATGGCTTATCAGCCAGTGAAACTGAGATTTGGTGGGAATTTAAAAAACAATCATAGTGCTTGTTTGGAGTTTTATTTCATTTAGTATTTAGTATTTCACTTAGTACTGTATATTAAAAGTGCATTAAAGATAAATGAAGGAAACTCATGAATGAAAAATACATTGATTAAATATTCTTTGTCCTTTGAGTGTACAATGTGAATGCACTGAATGAATTTTGAGGCTACGCTGCTGATGCCCATTTGCGATACCATGGGACCTTTGTGGAGACTTGCAAAAGAAAACCATGTGATGTCACGTGATTCTCATTCACATTAAACACATAAAAGTTATCTACAGTCACAGTCAACTTCTAACAAGACACACCTGTACACAATAATACACACACTCCTTTTAAATAACTCAGACTTCCATTCAGCTTTTCACTAGGCATGTGTATTTCTGAGCTGTTTTTATTTCCGCTCTAGTTGTCTTAAATTTTTCTTTTTTGTCTCTCTCTATTTTTTTTTCTTTTCATAATTCTTTTCATAATCACTTTGGTTTGTCTACTTTAGTAGTCTGAATCTTTCACAGTGTAATGGATCTTTTAATCTCAGTTTCTTTTTTCATTATATTCATTCATTCATTATAATGTGAAAAAAGTTCCATCTGTAACCTAGATCTAAATTAGATGTTCTTAAATGATAAACTGTTGTGCTATTTTGGCAGCAACAACAACAACAACAAAAACAGATAAACAGTTTCAAAGGATGTTTTTTCCCCTGACTTTCCTACATTATTAACATTCATTTTACCCAATTTCTTCATATGCTGCAAATAATAGTTACAAGTATGGATTGTTTAATTTTATAGGTGTGTTTGCCATTCTCTCTTTGTGCTCTCTTCAACTGTCTGATCCATTCCACAGTTACCACAGCTGCGTTGTCTGACTTATGTACATTTGAGTCAGGATGGGAGGTTATGGTGGAAGTAGTCTAGTCTTGTCCTTTTTCCTGATTTATTGATATTTAAAATTGCACTTATCGACGTCAACGTATATTTAAAAAGAAGTCCTTTTGGAACCTATAATGCTCTTCATCAGAAAAAGCTTTATACTGTAAGATCTATAGAAATCCCTGTAAAGCAGGCCTTTATTGTATTCAAGTTTTCTGGTAGAACCTACTGTATGCAGCAGCTCTTTGTCAACAAAATTTTATAAACCTTCCTTAGAAAGAACCAGTTTCTTGAATTGTCATGGCTATTCTTACGTTTTTCTACACAGTCCATCATTATCAGCTGAACATTCACGTCAGAGGACAGACAAATCAGTTTGTGACAGAATCCATGGTAACTGATTTCCTTGGCAAAGTAGAACACAATGTCAACGTACAAAATCTCCATAATAATTTGTGAGTAACTTCTACTACCATCCTCTGAGTAATTGTCATACAGACATGCTACTTAAACCCAACTACATGCCTGTTAGCAAGCTCATTTACCTGTTTCTTAAGCAAAAAAAGCACTTTGGTTATGGAGAACAATATTGGTGGCCTGATCATGCTTAAACATGGAGGACTCAATATAATGTCACTCAATATAATGACAAAAAGAAAGGTGTTAATCAATTTTTAAGCATAACTTCACGGCTGACCCATTTGAAATATCAAAAATCCCTCTAGGATCACATAGGCCTGGTTTGGTGGTGATCACATGAATTTCTGAGGAGGCGTATATCAAATTCCTTCAGGTGCGTTTTGGCAAACAACACAAAATATCTGACTACCTGTTGAGTTGAGCCCATGACATGCAATGTGAAAGTTCAAGTTCAAGTAGGCTTTATTGTCACTTCAACCATATACAGTTAGTACACAGTGAAACGAAACAACGTTCCTCCAGGACCAAAGTGCTACGTGTAACATAAACTTACATCATAAATTAACAGAAAAACTAAACTAGCTAACTAAGAGGCCTAGTTAGCTGACTAGCAGAGACAAGACAGATAGACCTAACATAAATTACAACATAAATTAACAAAAACTAACTAGCTAAGTAAGACTATCTACAGGTTTTACAGACAACATCAAGTGCACGTGCACATGTGCAAACAAGAGCAACAACAAAGTGACAGAGCGACAAACACGACATAACAGAATAATATGGTGTTGAGGTAGTGGAGAAACAGTAAACATTCCTTAACACAGCAGCAAGAATTGAGGAATTAGTGCAAAAAGTAATCCAGTAATGAATATTATGCAAAAGAGATAAACAGTGAAGCATTTACAGATTGGTAGTGTAGGTCAGTGTGTCTGTGTGTTGATTAGTCAGTCCAGTCTCAATATTTTGAGGTAGGTGAGTTAAGCTGAGTGATAATGTTTGTGTGTGTGTGTGTGTGTGTGTGTGTGTGTGTGTGTGTGTGTTTATCAGTCCAGTCCCTTTTTGTTGAGAAGACGGATGGCTTGTGGAAAAAAGCTGTTGCACAGTATGGATGTGTGTGCCCAAATGCTTCGGTACCTTTTTCCAGATGGCAGGAGTGTGAAAGTTGTTTGGCTCAATGAGCTTTAAATGTATAGCGGGTTTCGTGTGCATACGTGCAATGTGTGTATGAGCTATGCTGCAAAAATTTTTTGAGAGGGCCCTGAGCCACGCCTGGGGCCCAGACTCTCAGGCATCCTAATGGCAGCAGATTCCACCCTGTCTGCCAATTTTTAAGCATGTAAAGAACCCACAAAAGCCCAAAAAGTGGGGGGAAATATCCTTAGGAAAACAATACTGCCCTTCACTCACTATGACAACATAGGACTGATGTCATAGTGCTTGGGCCCTAAATATAAAATAAATGAATGAATATAAATATATATATTTTTTAGATGGTATTTTGTTCAAGTTGTCTCCAAAATAAAAACTCTTCTTCATGAGGTGATTTGTGTAAAATGCAAAAAGGCATGGTGATCATCTATGAGGCAAGATGGCTCAGGATGAATGTATTCCCAAATTGTAGCATAGACTGTTTTGCTCATTCAAAACATTAATATAAATCTTTAGACAATTTTTATAACTCTACAGGTGCAAGTATAAAAATAAGTGAGAAGGCACTTTTTAAAAAATATTTTATTGTGTTATTTTAACACATTAAAATTAAAATTTTACAAACATTTAAACTGACCAATTGTTTTTTGCAGGAAAAGCTTATGAAAGCTTCTCATATATGAGCTTATAAAACACCACTGCTGTGCTCTGCTGCTGAACATAGCACCCAGAGAAGCTTTTGTATAGTCATTTAGTTGTATCCGACTCTTTGTGACTTCATGATTCATAGGACACCAGGCCTTCCTAGATGCTGTCCATTGTTTTCTTGGCAAGGATACTGGAGTGGGTTGTTATTTTCTTCTCCAGATTACCATATAATGGAAATTTGGAAAGGTCAATTAGCCTAATCTGCATGTCTGGGAAGAAACCGGATGAAACTCATCCAAGCACAGAGAGAACATGCAAAGGCAGAAGGCGACAGTACTAACCACTAAGCCACCATGCCGCCTCACAGAAGCTTAAATTAAGCTTTAATTAAGTCTTAAATAAAGTAGATAAGCTTCTAAGCTTATAAACTAGAGGCATCAACTGAACGGTGTATTCCATTAGAATAATTATATTGTCTAAGATTAGATATTAAGTTAAGCTCAATGTGATGCTGGATTACATTATAGATCATATGTCATGTTAGATAAGGTTAGTTAGGACAGTAGGTTAGGTTAAATTAGATATTAGGTTAGCATATCTTAGATATTAGATTAAGTTTTAGATTAGATTTGTCTTTCTTGTTTTTGTTTTTGTCTTGTTTTTACTTGAAGACACTTAATGTATTAAATCTTTTGGAATAATATGTTAATTATTTCCTGTAAACAAAAATAAGTATTTTTCTTTACAAATCATCCTAAATTTTAGAAGTTAAGTAATCTGGCTCTACCTTGAAATATTTAGCTGGTTACCTGATAACATAGAGTTATGTTAACCCAGAGAGAATCTCAGCAGAATCTCAATGTGTGATCTTTTGCAATTTAAGACAATGGAAACCTTTTTTTTTCCATAAGCAATGCATGGTATAAAATGAAACATTTCGTATGTATCTATGAATATACAAAAATAATCAATAAATGAATCTCACTTATATATTACTTTAGTTAAATATAATTTATTGAATCTGACTTAGCACTGTCGCCTTGCACCTCCAGGGTCTGGGTTCGATTCCCTGGCCAGGCTCGATTCCCGTCTCTGGAGTTTGCATGTTGCTTGGTGGGTTTCCTCCGGGTACTCCGGTTTCCTCCCACAGTCCAAAGATATGCAGGTTAGGCTAATTGGCGTTCCTAAATTGCCCGTAGTGTGTGATTGGGTGTGTGAGTGTGTGTATGTGTGTGTGCCCTGCGATGGATTGGCACCCTGTCCAGGGTGTACCTCGCCTAGTGCCCAAAGTCTCCTGGGATAGGCTCCAGGTCCCCGCGACCCTGAACACAAGATTAAGCAGTATAGAAAATGAATGAATGAATGAATCTGACTTATTCAATTAAACCAAAAAATACTATTTACATAGGACCATTATATGTTACTCTTAGTGTTATGTGTATATTATGAGTACATACAATTTATAGTTATTAGGAATCTTAACACTTGAGAGATTTTTTTTTGTATCAACACGTTTTCCTCTGTCTACACTCAATCTGTTTTTTTTTAACATTTAGAGAATCCTACTGTAATCAATATCTACAGTAATGTAAAGTGATGTATTGTAAAGTGTTTACAATAAGAAGTGTACAACTATATTTTTAGACTACCACAACACTAGTGATAGGAAATTACTGTAAAATAACTTTTATACTGAAAATATCCATTATAGTCTTTCATTAGTAAAAAAGACATTTTAGCTAATTTCCATGTCAACTGCTCTAGCAAAAAATTCTGATAGGCAGAGGTGGAAAGAGTAATAAAATTTTGTACTCAAGTACAAGTACCGTTACTTCAGTGAAATTTTACTTAAGTACAAGTAAAGTTACCATTATAAAAATATACTCAAGTAAAAGTAAAAAGTAGCTCATTAAAAAATTTACTCAGAGTAAAAGTTACCGAGTTACTTTTTTATTTTTATTTTTTTAACAGCGGGGGGGGGGGGGGGGGGGGATGAGGCATTCTAGCGTAGTTCAAAAAAGATGAGCAGATATAAAATCTCAAACTAGTTGTTTTTAACTGAAGGAACACCTTTGCGTAATAAAGCTGTTGTCTTTCTTGTGCTTGAAAATCAAAGTGGTCACTTAAATATGGTGTTACGTCCCAGTCTAGGGTCATACAGCAAAAGAATGGTTCAGGGTTCTATTTTAAACTGTATGGAAATGGTGGTATATGGCAGAAAGAACTAGAGCCAATCATTAACTGATGAAACAATGAGGTTTGTATACACACACACACACACAACAGGAGGAGGATCAGATTCAGGTTGGACCCAGGCCAAAATAATAAACAAAATGGTATTTATATTTAGTAGCTAGATTACCTGCAAAAAAAAAAAACACAAACAAAAATACAGGTACCTTCCCGGACTCCCTAAACCTATATAAACTATATAAACTATATAAAATAGAAACCTAAGCTAAACTATATAAAATACCTGGCTCAAAAAAGTCTCACAGTCTAATATTTCATTGGATTGTTTTAGCTATGATTAAGCTGTGGGACTGCTTTGATAAAATTATATACAGTATACATAATATATATAAGGTTATCCCCCCCCCCCATCATTCCGTACAATAAGGTAGTCAGCTATCTTCATTTTATTGCCACATAACATCCTGAGCAAATAAATTCCCTCTTCCAAAAATAAATGGCAGCCATGCCCCTGCTACTAGTGAGTGCACAGACATACAGTGAAATTATCTATAAATATATACAAAGACCAACCAAACCAAAGGGACAAAGCAATAATCAAAGTCAATTGGAGGCAAAAAGTCAAACCGGAATACACAACCAAATGTCAAAACGCCAAAATCACAACCTCTTTCATCTTTCCCGCGTCTCTCTCCAGTCGCGCTAGTCGATGACGTCACTCAGGGCGGAAGCGACCGTGTGGAAGGTCAGGTAGCTGCCGATGTCAGAAAACCTGGAGTGGAGTCTGGAGCGGCGCGCGACCAGGACATGATACACACACGCGAGCGCAACGGGGCATTTATACAAAGCATAACATTTGTATTATTTTAGCATTTTCATTCATTTATTTTTTACTCAGTAGCGAATATGATTTAAAATGTAGCGAATTACAATACTTCAAACAAAACGTACTTAAGTAAAAGTAAAATTACAGATTTTTAAAACTACTTTAAAAAGTAGAAATACACAAAAAAGCTACTCAATTACAGTAACGCGAGTAAATGTAATTCGTTACTTTCCACCTCTGCTGATAGGTATGTTTGTAAGAAAGCATTTCACTTCAATTTAGAGAAACTGGAATAAGTCTGTAAAAATATTTGTAACATTGTTTTAAAAAAAATTCAAAAGGAATAAGAATAAAAATAATAAAATAAAACAATGTATTAATCTAAAAAAAAAATCTAATCATTAAAGACTGCACAATCAAAAGCTACTAAGACAAACAGTGGCAAAATCAATTGTTCATAGTCCTAAATATTGGAAACTTATTTTTCAAGGCAATAATCTGAGATCATTTAATTAACAATAAGTGCTTTAGGCGCAAGGGATCTAATGTTGAGAAGTCCAAACTTTGGAGGTAGATTTTGATTAGTTATTTGGCCTTTGTCTGGTTTTATGGTTATCAGATTGTTTTGGGCAAATTTAACACATTTATTATTTTATTTTTCAATTCAATTTTATTTATAAAGCGCTTTTAACAATGGTCATTGTCTCAAAGCAGAGACACAAAATGAAAAGAAAATTTATAGAAGAATGTATGAGTGAGAAAAAAATGTGTTTAGATAACAATGAGATTATGAGATTGTCCCTGATGAGCAAGCCGAGGGCAACGGTGGCAAGGAAAACTCCCTGAGATGGCAACACTGAGATGACAACACAAAACCTTGAGAGGAACCAGACTCAACAGAGAACCCATCCTCATTTGGGTGATAATAGAGTATAAAGCACAAGAGTAACTAACAGATAGTTGAAAGGAAATGTTACACTCTCAAACAAAAAGTATAAAGATGGAAAACAGTAAATAAATTCAGAGTTGTAATGCAGACAATGCATAATGAGAGTTACAAATATAAAAAATCTGTACCATAATGAGCATGAGCGCAGTAACTCAGATATACTGTAAAACATACAGTATACAAACAGTATGATTTAGCATTCCAGCTCAGTTAAGTTGTTTCCTCTTCCCTGTTGACACTCTCAAGTGTGTGTCCAAACAGACAAACAGTGCCCGCCATTACTGCTGAGACTCCAAGTATGCCCAGCAGGATCGCCCACCAGTGGGCCTGTACAACACATCAAAACAGCAACATATTAATATTGAACTAAAAAGATTGGTTAAACTTAGTGAAAAATACTTAACAACACAAACTCCCAATTTTACGCATATTATTACTGCAGTCAAGTAACTAAGCATTTACATTTTTTACTTAATGTTTTTCTTTTTCAAATAAATTTCTTTGTTCTTTCCTTTATACAGTTTCAAATATCTCTATATTTCTCTGAAATCATACAATCCTGACAAACAGTGGCAGAATATTGTGAGGTGACTTTTTAGCATCAGAAAACTTAGAATCAATTCCTAGCTAGTTGTTACGGTCAAATTATTAGTGCTAGTAATATTTGAGAGAATAAAAATAACATTATTATTAGTTAGCCTATGTTACTTGGTTCCTTGATGAATGAAGCACAATTTTTTGATCATTAACTGCAATCAATGATTTGAAATTATATACTGTAGTTTGTTGAAAATTTGTTGGTACAGGAGAAATATAACATTTTCTTCAATCTGCTCCAGCTGCTATTCTGGAATTTTGAGTAAATTAACAGGAATAGTTTAGTGAAAAATATAATTTGCACATGACCATTGTTTGGGTTCCACTGGCACCAACAGAAAGTACTGAATGTGGTCCTGGCAAATGTTTATTTAGGTGAAAAAATTGGTTCATTTTCTTTTTAAAGCTAAAAAAGCAAATGTCACACATTAACTATATCTTGGCTGATCAACACTTCCAAACTGTTTACATTATAGTTCCTATTATAAAAAAAAGAAACACTGTGGACTGAAACAAACTTCTAAAACAAGTCAAACCTTCATCCAGTCTGCTAAGTCATCAAACTCGCGTAGGTTCAGGAAGGAGTTTTTCAGTCTGGCAATAGGACCGTCTGCATCCAACAGACGGCATGTCTGGAAGTGATCGCAGTATCCCTGGTTTTTGTGGCACGGAGATCCAGGCACCAATGCCACACGCTGACCCTTAAAGTATGTTGAGAGTATGGTGGAAGTGGTGCTTGCACAGGTGTTGGGGTTTCCTAATCACAAAATATTGTTTATTATTAGTATTAGTTATAGAAACTAGTTATAGAGAGTAGAAAATAGTTGAGTAAATGTAGTTCTTTACTGTTCTTAAGTAAAACAGCAAAATAATGAGTTTCTTATGGTTTTTCTAACAGGTGCATGTATTGGTGAGATGAACAGTTTTGTTAAATTTTTGGTGAACTGCTGATAATATTTCTCCTAAGTTCAAAATATAACTATTGTTATTTAGATTGTACAGTATATTTAAAGTAAATGACATCACAACATATCAAAATATCCCAAGATCATGCAATATTTAAAACACTTTAATAACTTAAACTAAAATGCAAATCATTGTGTTAGTGCTTTAGTTAAATAACATTAAGAAATCAATATTTGGTACAGTATAATACCCTCAATTTGCAATTACAGCTTTCATGCGTTTTGGCTCTCCACCAATCTTTCACCTTGCTGTTGGGTAATTTAATATCACTCTTTTAGCAAAAAACAAACAGCTTAGCTTTGACGACATTCCAGAAGTTTTCTGGAGTAAATTGAAATGGTCTTCAGGGACTAATTTCCTTATAGAACTGCAGAAATCGTACCTGAGACTATGTTTTAAGCAAAGGGTTGTCACACCAATTTGTTTTATTTGTTACTTGTATTATTCATTCCATTTCCACACAAAAATGGACGTTCATAGATACATGATAAAATGACCGCCAGGCAGTTTTAGATTCACCAGAGAAACACCTCCATTTGCTGATGATAGAAAGATTGCAAATGTGTTACCTATCTGCTGGCAGCACATGTGACACTTTTCTTTCTTGTTCTCCCCCGGGCAGTCGCACTGCTCCAGGCCGTGTAGCACACAAAGGGAGCCTGAACATTCCTGTGCAATACACGCAAAACCAACAATATAAAATCACAAATTTCAGATTAGATGACTTTTCAATCAGTCAATTAACAGCTCCAATTTTTATAATTCCCTTTGCTATTATTCAGGCCATTAGAGGCCATTTATGAATCTGAATGTCGTATGTTTAAAATTCACACTCTATTACAGCCCCATGTTTTTCACATAACCATATTTATCACCTTTAAAATCACAGGTCACACAGTTAAAATCTGGGTACGCAGAATGATGCTGCACACACCCCATTAAGACAAACCCGTGTGTCCAGACTGCACATTGTCATGTTTGGCTTGGCGGCAGGTTGAGGACAAGTGGCAGAGGATCCTGTACACCTACTTTTCACCCGACACTCAGATTCCTCCTCACACAGTAGTCCAGGGGTTTTAAAGACACAACCAGAGCTGCAGCACATTCCCTGACTGGGACTGGAAGATGAAGAAACTTTTTCAATTAAGTTGTATATCATTTCTTTCTCAGATTTTCTAATACTGGAGTATTTTTCAAAATCGAAAGTTTAAAAAGTTTTGTCTATGCTATGGTATAGCATCGCTGGCTTCATTAAGCGGATATCTGTACCTGAGATAGTATAGAAATAACCCTAATCTAAAATCAATGCTACAAAAAGTACTACATAAAGGGCTATGTATGTGTGGCTCAACCAGAGAGATGGAACCAGCCTGCATTGTTTGTTAGGTTTAAGACGACATTGAAATCCTGGTGGCTCCTTTGAACTGTAGCAGCATGGATCACTTGCATTGTGTCCTACATCACATTCCTCTCCTTTCTCCAAAATCCGGTTTCCACAGATCGGCTGATCACTGACTGGCAGGTTACAAAACACATGTGCACGCATACACACACACACACACGCACGCACACACGCACACACGCACAAACGTTATGTGATTTCTTTTCATGGAAAGCATTTGTAGAGATTAAGTTTATTAAAAGAAAGCTTCTGTGGACTATAACTGTATAACAAAAAGAAGAAGAAAAAAAGCAACAACAAATCAGAAAACAAAAATTAAAACACAACACAAATTCGGAAACACATTAGAAGCCAGTGAAAATCAGAAAGGGTGTGTTTTCTAAATTCCCCCTTTAATTACTGAATTTGTTTGTTCATTTCTTTCTGAATTTGCTGTTTTTAAATTCATTTTGTTTGATTTGTAATATTATAAAAAGCAGCAGTACACATCTTTGTCTTATGTCAAACATTACAATAACAATTGCTTAGTTTATAACAAACTGCTTAGTTTATATTTGGTCCATTGGTTGTACTCTGAACCCTACAGTATTTCGTGTGATCACTACAGTATATAAGCTTCATCAATCAGTTTTATACAGAAATACTTTTTTCTTTAATGCGCTGATGTTTTTGAGTTTGCTTTTTGTTTGCTGTTATGGTTACAACTTTTTTTTTTTTTTTCAATTTGTCTGTTGTGTTTTGGGTTTTGTTGTGTGTTTGACTTGTCTTGTGTGTGTTTTTTTTCACACAAATGTGAAATGTCTTCTCATTGTAAACTAATACATGTTCAGACAAACCATGAAGATCAGGAATGAGCCATGACTCATTGCTTAATTGTCAGACCTATAATAAGTTAAAACAATTGTAGAAGAACAGAATACATAGAAATATGCAGCAATGTTGCCCAGCCATATTCTAGCTTGACGTCTCACCCACAAAGCATTCGTCCTTCTTGACCTGAAGCAAACGGCTCATGTGCTGGAGGCTGCATGGTGAGAAACGGTCGCTGTTCTCCTTCACCTTATCTGCAGCACGTGGGAACATCAGGAAGTATCCTTTTCCTTCAGTGATTTCCAGACCACCACAATCCGTGCCTTCATCATGCTAACATGCAAACACAGAGAAACTAGAGCATGAGTGTGTGTTGACTTTTACATGATATTATGTCATGTTATACAGTATTTATGTACATGTAAAACATAAAAGATTGCCCAAACTCTAGCCCAATAGGCATTATCTTGTATGAAATTTTATATTTTTTGACACGAGATGGTTTCCAAACTGCCAATAGAAGATCAAATACAACCAGACCTACTTTAGTACCACTTAACTTTTTTTCTTTAGGGTTATCTAAATTCAGTAGTCTATCAGAACCAGTCCAGAACAATCATGGAAATCATCTCTGGGTGTAATAACATTCATAAACAACATAAAGTTCAGCTACATTAAGAAATGTTCAACATTCTTCTGTTCAGCACATACACAGTTGCTGCAAAAACAACATATAAAAAAAACATTTTCAACAAAGAACCATGGGGTTGTATTTTCTGTAAGGTGGCATTTACGTAAGGTATTTCTAAAGGGTCTTATTAATGACAGGGGAAAAAAGGAAGACTGGTGAGGAAAGAAATGTAACAACTACAGTGTACATGAAATGAACTAATTGAATTCATGAAGGTTTCACAGTGGGGAAACGCAACTATAAATGGATAAAAATGAAGACATGTCATTGGAAATATATAATCAAATCTTCAATCATTTGGAAATGGCTGCTTTGGCAGATGAATAAAACCTGTGGGGACAATTTGTAATATTATAAAAAGCAGAGTACACATCTTTGTCTTGTGTCAAACATTACAATAACAATTGTTAGTTGGTTAGTGTGCAGATTCTGCTCTCTGCTTAGTTTATATTTGGTCCATTGGTTGTACTCTGAACCCTACAGTATTTTGTGTGATCACTACAGTATATAAGCTTCATCAATCAGTTTTATACAGAAATACTTTTTTCTTTAATAGATGAATAGAAAACCAGGGTCTCCCAATGTGCTCCCACATTAATCACGGCTCTGCAGCCAATCAGGGGCGTCTGTGAGCTCGCGCACGCGGAAGGAGCGGCTAGCGCTTTCCTCCGAGTGTGTTACTCCGCCCCTAATGGTGCGTGAGCAAGCAATTCGAAAAGATGCGGTCGGCTGACGTCACGCGGTTCGGAGGAAACACGTGATAGTCTTCGGCCCTCTCGGCTGAGTGGTAGTGGTAGCCTTAATGTGGGAGCACCCCTAGCGACGGGGAGGAATTGGCCACGACTAAATTGGGGAGAAAATTGGAAAAAAAAAAAAAAAAAAACATCAATCTGTAATTGAAAAGTATTTTTATGTATTATTATTATTATTGCAATTTAAGAACAAAAAAAACTGATGACTGCAAAAGAATTCACCTGTGTGTAATTAGTAAAGAATAAGGAATTGACACAGAACAACAGCTACTTTTATAAATCATAAGAATGTGTTATGTTAGTTGTGTTAGTTTTGGACTCACTGGGGCTCCCAGACTGTGACCAAGCTCATGAGCAAAGGTCAACTGGACAAATTTGGGCAGAAGGTAACGTCCAAAGTTATTAAGGGTAATCAGACCAGTGTTCAGGGTGGACGTCTTGTCATCTTTGAGTATGGGTGTAGAACAAATCCCACCATTCTCTCCTACAGAGGAAAGAAAAAAAAAGGTATGAAAATGGTGACTGCATGACATTCGCATGACATTCAAACTTACAGTTAAACTCTAAAGTTGCACTAGGTAATACAGTTTACAGTAATCCACAATCCACCACAGATCATTCAGTGATATCCCTCCTGTGGGGATTTGGGGAGCATCTAATGTGCAAATTTATTTAGTTCCATATGATGTGTCTCTAGGCTGAAGTCACAATTATTTACTACACTGGTCTATAGACATGGAGGTCAGATAGCTGGTAATAATGGAAGACATCAGTTTTTATACTATAGCAATAAGTCCACTAAATGAGGCAGTCAGTCAGGGTAGCTACAGTAGGCCTTTGTGACTCAAGTGTGGTCCACACATCTGACCCAGTAGGAGTTTTTGTCATTTTGTGTTTTTTGGGGGTATTATTTATTTGCACTGCTTATTACAGAAGGCTTGTGTCTGCATTCTCGGACAGAAGATGAGAGCAAAATGGATACAGCAGATATTACAGTATGTGGGTCTCAAGCAGCCAAAGCAAGACAAACCCCAGAGGATGACACCATGTCAGTTACCCTGTCATCCTGCTTTACTTTACCTCCCTGTACTGCCTTGAACAGCACTCTCATGCCTGCAGAGGGTGTAAACCTGTCCCTTTCTGCCTTTGATGAGGTTGCTTCACGCCATTAGTGGAGGAAGTCACTCTGTCTCCTTGCTCTGCCAGGGGTGTTGATTCCCTCCCCCACAGTGTGGAGGAAATACAGTGTATTTTCCTGCACACCTTGCATCATTAAGGACATTGCTCCCACTCTTCACAGCAACTAGTGCACAATTCTCATGACTGTTGACTTGACTACAGAATTATATGTACCACAACTCTGAGAAAGTTCATATGAGGTTTTGAAGGTTAAATGCATTCATGGCCTGCTTTACCCCCTTTCTCTACCCCTTTGGTCACTACTTCCAAAGTATTAATGAAACTTTGTACTTACTGCCTAAAAGGATATCTGGGCAGCCAGTTAAATTCCTTCTGTACCAATTCTTTCCTTGGAAAGTAACAGGATCAGTTTATCTGAGACCCATGAGAGCAGTTCACAACCTCTGTACCAAGTCAAGAGGCACACAAACAAGAGAGCGGCCGTTTGTAGTTTCACATAAATCTGCTAAAGATTCAGACAAAAGTGTGTTCATAAAAATAAAAAAATGGGAGTTGACGGCAAGCTGACGTATTGTAAGGAGTACAAATTAGGACAATTATTCTATCTTAATGATAAAAATATTATTTCTCCATTATAAATGATACCACAACTCGTTAAAGTAAAGATTTGTTACAGATAAGTAATCAATACAAATTCTCAATAATAGGGTGGCATGCTGAAGCAGAGTTACTGGAACTACCCCACTGTTGATTAATTTCAAATAACTACACATCTTACTGTCATGACCTACAGTACATTGTATCAGCTACTGTATGTACTGTATAGTCATTCCCTTGGCAGCATCTCTGCTTATTACTCTCAACATCTGGGACAAAAAAATGCAGCTCAACAGAAGAGCTAAAAGCATAATCTCTGTTGTCATGGAGTTTTTACAGTGCCAGAAAACCTAAAGAAAAAGCTTTACTACTAATTGTTTCACTATGGACTCCTTCGGTAAATGTTAAATAAATTTCTCCTTAAAAACCATTTTAAAAATGTGTATATATTTTCATGCAAGTCCTTCTGTTAAACTAAATCAGTAGCATACCAGAATGAGCACATTATGATAAACCTGCACTACTGTGAGAAATGCTGAATTGGTGTTGCCAATTTGCTCATGTGTATATGTGTGTGTATGTGTGTATGTGTAATGCTCTGCGATGGATTGGCACCCTGTCCAGGGTGTACCTCACCTTGTGCCCTAAGTCTCCTGGAATAGGCCCTAGGCCCCCCACAACTCTGAATACAGGATAAAGTGGTATAGATAACGAGAGTTGATCATTGTTCTACTGGAACTGTTAAACAGAATAAACATAACCAGTCTTCAACATGTTCAACCTAATCCTCATCATTCAAGTGTCTATTGTGGAAACATCTACTGTAGTGTCCTCATTTTCTTCTGAGTAACTCTCCAGCACTTGATATAGGAGGACATGTTTCTATTGTAAAATAATACTTTGTTATGCAAAAGCTGAAAGAAAAGGATTGGAAAGATTAAACACACCTGGGGCACCCCATCAACTTCATCATTGTGCCATTTTGCTGTTCAAAATGACATTTCATTAATTGTTTTCAAAACATATTCCTATTAAACTTATATGATCCAGAGTGTTTTTATGCACTGGAATAAATTAAGTTAATGGAAAGTCAAGCAATCCATTAAGGAATTTAAGAATTTATTTGCAAATTATGGTAGAAAATAAATATTTGGTCAATAACAAAATTTAATCTTAATACTTTGTTATATACCCTTTGTTGGCAATGACAGAGGTCAAAAGTTTTCACACACTGCTGCTGGTATTCTGGCCCATTCCTCCATGCAGATCTCCTCTAGAGCAGTGATGTTTTGGGGGTGTCTCTGGGCAACACGGACTTTCAACTCCCTCCAAAGATTTTCTCTGGGGTTGAGATCTGGAGACTGGCTAGGCCACTCCAGGACCTTGAAATGCGTCTTACGAAGCCACTCCTTTGTTGCCCAGGTGGTGTGTTTGGGATCATTGTCATGCTGAAAGACCCAGACACATTTCATCTTCAATGCCCTTGCTGATAGAAGGAGGTTTTCACTCAAAATCTTACGATACATGGCCCCATTCATTCTTTCCTTTACACGGATCAGTCATCCTGGTCCCTTTGCAGAAAAACAGCCCCAAAGCAGGATGTTTCCACCTCTATGCTTCACAGTAGGTATGTACTAAGTACTAAGAATGCTGAGTTGCATCCAAAGAACACCATACATACTGTGAAGCATGGGGGTGGAAACATCCTGCTTTGGGGCTGTTTTTACCAAAAAGTTCTATTTTGGTTTCATCTGATCATGTGACATTCTCCCAATCATCTTCTCGATCATCCAAATGCTCTCTAGCAAACTTCAGATGGGCCTGGACATGTACTGGCTTAAGCAGGACCTTGAAATGCGTCTTACGAAGCCACTCCTTCGTTGCCCGGACGGTGTGTTTGGGATCATTGTCATGCTGAAAGACACAGCCACATTTCATCTTCAATGCCCTTCCTGATGGAACAAGGTTTTCACTCAAAATCTCACGATACATGGCCCCATTTATTCTTTCCTTTACACGGATCAGTTGTCCGTGCAGCACTGCAGGATTTGAGTCCCTGGCGGCGCAGTGTGTTACTGATGGTAGCCTTTGTTACTTTGGTCCCAGCTGCAGGTCATTCACTAGGTCCCCCGTGTGGTTCTGGGATTTTTGCTCACAGTTCTTGTGATCATTTTGGCCCTACAGGATGAGATCTTGCATGGAGCCCCAGATCGATGGAGATTATCAGTGGTCTTTTATATCTTCCATTTTCTAATAATTGCTCCCACAGTTGATTTCTTCACACCAAGTTGCTACCTATTGCAGATTCAATCTTCTCAGCCTGGTGCAGGTCTACAATTTTTTTCTGGTGTCCTTTGACAGCTCTTTGGCCTTGGCCTTAGTGGAGTTTGGAGTGTGACTGTTTGAGGTTGTGGACAGGTGTCTTTTATACTCATAACGAGTTCAAACAGATGCCATTAATACAGGTAACGAGTGGAAGATGGGGGAGCCTCTTAAAGAAGAAGTTACAGGTCTGTGAGAGCCAGAAATCTTGCTTGTTTGTAGGTGACCAAATACTTATTTTACCGAGGAATTTACCAATTAATTCATTAAAAATCCTACAATGTGATTTTCTGGATTTTTTTTTTCTTATTTTGTCTCTCATAGTTGAGGTATACCTCTGATGAAAATTGCAGGCCTCTCTCATCTTATTAAGTGGGAGAACTTGCACAATTGGTGGCTGACTAAATACTTTTTTGCCCCACTGTATCATGTTGATTCCAGTTGTTTTGCCAATTCTATGCTTCTTTCTATGAATCAGTGATTTTTTAATGACATTGCCACAGCAGGAGGAAAGAAACCACAAGCTGTGCAGTTTTTCAACATTTTCTCCTAAGAGCATTCCAGGAGAGAAAAAATTCAAAAGGTGAACCATTCATTTTATATGAGACAATGATGCATATGGAATAGGTGCTCCACCAGAATCGGTGGATAATCAAAGTGTTTACACATAGATTTATATCTAAATTTATATCTTAGTGATGCTCACTACATGGTATGTAGTTATTGTTGGGTGACGTTTTGCAGTTTATTATTATTTGCAGTTTATGCATCTGCGCTTATGTAAAAGGTACACTCTTAATGTAAAAAATGAACAGATAGTCCTAATAGATGGTTATGATTTTGTATCATAATACAGAAGTAAAAACATCAAAAACACACAGGTATCTCAAACAAACATGCTTTCTCTAGTGTTGCTATAAACCAGTTGTTCGTGTGGGTGCATCCCCCCCCCCCCCCCCATCATGTCACTATCGCCTGGAAAAGGAGAAATAAGTCCCATGCTCATATCAAAGCTATTGAGGGGCCTTTGTTGTGGTAGATGCATTGTTCATGGGAGGTCTCTGGGTTCGCATTCAAGTGTCAAAACCAGAATACTGCAGTTTATTAATACAAAATACAAAACACAACATTTCTGTAATGTGGACCTGTGGATCACATGTTTGATCATTGAACCAGTCTGGTAAACATAATGACAAATTCATTGGATGAAAATAAGTTTATGCAAGATTTGTGCCTAACCATGTTCAACTGGGTCTCTCACCATGGAGACTAATTCATCATGAAGAATGTGGAATGTGGTCATTCACTGTTTCTAGTTCAGATTTGGGAAAGGGGAGGCAGGGATGGTGGGTCAGGCCACATACCATTCTCAACACGTCACCACTTGTGATGGCTCACACCCCTGTTTGCAACCAATCACATATCATGCAGTGACAATGATAGTCTGAGCTGAATATCACCTCCTGCTGAGACAACAAGACCACAAGACAAAGACTAAAACTAAAATGACATTCTGAGTGTAATCAGAATTAACAACATAGTAAGGTCCACACAGAACAATAATTTGTAGTTATTTATACAAAATTAACATTGCATTGCAGGATATGCATAGAGATATAAAAGGATCCAGGATATAAAAAAATATTGCACATTATTGCACAAAAAAAGCTAAATGTGAAAAAGAATTCAAGATGCTTAAGTCGTCTAAATAGTGAAAAGTGATGTACAATGTGACAAATATGTAAACATGAAGTACTTAAAAAACAACACAATCATGTTGACAGTAATAATTTTTTGCCTCCATAGAAATCCATTATAATTGCTTCAGAATACCCTGTCCCTGACAGGAAACATACCCCACCTGTAGATAACAAATAATCAAAATAAACAGCACCAAAGTTTAAGTTATAACTTAAATCCTAACAGGCCGAAGCGATTTGGATGGATCATCCATTTTTTGTTTTTTATTCTTCTCTATCTCTGATTAATTAATGTTTGTGCAACATCCAGTTCAGAAAAGTGAAGCCAACGCAGGGATGCCGACACGTGCAGTTCCTCCAATGTCCACTGGGAGCGATCAACAAAAGTGTGTCAATAGCCATAACTAATACCCACATGTTAAAATGTGCAAATTTACAACAGTTTTGGTCTCAACAGCTAGATTTTCTATTTATAATAAGTAGATGGGTTCCAAACAACAACCAAGCTCCACTCATTTGCCCATTTATGGATTAACCAGGTTTAGGTGGAATCAGCTTCTGTAAAGATGGTGACAGCCAAAGCTCCCAAATTTGAGCTCTAAAACAACTCTTCAGAAAACCTATGAGTGATGTCACAGAGGGTTTATTTAGTTCTTTTTTATATCGTCTATGTTTTAATGTTATATTTATGGCCTCCAGAACTGTTGGACAGATCAGATATATGGATGCATGAAATAATGTTTTAAAAATAAAGTGGGAGATTAAAAGGAACTGAGGATGTCAAATCCTGACATGTTCTTTATTAGGAATGTTAATAAACGTGATGGCCTCCTAAATACAAAAACAGAATGCTCATAAAGATATTGTCTGAACTGTGAGAAGGCAGACAGCGATCCAGTCACAGCAAAACAGATCAAGTTCCATTATATGGAACATATGGTTAATGTTTTTAATGATGTCGCGTGAGCATAATAGTTCTGTAATTAGATATGCAAGACGTCTATATGGGTTGGTTCTCTGAATTTTGCATCATGACCCCTTTTTTCCTAGAAAGCCCATTATCACACCAGATTGCAAAAGGAAATATTTGGAAAGGTGGAAGATATTATCAGCTTCCACTATTTCAATATGATGTCATCTCAGGAACAACTATGAACAAAAGGCACATTCCTAAACATTCTAATCAGAACTAATCAGAATCTGTAAGCGGGAGCAATTTTATTGTATGGAATTCTCCCACCAGACAAAGGCTTTTAAAGTTAGTAGAAAGCAAAAGCATTATATCAATGGATAAGGTGTGCATTTATGTTACTTTTAACAACTAGAGCATAGTCAGGCAAATAATAAAATATCAAGCAATTTTCTGTAGTCAAAATCTGTTCTTCTAAATCAAAATGATTTTAAATCTTGTTAAAAACTCAAGTGATTAAAAGCTGCAACCTCTTAGGTGTTATGGTATCATTAACTCTAAACATCACTCCCTGCATGTGAATAGCTTGGAATCAGATTGCATCTAAAACGCATATAAATAGAGATTTACACTCCCCAGTTTAGGATCCATCTAAATCAGGAGTTATCTGCAAAGGGCCCATGTGGCTGGAGTTGGTCATAGCAGCCACATACAGTAGGAGGCGTACTTGATAGCTGATTAAACAAGTGCAATCAGGTGTGGTTCCTGCCTGGTTAGAATGGTATAGCCATACCAGCACTCTGCAGATAAGACTGAATACCCTGATATAAACATGTTTTTTTTAAATAATAGAATTCCTTTAACTAGGAAAAAAATCTTGCATGTAAACACAATCTGTTTAATTGTGGAAACAAAAAAATCAGATTTAATGGTGAGTCTCTTGGTGTGACTGCAGATTTTTTATACTTAAATGCCATATGCCAAAAAATGTGGGGCATAAATCCAAAATGAGCATAATATCACAATGCTTTTAAGAAAATGAAGACATCTGACCTGATTTCCCCTCCCAGGCTAGACCAAGAACTCCGCTAAAATCACGACTAGTCAGCAGGTAGGACAGGCAGTAGTTTCCCCAGTTCATCTCTGAATAAAGACTCAGCAGCTTCTCAGGGCCAATGAACGGCTCCTGCAGTGGGTCATCTGGGTTTTGTTCTGAAATAAACTGAAAACAATGCTCTGTATGCTTCCATTTGTTGCTATGACTATTGGGCTTTTCAGAACAGTTGCTGTCACATAATGAACAAAGTAGCTTATGTGTATTTTTAAGAAAAAAAAAAAAAAATTAGAAGAACTCTTACACTCATCGATTTCACCTTGAAGTCAATTATTTCGATCCCGTCAAATTCGGCCTTGTGAAATATATTGTTTACTGCGTTCATGTATGAGGCAACCTGTAACTCCATGGGTGGAGTTTAAATACAGGTGGAGAAAGTATGTTAGAGAAAGATTAGACAAACAGTAAGGCCACAAATTATGCCTGTAAGGATAGAGGACATTAATAAAAATGTAAATGTATTGTTTTAAAAACTGTCAAAATTGTGCCTTTTTCCAGGCCTAATTATATGTTGTGAAAAATCCATGAGATAAGTTCAAGTTACTATATCACCCATCCTATAGCAGCTTTAAACATTAACCATTTCTCTTTGTTTCTCTTTGAAAATTTAAATGAATGATAAAAATACAAATTGAAAAAATAAGTGAAAAACAGAAGTAATATGTTTTATACTGTCTTCCTCTGTGGCAAGTAAAAGCATTCCCACTGGGAATCAATTGAATTACAAGAAGAACATCCTGATTGCAGTAGATTGCAGTACAACCAGTTATTAAACACCTAAAACCCTTCATACAATATATAATAGTTATTTCTGATGATGTCGGTGTATACCGATAATGAGTCACAACAGATGTAAAAAAAAAAAAAACTGAGAGTATATACAAAAGACTGGGGTCAGTTGCGTCAGGTCATTTGGTAAAATGTAAGCATAATAGTGTAAATAAATGCTGTGGTGCTGTAGCAGACCTGTGACGGATGATAACAAACAATCGGAGTACAGATTGAGTTAGTGAGTGGGCTCTAAGCCCATGAATGAACTTTTATCTTTATCTGATGTTATTAGAATAGAAAATTCTTACATAACTTCCAAACCAAAAATAATACACGGATAAGTGACCTCATGTGGTATGTAAATCTGCGTAGTGTTCCCAATCCATCATGAAGCTGGGGTCTTATCTTTAGCATACAAACATCACATGATGTCCGATTTTTGTGTGATTTCGTTGAAAGAACGCTGTGTTCCCAGAATCACAAGGATGTGGGGGTTAATGAACTTGGCAGAACATGAGAGAGAAGTAGTTTATGTTCTCCACCCACCATTTCCAGGTGTGCTGACATTTAAACAATAAGGAAAGCACTTTTATATAGTGAGGTGAGAAGAAATGTATACAAACATATATAAATACCATAAAATACTCCGTTTTAACTGGAAGAACAATGGATGATTAGAAACCTGAGTTCACAATATCAAGGTTGAATGACCTGTGCGTATTGAATTTTTGGATTCACCTGGGCAACAACAGCCTCGATGCTGCCAAACCGCTGATAAAACAAATAGTCCACATGCAGATGGATGAGACAGCTAGACTTCGATTGGTCTACTGTGCGTTTTGACCTAGGCACTGGGTTATCCTGTGGGTAGCAGGACACACAAATAAAAGTAGCATTTTTATTTGGCAGAGGGGGTATTATTAGACAAGCAGGGCAAGGGAATTGTCCACATCTGCTTAAACGATAATTGAACATCATCATAAATACAGTGGAATTTTCAGGTGGTCTGACATGAGGGTTTGTTATTGTGAGTAAAATACTCCATAAACAATAGCTTTTATACAGTGGAATGATCGCATTGGCCATTCATAAACAATAACTGCTGTTAAAGTCATTAGCAGCTGAGATCTAAACCACACCTTCATGCAAATGGTTTGCATGCAGGTGTGACAATATATTGCGATTGAAATCTGAAAATGTTATAAATAATGTGAAGAATATATAAAAAAAAAAAAAAAAGTAAAGATGATAACTAACCTCATTTTCTAAAACCACCTAACACAGTATACATCCTTGATACATAAATTTTTACGTTTTCAGTTTCAATTATATTTCTAATGACTCAAAAAAAAGGAAAGAACATAAAAATCATAAATAAATCTAAATCACTTTTTTTTTAAATAATGGCTCTACAGAGCTTAATAACAAAATAAATTGTACAGAATGATTTATGGTTTAAACCTCTATATGCTTTAAATGATGTACAGGAACCCTCCAACTCTTTACTTTCATCAAAGACTTTTTTAGTATATTTTGGTATTTTTATGATTTTCAGAACTCTCAAAGAGTAAAAGTTTAAACATTATCATTATGATTATCATGCATTTTTTAAAACCTACATGATCTTAGCAATAATGGGAGAGGAATCACTCTAGACAAAAAAAAATGGGACAAAAAGGAGACGACAGTCTCTAAAATCACATCAGCTGCTGAAAAGAGAAATGTATTCTGCTCATTTACAACAACAAAAAAACACTCCTATTTCATTGCTGAGGCTTGTGAGTTAGGTCCATATCTTGATTAAAGTATTACGTTTTGATGACATTAAACTGATAATGTGCCTATAAAAAGCATTCTGGATGGAAATTAAGTCAGTGGAGTAAAACAGGGACTGCGCATGTTTATAAGTGTGCATGACAGTGTCATCATGTCTGACCTGTATGAAGTTTTGGTAGAGACTCTGCAGTCGGTCCGTACCACAAAATCCAGCACGGTCACCCTCCACGGGAACATCAGCTGCAAAAACACGACTCATGTTTGAGTTAACTGCCAAATAAATGAAGACCATAATGTTTTAAATGAGATTTACTTAAGTTTTTGTGGTTGTCACATTCCACAAAGATCGAAAAAGTTGATTGCAGTACAGTTGTTCATTATAATAGGTTTGTTTTTGTTATAATACCGGTATGATTTTCCTAGAAGATAATGATGGAGAACATTTATTCCCAACAACAAAGTTTATAGTCTCACATTTTTAAACACCCTTCACCCCATTATGTGCTTTAAAAATCTTATTCCAGATTTAGTCCTTATCAGTCCATGTACTGATAAGTCCAGATAACCACTGACAATAGACCAGGAAATGAGCAGCACCCTGTTTAGATTTTAAACATATTATCTATTTATCTCTATGTAATAGCTCACTCACTAATTCATCTTCTATACCGCTTTATCCTTTATTTAGGGTCACAAGGACCTGGAGCCTATCCCAGGAGACTTAAGGCATGAGGCGGGGTACACCTTGGACAGGGTGCCAAGCCATCGTAGGGCACACACATACACTCACACACCCATTCACACACTATGGGAAATTTGGGCATGCTAGTTAGCCTAACCTGTATATCTTTGGACTGTGGGAGGAAACCGGAGTACCATTCATTCATTCATCTTCTATACCGCTTTATCCTTCTATTCAGGGTCGCGGAGGGCCTGGAGCCTATCCCAGGAGGCTTAGGGCACAAGGCGGGGTACACCCTGGACAGGGTGCCAATCCATCGCAGGGCACACACTCATACGCACATTCACACACTACGGGCAAAGGAAGGAAGGAAAACCGGAGTACCAATATTACACTATATGTTAAAATGTTATTGTGTTCATATTCAGACAATAGATCTATAAAAATAAAAGAAAGGTTTTGTCTGTAAAATGGTCAGAACTTGCTCTTTTAATAATAACTTTATGTTTCATAAAATGAAGGACCAGAAACCAGGATCAGTCAAATTTCTGTCTGTATATCAGTCTGTATGTCTAGAAGGAAATTAAACTTTGTGTACTACAGTATAAAGTTTAGAAACACCAGACTTATTCCAGACCTGGAAGTCGCATTGCCGGTTGAGCATGTCTCAATTTTTTTTTTTGTATTTTTAATTTCTTATTGTTCCATGTCATGCCTATGATTTTGTTAAAGTAGTGTTGTTCTCTGGCTGCCAGATTCTGCTGGATAAAATTAGAAGAGTGTGCAAGCACTCATTTATTATCTGGGGTTTCTAAGCTGAATTATAGAGATCTCAAGGTGCATTGGTGAAAAGTTCTGGCTTTTTTGAGAAACGTTTCTGCTCTGAGCCTGCAGACACTGATTGCAGTTATATCCTGATATAGAATGAGCTTCAGTTCTGGAATGTGCTTTGTTGAAATTTGTTGCTTTGGAATCTGTTGCAAATGATGATGGACATTGTAGATAATAAATCAACTTTACACTGATGACAAACACTTTAATGGACTTCAACCTGTTCTGTATTACCTAATATTGAGAAATTAGTGATTATAACTATATTAGTGATTAGTGAATAACTAGTCCATCTACAAAATTGAAGAGAAAGCCAAATATTCGGCTGTAATCAGGTTTAGGATTTGACAAGAACATATAAAGACATTTATTAACATTTCATCAATGTTGTTTTGTACGCAATTTACAAAATATTTTGCTTGCTCACTAGAGATTATTTAATCATTGAACTCTATTTTCTGCCAATGCCTTACATCACTGTAAATGTGCCAGTCTGTCCCAGTGCTCATTTCATTTATAACAACTGCATAAAGATCACACCTCCTCTCGAAAGCCCAAATCACCTAGATGGAAATACCCCATATCGTCTAATGTTGAGGCATGTTAGATGATATGGCACACAACTTGGTCGAGTGACTTGGGCTACAGTAAAACATTTCTGACTACTTGACATGACACTAAAATAATATAATATTTAAACACTCAGTTTTCTGGTAAACTAGATATTTATATACACTCTAGGTTCAGCAGACTACTGATTTCCATATATGGAATTTAACAAAGCATTGGTATAATATTATGTCTTATTTATGTGATACACATTACACATATGGAGATCTGCGATTAATTGCCTTTAACTGTTAATTATAGCATTAGATGTTTTATAGTTCTAATAGCTTTAAATGCACAAAACCTTGATTAAACCATTTTACAGTATATCATCAAAGCATCCTAATATACAGTAGTGCAGCAGTGATCTGGTTAAGGCTGAAGAGTCTAGGAGTCCTAGTGAAATGGAGCATAATGGACTGTTCTAAGATCTGCAAAGTCAGCCAGAGCATGAAAAGATGAAGGTTCTCAGTCACTGACCCATTTGACAAAAATGACTTCCAGACTGTAGATTAAAGCTACATGCCTCTGCAGGAGTGGAGTGGATCAGGACACACCTGGGCACTGAATGTCAGGGGGGAAAAAACATCCATTTTCCTGTGCAGGATGGCCTTTATGTTTGAAATACTGGCAAGATGATTTGTAAAAGGAGGATGATATTATGACATGATAATATGGCGTTTGGTAATCTATAACTAGGTATTGTTAAAAGCAAATAAAAGGGTGCTAGGCCATCCCAGGGCTCATTCACACATTAGGGGCAATTTGGGAATGCTAATTAGCCTATTCTGAATGTCTGTGGACTGTGAGATAAAAATCAGCAGAAACCCAACAGTACAGGTTGAACTTGCAAACTCCTCTACCCTAGGGCTAGGCTTCCATCCATCTAACCCTAACCCATGCACACAGACCCCGAAGCGGTAATCGAACCCTGAGGTGCAAGGCGGCAGTGATAACCACTAAGCTACCATGCCGCCTCACTATAGACATCTGCAATTCGATTAACTCATGCTATAATACATATTATATACCAGAGTCTAAGTAAAGTACCAAAGTAGAGAGAAGAAATATGATTAGAGTTTGTCTCAGTGAACTCATTGACAGTGATTCTGAGGCAGCAGTGTGTAAAACCAGGGGTAGCTCAGTGGTTAAGGCATTGGACTACGGTTCGGAAGATCCCAGGTTCAAACCCCACAACCACCAAGTTGCCACTGTTGGGCCCTTGAGCAAGGCCCTTAACCCTCAACTGCTCAGATGTGTAATGAGATAAAAATGTAAGTCGCTCTGGATAAGAGTGTCTGCTAAATGTAAATGTAAAAAAAATGTAAAACCTAACACAGTTTCAGCAGCTAGTGTGATCAAGTTGTGTACCTTCGATATGTGAAACAAACCTGGCAAGTTTTTGCACCCAAGGGATGTTTATACAGATGTTTTACGTTCAAGCCCAGTTCAAGGACATGTCTAGATTAAATTCAACATCATGTGCTTTTATCAGGAAGTGGTTTATAAAGTTATACATTAAACTTTAGGCTTAATGGACATGCTGCAGATGATTAAAGCACTTGGTGTGTACATTTTTACTGAATGTATAAGTAACTACCCCGAGCCTGGGAAATTCTCGTAGGTAATGTAACCTACATAAACTCATGGTGGTGTGACTCCAATCACATGATTGGTATGACCATCAAAGCTCACATGGGCTAGTTATCGTTTACCTTCAGATATACAGTATTACAGAGTTAAATTTCAACTTAAACACACACTGAAGAAGGGGAATCTAACACACACACACACACACACACACACACACACACACACACACATATATCGTTCAAACATTTTAGATCACTTGCAAATTTCTTATTTTCTACATTCTGCAACAATACTGGATTTCAAAACTATAAAATAACACATATGGAATTAGGTAATTACGTAACAACAAAAACAACAGTTAGTTGTTATTTTAAGACACAGAGGTCAGCCTTTCTGTAATAGTTCTTGCAAGAACAGTATTGTCAAGTGCATTTCGTCAAGCACCATAGGGCGAGACCAAAACCTACCTCTGCTGCAGACGAGAAGTTCATTTAGTGTTATCAGCCAGAAAAATGACTAATTAACAGCACCTCAGATTAGAGGCATTATGAAGTCTTTACAGAGCAGAAGTAGCAGAAACATCTCAATATCAACTGTTCAAAGGAGATTAATTCAGCATTCCTTTGCGATGTAGAAAGAAATTAAAATCAGGAACGATCATGGAGTTAGAAAGTGACCCCAAACTTTTGAACAGTAGTGTATGTGCACACATGCACACATGTCCTGAGGATGACAACTATTAGTAATTAAATAACAACACAAAGAAAATTGGAATCTACAAATAATATCTATAAACTCAGTAATTTTGGTGCAGTCGCAAATAATAATTTTTACTGACACAGATCTTATAAATTTTAGCTTAAAACAGTGTGTCTTTCATTTGGATTTGGATTCCTATGGCATGCTGTTCCAGATTTTAGGGGTGATATAAGAAGAACACCATCACTGACTGAACTGCAACTGATTTAAATAATTATTAGAAATCCTGTTTAACAAAGCTGTCAGCCCAAATGTCGAAACCAGATCAAAACTATATGTTATACCTATAGCTATCCTTGTAGAACATTTAACAACCCACCAACATCTACAAACATAATTGCTTAATCTCCCCCCCATGCACTTTTGTATAATTTTGATACACAACACCTTAAACAATATTCTAAGCTTAGCTAAATCCCTGTGTTGAGGGTAAACACTATCTTAGCTCGCTGACAATAATTACATTTAAACAACAGATCACAAATACAAACCTAAGCTACCATAATGCCCATGTGTACAAAGTGATAAAGTGTACAGGATTGTTAATTTTCAGTAGATATAATTAAGAGTAATGAGGCTAAAGTTTTCAAAAAGAAAGAAAGAGTCCAGCATCATTAAAATGTTTCAAGCAGTGGTGTATTACATATACAAAAATTTGTCAACAGATAGTGTAATCAATTAATTCCAGAAATCATGATTATTTGCATAACACAATGTTTTCTGAATTGATTAGTTCTTGGAACACTGGTGGTCAGTGATTGGATGTTGGGAACAGTAGCGTCATTTGAAGCCAATGATCAATTCATCACTTACCAATATCATCCTCATGGTAGATGACAGAGTGATTATCTGTTGACTCAGATGTATATCTCTGCATGGATTCTATGTAGAAGGTCCCATTCGAGGTTTTGATTGAGCCTTCAAACTGGCCATTGAGTACTGATCCTTGGCATGAAGATCCAACTTCATCTATGTTTAAAGCACAAGAGAGGCTTGTTAAGATTTGGATATTAGGTTGTTGATGTATTATTTAAGTCAAACAAATTAAGGTAAAGATGGAAGGAATCATACATGAACAATTAAAGGAGAAGACAAAACATTCAGATGGTAAACTATGGAGTAAGGATGAGGATATTTTATCATCCCCTTTCATTATATAAATTATAGCTCCTTTTATTAGTTCTTCAATTGCAACATGTATCTGATGAAATCTACAGTGCCTTGCCAAAGCATTCATACCCCTTAAACATAAAGTGGCACGTAATTGTAAAGTGGAAGTAAAATGATTAATGATCTTTTTTATTCTTCACAAATAAATATCTGAAAGGTGTAGTGTGCATTTGTATTCAGCCCCTACAATACTTTGTAGAACCACTTTTTTCTGCAATTAGAGCTGTAAGTCTTTTGGGGTATGTGTGTACCAGCGTTGCACATCTAGGGTTAGGATAAATTCTTTGCCTATTCTTCTTTGCAAAACAGCTCAAGTTCAGTCAGATTAGATGTAAAGTATATGTGAACAGCAATTTGCTCAATTAAATTTAGGTCTGGACTTGAACTTTCTAACAAATGTGGAAAACTTCAAGGTGTATGAACACTTTTGATTGGCACTGTATATTTACACCAGCAAGCAACAAGTTGTTGGTGTCATTAATAATTTGCAAGTTAACTATATTAGTCATGTTCACTCAACAGAGGCACTAATTACATTCTAAAAACACTCATGAATCCTTTGCTATACCTTCCAGCACTCCTGCGTATATGTGAGAGAGGTCACCTCTCAATGATTGGTTGCTGGATGAAATCTTGAAATTTTCTGCAAATCCTTCAAAATCTGGCTTCAGTCGTAAACGGAAAAACCTAAGATAAGCCGACACTTTATGAAGCAAATTATGAATCAACATTCAGTAGGAGTTAAAGTGGTGTCATGGGAAAGAGGACTTACTTCTTAAAAGCTTCAAAGTCCAGATTCAGCACCTGGGTTTCTGGATCGAGATGACGCCTTACACGCTGATGTTGCTGCAATAATGCGCTTCTGTCATATGAGAGGCTCTCGTAGTACCTTAGGGACTGCTGGATATTCCTGAAGTCCTCTAAAATTTGACAATTACCATTGTGTTCTCAATTAAAACAAACCAGAGCAGCTTTGTAAATATGGTGCGTTTGGAAATAAGTCTTGCACGAAAAATCTATCACATGCCAAAGCAAGATCGTCTATATACATTACATGAGTTAATACTGAGTAACTGTTAGTTCTTCAAAGTTGATTATTTTCCTGTAACAGCCTTGTTTTTCTTTTCCTTTCAACAGTGTCAATTTATCCTTCTTACAAATTACATTTTACATTTTATCTGTTCAAACAGTGGTTACATTTAATGCTGTGTTCCTGTTATCACTTACATTATAACAGCTACATATGGACAAAATTATGTGGACCCTTGATTATCACATCCTTTTGTGGTTCTTCCCCGAACTGTTGCTACAAATTTATATAATTGTCCACAATGTCTTCATATACTGCAGTATTACAAGTTCTATTCGTTGAGGCTAAGGGATCCAAACCTGTTCCAGCATGACAAAGTGTGCTACATGAAGAAATGGTTTGCCAAGGCTTGTATAAAAGAATTAAAGTGACCTGCACAAAGCCCTGACATCAAATTGTGGAATGAACTGGAACACTGACTAAAGGCCAACATGAATGCCTGATCTTACTAGCACTTTTGTGGCTGATTGGATAAAACCAGTAGGATGTGCATGTGTTCACAAACTCCTGGCTCTATAGTGTATAAACTCTGATTGCCTTACCAGCTTTTTTCCCCCTTTGGAATGAAATAATAAATATTATATAAATGGTATAAATATGTACTACAAAATCTACGTAAAATAACAGAAGTCCATCTAACAACATATCTGTGGAAGGCGTGTTCAGACCGGTCATACTGTGCTAACTGCTACAGTTTGGACCAAGGTCCTTTCAGCAGCTGTACAATCAGTATCATATGTGTATATGTAATCAAAGGCAAGCTGTCGTACCTGCACAGTGTCCTGTTAAAACAATCCAAAAGATAACCACACAGATCTTCAGCGAGTTCAGACCTTCAGCGTCCATGTTGATATCTCGGTTTCGAATAATCGCCTGTGAATGTGACGAGAAAGAATGCATATATCTCCACAAGCCTAAGCAACACACACACAGACAGATTCAGACATGCTGATGACATTATGGCAGGATCTCATCCTGCTGTTCCAAATATCTCATGATACCACTTTGGGAGATGACCCCATTTGACACTTCTGTCCCAAGAGATCAAACATAATTAATCAAGAGTTCTGTTCAGACCCTTAACCTCAAACCCAGAGTGTAAAAAGAAACAAATGATGTGTGAATAAATTGTGCGGAAATACCACCCCATTCACAGCATATGAAAATTACATTTACATTAAAAAGAAAGAAAAGAAAGAAAAGAAAGAAAAGAAAGAAAGAAAGAAAGAATAAAAGAATATAAAATAAAAAGCTACGGGTTTGTAGAAAAATCTGTGACAGCTGTACCAAAAGTAATGCAGAAGTGGCCTTAACTTTTATATTAAATGACATTTGTTATTCAAATTGTACATGTTGGAAGAGTAGCTCTTCCTCTATACAAAGGTACTGCTGCCCTTTCTACCACAAGCGATGCATTTGCACCATCGTTGAACCCAACTCTTGAATCCTCTTTGAAAAGCCTCTTTGTTGCAGTTGAGTGTCTCCCACTGTGTGGTTTGTCTTCAGTGCTGGTTTCCCCTTCTTTAACCTTTTTTCATCCATCTGTGCACATTGCTTTTTTCAACGGTGTCATTTCCGTAAACATTCTGTAGCACAGTAGGAGAGCATCTCCAACAAAGGAGATTTTCGAAGTGAAGTTGAGAGTTGGGTTCATCGATGGTGCAAATGCATCACTTGTGATAGAGACTGTGTTGGGTAGTACCTGCATGTCACTTAATAAAAAAAAGTTATGTCCACTTTTGCCTTACTTTCAGTTCAGTCCTCATATTTCATGAGAGGTATATACTGTATAACATTTTGGTGCCATTTATGCACACTCATATGACAACTATTTGTCTGAGAGGCAGCAATTCCACGGTTAAAAAAAACATTTGTTCATGATATCCATGTTAAGTAGGGAAAAAATGTTTGTACTTCTGGATCGAAGCACTGTTATTTCCTACAAGTTAAAATGTGAACTTAAACACCCATGTCTCTACAATCTTTACGTGCGTTTTATTGTAAACATAAAATAAGATAGTGTTTAACTACAGGAAATGTTTTCCAAACTGCACCCACCAGATTTCCCCAAAGGAAGCTCGATTTTTGTGTGACATTATCTCATTGTTATCCAGGATTACCTATGTAGAGGTTATACAATGTTATAATCGGTCCTACTGTCCTGGGGGACCACTCGGGAAACTGTCCCTGGCACACAAGCTTTAGTGTTTAGGGTTCAACGAGTCCTCTTACACAGGATAAAACCTGTGCGGGAAAAAAATGATATAAAAATATAACAGTAAATGTCATGGTGATGATAACCATAAGATCATATTTCCAAAACTTTGTGAAAATCTACTTTTTTGTAGTTAAGAAATGTCCAGAAAAATTGAACGTCTGGCTAATTACTGACATTTTCTCTCATGGTGGCTCTCAGTTATGTTCATGCAAATTAATAATATTTAATTATTTGCTTTCAAAAATTTCAAGCAACCATTCATAAAAATAAGCAAATGATAAAAGAAGGAAGGAAATGAAGGAAGGTTTCACTAAAGGGAGCAAAGCTCTTAAAGTACAGTACATCACATTAGGAAAAGTTATAGTTCAATGATTCATGTGCATTACAGCTGTTTTTGCTTCACGGGTTCTGTATTTACGCTTCCTTTGAGAATAGAAAGAAAATGCAGTTGGAATTGTTCTTTAAACACGAAAGAATATAATTATATACAGCCCTTGGAATGTAAACCTGATCTTGGCTCCACCCCAAAATATCCTGCTCCATTCTGATTGGTCCAGAAGAAACAGCCTGATCCTGAAGCATGTCCCTCCCATGCTACTCGAGGTTACTCAAGTTACTCCACACGACACGTGGGATAATGAGTTCCAGTTGCAGGGTCAAGAAGAGACTTGAAATCTTTTAGATTTTAGAAATCTCTCCTCGGTCTTGAGTAAGAGCCGGCCTCAGTCTTACTCAACCATCCTACACTTTGCAAAAGGATAATTTTTATTTTTAATCTAACAACTTGTCAGATTGTTGCCCAGCTGACCCAAATGAGAAATATTTCATGTGTAAAAGTGGAGGAAAGTCTCAATTTCTTGCTTTTAAAACCAAGTCAAGTCTGTCTAAGACTTATTAAATATATTAATTGCAGAAACCAAAAGAACTTGGAACAAAAGAACCAAAAAGAATGGTTTGATCATTTATTTATATGTAAGCACTTTGTCCTGTAAGGGTACACAGTGGACCAAAGCCAATCCCAGGGTGACTAGGTGTGATTGCATCATGGGACACTATACACACACATTAGTGTCGCCAATTCACTGATGGATTTTTTCCCCCTCACACATTCTAGGGGTGAGCATGAGAAATAGGATACAGTCAGTTACCTCAGCTTGGGATCTAATCAGGTACCCAGAAGCTACAACAAACATCGAAACGTGGGTTCAGTCCGAGTTAAAATGGTGTGTGTGTGTAGTATGCATGAATTGAGTGTGATCATGAGGACACTTCAGGCCTTTTGAGTTATTCTAGGTTTATTATTCTACAATTGATTGTAATTAGTAGACACTCACTAGCAAGGTCACTTCAGAAAAAAATTACTTTGTCCCATTTTTAGTTAGTGGTTGTAAAGTGCAAAATTGAACTTAATAATAGAACCTTCATGTTAGTGTCTCATATAGAAATGGCTACTGGTTTACCATTACCTTATGATAAACCATTAAAGATGCAATAGCAAAATGTTCAACAGAGCATAGAACAAAATATCTTTTCCAAGAATTTGGCAGATACAGACAAGCGCAGCTGCATTTTGGAGGACATTTTAGGCTTTTTCCATTTGCCCTCCACAATCTGCGTCAGTCCAGAGGGCAACTAATCAAAACACCGAGCCCCAAGGCCACAAAATAAAGAAGTGGATTTGCGACGCTGTGTATACATCATTAATAAAACATCCTGAAGCCTTTACTTGTTTACCATGTTTCAAAAGATGTTTCAAGAAATGAGGGGTACACTTGCTATCAAAACTTTTGTTTTGCTCTAAAGCTGACATTAAAAAAAAAAGGACATCTTTGTTGGGCAAAATAAGATTTGCATTATTTATCATATTACTCCAACATGTTTTCATACAAAAACTAAAAACTGACAGATAACCCGTGTTTTATGAAACAACTTTATTCACTCATCAACCAGGGAAAAAAGGCTGATCATGCGCACACAGTAATGACGATAAGATGTGTTACAGGAGTTGCCCTAAGGGAATAAGAACACAACAGCACCATCTGTCAACACCACAAATGCAATTCACTTCATCACAATGGAGGAGGAACAATCTACATAATCTGAACTTAAAAAAAAAAAAAAAAAAAAACACGTCTGTATCCATTTAAATAAAACAAAAATGTGAAGACCTCACTGAAACTTGCATTATATTCAGCATTATTTCAGCTTCACACAACATTCCTGAGCATTACAAAAAACCAAGGCGATCTAAAAATTGTGAACTTGAGATGGGGGGGGGGGGGGATTAAATTTGACGTATTGAACTTTGTAATAGTTTAGTCATCATACGGCCAACAGAAAAGATCTTTAAAAATTTACAAAGCTTTAGAAGCTATATACAAGCAAGATCACAATTAAGTACAAAAAAAAAAAAAAAAAGCCTGCTGGAGGAAAAACAGATCAGTAACGGCGGCCAAAGGCTCCACCCCCTTGCATGCCACCGCCACCCTGCATCATCTGGTTCTGTCGGTTCATGGTTCCGGATATAGACTGGGATGCCCCTGCCTGCATGTATCCACCTCGGCTGCATAAAGATACAGAAGTGTTAATATTTACAACAACAAAAGATTTTTGTTTAGATTCCCAAGCCCCCCCCCCCCCCAAAAAAAAGCAAAGAGATTACACGAAACCCACATCTGCACTAGCCACTGTTTCACACAAAATGTAAAGATAAGATGGTCTGCTAATCCCCCCCCCCCCAAAAAAAAAGGTAATAACTACAACTAAAGCTTTTTCAGAAATGAGAAGGCTAGATGCGTCTCTCACCTGGCCATTCCTCCCCGGCCGATGTTACTCTGGCCTGGCATACCCCGGTCTGGTCCTGGAAGAAATCGAATGGTACATTAAACATCCTGCATCATCGGTGTATAGGTTAGAGTGTGAGAAATGCTGCATGTACCTTGCCAAGGTCTGTCACCTTCCATCTTTCGCCCGGGCTCCCAGTCTCTGCCATCTCTGTGCCAAAAAAAATTAAGAAATTTACAACAGTCAGGGAAAAAAAAAAAAAAAGTATTCCAATTACAATTAAACTGTTGCTGTAATCTACTCATATCTATTTATTACCTGCCAGGGACTGGCCTTGGAGTATTCATTGGCCGTTTGTCATAAGCACCTCCACTCCAGTTATCTCGGGAGTCTCTGTTGTGCCGGTCTCGATCAGAGAAGTGCTGCAGAAAGGGAGCAAATATCACAAAAAAATTATTCATTATGTAGTTACTGCACCAACTAAAATGCTGATTTACTTGTACTTGCCAAGTCTTCTACAACTTAGACTAGAATCCCCTGTCCTAATTTAACCACCTTATATAAATCCCACAAGTCACACAATCCAGACAATACAGGAAAAAAAAGTTCTTAGGAAATGCAGGTCATTTATGACACAAGTAAAGTCCAAATGCTTTTTGCAACTTGTCAGTCCTACAGTGCCACCTACAGCCTGTGCTAAGATATTGAAAATCATTTATATATTTAATAGAAATGCATGTTTACCGGGCCTTCTCTGTCTCCAGGCATGCCTCCCCTGGGACCATCTCTCCTAAAACAAAATCATCCAGATGAAAAAAAAATCGCTAGTAAAAATCATCAGCTATGGGATGTGTGAAAGAAAATAGCTTCTGCTCTCAGCCTGAGGTTGACTGAGTTTTAACAGCATGTTTTCATTTTTCAAGTTAATATACAAGTTGCACGTCCATTGTTTGGTGGTACAAGATAAGAGCACAGCTGGACCTACCTTTCCATAAACATATCATCCTGGAAACGGCTGCGATCTCGATGGTCGAAATCTTGAAAGCGATCCTGACGACCAAAATCTGAGCGTCCATATCGGTCATCCATTGGCATCCTCTTTACTGGCCAGTCGTCTTTCCTATGAGCAGAACACACCAAAAAAACAAAAACTACTTTAGATATCAGTAGTAAATCTTATTACAAATATTTATTAAAAAAAATAAATTGGAGTACCTGCCATCCATATCATAGGGTCTCTTAAGTGGACGGCGATCCTGTTCATAGCGAAGCTGGTCCTGTTGTCTACGTAGTTCCTCACGTTCCCTGTGAATTCGCTCCTGCTCACGGCGGCGCTCATACTCCACTCGCAAGCGCTCACGTTCGAGGAACTCGCGTTCCATGCGATCAGCGTCCAGGCGCTGCTTCTCCACCTCCAGCCAGTTACGCTTACGCAAAAGTCTCTCACGCTCCTCACGTTCACGGAACAGGCGGATTCGTTCACGCTCACTACGACTGTCACGATCGCCACTGCATAGCAACAAAAAGTGGCAAAAAGTTAGAAACCAACAAACACTCAGGTAACACAAAACAATAAGCCGGGTGTGCATTAATGTTGTGGAAGCATACCCAGAGTGCCTACGCCTTTCCACCTCTCGGATCTCTCGCTCACGTTGCCTTTGTCTCTCACGCTCTCTCTGCTCTTTGATTTGATCAAATGACAAAATGTCCTTCCTCTCTTTGCTCGATGATTTACGGTCACGACTCTTCGTGCTCTACAAAAACGCACAAATAGTCATGTGGAAGATGAACACATCTCATAATCCTAACAGGCCAAAAATAAAATCTTTTAATGAACTTACAACAATCAGGGCAAATCCCAACTTGTTCATCAGGAACATTTTAAATTATAATTCATACACATTTCTTTTCCCGTTTCCATGTTTTTTTATACTATAAAGTTCACACACAAATTAAAAACTTACGAGGATACCCTGTTTTTTTACGAAACAACTTTTCACTCAATAGGCCTGAAAAATAGGCCGATCATGCGCACACAGTAATGACAATAAGAAGTGTTTCCTGTACGAGGAAAATTAAAATGCTACGTAAATGAAAAAGCCAGTGTGGCTTATCAATATATCGAAAAAATATCGTTATCGCGATAATGGCATGCGCGATAAAGTATTTATCGCAACTCTTTGCGATATGGTTATGTGCCAAGCATTTGTGTGTCCAAATTTGACCAATCAGATGGGCCCTTACTATGTTTATACCCGCTTATTTATATTTTTATATATCTTTATACTTAATTCTGTCGCGAACTAACCCGGGATGATCAGAAGACTTAGCGATTAGCGGTTAGCCTTTTGTAGCGTGGACGGTAAATCCAAACGCGGAAGCAAGCGAGTAGTCGGGATAACCACGCGAAATAATCTAAGGACTCTCACAGAAGGGGAGCAAGGGAAAAACACATTTAACCCGCGTCCTATAGACACACACTCGAAACAGAAAGTAAACAATCTGCACCGACATGCGTGAACACAGTGACTAAGCTGTATGGAATGGTTTGTTAACTCCTCTTATACTACCGGGTTCGCGCCCGCATTACTTCCAGGTCCTAGTGCACGGTCATGGAGCGCGTGCGTGCGTGTGAGTGAGAGACAAATAGTATTTATTTAATTTATAGTTTTTTGAAGTCTAAATATTTGCAACTTCCTTGACAGTTTCTTTTTAGCCTGAATTAGATTTAATTACATCAGACGAATATCTATTACCTGTTTATTTTAGTATGATCATTACATAAATAAATAATTTAAAAAATAGGCAATAATAATAAAAAATGCATTTCTCTAGGGAAATGTTATATCACAAGAAATATCGTTATCGCAATATTCAACAACAATATCGCATATTTTCCTAATATCGTGCAACCCTAGTAGGGGTCATGCTAAAAAATATCACTTGCTCTATAAACAAACAAAAAAACATTACAGGAAATCCTGTGATTTAAGTAAAGACTAACTGAAACATGCAGCAACACAAAAAATTAAATAAACAAAACCTTAAAATTCCAAAAGGGCTGCTAGTTAATAATTATTAAAGACCTGCTCAATTGTCCAAGCAGCATAAAGTTCACCTAGATTTACTCAACACAAACTGGAACCTCCGCCATTTCACACACACTTCTGATTATTTCCTATTTTACTACTTTCAGACAAATTGTCACTTTGTTACTTGATGCAATAGGACCTCAAATCAATAGCATGATTAACTGAAAATTTTACCTTGATTATAATTGAGCAGTAAATATGCACAACCATTAAATATGGGATACTTTTCTCCTAATGAAAGTACTCCATGTTGCTTCCATTTAAAATAAATAAAAACAACTGACATTGGCATGTTTACATTGGTTAGAGGTTCTGAATGTCAGTTTCAATTAATGTTCCTATTAATTACCTAGCCCAAGTGTTACTGTTCTCTTCATGTAAAACTTTGATTATTTACTAATGCAAAACTATCAAATGGTGACATTGCTTCATTACATGCAAGCTGCTTAAGAAAGTAATGCTTTAAAATCTGTTAACTGCTTCCTCAGAATCACAGCCAAGTCATTTACCCGCTCCTTGCTCTTGGTTTTGACGCTGATAACAGGCTCTCCTTTTGATTTGTCCATGACGACGGTCCTCTCCCCAGCAGCTGCCACAAAAAGAAAAAAAGAGAGGAAAAAAAAAAAGGGGGGGGGGGGGGGACACTATGACACCCAAATAATTTCAACTCACATTTTTTTAAATAAGTTTGTAAACAAACTGATAATTTGCTGACTTTTATACACACCTTTATCATCTGAGCCTTCTGTTTTCTCATCCTTGCTGTCAGACCTAGGGAGGAAAAAAGGTATGGTAACCCTCACTCGTTCATCCTATACGACTTTAACTAAATGTGCGCACACACTCACTTCTCAGTCTTGGACTCTGAGGAGTGTCTCCGGTCACTGCTTGACTTTTTAGCATCTGCAGGTTTCTTCCCAGCTGGCTCGTTCTTTGCCTGCACAAGGGGAGGAAAATAACTTACTTATATCGCACATATTACATGTTTAATATGTGGCAAAATGGCAGAAAGTATAACATTCTCACTGATCTTACTGAAGATGTTTCCCATAACTTTTTAAAAATTGTAAACAAAATATTGAAACAAAAAAAAAAAAAAAAGAAAAAAAAGCAGCTGTATTACCTCATTTTATGTTTTATATTTTCCACTAGATAATTTCATAATACCATACAACGGAAATACAGGGTGCTGTAAAAGCACACTCACCCTCTCTACAGAGATCATACGGCCGTGCAGCTCAGTCCGGTGCAGGTGGTCGATGCACTTGGTGGCCTCCTCTGTAGAGCACATAGTCACAAAACCGTAACAACGAGCTCCTGGGCTGCGAGCATTCGTCACCACTTTAGCTCCCACCACCTGCAAATAAATAAGAAAATCAATCCAGTGCAAATTAAATTATCCTTCACCAGCATAACTTGTGAAATATCCTTATTTCTCTGTTAACGTCTAATTGGTCAAGCACTGATTTATTTCTACAAGAACAGCTCTTCTAATAATCACTCAACGCTATGTTTAATCAACAGGTAAGAAACATACATCATTATACATATGATGCAACAAGAAAAACAATTTACCTTGCCATATTTGCTGAACAGATTCTTCAGATCAGTCGCTCTGGTGGTTGACGAGAGGCCACTGACCCACAGGTTCCTTCCACTACTTGCAGCACCACCTGCTCATATTCAAAAGCGCACATCATTTTATCAAATATATACATTTTTTTCTTTACTGGGTGCAGTACTGCCAATCTAATTTATTTACCTTTGTCATCTTTTGAGTCAGGTTTGCCTGATTTTTCATCACTGCTAAAGAAAAAAAAAAAAGAAATAAAACAAATTGAAATATTTTTAAAAAGCAAGTAATCCACTTGGAATTTAACAAAAATACCCACCTGGCAAGGACACAGCCTCAGGAAGACAACAAAATACTTAAATGTGGACTTTTTACGACTTGAGAAATTCTCTAATCAGGCCACTAAGGCGTCTTAGGTGGCAATCAAACCGTTAAATTAGTTAACAAGAGGGAAAAGGGGGAATGGGGGGTGACAAAAACAAAATGAAGGACGAAATGCGCAGTCCATTACACCTCCCCAAGAGCACCCATACTTGTTAACAAAGGAGCCAAAGTAACAAGATTCTAACAGCCATTTTTTTCTAGTAGACAGAAAACAACAAACCTCTTTTTCTGATCATCACCCTCTACTGAGGACTCTTTCACTTCTGAAGATTCTGCAGCACTCTCTTCAGTCTTCGTGTCTTCCTTGGTCCCCTCGGCCTTCGCCACGCTTTCTGAATCCGCGCTTTCGCTTATGTGCAAGCCTGTTTCATTTGCGTTATCAGCCTGAGCGGAGGTGCTCTCGGCACCCGGCGAATTGTCCTTAACGCCTTGCTGGTCCTCACATGGCGGATGGACTTCGCTTTGCTCTGAGGCGTCAATGTCTCCTCCCACATTGCCGGCCTCCTCGGCTTTACCGATGTTGGACACATTGTCCTCCACTTCCTTGCGAGAATCATCCCACAGTGAAGCGTTCTCCTCTTCAGGCAGCTCCTCGTTAAGCGGCTCTGATATACAACACCCGGCTACTTTCTCACTTTCTACGGATGTAACAGGAATAGAATGGCACAGAGTTTAATCACTTCTGAGACATTGCATTGGATAGCGTGGAACTGGACTAGGACTCCACCCACTGCTTCATACAAGACAGTTAGTTAAGCCTAGAAAGAGACTGGAAAAACCAGAGCTTCAAAAAGCAACCCGTTTCCTGACTAAAAGGCGACTCTTGTTAAGGTTCACCTGATGCCAAGCGTGTAGAACGCCACATGGGCAGGACAGATCCCGAGTGTCCTTCGTTGTTTTTGTTTTGCACTTCAAGTGTCCAGATAGAGAAGATGGAGATTTTTGTGCTGCCATTAAAAAGCCTTTTTTTTCTTTTGAATCAAGCAACTGGTCCATTTAGTGAATCTCCACAAAACAAACATTGAGTCCTATATGTGATTTTGCTTCAATGTGATCCGTTTCTTCATTTTCTCTTCTGAAGTCTTCTTTAGGTAGAAACTGACCTGCAACTGCAAAAGCTAGCAAGACATTGCTTGACTAACTAACCACTAACCGTTACTGGCTCTGCGCATAAGCTTGTTTAACCAAAAAAAAAAAAAAACAAACAAAAAAAAACATTTAAAGTTCAAAATTTTTTTTAATATACATTTTGAATGATGTTAACTTGCACACAAAGCCAGTAACCCCTGGATTTCCAGTCTCTTTGTCAGGATTAGGAGGAATTATTAACTGCTAATTGAGCTTTAAAATTCACCCTGAAATAATTAAGGTGTTAAACACCTCCATACTGTCAGTACCTGTCACGTGTTCATGTTCAGCCTGTGGCAGAGAACCCTACAAAATAAAAAGAATGAAAAACCAAATTAATTCTTTTTGATCCGTCTCAGACAAGCATAAAATATGTGCGAACACCCTTGGAGTTGTTATGACATGTCTTTATTACCCGAGTATTCCGTTTCTGGTGATCTTCTGAGCCTGCAGCTTTACTCTCCATGTCCTAAAACAACCACAATAAGTCAATCAATATTTATTCCACATTTTTGGTCATCTATGGTGCAGTCATACCCACCGGCTTACTCTGAATACTCACCTCCTCGGACTCAGACTTAAGTGCATCAGAATCATCAAAGTCATCTGCATTGGTTTCATTCGGAAACTCGTTGAAAAGTTCATTCTCATAATACTCGTCTTCTTCTGGCATCATGCTGTTATCTATATCAGCTTCATCCAGGACATTCATGTCCATGATGTCCATGTCATGGACACTCTCTCCATGTGCATCGCCATCATCCTGGGAGACAGAAAAGCACCGATTGTTAGCTGCTTGCTAAAGGGCATTAGATTTTCATCGGGTCAATGCGGTTTTGTTTGTTTATATTGATTTTACACTAAACTGCACCTGGCCATCAACAGACTCCTCCTCCAGTGCGCAGTCCTCAGATTCATCTGCTTCTGCTCTCTTCCCTAAAAATAGCGTAGTAATAAGTAATCATTAAAATTAGCTACTTAATTAAGGTATTAGTACAAATTTTTAACATTTTTTTATTTACCTTTTGGAGTTCTCCTAGGTGCCTTCTTAGGCGTGATTTCAAGCTGAACCACTATTTCATCAGGGTTGCCTCCTTCCTCCTCAATGGCCTGCAACAAAAACACATGCACGCTTATTCCTTCAGGAGATATCAAGTTTCACTTATAATTTATTATGCCAGTGTAGCCATCAATTTGATACTGTCTACATTACCAAAATAAATAAATAAATAAATAAAAACCTTGGCAGATCGCGTCTCTCATAAAACAGAATGTTGCAATTTATTCTGGGGCATAAAACTATGACCATGAGCATCACCAAGCTAATTACCTCAAAGCAAACAGGAAGTTAGCATCCGTCGCAAGCCGGTTTAGCAATTACAAGTTACTAACATCAGCAAAGCATTTTAAACTATGAATTAGAGAAAACGCCTTTGCAATCACTCTTGGTGCTACGAGAAAATAATAGGAGCACTTATAATAATGCCGAAATAGAAACAACAACTGCACGGGCCTTATGCTAATGCTAGCTATCTCCCTGACGAATTAGCCCGCCTAGTTAGCATACTATCTTGGCTAGCAAGCCGTTAAGCATGCGTTGAAACGTAAACCCACCAACGAACACCATGAAAACTACTTAACTAAATTGTGTGTGTGTGTGTGTGTGTATATATATATATATATATATATATATATATATATAAAACACAACTAGCCATACGAGTTGCGTTCGTCATGCACGCGCTCATACGAAAGCTCGATATAGAAAACACAAAGTAACGGTTGCGAAGGGTTTGCAAAGCCATATTTAAGCCACTTATAAGGTGCAATCCGACATACGATGCACCATCAGCTTGCTGAGTTTTTACCTTTTTAAGCCGTTCGGATAGTATGCTCTTATTCCCGCTGATGTCCAGATTTCGTTTCTTCAGTTCGGCCCTTAGATCGATGACTCTCAGCTCTGATAATTTTCGAACCCCGGCGCCTTCAAGAGCCTCTCCAGCCCCAAAATCTACTGCCGACGTGTTTTCAGACATTCTTGGAGAAAAACCAGGTTTAAAAACGCGCTGTTCTACTTTGCGTGTTAATGACCCAGACTGATCTTTTCTCTGACGCTCAGCCCACCCTTCGAAATTTCTTGCACGCGACAAAATGGCGTCATGTGGTTTGAACTGCGCATGCGTCAATGTTTAAACGTTAGACGTTACCTTCCTTCAAGTTAAATGTTTTCTATTCAGTAGCTATACTCTTATCACGAAATATCCTTATTACACATAGTCTGGGTCTTCAAATGCTTAAAATATACTCCCTCCATTCAATCCTTACCCACTAATCACCCTATATTCAACTCACATCCTTCCAACACCATACACATTTCCCCATACTATACTCGTTATATCCATCTATCCATCTCTAGGAACCTTCTGTAGTCAAACTAAGGACCGCGGAGGCCAATAGTGACCACTGTATTTATTCCCATTCTACAACTGTGGTAGTACCCCTGGTCCAACATATGCTCATGTGCAATTTGGGACTATGGGAGGAAACCTGAGTACCCGGATGAAACCCACCAATCATGGGAAAAACAAGAAAACTCCACACACAGGCAGGACTCGAACCCAGACCTTGGAGTTGCAAGCGGCAGTACTTACCACTAAGCCACTGTGCCACTATACACTTTATATATGATAAATAAACCCTGTCCCATTAATCACTAGGTAGGCCTCCTACAATCCCTGTCTTCCATGATGTATCTTAGTTAATGCAAGCAAGCAAAAGACATGCAATCCAATATAGTATTAAGTATTATTTACTTTAATGTACTGTCCAATACCATTTTTGCTCTCCTAATAATTGGGTGGTCATTCACCTCTGGTTCCACATGATTTAATGAGTTGTTTAACATCTCATCTATAACATCTCTTATGATCTCTTCATTGTATAGCAAGGACAAAAGAATTAGCTATGCCATTCCAGTATTTTTAAAGACAACTGTAATAATCTTCCTCCATCTAACCTCTTTCCATTCACAAATTATGATGCTTCCAGAGGTGGAAAGTAACGAATTACATTTACTCGCGTTACTGTAATTGAGTAGTTTTTTGTGTATTTCTACTTTTTAAAGTAGTTTTTAAAATCTGTAATTTTACTTTTACTTAAGTACGTTTTGTTTGAAGTATTGTAATTCGCTACATTTTAAATCATATTTGCTACTGAGTAAAAAATAAATGAATGAAAATGCTAAAATAATACAAATATTATGCTTTTGCGCTCGCGTGTGTGTATCATGTCCTGGTCGCGCGCCGCTCCAGACTCCACTCCAGGTTTTCTGACATCGGTAGCTACCTGACCTTCCACACGGTCGCTTCCGCCCTGAGAGTGACGTCATCGACTAGCGCAGTGGTTCTCAAACTTTTTCTGTCATTCCCCACTTAAGGGGGTGAGCGAATTTTCAAGCCCCACTTGTCAACAAAATAATAACGAAATCGGCCAAGTTTACTGTTTATTGAAATATCAATTTCTAAACCAATACGATCAAACAACAAGTTAAAAACAGATAAAATACACATGCAATTGTTACAAGGCTTACGTTGTCACTTATCTTTGCATAGTTGACCCCATGTTTATTAGCTGCTCAGCAATCGTTTGTAGTTTTTTTTTTGCACTGGCCAATTCTGTATGAAACTTTGAATGAAGCCATTTGTGCTTTGCTGTCCACTGATTCAGATTTTACCATGCAATTCTCCTGCTGTCTGTATTCTGATTCAGATTCTCCTGCTGTCTGTTTTCTGCCAGCTCTCTTTGAAAGAAGTCGAGTGGTTTATTAACGTGACTGGAGTGTGTTGTCTCTAAGTGTCTTCCTAATTTGTTGGGCCTCATGCGGTCTGCTGCCAGCAGTTTAAGACACAAAACACACACGGGTCTCTCTTCTGCCCCCACCATCCCCACCATGAATCCAAGCTCAAGATAGGCTGCATTAGTGGTGGGTGATATAACCAAAATCTCCTATCACGGTAGAAGCGATTTTCTAACTCATTAACGATATATATATCACAATATAGCGATTTGTATCTGAAAATGCATAAATAAAAATGAAAACACAAAGAAATTGTTTTACATAATTTCATTTTTTAATGTAATTTTATTTAAACTATGAATTGCTGAGGTTTGCCGCATTTGTTTTTTTACTTTGGCCATATTCGTTTGGATGCTTGTATTTCAGATGATAGAAAAGGTTTGACGTGTTTCCACCACTTGTTAAAACAGTGCACTTGTGTACCTTGCAAATCACGCTCATCTCATTCGTATCACTTTTCTTATACCCAAACCAATTCCACAACACAGACGATGCACCTTTTTTCTTTACAATCTCCTCGTTGTTGGTTTCGTCACATGTAAGTAAACTCACTGCTGCTGCACCGTCTTCTTCCATTGTCGAAGTGCAGAGGTGTCAAGTAACGAAGTACAAATACTTCGTTACCTTACTTAAGTAGAAATTTTGGGTATCTATACTTTACTGGAGTAATTATTTTTCAGCCGACTTTTTACTTCTACTCCTTACATTTTTAAGCAATTATCAGTACTTTCTACTCCTTACATTTTAAAAATAGCCTCGTTACTCTATTTTTATGATCAGAACGCGCAACCCCCCGGTCGCATGATAAGAACGCGCACAACGCCCGCCCCCGCCCCCCCCCCCCCCGGTCGCATGATAATAACGCGCACAACGCTCCCCCCCACCCGTCGCATGATCAGAAAGCGAGACCTTAATGCTTTTGTCGCCCCTCACGGTACTTTTACACTTTAAGTAGTTTTGAAACCAGTACTTTTAAACTTTTACTTAAGTAAAAAGCTTGGGTTGATACTTCAACTTCTAAAGAAGTATTTTTGAACCCTAGTATCTATACTTCTACTCAAGTAATGAATGTGAATACTTTTGACACCACTGTCGAAGTGTATGTGAAGCCAAACACATCAAAAGTGGGACGAAACCGCGGCACCCGATTGAACCAAATATATGCGCAAATACAGCGCTGCGCGACTATCTGGATAGCGCAGTGATGATCTGGTTTATTTGCGCAGCCCGGTGGATCGCGCCGCGCCGCTCGAATCACAAACCTGCGTGACCCCCTGTGTTTTATTTAAAAACAATTTATTTAAAATGTCAGGACTGTTTAATATTGTTTCCGCCTTGCCATGCCTGTTTTGTTTGTGCGCATCCCAGCGGGGTAAAATGTATTTTGATGCTCGGCGCGGTTTATTTCTGTCAGAGTCGCGCAGCGCTGCCCAGTGGGTCGCGCAGGTTTGTGATTCGAGCAGCGCTGGTCAAGTTTGTCCGACATTAAACCATTATTGTTCCACTATGGTTCCACTTTTTCTCCCGGCCCACAACTGATGTTATTTTAAATTTACTTGTATTAATGATCCATTTATTTGTGTGTGATTGTTTAGTTTTGAGCGTACGCTCTTCATTATCAATAAAGAAAAGCATGAATTAGAATAGGTACTTTCCTGTTATTTTCCACTAATTTCCTCCCGTTCATTGCGCCCCACCTGTCATGTCTGTATTCCCCACTAGTGGGGCGCACCCCACACTTTGAGAACCACTGGACTAGCGCGACCATATATAAACCAGAGAGAGAGGAAAGAGGTTGTGATTTTGTCGTTTTGATATTTGGTTGTGTATTCCGGTTTTGAATTTTTGCCTCCCATTGACTTTGATTATTGCTTTGTTCCTTTGGTTTGGTTGGTCTTTGTATATATTTGTAGATAATTTCACTGTTTTTCGTTTAGGGAGTCCGGGAAGGTACCTGTATTTTTGTTTGTGTGTTTTTTTTTGCAGGTAGTCTAGCTACTAAATATAAATACCATTTTGTTTATTATTTTGGCCTGGGTCCATCCTGAATCTGATCCTCCTCCTCCTGTTGTGTGTGTGTGTGTATGTATATACAAACCTCATTATTTCATCAGTTAATGATTGGATCTAATTCTTTCTGCCATATACCACCATTTCCATACAGTTTAAAATAGAGCCCTGAACCATTCTTTTACTGTATGGCCCTAGACTGGGACGTAACACCATATTTAAGTGACCACTTTGATTTTCAAGCACAACAAAGACAACAGCTTTATTATGCAAAGGTGTTCCTTCAGTTAAAAACAACTAGTTTGAGATTTATATCTGCTCATCTTTTTTGAACTACGCTAGAATGCTTCATCCCACCCCTGCTGTTAAAAAAATTAAAATAACAAAGTAACTCGGTAACTTTTACTCTGAGTAAATTTTTTATGAGCTACTTTTTACTTGAGTAGATTTTTATAATGGTAACTTTACTTGTACTTAAGTAAAATTTCACTGAAGTAACAGTACTTGTACTTGAGTACAAAATTTTATTACTCTTTCCACCTCTGGATGCTTCTAATATTTATTTCCTGTTTTCTATTATCCAAATTCTCCAAAAATGTACAACCACTTATTCATGTATTAAGGGACAGCCTAATAAAATATCAGAAAGCAGTAAAAGCAGCAAAGTTTAAGTACTTTTCAGATCTAATTGAAAATAACTTTCACAATTCGAGAGTACTTTATTCTAATATGAATTTGGTGATTAACCCTTCAGTTAATCTATACCCCACAGAGTCCCGGGCCATGTGTGACAAATTCTGTAATTTTTTTGTGGACAAGATAAGGGATATTAGGCTAGATATTCCCTCTTCTTGTCAAGATCCCTTGGTCCCTCCACTCATCACTAACATCTTGAGTGAGTTTGAGCCAGTAACTTTGTCTGCTTTACAAGATATTGTAAGCCAGCTAAAGCCCTCTGGATCTCCTTATGACATTCTTCCTCCTCGCGTTTTTATACAAATTTTTGATGTGATTGGTCCCACTGTTCTTAAGATTATGAACAGTTCTGTTGAAATGGCAATGGTTCCAGATGACATGAAGCATGCCATTGTACATCCACTTTTAAAAAAGCCTAATTTAGATCCATCAGTGCTGACTAATTTTAGGCCAGTTTCAAACTTTTCTTTTATGTCAAAAATTTTAGAGAAAATTGTATTTTACAAACTGCAGGATTTTTTGCTTAATAACAATGTCTTCGAAATGTTCCAATCAGGTTTCAGAAAAAATCATTCAACAGAAACAGCACTGCTTAAAGTTCTGAACGATATTTTATTGACTCTTGATGCTGCCAAATCTGCTGTGTTAGTATTGTTAGATCTGAAGGCACCATTTGACACAATTGACCACTCTATTTTAATTTCTCATTTGGAGCAATGGTTGGGCATCCAGGGGAATGCACTGAATTGGTTCCAATCATATTTTAATAATAGAAGGTTCTCCGTTAAGATTGGTGAATTTACCTCCGATGCAGTTCCCCTTGTGTGTGGTGTCCCTCAGGGCTCTATTCTTGCTCCAATTTTATTCTCTCTGTACATGCTTCCACTGGGGTCAATATTTAGGAAACATGGTGTCTCTTTTCATTGTTATGCAGATGATACTCAAATCTACCTGCCCCTGGAATTGAATAACAAAGGTTTGGATACTCTGCTGGCATGCTGATGTTAAGGCCTGGATGTCCCTAAACTTCTTTCACTTGAATGAAGGCAAAACGGAGATTATAGTCTTTGAATCATCATATGCTGCTAGTCCCTCAGGCTTAAATCTTGGACAATTGTCTTCCTGTGCTAAACCAGTAGTGAAGAATCTGGGGGTTTATTTCGATAGTGATCTTAAATTTGACAAATAGATTAGTTCAGTAGTCAAAACCATTTTTTTCCATCTTAGAATCTTAGCTAAAGTGAAACCATTTCTGTCTTGTAAGGACTTTGAAAGGGTCATTCATGCTTTTATATCAACAAGGCTTGACTACTGCAACTCCCTGTACATGGGTATAAATCAAGCGGCTCTTAACCGACTGCAAATAGTACAAAATGCTGCTGCTAGGCTCCTTACTGGCGTGCGTAAACGAGAGCACATTATCCCAGTTTTAATGTGCTTACATTGGCTACCAATTCGATATAGAATTGATTTTAAAGTTCTGTTGCTGGTTTTTAAAACACTGAATGGGTTAGCACCTTTGTATTTATCAGAATTAATATCTCTTCATAACTCCGGACGGTCTCTTAGGTCTTCCAATCAGAGACTATTAAACGTTCCTCGATCTAAATTAAAATCAAGAGGTGACCGAGCTTTTGCAGTTGCTGCTCCAAAACTCTGGAACAGTTTACCGATATCTATTAGATCTGTTTCTACACTGCATGAGTTTACAGCAAATCTCAAAACCCATCTCTTTTCACTTGCCTACAATGGTGGCTAACTGGAATTTGACAGTACTGGTCTGTGCTGTATTTCATGATGTTTTAATATTTGTATGTTGTTGATATTTGACCGCCTGTACAGCACCTTGGTCAACAATTGTTGTTTTTAATGGTGCTATAAATAAAGCTGAGTTGAGAGTTGAGTTGAGTACTATGTGGCATCTTGCTCAAAAATCATGCCTACACATGTTTGTTCCACTCCAACTAATCCCTAAATATGCACTTTATATTCATTTCCTATTCTATCACCGTTTTCTATGCTCATTCCCTACCTTCTATTATCTCAATATGTTCCTTACACTTAACCTGCACCCACTTAACCCTTCTACTCAACCCTACAGAAATGTGCTCCCAATTAAAACAAAATATGCTCCTTGCACTCAACCCTCACTCGCTAAACTCTAAATATGGTAATTTTGCTCAAACATATGCATATGCTCAACCACTCCCCACTCTAAATATCTAAATATTTCACTCAATTCAACCCCTACCCACTAATCCCTAATCACATTCGCTCTAGCCCCTACCCATTAACTCTTATATACTCACTCCACTCAACCCTTACCTAAATATGATCCATCCACATAAGCTCTGACAACTAATCCTTAAATGTGCACCCTCCGCCCATTAATCCCTAAATAGATACCTTTCACACAACCTATACTCTCCATCTCTACACTCCATAGCCGTTTCTATATTATACAATAATATTATAAATAATAATATAATGCAACCATGGGGGGCGCAATCAAATGTCTTCTTGTGCCAGTCCCAAGTCTGGATAAATGCAGAGGGTTGTGTCAGGAAGGGCATCCGACGTAAAACATTTGCCAGATCAATGATGCGAATCAGAAATATCATTTCCATACCGGATCGGTCGTGGCCTGGGGTTAACAACGACCGCCACCGGTGCTGTTGACCTACAGGGTGCCGGTGGAAATTGGGCTACTGTTGGTCAAAGAAGGAGAGGAGGAAGGCGTGTTCGAAAGCAGAGAGAGAAGAGGAAAGGCAAGAGTTTAGGAGTGAAAGTAGGGACCTTGAATGTTGGGACCATGACAGGGAAGGGAAGAGAGTTGGTTGATATGATGCAGAGAAGGAAGGTGGATATACTGTGTGTCCAGGAGACCAGGTGGAAAGGTAGCAAAGCTAGAAGCTTAGGATCAGGGTTCAAACTGTTTTACCATGGTGTGGATAGGAAAAGAAATGGAGTAGGAGTTATTCTGAAAGAGGAGTTTGTTAGGAATGTTCTAGAGGTGAAGAGAGTATCAGATAGGGTGATGAGTCTGAAGCTGGAAATTGATGGTGTGATGTTCAATGTTGTTAGTGGTTATGCTCCACAGGTAGGATGTGTGTTAGAAGAGAAGGAGAAATTCTGGAGTGAGTTGGATGAAGTGATGCAGAGCATCCCCAGAGGTGAGAGAGTTGTGATTGGTGCAGACTTCAATGGACATGTTGGGGAAGGGAACAGAGGGGATGAAAATGTGATGGGCAGGTTTGGTCTTCAGGACAGGAATGTAGAAGGACAGATGGTGGTGGACTTTGCAAAGAGGATGGAAATGGCAGTAGTAAATACTTTCTTCCAGAAGAGGCAGGAACATAGGGTGACATATAAGAGTGGAGGCAGAAGCACTCAGGGGGACTACATCTTGTGTCGACGTTGTAATCTGAAAGAGATCAGTGACTGCAAGGTGTTGGTAGGGGAGAGTGTAGCCAGACAACAGAGAATGGTGGTGTGTAAAATAACCCTGGTGGTGAGGAAGGTGAAGAGGACAAAGGCAGAGCAGAGGACAAAGTGGTGGAAGCTGAGAAAGGAAGAATGTTGTGTTGTGTTGAGTCTTGAGTTGAGACAAGCTATGGGTGGTCAGGAGATGCTTTCAGTTGACTGGACAACTACAGCCAATGTGATCAGGGAGACAGGTAAGAGGGTACTTGGTGTATCATCAGGTATGGGAAAAGGGGACAAGGAGACTTGGTGGTGGAATGAGGAAGTCCAGGAGTGTATACAGGGAAAGAGGCTAGCTAAGAAGCAGTGGGACACTGAGAGGACTGAAGAGAGTAGACAGGAGTACAGGGAGATGCACCGTAAGGTGGAGGTAGAAGTGGCAAAGGCCAAACAAAGAGCATATGAGGACTTGTATGCTTGGCTGGACAGTAAGGAGGGAGAGGTGGATCTGTACAGGTTGGCGAGGCAAAGAGATAGAGATGGGAAGGATGTGCAGCAGGTTAGAGTGATTAAAGATAGAGATGGAAATGTACTGACAGATGCCAGGAGGGTGATGGGAAGATGGAAGGAGTACTTTGAGGAGTTGATGAATGAGGAAAACGAAAGAGAACAAAGAGTAGAAGAGGTGACTGTTGTGGAGCAGGAAGTAGCAAATATTAGTAAAAGTGAGGTGAGAAGGGCGTTGAAGAGGATGAAGAGTGGAACGGCTGTTGGTCCTGATGACATACCTGTGGAGGTATGGACGTGCTTTGGAGAGGTGGCAGTAGAGTTTCTGACTAGTTTGTTTAACGAGATCTTGGAGAATGAGAGGATTACAGAGGAATGGAGGAGAAGTGTATTGGTGCCGATTTTTAAGAACAAGGGAGATGTGCAGAGCTGTGGCAATTACAGAGGTATAAAGCTAATGAGCCATACAATGAAGCTGTGGGAAAGAGTAGTGGAAGCTAGGTTAAGGGCAGAGGTGAGAATTTGTGAGCAGCAGTATGGTTTTATGCCTAGAAAGAGTACATCAGATGCAGTATTTGGTTTGAGGATGCTGGTGGAGAAGTACAGAGAAGGTAAAGAGGAGTTGCATTGTGTTTTTGTAGATTTAGAGAAAGCGTACGACAGGGTGCCGAGAGAGGAGCTGTGGTGTTGTATGAGGAAGTCTGGAGTGGCAGAGAAGTATGTTAGAGTGGTGCAGGACATGTATGAGAGCTGTAAGACAGTGGTAAGATGTGCTGTACTGTAGGTGTGACAGAAGAGTTCAAGGTGGATGTGGGTCTGCATCAAGGATCGGCTCTAAGCCCCTTTTTGTTTGCTCTAGTGATGGACAGGATGACAGATGAGGTTAGACAGGAGTCTCCATGGACTATGATGTTTGCAGATGACACTGTGCTTTGTAGTGAGAGCAGGGAACAGGTGGAGGAAAATTTGGAGAGGTGGAGGTACGCTCTGGAAAGCAGAGGAATGAAGGTTAGCTGAGCTAGAGGTAGCAGAGCTGAAGATGTTGAGGTTCTCTTTGGGAGTGACAAGGATGGATAGGATCAAGAATGAGTTCACCAGAGGGACAACCCATGTTAGATGTTTTGGAGATAAAGTCAGAGAGGACAGATTGAGGTGGTTTGGACATGTTCAGAGGAGAGAGTGTGAATATATCGGTAGAAGGATGCTGAGTTTGGAACTGCCAGGCAGGAGGTCTAGAGGAAGACCAAAGAGGAGATTTATGGATGCAGTGAGAAAGGACATGAAGTTAGTTGGTGTGAGAGAAGAGGATGCAGAGGACAGGGTTAGATGGAGGCAGATGATTCGCTGTGGCGACCCCTGAAAGGGAACAGCCGAAAGACAAAGAAGAAGAAGAAGAAGAAGATTATAAATAATAATATAAATAAATAAGCTCTACAATTCATGAAAAAGTTAAATAATAGAATATATTGCCCAGTGTTCATTTGTTTTTACATGCATATGACTCATAAAAACAGTCAGTCCATTGATAAAATATATATTCAAGGAACATTATACTGTATATCCTTTTCACAGATGGATTGGCCAGCACATAGTCCAGATCTTTTCCCCAATGAGAATCTTTGGGGTGTGCTGGAGAAGACGGTACGCAGTGGTCCAACTCTCCCATCACCAACACAAGATCTTGGAGAGAAATTAATGTGGCTTTGCATGGAAATACAGTACAGGTCAAAAGTTTGGACGCAAGTTTGGATTTATTTTTCTATATTCTAGAAAAATACTGCAGATTTTCACAAAGCTGTGAAATACCACATATGGAATTAGACAATTAACTAACAATAACAGTTAAAGTTGTTTAAGACACGAAAGTCGGCTGTTCTGGAATAGGTCTTGCAAGAATAGTTAATATGCAAATCCCATCAAGCACCAAAATGAAACTGACTCTAAGAAAGACTCAGGAAAACAAGACCAAAACTTACATCTGCTGCAGAGGAGGAGTTCTTTTAGAGTCACCAGCCTTAAAAAAAAATCACCAATTAACAACACCTGATTTTAGAGCTGTCGTGAAGGCTTTACAGAGCATATGTAATGGACCACGGAATTAGAAGGTGTGTCCAAACTTTTAACTGGTAGTGTAAATGTTGTGACATTGCAGAAGCTTATCAACATGATACGATAGCTGTAATCAAAGGAGAAAGGTGGTCCAACAAAATATACTGTAGGAGTGTATATCTCAGAATACTGGTGTTTCAAAATATTTTTCCTACCACAATGACAACTTTACATTGTATTTTACCCTTGTTACTGTATGTTCTAATCTGTAAGGTTAAAATACACAGGAAAAGAATATACATCCATCTATCAACACTGCGTGTAGAGTAATAGAGGATCTGGATCATGTCCAAGGGGACTTGGGGCACAAGGCAGGAAACATCCAACCTATTGAAGAGGTACAAGCACGCACACACTAGGAAAGAAACAAAATTTCTTTAAATACATTTTGAAGATATACTGTACTGTAGTTATTTAAAATGATGTTCAACTGATATCTTACAGTTTTGTTTATTATTTTGCCTTTGCATATGCACCCTGTTCCTTTCCTCACTGACAGGTCTGTGATTTATAACAGGGACAACATAACATAACATACAACATGTAAAGTATATTTTGAAAAATAGATTATTAACCTATATATAATATACATTTAGTTTAAGCGCGTGCACATTATTGTTATTATTATTATTATTGTTGTTGTTGTTTTTATTCATTCATTAGTTAGTTTATTTATTTAATAATGCTATGAGGCCCAAAATACAAGGACTAAGCGGGCACCATTTTGATACAAATATTAACAACAACATAAAAAAAAAAAATTGTTATTGTTTCACATGTTTACACTAGACGGACTGAAAGCTGAATTTGAAAGGTTTGTCAGGACTAGTGTAAGTAAAACTTTTGGACCCTCTGTGCTCCTCTGACATGAGGAAGTCAGGGCTCATGTTCTCCTCAGGTTCATTTATCCTCTTTAGCTCAGATGCAGAAGAGACTCCAGCATGTGTGTAGGACTCGGTTGATTCAGTAAAGGAAGCGCTGGCGTCTAAAGAAGGCAAACTGGCCTGCAGATCCTGGGCAAAAGGTGAGTATGGTGGCATGCTGGCTGACTGAATATCAGAAGAGTATGAGGCTGATGAAGTGCAGCATCTCTGTGGTTCATGCAGGTTCAGTTTGGAAACCAGAGGTTTGCCCACAGTTATCGGTCGCCTTTCCTGCATCTCCTCATCAAGATTAAAGTACTGATAGTGCAGACACACAGTGAATGTCAGGTCATTCTGTACAGGAAATAAATACATAAGTATTAAATAAGTAGCTACATACATATGCATACCTCAATAATATGACAGAGTCAACATATTTAGTTTAAATAAGAGTCAGCTGATCCAAGTAAACCAAAACCAAAAAAAATTAAATTCGATGAAAAGAAATGTGAGATCAGAATCTGCAGTCGTGAATGGTTCACTGTGTGTCACTGTCTGGGGAGTGCATATCCATTATGCAAATTTAACTTAATAATGTAATCTCAGTATTTGATATTTGTCAGTGATGAAGCAGAACTTGCACATGGTTAAAGAAAAAGTAAAAAAAATTAAATGATAAAAGTATTCAATTCCTAAACAATGAATATTAATGTAATTATCAATAGACAATACTTGAGAAAAAAAAATTAGACTAATGGATTAAGTGTTTATCTTTGTAATAACCAACTAGCAGTTTGTCCTTATTTATTGAGATTATTATTGAGAAACCTTAAGTCTTTGCAGCGCACAAAGACGAGTGAAGAGTCGCGGCTGCTCTGGTGGTAGACGATCATCCATGACTAACAGTAAGCTCCCAGCATCCCGGAGACTCGCTTGATTGGTACGCTTAAGGTCAATCTCTGGGCCCTAAAACAAACGTAGGTCAATTTTAAATGTCTGCATTATAGAGACCTGTTTCAATGTCATGTTATCACACACGTCATAGGTGGACAGTAACATTTATATTGTTACTCTGCTTAAAGACATATTTCACGTATCTTTACTTGGGAAGATTTATAAGGGAAAGACTTCACTTAGACGTTTACTATGATATAGCTCTTAAAGATCATTTTATCTATTTTTTCTTTTGCTGTTTTTTAATAAACATATATAGAGCTGAGGATTGTGACGTAATATACTATATAATATAATACAGTATATAAAGACATCTCTCTCTCTCTCTCTCTCTCTCTCTCTCTCTCTCTATATATATATATATATATATATAGATATATATATATAGATATATATATATATATATATATATATATATATATATATATATATATATATATATATATATATACACACACACAGTATTTATATATATATATATATATATATAAAGACATTATATCTTAGCACAAAATAGGCGATATAATGAACTATAATATATTAATTTTAACCAACTTTCCCCAAACACGCCTGTGCCAAAAATTAGAAACCGGGTCACAACGCCAAAGAAATAGCACAAATACACACAATCACGTGTTTCTATGGTTTCTACGTTTTTGCAACTGTATTCCGATATTCTAAAAATCCAAATACACAGTTTGAAGTCTGAAGTCTTCCTGTTAACACACACCAGAAAGGCTTTAATATAAGTGCACATTTTTAAAAATCGCCATTGACAGATGCTGAGTTGCCAGCTCGTATCTGTGCCACTTGGGTTTTAAGGGATTTATTAAAAGGTTAATACAAGCTCAGTATTTTTGGTACTTAAGTAAATTAAAAGATAAGTACTTTTGTAATTTTAATCAAGCAGAAATGTCAATGAGGGCTTCTACTTTTACTTACAGCAAGTAATCACATATAATACACAACATAATACACACACATCTACAGTATACAGTGGTGTGAAAAACTATTTGCCCCCCTCCTGATGTCTGATTCTTTTGCATGTTTGTCACACAAAATGTTTCTGATCATCAAACACATTGAACTATTAGTCAAAGATAACACAAGTAAACACAAAATGCAGTTTTTAAATGAGGGGTTTTATTATTTAGGGAGAAAAAAAATCCAAACCTACATGGCCCTGTGTGAAAAAGTAATTGCCCCCTGAACCTAATAACTGGTTGGGCCACCCTTAGCAGCAATAACTGCAATCAAGCGTTTGCGATAACTTGCAACGAGTCTTTTACAGCGCTCTGGAGGAATTTTGGCCCACTCATCTTTGCAGAATTGTTGTAATTCAGCTTTATTTGAGGGTTTTCTAGCATGAACCGCCTTTTTAAGGTCATGCCACAACATCTCAATAGGATTCAGGTCAGGACTTTGACTAGGCCACTCCAAAGTCTTCATTTTGTTTTTCTTCAGCCATTCAGAGGTGGATTTGCTGGTGTGTTTTTGGTCATTGTCCTGCTGCAGCACCCAAGATCGCTTCAGCTTGAGTTGACGAACAGATGGCCGGACATTCTCCTTCAGGATTTTTTGGTAGACAGTAGAATTCATGGTTCCATTTATCACAGCAAGCCTTCCAGGTCCTGAAGCAGCAAAACAACCCCAGACCATCACACTACCACCACCATATTTTACTGTTGGTATGATGTTCTTTTTCTGAAATGCTGTGTTAATTTTACGCCAGATGTAACGGGACACGCACCTTCCAAAAAGTAAAACTTTTGTCTTGTCGGTCCACAAGGTATTTTCCCAAAAGTCTTGGCAATCATTGAGATGTTTTTTAGCAAAATTGAGACGAGCCTTAATGTTCTTTTTGCTTAAAAGTGGTTTGCGCCTTGGAAATCTGCCATGCAGGCCATTTTTGCCCAGTCTCTTTCTTATGGTGGAGTCGTGAACACTGACCTTAATTGAGGCAAGTGAGGCCTGCAGTTCTTTAGATGTTGTCCTGGGGTCTTTTGTGGCCTCTCGGATGAGTTGTCTCTGCGCTCTTGAGGTAATTTTGGTCGGCCGGCCACTCCTGGGAAGGTTCACCACTGTTCCATGTTTTTGCCATTTGTGGATAATGGCTCTCACTGTGGTTCGCTGGAGTCCCAAAGCTTTAGAAATGGCTTTATAACCTTTACCAGACTGATAGATCTCAATTACTTTTGTTCTCATTTGTTCCTGAATTTCTTTGGATCTTGACATGATGTCTAGCTTTTGAGGTGCTTTTGGTCTACTTCTCTGTGTCAGGTAGCTCCTATTTAAGTGATATCTTGATTGAAACAGGTGTGGCAGTAATCAGGCCTGGGGGTGACTACAGAAATTGATCTCAGGTGTGATAAACCAAAGTTAAGTTATTTTTTAACAAGGGGGGCAATCACTTTTTCACACAGGGCCATGTAGATTTTGAGTTTTTTTTCTCCCTTAATAACGTAAACCTTCATTTAAAAACTGCATTTTGTGTTCAATTATGTTATCTTTGACTAATAGTTAACGGTTTTTGATGAGCAGAAACATTTAAGTGTGACAAACATGCAAAAGAATAAGAAATCAGGAAGGGGGCAAATAGTTTTTCACGCCACTGTACATATAATAAAAGTGTAAAGTTTCGGTATTTAAAGATATTTGCGAAAAAAAATGATTTGGGATGCGTAAGATGAGTAACAGTAACACACCAACATGTTTTTGGAATTTTTGTCTGTCTGTTTGTTCACACTGTTTTCATCATAAAGAAAAAAATCGACTTTTGACTAGTTCATCTCAAAATTCAACAGATAGTGCTGTACAATTTTAACATGCGATTATGACCGTGTAATTAAATTCCACACAAACGAAGTCGAAGGCACATCTAATTATATAGATTTCTTAGATAAAGACTATTCATGTGCTTGTCATCATATAGCAGCAATAAACAGTCCTTGCCTCACCAGACACCATCCTCACCAATTCTCTCTCTATTCATTTGGTGGAAACAATCATAGAATATTTGAAATGAATGACAATCTTCTGTGTAAGCTGTATAAGGTTTAAAACACTGTACCTCGGTGAAATCAGACAGCTGGGCTGAGCAGGTATGGATGTCTCTGGGTGTCTCCAGGATCCGGGTGTAGATGATCATGATGTTTGAAAATTCTGCTGCGAAACCCAGCTGCACCTTTACACCACAATCAAACTGGAGCACACGACTCTCTGGCAGAGCTGTCATGCCAAAAAACACAGCATTTTAAAAGTGCAAGAGCTTTTTACATCTAAAATATTTTCAGAATTCTAAAAAAAATTCTTTTAATATTTTCAATCCACTCATTCAGGAATTATTTAAACATGTGTATCGATAAATACAGTGGTACCTCAGCATACAAACACATCGCAGAGGAACATTTTCCTTAAGAACAAAACATTTGCAAGAAATTTTTCTCGGCATGAGAAGCATTTTCGACACACAAGCGACAGATAGGTCTATTTATTTCATATTTTACTTAATGTACATGTATTTTCTAAATGTTTTCATTGTTTTTATATGAAAAAATATATTTATAGTGTTGGAAATTGTTAATATTTTTGGGTGGCTGGAATAGAATATCTGCATTTACATTATTTCCTATTGGGAATATGCATTTTGCAATACAAAATTTGTCCTCAAGAACTCGTCTCTGGAATGGATTGCGGAGGTGTTACTGTATGTAGAGTTTTACATCAGACAAACTTCCTATATCTTTAGTATTAAATAAATTATTTAGCTTGTAGCTCATTTTTATGATATAGTATACACTATTTGAATACAAAAGACAGCTGACTATCACATACAGTGGTGTGAAAAACTATTTGCCCCCCTCCTGATTTCTTATTCTTTTGCATGTTTGTCACACAAAATGTTTCTGATCATCAAACACATTTAACTATTAGTCAAAGATAACACAAGTAAACACAAAATGCAGTTTTTAAATGAGGGATTTTATTATTTAGGGAGAAAAAAAATCCAAACCTACATGGCCCTGTGTGAAAAAGTAATTGCCCCCTGAACCTAATAACTGGTTGGGCCACCCTTAGCAGCAATAACTGCAATCAAGCGTTTGCGATAACTTGCAACGAGTCTTTTACAGCGCTCTGGAGGAATTTTGGCCCACTCATCTTTGCAGAATTGTTGTAATTCAGCTTTATTTGAGGGTTTTCTAGCATGAACCGCCTTTTTAAGGTCATGCCACAACATCTCAATAGGATTCAGGTCAAGGACTTTGACTAGGCCACTCCAAAGTCTTCATTTTGTTTTTCTTCAGCCATTCAGAGGTGGATTTGCTGGTGTTTTTTGGGTAATTGTCCTGCTGCAGCACCCAAGATCGCTTCAGCTTGAGTTGACGAACAGATGGCCGGACATTCTCCTTCAGGATTTTTTGGTAGACAGTAGAATTCATGGTTCCATCTATCACAGCAAGCCTTCCAGGTCCTGAAGCAGCAAAACAACCCCAGACCATCACAGTACCACCACCATATTTTACTGTTGGTATGATGTTCTTTTTCTGAAATGCTGTGTTAATTTTACGCCAGATGTAACGGGACACGCACCTAGCAAAAAGTTCAACTTTTGTTTCGTCGGTCCACAAGGTATTTTCCCAAAAGTCTTGGCAATCATTGAGATGTTTTTTAGCAAAATTGAGACGAGCCTTAATGTTCTTTTTGCTTAAAAGTGGTTTGCGCCTTGGAAATCTGCCATGCAGGCTGTTTTTGCCCAGTCTCTTTCTTATGGTGGAGTCGTGAACACTGACCTTAATTGAGGCAAGTGAGGCCTGCAGTTCTTTAGATGTTGTCCTGGGGTCTTTTGTGGCCTCTCGGATGAGTTGTCTCTGCGCTCTTGGGGTAATTTTGGTCGGCCGGCCACTCCTGGGAAGGTTCACCACTGTTCCATGTTTTTGCCATTTGTGGATAATGGCTCTCACTGTGGTTCGCTGGAGTCCCAAAGCTTTAGAAATTGCTTTATAACCTTTACCAGACTGATAGATCTCAATTACTTTTGTTCTCATTTGTTCCTGAATTTCTTTGGATCTTGGCATGATGTCTAGCTTTTGAGGTGCTTTTGGTCTACTTCTCTGTGTCAGGTAGCTTCTATTTAAGTGATTTCTTGATTGAAACAGGTGTGGCAGTAATCAGGCCTGGGGGTGACTACAGAAATTGAACTCAGGTGTGATAAACCACAGTTAAGTTATTTTTTAACAAGGGGGGCAATCACTTTTTCACACAGGGCCATGTAGATTTGGAGTTTTTTTTCTCCCTTAATAACGTAAACCTTCATTTAAAAACTGCATTTTCTGTTCAATTATGTTATCTTTGTCTAATAGTTAATGGTTTTTGATGATCAGAAACATTTAAGTGTGACAAACATGCAAAAGAATAAGAAATCAGGAAGGGGGCAAATAGTTTTTCACACCACTGTACATATGTGAGTCTTCTCTGAATGTTTGTCAGAATGTTTGAAACAAATAATTGTTTGGATTGTCCTTGTATTCTGTTAAGATTACCATTAACTGGAACTATGGGGCCCAAATCTGTACCAGCATGACAATGCCCCTGTACATCCATGGGTGCTTGATTAGACTGAGATCTGGGGAGTGTGAAGGCTGGATTTGCAGCCTTGGGTTCTTTGCCTGCTAAGTCCCATAAACAGCTGTGGCGCACCTTTCTATCATGACTTTTTGCCCATCTCTTCACCAGTTTATTGTTGATCAATGTTGTTCATATCACTTGTCAAGGGTCATAATGATTTCCAATGCCAGCTGTTTATTCTCCACATACTAGCATAAGTTTATGTTTCGTGTTTTGGTGGCCATATTTATAAAAACATGATGGACCTAATTGTATAACAGGAGCTTGCAAAAACGTGCCTTTTTCTTGGTTAATTATGGATAAGCCTCATTTAAGAAACACCTGTATTTTATAAGCATGTCAGAGTGATATGATCTTACCGTGTGCTATAGACCACTGCAGGTTCCGTGTCGATGCCATAACCGGACACTCTGGTGCCTGAATGCGATCCGTCAGAGTTCGGCGCTCAGAAAGGTTGCTGCGTAGTTCCAGGGCCTGCCGACCACGGGTCAATTCACATCTGCCCATATCTGTAATCATAAGCATAGCATTTCCTTCAGAAATTTAGTGTGAACTGTAATATAAACAACAATTAAAATAACCGAAGTCTCAGAACAGAGATCAACGTAGTGTTTTATTAATGTTTTTACACTCTATATTGGTTTTTAATTTAAATTTTCAATGCAACCACATTGTCTTCTTGTGCCAGTCTCAATCTGGATAAATGTAGAGGTTTGTGGCAGGAAGGGCATCCGACAAAAATCATTTGCCAAATCAATTATGTGACTTCTAAACCGGATCGATGGTGGCCAGGCACCGGTGCTGTTGACCTACAGAGTGCCAGTGGAAATTGGGCTACTGTTGGTCGAAAAAGGAAAGGAGAGTGACGCAGTGGTAAAGTGCTCGCCCTATCATCCGGAGATCGTTGGTTCGATTCCCAGGTGATGCTGTAACCTCTCGCAGCCGGAGGTCTACAGAGAGCTGATTGGCCGAGCTCTCTCAGAGGGGCGGGATGAGAGGTACTTCGTGCTCCCACATTAATCACGGCTCTACAGTCAATCAGGGGTGTCTGTGAGTTCACGCAAGCGGAAGGAGCGGATAGCGCTGTCCTCCGAGTGTGTTACGCCATCCCCTACGGTGTGTGAGCGAGCAGTTCGAAAAGATGCGGTCAGCTGGCGTGAGTGCTAGTAGTAGACTTAATGTGGGAGCACCCTACTGTCGGAGAGGAATTGGGCATGATTAAATTATGGAGAAAATCGGGAAAAAATCCCAAAAAAAAGAGAGGAAGGAATGTTCAGGTAAGAGTTTAGGAGTAACAGTAGAGACTTTGAATGTTTGGCCTATGACAGGGAAGGCAAGAGAGTTGGTTGACATGATGGAGAGAAGGAGGGTGAATACACAGTGTGTCCATGAGACCACGTGGAAAGGTAGCAAGGCTAGAAGCTGAAGAGCAGGTTTCCTGAAGGAGGAATTTGTAAGGAATGTTATGGAGGTGAAAAGAGTATCAGATATGGTGATGAGTCTGATCATAGTCAATGTTGTTAGTGGTTATGCCCCACAGGGAGGATGTAAGTTAAAATAGAAGGAGAACTTCTGTAGTGAGTTAGATGAAGTGATGCAGAGCTTCCCCAGCTTTAAGAGAGTGGTGATTTGTCTGTGTCTGTGATTTACTTTTCAGGACAGGAATGCATAAGGACAGATAGTGGTGGACTTTGCAAAGAGGATGCATTAGTGAATACTTTCTAAGGAACATGTAAGATCAGAGGCAGAAGCACTCAAGTAGACTACACCTTGTGCCGATGTGGTAATCTAAGAGATCAGTGACTGCAACATATTGGTAGGGTGCTGTGTAAAATGACTGGTGGTGAAGAAAATGAATAGGACAAAAAGCAAAGAGTAGAGGACAGAGTGGTAGAAGTTGAAAAAGTAAAAATGTTGTGTAGGAGTTGAGTCTGTGGGTGATCAGGAGGGGTTTTTAGTTGACACTGGACAACTACAGCTAATGTGATCAGGAAGACAAGTAGAATGGTACATGGTATATCATTTGGAAAGGGGGAAAATAGACAAGGAAACTTGCTGGTGGAACGAGGAAGTCCAGGAGTGTATACAGAGAAAAAGGTTAGCTAAGTAGAAGTGTCACACTCTGAGGTGTGAAGAAGGCTCTACAGTTTGGTGAGGCAAAGAGATACAGTAGAGATGGAAATGATGTGCAGCAGGTTAGAGAGATTTAAGATAGGAATAGAAATGTACTGACGGGTGCCAGGAGGATGATGGGAAGATGGAAAGAGTTTGAAAAGTTGATGAATGAGGAAAATGAAAAAGAACCGAAGAGTAGGTGACTGTTGTGAAGCATGAAGTAGCAAAAATTAGTAAGAGTGATGTGAGATGAAGAGGATGAAGAGTGGAAAGGTAGTCAGTCCTGATGACATATCTGTGGTGGTATGGAAGTACTTAGGAGAGATGGCAGTAGAGTTTCCAAGTAGTCTGTTTAACAAGATCTTGGAGGGAGAGAGGATACCAGGGGATTGGAGGAGAAGTGTATTGATGTGTAACTGTATTGGTTTTTAAGAACAAGGGAGATGTGCAGATCTGTGGCAAGTACAGAGGAATACAGTTGATGATTCATACAATGAAGCTGTGAGAAAGAGTAGTGGAAGCTAGGTTATGGGCAGAGGTAAGCATCTGTGAGCAGCATTATGGTTTCATGACTAGAATGAGCACAACAGATGCAGTATTTGCTTTAAGAATGGAAAAGTACAGTACAAAGAAGGTAATAGTCTGTAAATCTGGTTTACAAAGAGAAGACTTATGGATGTAGTGAGAGAGGACATGAAGTTTGTGTAAGAGAAGAGGATGCAGAGGACAGGGTTAGATGGAGGCAGATAAGTCGCTGTGGCGATCCCTGAAAGAGAACAGATGAAAGACAAGGAAGAAGAAAAGAAGAATGGTTTACAATTTTATTATACAGTTGAACCTCAGATTGTGAGTAACGTGGTTTGCGAGTGTTCCACAAGACAAGCAAAGATTTTGATTGAATTTTGACGTGGAAAACGAACAAGTCTTGGTTTACGAGTACCGACTATCATGTATCATGCATGCGCTTCTTGTTTTGAGGCCGGGCGTCACGTGATCACAATTGAGCCAACGTTTTTTCTCTCTCTTGTGCTGTGGAATCGTCTCCCCTGCTTGGTCTTAGGGCGCATCTCTTATTGGTATAATCAACATCCGTGCACGTGTGTACTGTTTACTATAACACCATGTGTGTGCGCGTACATTTTTTTACATTTTGTGTTTGTATGTACAGCGCACATGTACTGTTTATTATAACATGTGTGCGTGCATGTAAAGCCAAAGATAGCCTCATTAGAGAGGATAAAGATCCATTTTCTCTCACTCTCTCTACAGTATGTCAACCTTCACTTTGTCCGCGTGTGCATCATTCAACACCATCCTTCATGCACATACACAAACACACACAGCGCCTTTTTTTAAAAGTAAAGTGCAGGTTAATTTGTTTTATTTTTACTTTATATTTTGTATGAATTATTTTTATGTTTAAATTTTTTTGGACTGTGGAATGAATAATTTGAGTTTCCATTATTTCTTATGGGGTAATTCGTATTTTGAAATTCGAATTACGCTCGTAATCCAAGGTTCCACTGTATTGTTATTTAATTTAAAAACCAATGGTTTTTATTCACTGGAGTAATTGAACCAAACATAAAGATTTAAATTATTATCCTTGTTCAGGAAAAGTTTTTTTGGGAAAAAGAACAGATTATTTTTACTCATTTATATGGATGATAAGTGTTATAAGGTAAAGACCAGAACCTTCAGCTACTCGATCCAGCATGACAGTGACCTTCTCCTTCTCCATCAGCCTCTTCTTCAGAAAGCTCATGAAAATACCATTGGACAGATCATCTTTGTTCACCTCAAAAGCCTCGGCATCAACACATCTGAGCAAAGAAAGACAAATACAGTATTTAGTTTCACCTTCATGATCTTTATTATGTATTAACTGGCATTATGAATAAACTACTTACGTCGCATAACCGAACACAATGTTTGCCGTGACTTTCAGTGGTCCAGGTTGCTGGATGATGTCGTCATTTAGATTTCTGCAATGGTAAGATACAGATGCAGAGATTAAACAGATGTTAAAAAAGCACTTTACTTCTATTTCCAGAACAGTTTAACTGTTCTGTAACATGGAATTTATTTCAATTAATATTATATTAAGTTACTAACAGCAGGAATAAAACACTTGGAGGAATAAAACACTTTCATTAAACCACCTTGTGAATGATTAATTTCCTATTAAAGCATGTGCAAAATAGTTCATTGCATACATATTAAATGTTATTGTCTTAAACCAGTATATACATAAATCCAGACTATTTACTGTGAAATACATTTCTCTGTGCATATTACATGTGCATATTACTCATATACACTCTGTAAAGAAGAGTAGAGAAGCCATACCGCTTACGGCACATGTCAAGCAGGAAGACGTTGAGGCCAGTCTGACGATCCTGCATGCCTTGTAGAATGTCCTGCACCCAGAGACAATGATCCGAAGTGTATGAGGCCGGAGCATCTATAGGCACCATGAAACTGTTTCCGTAATTCTCATAGCCATGTCCAGCATAGTAAAGCAGCCCTGCACCATACAGGAATATAAGACATAATCAGCCATAAAGATACAACAGTTACGTCTAGATTAGAACTAGCTGAAATACAGATGACTATTTATGTATGTACATTTGGTTTGCAGAATTGGTCTAGTATAAAAGATTCTTACATTAAAGACAGCTGAGACTATGTACAGTTACTTTAAACTGTTCCAAGACTAATTTAGCTGACAAGTAATGAAGGACTCTGTAAACCACATCCTGTCTTTAAATAGCATCATGCACACTTTATCATGTGGTTTAAGATTTTTACACTAAACTGCAATTTGGTAGTGGCACTCAAAGTTGGAAGATGGCACAAAGTTATTAGAATTACTGTATAATACACCCGTCACGTCTCTATTTAAATCCTGCAAAGACCAACTCCAATGTAAACTGTCAGGACGTGAATGCAAGACTCGTCATATGAGTCATACGCCTTTTCACAATCACTGGATTCTGGCGTCTGTTTAGTCTAATCTGTTCACAAACACTCTTGATCCCAATTTCTTGCTCCTTAGCCAGCACGTTTAATATTTGTGATCGCTTTGTTTTGTTTTACGCAGTGGTAAAGTGCTCGCCCTATCATCCGGAGATCGTTGGTTCGATTCCCGGGTGATGCTGTAACCTCTCGCAGCCGGAGGTCTACAGAGAGCTGATTGGCCGAGCTCTCTCAGAGGGGCGGGATGAGAGGTACTTCATGCTCCCACATTAGTCACGGCTCTACAGTCAATCAGGGGTGTCTGTGAGCTCACACAAGCGGAAGGAGCGGAAAGCGCTGTCCTGCGAGTGTGTTAAGCCATCCCCTACGGTGTGTGAGCGAGCAGTTAGAAAAGACGCGGTCGGTATTTGATGTATTTGATGTATAAGGATCTGAAATTGTTATTACACCTCCAGTTTGTTACAAAATAGGTTCTAAAGAATCAATCAACCTCCCCAAAATACATGAAGTGGTACATTACCACTATAGTTTGGTGAAAGAATAAGCAGATGTGTACCATAAACTCCTCGGCCGAGTAGCAGCAGGAATTCACTGACGGCTCGGTGCATTTCATGGCGGTTGAGGTCGAGCAGCGAGACCACTTTGAAGTCTAGTTGCCGCAAGAGGTTGCTCAGTTCGTAAACATCCGCCATGGGGGCTCTGAGCTCCCGGTGATGTGCGTAATTCATATTCCCCATCAGCAGTGCGACCTTGTCTGTGGCTAAAATATATAAGAAATATCATGGTAATTCTTTAACATTTTAAGCATTAATAATACGAACAAGGTACCGGTGATTTGCTCATTAGTTAGAGAACTGCAGGACTCCTTAATTGAAATGTACATTCAAGAATTTCTAAAATGAGGTTTAAATGTACATACCATACAAATCCCCCATCTGTTGTGGAAGAGGACTGGGTTTACCTGAAAAGTATATGCACTCATGAGTGGTTCAAGCTGATATAAATATAACGCAACAACTCCAAGTAGATGTGAGAAAATTTCATCAAACCTCCATCTGTTTCCCAATCCACTTCAGAGCAGGAGCCAGGACCTGAATGAAAACAGAGTTGTGCAATTAATTTGGTTAGAAAGCTTTCTCCACCACCATCATTGAAAAAAATCTAATAAAGGAGAGTCATTCTTCTTTTGGAAGAATGGTGCTCATATTTTCAGTGTCAGAAACTTCCCAGGCACGTTAAGGTTGTTTCTCATAACAGTCCATTTACACTTTACTGAGGCATTTTGTGGCTAGTGTTTCCTTTTATTTGGCACCTGTCTGTATGTTGCTTAAAATTTCCTACCGATTTCTACTTGCACGTTATCACTCCACATCTCGTGATAAAGATTATATGCTTTGCAGTTGTAGACACCCCGGTCTGCTGTGGTTACACACGGAATCTGAAAATATCACATGTACGCACACACATATACACACACAGAGATACAGTATATATAGATATAGTTATATACATGAAAATACATGTATATAGATATACAGTGGGGCAAAAAAGTATTTAGTCAGCCACCAATTGTGCAAGTTCTCCCACTTAAAAAGATGAGAGAGGCCTGTAATTTTCATCATATGTATACTGTACCTCAACTATGAGAGACAAAATAAGAAAAGAAATCCAGAAAATCACATTTTGGGATTTTTAAAGAATTTATTTGCAAATTATGGTGGAAAATAAGTATTTGGTTAATAACAAAATTTCATCTCAATACTTCGTTATATACCCTTTGCTGGCAATGACAGAGGGCAAACGTTTTCTGTAAGTCTTCACAAGGTTTTCACACACTGCTGCTGGTATTTTGGTCCATTCCTGTTGATGTTTTGGGGCTGTCTCTGGGCAACACAGTCTTTCAAATCCCTCCCTCTCATTTTTTTAAGTGGGAGAACTTGCACAATTGGTGGCTGACTAAATACTGATGGATGGATGGATGGATGGATGGATGGATGGACGGATGTACCGCCTCCAGAGGACCATGTACTGTACAGTGAGCTCTATGTATTGCACAGACATAGAGTAGGTGCATCGCTTGTCTTCTTACCCTGATGCAATAATTAGTCCTAACCCTGTTTTCCCATCACATTGTGTGTGTATGAAAACACTCTTACTTTCACTATTGAACATAGATATGGATTTTTACTGTAGATTGGTTTGAGCCATGGTTTAACTTCACCAAGTTGACGGTACAGCACTATCCTTTCAGGTTTTGATAATGTTTTAAAGGGTTCGTAACCTAGTTCCGGTTATTTCTAATCACTTAGTCATTTTATTTGCTTGATGCAACCCCTATAATTTGACTTCTCTGAAATGGTGAGTTTTTTTCCCCCCTCCAGGTAGTTTATAATCATGTGTTTTTTGTGGTTGTTTCTATGACCAAATAAAATAAGATGAGCAATTTGGGCGTTTAACATTTTTGCAATGTTATTCCATATTCTAGTTGAGGTAAACTTTAAAACTAATTTACAGTTTTTCTCCATTGGTTTGGCTCATTTCTTGAAACAGAAATTACATTCTCAAAACAACATGGACAAACCTCCAATTGTTCACAACAGAATTTAATTTCTCATTCATTTCATCAAATTGCAAATGTCTAAATACATCTTTGCAAACGATTAAGTATAGATAGCCTACATTTTTGTCTTATTGTTTTTGTCTTGTCATTTGTATTTTTTGTTCTGGAAGCTCCGTCACTAAAACAAATTCCTTGTACGTGCAAGCGTACTTGGCAATAAAACTCTTTCTGATTCTGATTCTGATTCTGATTTAGCACAATTTCCAAGTGAATAGATCTTGTTGATCTAAACTGATTGTTCATTCTAAGTCTAACGGTTGTTCTCTCCAAAATGTGTCAGCGTCATTTCATGCACAATAGTCTGTTCAATTGTCAAAATTAGTCAAGACCATAATACCATGAATACCATACAGTAGGTGAATCCTTGGAACATTTGACTACAATTTATTACAGCAATTGACATCAGGTGAAACTAGAACTTGACTAATGAAGGAGGAGTTTCACACATCTCAGATGACCAATCAAACAGTATGTTTAGTTACCTGACAGGTGCTGCCTAATGTGCCTCGCTCTACAGTCTCCTCCATCATCCAAGGGAAAACAGGTATGTAGCCAGTGAATTATGGAATTATATGTTGTATAGGACCGGACACTATGTTGTATAGGACACTGAGTTAACTCATTCTGTGAGGAATACATAAGGTATACAGTACGAATTAAGTGTCCATTGAATTCTATATCTAGGATTGGACGACAACCTTGCATGGGTGGCAGAGGACAACTTCTCAATGAACAACAAGAACAAGAGATCTGTAACATGGTGATGGCAGATAATCCCATCACATTGAGTCAGATCCACGCAGCAATCCTACAAGATAATGCCAGATTCCAAAATGTCAACTCTATAAGCATCTCCACAATTGACCGGACATTGAAGAAGCATCAGATGACAATGAAGCAAATTTACAGGGTACTATTTGAGAGGAACTCCGATAGAGTGAAAGAGCTGTGGTACCAGTATGTACATGTAAGTCTGTTACTGGTTGTCCATCATTATAACCTTTTTACAATTAAGCAGTGGTTCCCAAACAGGTTTGGCTTCAGTACACACTTCACCTGATTTGTGTATCCAGGTCATCCAGGATGAAAGTATTTGATTTATCTGACTTCAACATTTTGCTTAAAAACTGCAGCTTACTATATGATGCAATTATCAGTATAATCCTTATTTTGAGGAATATACCATAAAATAAGAAAAAGGGTTAAAGAGAGCCTATTTATTTTTTTCAGTTTTATACACAATTGTATTCTGTTAGCTAGACAAAAACAATACAGTAACCATTGTCAATGAAGGACTGGGCTAAGAATGTAAGGTGGACATGAGGGATATTTTAGTGGTCCTTTGCCATAGTGACAAAACATCTAAACATTTTGACTTGCAGTGCTTTCACAAAAAGCCAAAGGGACGAAGCATTTTGGGGGCACTGACTGTTTAAATGAGAAGGAAATTTAGTTTTGACACATGAGAGCTGTTGCAGGTGAACCATGGTGTTGTGCCGAACCATCCACATTATTTTGGCAAAAGCTCCAAGAGTGCTGAGAATGTCCGGTCTGTTTCAAGAAATGAGCCAAAGCAATTGAGAAGGATATTTGCCATTTTTGTGGCACAGACTTTTTATATGGGAAAGGAATTTAGTATGTATCAGATGATTACAGAGATTATTATATATATATATATATATATATATATATATATATACATATATATATATATATATATATAGATATAGAGATAGAGAGAGAGAGAGAGAGAGAGAGATACAGTAGATAGATAAGTGAGACCTTTAGGAACTGTCTGTTGGCCTTCAGTAAAGGTTTCTGATTGTGGTACCACTGAAACTGGGGAGGTGGCATGGCCTGGGCAGCACAAACCAGATGTAAGGTATCACCCTCGGATAGCTTTTCAGCTCTGGGCTGCTGAGTTATACACATCCCACGTATTGAAGATGGAAAGCTCACATCTGAGCCTGCGATATAGAGACATAAACACTCAGTCTGATCCACATTGGCGTGTATTGTAGAACAAGCTCTAATTGATGGACTATGCAGGTCACCTGAATTAGGAGAGCGGAGCAGTCGGACCTGGGCCCATCCGCTGAACACAAACTTCTCTCCAGCACTGACACGACAAATGTAGTGACCTTCCTGAGCTGGGTTCAGAATCAGATCTGATGCATTCCCATCAGGCACCTACACAACATGCAACCAACAAACATGTCATTTCATTTTGTATCATTTCAAATCAAATTCTAATTTAAAATCATGGAAAAACAATTAGTTTAAAATCAAACCAAATTTCTAGCAATCATTTTAAATAAAATGCCTTAAAACACAGGCTGAAGGTTAAAGCTGCTTATAGTTGCTAGCTTTTTCAGTTTATATTATACAATTTCAACATTGTTGTGCTGATAAACTGGTTCGATCATGTTGGTATTAATTATTTATATATATATGTGTGTGTGTGTGTGTGTGTGTGTGTGTGTGTGGGTGGGTGGCTGTTCTTGCTCTCATTATGTGAACAAATCCCGCAGTGTTGCTCTTATAAATACACTTCCTGAAACGAAACTCGAAACACATACTGTCCTACTTTCTGAGCAAATCCTGTTTCTGCCACTTTAGTCCTAGCTATAGCTGTAAATAAATATGAATACATTATTTGGAATTAATAGGAAACTTGAGTATTAATATTATGTATTAGTTAAGAATATCTGACATGAAAGTAAAAAACATCCCTGTTGATATTTATATTGTGTATTTTTTATCCTACAAGATACAATATAAATGGGATGTTTTTAACTTTCATGTTAGAGATTTTTTTTTAACATGCTTGTTCCATGTTTGGGTGTAATTATTATTGTAACGAGTAGAATAACCGGTTAGTTTTTGGAATTGATCCAAACAGAATAGTCACAGCAAGCTCAAATATCTGACACAGTTTTTCATTAATCCCTTCCTTTTTTGTAATTTAATCAGAGGCATCCTTACACATTTTAAACATACAAAAGAATTAGAGCAGGTACAAACAAGAATGGTAACTGTGCCAACAGGATCAAAATTACCCAAGGTCACATAGCCGAGGTTGAGCGAATATCAGACACAGCTCAAATTTAGACATCAGGGGATTTTTCTAGCATTTCTAAAAGCATAGTGGTAGAGCTCATTTTTAATGAATGTGAGGGGATGTGTAAGCAGATACGGATGTTTGCAGGTACAGATACAGATATGAATATTTTGAGCTCTAAACAGATACACATAAGTGTATGGGTTTATATACAGTATATATATATATATATATATATATATATATATATATATATATATATATATATATATATATATATATATATATATATACACAGTAAATACAGTACTGTGCAAAATGCTTAGGCACTTATTTATGTCATGTCTACATAATTATGTACAGAATCATTCAGTATTTCCATATACGACATAAAAAGTAATAAATAAAAAATAAATAACATCACAGGAGAATCTATGCATGGCTGTAAAGAAAAAAATATAGTACTGTATAAGACGGAACAGTTTTCAGATGGAAACAAAAAACCTAATGTACGCTTTTTAAGCTGCACAAATTTGCGAGTAATGCGGTTTGCGATGGTTCCACAACAAGCAAAGATTTTGACTTGGAAAATGAACAAGTCTTGGTTTACGAGTACCGAGTATCATGTATCACGCATGTGCTTCTTGTTTTGACGCAGAGTGTCACGTGATCACAACTGAGCCAACGGTTTTTCTCTCTCTTGTGCTGCGGAATTGTGGGTAATCATCTCCCCTGCTGGGTCTTGGGTTGCGTCCCTTATTGGTATAATCAACATCCGTGCACACATAATTAGATCAGACTAATTAAGCATTTGTGTTGTTTTAAAGGTGATATACTGTACATATAAATGACTTGACAGACCTCCTCTTTCCTCCTGAACCACTGGTAGCTGAGTCCCGGCGGGCCGACAGCCCTGCAGCTGAGCGTTATTGTGCTACCCTTTGTTGCTTGCACATTCTGAGGATTAGTCATTATCTCTATGGGCACCACTGTAAGTAAAACAAAAACACCGCATGCATGCACACACACACACACACACACACACACACACACACACACACACACACACACACACACACAAAAAGAGAGAGACACTTACGGGCATTGCCATAATTAACTACTTATATGTTGAAAATAATTTCTGAGAAATTTGAGGTGTGTCCTAAATTTTGCCTGTGTGGATAAATTCCTGCTCTAGCACACTTGATTCACATTCTCAGCTTATTGTCAGATTAAAGGGATAGTACAGGTTTTTCATGTCGGTCTTAATTTAAAATTGAGGTGCACATAAGTACACTACAACAGGTTTTGCTTGTTATAAATGTCCCTGTTCTGCACACCCATTCTGAGTAGGAAGTTTGTCACCCGAAATTCAAGTAATCAATAAATAGGGGTCAATTTCAAACCTTCGCTCTGTGGAAAAATGCATTCAAAAGTTCAGCTGAGACTCAGATGAAGCTTTTACAGTCACACAGAGTCGAGGTGGAACGTTATGGTGTATTAAGTACAAATATAACCCGACTAGTTCCGGTTAAAGAAAAATTACATTTGTACTTAAAGAATTTTTTTTACAATAGATATAAAAAAAGACTATAGTTTGGCTTCACCTGAGTTTACAAGGCATTTTTAGGAGGGGGGGGGGTGTCTTTTTTCAAATCAGTAATCTTGTTTTTTAAATTATTTTCTTTTTTTTTTCAAACATGTTGGTGTTATTCATTTGGATGTTAAAAGTTGCAGTGAGTAAATACAGCTGGGTAAAAGAAAATCTGTGTCTGGCTTCATTTTAGGCTGCAAAGCAACAGAATGTGATTCATTTAAAGGGAGGTGATTCTTTTCTATACCCACAGTATAACGTAATATCAAATTTTGTAATATTTGAAGGTTTCATTTTCCATTTTCCTTCTAATATTCTACTATTCTGTTATTGAAGCAGAATAACTTTTTTAGGAATTTTAGGAACAGTAAGTGTATGTGTATACCACATTCAGTGAGATAACTTGCAGCCCCGTGGTGTTCAATCTTTTTAAGGCATTGCAGCAGGAAGTCCAGCGAGCACTTCTTGTCAGCGAGCAGAGCCAGCAGGCGTCGGCCAGGACTGCCACGAGGGCTGAGCACCTGAAGAGAGCAGCTGGTGATCTCCTTCTCACTGCACACAGAGACCAAAAAAACATAGCCACCAAACATTTCTTATTTGATGTTTTGAGAATGATACAAATCGAATTTATTTCATTAATTTTTTTCCTACTGCTTTAGTGCTTTTAAAAATAACATTTTTAGATTTTTTTGTCAGATGTTAGTAATTAAACTTCAGTATACATAGTATCATTTAACACACGTCAAAGTCTTGTATTGAGCACTATTGTTAGTGCCTGTCGTTGGTGGTTAAAGAATTTGTAGTAATAGTTAAAAGGTTAAAGGTTAGAATGAGCTGAACAGCTTTAATATAATCAGTGATATTATTTCAGGTTGAAGCCCACGTACATGTATCTCTGTTTCTGTCTAACTTATTAATACAAAGAAATAAAATTTTTGTAAGGGTGAGAATTTTACACCTTCTTTATGTTAAGTTGTACTTCTTTCATTGTAAGCCAAATACTCTCCCTGTTCGCTAATCAGAAAGTGAATCACAGATAAGAAATCTAAAAAATAGATCGGATAAAGATTATGTTTTGTCTCAAAACGACTACAGTGTGTTACAATTCACTTATACTGTAGCGCTCTTATTTCAGCTTGATGCTGTGACATAATTATGCTGGACAGACATACAGACATTTATCTGAGAATAGTTTTGGATCCTCCAATGTATTAAACGTACTGTAAAGATATAATTTAAAGAGTAAGTTCTGACCAACAAACCCTTTTTAATTTATATAGATTACATTAAGTTTATGCAAAGAGTCAATATCTGTCAGTCAGTATTGACCCTTCTTTTCCATGACCTCCACAATTCGCCCAAAAACTCACAAATTCTAACAAACATCAAGCACTGATTAGGCATCATTGTAATTGTACATCAGTATAACATTGTAACATCTAACAAAAAGATCTAAATACACTAAAGGAGCAGACTTTGTGAAAATTAATATTTGAGTCATTCTCAAAATTTTGGGCCACAGCTGTAAATGGATAATTGTTGATAGTGTAAATAAAATTCTTTTCAAACTATTACCTTTAAACTGTATTACCAAACTAAAATCTTATATCTTTCAATACTTTTCTGGAAAAGCTTTAACTGCTTAGTCTGTTGCGTCAATCCGCTTTTCATTTCTCTTTTAAAGGTATTTAAAAGTGAAAAAGATTAGGCAACTGTATTTCATGCATGCCTTCTCACTGTTGATGATAGATAATAAACTTGTCAGCAAATCGAATAAAGATCAAATGTAGGGAATTTGGTGATGCTGTTACATTCGATAACAAAAAATATTTTAAATTCACCTCGTGAAAATTAAGCCTCCTAATGATGACTTTTTTTTTTTTTAATCTTTATAAGAAAGTATAAGACATTTGCACCAATTGGTCACCAAAAGGACTTCAGTAAAACTCGGACTAGATGCACAAATTGTGCGACTGATGTGAAACAAGTGTCACAGAAAATAACAAAAACACCATACCTGCAAGAGAACTGTTGCTGCGTTTTAACCGCTGCTGCCAATTGCCTCCAGCCACTGTTTGATTTGTCCAGCATTTCTGCGAGTCTGTTCAGTGCCACCTCACTCAGGGTGTCCAAGCCCAAATTCCAGTCCGCCATACTGTACCTTAGCACTGTTCACTCAAGTCCCAGTCACTGCAGAATTTTTGTAGTGCAGAAATCTGACATGCATGCAAAATATATCATGCATACCCCAGCCCTATAACACATATAAGACATTATAAAACAAAGTGAAATCATTCATAAAACATCAAATCTGCATTATACATGTAACTTACAGTAACTGGGTAAATGTTACAAATCAACAGGTAATAAACAAAATAATTAATTCTAATTCTATTTTATTTTGGTAACTTTACAAATAAGGTAAATTTTTAGCTTTCATTTTAAAATATATTTTTTTTAATGCTTAAAATTTTTATTCTTAATTTATTGTAATATAATATTTGTGATTTAATTGTACATTGTATATTTTAAGTCAGGGTAATACGCATTTCACTGCATATCATACTGTGGATGACTGTATCTGAAACTAAATTTTAATTTGGAACTGTCCTATTAAATACTGTAAATGTAGCTTTATTTGTAATATAATTTGTCAATTTATTTGGTCTTAAATAAGTAACAGTACTGAGCTTCTTTTCTTTTTGCCTGGACTTAGCAAATACACACAATGTGGTTAACTACCTTCAGTGTTAATGATATGATAACTATAAGCTCTTAACTGTTAAATAATGTGCTTTTTTAAAAATCTGTAATCTGAGTAAAAGACCTGTGCTATCAAAATGTTTCCTAATCTGTAAATGTCTTATCAAAGGCCAGGAGTAAAGAATGAGAATGTTTTTTTTTGTTGCATTGCTGACATGCTGTAACTTCCTGCTGAACATGCAGGAATAGAACCTGTGAAATAGGATAAATCTTTTATAGGGTGAAAATGTTTAGTTAATAGGGTTGAGAGAAACTACACCTTCAAGGTAAAGTGTAGATGTTTTTTTTATATAACAATGGTTATTGTAACCTTCAATTAAAACATCTTTTTCTATGTATGTAATATCATGTGACTTGTGAATGTAATATCATATATGTTATCATATCATATAATATCATATCATAATGTTGCTCTCGGAATTCTCGTGTGTTAAGCAATTTCCCTTTGGGATTAATAAAGTTCTTTGAATCTTGAATCTTGAATCTTGAATCTTGAATCATGGAGACACAAATCCCTCATAGAATCCTCCGACTAACAAGGAAGTAAGTGGAAATTATGTACTTTACTTTCAGAATTGTTTCCTAGTTCATATAGCAGAAACAAACTCATATGATCTCTGAAACAGGTAACTACCCTTTAAAATATTTTAGTGTATTTTTGCAAATGTACCTTTTTTAAAAGAATATTACCATTTTAATTCACACACACACACACACACATACATACACATACATACACACACACACATATATATATATATATATATATATAGTAAAAATGTATATATATTTAACATTTTCATCACTGTTTTATTTTAATTACACTGACAAGTTGGTAATTTTTGTACATCTTCAGTTTTTAATAATATTTCAGTTTTTATTAACTATTATGCTTTTACTTGCTTTTTGCCAAATAAAAACATCCAATTTTAAACCAAATTAAAAGCAACAAATGAATAATTATCATATACTAGTTCTATTATTGTCTGTCTTTAAGAAATTTGTCTAAATATTTTTTGCTGAAAAAATCCAAAAAGGATGTGAAAGTCAATAACGTCCCCCACCCACTTCACCCTGTACATACTGAGTCATTCTCAGTGAGTCACGTTTTATCCAAATTCTGTAGCGTCAACTGCAGTAAACCGAATAACTAACATTGTGCTGAGCATACTGTAAACATGTGTAACAAGCTCATGCACTACAAAGTACATTTAATAATTAGAACAGATAACATGAACAGGTTCTATGATATGGATATCACTGATCAGCTAATGAGCCTTTAAAAGAGTTCTTTAAGCAACAATTGATTACTTTATACATATATATCATTTGCAATTTTATTTGGGTGAATACATTATTCTAATAATAACCTCATACTCAATGGTATCATATTAATAACTAAACATAATTCTATCAAATTTTTGTTTTTATAAAAAATATTTTAAGTCACAAAATTATTCTGAAGTTTATATACAGGCTAAAATTATGATAATATCCACATACCATAGGCAATAAAATCTGACACCTAACGAAAACCTCAATCATCGCTATAGCAAAAGCAGGTACAATCTATATATTGTTTAAAATCCTGTGCTCAACTACACCAGTTTAGCAATGCACTGATACACTAGCAATTAGTCTAAAGATTTCACAGTACCCAATTTTACTAGCACAACTTGGCACAAAAGGTGTGTCATATCTACAAGTGCATGGTGTCATTTACTAGTGATTAAAAACTGAAACTTGTTCATACAGAGTGGCATTTTCCCCAAACAGCAATCAAGCAGTAACGGTGTGACAATAATAGGAAACACATGATTAAACAGGAAAACCCCACCCTGAAACACATTGAATATGTTTATACCAAATTGATAGTTATATGCCTTTAGTGATTTTGTGAAAATTTTTTGGTTGCTTCCATATTCTCAAAATTTTTTGTAAGAAGTTAGTAGCTGTGTTCTGCATTGATGTCACAGTTATTTTTAGACCAGTAAACAAGTTTCACTGCCGGTGTCCAAAGCCTTTGTGTGACCAATTTCCAGCAATGTGCAGCATCACGTTAATAAGAAATGTGGGTAACATAAAAGAAGTGGAGATGTTGGAGCAAATGCAAGACACAAAGTCCAATAATTCAAGGCAGATGTACTATAAAATGTTGCATTACAATAAAGCAGAGATGTCATTTGGTTAGTTAGTAATCTACAAGAAGAAAGGAGTGATCATGTTGATAGTCATATTAGTATGTAAGTTAAAGCTTTGCAAACTGATCTGATTGAGCAGAATGTACAGACATGCACCACGTTGTGTTTAGCAGCCATGCATGTGTTTGCCATTGTCAGCGATGTCTCTGAAAAAGATTGTGTTTGGATGACAGCATACAGTATATATTTATTTATTTTTTATTTTTTGCATTAATGGTCCCAATTTATCCATGTCACGGGCACCATCTCACCTGTACCATGATTGATGCTGGCTTTTGGACATGATGCTGAAATCAACTTAAATGGTAGTTTTCATCTTTGGCCCAGAGAACATGATTGCTGAAATGTTGACTTGTTGGACCACAAAACATGTTTCCAGTGTACCACTGTCTATCTCATATGAGACAAAGTCCAGAAAAGTCTTTGACACTTTTGGACAGTATTGATGTATGGCTTCATTAAGCCTTAAGTTTCATTTGTAAACGCAGCAACAAAGGGGAGTTTACAGATGACTCCTACCTATTTTTATTGCCAATTTCCATACTGTCCCAACTATTTTGGAATTGGGGTTATAGTTGAATTGTGGATAATAGAGGAAACCCACACTCTTAGCTTCAACCACACTAAATGCTTTCTCAGCTTCGGCCACACCAAAACTCTTTAGCCACACCAACAATCTCAGCTACAGCCACACCAACAGTCTTAGCTTCAAGTGCACCAACACTGTCAGATTCAGCCACACCAACATTCTCAGATTCAGTTACACCCGCAATCTCAGCTCCAACCATACCAAATTTACACCAGCTCTCTCAGCTTCAGGCATACCAACAATCCCTGTCCCAGTCAAACAGCCTCAATTCCACAAACCCTCTCAGTTTTAGCCACATTAACAATCCTAGCTCCAACCACACCAACCATGTCAGCTCCAGCCACACCAATCCTCTCAAACCCAATCACACCAATGTATCATGTATGGAGGAGAGGCAGGATGCAAGTTCAGATGGTGGTTTATTGGAGTGTAGTTTAAACATATTAAACTTAAATTCTTAGTACAAACAGGAATATGAAAACTATGGACTATGGCTAGGAACTAGGGTTAGGGCTAAGGCTAATGCTAGCATGGCAAAACAACAAGGTAACATAATCAAAGAATTAAACAATAAAGTAAACAGAATAGATAACAGAACAGATGCAAGACAAAGTCACAGTCACAACTCAACCGCAGAATATAGTTAAACATGCAAATCAAAGTAAACCAGGCGCAGGTAAATAGAATTACAACTTAGCTGTGCCGAAGTACTGTACATATTGGGAAATTGAGTCTGGAACTAAAAGACAGCAAAAGAGTCTTCCTAAAACACCAAAGTTAAAAAGCTGACAAATACAAGAGGATCATGATTCAATGTTATTAGCTTTAAAGACATCAACCTGTGAGCTCCATCTTTACTAATGATCTATGCTCCAATTGTGTCATCCCTCTCAGCACCAGCTATGTAGGTCTGATTCATCGTATAGTAAAAAAATCAGATAGAAAGTAGGAGTACTAAAAGTGAAGAAGTAAAATTGCTGGAATGTCTAGGATGTCTACATATTATAGATTTCATGAAAAAGCTATATTAATAAATATTTGGTAAAATATCATAATACATTTTCATGACACACAACATCCTTTATATTCCGCTGTTTAGGTTTGGTAAAAGGGCACTATCAGAACAGCAGCTCCACATTTAAAAAAGATTGACAATACCTTCATAATGTCTACAATTTTTTTAAACAGTACAAGTTTATATAAAATAGATGAAACATTTAATCACCTGCTTTTAACTTTAATAATGGAACTGTTCAAATCCAATAATGTACTGACAGCTCCAATAATCCCCTTAGAACACTGTGTTGTGAACATTCCTTATCTTTATTTATCAGCTTGTTAAACAGGAAATACAGTTTATATTTCCTGATTGGAATTAATTTAATGGTTTTCTCTGTATCAGAAGGTAATGACCCTAATGGTTCCTAAGTGTTTCTCTGATTCTCAATTTTGTGCCTTTTAAGTACATAGTTGTATCAGGATTCAAAAAAATTGGCCTTTGATAAGATTTTACTGCACTTTGTAGTTTCCCTGTTACAGATGTGAATATTACAGAAGTAATATTAAAACCACCATTAAATTATATCCTCAAAGAACAAAAAAAAAAAAGCAACAAAAACAATAACACCGGTAATAATTAAAACCTTTTACAACACCACCAGTTAATTCTTCTAGCTTCATGAACAAGTTCTACCTGAACCATTCCCTGAAAGGAAAACCCTTTGTTATAAGGTATCACAGGTAACACACATGCTGCCTGACCAAAAAGTTGGCATTTCAGATGGGTCAAAAAATTGGCCTGCATCAAGTAAAGAAATCATTAAGAATTATTGTCAGAAAAAAAAAATCTGAAATGAGCATGGCTTGAACAGAAATGAACATCACTCATATATTTGGGGAAATCACAGCTAATTTTAACAATTTTAAAAGTATTTACACACATACAATTCAACAAGAACTTGGAGGATTGGGACTAAACTGTGTGGCCATAAGAAAAAAAAAACCCTTGTTTATTTTCATTCCCCTGTGTCATAGCCATATTCCACTACTCACCCTAATCAAATTTAAAGGTGGCTGAATGTAATATTAGCATATGCGACTTATTGTTGTGTATGCCAGGCAGTGTATAACTTTGAGGGGTTCCCTTAAAATAGATCAACTAAACTAATAGTTTTAGTCTGATTCTGATATCATTTCTAAACTTGAGCAACTGAATTTTCGGTTCTAAAAATTTGTCATGTTTCCTTTTTTTGAAACAACTATATCTATGTGTCAAACATTTCTAAAAACTTACATAACACTTACTGCATAGTTTTCATAATGCTAACTTCCTGCCAGACATTTTGTGAATGATTAGTTTTACAATTGTTAAATTCTTGCTTTTGGTTAGGAAATGATGATTAAGTTTCTAGAACAGTAGCTCTAACAATAGTGCAGGTGAACGCCACAGGCGTGTTCCATGTTTTCTACAGTATTTCTATAGTAACAGCCAATTCATATAGGGATTTGGCAGATACATACTTGCATAACACAAGGATAATTATATAAATTATATATTCTGGAATATATACATCCAATCCGTGGTATGGGGAGGTTTTCTGTGAACACTTTGCTGATAAAAGTGTGATAGTTTAATGCTGTTACCACATAATAACGGGAACTAACTGGTTCCACCGCCATTCCCAAAACAATTACCTGTTAAAAACCACTAAAGAAACAGACATTACTAAGTGCAAATCTGCTTTGAATTAAGAGAAACAAAATACTCCAGTAAGTGATGTTGTAGAACAATAGTCCATTTTATGGTGGCAGGAGTACGGCTGTTTTATTAACATTTATTATTTTCATATGGTTGCACCTCACACACACACACACACACACGACTGTATCCTGCCTTACGTGTTAAAACCCGTCGTTGTTCAACGTTCTGTTCTCTGCTCGTGTGATCAAAGTCTCCACATATGACTGTAATACAAACACTACGGTCCATAGAAACATTAATAGCTATGCAAATGACTGAAGCGCTGAACTGTGCAGTGAGTTAAATGGACAAATTACAGCTGAGTTGACACTGACTTGGCGTGACAGGTGTCCGTCTATCAGTCCACAACTCAACTAGAGTCAAATCATACGGAGTAATAAACACAACTGCAGTACGTTAAGGTTCAAAAGCTTGATGGCTGTTGAAATGAAATCTACCTGTGGAGTTCGAGGTTCGAGGTTTTCCCGGAAGCGGCTTCACTCGCAGGCCTTTAAAGAGCTTTTTTTTTTTTAATCCGTTTTTCGTTTTTGTTGTTGTTTTTTTCCCCTCAAAATAATCAGGGTTTAAAAATCTCGCAGCGGGAACATAAAATGATCCATCAGCCTCCTTTTAATCAGATCTACTCATGTAAGTTTGATCAGCAGCACGAATCTTTGCACTAATATCTTAACACACACTGGAGAGCTTCAATCCTGAAGCTTTTACAACTTCTGCAAAGAGCTTCTCTGTGCGCCCGCGCCGGCAGTTCCTCTTTCTAACACGCATTTGCATGGCACCTTCACATTGCAGCTCAGTGTGTGACACGCGCGTGTGTGTGTGTGAGAGAGAGAGAGAGGTTTTACTTTCGCCTACTCCGCCTGCAACAGCACAACCCATCTCTCTCTCTTTCTCATACACACACACACACACATTTACATGTATTACTCGGAAAAATGAAAGAACATAAGTATAAGTTTGGACAGATGCTCATTAACAGCTATTATATAGAATTAATCATTCTACATCTAACGGCGGTGCAGCTTTAACTCAAATAATAGCTTTAATTTAATGTACTTATTTTTCTATGTAATAAGAGACAAAACTGGTGAGGAGAATAAATGTTTATAACTACTATAACACACATATATGTATACACAGAGTCAGCCAAAAAAGCTTTAGGAAAAGAAAAACGTAAATATTTGGTACCAGATTTATTGCTATACATTATATATTGATATACAAGAAACAATTTTAATATCATTATTATATTAATATAATACACATCATACTATTTTTCATTTCCTGAAACGTGCATATACTGTCTCTTTTCCTGACTCTGTATCTCACAAAAGTGAGTACACCCCTCATATTTCAGCAATCCCTTTATTATATGTTCTCATATTCAATAAATGTATATACTTCAGAGAAGTCAATGTGCAGCTTGTATTCCAAAACACAATTAAATGTTACTGAAAAATACTTGTATGCCAGAAAAGAAAACAGCACATTATACAGTTTAAGCAATGACTTTTCAGACAAAAACAAAAATTTCATTAAAAAAATAAAGCTGATGGGTTTTGCAGGCAAAACAGAAGCAGGTGCAACAGTCAAAGTCCTCATAAAAACTGTGGATGATTGATAAACTTATCAGCTAATTTCCTCATATATAACTACATAAATTGTACCCGAGACTAAAGCATCCTAAAAGTGACACCAAACCAAATACTGATTTTGTTTTATTAATTACTTTTTTTCTGGCCTTTATATATTGAAGGCATGTTTGCTTTATAAAGTTTATTTGCTTATAAGTTAGGATAGGGGCGATAATTTTTCTTAGAGCAAGAAATGTGATCAGAAAAAAAAATCACTTAACCATTTGGTGAACAGTAGAACTCACAGCTACAGTATGCTTAATAGTAAAAGGAAGAGCATTTCCACATGTACAAGAGTAACTCAAGGGATTGGGAGTAAACAGCTGTGTAGCCTTAAAAAAAGTGGCACTGTGTAGGAAAAAAAGGCTTCAATTGATTAGGGAGCAGAATCCACCAGAGCTTAATTAGCAAGCAATAAGTCACCCTGGATGCTTCTACAACTTTACTGGAGTCCTCCTGGGCCTAACAGAATTAATTTGACATAGTGTGAAAGACACACTTATCCATATGAGTACTGTAATAAGTACTGTTGATGTATGTCAGAGTAAAAACTAAGTCATAAGGTCACAAGAATTATCTATAGACCTGTGAGACAGCATTTTGTCAAGACACAGATCTAGGGAAGAATACAAAAAAACACTGCAGCACTGAAAGTGCTGGATTGGCCCAGGCACAGCCCAGTCATGAAACCAAGCATCTCTGGAGAGACAAAAACAGAGGTGCCCATCCAACCTGGATAAGCCTGAACAATTGTGCTAAAAACAATGGAAGAGTCTTCCAAAAGAAATTTGTTCTAAGCTTGTAGCATCATTCACAGTTACACTTGAGGCGGTCACTGCTGTCAAAAATGCTTTAGCCAAGTACTAAGTGATGGCTCTAAATACTTATATTAATGGGATATTTTAGTCTTTATCTATCTTTGATGAAAAACATGAATGATGAAACATTATTTGAAAGAAAAAAATTCATTTTAAGAAGTGAAAACCTCCTTTCATTTATTTATTGCATAAAGTGCTCAATAGAAATAAAAAATGATTAAAACACATTTTTGGCATATTAGTTACACTTCACCTATTAAGGTAGTGCCCCACTAACATAATGAACTGTTATTTTATACCTTCATTACAATAAATAGTTACAGATGCATTTTTAAATATAATTCAAAGTTGGATGACAAATGAAATGAAAGACAAATATATACATGTGCCTTAGTTATGCAGAGGTGATAACCATCTCACTCTCATGGTTTCCTGCCACTTGACCTCAGAGAACCTCAAAATAACAAAAAAAAGTTTTTCTGACTGATCACCTTCATTGTATGATTGAAACATTTTTATCCTAGCCAGGTGTCTTCCAGGATGAACACCCCCTCCCCCCCACCCATCAATGACTGGTTTGATAACACAGATACAAAGTAAATTACATTTGATCTCAAACCAATAAACTGCAACCATCATAGAAAAACACACATCAGAGTATAAATCTCTTAGGAAGAATGTTCAATTTATTTACATACAAAAACATTATGATGTTAAATAAATACATTTTTTGACAACAAAAGTGTCAATGTTAATGTACATTCCAACTACATTTCCCCATTCACTCTGTAATATTCGCTCCTTAGGCAACTTGATGAATAAACAGAGTACTTGGCATACGTGTTGATCGACACGATCAAGTTCCATCTGACAACACAGTTCACATGATTAACAGATGAACGAAATGTTGATCGTGGTCTGAACTGCATCAATCCAACACCAAGGTTGCATCAAAATACCCCCAATCTAAATAAGTGTGTAAAAGTTTCTCAAATTTTCTTTCCTTTATGCAGTTTATTAAAGCGCCAGATGTGCTCCTTCCTCAAACATTTCCAGTATTCACGGCTCTCTGAATCCAGCTCGTGGAGTTTTTTAGGAGGACCAAGATTCAGCTCAAATAACCTGTGAATAACCCACAAGTTTCATGTTAGACAAAAAGATATCAGCCCTATTTTCACATCCTAGGATAAGTTTTCCTTATAATTACTAAGGGTGGCAATAATTCTGTAGCTGATTGCTATATACAGTGTGTGTGTGTGTGTGTGTGTGTGTGTGTGTGTGTGTGTGTGTGTGTGTGTGTGTGTGTATATACATCAATCAGCCATAACATTATGACCACCTGCCTAATATTGAGTAGGTCCCTTTCTTTCTCTCATAAAACTGGCTTACCGGTGTTCTGGAGAGGAGTAGAGCTTGTGAATATTAGCGGGCACACCAACATGCAGATGCCTTATCTGACAGTTCATACCCCCCCTCACCCCCATTACATCACTCATCACAATTTGGCCCATGTCTACAGTTACAATATACAATAGCTCATTACAGTGTCACCTGCAAATGGCTGGGGTATATATTAGCCAGCAAGTGAACACTCTCTCTGAAGATGATGTATTGGAAGCAAAAAAAAAAAAATGAGGAAGTAGTTAGAATTGGATGATGAAAAGGGCCAAAATCTGAAGGCTAGATGCATGAATCAGAGAAACATCAAAACTGCAGCTCCTGTGGGATGTTCCCGGTCTGAATTGGTCAGGCTCCATCAAAAATGTTCCAAGGAAGGAAAACGGCTAAACCAACAACAGAGTCATGGTTGGCCACATAGGGAATGAAGGCTGTCCCATGTACCCCGATCAGAACAGCAACTGTAGCGCAAATTGATGAAAAGTTTAATGCTGGTTTCAATAGAAAGGGTCAGAAATAGTGAATCCTTTTTTTTGTGATGACAATGGGGAAACCTACTCAATATTAGGTGGGTGGCCATAATGTTATGGCTGATCAGTAAATATAACTATTAAGTGTTTTCAATACCTTTCTTTTAGCTGGATGAATTACACTACTACATTTACATATGTTCTACCATTAATTTCAACCAACAGTAAAAAAAAAATCACCCGGGATGTGCGTATTGATATACCAGTATGAGTACTAGTATTTCTTACCAGTTTTACTTTGAAACTACAGCCTAAAGTTTAGGAATACATTGCAACATACTTTCTATAATGTGCATTCCCCCCCTCCCCCCCTCAGATTTAGCAATTTTCACATTTGCAACATTTATGATGTACACATCGATTTCCTTATGTCACTGTATGCTTTTACCATGCTGGATATTCCTCTTTGGGTTTCAGTTGTGGATCTTCTCCTTGTTTGTAAATATTAACTCCTACAGCATGTGTGGTGAGCCTAACCGGGTCCTTACACACATCTGGGCCCTTCAGCACATCCTTCACCATGCCTTTCCCTTTTCCTTTAGCAGCTGAGGAAACAAGATGAAACAAAGCTGCATTGTAGTGTGACAACTGGAGGGAATATTGTGTTATAGATACAGTCATATCTGAAACATTTTAACACACAGCTTCATTACCAATGCAACTAAAATATGTATGTATGGTTTATATAACATGCATGACATAGTGTTTGGCTTTTAATTCATTTTCTGCCACTCAAGGTCAGGTCTAGGCTACGCACTGCTACTAAGACGTGAGCTAGTTGCCTAGTTACCTAGAAACGCCGCATAAAAACAAGTGTATAAAAGTCATACCAGGTTTTTTAGCATATCCACGAATCTGGACTGAACTGTTCCCTATAGCGCAAACACAAAGTCGGGCGTTTGAACTGAACCGATGAAAATTAACTCCGGCTAAAGACCTCAGGACGTTACTGAGAGCCATTTTCTTGCACCATGCGTTAAAACATTGTCACGTGACCAGACACGCGCACGCGCAGTGATAAAGTTGAATAATATGACTTCATGTGTTTGATGTTTCTTTCTAGAATTACACAAATAAAAAAAATTGTATATATATATATATATATATATATATATATATATATATATATATATATATATATATATTCGTGTATATAAAGGAATTACTATGACGTTACACTCCTTCCTTCCGTTAAAGATACAAAGCTTCCGGCTCGGTCTGCTCACAGAAAGGACGCTGCGCGTGCGTATTACTTCCAGGAAAAAAAAAAGAAAAGAAAAAAAAAACAGCAAGATGGCGGAATATGCGTCTGTTCAGAAAGGATCTTTAAAACTCAAAGGAATTGGAGATATTTCAGCTGGTAAAAAGTAGGTTTCCATGTTTATCAGTATTTCACTGACAGGTAAAATAAATTAATTAGTTTTAGTGTAAATAAATATAGACATAACTGAAATAAAGCAACAACGAATGATTATTATTCGGTCAGCTAACCTGGCTAACGCTATGCTTGTTTTTAGCCAGAATTAGCTAACCTCAGCGTTAATGTTTTCAGTGTTCGGAATTAACACTCTGACGTGTACTTTGCTGAAAACAGCAGAGTGTAAATTTTTTTTTAGATATAAAACCAAATTTAATGCAGTTTTCAGTTGCTAATACACCCTGGCCCCAAAACAGCTCGCCCTTTTAAAAGATTCAAATTATTGGTCTGTATTATTATTATTATTATTATTATTTTTTTTTTTTTAAGCCCAGGCAGTGTATTTCACAACATGGTCTAGTGTTTAGAACAGAGGAGTTTACACATTACAGTTTCTCACTACAACCTACGTTTAATTTTGATAAGAATATCTACATGTGGCTACTATAATGTAAATGATCACAGGTACTTTTACTGTCATTCTACAGCATTGGATGTATCTGTAGTTTAATAAAGTATTACCTGTTCATTAATAAGTAATCTATTTAGGGTTATATTAGTAACTCTTCTCTATCATGCTACAGAGTCATTGATAAATCTCCTATACCAACATGATCTCAGTAGTTCTATTTCTAACTTTTATATACTGTTATCTCATTTAAACAGGAAAAAGAAGAAGGACAAGGAATTAAAACAATTGGAAAAGCAGGTGGTAACCACTTCAACAGACGAGGAAACGACCAAGAAGGCTTATGTTGATAAAAGAACACCAGCTCAAATGGCCTTCGACAAAATCCAAGAGAAAAGAGTGTGTATACTTTTGTATGGTATTGAATGAACATAACTGGAGTTTAAGTCATGCAAATAAATTATAATTAAAATATAACACGGTTTGAGGAATAATTACTGATATTTTTCAAAAATTAATGTCTCATTAAATGAATGTCTAAAAAAGAAACTGCAGGTCGTCTTGCCGTTTTATTAACGAATGGATACCTTTTCAATAAAATGCTGATGTTTTAATTATCTGTAATTAAGATAATGAACCAGCTGTATTTTAATATTTTTTACTTTCCTTCTCAATTTTATTAGCAAATGGAAAGAATTTTGAACAAGGCCTCCAAGACACACAAGCGCAGAGTTGAGGTAAGTGTGATGTTATTGTTTATATTGAGCTGTTGCATACTGTATCTGGCAATTCTTGTGTTCATTTGCCCCAGTTGATTTGAATTATCTGCGGGTCATAGTCAAACATGTCCTGAAAAGTGTTGCCATTTCTGTTGGTAAAATTGGCTATCCTTAAGTGACAAATACAATTTTTCTGAGCAGATGATTGTGACTGATGCTTACTGCTTATACAAGTTAAGAGAATAGGTTCACTTACAGTAACTCACCAGCAGTGTGCAAAACCCCTTCCTCTGACAAATACAATGCTGGACAACACATTAAACAAACCTTCTTCAGTGTGGAATTCACTCTGTTAAACCTCCCCCATGGACTTTTGCAGCAAAAGGCATGTGGTATTTTGTTAGTAGCAGACTTGGTCATGAATAGGTTATTCTGAATTGAACCTTTCAGTTCAATTTTGGTCCATAATATATTTTTGATTGATAACGTAGAGCCATAGATAAGCTAGAATTAATTTGATGGGCCACATGAGAATTTTTGTTGCTCCTTAGCCCATGGGCCATCTGTTTGACACCCATTCTAAAATGGAGTCTAAGGTAAATCTCATTAGATCAATGTAGCTGACTTTAATTATGATGCTTTTTTTTTTTTTTTTCTCCTAGGAGTTCAACAGACATCTGGACACACTGACTGAGCATTATGATATTCCTAAAGTCAGTTGGACCAAATAACACAGAACTCCTGTTCATCGCAACTCCTGGTGCGGATTTGACATTTTCTCTGACTTACTATTTCATTTAACTGCTTTAAAACTCAAAGTCTACAGATACTTCTGTGTTCACTCAGTAGGCATTTGCAGTCATGTTTTTTTTTTTTTGTTTGTTTTTTGTTTTTTTTGCAGAGGTGCATTTTCATCCTTTTTTTAAAATATAGGTTTCATTTTAAAGAGTTGAAGTGATTTCTGTACTGTAAAATATAATATTTATATAATTTGTGCAGTGTTATTTTGTAACCATCATCGTTTCCTTAGGAACACATTTGATACAATAAAAGTGACATTTGATTTCTATGTTTCTCATTTATAAAACCTATAATGCATTATAAGCATATAAACTAATGTAATCTATGCTTTCTCACACACATACAGCAAACACTCAGTTTTGGCATATTTGTAAATATAAATTCACAAATTGTTGAACATAATTAATAATGGCCAGCTTTTTGGGATGGTAAAAATAATTAAAAAAATATTTTTCAGCTGACATAAGTGATGATAGGAACTAATCTGGTTTGAGAATATTCTATAAAGTGTAATACCCAATGCTTTTTTTTTATCTACTTAAACACAGCTGCTCTGGTATCCTGAAAGAAATCACTAGACTTGGTGATTAATGTACATGTACAACAGAATTATGGTGCGTTATGTAATAAAGTAGTGCACTGATCAGGGAATATAAAGAAAATCTGGACCGTACCAAAATAGAGAGAAAAATCGGACCCGACCCAGAAGTGGAATGGGTCATGCCTGCACTTGAACACCAGGTGGTGCTGTTGGATCTTCATTTTTATTATTTTTTAATCGACATCCGCACCGGTGTTTGGTAATACCTGCTTCATCTTTATAGAGATGGCAAACCAGCTGGTGTTCATCTCTGTGCTTATGCAATTCTGAATTTGTAATCAGGACGTGGATCAGGGTGGTAATATGACTAAAATATCATATGAAACTATATTAGAAAACTAAATGCCATGAAAAAAAGTAAAGCTACTTGATAGAGAGGTTACTTGTAAAGAAAAATAATACAGCAGTAAGGAAATTAGTCAGGATTAATCAATTTAGTCATAGAGAAACAGGGTAACATAGCTGGTTTATAGCAATAAATAAATGTTCATGGGGTCTTATAGATGGAGTAAGAGCACTGATCAGGAGATTGCAAGGTAAAACCTTGACAATGTAGGTGAAGCCGAGGGAGCAATATTTCCCATGCTGTCTGGGTGAGAGGGGTATACTCTCTCTCTCTCTCCTGTCAAGCAGACCAGCACTTCAAAATCCAGGGCGTTTGTGAGCTCATGTATGAGGAAAAAGGCAGATGACTTTCTTCTGATTGTGTTTTGCTGCCCTGTGGCACAGCATGAGCACAGGAAGCACAACAACAGATTTTTTAGCTGTTTTATGATATTGGAAACGTTGTGTGTGATTGGGAATTGGCAAATGACCAAAATGGGTGGGAAAGGAGGTTGTTTGGGAAGGGGTTGTGGGTTAAATATCTAAAAAAAAAAAGTCTTGAAAGATTCATAGTTACCTACAAAATAACTTGCAAGCTTGAGATATCTGTCAATTGTTGCTGACAAATTGCATCTTGCCTCAAAGTGTCTCAAATTGGGTCCATGAACATAACAAATAAGAGAACTTCAATAGCTTTTCCAGCCTCTAAATCTGAATCCATTAGAGCACATTTGGGATGTGGTAGATCAAGAGCTTCACAACATGATTGTGCAGCTGGAAAAAAATGTGGCAATTATGAAATACATTCATGTCAATGTTTTCACTATCTATGAATCCATGAAGAATTCATGCTGTTCCAAGAGCAAAGGGACAGTTTAGTGTTCCTAATTATGTTGACATGAGTGTATATCCACACAATCTACCTTCTTACCACTGTGTTGTCTTAAACTTTCCAACCATTCATAAGGAAATGAGGACGGAGCCTGAACACGCTGTGACCCCCAGCACAGTGATTTAATGAGTCCTCTGAATGCCAGATGGTGAGTCAAGATCATTTAACCAGGTAAGCATATCTCTTGTGTGTTCAGAAAGGTGAAGTCGCCCATATGGCAATGCACCTGGCCTGAGTGATATCCCAAAAGCCCGTTCCTTTAATTATGGCCTTGTTGTAAATTATTTTAGAGCAGTTTGTCCTGCTGAGAAGATGAGCACTGAGTCTGACTCGTGGTGCATTTTGCCATATGGTTCAAATGAAGATTATGATTTGTTTTTGATGTTATCATTATTGCTGAATTACTCTTTCATGGATATTTGCATTATCTAAAAGATTTACAAGTCAAGTTGCAATTAAGGATTTTGAAGAACAACATCAGTGTCGAGATCTGCATTCAAAATCAAAGCAGTTTGGAGATGATCAAGAGATCTGAGAGCTATCATTTAGCTACACTTAAATTTTTTTAACTAGTAAAAATACAGATGTGCTTTAATCCTACAACAGTGCCATAAGTATTTGCCTGTTTTCCTTTTGAAGTGTTAGAACCTGGAACTGAAATTAATGGGGGTTTATCCAATGAATGCATATAAAATAGTCATTAATACTGAAGTGAAGGAAATAAATACAGGTGAAAGATTATAGCCTATATAATGTAAGATATAAAGTAAGGGCACTGGTGGCTCAGTGGTAGGTGTTTCGCCTGCCATGCGGAAGGCCCGGGTTTGATTCCAGCCAGTGCCCAAACCCCAGCCACTGGATACAGTGCCGGTCCCAAACCCGGAAAAAAAAAATGGGAGGGTTGCGTCAGGAAGGGCATCCGGCGTAAAACCTGTGCCAAGTTGTAGTGCGGACTGGATATTCCGCTGTGGCGACCCCTTGTCGGGAGCAGCCGAAAGACCAACAACAAAACAATGTAAGATATAAAGTATTTTCACCTTTCTGAAACACAATTAGTTAAAAAAGAAAGAACAAAATGAAAAAGAACATAAAAACATATTTGTTGTTAGTACAAACTCAAGAATAAAATATATTGTGCAGTTATTATCACCCCAAAATTAGTTATGCCTGTAATTCCAAATCGCAAAAGTGCTTTATTTCTTATAAATCTCAGCAAATGTATGATTAATTTTTTAAAAAACATTTATTAAAGAACAATACATCATTGTTTATTACACCATTACATTTAATTGTGTGGAACAATAAGACTGGCTATGTTAGTTTCCTAACCCTTTTTAAGTTAATAATTACAGTATAATGAATAAATAAAACAAACTCAGCCTGTCATGTTACACAGAATATGGAATAGTGGAAACCTCCTCCTTACAAAGTGCTAACATTGGACATTACTTCCGAAAATATTAAATCAACCAAAAAATTGTCTGTTTTTTATTAGAGTTGATCATGGGGAGTGTCTGGCATATGAATCCACATAAAATCTTTCTATATTAACAATGAACTGTTAACTCCATATCACCGAGGTATATAACAATTAATCTCCATCATTATGACCAATAAATTTCCCGTCACACTTCTCTGTCTCTGCTGTAAATTTCCAGATGTCCTTCCTAAACATTATGTCTGACCTCCCACCAACCAGGATGTAACACTGCTCACACACAGCCTCTAATCTGCAGCTCTGAGCCACCGACATAAAACAAATTTTGAGTCTGCAATCACGGAACACCGGCTGGTGAAAAACAGGGTTTTGTCTACACCAGAGAACATCGTCCTCGGGACAGGATCTTTCGGTGCAGCATTCTGATAAAACTCTCCATGTTGACTAGATTATCAGATCAGATAATGGCAGTAAGAACATCGAGACCTACCTTACATAGGTGCAGTTGAGTGCTAGACGAAAGAATTTCACAAATGGTTTGTTAAGAAATCTAGTTTACACAATTTTCCACATCCAAAAGAAACTCAATTATTGCTTTCTTGTTATTATTATTATTATTATTATTATTATTATTATTGTTGTTGTTGTTATTATTATTTTGTATTAAGTTTTGCCTTAAACCTCAACCTATTCTTTGGTCATGTCATAAATACTAGCTGATTTAATACACAGTTTGATTTGATTTTCCACAGATTTTTTTTATGAAAATAGTATTTATGCCTATGTTCTAAAGAAAAGCACACAAAGAATATTTTGAGCACATCTCTGCCTGAAGCTAATAGCAAATATTATTTAAAAATCCAAAGAGAAAACATTTTCAAACAACTCACTTTTTTGTCCCTTACAGCAGTTTTCCATCACTCCACCCTTGAAGTTTCAACTCGCGAAGTTTTCAGCGGGCAGATGGTAATACAGCAAATTTCTTTTTAAAAAATAAAAATGATTTAAAATCTTGTTAAATAATTTATACAAAACTGGGAAATTGTAATGTAATGAATTTGATTGCTTTCAGTACATGAAGATTTTGACTTGCTTTTATTATGTGGAAAAAGTGGGTGAGACATTAAAAGCATCAGTGCAAAATCATCAGTTGTTTGACTTGTCTTGATTGAGTATAGTTGGGGTAAATGTAAAAATGTAAGGAGTACATTGGATTTTTTTATTTAGTCAAAGTTTCCTTAAAAGCTTATCAAATATCTGCAGCTGAGATGAAAGCGTAACACTGATTTACTAACTATAAAAACAAACCACGAGACCCACATTATATCTGGAAAGGGGAAAAAAATCTCTTTCGCTTCTAGACACGTGCCTCTCATTACTGCCTGCTGATAAAACTAATTTGTGTGGAATTCCCCCCACCCTATGATAAACACTGATTTAACAGACCAGACAGGAAGTCCTAATGAAATCCAGAGATTATTTATGACACTTTCGATGACATTGACCCTATATGATGGCGGGAGAAGACAGATTCATATTATAAATTGGACCAGAGGAGTTTCACCTTGGTAGAGGAAACCAAACAGTCTCAAAGACATAAGGTAGATGTCTGAACGCACACATGCCGATGTTATCTCTAACAGGGAGCATGAAGTCAACAGAACAATAGAGGGAAATAGAGAAAGTGCAGAGGAACACTGAGTGAGCTGGTGTCAACGTGACTTTGTGGAGGGAAGGGCCAAGGTGCCGTCTGCCAACGACTCTGACCTGTACAGTTCTGGGTCAGGGGTCATGGGGTCAGGAAATGACGAATGTGCATCACCCAGTGGGACTCTGAACCTGCCTCGGAACTTCACACTGTTTATGTTTCAGTTCTATGCCTTTGTTTGACAAATTATCTATTAAAAACATATGTACATTACATAAGACAAAAATCACATAAAAGGTATTAAACAATTCACCACAAGCATTGATATTCCTCAGATTAAAAACAAGAAAAGACATTTTTCACCCCAAATGTAGGAAATCAGCCCACACTGGTGTTTGATGTTTTTAATTATGCATTAAACCTATGAGTCTAATGTTTCTAATAAGTAACAACAAACATTAGACATCAAGCTGGCTGGTCAACTAGGCCTACAGTATATGTGAGTTAGGGAGAACATACAGTACTAGATGTTTTTCTCTAATAGCAACACTTCCTTAATTTTTTAATATACTAATTATGTCAAGTCAAGTAATGACTAATGTAGGAATAGTTTACATTTTAGCTGCTGTGTAATAAATTAATGAGAAAATATAACTCAGATGCTAAAATCCATGTCAGTTTAAAGTCAGTTTAAAAAATGTCAGTTTAAAGTAAATCTAAAAATCATTAACTGCAGTTCAGCTAAATCAGCTAGCTAGTCAGTAGAAGAATGTGGAGACTTTTTTGGATTTGCAAATAAAAATATGCAAGTATGTGAATTTTGTAACACTGTAATCATACAAATGTACCTAGTTTATTAACAGTTACCTAGTAAAAAAAAAAAAAAAAAAAAAAACTTAGTGAGCTAATTAACCTGATTGGAATAGCAGAAATATACAGAGGCATTTTTTGTTTTGAATATTCCTTGCATTTCTAACGGTGTACAAATGTTTAGGAGATTTCAATCATTGTTTGAGCATTATAATGGTATTTTATTGTTATACCTTTGGCTAGATTATTAGTAGTTATTTGGTTAGCTTGATACATTAGCAAAATATGCTATTTTGTAAGACAGACATTTTACAGTTTCCATGTTACATTTTCCACAATATAATTTCCTGGCTATCTATCAATTTGTGCACTTGTTTTTTTTTGTTTTTTTTTTGCTGCTTAGCAACAGTTGCCTCGAGCCAGTCTTCAGTAATGATGTGTCTCACTTACTTACACCTCTTTAATTACAGCTTGCCATTAATCAAGGAACAGGAACATATACAACATCCAGATATCAAACGGCGCCGGAAATCATAATAGCACTAATCGCCATCTACGATGAGCACAAGAAAAAGCCATTACATGCTCTCAGATGTGTTTGACATGTTTGCCCACAGTGAAGGAAGGCAAACACTTTGATGATGGCGCTGTCAGTCGATTACACTTATATTTTGGTCTGATCTCATATCAGTGGGGAATGTGGTTTGTAACTGCCATGGGATCTCTGTAATCTTTGTCAGCCTTCGTTTATATAATGGTCTCATAGTCTTAACCCACAGATACACTGAGATGTGTGTTTATGCAATTTAAAAAATCCTTTTTAATCTGTTGGACGCAACAGTTTGATTAGCATGAACTGCATCAAATATATTCCTTGAGGTGTATCTGCACGCGATGAGTCTCTGATTTACACCTCTTGGTGTTTATAATTAGTCTTTTTTTTTTGTTTTTTTTATTTGGGTGGGGGTGGGGTGGAAATGAGACCAAATTATAGCCCTTGCAGTGACAGCTAGTTAAAGCAGACAGACTATCAATTACTCACACACACAGGCCTTAAACATTAAGCTCTTCTCTTTTTACCCTTTTAATGTTCTTGTCTAACAGCTCCCATCGGTGGCTTCATGTACGTTTGATGCTTTGAAGGACAGTCATTTTACAGGATCCTTCAGCACACCGGAACCAGCCATTTAGATCCATTGTCTAGACTAAAGGCTGTCTGAAGCATGATAAAAATGTTAGAGTGAGTTTAACATGTTTAATCTGACACAAATCACACTGAGGTGGAAAAAAATGCAAACCGGAAACTGTAACATGATGCTTAAAACATCTCAAATAACAGAGAACTTTATCCAAACTTACACAGTAAAGCAAACATAGCATTTTGCAATTATTTCATCCTGATTGGTCAGAAGATGTTGAATAAATTTCTATGATGACAGATTTGACAGTATAGAAGAAAAAAATCAAATATATATTACCAATCAAAGGTTTGGACACACTTTCTTATGTAGTGGCACTTCTTTATTTTTTATTGTTTTAAGCATTGCATATTAATACTGAATTCAGAACAAATATGGACTTATTTCGTCAACAAAACCATGGTAAATAACTGAAAATACATTTTATATTTTTGATTCTTCAAAGTAGATAGCTTTTGCTTTGATGACATCTTTGTACATGCCTAGCATTCTCTCAGTAAGCCTCATGAGGTAATCATCTGGAATGATTTTCCAACAATCTTGAAAGGGATGAGGTGTTGAGTTGGCTGATTTTCCTTCACACTGGTCCAACTCATCCCAAACCATCTCATTTGTATTTAGATCAGGTGATTGTGGAGGCCAGGTCATCTGATGCAACATTACATCCTTGCACCCTCTTTGGACAAATAGCTCTTACATAACCTTTAGAGGTGTGTTTTAGGTCATTGTTCTGTTGGAAAACCAATGATGGTCACACTAAGTTGCCATTCAGATGGTATAGCATGTTAATGCAAAATTCCGTAGTAGCAAGCCATGCTGGTCAAAAGTGTGCCCTCAATTTTGACTAAGTCACTAACAGTGTTCCCTATAAAGCACTCCCACACCATCATACCTCCTCCTCCATGTTTCAGAGTGGGAACCACACATTCAGGAACCATCTGTTCACCCTCTCTACAGCCAACAAAGACATTTCAGGGGACATTTTCATGAGGGCCAGTTTCATCATAGTGTTTGATAGTTTGGGTGACTGCACTTGGGCATACAGTGCATTCATTTTCAAGTTCTTGAGATCTTTTAGAGTGACTTACCATTTCTTAAAGTAATGATGGGCTGTATTTCCTCTATACATAACTAAATGTTTCTTGCAACAATATGGATTTGTACAGTAGTTGTGGTAGCACTAATTATGCAGGGCTGTTCACTCTGTACCTACTCTTCCTCTGCACAAGAAAACTAATGGTCTAAAGAACACTAAGGAGTCAAGAAATGTCACAGATTAACCCCGTGAATTGAAAGCCATTCCAGGTGACTACCTCATGAATGTCATCCAAGCTAAATATAGCTACAGTGAAACCTCAGATTGCGAGTAACGCAGTTTGTGAGTGTTCCACAAGACGAGCAAAGACTTTTAATAATTTTTTTACTTGAAAACGAGCAAGTCTTGGTTTACGAGCACCGAGTATCATGTATCAAGCATGCACTTCTTGTTTTGATGCAGAGCGTCACATGATCACAACCGAGCCAACGGTTTTTCTCTCTCTTGCGCTGCAAAATCGTGGGTAATCGTCTCCCCTGCTGGGTCTTAGTGCATGTACTGTTTGCTATAACACTGTGACCATGTGTGTGTGTGTAAACCATTTTATTTAGTGTTTGTAAGCGCATGTGTACAGTGTGTACTGTTTCTTATAACACATGTGTGTGTGCGCGTGTAAAGCAACAGAAAGTCTCATTAGAGGATAAAAATCCATTTTCTCTCTCTGTTGTTATGTGTGCGTGTTATGTGTGTGCATTATGTGGGTACGTGCGTAATTTGGCCCCTTGCCGGTTCACACACACACACACACACACACACACACACACACACACACACACACACACACATACACATTAAAGGGTAGAGAGAGAGTGTGTGTGTGTGTGTGTGACACACAAACAAATACACACACTAAAGGCGAGAGTGTGTGTGAACCGGCACATTGTCAAATTATGCGCGCACACACTCTGCTCTACACAGAAACACTGCTCTGTCGCAGTTCCTTTCAAAAAAAGTAAAGTGCAGGTTAATTTGTTTGTTTGTTTTTCTTTACAGCAGTGATTCCGTTAGTATGCGCTCACACGAGCGTCATTAGGGATGTTCCTTGCTAATTTTTCTGACAAAACAGTCTTTCTGTTAAAGTCTGTGTATGTGTGTGTGTGTGTGTGTGTGTGTGTGTGTGACTAGCTTCACTTCACACACATACACACACACACACACACACACAAACAGCGCCTGCGCGCATAAACGGAAACACATCTGTCTGGATTTATTTTTACTTTTTTTTAAAGGTAAAGTGCAGGTTAATTTGTTTAAATTTTACTTTATATTATGTATTAATTATTTCTTATAAGAAAATGAAATTTGGTTTACGGGTGTTTTGGAATACGAGTCCGCTTCCGGATCGAATTATGCTCATAATCCGAGGTTCTTGTCACATCCGAACCTCCTCAGTCCTGGGGAGAAAGATCTGGCTCACCGGATTACTGAGCCGTAGCTTTGTCTTCCCCTAGTGTGTCGTCGTGTGTAATTGTTCCCGACTAATAATAGATGGATATCACCTGTGTCTGCCTCATGTGTCGCACTATTTAACCCGGCCGAACCCATACTACTTTGTCTGGTCACCGTTGTGCAAGCACGAGTCTGATGTGGGTTACTAACATTATGTGTCTCCTCTCCCCTCAGGGTTAAGCGGTATCTGCAGGCGAAGGGTGAGAAGCCAGGCAGCTTCCAGTTCAAGTCGAGGTCTAAAGGACAATAAGTTGTGTTAAGTAGATATTCCAAATAAGTTCTTCTGAGATTTCCTGTTTCCAGTGTTTACGCCTGCAGACCGCCCCTGGTAGAACGACCAGAGAGTTGTTATTTCTTTTCTTTTCTGTTGATTTATTATTGAACTGAAAAGAATCAAATAAAGCTGTCTTTCCCTGCATCTGTGTTCCAATATTTCTGAGACCAGACATGACCAGACCATCTCCTCTCACGCGCCCAAAAAGTTGGGCTTTTTGTGGGCTGCAGAAAGTTCCTCCTGGCCTGTGAGCTATATTTAGCGGATTATCCGGAACTGGAAGATCGAAGGAAAATCAGCTTTGTCACCCAACAGCTCACAGGTCCAGCGATGGATTGGGCCACCACCATGTGGAGCGCTGATGGGAGGGATATGATCATGTACGACAGGTTCATCCGCGCCGTTCGAGCGGTTTTAGACCACCCGGATCAGGAGAAGACGGGAGAACAGCGTTGCTGAGGCTCAAACAGGGGCAATCAATCGTTGCGGACTACGCGATCAAATTCAAGATTTTGGCCGCGGAGAATTAATGGTGTAACAAAAGCTTACTTGCGCGCTTCAGAGATGGACTACAGCCAGAAATACAGCTGGAACTTGCGTGCCGAGATGCTGATATGGAACTTGATGAAAGCATTCAACTCGCAATCAAGTTGGACCAGCACCTCCGCGGTCAAAAAAGGCTCCCCACTGGTAAGGGAATCGGGGGGGGGATGGACGGACATCCGCAGACGACAGAGCCTCAGTAAAAACCCAGTTGAACCGCATGAAGGCACGGGGAGCGAACCGATGGACGTGGGCACGTCCCGACTGTCAGCCCAGGAGAGGCGCTGCCGAATCTCCGCGGGACTGTGCTTATACTGCGGCGAGGCATCTAATTAAAGATAGATGCTCGCTACTCCAAGTAACTTTAAGCACACCACCACGCGCACCTCACTCTTTTTGTGTTAACGCTACAATGTCATATAATAACCATACTGTGTCTGTTTCCCCCCTGATAGATTCGGGTTCGGCTGGGAATTTTATTTAATCTTCTCTTCTTTCCTCGCTGCATGCTCCTGTGTCGAAGCTTCCAAACCCGATCGTGATTAAAGCTCTTGATGGCAACCCATTAGGACAATCGCCAGTTAAAGCTATTTCCGTGTGTGGCAACGCCGTGGTAGGGCAAATGAATATAAACTTGGTCAGACATTACCACCATTACGCCACCCCGAGGTTAACCGGGGAAATAACACCATAAGAACAAAGGTTCGTTAGGCTAATGAATGAGAGACAAAAGGTACAAATGTACAAGCTTTATTATAATTCATTTTTAAAATAGTTTAAAATAAACACTCCATAGCATGCAATGCCAAATATCGAATAATCGTCACACACCATAAAAAGGGAACACGGCACTCTGTGTACACATATACAAAAGAATGAAATGACACAATACAAACAAATAAAAATACAATTTTACAACACCGGCTTCTGAGCGGCAAAGGCCGACTAAAGAGGTCCCGGCCTTACGGGTGCTCGTCACACACACATCCACACCTTCACACAAAAGGAAGAAACGTGAACACCAGCTATGCTGCACTCCAGACAATTATGCTACCCCATAGTATTGTGACACTAGCCTCCCCAGCCCAACCGTACTCGAAATAAACAAACAAAACTATAAAACATAAACCACAAAAAGACATAAAGAGAACCACGGTCTCATTGCTTTTAAACAGCAAAAAGAAACAAAAGACAGAAAACAAAAACAACCATTACAGTTAAACAAACAATACAACAATAGGAAGAAAACAAAATACAAAATAATATAATTCACCAGCTCAGCGGAACACTATCCGAAGTTCAGAGTCCTCCCTACGCTATATTATGTTCTCCACCATAACTGCATGAAAGCCAGAAAACAGGAGCCCAAACCGGCCTTCAAACCACAAGAGGGCAGCCCTGAACCATTGCTGCTATTACGGCGAATAAAATAACAAAAAAAACAAACTCCACAAAACCACCGAAGAAAAGACACCGGAGACAAAACCACAAAGAAGAGACGAAGAAGAATCAGAGAAGAGAAGAGACAGCAGCGCCGTCTTCAGTCGAGGCTGAAAGCCAATACTTTCACCCTCACAAGACGCATCAACACTCAAATGTCCGTAGCTTACCGGACGACCCGTCGTGCCACGTGACCAGTTGTACCGCCGCCCACAGTTCGCAGCGAGCCCCGCAGGGTAACACCGGCACAAAAGAAACTTTGTGGATGACAACAAGTGGACATTCTGACTCGGCCAAATGACAATTATCCAATGGACACACCACACCTTCGGTCCATACACACACCGTGAAAGCGGTCTCGGTCGTGACGTATGCCAGGTAGGACAAAAACCAACCTTAAATACCACTGGGGACCATTCTGATAGGCTACCATTAATAACTGATCACCTACCTGTGAACCAATGGGAAAACTCCACTGCCCACATTGCCACACGTGCCCCTTCGATTAACTTGGACAGGACGCGGGACTCGGGGAAGTCAAGGGGAGGCGGCGTGTGCTTAATGGTGAACAACAGCTGGTGCAACAGCGCGAGCGTTGTTCCTCTTACACGCTCCTGCACGCCAAACCTGGAACTACTGTCCATCATGTGTCGTCCATTTTATCTTCCACGGGAGTTCACATCGGTCATAATCAGTGCCGTTTACATTCCTCCACAAGCAGACACAGACAAGGCCTTATGCGAGCTGCATGAGGCGCTCACACAGCACCAGACACAACACCGGGACGCTGCGCTCATTGTGGCGGGGGATTTTAATAGTGCCAACCTCAAACGCGCAGCGCCGAACTTTTATCAGCACATCACCTGCCCCACCAGGGGCGAAAGGACACTGGACCATTGTTATACCACGGTCAAAGACAGTTACAAGGCACAATCTCATCCAGCGTTTGGTAAATCCGACCACGCCGCCATCTTCCTCATGCCAAAATATAAACAAAGGCTGAAACAGGAAGTTCCAGTTCAGAGGGAGGTCGCGCGCTGGACGGACCAATCGGTGGCCGCGTTACAGGACGCACTCGATGACGCAGACTGGGACATGTTCAGAAACAGCTCCGATGATGACGTCAGCGTGTTTACGGAAGCGGTTGTGGGATTTATTGAAAAGCTGGCAGACGATACGGTAGAGAAAAAGACTATCAGAACGTTTCCCAACCAGAAGCCGTGGGTGGATAAAACCATCCGCGACGCTCTGAGATCTCGCACAGCTGCCTACAACACGGGACTTGCGTCGGGGGACATGGAACCGTACAAGGCTGCGTCATATAACGTCCGGAAGGCGGTGAAAGAGGCGAAGCAGCGCTACGGGAGAAAACTAGAGTCACAGCTTCAACAGAGTGACTCTAGGAGTCTGTGGCAGGGACTAAGAACAATAACGGACTATAAAGCACCAGCATCCGGTATGACGAATGCGGACGCGACTCTGGCAGACGAGCTGAACACATTTTACGCTCGCTTCGAGGCTGCAGCTAAAGACGCTAGCAATGCTAATGCTAACGGTGCTAATGCTAACGGCGCTAATGCTAACGGCGCTAATGCTACATCCTGCTTCTCTCAATGACTATCGCCCTGTAGCCCTCACCTCAGTAGTGATGAAGTGCTTTGAACGCCTTATCAGAGACTTCATCATTTCTTCACTACCCGACACACTGGACCCACTACAGTTTGCATACCGTCAGAACCGCTCCACAGACGATGCAATCTCTCATCTCCTCCACACATCACTCACTCACCTGGACACTAGGAAAGGGAATTATGTTAAAATGCTCTTCATCGACTACAGCTCTGCTTTTAACACAATAATTCCCTCCACACTCACCACCAAGCTGGAGCACCTGGGACTGAGCTCATCTATATGTCAGTGGAGCTCCAATTTTCTGACTGGCAGACCACAGGCAGTAAGGATGGGCGGACATGTCTCAGCCACACTCACTCTCAGCACTGGAGCCCCCCAGGGTTGTGTTCTGAGCCCCCTGCTGTACTCTTTGTACACCCACGACTGCGTGGCCACTACCAACTCCACTTCCATCATCAAGTTTGCTGACGACACCGTCGTGGTCGGACTGATCACCAACAATGATGAGTCGGACTACCTAGAGGAGATTGGAAATCTGGAGAACTGGTGCCAAAGGAACAATCTCCTCCTGAACGTCAGTAAGACAAAGGAGCTGATAGTGGACTTTAGTACAAAGCAGGAGAGGAACTACCAGACCCCCGTCATCAACAGGAGCCCAGTGGAGAGAGTGGACAGCTTCAGATACCTCGGTGTTCACATCACGCAGGACCTATCATGGTCCTGTCACATCAGCACCGTGGTGAAAAAAGCCCGGCAGCGTCTCTACCACCTCAGACGCTTGAGAGACTTTAGACTGCCCTCCAAGGTGCTCAGGAACTTCTACTCCTGCACCATAGAGAGCATCCTGACGGGAAACATCACGACCTGGTTCGGGAACAGCACCATGCAGGACAGACGAGCTCTACAGAGGGTGGTGCGATCAGCCGAGCGCATCATCCGCACTGAGCTCCCTGACCTACACTCCATCTACAGCAAGCGGTGCTGGACTAAGGCCAGGAAGATCATGAAGGACCTCAGTCACCCCAGTAATGGACTGTTCTCTTTGTTGCGGTCTGGGAAGAGATTCCGCTCCCTAAAGGCCAACACAGAGAGACTGAGGAGGAGCTTCTTCCCGCAGGCGATAAGGTCTCTCAATCACACAATCACACCTCCACACAGGACTAATAACATCTTTTAAGCTCACAACACTGACTGGACAATCATGGACACATTCATACACACTTGCACTAAATACTCATACATCTGGACAATTGCACATGTCACCTCCATGCATATTTGCACAACCACTGACACTTTAATCCTATATTTTTGCAATATTTTATTATGCCCTTATGCACAGTTAATTTTACTAGTTAAAATAATTTCTTTAGTATTTCCTTTTTATTGATTATTTATTTTACGTACAAGCTTTTATTTTCTTTTTTTAAGGTCACTGGCGGTCGTATAAAGCATTTCACTGCATATTATACTGTGTATGATTGTGTATGTGACCAATAAAATTTGAATTTGAATTTGAATTTGAACTTTCCCCAATCACACTGAGGAGTTAAAATTTTATGTAATCCCTCAGTTGGATCAGTCCGTTGTGCTGGGCCTCCCATGGCTCAGCTCACATAACCCTAATTTTGATTGGGCAAATTGCCGCATCATCACATGGTCCCCACGATGCGCAAAATTCTGTATACCATCACAATTGACGGTCCAAACCACCACAATTGAAAGTCCTAGCGCCCTAGTATCAACCTTAGTGCCATCGGAGTACAAAAATTTTAAAGACGTGTTTAGCGTTAGGGCAGCAGCATGACTTCCCCCTATTGAGCTCTTGCCAGGGAAAACACCATGGCAGAAACCAGGGCAATGGAGGAATACGTGAGTGAGGCTCTTCGGCAGGGACTCATTAGCCGATCCACGTCACCAGCATCAGCAGGTTTCTTTTTTATCGAGAAAAAAGGCGGGGGTCTTAGGACCTGTATTGATTATCGAGGACTCAATACAATCACAATAAAATATAAGCACCCACTGCCCCTGGTTCCGGCCGCGATCGACCTGCTCCGCGGTGCTTCCATCTTTACCAAACTCGACCTCCGCAGCGCTTATAACCTCGGTCGTGTTCGCAAGGGCGACGAGTGGAAGACTACGTTTAGCACCACATCAGGTCATTACCAATACAACGTGATGGCTTATGGACTGGTAAACGCACCTGCGGTGTTTCAGGGGTTCATGAATGATGTGTTTCGGCATATGTTGAACCGTTTTGTGATAGTATATCTGGATGATATCTTGATATACTCTCGGTCATACGCTGAACATGTCCGTCATGTAACAGCCGTTCTGCGTCGGCTGCGTGAACATGGGCTCTATGCGAAGGCAGAGATGTGTGATTTTCACAAGAGGGAGATTGCATTTCTCGGCTATCGCATAGGACCACTGGGGGTCGAGATGGACGGAGCCAAAGTAAGGGCGGTACAACAATGGCTAGAACCCACATCAGTGAAGGTGCTACAAAGCTTCCTTGGGTTTGCCAATTTTTATAGGCGCTTTATTAGGAGCTTCAGTACGATGGCAGCATCACTCACTAGCTTATTAAAAGGTAAGCCACAAAGATTAGCGCGTTCACGCTGGAAGCGCGCACCGCATTCCAGCGTCTAAAACAAGCATTTACTTCTGCACCCATATTAAAACTACCCGACCCTAACAAGCCCTTCGTAGTCGAGGTCGACGCGTCGGAAGTAGGATTAGGAGCGGTGTTGTCACAGCGCCAAGGCCACCCAGAGAAGCTCTACCCCTGTGCTTTCTTTTCGAGAAAATTGACACCTGCCGAATGCAATTATGATATCGGTAATCGCGAACTGCTAGCAATAAAAGCGGCGTTAGAGGAGTGGAGGCATTGGTTGGAGGGAGTGGAACACCTCTTCATGGTACTAACGGACCACAGAAATCTAGAGTACCTCCAACAAGCAAAGAGACTAAACACACGTCAAGCCCGTTGGGCGCTGTTTTTCACTCGCTTCCATTTTACTATTACTTATTGCCCCTGCTCAAAAAATCTAAAAGCGGACGCGCTATCCCGCTGTTTTCCGGCGCCAGACCGCAACATGGTTCCGGATCCAATAGTGCCTGCGTCACTCGTGGTGGCTCCGATCGTGTGGGACCCTTCGGAGATAGCCCAAGCAACACAGTCCGAGCCCGTGCCACCGGACTGCCCTCCGAGTCGAACATACGTTCCGGAGCCACTACGAGAACGGGTGACGATCGAGGCCCACACGAATTTATCATCAGGACACCCCGGCGTAATAAGAATATTTAAACTACTAGAACCTAAGTTCTGGTGGCCAAATATGCGGGAAACAGTGAAAACAGTAGTTTCGTCTTGCGCTATCTGTGCAGCTATTAAATCTCCTCGAGGGTTGCCAGTTGGTAAATTAATGCCCTTTCCAACACCTAACAGACCGTGGTCGCACCTGGCGGTGGACTTTGTAACGGATCTGCCAGTGTCTAAAGGGTACACGACAGTTTTAGTAGTAGTGGATCGCTTCTCTAAAGGCTGTCGATTTATTCCGTTTTGCTCTCTCCCAACCGCCATCCAGGTGGTGGAAACCCTATTCAAAACAGTATCCCACTACTACGGTATCCCGGAGGACATTGTTTCCGATCGTGGTCCCCAATTTATCGCAAAAGTCTGGAAAGCTTTTTTCCAAAAATTGGGGACCACTGTTAGTCTAACGTCAGGCTATCACCCTGAGTCTAATGGGCAGGCAGAGCGGACTGTACCAGATCTCGGGAGGTTCCTTCATGCATATTGTAGTAGTAGACAACATGAATGGGCAGACTGTTTATTCTGGGCAGAATATGCGCAAAACTCACTACAACACTCCTCAACCGGCCTAACGCCGTTTCAATGTGTGCTCGGACACCAGCCCCCACTCTGCCCATGGGATGCCACTCCCACCAATATCCCCATGGTGGATCAGTGGTTCAAGAGAGCGGGAAAAGTATGGGAAGATGCACACACCAACATCTCCCAGGCAGTTCGCCGGTTCAAAAAATTTCTCCGCTCCAGTTAGGAGACCGAGTTTGGCTCTCGACAAAGGACCTATCTCTCAACCTCCCCTGTCGCAAACTTTCTCCCAGATTTATTGGTCCCTTTCCTATTATTTCACAAGTCAACCCAGTTTCTTTTATGATACAGCTACCTACGCATATGCGCATTAATCCCGTTTTTCATATTTCTCTTCTCAGGCCAGTGATACGGGGCCGCTGGATGGAGGTGTTGCAGACCCTTCGTTCCCTGGGGCTGTGGAGATCGAGGACGCTCCAGCGTTCAGAGTCCAACAACTACTGGACTCCCGGAGGAGAGGAGGCTCCCTCCAATACTTGGTGGATTGGGAGGGGTACGGGCCGGAGGAACGCAGCTGGGTCCCAGCAAAAAACATCCTGATCCCTGAACTCATTTCTGAGTTCCACTTAGCTCGGCCGGATCGCCCAGCGCCACGACCTCCAGGCCAACCCGTCCACCGGCAATTCCATCAAGCCGGTGGGTCACGACTCCCTCTGGTAACGCCCAGAGAGCGCCCACCTCACTTTCAGGAAGCCGGTCCTGGAAGGGGGGGTACTGTCACATCCGAACCTCCTCAGTCCTGGGGAGAAAGATCTGACTCACCGGATTACTGAGCCGTAGCTTTGTCTCCCCCTAGTGTGTCGTCGTGTGTAATTGTTCCCTACTAATAATAGATGGATATCACCTGTGTCTGCCTCATGTGTCGCACTACTGTATTTAACCCGGCCGAACCCATACTACTTTGTCTGGTCACCGTTGTGCAAGCACGAGTCTGATGTGGGTTACTAACATTATGTGTCACCTCTCCCCTCAGGGTTAAGCGGTATCTGCAGGCGAAGGGTGAGAAGCCAGGCAGCTTCCAGTTCAAGTCGAGGTCTAAAGGACAATAAGTTGTGTTAAGTAGATATTCCAAATAAGTTCTTCTGAGATTTCCTGTTTCCAGTGTTTACGCCTGCAGACCGCCCCTGGTAGAACGACCAGAGAGTTGTTATTTCTTTTCTTTTCTGTTGATTTATTATTGAACTGAAAAGAATCAAATAAAGCTGTCTTTCCCTGCATCTGCGTTCCAATATTTCTGAGACCAGACATGACAGTTCCACTGTACTTTGGGCAGTCTACAATATAAAACATACTGTATTCTGGGTTGCTTATCACTTTTTTGTTTACCAAATATGTGTTCTTTCATTGTTTGGATGGCTTCAGTATTAATGTGAAATGTTGAAAGTAATATATAATATAATATATAATGGGGAAAAAACACTGAAGGAGAAACTGTCTCCAAACTACTGACTAATAGTGCATGTTTATTTTATTTTATTTTAAAGTAAACAACATAGTAATGTATAAAGTGTTTTCTATGAGGAAACGTTTATTTAACCTTTATGGAAGGAGTCTCCAGTGTCAGATCTTTGTATCAATCATAAATAAATCAGAAGCTTTAAATTACAGTTTTCTGACATTTGAAAGTCTTCAGAATGATTTTTTATAACTGATATAGCATAAGAGATTTCAGGAACTAAGTTGTTTTTTAGATGTTCCACAACTAACTATAAATGTAACTATAAATAGCTTAAAAATATGACTTTTGTGTCATATGTTTTTTGCTTTTTGTGTTGTTCTTTTATAACTAAGTAGTCATTATTGCTAAGTAGCTGTGGTATTATAGAAATAAAATACATTGAAATTTTGCCAAAGTTTTACCAAATAATCTACTTCAGGGTGGGAATAATAACTCCACGTCACTCACTTAAAATGTAGAAAAATATTTAATATTTATATACACCAAAAATTAGATTTCTAATTGTATTATTGGATTTTACCTGAACATAGGCCTCTAAATACCAAACACCAATGCTGAAATATGTGTCCTAATACAACTACAAACATTATTCACTAGCTTTTTGATGTTCGTGTGGAGGAGATTGGACCTCAGACTGAAATCGCAAAGAAAATCTCTCAGGATCTTGTTGAGCTGTTTGCATGTCTGATACAGGTATTACAGCTGTTTGAGTTGAACACTGTCTCGCTGACATTTCCGCTGAGTATTATGGCATTATCTAATCTCTGTGGCTCACTGTGGTATGTGCAGTGCTCATGGTCTGTGTGGCCACACACACATACTGTACAGGGAATGAATGATAAATGTGTTTTTCAGAAGAGTATAAATGATGAGGACTGTTGGCAAACATTTCACCTGAGCGATTTCAGATGTATGATACAATGTAGTTAATTAGGCAGAAAATCTCAAAAAGGAACAAGATGACGAAAATGAAGTACATGCCAATAATGCATAAGATTTAATACAGTAGTGTACGTAGTACTTAGTATATTATTTTATAAAAGAAAAAATATCTTATAGCTTCTACATTTTCTGCATTTGATATTAATATTTTATATTAAGCACAATAATTCTACAGTTACCTCACAGGGATATGATGGATGTTCCACATAAAAGGGCATGATAAATTGTTTGAAATTTATAAAAATGTGAGATTTTGTTTCTGAAGATGCCAGATGTTAGAAGCTTTCTAACATCTTCAAGGAGTTTACCTTTTTAATGGTTCCTTGGTTACAAAATATATGTATATATTTGGGGGATCTTATTAACTTTACGAGAAAGTGACTAGAATGAGTATTTGTAGCTGCTATAATATAACTTTTTTGTTTTTGTAGACCCTTCACAGACCCTATATTAAACTAATAAAGTTTTATTTTATCTTATCTTATCTTATCTTATCTTATCTTAAATTATCTACAGTAAATATACAATGCCTGGCCAGTGGTCTCACTCTCTATATATTTCATTGGACCGCCTTTTGCGTTGACTACAGCCATGGCATCATAGGCTTATTGTATACAATGTCACGACATTTATTTTAGTTGAGTTAATTTATTTTATCATTAATTTCTCTTCAAAATCTAGTATTGATGATAGGAGAGTTGAACTGCTGCATAAAGCCTTCTCTAGCACATCCCAAAAATTATCAATCATGTTAAGGTGTGACTACTATGTGGTGGCCAAATGATGTGTGAAAAAGATGTTTCATGCTCCTTGAACCACTCACAGTTGAGATGTAACATAGAGTAAGAATTTATATGTGTATGTGAAATTTAGGTTTTGCTAGTTTCACAACTTGAAAGCAAGATGAATCCTTGCATTGTCGTCTTGGAATATGTCCATGCCATCCGGGAAGAAAAAAACCTCATGATAGTAAAACCTGATCATTCAGTATATTCAGGTAGTCAAATTACCCAATTTTTTGGACACATGATTTTGCTGAAACTATATATGACCAACCGAAACAAACCTAGATTATAGCACTGCCCATACAGCTTGTACAGTAGGCATTAGCATAATGGATCACCTTACTTCTTTTCCTTATGTGTCCATCATTCTGGAAGTGGGTAAATCTGGACTCATCAGATCACATGACCTTTTTTTAATTAGTTAGGGTTAAATAACATGTTGCCAGCTGAACCAGATTAACCACTGCAGTAATAATCCAGTAAAAAACACCAGGCTCTTACATATTTGATTAGCTAAATCTAGGTGGCTACCCAATGTAAAGCTATTTATTTAATCCAAAGTTATTATTTCCATAATTTCCGTGTATAGGATAAACAGTATAGAGAATGAGTGAGTGAAAGTGATATAAGCGCAACAAAACACTTTGGTAACATATTTTAAAGTAATATATGAATATATTTGAATTTATTATTTTTATATAAATTGGGTATTATATCAATAATGTTGACACAAAGAGTACAGTCCGTACAGCATAATCATGATGTTTAGGTTGGTTGACAAATAAATGCTTGTAATGCATAAATGACATGATAGAGGGTGCTCTCCCCTTCCTCACTCACACTTGCGGTTGGATCTGTCCCTCTTTAGGTCAACTAAATAAAGAATATAATTAAATCAAATCTTAGGCAATCAACTTAAACTCTCAAACTCCAGATTTATGTTCCTTACTCATATAATTTTACACCTTTATACAACAGGGTGTCCCAGAAGCCTCCATAATTTGGGAAAAGTAACATAATTAAGCAAATATTGTTGTAGGCAATTACTGAGTTAATGTTAGGTAAGAAAGACGATGCCTTGTGTGTTAACCAAGAAACATCAATCATGTAATAACTTAATTTCCCCTATTTTTGAGGCCTTTTTCCCTGCTTTAGGATAAATTAATGAATAATAAGACAGGGCAGTTAAAGATTAAGAACACACTTCTTCATATCTATACATTCCTACCAGCTGTGTTTCACCTCTGATTCATTTCATCCTGAATTGGCGCTGATGATGTGATGTTATTCATTGACAGAGCTGAGAAGTGCCTGCATTCACAATTACTTCATAAATCATCCCGTAATCTATATTTCACGCCGTATGCTGCCTGAAGCTGAATCGGCCTCATTACTGAGCAATGTTTTTCTCTGCTGTCACACACTGTGTGGACTTTTTTATTAGTCATGCAGACGCAATTGTTTAAACAAGCTTCAACATCTAATATTAACTCGACCAAAGTTGTGCATGTACGTCCCCGTATTTCAGGCTTGGAATCTGAACGACGTGCAAGGCCAAGCCTAAAGATGTGCTTAAGATAAATGATTTGAGATCAATACGTACTTTGTTGATTGGTTGGTTTGTTTCTATGTTGCTGATCTGATGGCTGATCTGATGGCATACAGAGATAATAAATATAAATCTGGGCCTGTTGTGCGTCAAATCTGAAAAGGTCATTAGAGAAAGTGATGAGACAAGATAACTAACCAGTTACGAACCCTGAAATGCCTGCACAACGAGAAGTCTGACTTTGATGTAGCGTAATTATTAAGGCTGTACCTGACTGCATGAGCCTGCACCTAGCACAAAATGCTTGGAGGCAGGAACGCACATCAGAATCACTTTGTTTGTTTTGTTTTTCTTTGGCAGTGTTGCCTAGCAACTGTTGTTCTTTGAGGGAAATCCTCACGTGTGAGCACACCTGAGCTTGTGACATTCACCATCTTTCCTTTCTCTGGATCACCTAAGGACACCAGTCTTACTTGTTTACTGTTTCAGAAGCTAAGACACCTACAGCACTGCTTATTGCAGGCCCTTGATTATATTACTCACATTAACATGAACATGTTACCAAAATACAAGGCAAAAATGTAATCTACTAATGTTTTGAAAAAAATTTGAAAAATTTAATTTGGAATATCTAATTTTAAATAAAACTACATGTAATAAAAATAATTTAATTACAAGTGAAAGAAATGAAGCAGTGAGAAAAAAAAGGTTACATAAATTGCACTCTGACAGTTCAGCCTGGGGCTCAGGATGATTACAGATCAGTATTTCTGCATGAGGACAAAGTGCCTGGAACTCGGGGCTATAGAAGAATGCCCATGCATGCACTTTCACACACTTGCTGCTTGCAGCGGTAGTTAAAAGTGTGATATTAAAGCAATGACTCTCTTTGAGAGTCTGACTGCTTGTGGCACGCTAGCAAGCCTGAATATAAAGCTCCTAGGTGTTCATTTAATTTTTACTATCGAGATGTTTTGTTCATGAAACAGTACATACAGTAGTGACTCTGATCACAAGTTTATATCTTAACCCTATCAAGACAGGAATTATATATTAGCGTAAAAGCGTTTCAGATCCTTGATGGAGTTGAGATGTAATATAGAGTGAGGATTTAGACGTTTATGAAAAATTTTGTTTTGCTAGTTTGCTACAATTAATCAGAGATTATGTCAGTGATGTGGTTAATGATTCTGAACATGCAAACTCCATGCACAACTTTTAGAACTGCATTGCAAAAATGATGTCATATTTTGTCATAAGGTGTTTCCCTTCTGCTTTTTTTGTTTTTGCTATACTCAGTGATGCATACACTACTGGATTCAGATCACAGACACGATAAGCAAACTAAAATTTAAGCACCTCATGCGTTACACCTTGCATAAGCCTTTTTTTATGCATCTCAGTTTAACATTCGGGTTGCACTGGTTGCAGTTATGCTTGGAAAAGTCACTTTTCATCTGTCTACTTGAGTTTGTAGTAGAAAGGATATCTCATTAGTTTGTCTCAATATTTGCCTTAAGCTCAGAATGAGAAAACGTCTACTGTATTATACAGGATGTACACACACGGACGTGGCTGTCATTGTAAAAAGAGAAGTCACAGGTTTATTTCACTTGCATTACAGCTGCTGAAATTGGGTTGACCAAATGTCATGACAAACAGGTCATGACAAAAAATATCTTTGCATATGGTGACCTGCAGATCATGTGGTCTCTTTTTGAAAACAAATGCTTAAAATAATTTTAAAAAAAGATATCTATTAATAGACTCAAAGTATTTTATTTTATACTTTCACCGAGTTGGGTTGGTAAAGGTAGGCATCCAATTACTAGCTCAAAATATTAGCATCTGATGAAATGAATGAATGAAATGAAATGGAATGAAAGCAGGTTTGCAGGTTTGCAGGTTAAAAAATAAATCAACATGTGCTTTATTTGGCCAAATCAAAGTGTTATTACTGGTGAAAATGACATGAGTCAAAACACAAGCAGACAACATTAACCGTGGACAGTTAATGAATAGCAAGAGGATCAAAATCAAAAACAAGTTTAAAAAAGGTACTAGGAAGGCACTTGAGTCTTGGACAATAGAAATGCTGGGTAAAACTTTACAAAAATATTATGACACAACAGGGTATCAAACAGACTAATCAAGGAATAAACAGGGCAACTAACCAGTTCAGCAAACAGCATCAAGCACATGATGTGAAAGGAGTGTGTCATGTGGTCTGCTGTAGTTTTTAAAATACGAGGTACTGACAAGCAGCCTGCACCCATTGACTGAAGTAGGCATGGCAGATCATAAAACACTAGCAGTTCACTCAGGTTCACTCAGGTGCTGAGGTGCGAGACCATTTGTGAATTGTAGGTCAGTAGTATTTTAAAATCAATTCGAAATTCCACTGGGAACAAATGCAGTATGGATGAGATAGCGATGATGTGCTCATATCATCTGGTTCTAGTGAGGGTTCTGGAATTCTGGAATGTAGGGTGTTTATGCACCTAGTTGAACATCCAGACAGTAAGTCAAGACATTTTTCTGCATTGAGTATATTCCTTATGTTGGCAATATTTCTGAGATGAAAGAAATATTATCTACATCAACTTCAAATGAGGCGGCACGGTGGTGTAGTGGTTAGCACTGTCGCCTTGCACCTCCAGGGTCTGGGTTCGATTCCCCGGCCAGGCTCGATTCCCGTCTCTGTGTGCATGGAGTTTGCATGTTCTCCCCGTGCTTGGTGGGTTTCCTCCGGGTACTCCGGTTTCCTCCCACAGTCCAAAGATATGCAGGTTAGGCTAATTGGCGTTCCTAAATTGCCTGTAGTGTGTGTGTGTGTGTATGTGTGTGTGCCCTGCGATGGACTGGCACCCTGTCCAGGGTGTACCACGCCTAGTGCCCGAAGTCTCCTGGGATAGGCTCCAGGTCCCCCGCGACACTGAACACAGGATTAAGCGGTATAGAAAATGAAATGGAATGAAAAAAAACTTCAAATGAAAGACTCTATAATCACACCAAAGTCTTTTAATGCTGCACATGATGAAACAGAAATGCCATCAATCAGAGTGACCATTGTTAAAACCGCTGTATTTTTTAATTATTAAATTCTGTATTTTAGAGAGATTATGTAAATGTAAAATGACATGGCAAAAAAGATGAAATCCTAGGAAATATTTACATTGTTCACATATACTGTATGATGTTAATAGTTAATAGTAAAAGACTGCATGTCAAAATCCATCTCACAACCATTGCATCATCAATACATATTGCATCAAATATTAAGCCAAGGCTTTAGTTTAGACATAACCTTGATGTCAGTAATAATGCAATGTACAGGGTGAGTGACAGTAAAATATCACAAAGTAGTCAAGAATATTAGCATTTTCCACAGGGGTGTTGGTTAGAAAAGAGTCAACCCTAAACAATTAGACCTAAGCCTAGCTGGTACATTTCTGTCATTGATTCATACAGTGTTGAGGCAGTGTCAGTAAAAATGGACAAATGCTTTAAGAATGCACACATTTTTATTAGACATGTTGGTACAAAGCCAATGATTTATCTAACTAGCATGCACACAATTGTCGCTATGTTTTTATAAGCAGAGTGACATAAAAAGAATGGCAATTCTCCACATTTTTCTTAGATATGTTGGTAAATTACTAAGAAAAAGACTTCGGGAAACGAAAATTACACTGTAATTAAGATTAGCATCAATAACTAGCTGAACTCTCATTTGTTCCATCATTCTGAGAAATGTATACAGTTTATCACAACTTGGGAACTCAGAAGAAGATTATGGATATTGCAAGAATTTTGAGTGATCTCTAAGAAACTGATGTACTGTAAAGCTGAAACATTGTATATTACCTGCACTGTTCTTATATTGTTCTCTTAATCCACATCTAACTCGGGTGTTGCCTCATGCTTCTCACTTTTTATCTGTAGTGTCCCCACAGTCCCATCTGCACCACGTCAAAGACATCCATACCCGAACCACAGGAAAAACCTTGTGTCCCGCAATACTGCACCATGAAGTGGTTTTTATCCCTAACGTCTTTAAAGGGAAGTAAAAATAAAGTCTGGGGAGACATGTGCTTTTCATCTGGGAGCATGAGAGGAAGAGACTGGCAGAAAGAAGCCCTCATTGTGTCCCATTTACTCAGTTATTATGATTAAGTCCAAACCAGCATGCAATTTATAGATGATACTGTTCAAATAAGAGAGTACGGTGTATGGACTAAAGGAAAGGGTGAGATGGTGGGGAAGGTCCTTTATGAATGGAAAAGATGAGTTAAAAATAAACTACATATCCCACATAAAGGCCTATAAAGATAGGATGTTAAAAACCAAGGACACACCGGAGTAAGGACTGAGGTGGTAAATAGTTACCCACTAAAGACAGGGAAGCGTCTTAATACTTAATTTATGGCAGTGAGACACAGTGTGTGTGTGTGTGTGTGTGTGTGTGTGTACAGAGAGAGAGAGAGAATATTTTCTGTTATCAAGCCAAGATGTAATTTTTGGTTCATAAATCATTTCACAAACATTGGTTCACAAAATGTGTCACTCAGAAGAGGCGCTCAGAATTATTTATCTTGCTGCAAATTGATATTTGATGATTAAAAAGATCATATATGGATTAAAATGCCAGCATACATTGCTTATGGATTAATCTTCCCAAACAGTGTTATCATGCACCCAGGTTAAACAGTGTGTTGACTCTACACTGGCTTTAAATATTTATTTATTTTTTTTTACAGATGAGTCAGTCTTCAAATAAAGTGCCCAAGTGTTTGATCAATATCCTAGGACAAAGAATTAGGAAGGACGTATGTCTTATGAAGGGCGCATGCCAAACAGGAGATGGAGTATCATATAACAGGAGTTATGACTCCAAAACTTCTGAATGATTAATCTTTGCAACGATGTGGCCAGACTCTCTGTCTGTCCGTTCACCAGCATAGATGTGCGAGTTGTTAGAATGAAATTGATGTATTATATAGACCTGTTTGGCAGTTTGTCTTGTGCTCCACTGGAGGATATACACGGATCAGCCATAACATTAACACTACATTACAGTAGTGTTGATTATTAATTATGTAGCAGTAAATTGGTGACAGACTCTTAGGCACCAAGGATCAGTTTTACCTGTGGCCTATCTGGTCCAATCGCACAGAAAGGCTAATGCAGTACAAACTACTGAAAAAATATAATGCTGGCCAAGATAGAAAAGTATCAGAACACTCAGTGCATCACAGCCTGCTGTGTAAACTGTGAGCACCTGTAACCGAGCATAAGCAATTTCCCTTTGGGATTAATAAAGTTCTTTGAATCTTGAATCTTGAATAGGGCTTATCAGGCAAAGAGTTTAAGTTGGTTGATCCAAATTCCCCAGATCTCAATCCAATTGAGCATTTATGGAATGTAATGGACAAATAAGTCCAATCCATGGAGGCCTTATCCTGCAACTTACAGCACTTAAAGAAACTGCTGTTAATGTACCAGTGCCAGACACCACAGTACCTTCAGAATTTGTGCGGATTGTGTGTATATAAAATAAATAAATAAACAAATAAACAAATCGCAAAAAAAAAAAAATAAAAATGCACAAACCTTCCCTATTTCTGTTACCAACACTTTCCATAGTTGTTAAGTAGGAAATCCTCACCATGCTTTACTTTGCAAAAAATTTCTTAAATTGTTACTATAGAAATGATAACAATAAAGTATTTGAAGCGCTGTAGTATCAAGGAAAATATTGTATAATTTTATATTGTTTCCTTAAATTTGGGTCGGTCAAAATCAATTCACATTGTACGTTTTATTATTAAGAGTATTGTAAGGAAGAAGACTGTCATGCTTATGAGTGGTTAATGTTTGTCCAGGGATTAGGGTTTGAAATAACTTTCATTCTAAAGAATTCAGAGTATGATGGACAACTCCCCTTTTCCTCGAAATGTTAATAACTTTGTTTAAAAGCTGTAAAATATGAAAGTCTACATGTCATTATACACCCCTTTGCATGCACAGCGATAGTGTAACCTTCGAAATAACATGCGATTATTTCTTTTCGTGATATGATATTGAACATTTTCTTGCCTGAGCGATCTGTGATTAAAATGTCCCCATTCCTAAATGTCCCCACTTTCTAGCAGGCTTCCCCTAAGAAAAGCTGTGAAGGAACACCTGAAACCAATATCACTGTTATTACCTGACAGGAGGTCAAAAGTACAGTCTTGCATTCACAGGATGTATTTCCAAGACTCCCTCTGAACCAAATCTGTTTCTGCAAACAGTACAGTATGTGGCTCATTATATTAATGTGGACAAAAGCATATGAGAGCACTTTTCCTTTCTCAGGGGTGAACAGCTGTCAAAGACACAAGGTGTGCAAAAGAGCTGACCTGAACTTTATCATGGCTTATAGCAGGAAAGGCCACAGATGCTGTGCTTGTGTTTTTTTTTTCTAAAGGCATATTGACACTGATGGCATTAACAAAAAATTACACCCACAGTAACACCGTCATCTATCTTTTTTTTTTTTTTTTTTGATAGAAAGACACAAGAACACCCAGTGCACCACAATCTCCACAAACTTGGCCTTCAAACTCGTCAGATCCCAATCTGTTTGAGCACCCATGGGATGTGCCAGACAAACAACATCCTGGTGCCAGGCACAACAGCACACCCCTGGAGGTTATGCCCTGAGTCACACAAGGGGAACCTAAATCCTAGATTATAATGTTAATGATTTTATTGTAATAGTTAATCAGTGTATATCACATGCATGAAGATTCTTGACGTTTATCAATACATTGAATTAATGATCAATTTGTGAGATTTCACGCCATCAAATGTGAAATCCACTAGTTTGTATTAATTATACAACACTACATTGTCATTTTTATCCATTTTAAGATTACTTTTAATGTTTTAGAATTTCTGCAAACAACTTATCACTTACTATCTGGCAGTTATAAGCAATTGTTCTCTTACTGTTCACTTTTTCTTCTTTCTTTTAAAGTTAAAAAAAAACATGTACAGTAACAACATTATCCCTTTAGTGAAACAGTTGCAGTTTTTCCTCTGACTGTTGCCAAGAGGAGACACTGGAGATTTCTCCAATAAATGTTTCACTTTTTCATTTTATAACAACTTACTATACAACGAGTGGTTACTATAATATATAAACACCATAACATATTAGATTAGATGTATTCATATAAATCAGAGCTGATCCTAAGGAATCTGAATCAACACATTCTGACCAATCAGACTGAGGAATTTGGAAGGTATAATACATTATAAGCTAGTTTTAAGCCAGAAAAACCAAAGCTTGTGTGTCAGACAGAGGAATGAAATAGGACAAAGGATTTGCCAAATTCTGACAGAAACCATCAACACATAAAATGTTTGCGTCTGAACAGTGTCTTGGACATTTATTTAAATTTGATGTGTGTCTTTCGCTTTATACCCCAGGTATGTCTTTCTTGTTTTTTTTTTCTCCATCTGTGACTCATCCTGGAATGAGATGCCTATGATGAGTGCAATCAGCCACAGACATCGCAATGATACAATCTAACATCTTTTCATAACCATCATGCAAGGCCACAGGGCCTCTTTTACAGTATATCCATTTAAGTTGACAGTCAAGTGGATAGAGAAAGGAGTATGAGCATGTATAGAAGGGATTTCTTGCCTCTGGGTGAAAGTCTGTGAGAGCTTTCGTTTGAAATGTGCTGTAATATTATTTGCTATTTTTTCAATGATGACTTAGAGCAAGAGATATTACCAGGAAACAGAATGCAACCAAAATAGGTGCACGTGGATATATACTTTGTGCATTGTGTACATTCCATCAACAGACTGTAAGCATTTATAATATGTCTCAGGATCATGCAGGTGTGTCTTATTTGTTTTTGTTTTTTTAACATGTGACTCAGCCTGGCAAGAATTAAACATTTTGATCTGTTATTGTGACTGCTGTCAGCCACAGAACACCAGAGTCACAGATACGCTTTTCTTATGTCGTCGTGGCCACCTGAAGCTCTTTGTTATGTTACATTTAGCAGCTGCATTTAGAATGACTTAGAAGTGAGCCGCATATCCTAAACAAACATAAAGCTGAACAAAAGAGGTTCGAAGTCTCACTCAAGGGTCTAAGAGTGACATTATTGGCATTTCATTTCAGCTATAATTAGAACTTATTGCTCAGTGGTACAGCAGATAGTGCTGTTGCCTTGGAACTTCAGAGTTCCACATTGAGTCCAAAGTTGGATTTACTATCAGTGTAGAGTTGTACTTGTTATCCTCATGTCTGTGTGGTTTTCCTTTTTGTCCTCTAGTAAAATGCATGATGGCAGGCAATGCTTAATTGTCCCTATATGTAATTAAAGGTGTGAATGTTTGTGTGAAGTGCACTGCAGTGGAATGATTTTTCATCCAGTGTGTATTCCCAATTCATACTCATTGTACCTGATAAAGGTTTGAAGTCTGAAAAGGATAAAGTAGAAATGATGATAAAACTTTATAAATATTTGAAAGCATTTCCATTCATTAGTCTTGCAAAACACACCAGTATATTCATTCATTCATTCATTCATCTTCTATACCGCTTAATCCTGTGTTCTGGGACCTGGAGCCTATCCCAGGAGACTTCGGGCACTAGGCGGGGTACACCCTGGACAGGGTGCCAATCCATCGCAGGGCACACACACATACACACACTCACACACCCAATCACACCCTACGGGCAATTATTTGGGAACGCCAATTAGCCTAACCTGCATATCTTTGGACTGTGGGAGGAAACCGGAGTACCCGGAGAAAACCCACCAAGCACGGGGAGAACATGCAAACTCCATGCACACAGAGACGGGAATCGAGCCTGGCCGGGGAATCGAACCCAGACCCTGGAGGTGCAATGCGACAGTGCTAACCACTACACCACCGCGCCGCCCACACCAGTATATGTTCTGGTTATTTTTTTATCAAGTTTGTCCAAAAATAAACAACTTTAGTGGGAAAGGCACTTTAAGTGATATGATAAACATAGTCTGTCAGCAAATGCAAACACAAGATCTTTAATCATTATTAAATAATTTAATAAAAACTCCAAAGAAAAATTCCTTTCCTAAAAGTCCTACATTCTACTATTTCTTTAAAGTAATAGCTCCAGCTGAATTAACCATTAGATGATGTATTTTTTCATACCGCAAACTTCCTCTGTTTCACTCCTTCTCCAAATGCATCACTTCAATGTTGTAAATAGGCTACTGCTGGGCTGCATCGTAAGGAAAAAAATTGGCTAATCTAATCTAAGGAAATCTAATTGGCTACTTCAAGCCCAGGTCAATATGTAATTAACTGACTTATTTAAAATGAATTTTGCATTGTACGTCCCCTTTATAGATGGCCCTTTGTGATTTTTCTTTACATTCAGTGACTCTTGTCTTTCTTCTGAAAAACCCATTATGTACAAAAATATTTGTTTTTTCTAAATCCAGTGCAGGTACGGTACAGTATGTGCATAGAGCCAGTCAGACTGCTGCAACATAGAAGATCCTAAAGCTTGTGGCCAAAAAGATTTAGAAAAAGATATCAGACACAGTACATCTGTGAATTACTAGCAGGAGCTTTTAAACTATTGCTGCTACCTTTTACTTCATATGCAGAGACTAAACTTTTAGAATGGAGCACTCCAAAATGTGTTTGTTTCATCCCAAATCCCAAAGTAATCCCGAGCTGTGATTTTGTTCTAGTTTGATCTGCTCATGAGTTCTCTGCACGATCATCAAACAACTGACTGAGCACAGTAAGGAACATTCCCCGCCAGTTTAATTTGACTTCAAATAATCAGAGGCCCTTCAAAGAGTTTCTGCAATATAATCTGACCAGGGTTCAGGAGAATTATGCACCTTACATCACTAAAACAGCGAACATCCCCCCATTGCGTCGGCTTTGAATGGGTCAAGAATAATATTAGCCCAAAGACAAGAGCTCATAAATCTATTAGGAAAATATTCAAGTGGTTAAAAAGTTGTAGATTTGTTTCACATTTGGACACAGTGATTATCATAGTTCATGGACATAAGGTGAACTCAGAGAGTGTTCAGTGAGGAATGCGATGCCTCTGCGTTACTGAAGGCATTCCGATGCGCTTGATTCCCACGAGAAATTGTTTTACTCTCTTGTTATGAATGCTGCGGGCTGACATATTTTCATACGTTTTGTTGCCTTTGTTTTACTTTTGTCTTGAATAGCTCATGTCTCATGAGTCAAACCTCAATAATGAATCCCTCATTGCTCACTCTTCTGTCTTTAAATACTCAATGCAAATAGTTACTCTGTGAATGGAAAATATTTTACTCAAAGCTCTACATGCATGATTTGGTGCAACTCTGTGTAAAAAATGAACAAGAACGTCCAACTAATTGCAATTTTAAAAATGAGTTTTTGGAACTAAGCAATGACTGCTGCCAAAATAGTGAAAAATACTGAAAAGTATCCTTTATTCCCCTCCAACAACTTAAAATAAAACCCTTGTGGGGATTAAAAAAAAAATTTTTGGTGAGAAAAAGAGCATTCAGGCAGAATGCCTAAATTGGGTGAAGATTAAAGAAGTAATCCCAAACAAAAATAGTCAGAAATATCCTGCTTCTTACTTATAGATATGTGGATATTCATACTATTATTTAACACCTCAAAAAATAATTAATTGAACAAAAATTCTACTAACACAATATTCTGCTACATATATTCCAAAATAAACCTGCTACATTAAACTCAGAAACGGGAACACTGAACTTGCAATTACAGTGTTCAAGCTATGAAGTGGGGGGAAATTGGGCACCTCAATGAAAGTGTGTGATTTGTTAGCAATCAATATGAAATTAAATTAAAAGGTCAATTTATTATTTCCGCCAAAGAGTAGTCATTAACTTAAATGATGCCCCTGATCCGAATTTCATTTGTGTAATTTAGATTAACATCAACCCTTAACTCAATTTCATAATAAGGAACACAAATTAAGACCTGCAAATCTTTTTTCCAAATAGCAAATTTTATATAAATATTATAGTAGTGGCGGCGTGGTGGTGTAGTGGTTAGCACTGTCGCCTTGCACCTCCTGGGTCTGGGTTCGATTCCCCGGCCATCAAACCGGCTGGGTTGATTCCTGTCTCTGTGTGCATGGAGTTTGCATGTTCTCCCCGTGCTTGGTGGGTTTCCTCCGGGTACTCCGGTTTCCTCCCACAGTCCAAAGATATGCAGGTTAGGCTAATTAGCGTTCCTAAAATTGCCCGTATTGTGTGATTGGGTGTGAGTGTGTGTATGTGTGTGTGCCCTGTGATGGATTGGCACCCTGTCCAGGGTGTACCCCGCCTAGTGCCCGAAGTCCTGGGATAGGCTCCAGGTCCCCCTCGACCCTGAACACAGGATTAAGCGGTATAGAAAATGAATGAATGAATGAATGAATATTATAGTAGTGTACAAAACTCCTGAAAACTCCTGAAAACCCATAAGAACATGGCTAGAAATGTATTAGCATGAAAAATTGCATGCAATTACAAAAGTACAGAGATTGCTGAAACTATAACATTGGATTAAGAACTGTAAAACACTTCATTAAAACCTGGAAGGACATTGGTGAACCATCATCTTTGAGGAAGAATTATAGTTAGAAAAACATCCTCAATAAGCATGATGGGAGCACTTAAACATTTAGTGAAATCATATAAAAATACAACAGTAAAATTCATGGCTGTTTTTAATAGTAAATGTAAGAACATTTCCAACCTTACAATGTGAAGATAATTCAATGGAGTAAAGATTTAGGCACAATCATATTCCAAGATTGTGAAGAATGGTTCAGGGAGCATGGGACATTATACAGTGGTGTGAAAAACTATTTGCCCCCTTCCTGATTTCTTATTCTTTTGCATGTTTGTCACACAAAATGTTTCTGATCATCAAACACATTTAACTATTAGTCAAAGATAACACAAGTAAACACAAAGTGCAGTTTTTAAACGAGGGGCTTTATTATTTAGGGAGAAAAAAAATCCAAACCTACATGGCCCTGTGTGAAAAAGTAATTGCCCCCTGAACCTAATAACTGGTTGGGCCACCCTTAGCAGCAATAACTGCAATCAAGCGTTTGCGATAACTTGCAACGAGTCTTTTACAGCGCTCTGGAGGAATTTTGGCCCACTCATCTTTGCAGAATTGCTGTAATTCAGCTTTATTTAAGGGTTTTCTAGCATGAACCGCCTTTTTAAGTTCATGCCACAACATCTCAGTAGGATTCAGGTCAGGACTTTGACTAGGCCACTCAAGTCTTCATTTTGTTTTTCTTCAGCCATTCAGAGGTGGATTTGCTGGTGTGTTTTGGGTCATTGTCCTGCTGCAGCACCCAAGATCGCTTCAGCTTGAGTTGACGAACAGATGGCCGGACATTCTCCTTCAGGATTTTTTGGTAGACAGTAGAATTCATGGTTCCATCTATCACAGCAAGCCTTCCAGGTCCTGAAGCAGCAAAACAACCCCAGTCCATCACACTACCACCACCATATTTTACTGTTGATATGATGTTCTTTTTCTGAAATGCTGTGTTACTTTTACGCCAGATGTAACGGGACACGCACCTTCCAAAAAGTTCAACTTTTGTCTCGTCGGTCCACAAGGTATTTTCCCAAAAGTCTTGGCAATCATTGAGATGTTTTTTTTAGCAAAATTGAGACGAGCCTTAATGTTCTTTTTGCTTAAAAGTGGTTTGCGCCTTGGAAATCTGCCATGCAGGCCGTTTTTGCCCAGTCTCTTTCTTATGGTGGAGTCGTGAACACTGACCTTAATTGAGGCAAGTGAGGCCTGCAGTTCTTTAGATGTTGTCCTGGGGTCTTTTGTGGCCTCTCGGATGAGTTGTCTCTGCGCTCTTGGGGTAATTTTGGTCGGCCGGCCACTCCTGGGAAGGTTCACCACTGTTCCATGTTTTTTGCCATTTGTGGATAATGGCTCTCACTGTGGTTCGCTGGAGTCCCAAAGCTTTAGAAATGGCTTTATAACCTTTACCAGACTGATAGATCTCAATTACTTTTGTTCTCATTTGTTCCTGAATTTCTTTGGATCTTGGCATGATGTCTAGCTTTTGAGGTGCTTTTGGTCTACTTCTCTGTGTCAGGTAGCTCCTATTTAAGTGATTTCTTGATTGAAACAGGTGTGGCAGTAATCAGGCCTGGGGGTGACTACAGAAATTGAACTCAGGTGTGATAAACCACAGTTAAGTTATTTTTTAACAATCACTTTTTCACACAGGGCCATGTAGATTTGGAGTTTTTTTCTATCTTAATAACGTAAACCTTCATTTAAAAACTGCATTTTGTGTTCAATTATGTTATCTTTGACTAATAGTTAATGGTTTTTGATGAGCAGAAGCATTTAAGTGTGACAAACTTGCAAAAGAATAAGAAATCAGGAAGGGGGCAAATAGTTTTTCACACCACTGTACACATATGGATTAGTCCAAATTTTAACCCCATTGAGAATCTTTGGGATGTGCTAGAGAGGGCTTCATGTACTTTTCCGATTCTCAGCAATACAAGATCTTGGAGAGATAAATAATGTTGTGACGATGCATAAGCTTATTAAAATTATGCCATGGCCACAATCTAAGAAAAGGCTGTCCAATTAAGTAATATTAGAATATTTTTGGATAGGCAGTGTATCTACAGTATATATACACTAGATTAGTGGTCATTTAATATATTAGAGCTCATTAATATAAAAAATAATAAAATATCTTAAGGAACCTATTGCATTCTGTATAAAAAAAATTGTGAATGTGGAAAGTGGAAGTGGAAAACATTTTATTTATACCGAAAAATAAGCCTCAGGCATTTTCATCCAAACGCGTTAATGCAATAACTGGTCTACAACACTCTCAGTCATGTAAAAGTTCCAAGCCACTGAACATATTGTTTCTGTGGTCCTCTATTCAGTGTTATGTTGTGCCAGGATTGTGTGTGTTTATTTTGAGGTGGAAAATCAGCAAAGCTTACGGGAGTAGACACAGGATCAGCCGAACACTCCGTCTAGACGAAGATGCTGCACCTGCATTCCTCAGCCAGAAACTCATAGCAGCCTGCTTAATGCCACTGTTGAGAAACTTTTGGGCATGCAGAAGACTGGCAGGCTACAACACACACAAACACACATACACTTACCCGCACAAACAACCCCCACCCACCCACACACACACACACACACACATACAGACACACAGACACATACTGTAGGCAGTTTGCTTTATGTAAAAAGCAGCCCCCACACCCAGACGTTCAACCAACTACCCCTCAACACACACTCACACACACACACACACACACACACTTTCAAAGGCCGTGCGCTACACATTTGCAAGCCTCCAATCACGTAATTACACCAGCCACAGGAACCATGTCATTTTCGGTTAGTAACTAACCATTGAAATGTTGACTGACTCTGCAATTTTGAGGCGAAAATCACAGACACTCTTCGCTGTTGGTGCGTTTAGACTCGGCTGATATAAAGACGGCGGCTGATGTCACTGTTAACGGCTTTCTGAAGAGTCGTTTAGGTGAAGGAAATTAAAGAGCTGGTTCTCCATGGAGGATCTCCCTGTGTTCATGGTGAGCTTTAAGCCACTCGGGTGCTGTTTCATAACACGTGTACTGTTTAAAAATGTGTGTCACTGTGTTCCATGGCAATAAGCACCCAAAACCTGCCAAAACATTTTTTTCATGAATTTGGAGGAGACACAGGTTTGCAAAGGTTAAACACTGATATTACTCACCTTGGCACTTTGTTCCTGCCAACTATCTTTTCACACACACCAGCCAAATGGATAACTTGTTGTTTTTTTTAGGAAAGTGCGTCCCACTGAGAGCACCGACATGATATACTGCAGATTGTCTGCCCTTTACGAATTGCACACCATTGAGCCATGAGGGGAGTAAATCAAAGCAAATTAATTGGAAAAATCTGTTTCATGAAGGTTTACAGTAATTGCAAATATCTTGGGAACGAACTCCAAATGATGAAAACTTTAAACACTCGTTTTAATGAATCTAAAAAGGACACCCGAATTTCAGCATTTCCGACCGGTTTTGTTTTTCCACATCTGCACGAGATGGAGAATTATGTTTAACAATAAAAAGTTAAATGAATATCAAGGTTGTATTAATTCTATTCTACATGAAGTTCTTGGCAGGTTGAGAATATGTAAAACTGTAACGGTTTTTCACGGTGTATTAGAAATTAGTAAAGCAATACAAAAAAATCTCCAACATCCTGGAATGTTCCTATTTATCGTATACCGACCCTCATGTATTTAATGTGGATATGAATACATTTATTTGTGAGTACCTTTCAGGGAATGTGCTAATTAACAATAAAAAATCATTAATTTGCCCTATTTGCACTAACCGTATATGTGATGCACACTACGGTTAATTTTACTACCTTACACACTCCCTTTAGGTACACTTTCTGCACATCAGTTACAGACTCAGGAATCATCTTTCCCCCGTCCCATGTCTTTATTTAATCTCTACAATTATTGAATTTTGTATACTTACTGTGTATAGCGTCTTGTCTATAACAAATGTTTGGTGGTCTGTACTTTGAAAGCTTCAAACAGCTGCAATCAAATTCCTTGTGTTTGTCAACTTACTTATAAAACCTGATTCTGATTTATATTCTATACTTTTGCCCCTCAGTTTTTTTGTTTATGACATACCAATGTATAACTCGAATTATCAGCTTCATATTGTGCGATTGTTAATAATCTGCACTTTAATAAGCATTTTGTAAAATCCAGTCATTTGATGTTAATGACGTTAAAAGAAAGCAATCCAAAACAAGTCAATAGCTATTCAACTAGGACAAAAGTAATGGTACCCTAAAAACGATATTGAGTTAGTGTGTGTGTATTTATGGTTAAATAACTGATATGCAGCAGCGGCTCAGCTGCTTTACTAAAAGATTTAAACTTTGGCAGTTTTCAGGCATTGCTCTTTCATCGTTCTTCATAGTTTCACATTTTTCAGCTTTCTGTGGAGTTCTGGGTGTAGCTTAATACAAATCAGCTGTGTCATCAACAATCTTGGCCATACAGCTGATTGGAATTGAGCAAAATGTGCACATAAGTATTAAAAATAGTGGAGCTGAAACTGAAACTTTTGTAAATCAGATGGGGATTTTAGGTCCAGTTTGGCCTATGAAAACATTTACACACAGTTTTACTTGCGCACTGATAAATGAGACTGCAGTTTCTTGCAAGTCATTTATAAAATGCCTGTAAAACAAAGACACACACACACACACACACACACACACACTGCACCATGACCATATGCAGCTTTTTAAGAGTTTTGGTCTAATATCATGTCATTGGTTGTTATCTAAATTAGCAAACAGAATAAAGAATACAAGGATTGTGAACTTGAATTACTTTTCACTGTCATGCATGGCCAGGGCTTTGATTTTTCCTGATAAACATTCCTGCTTCAACAAAGTGGGTGTTTGTTTAAGGCCAAACAAACACCTGGGGCAAGTCCACCACAGGGGGGTTGCAGATGCTGAACCTCTAGATATCGCTTTCTTACATCATCAGTGTTTCTCCTAGATGAGAGACGTTTTTCTGTACACAGGGGTTGACAACTACTGGTCAACTAAAAATCTAGTGTGCTGCCCAGTCTTGTGTTTGTTGCATGCCTGGAAAATCCAATTACCAAAAAAACACATTACTGGTCAGCATTTCAACCCTCTCGATATTTAACCATGGCATTATTTTCACTTGGTATACTTACGGTAACTGTGAGGTGACATATTGCAGATAATAAACAGGAGCGTTGCACGATGGCTTTGCACTCAGTTTCAAAGACCTGCCTGCTCTTGATTCTGAACATCTGTAATCCTTGGATAATTAATAAATTAAAAAAAAGTTTCACCATCAGGCACATGTGTCTTGGATGATGTGTGTAGTGCAGCAGAAGGTGGTGATGGGGGTTGGGCTATATAAACAGTATTGAGATGTCAAGGTTAGCACATCACTAACTTGCTACTAGCTTTATTCCAAAACAAACCCTTAAATTTGACAAAGGTGAGTATAAAATACAGATTTTTTTTCTGGTTGTGTAACCTGCAGTATAGTACTGTACTGTGTGTGTGTGTGTGTGTGTGTGTGGGTGTGTGTGTGTGTGTGTGTGTGTGTGTGTGTGTGTGTGGGTGTGTGTGTGTGTGTGTGTGTGTGTAAGATGAATGAAAGCTTGTGGTTTACCATCTGCAAAAATGAAGTACCTAGACTCAAAATCAGACCTTGAGTCTCACACTCTGTCGTCACTTAAACAGGAATGAAGATTGCATCAATAACATTCATCATACTGTGACACTTGCTTATTTAACATCATTAAATTCATTAATTAGCGGTGTGTTTTCCACAACAGAAATCAGATCTTGACCAACACCCAGTTTCGCATTGGTGCTATTGTCTATTATGACATGCGATTATTAAATGATTAAAGCTGTTAAGGACTTGTTCGAAGCTCGAACGATCAGGTTGATGTAAGGACACATTGGCGCCTGTAGTAAAAACTGACATACTCTTTTATATGAGCTGGATCGACTGCATTACTGTACATCAAACAAACTTGCTTCAAGCTACCACACCAAACAACAGGTTGAGGTTGTTTAGAGTGTTTGCTCAGCAGTGAAAGAGGTGTATTGTTCATCCACTTGAACTGGATGAAAATAGAAACCGAGGCAGTCTTGATTTTCAGCTCGACACTACAGATAGAAATTAATATATCGTTCATGTCAGTCATTTTTTGGAATAAATTCTATCCATAACATGCTGTGTCTTGAACTGTAGTTAAAAATGCAAATAAAATACAAAGAATGCAGAAAATTTTTTATTTCACTCAAATCCTCTGATCCTTCACCACACTATTTGAAACTTTACAACTCTGAAGAACATTTGAAGCTTCTCTCACTTCAACTGCTGAAAACCATGTTTCCAGACACATGTTAAATTGTTTAAATAAATCTCATAAACCACACTTTCTAGGAGTGAAAACACATTAATTCAAAATGCATTTAAAAATCATTTTCTTAAAAATCCTTTTCTATACTCTAGCATTGCTTGCTGTGTTCTTGGTTAAATTCATAAGAACTGATTTTCCAACAAACATTTTGGTGAAAATGTTCACTTGTGTTACATAGAGATGTAACAGATAGCCACTACCTGTATTGTTGCAAAGCATTTGTTTTATTTTGCAGTCCAGCATATTACTTATTCCATGTCCAGCGTGTTGGCCTCCTTAGTATCTGTAGTTTATATCTGAAATCAGCATCAGCAAAAATGGGCAGTTTTTTTTTTATTAAGGTATAATATAAAAATATAAAACTAATAATATTAAGGTATTATTATTAAATATGGATTCTTCCACTGTATCTTTAGAAACACTGAAAGAGCATCAGTCTGAAATGGCAGCAATGTCAGTATGGTGTGTGAACAATTCCTCAATGACAGCTACATCACTCAGGATCATCATTAGTCACAACTAGAAATGTGTGCTGAAGGGTTTATTTTTGTACAATATTTTCAATCAAATGTAGATCTGCAACCCTTGTACGAGGACGCTGAGACGCTGCTTTTTTCCGAGCTCCGCCATACTGACCAACTTTTAAACTTTTTCGTCCCCTTACGAAGAGTGTACATAAAACGGATAAGTATCTTATAATATAGTTACTCGAAACGCGTGTTATATCGTTAAGTTTTAATTGTTTTGCAGCACACCGCTTTTAGCCGGCATTAGCATCGCTAATTAGCATTAGCATCGCTAGCCCGCTAGCCCGGCTATCACGTTTGTTTGTTTGTTTGTAAAGTTTGTTTTCGCTTCCTCACACCGATTATTTTCCGTGTTTAGACACCATGTCGGTTGTGATTCTGCCTCTGAGTGCAGGTGAGGAGACATTGGAGCTGCACTCGGTGGATTTGGAGGTGGAGGCCGTGGAGAAGCTGATCCGTGAGCTACAGGTGAAGCTGGCCCGGCTACAGCAGCGGAAAGCCACGCTGGAATCGTCACGGACCGACGCTCACCTGTCCCAGGTAAATTCTCGGCGTGAGAATTCTCCTACAACCTCAACCCCGCGTGTTTCTCTGCCCAGGTCCAACACACCAAGGACGCAGCCCGCCCAGTTTTCCTACACCCCGGCGCCGGGATACCATGGACCCTGGATACAGCAGCAGCGGAAGAAGCATGCCAAGCCCCGGGCGAGGACCTCTCCCCCTCCACCACCACCCGTCTTCGACATCTCGACCCGAAACCGCTTCGCTCCTCTCCGCGAGACGGCACATGACGTCCTGGTCATCGGAGACTCCATCGTTCGTCACGTGCGTGCTACCACGGCTAAAGGTAAGGTGCACACATGCTGTTTACCTGGTGCACGTGTTCTTGATGTTGCTGCACAGGTGCCTGCTGCCCTGAGGAAGAACATTGGAGCTGTGGTCCTTCATGCCGGCACGAACGACACCAGGCTGAGGCAGACGGAGATCCTAAAGAAGGACTTCAGGAGCCTGGTCGAGAAGGTCCGCAGCACATCACCCACGACAAGGATCATCGTATCTGGACCGCTTCCCACATTTCAGTGAGGAATCGAGAAGTTCAGTAGATTATTTGCTTTTAATGAATGGTTACAATCTTGGTGTCAACAACAGAAATTACGCTTTGTTGATAACTGGAATGTTTTCTGGGAGCGTCCTAGGCTCTATCACACCGATGGCCTACACCCTAGCAGAGCTGGAGCAGCGGTCCTCTCTGACAACATCTCCAGGACACTACGAACCATCTGACTGGCGGTAAGACATACTGTAGATTCCAAACATATTAGACACATCACAACTCACCGTAGTGATAGACGCACACACATAGCTTGTCCTATAGAAACTGTGTCTGTTCCCCGATTACTGAGAAAAAAGAATAAATTTGTTAAATTTGCCCGAAACAATCTGATAACCATAAAACCAGAAAAAGGCAAAATAAGTAGTCAAAATCCACCTCTAAAGTTTGGACTACTCAACATTAGATCCCTTGCGCCTAAAGCACTTATTGTTAATGAAATTATCTCAGATTATTGCCTTGACGCACTCTGTCTCACTGAAACCTGGCTTAAACCAAATGAATATTTTGGTCTGAATGAGTCTACTCCGTCAGGATATTTCTATAAGCACGAGCCCCGTCTAATTGGTCGCGGTGGTGGTGTCGCCACTATCTACAATGATGTACTCACTGTTACCCAGAAAATAAGGCCCAGGTTTAATTCATTTGAAGTGCTTATCATTAATGTTGCACTAAATGAAATACGTAATAAACCCTTGCTATATTTTACCCTGGCCACCGTGTACAGACCCCCGGGCCATATGGCGATTTTCTTAAAGAATTTGGACATCTGCTATCAGACCTATTGGTTAACTCTGACAAAGTGTTGATAGTAGGAGACTTTAACATTCATGTAGATGATGCTAACGACGCTTTAGCACTCACATTTATGGATTTACTAAATTCCTTTGGGGTTAAGCAAAATATAATTGGAGCAACTCACCGCTTTAATCATATGCTAGATTTAATTATATCCCATGGTATAGATGTCTCTAATATAGAGATCATACCTCAAAGTGATGATATCACAGATCATCACCTCCTGACATATACTCTACCCGTAGAACAGATTAGCTGTGTCTCCCCACGTTATCAATCTGTTAGAAATATGAATCCCACTACTAAAGACAGATTCACAAGTAATCTGCCGGATCTGTCCCAATTTCTTATTAGACCCCTAAATGCAGATGATCTAGATGAAGTGACTAGCAGCATGGGCACTATTTTTACCAGTACATTAGACACTGTTGCTCCCATCAGATTAAAAAAAGTCAGAGATAAAACATTTGCACCGTGGTACAACAGTCACACTCGCGCCCTAAAGAGAGCAACCCGTAACCTCGAGCGAAAATGGAGGAAAACTAAATTAGAAGTTTTTCGAATTGCGTATAAAGACAGTATGTGCAGCTATAGACAGGCTCTAAAAACTGCTAGGACTGAGCATCTTAGCCAACTGATAGCAAGAAACCAAAACAATCCCAGGTTCTTATTTAGTACAGTGGCTCGCCTAACAAAACCTAAGATGCCCGCAGAGAGTATCCCATCACAGTTTAGAAGTGAAGACTTTATGGACTTCTTTAATGAAAAAATCAATAATATCAGGAAGAAAATAATGGAGGTTCAACCTCTAATAGTATCTCACGATCCAGTTCAGCCTATAGCTTCACATTTAGATTTTCACTGCTTTACAGGTATAGGACAGGAAGAGCTGTATAAACTCATCACCTCGGCTAAATCAACAACATGCCTGTTAGACCCAATCCCAACCAGATTTTTAAAAGAAGTGATGCTTACGGTTGGAGAGCCACTCCTAAACATTATTAATTCTTCATTACATCTAGGTCACGTCCCTAAACCTTTCAAGTTAGCAGTTATTAAGCCGCTTCTTAAAAAATCTAATTTGGACGCGAATGAAATAACAAATTACAGACCGATTTCAAACCTCCCGTTCATATCAAAAATACTAGAAAAAGTAGTATCAGCTCAAATTTGCACATTCTTGCAGGATAACAACATCCTTGAAGAATTTCAGTCAGGTTTCAGGCCCCATCATAGCACAGAAACTGCTCTAGTTAAGATTACAAACGACTTGTTTTTAGCTTCAGACCAAGGCTGCATCTCATTGCTAGTCCTGCTCGATCTTAGTGCTGCATTCGACACTATAGATCATAATATTCTCATAGATCGCTTACAAAATTATATAGGTATTCAGGGACAGGCATTAAAATGGTTTAGAGCTTACCTGTCTGATCGCTACCATTTTGTAGATCTAAATGGAGAACCGTCTGGTGTAATGCCAGTGAAATATGGGGTCCCACAAGGGTCAGTTTTAGGACCTCTGTTGTTCTCAATATACATGCTTCCCTTGGGTAACATCATTAGAAGACATGGGATTAGTTTCCATTGTTATGCTGATGATACCCAATTATATATCTCAACTAAACCAGACGAAATACCTAAGTTGTCTAGATTAACTGAGTGTGTCCAGGACATAAAAGATTGGATGACCAATAACTTTCTTTTATTAAATTCAGATAAGACAGAGATTACTTATTGGCCCAAAAACCAGCACACAACAGCTTTCACAATTCAGCTTGCGCTTAGAAGGATGTACTGTTATTACCAGCTCAGCAGTAAAAGATCTGGGAGTAATATTAGACAGTAACTTGTCTTTTGAAAATCACATTTCAAATATCACAAAAACAGCCTTTTTCCATCTTCGAAATATTGCTAAACTTAGGAACATCTTATCCGTATCTGATGCAGAAAAACTAGTTCATGCATTCATGACCTCCAGACTGGACTATTGTAATGCATTACTAGGTGGTTGTCCTGCATCCTCAATAAACAAGCTTCAGTTAATCCAAAATGCAGCTGCCAGGGTTCTCACTAGATCCAGAAAATATGATCATATAACCCCAATATTATCATCCCTGCACTGGCTACCTGTTCAGTTTAGAATAAATTACAAAATAGTATTACTTACATACAAGGCCTTAAATGGTTTAGCTCCCACATACCTAACCAGTCTTCTGATGCGCTACAATCCACCACGCGCCTTAAGATCACAAAGCTCCGGACTTCTGGTAGTTCCCAGAATTTCAAAATCTACAAAAGGGGGTAGGGCTTTTTCATATTTAGCTCCAAAGCTTTGGAATAGCCTTCCAGACAGTGTTCGGGGAGCAGACATGGTTTCTCAGTTCAAAAGTGGACTCAAGACGCATCTTTTTAATCTGGCATACACATAACTCATCCCAGTACTCATACTCCAGTACACCTATACCGAATGGCAACTACGCTAATTCTCCCCATCTGTTCTGTATTTCTCTACCCATCCCGAGGCATCGGGAGATTTTGCCAGCTTCAGTAGACAAAGGCCGACCCTGCGAGGTTCCTGAGGCATCCAGAGAAGGACCAGCTCCAGCTGGATTCAGCTTTATGATGGTTGGAGCTACACATGCTGCTCCTGTGCTTCCAGTGATCCAGACCTCATCTGCCCTCTGCACCTACTGACTCGTCCCTATGCTGAACTGGTCTTCATGTCAATTTAAATAATTTCTGTCATATTGAATTTTCACCTGCACAACACACAAGATGTTATATCATTTCTATCTGTTATCGCCCAAATGAGGATGGGTTCCCTGTTGAGTCTGGTTCCTCTCAAGGTTTCTTCCTAATGCCATCTCAGGGAGTTTTTCCTTGCCACCGTCGCCGTCACCCTTGGCTTACTCATCAGAGAAATTTCATTCATTCGTCTCATTATTATCTGCACATTTTTCTCACACATCCACACTTCCAATTATTTTCTTTTCTATAATTATTATTATTATTTGTTTTTATTTATTTATTTTCTATTATTATTTTATTTATTTATTTTTTATTATTATTATTATTATTATTATTATTATTATTATTATTATTATTATTAATTAATTTATTTATTTATTTATTTATTTTTTGTTAAATTTCTTTAATTTTTGTGAAGCTGCTTTGAGACAATGACCATTGTTAAAAGCGCTATATAAATAAAATTGAATTGAATTGAATTGAATTGAATTTATTGGCACAGGTCTTATGCCTTATACCCTTCCTGCTGGGTATACCCTGTCCTGAAGTGGTGATGGATCTTAATCTCAATCTTCCAGCACTCCGATCAGCAACCAGGAGCCTCCACTGTACGCTACTGAACAATATTGCTACTGAGTAATTTAAACCATCAAAGCCTGGAACAGGCAGTTAATGAGTTAAGGATGAATGAGCTTCATGAGTCATAATTTTTTGTTGCATCCCACATCATCCCAGTCTTTATCCAATATGACACTTTCTGTTGAACTTTCTTAAAGAATTATAATAATCAAAAGAAGAGTCCTTCTCATATTAGTTTTCTTCCTATGTATTTTTATCTGTTTAGAAGAGAAGAGAAGAGAAGAGAAGAGAAGAGAAGAAGCTTTTTTTGTCAATTATACATTACAGTGCAGTGAAATTCTTTCTTCTCATATCCCAGATAGGAAGCTGGGGTCAGATCACAGCGTCAACAATGATGCAGCGCTCCTGGAGCAGACATGGATAAGGGCCTTGCTCAAGACCACGACAAGGTCAACAATAGTCCTTCTTTTCTTTTTGTGTTTAGAAATACCAGTAATTCACGGGTCAAGATTGTTTGTGTGTTAAATGTCTTGTCATAAAGCCAACAAATCCAACGAATGAGCTCCATCCTCCATCAGTTGACAGTCCTTTAGAGGTAGAGTTAAAGAGCACTTTTTAACACAAAGTTTCTCCTGATTTTATGCAGTGTCCTTCTTTAGTCTCATTAAATACCATAGTACTCATTCTCTATTTAAACACACAAAGCAAACAATGACATGGATATTTTACTCATGCATGATCCATTATAAATTTCCATGAACAATAAATAAGGACATCCAGGTATTTACTGTACAATCCAACAATGAGTTTTGATGAAAAACTAAATATTTAAGAAGTTCCTCAGGGCTGGGGTGCCAAGTATGGTTCAATATTCTGAAAGTTCCCACAAAAGAGTTGTGTCTCAGGTAAAACGCACCCTGTTTTTTATTAAACATGCAAAGCAAACACTCCGTGTGTGAACGGACCTTTTGCTCAAGGCTCTCCATGCATGAACTGTTGTCGTTCTCCGTAAAGAATGAACAAAGACATCCAGAAAATTACCTTAGATTATGGAAACAGCAATAATAAACCTCGCCAAAAATATTAAAAAAGTTATCATGCAATCCCGAAAGATTAATTCACAAAATAAAAAGTGCATTGTTGAACTTTTTTATTGTTTCTGGGACACATGAAAATAAGCTAAACACATGAAAATAAGGTAAACATACAGAGCAATAATGTCTTATAGCTCCAGGGTTTCTGATTGGGGTTCTGGTTACTGTGGTGTTTCTGCGCATGCTTTCCCCGTGTGGGTTTGTGTGGGTTTACTGTATGTGGGTTTCCTCTGGGCTCTCCAGTTTCCTTACATCTCCCATAAGCATGCCAGTGGGTGGATTGGCTATGCGAAATCAGTGTGTGTGTGTGTGTGTGTGTGTGTGTGTGTGTGTGTGTGTGTGTGTGTGTGTGTGTGTGTGTGTGTGTGTGTGTTGGTCCTACTCGATGGACTTGCATTCCAACCAGGTTGTACTCTCACACACAGAGTTCCCAGGACCCAGCATGAACCTGACCCGAACTAAACTGTTTTTGTATAAAACAGAAAAATCTAGCTGTATTTTTCTTGAACTTGCTTCACTTGATTCAGGTAATTTATTTTTGTGTTGCAAAACCAAATGTTGGACTTTTCTTCATAGTTACACTTCATACAGTATACTTAAAAGCTGTTGATACAGTTAAGCAGCCTATGTACAGTATATGAGAGTCTAGCTGTCATTAAACCAAAAGTAGACTATTTTTTTTTATTTAGACATAAAGTTGCTTTAGTTCCCTTACTTTTCCCTTGCAGAGTCTTTTCCAAGAACACCTAGAGTGTGGTGTGAACACCACATGGAATATGCACACAAACTCCGCACATAGAATAACTATATCTGCTGCACCATTTGCCTGCATGAAGTAATATAGAGAGATAATAAGCAGAGTTAGGTAGTTGTATGGGACCAATTAAAAGTTTGGACACACCAGGTAAAAGTTTGGACATAGGCTTTGGTTTATTTTCTACATTCTAGAACAATACTGGAGCTTTTCAAAATTATGAAAGAACACATATGGCATTAGATAATTAAGTAATAACAACAAAAGCAGTCAGTTGTTATTTTAAGACACAAAGGACAGCTGTTCTGGAATAGTTCTTGCAAGAACAGTATTGTCAAGTGCATTTGCAAAACCCATCAAGCACCATAATGAAACTGGCTCTCAGGAAGCCCTTCCCAGGAAAGCACGACCAACGTTCATATAGAGTACCTAGCCTTAAAAAAAAACACCAATTTACCACCAATTTTGGTTTTAGTGTAATGGAGTTTTACTCTCTTTTACCTGCAGAAATGTGTGCAGCATTGCGCAGGATGTTATAAGCTTCCGTGGGTGGGAGCATGGCAATTAGTGTTGTCATGACCTTGCACATGCAAAATGAAGTGCAGGCCAAATCTCAGCTTCAGGCCCTTTTGAGCTGCTTAATCTTGTAATTGGTCCGAAGCTTCTTGCAATTATTTAGCGTTATCCTTAAACCCTAAGAAAAACAGACAACAAATGGCACGATGGGATGATGGAAATAGGCTTATTACAGCAATTATGAAGCTTTTGCAAACTAGCCCACATGATGACATGAAGACAAAGAAGAATGAGATGTCAATTTCACACGTCCTTTTTTATGAAATCGCAATAATGAATCCAAGTCTTATCACGGTTTGTGTAGGCAGAAATCATAATTAATTGAACCAATGTTGCATTGGTATTTTACAGTAAAGTAGATAATACATGGACACAATGTTTCTAAAAGTCATCTTTGATAGAAACACTATAAACTCTTTACATATTTACAGATTTCTGACAAGAATGCTGGCAATGGCATCCAGCAGTGGTAGTGAAGTAAACATAAAAGAAATGGAACAACTGGAATCCTCTGTAGTTCAACTAGGGACCATGGAGGCCAATGGTGACCACTGTATTTATTCCCATTATTCACATGACTGTGGTACAGTAGAAGAAGAAGAATGTTCAATTATTTATCACATGTACTTTAAAGCACAATGAAACGTCTTCTTCGCGTATCCCAATTAGGAAACTGGGGTAAGAGCGCAGGGTCAGCCAGCTTACAGCACCCCAGATAGGGTTAAGGGCCTTGCTCAAGGGCTCAACAGTGGCAATTGGCGATGCTGGGGCTCGAACCCCCTACCTTCCGATCAGTAACTCAGTAACCCACAGCCTTAACCGACTGAGCCACCACTGCCCCTCCTGTCAACATTCACAATCACATGCACATTCACACACTACGGCCAATTTGGGAACGCCAGTTAGTCTAATCTGCATGTCTTTGGACTGTGGGAGGAAAAAACGGAGCACCTGAAGGAAACCTACCAGGCACACACCCCTTAGGTGGGAATCGAACCCGGAGATGCAAGGCCACAGTGCTAACCACTTAACCATCCTGTCACCAACTGGAATAACGCACTTTTATTATGCTTTCTGTGATGAAAGAAGAACGTATTTGTCACCATGAAAAGAGTTACTAACAAAGAGGTGCATGGCTGGACAAACAATGGCGATCAGTGATTAACTTCTGGGAACAGTGAAGTGGTCAGTAATTTCTCGTTGGGAACAGTAGTGATCACAGATTAGCTAGGCTGTTAAAAAGTCACAAAAATACTTTTTTTTTTTAAAAATTGCCAGATCTCATAGCAAAGTCAGCAACTTTATGACATTACTTAAGACATTACTTAATTTCAGTTTTGTTACAATGTAACACAGTTCTAATTATAATATAATAAATAGAAAGGTAATATAGTGCTAAAGAATTCAAGAGGACTAAACAGAGCACCTGAAAACAATCTTGAATGGTGCACCAAGTGCTGAGAGAGTCTCTGGTTCTTATTAATATCTCACGTCATCCATGAAACAAGGGGTCAAAATATAGCTGGCCCAATTCAACACATTGGCTGTAATTGTTTAAAGAAATATTCCCATAATCCTCCATTGCTCCCCTGGGCCTCATATAGAGGAACAATACATTCCAGCATTAGGGAAAAAGGAGTGATTCCTCCAGCACAAAGTACGATTGTATTCCTGGAAGAGTGCCGGCTTGGACACAAGGGTTGTTAAACATCTATTACAAAGCAAGTGAGCTATGTCGATCTGTTTCGAGATGTGCGTCAAGGCCTGTGGGCTTAAAGACCTAAACAGCGCGGGAGTGTGAGGAGACATGCTTTTAAAGACTTAGTAAAGCAGCCAGAATGCATTTTGGTTTGGAAATTGACCAGCTGATGGCCATGTGCAGATATAATGGCTTCAGAGCACTTTGTGATGGTGGTTTTCCTTGGATGGCACTTTGATTAGCACCCGGGGAAATCTTTTATGGCATGAAAAGACAATGAAAAGCAAGTCAGTGTTCAATTTCAGACAAAATATCTGTGATTACATGAATCCTCACTTTAAATCAAGAATGAACTCTATCACTGAACTAGCATCAGGTTTACTTTAAAGATATTTTGACACCATAGTAGCATCACACAGAAGGATAGAAAAATGTGATCAAGATATCAACACAATACATGTCACTGTTAGGTCCATTTAATATCCCAGGAATATATCATCTGAGCAGGCAAAATTGGTCTTGATCTCTGGGTGAAAGTGGCAGTGATACTCTCTCCATTCAATCATAGAAGCAAAAACTTATCATGGACGTCTGAGAGCTGATATACAGTATGTGGAAGAGAGCGGTTAGTGTTTCCTGTTCCTGTAACGATGTATGAGTAGCAACTTCAAAAATCTCCTTGTGTCTTCCAGAAAACACCCTCCCTCACCCTCGCTGATCAGTTGGTATCAGTATCACATCATGTTATAGTTAGTTACTGGGTGGGAATTGGCAAAATTACCAAACTGGAAGAAAATTGGGGGAAAACATTCACGTAAGTGTAAATTTAAAAAAGGACATGACATAATTTTGTTCTATGAAATATGATGTTGTAATTGGCCAAACATTCCTATATGCCGGTTCAAATGGTACAAGCAAGAAGAGTTAGATTTGATTGAACGTTTAGTAACAAATACTCCTGTGATGAAACAAGAATGTATGAGGAAACTTAAATACATGGAAAACTGTAATAGTATGAACTGCAATAGTAGTAATAAGACCTGGAACCCAGTACTAGAGCAACACATACAAGACAGCTAGGATGGTGAAATACATTTGAAAAAATCTTTATTGCCTTCAGTGGATTGGCACCCCGTCCACGGTGTACCCCGTCTTGTGCTCTAAGTACTGTAAGTCTCCTGGGATAGGCTCCAGGCCCCCGCGATCCTGAGTGAGGTTACTGAGTGAGTAGTCTTCATTGTGTGAGAGGAGCAAACAACATTATTCTTGTAACTGGTGAGGGTAAAGCTTATGCAAGTTTTACAAAAGTTATTTAAAAGACTTATTCATTATTTAAACTTTTCATTGCATAATGTAGTCTTCTAGGCCAATATGAATTTCTAATTAAATGGGAGCTGTGATACTACCAGGGGGATGGCAGGTATATTTGGTATCTCCATCCACCACCTACCACCCACATTTGCAATTATCCAGAGCGATAAATTCCTTTACATGGCCTCTTACTTGACCTTTACTATCCAGCTCTGAGCTGTGTGTCAGACTCAGGCTCAGCTCCAGTACAACGTCATCACTAGCTGACACTTAATGCTAACACCCACACGCGCAGAGACGTGAGCGTACACACATACACACTCATAAACACCACTGACGTCCGTCAGGCGGGAATCTTCACTTCATTTTACTTTGTTTATCTGCTGGAGTGGTTTTCCCTGTGGTTTGGGACAGAAATCCTAACATTCTGGCCTGTAACAAGCTCAAAATTCATTTGCTGTCTGTCTCTCTGTTGCGTCGCCAACTCAATATGGACGGCTGGAAAATACCCTGGAAGAGACTCATGGCCCCGCCTGTCCTCTTGTGAGGAGTACAGCTTGTGAGGGCGCCCCTGATCTAGAGAGAGCCATGAGCTGAAGGAAATTAAATGTGTATCAAATCGCAAGTCTCTGTTTGGATCCCACTTTGCCTGGCAACCATAAAACAAGACCATTTTTTCCATGCTCTGGAGGTTCGCCACTTCTAGCTGTACAAATAGAGCAGTGACGTGCACTGTACGTTTCCTGATGGTAATTAATCGCATGTCGCAATCACACACATGCAGGCTCATGTGGACTTGATTTAAGTCCTATGCAGCTCTTGGGAAATGGAGGAGAGAGCTTTTAAGCAGGCACGGCAGGAAAGAGTGCTCAGCGCTTCATATACAGTTGCTAGGTGATGCATGAAATCGTGATGAGAATGAAAATCCATAAAGCTTTCATAGAGCCCTCACACAGTCCAACTGCTTCATGATGTACAAATGTGTCTAAAAAGTCACTGCTGTTGATTAAGGATGCAACATCTCAGTAGATTGGATTATGTGCGCTTAGTTTATTTAGTATACTGTATGAACCGATCCTAATCAGCATCCTGCCAATGATTTAATTCATCAGAAAAACCTGGAAAGGAAGTGGTCCATTGCCATGGTCACTGTCATGAGCTCAGTTCCATCATGACTCAGGAAAGCAGCCAGGAAATCACTGTCACACGAACATATGACCGGAAAAAGAAAAAAAATAATAACATGATACAGTACATTCATGAGGAACACCTATAAGTACATCAGTACTGCAACATATTCTCTAGGATTCTGTTAAGAGCTTTTGTAAAAATAAAAAAAGAAGCTGGCAATCATCTTGGTATTAATGAAAGGATAACTATTCCCAGTGTAACGGTGATGGTGTGGTCAGAAAATCCCCCCTTTTCTGAGGGAGGATGATGAAATATTGCAAGGCTGAGTGGCCAGAACGACTCCCCGTGCCCGGAAACGAGAACAAGCCCGAGAGGACGAGCGCAGCTGGGAGCGTTTGAACATCATCCACAGACCACACACAGTGGTGCAACTCAACACTGAGAGCCAAAACGACCTGGCACTTGCTGCCAACAGCCATCAAGAGCAGGAAAAGTCAGTGTTATGCGTTCTGCCACACACCTTTCAGATTGTAACACACTCCATGATTCAGCCAGACACTATTCATCTTAGCAATAGTACTCAACTCCCTGTAGGACAGGTTCTTATAGTGTTGTTTGAGCTTGCATGTACAGTATAGGATATTAAACTATTATTCAAATAATAATTTTAAATGCATGCCTTTACAGATTGTCTTTTATACTCTGAAATGTGATGCCTTTCACAAATAAATAATCATTCTGAAAAAAAAAAATCTGTGGTCATTTGCAAAGTTGTTATACTGTTTTAGAAGTAGTAGCAAAGAAAACAAGTAGGGAGATTGTTGAAACTACTAAAGTTGGGTTAAGAACTGTAAAACACTAAATTAAAACCTGAAAGGATTGTGGTAAACCATCATCTTCGAGTAAGAAATATGCTTGGATTAAAAAAAAAAAAACAAGATAGAGATTGGAGATGACTTAAACACTTGGTAAGTCAAAGCAATATCTGATAGTGAAAGAAAGTGTCTCCTACCCAGGAAGCACCACCCCCACCCCCACCTCTCCCGCAGTCTAAAATTTATTAAGAAGTGGTTTTGTAAAGGCCACGCAGATTTTTTTCTCCCGATCCTGTCACAGCTCCTTGCACTATATATATATATATATATATATATATATATATATATATATATATATATATATATATATATATATATATATATACTGTATACACACTACCACTTTTTATTTCTTTCTACATTGTAAAGCAATGCTGGAGCCCTCCAAAATATGCAATTATCTCCTTTGAACAGTTAATGATGAGATGTGTCTGCTACTCATGATCTGTAAAGCCTTCAAAACGGCTCTAATCCGAGGTGCTGTTAATTAATGATTTCTGAGGCTGGTAGCTCTAAATGAACTTCTCCTCCGCAGCAGAGGTAAGTTTTGGTCTTGCTTTCCAGGGATTGTCTTCATGAGAACCAGTTTCATGGTACTTGGTGGGTTTTGCAAATGCACTTGACAATGCTGTTCTTGCAAGAATTATACCAGAAAGGCTGACCTCCGTGTCTTAAAATAACAGCTGACTGTTGTTGTTCTTGTTGTTGTAAAAATGTAAGCCACTCTAGATAAGAGCATCTGCCAAATGCCTATATATATATATATATATATATACTGTATATTATCTTCGGATCACGTTTCTTTAATAAACGTTTTTGCACCATTCTTCCAGTGTTAACCCAGTTCCAGTTTTTCTTCATCTTGTTGCATGGCAATAATTTGACCTCAGCCATTTCATTTGCAGTACATTCTGACCACTCAGAATACAGAATTGAACAGGACTATGGTACTATGATATGTATCAAAATGTGTTTTAGTTAAAATCACCATTCTGATACAGCAATAATTTGTATTCTACCTTTAGCAGTTTTGTTTTAATTCATTGTGTAAATTCCATCACAGTGACAGAGTGCTCAAACAGGATATGTGTAAAACATACAACAATGGATTTTTACACTCGCACAATGCCACGTTGATGTGGATAGCAGCTGAATGTCTTCAGATCTCACACAGAGAAAAGGACAATGGCATTCCTGTAGAGTGACACAAAAAAATGGAGGGATTTTCTTTTTTAGCTCAGTAGGCCAAATCTATAAAGAGTATGTCCATTCAGCAGTGATTAAAATAAGCACTATTGTTAGTAGCTGGAGGAATTTCACTCGAGCAGCTGGGATACACCTGTGTGTCTGACTCTCTGTCTCTGTCTTGTACTTCTGAGCAGATGTTCCATGTGTATGTATCTATAAGGGAAACATTATTCTCATGCGTATTCTGCGTGATTAAGGTGTATGAGGTAAACGCTACACGCTCCCTCATTGTTCCCACATTGAGGTGTTGCATGTTTGCTTGGCTGTTTTGTCTTTGTAAGCTGAAAAGACAATGATTGGTATGATGAAAAGGCCGGAGCGCCATTGTCATATTCATATTTTAGAATGAATAAGAGGAACTCAATACAGAGGAGACAGTGGAGGAGAGATCCTTGGGTTTGGTATAAAAATTAATTCTGTAAAGCCACAATCCATGACAGCATTAAAGGTTTGTTCCTGTTTGGTCTGAACATCATCCATAAACAAGTTTAGGGGTAGAGGATGAAAATATGAAGACAGAGCTTGGCATTCTTCCTTTACTACATTTCTACTTTCACTCAGGGGCTGAAAGTTGTCTTGCAATCTATTTTCAAATAAACCCAAAGACAAGTGCAGGTTTTTGTTTTTTTGTACTTCAGATCTAATTATTTTTTACAATAGCAGCTTTAACAGCAGTACAGCTAAAAAATGCAGGTTTATATTAATATTTCTTCTTAGACATTATCATTTCAAAAGGAAGAACCATTCACAGCGACTTCATGCTTTAAGTCACTCCAATGCAATAACTAACTTGTGTTGCAGCTGTTACTATAAACTGATAAAAAAAAGATGCATCATTCTTTAATAAATAAAATGATAATTATTTTTCTAACAGCCCCCAGTGTTCCATTTTTCTTCTTCCTAACTAAATCAACATACAGTACACAGATTAGCCAAAGCATTAACACAAACACCAGGTGAACTGAACAACACTGATCACCAACTGTACACTAGCAACTTGTTACCCATACCCACATGGTCGAACGCCAGCCTGTTAAGTCATATCCCACAGAAAAGCCTAATGCTAGAAATCCACCAGAAACCCCCGTGCACCATAGCCCAATGAGTCCCAGCAGACAATGAGCCCAAAACTGCTGACCCAGCATCCAAACTCCCCATATCCCAATCCAATTAAGAACAAACAGGTTCTGGTGAAGGGTCAGATCCAAGTGGAATCCAAACCCTAATTGGTTATATTGTTAATGATTTTAATGTTGTGGCAGATTGGTGTAAGTTTAGTAACTTTAATTGTAAAATGAACAAAAAACGTAGTTGTAATAGATCTTTTATTTGAGTCTAGCTTACACTGTCAGTTAAGTCTTTATGAACTATCTGTAATACCATTTTCCTTCTACACTGTAAGTTAAACCTACTAGAATTACAAAATACACTAGAATAGAATAGAATTAAGTCAATTTTAAAAACTTTTTGACATTTTATTTTCAGTCCCAATAGAATGCAAGCAAGGACATGAATATAAAATAATCATTAAATGCTTAACAGTTGTATGGAACAAAACAAAAAACATCCCTTTTTGATTCATGTATACTATAGCTCCCTCATTGCTTCCAGAAAACGTTTTATTGAAATCAACTGCTTTGTAATTATACCTGCCCTCATGTGTTAATTAGTTAAAGAAATCCACAATCACTGTTTTCTTTCATTCACATTTTCATCAGATTAAATGGTGATTATATGTGTGGAGTAGCTGATGGAGTGCAGATTGTTTTTAATCCACAGCTCGGCATTTATAAGCATCTGGTGCACTTTCCCAACCCAGAGCCTCGTTATGCTCTGCGGCCTAATTAGCTTAATAAAAGCAGGCCTGTGTTGGTTGGAGGTGTCTTTAGGGAGCTGTCTCCAGTGTGTCTGCATGGCTGCTTAGAGGAACAAGGCCAAGATATAGCTGAGTGGCTTGGAGGGTCTACGACTCTGATAGCAGGGGGGACTGATGTTATCAGACAGAGGAGGGGGAGGTTTACTGATGGGGTAGGATTTACCTACGGTCATTCCTCGGGTAATGGAGGTTGGAGAGGTTGAAGTGAGGTCCATTCATTACACCCACAACCTCTTTGAAAAGATTTCAGTCATTTGGAAATTGAGCGTGCAGCTGATAAGCTTGACCTTGAGGACTAGGGTACTAAACTGTACTTTTTCATTAGTCAGTTGGGTGGTAAACCTTTTAAACCTATAGTAATTTTATTGTCTATCTTGTGCCAGTAAAGATGTATGTGTAACTTTAAACTTTACCTTCAAAACTAAAAAGTAAACTAATTATGGCTATTGCAAATGTAGAGTGAAAAAAAAATGCACTATACCTGCATTTGCAGTTAGTATGTTTAAAGATGCATTTTAGGAACAGCACAAAAGATAAAGATAGTACTCATGTGACAAGGAAAAAAATACATGCTCACAAAACAGTCATCACATGATCATCAACTAATTCTTTAAATCGTCATAATCATTTGCATATCAAAATGTGTTACATGAATGTCTTTAAACTTCAGAGCCCAAGCTAAATAAATAATGGGAAAAAACTGTGTGCCCTTAGATGGCTTTCTAATATGCTTGTTAGAATACAAATTATAGTGTTGACCTACATTACAGGACAAAAAAATGAAAACCTTCAGAGCTTAACCATGAGTGTTTGCATGGCGTTATCAGTTGTATTTGCTTAATACATCACATCTGGTATAACAACTACATGGGTTCTTTTCAAATGGATGCAAACTTCATATGGCGCGGATAAAAAGCTTAAATGGCATGGTTGAATCTGAAATGTTGGCACCCTTGCATATACTGTTACAAACAAATATGAATATAAAACCTTTAGTTTGTCTTAAACTAAATGTCTTGGGGGAGTATCTGGCAGAAACCCACCAAGTACGGGTAGAACATGCAAAATACCTGCATACAGACAACCCTGGAGGTGTAAGACTAGTCATAAAGCCTACGGGCATTCTCTTTGATGTATGACTCGATAGGCCTAAAAACTGTTTTGTTGTTAGAAAATGTTCCAGGAAGAACGTTTTGAGAAAGCTAAGATAAGAACCCCAATCTGTCAGAAGAACCATTTTTATTTGTTGTTTATTTAATTTTAAATAATCATTCTCTGCCATCAAGTCAACCAATACCAACCAGGATGGGCTAAGACTATCACTTTCTTCCTGTGAGACATGTGATGCCAGTCATCTTTTCGAAATTGCTGCTCATGCAACACTGGAGACATTGTAATACACTGAGGAAAGCGCTATCTGCCACTCCTGCTTGCATGAGCTCACAGACGCACATGATTGGCAAGTGTCACCATAATTGATGCTGTAGTGCGGGTATGCCACCCCTCCCCTTGAGAACGTGCAGCCTGTGATGGCTCTAGCATCACCCAAGAATCAAACTTGCAATCTTGCATACACATTTCCATTACACCACTCGGGAGGCAAGAACCTTTTAGTACGTGTAATATTAGACTGAGGAATTTGTCATGTTTTTGTGGCCTTGCTTTAGGAAAAGAGGATTCTCAAGTGTTTTTTTTTTCTGGATAATTACATTTGTTTTAGATTTGCAGAAACAAACTGAAAATACCTAAGACTTTCACATTTAATCATTTTTATGAGTGTGTGCATGACTTTCTCCAGCAATCCTGCTTTGGTTATATGAATTACATCACACATGGGCTGTCATTCACGTGGCCATGTAAACTCGAGTCATGTGTGAAAAAAAGAGGCTGCATTCACTGGAAAACTGCCTTTATTAGAAAAGTGATGCAGGAAAACATGCAGGACCAGGCCTGAATTCACGCTAACAAGCAACAGACCAGCTTTTATTTCTCTGTACATTCTTAGAAAAGTTAACAGTTCCAGCTATCTGTGGGGTGGGAACATTTTCTGAAAAGAAAACACAGTTGCAGTGTGTTTTCTGTTTTTTTCCTGCAAATAGACATGCTGTAGAACTCTTTATTGGAAACAATTCCATGAGTTCTACAAATCTTTCTAAATCTATAACCCTAAAAGACTTATTTGTTGTTGTACTTTGGAGGAAACCTTAAACAGATGATAGATGGGTTTTCTTGCGAGATAGAGGGACCACTTCATGAACCATTAACAAACCTTTTCATTTCCAAGTGTTACTACAGCAAAATGACAAATTTTAAATGATTTCGTAATTCCTTAAGAATATTCCTTAGCCCAATCTTAGTCCAAGTCTTTTTTTTTTAAGTAATAATTGTTACACTCAAATGATAAAATTGTATTACATAGAACAGACTTTGACAATAAAACACTTTGTTATACGATTATACTATTGCCTAAGGAGAGACAAAAAAAAGGATTCCAGATTTATCTCATTTATCTAAGATCCTACAGATTGTCTAGCATTCCCATTGTTTCCTACTCTTGCATCCGCATGGATTTACTTCCCATTTTACATTCTTGCAGCCATTTCTATACATTAAGCTGTTTAAAGTGCAGAGAACCAATCAGTGATCTAAATATAGCGGTGGCTTTTCTCATAGCGTTTCTTCATGCTACGATTCAGGACAGAGGTGCTTACACTTTGCTGTTTCGCAGTAGCATGTCAAGCTGTGTTTATTTGTTAACTCCAAGAAAGTGAAAAACAAGAAGCTGGTGAGGGGTGAGGTGAAGTGGTGAGGTGAGGTGAAGTGATAACAGAAACTGCCTTGCTTCACAGGCAGTCCACAACATTACATGTAACTACTTTATGAGGGTGAGTCAAAAATAACGTGTACGCTACTCCTTTTCTCTGTTTGGTCCCCAGAAAGCAGTGCTACAAGGACGAAGGTTCACTTCTGGTGAAGGAGTGAAGACAGAAGTGCATTTGTGGCTCGCAACTCAGCCTAATACATTTTTTAATGAGGGAATACGAAAACTTATTTATAAAGCAAGGAGGTTAAGTCGAAAAATTATGTACTTGTCTTTTCTAAAAGTTAATTAAAATAAATTCTACAACCAGTGTATGGATCATTTTTTTTACTCACCCTAATATAATTGAATAAAACACCAGCACATCCTTGATTATTTTCTTTCGACTAACAGACATCTATAGCACGTGTATACAGTATACATGTTACATTGCACTGAATGACCTTTCGTACAGAAGAGTGAACTTTGGCTCTTTTACCACGTACAGTAGCTAAAGTTCCTGCCTTCTGTAATATTACATTTCCTGTTATACTTCAGTTAGCAACCAATACCAACATAGGGTGAAACACACACACACATGCACACATACACCCACACACACTTCCCATGTGATTCAAACTTCAGTCCTTCTAGTTAACTGAACTCTCTCCCATCCACAACTCCTTCTAAATGCTTTCTTAGAGGAAAAATGCCTGAGTTATGTTTCACGCGAGGTGGATAACATTTCCAGCGTCTACGTTTTGACGCTGTCTTGGTATGTTGGGTTGGAACTTTGAGTTTTTTGGGCCTCTTCATGGCTCTGTTCTCCTCCGCTGAACACAACATCCGTGCGGTTTGGCTCGGCTCAGCTTTGCCCTCACTGCCAGGAGAGACTCCAAGTTAAATATTTTCTCCTCGGCAGGTCTGCAGTGGGAGCCTGTGGGAAAGTGGCGGAGTTTACAGCAGCGGCCTGCTTTCTCCCACACGGCTGTGTTTATTATCCTGACCTCTACGTGCAACAATCTCCTTCATTCTCTCTCGCTCTCTCTGTCTCTCTTTCCCACACACACACACACACATACACACACACACACACACACACACACACACACACACACACACACACACACACACACAGGCCTTTATCTCTGTCTCTCTGTCTCTGTTCTCTCCAGGTTTCATAACCTGCAGTTACAGAAATGCCAAAATCTACATGAGGAGAAATGGAGAAGCTTGTCCAATTTTTCTTTCTCCATCAGCATAAACATGGTCTTGTGAGTGCAGGTGGGCATCACGGGACAATCCAAGGTAGATAGCAGGCCCCAGGTTCATGGTGTTTCAGTAATCAAAACCATATTCCATTACACAAGCTGAAGGAAATCTGGCCTGACAAATGGAGAACTTTCTCACACATTCACATTGGTTATCCTGCGCTTTGCCATTTTTCAGCCAACTGATTTGAAAGATTTTAGTACAGTCTGCAAGCATACTATTAAGTAGGTTTATTTTAAGCATCGCCAGTTTCATAGTTGTTTGGACGGTGGCACAATTTTCGTATTTTTCCCTGCATACATTCAAGATGTAATTCAAGTGTAGTTTTTCAACTGTAATTCAAGGGTTTTAACAAATACCCCCTCCAATTTCAAAGGCTCCAAAGGAATTGGTCAATCTAACAAAATCATAAATATTAGGATTATTTTTAATATTTGAATGCAAACATTTTGCTGTGACTGTCTAAAGTCTGGAATCCTTGGACATCAACAAATGCCAACTCTCCTCCATCTAAACTGTTTTTTTTAATCAAAACTTATAGACACACACATACTGTAGGCCTTTATACTGTACCTTCATACCTTAGATGCCAGGTGACTGTGGGTGTTTTTGTCTTCTGTAAGGAAGTGAAAAACAGTTCAAATGGGTTGAACTCAATCCATTTGAGCTCATTCCTTTAAGGAAATTAAATTTCTTTCTCTTGTGTTGCTTTCATGATATGTTTTGGGTCATTATCGATCATTACTGTGAAGAGTTAGTAGTCCTACTAGTTTTGCAGCATTTAACCTGAATGTGAGCAGATGGTATATCCCTATACACTTCAGAATCCATTTTGCTTCTTTTATTATTTTATCAATAAACACCAGCAAGCCAGTCCACCTGTAGCCATACGGGCCCCTGCCATAACACTGCCTCATCATGTTTGATGATGATGACCATGTGGAATGCTTTGGTACATGACTCCTTCCTTTCCATCTCGACAATCTTTTCTTTCCATCATTCTGGTGCAACTTAGAGTTTCAATGTTTCAGTGTTAATCCTATGTATTTCATGAAGGTCATCGCTGTGCATAGAAAATTATCCCTTTTATTGGTCTTTTATGCCATTTGATGTTGCTGAACTCACCAGTTCATTCCTTCTTTAAAAACAGATGATTTGGCTATTTTAAAAGTTTATGCTACTGTATCTCTCTGATACAGTAGGTCTGTTTTTATTTCAGCCTAATGATGGCCTCCTTCACTTGCACCTCTCTGGATCACATATTGAGAGTTCGCATGAACAGCTACCAGTTGCCACAAATGAAACAGGCCACAATTGGCCATCAAGCTACTTAAGTCAGTTGTCCAATTATTGTTGAGCCTGAAAAAATACAGTATATAATTACTAAATGGTTAATGTAATATTTTTAAAAACCTCTTGAATTAATGCCGAAATGCTACTGAGGCCTGCGATGGATTGGCACACTGTCCAGGGTGTACCCTGCCTTGTGCCCAGAGTCTCCTGGGATAGGCTCCAGGTCCCTGCGACCCTAAATACAGGATAAAGCGGTATAGAAGATGAATGAATGAATGCTACTGAGGCAAAATAAAGTGTTCTTTGTCCAAATACTGATGGACCTTATTATATTTTAATAATTTCTACAATTTACACTCAGATCTAATTACAAGGATGTTTTATGGTTTTATTTTCTCTGTTATGAAGCTAACAGATGTGTAATATTCCTTTTTTTTTGCAAGTCACTGTTGCTATAGTTATGTCTTTTTTCGATATGCTGAATAGCACAATAACAGTGTAACTTTATATTGCTGCTTCTTTGTTGTCAGTGAAAGGTCTGAGTTGAGCATACACAGGCAAAAGGGATCAAACAGCATTATGGCTGAATACATTCAGGCTCAGATAACATTCACAATCATGACGGTATGGTGCAAATACAAAAGACTCTCATATATAAGTTCTTCCTAAAGCCTAAAGAAATGAAAGCAGATTATTTCATAAGTCTGTTCATTTATTATTGCAGTATTGTATAGTTATGCCTTCTGCTATACATATTAAAATTCTGAATCAGTCCTGACATTTTTGCTTTTCATCAATTTTGATTAGATTTAACTCCACCACACGAAACTTCCGTCCCGCTTTAAATTCTGCCATACCGCAATACTGTTTAATTCTGTTTCTAATATTCTATTGTTTCTGTAGTAACAGCTCGGTTAATGGAACTTGTACAGAAACAGCAGACACTCCACATACAGTACAGAAAGTCTTTTTTTTTTGTCTTAACAGGAATAAATGTTTGGAGCTGCTATAATAGCATAAGTGATAATAGGACTGAAATTAAGTGATAACTTGCTGACATTCAACAAAATTGAATGTAACTGTAAACAGAAAAAAGTACACCTGAAATGTGCCATCCTTTATTTAGTAATAAGTTTACTTTATAAGTAAACTGTAATGACCCCAAAGATTACAAGTTTCCACATCTGTCACAGTAACGTACTGTAAATGTTTCTATTTTGATTTTGCTTTGTTTTTGTTTTGTTTTTTTACATTTGCCATTATTTTTTTAACCACCAGTGCATTTTACATGTATTCCAGCATGATTTGTCATTTCTTTGGCCATGTTAATCTTTAAAGTGACATGAAGCAGATTTTTAACTCCTGGCCAATCAGGTTGCAAGTTGGAGGGCAAACGGAAAAGCAAACAAAGTGCCAATGAAACATGAATCTTGTCATTGAGTGAATATGATGAAATTTGGGACTCTGAATCATACATATTTTACTGCCAATTTTCCAATATTTCAATGTAAACAAAAATAACAGTGTGTTACTTTGGGATACTTCACCACTACATAATGTGACGTCCAACTCTTACTGCATTTGGTCTGTGGTCAAGTTTCACAACCAGCTCAAATTCTATTGATTTTTTATTTCCATTGACTCCAAAACTATAGCAAAGACAAACAACAACTATGTGTTTCAGGGATAAATCTTAATTAAACTGTTAAAGTGTGAGTGTGTTATATCTTGTAATATGTTTGGACCCCATACAGGCTCCAGGCCCCCACAACCCTACACAGAATAGCGTTATGGCCAACAGTATGATGGATGCAACATACAGTATATAAACTGCCTGACTAATAAAGTTGTCCGTTTAGTTGCCTTTAGCTTTGATTACAGAATGCAATGAAGTGGTTAGTTTATTTGTGAAAATCATTTCTCATTTCCACAAACTACTCTTTCACAATTTGAGTCCTGGAAGACTCCTGTGCCATTAGGGGGAGAAAAACTCCATAGATGTAATAACCTGGTCATTTAGTACATTCAGGTCATCAGCTGACTTAATTTTATTGACACATAATGTTTTTGAGCCTACACCTGAGCAACTGAAGTAAGCCCAGATCATAACACTGCCTCCAGAGTCTTTTACTTGATCCCTTACATTTACATTTAGGTATCTAAAGCTTATCCACAGCGACTTACCAAAGTCCTTCAGATTCAAAGATTCAAAGAACTTTATTAATCCCTAAGGTAAATTACTTAAGCTTCCATCATTGAATATATTGTTACTAGGTCACTAACACCCTTCTTACCCTGATGCATCCATTGCTCTGGATAGGGTCCGCCTGGACTCATCAAACCACGTTTTCCATTGCTCCAAAATCAACTCTTTATGCTCCCTAACAAACTGAAGTCTTTTTTCTGATCAAGTCTTACTAACAAGTGGTTTTCTTATGGGCACAGAGTTACAGTATTTTGTATAAATCACGTGAGTTCCCATCACATTGTGTGTGTATGGAAATGCTCTTACATAGCTATGGCTTTTATGGCTTGTTTAAAAAATTTTTTACCATCCAGCTTCACCAATTCTTTAATTGATTTCCATCCATGATGTTTTTCAGACCACATTTCTCCCACAGAGTTGATGGTTCAGTAATATGCTTCAATGGTTAAAGGGTTCTTAACTCAGTTCCAGCAATTCTTCATCTCCTTAGTTGTTTTCTTTGCTTGAAGCTGACCAATATTTTGACCCTTCTGAAACTGTGTTTTTTTTTTTTTTTTTGGCCAGGCAGTGTATAATTGAATTGATTACTCAATCTACATCAATATTTATTTTATCTGCATTATCTGACAATAGATCCAACTAGGTTAGTTAGATAGAATGTTTATGGTGTGAAAAGTGTAAAAGCACCCTAACAAAATATTTTTTCGAATAACTAAACAATAAATACAATAGAAGACGTTGGATATTGTTTTCGTCACGAACTGTTCCTGTGTGTTTAAATTGGAGGGATGCCTGTCGTTTTTAGTCTATGCGTATGAGCCACTTTTCTTCTTCTGTCCTTGGTATTTAGACACAGTTGAGGGCAAACAGTAATAGCGTGTGATCTTTAGTTCCACATCTGTTAAACGGGCCGCATTAGACCTGGAACCTGAAACTGAACCAAGCACATAATTACACTTCTACTTACATGTCTATACCTGACAAAGAAGCCAGTATAGTGAAGAGAAAGAGAAGAATGAAAGAGCGAACATTTTCTTAAGGCAGCCCACCAAAGTCGAGTGAACAAAAAAAGTGGCCGGGACACTTCAGGCTGACAGCAGCTTTACTGTGGAAATGTTTGCTCTGTGCCTGCTTTTGAAAGTAGAAAGGCTTCTTGGTGATAGACATTACAGTAATTATGTACTCTGTGTTCTTTACAATGAAGCCCTCATGAAGATGGCCTGGAGGAGGCCAAGCACAGCTCCTGTGAGCAGAAAATCTCTAATGAAAGTCAGAAATGAACAGTTTACTAACAGATGGGACAGTAAACGATTATAATGATACATTTTTAGCCGGCACAGCCTTGTCATGTTTTTGTTTATTGCTGCTGTGGGACTAAACATGGAGCTGTTCAGTGGTTCCTGATGAGAGTTTTAACCCACAACTGTCTGAATTCGACGGGCCAAATGGACTTCAACTAAATAATATTTAGTCATTATAATAGACACCGTTGAGAGCTAATATTGGCATGTTTTAGATTTATCTATTAAGTTAGTTTTCAGTGAAACACAATATGAAATGTAACTATAAACAGATAAATGAATAAATGATGAATAAAAATGTGTAGGGTGGCCTTAACACTTGCTTATATGTGTGTACTCTAATAATAATGATCATAATAATAATAATGGGGCCTCCGAGTGGCGCAGTGGTAAAGTGCTCGCCCTATCATCCGGAGATCGCTGGTTCGATTCCCGGGTGATGCTGTAACCTCTCACAGCCGGAGGTCTCGAGACAGCTGATTGGCCGAGCTCTCTCAGCGGGGAGGGATGAGAGGTACTTCGTGCTTCCACATTAATCACGATTCTACAGCCAATCAAGGGCATCTGTGAGCTCGTGCACGCGGAAGGAGCGGATAGCGCTGTCCTCTGAGTGTGTTACGCCACCCCCAACGGTAATAATAATGAGTCTCTAGTGTTATTACTAGTAGTTAATAATCAAAGGTAAAGATTTAACTTTAACTTGTCAGGACGGAGAAGTTTGTCCTGTGTGTGTGTGTGTGTGTGTGTGTGTGTGTGTGTGTGTGTGTGTTTTTTGGTAAGATGACAAAAAGAAAAACTTGTTTCATTCACAACCTGTAACTATGATATTGTCACTGTATATTCTTGAATAAAAACAATCCAGCCGTTCATTTTATATTTTATAAACCTCGGGCACGAGGCGGGCTATACCCTGGACTGAGTGCCAATTCATAGCAGGGCACACACACACACACACACACACACACACACACACAATCAAAACACACTACAGGCAAATTGGGAATGCCAAGTAGCCATGTCTTTTGGACTGTAGGAGGGAACCAGAGTACCCGGAAGAAACCCACCAAGCATGGGGAGAACATTTAACCTCCACACGCATACACCCAATGCAGAAATCGAGCCCTCAACCCTGTAGGTGTGAGGCTAACCACAGTGCTAACCACTATGCCACCCAGAGGTGGAAAGTAACGAATTACATTTACTCGCGTTACTGTAATTGAGTAGTTGTTTTTGTGTATTTCTACTTTTTAAAGTAGTTTTTAAAATCTGTAATTTTACTTTTACTTAAGTACGTTTTGTTTGAAGTATTGTAATTCGTTACATTTTAAATCATGTTCGCTACTGAGTAAAAAAAAAATTTATGAAAATGCTAAAATAAAACAAATATTATGCTTTTGCGCTCGCGTGTGTGTATCATGTCCTGGTCGAGCGCCGCTCCAGACTCCAGGTTTTCTGACATCGGCAGCTACCTGACCTTCCACACGGTCGCTTCCGCCCTGAGAGTGATGTCATCGACTAACGCGACCATATACAGTATAAACCGGAGAGAGACGCGGGAAAGAGATTGTGATTTTGGCGTTTTGATATTTGGTTGTGTATTCTGGTTTGACTTTTTGCCTCCAATTGACTTTGATTATTGCTTTGTCGCTTTGGTTTGGTTGGTCTTTGTATATATTTGTAGATAATTTCACTGTTTTTGGTTTAGGGAGTCCGGGAAGGTACCTGTATTTTTGTTTGTGTATTTTTTTTTTTGCAGGTAATCTAGCTACTAAATATGAATACCATTTTGTTTATTATTTTGGCCTGGGTCCATCCTGAATCTGATCCTCTTCCTCCTCCTGGTGTGTGTGTGTGTGTGTGTGTGTGTGTGTGTGTGTGTGTGTGTGTGTGTGTGTGTGTGTGTGTGTGTGTGTGTGTGTGTGTGTGTGCGTGTGTGTGTGTGTGTACAAACCTCATTATTTCATCAGTTAATGATTGGATCTAGTTCTTTCTGCCATATACCACCATTTCCATACAGTTTAAAATAGAACCCTGAACCATTCTTTTGCTCTATGGCCCTAGACTGGGACGTAACACCATATTTAAGTGACCACTTTGATTTTCAAGCACAACAAAGACAACAGCTTTATTATGCAAAGGTGTTCCTTCAGTTAAAAAACAACTAGTTTGAGATTTATATCTGCTCATCTTTTTTGAACTACGCTAGAATGCTTCATCCCACCCCTGCTGTTAAAAAAATAATAATAATAAAGTAACTCGGTAACTTTTACTCTGAGTAAATTTTTTAATGAGCTACTTTTTACTTTTACTTGAGTAGATTTTTATTATGGTAACTTTACTTGTACTTAAGTAAAATTTCACTGAAGTAACAAAATTTTATTACTCTTTCCACCTCTGATGCCACCATGCAACCAGAAAACAATCTGCTGGTTAATTTTGGCTAGACTAGAAAACCTGCAGTCTGATTTCCATTCTTCTTGTGACTGCAGTCGCTCAAAAGTTCAGGACTGGAGTCTATCTGAGCCTCCAACAACAAACTGGACTCCATTTAAACTAAAAGACATCAACTGTTATATTGAACTGCCTAACACACAGTATGACTGCAGATCAATCCCTGCTATCCGCTATCACCCAAATGAGGATGGGTTCCCTGCTGAGTCTGGTTCCTCTCAAGGTTTCTTCCTATTGCCATCTAAGGGAGTTTTTCCTTGCCACTGTTGCCATCATCCTCGGCTTGTTCATCAGGGACATTCTGATTTGATTCATACGCATTCACATTTCATACAAACTTCCATAATTTATTTTGATAGTGTAAAGCTGCTTTGCAGCAATGACAATTGTTAAAAGCACCATACAAATAAAATTTTATTTAAATTAAATGAATTGAATTGACTTAAGTTTAAATAGTTTAAATCACGTTTCTGATTAGCATCTCTTCAGGTAGTGTGTGTATGTGTGTGTGCCCTGTGATGGATTGGCACCCTGCCCAGGGTGTACCCCGCCTAGTGCCCGAAGTCTCCTGGGATAGGCACCAGGTCCCCCGTGACCCTGAACACAGGATTAAGCGGTATAGAAGATGAATGAATGAATGAATGAATCTCTTCAGGTAACAAGGTAGCTTCAAATAACATGAAATTTTAAGGAAGCAACTAACGTTTGCTTGGAAAAAGTTCGAAATTTCAACATCACCATAAAAAAAAAATACTAAAATGGAACATATTAAAGGTACATTTCATATGTTCTCCCAATAGTCACATAGGTTTTCCTCCAGAGTTCTCTTGTTTCTCTAACCAGTGAATGACTTTGCGGTGTTGTTTGTTGGCCTGGCAGGTGTATTCTTTGACTCAAGTCCACTTTCCCCGTGGTAGACTCTGCACCCTGCCCAGTATTAAGCAGATAAGGCAGTCCATAGTAAAGTTAAAGAAAGCACCTGAGTTACTCCCCTGATCTATCACATCACTCTGGCTAACTTCTAACTTAAACTTCTGGAATCTGCCTGTGAGTGCAGACATAAAATTAGTAACTGCACATTACTGAATAAAATCATACTACTCCCTGAATACTATGTTTTAAAACAAAGCTACCGAATACTAAATGTGGGTGAAAGCAGTGATCTGCTTGCTCAGAGGACTTCTTTGCAAAATGGCGCCAGTTTGCACTGTTTAACCTCGAGTTTGCACAGAATGCCAAACCATTTTCATGTTAGTTTTCATCTTGGAAACGTCAACTGGAAATGGAGTAAAGGATTATTTCCAGTTTTCCAACTTTACATGTCAAATCAGAAATCTTATAATGGGTCATGTCTGATTTTCCACTTGAGAAAGTACAAATAGCTGAACTGGACTGTAGATGGTCCAAAAATCATTTACTTACAGTATAACGTCTGTGATATTCCTAATTGGCAATAAATTCTATCCTGGTGGACAGGAAGATTTTTTTTTTCTTTTCTTTCATCCATCTTTCTCGTTTCCCTCCGGTTTTACAGGATTCGCTATAGAAACCCAGTAGCTCAGAGCAAACCTGTGAGATGTGATAAAGGTGGTTTTTAGGTGGTTTTTAAAGGTGGTTCATCTTTTATTATCCTGCAAACAGAGATGAAGAATTAGTATCAGTATTTGAGTTCAGTAAGTTCAGTAAGCATGCAGTGTGCTCTGTATTTGTATGCATGTGCATATGTGTGAGTGTGTGTATTTGTATGTTTTATGACTCCACAGTGTGGTTAAGCGTCCCAAGAAGATTAAAGGAAAAGACGCATGATGGTGTTTGAAGTCCTCATCTAGGTTAGAGCGGGTGTCTAGTTAAATGTTTGTGGTCCGGCGTTTGGAATACGAAGACAGCGTTGTGAGACTCTTCGTCTCTGACATGTCAGTCTGAGATATTCTGTCTGCTTTATTTTACCGACTGCTGCAAAAAAAAAAAAAAAAACCTTGTTCAAGTATTTTCCACTCTGTCTCACCCCACCCTCTGTATTCAGAATGCATCAAGGCTGGATAAGTTATTTGCACAGCAAACAGCCGTGTTTGAATTCAAGCTCCAACCATCCGTTGAGTGACATGGACTGCAGTTAAAAAATAAATAAAACAAGCTAACAAGTTTTTTTCTTTTGCACCTGTAAATCGGATAATCAAACTTGAAGTCATTGCTTTTCATCTAGCCTGTTAAATTTTCCAGAAAGACCACAGCTTATCAGAGAGGCCGGTGTTATAAAGTCAGGATGAGGTCGAGGAATGTTTGACCCTTAAGTCCCTTAAATGGCTGGTGAAACTCATATCTGGACGTTAAGCAAAGATCAAACAGCCAAGAAACTGCTCAAGTTGTGCTTATAAACCAATTTATAATTTTTTTTATTTGCTCTACCGCAATCAGGTATTTCCATCCATCATACGTGCATATAAGCAATCTTAGAAAGACGGCTGTTGCGCAATTGTAAAAGCAGACAGCTTTGGCCTGAGGACGGCAGGTCTGGCATGAATGTTCAATTCACCGTCTGCATTCCATCAAACTTTTCAGGACAGAAGAATTCCTTCATTCATGAACTGAGGTATCGTCTCAATTTAAAACGTCCTGACACGAAGAACAAGGAACAGTCAGGATTATTTAATGTTTCGAATGGCCTGCCTGCTTCCAATAAGGAATACAAGTACAGAATAAAACACTGTCTCGAGCTGTTAAAGGAACGTAACCAGTGAAGGGATGGGGTGATGAAGTGGAGTGACTGGACCCACCCTGAAGTTGAACAGCACCTCTGGAAAAGTTGTATTCCTCTTATACCACAGCAATTTGCCAACAATGATGCATTTATAGATACATTTATGGCATTTGGCAGACATCAAGTCTTACATTTCCAGAGCGACTTACATTTATCTAATTAGTCATTTGCGCAGTTGAAGGTTAGGGGTAGTGCTCAAGGGCCCAACAGTGGCAACCTAACACTTTAACCACGGAGCTCCCCCTATTCCATGCCTCAGACTGTTATGACGTGCTGACACTAGAGACATCTTTCAGACTCACTCTATAAACCACCCATCAATTCTATCACTACTGACAAATACAGTTGATATAAATGTCTTTTTACAAGAGTCTATTAATGCTTATTTAAAAAATAAGTTAATATATTGTATAGTATAAATTATACCTACTGTATATATGGTCCAAATGTATGAGACTACATGGAAAATAAGGGAGTAAAAAAAATGATTGTTAAACATTTATACTAACATTTCCACGAGTTGAAGTACTTACTTAAGAACTTATTTAAGCATTAAAAGTAGATATGGAGTCTAGTCTATAATCCTGAATTCCATATACAGTGTAACATTACTGTAAAACAAAATTCTGAAACAGAAAGCCATATATCATTTCACATAAGAATTCCATAATTCCTCTGAGTTTGACCCCAGTGTGTCCGATCACACGACGCGCTTCGGTGTATAAGCCATAACCACAGCTCAGAGCATCCTCAGTGCACCCGGCTACAAAACTGTTGGCTTGGCACGAGCCTAAAACTGTAATTTGAAGGAGAAGCTGTATTTACAGTTGATGAGGCAGACGGAAGCAACCATTCCAGACGCCATTAAGATCTGTGTGTACGTGTATGAGTCACGTGGCATTAACTCGTGCTGACAGACCCATGTGAAGCTTATAGAATGTCCTACTAATGTAGTGACTCTCATTCTGCTTATTACAGATGCTGATTTAATATGTTATAGTAAAATTATTGGTACAATTCATTTATTTAAAAAATTATTATATATATGATTAAAAATAATACAATTAAATATATCTGTTTTTTACTTGATTTGGAAAAATAATGTATGCATACTGTAGTTGATCACCTAAATAATTCTTGTAAGTCTCTACAATCTTGTTACACTTTAAACAACTTTTAGGGTTGCCAAAAATTATGAAGGTTGCATAAGTTTTTTTGTTTTTGTTTTTGTTTTTTAAATAAATGAGTCATTGGGGTTTTTTATTCATGAATAAGTTACTGTTATCACATTGCTGTAGTATAAGAGGAATAAAACACTCCTGGGAGAGCAGCTGACTGGCAAAACCCACTTTCAAAACCAGCCAGGGAAAGCACTTTCAGCAAGAAAACAACACAACTGCTAACACGCTAACAGTGCATGTGCAAATACAGTGAATTGTTCTGTCAGTTTTGTTTGGCTTCTTCATTTCAGATTAAATTTTTTTCATACTAAGCTAACTTGCTATGCTTGCATAAGAACTCCTGGACACTCGTTCTCTATTCTCAGCGCTGTCATCAGTAAGCGTGTAAAAGGCACGGTGGCTTTAGATTAGCATGTTGTTGGGAAAAGCAGCTGTTTAAACCCAGTCTGAGGAGAGTCATGCATTGTTTTACTCTTAGCATCCATGCTGATGTTTGTGCTCCTTAACTGAGTGCACAGAGACGCCAAAACACTCAAGCCTACAACACATCCGCTGGACAGCGATCTCTAACTGAACTGACTGCACAGACGTATTGGACAGAAGCTGAGCACCAACTCACTGCTGCACGTACACACTGTTGTTATATTATCACCAGGAAGTGGTTCAAACTACTTTCACTTCTGGCTATCAGGAACTCTTTAATCGCATTTTATACTTAATCAATCTTAATGATGATTTTTTTGGTAATAACCGCCCAACTCAGTTGTACAATGTATGAAATCCAAATGCATGTATGCATGTGTGCATGTGTGTGTGCATGTGTGTGTGTGTGCATGTGTGTGTGTGTGTGTGAGTGTGAGATCAGATATAGCGCTTGCATCCCAAACAAGCTTCCTACTCAAAGAGGTTCCTGCTGAGTTTCCTGCTTGGCCGGTCTCACACTCGTGTTGTGATTATGAGCGTTTGTATATATGTACTCACATGGCAAGTGACTCACTGAGAAAACACTCACAGCCACCTTTTTAACTTTTTTCCCCTCCCTCTGAGTGCTTCTCATCAAACGAATTGAAGGAATGTGACAGCTATGGGGAAATATTTCTGCGAAGCTCAAGCTTGCTCAAGTACCTCTCCTGTTTTGTGTGTGTGTGTGTGTGTGTGTATGTGTGTGTGTGTGTTTCGCCTATTGATTGTACTTCAAAAACAAAACAAACCCTTGGTTCCTATGCAACGAGTAAGATATTTGCAAAGCTGTAACTGTGCAGAATTGATTGAGATTTGATTGTTTTACTGCAGGGCACTGCCACAAGTCTAATGATTTTACAGTTCCGTACTCGCTCACCTGTGTTTACCTACAAACTAAAAATGTTCACTGATGTCATCAAGTGGCAGTGAAGATACAAAGCCTGTCTTAGAAGAAGGATTGTACCCAGGGAGAACATTTTACTAAGGTTGACCTTACGGGTATTTGTCATAGTTAATACATCTACAATTTACTGAGATTAATTGTTTGGTTTCCATGACAGTCGAAGTTACCTGTTGCCTGGAAAAATAGTACATTTCACAATATCTTAGAGGTTAGTTCAAAAAATTTTTTTAAACGGACAATTTACTGTCGTCATATTAAAGGGGCACGTAGTATACAGCTAGTCGATCTTTGCAATACTCAATTATTTAACAAATTATAATTTCTTAAATTCTTTTTCCCTGCATATTTTTTTACAATTTTTTATTGAAATGGTCCCAAATAAAAAAAAATTTGAGCAGAAAATTGCTCTGTTTTATGTAGAAAAATGTAACAGATTTGTCCCCCTGTTTTTAATATTATAGCTTATTTAAATAAAAAATGAACAAAAAGCAAGTAACACTGCTTGTATAGGGTCTACAATAAACATACCAGAGTACTACTAAAGATTAGTCAATGTGCAACTTGCTAATTCATCACATTTTTTCATAATCATCCTCTTTTACTATGTGGGAGGAAACCGGAACACCCGGAGGAAACCCGGCAAGCGCGGGCAGAACATGCAAACTCCACGCAATCAAAGCCTCAACCCTGGAGGTGCAAGCCCAAAGTGCTAATCACTACAACATCATGAGATATCTATAACACAAATTAACCATAAATTATTCTGACTGTGGGAAATTAACCCTGATTGTCTGCTGTTATTTCGGATGTGCTCTAACTTCCAATGTGCTCAGAGAAAGCCAGCATGAAAAGGAAAAAAAAGTCCTGCCTGAGTGGTGTATTAATATTTGCATTTCTCGTACATAAAATTTGAGTTTCTACTATACTGCAATGTTGCTGAATTCTCTTATTTGGACTGGCAAGAAGGTTAAATTGATTAATTTTTTAATTCAAATCACAGGTTTATATTAATGTGCTTCTTCTAATGCATTATTATTATTTCCATTGTAACTACATGCACACATACAGATAAAATATACCAGATGTTTAACATAAGGCTTAATACAGTACTAATATTTTAAGCATTTTTATTTGACAAAAGAAAAAATGTCCTTTGAACAGTAAGATTAATAGTCACAGTTATGGATTAAATACAGATTAATGGATCGTAAATGACACACACAGACGTACTGGTGAGCCAGGGACAACAGCATCTACACTCTAATCATCAGTCTTGTTGAATTTTGAGACTGACCAATCACAGCACTGAAAACATGACTCTACTGTAATTCTTTCCCCTCAAAGAATTACATTAAACACTGAAATTCAACAAGACCGATGAGAGTGTAGATGCTTGTGTTCCAGCATTAAAATGAAATCTATTATGATCTCCATGCCTTTTTATTTTTTTTTTTACATTTTTAACAGATGAAATAAGTAGCTAAGTTAAGAACAAATAAGTATATTCTACAGTATTTTCAGTCTATTCATGAGCCTGTTTCTCTACTCTGTCAGGGTCACTGCTGTCCTGAGAATGACATAGAATGTGTAGCAGGGCTAATTACTTACCTTCAAAAGTTCCCCAACGTACATATTAGGAGCAGCTAATAAATTAGCAATTTAGTATAACGTATACCAAGCAAAGTCAATGTTTTCCCAAGTCAATGGAGTTTCACAAGACAAACAATATTCATTCTTATTTCTAACGTAAATATTCACACTCTGCATGTGCAGTGTAAACACTTCCACCTTCTCTGTGAGCGATCATTTATCTCCCCAGGTGTAAAGGTATCACAGGCTTTTGTTTTGGACACAAAGATAGCTTTTCTGTTCATGGGTTTATCTACCCTGGGTCTCCAGCACCACAGCATGTTTGCCCTACTGTAATCCCTCATCTTTACCAGCTATACGATATAAGCCCACTGCAATCAGTCTTCTTCATACAGCTAAATGTTATTGCACAACTTGCACTATCATCATCATTGGGGGAGTTATCAAGGTTTTTCAAGGAGCTATAGGTGGAAATTAGCTGATCTGCAAATGTGAAAACAAGAAATGCTGCCAGTGAGTAAACTAATAAACTAGCACATAACCTCAACATTAAACTTATAGAAGATTGTAAATTAAGACTCATAACTCTAAAGAGATTTCAAGCGAGGAATATCACAGTGTGTGTTATGCATTTACAGGAAAATAATCGGCGACACAACTGATACTGTTGTATACCAAGTTGACAATGACTATTTTCCAGTGCCAGCATGTGCCAAAGTGTTTTATTCCTCTTGTATACTTCAGCACAAAACAAAAACAATATGCTTATGGATTATAACATTTAATTTTGTGGTACGTTTCCAAAACAGATTTCTCACTTTTATTGTTGCAGCTATGACCTGTCATGCTTTCTCAGCAGCCTCTCTTTTATCTTTTATCTCTTCAAATAAAATAAAAAAAGCACAAAGCACAACATCTTGTGTTGGAACATTTAAAGTTATAGCTTTACTCCTCATTCTTATAACATGCTTATACTGCAGCAAAGGTCTTCCATAATCATTAAAAACTTGTCTTTTTCATTACCACAACTTTTTTGCACCAGTTATACAGGTTTATTTTTTGGTTTATATGGAAATACCTGTTTAAGTTTTACCTGTATCTACAGTATGAAACTGATCAGAACAATACCTTCTAACCGATCCATTTCAATAATTCATCCGTGCTGTGATATAAACATTATTTGAGCACTGCGGATATTACCTCATTTGTGACTTAAGGGAACACACAATACGAGGGAGTAGAGCCAAGACCTTGCAAGTAATCGTCCATTGTTTGAACTTTGAAGAAACGTTCCCTGCTTATAGAGCAGTCCGATAAAGAAGGAAAAGCAGACATTTATATTATATCCGGTAATTTGAAAGATGCTATCATCCAGAGAGGGATAGAAGGCGAGAGAAAACATACAGCAAGAAGCAGAAAGTAACCAAATCAAATGCAAAGTGCAGGTTCTAGTTTAATTGGATTGGGTTTTACTCCTAGAGACTGCGTAAATAAAGAAAGCAGATAATTGAATCTCAGTAGAAGAGCATCCATGGCTGTAATTTATACATGGATTCATGGTGTAGCTGGACGTTAATCATGGTATCATCTCCACAACACTGAAAAATCTCATAATTTTAACACTAGCTCATAACAGACGACGAGCTTTGCTTGGCCCCTTATATTACATCCTTTTTAAATTCATATTAATGTAATTTGATTACTGTGTTTTATTTGAAGTTAAACTATACATTCAAGACATTCACTTTAAATGAAGTCTTGACACTTTATGACGCGTTATGGTGTCTATGGTTGTAAAGCTACCATGGAGAGACAGATATATTTACATTCAGAGAACATCTGGTCCCCATGATCTCACCCCATGCAGCGGTTGCGGTATCGCATTTGATCTTTTAAATGTATCTTGGGTGCCTTTTCACCTGCATGTTTATGTATACAATCTGTATCTGGATATAATCCTGACAATCACGATGCGTGAAGCGGCCAGGTGTGAAGGGGGTCAAAAAGTTACAGTGCATTCACACACAGAAAAATAGGAAAAAAATAAATTGTGGAAAATTCCTTCTGCCTTCCCTGACTCATGGAGCACACTGACTGTGTGAAGAAATAAACACAGTGACAAGATCCTGAGCAGTCAAACATGAGAACACAGTGAGGTTTACTCCACCAACACTGCGCTACGTGTCCATGTGTCATCAAAACCAGAAGACACATACCAGTATTCTTGTATGATAACTCACACCAGAGTCTGGCCATGATTGCGTCAAATTTCCACGAGGGCGTGAGACGGAAAACAAGTAAGCGTTCATACGGTACATGTTAAAATATCACACACGAAAAGTACATATTAAATATTAAACACCAAAACACCCAGTGGTATTCTAGTTTTGAAGGTTTTTCAAAATATGAATAATGAATATAACACTTGGGGGCGTGCTGTTATAGGGAAAAAAATATCTATAGGGTAGTGTGATGATGCATAAGTACTGTTACCACCCTTAAATTTATAACATCTCATTCATCAAAATCCAGAACTCAGGAGCACTTTAGACTATATAGATAATAGTAATAAATAATGATGATGATGATGATGATGATGATGTGGTGTGATATTACAGCACACAATGTATACACTGATAAGCCCTAACATTAACACAATCACCAGGTGAACTGAATAGAATTGATGGACTAGTCTTGATCTTGGGTGATCCCACAGGAAAGTCAGTCAGAGAAAAGCAAAATAAGAAAAATCAAGGCTGGCCATGACAGAAAGGTACCAGAACACAGAATGCATCACAGCCTGCCAATTATGAGTCTTAGCAGTTCCAAACCCTTCAGATCCCGATACAATCACAAATCCGATCCACAGAGGCGACCACATCCCACAAGCCACAGACCCCAAGGGATTCACTGTTAATTTCCTGTTGCCAGACAACACAGGACACCTCCAGAGGTCCTATAGAGCCCATGTCCTGCCCCAGTGGTACAAGGGGAACCCAAATCGTACGTGGTTTTAATGTTGGCTGATTGGTGTATGTCTGCTGTATGATGAAAGCATTTTTTTTATCTGTGGTCACAGACTTGTTGGAATGATGATCTATAATCTGTAATGGCTACTCAGAAAGCAACTTGGAGCGTGATCACACAGAATTTTTTTTTTTCCTCAGACTGTTAATCAACATATTGTATTGATACATGTGCATGCAGCTGAGGCCCATCTTAGCTGGATAGCTGGTGTTTATTTTCAGACCAAAACACTGGCGCTGGAGCCGAGGCCATGTGCTCTCTCTCCACATTGTAAAACACACACTGCTCCCTGCTATCACCGTCACTGTTTCCGTAGGCCTCGCAAAAGGTCACCCAAACACTGCCAACTCCGCAACGTGCTGTCCCTCAGTAATCCTCTATCAACAGGAAACATCTTTCGCAGAACAGGAAGTGTTACTCTCTAATTGGCCTGACGTGATTCAGTGAGAACTTTCTAGCGGCCAATGAGCGCGAGCTTATTTTTAGGACCGACTATAAAAGCAGGGTGCACTTGTACTTTTCAGACAAAGAGCTGAGAAGCTCACACATACACACCAACACACGTAGACGCGAACACTAGGACTTTTACACTTCTTAAATACATCATCCTAAGCATATACAATACTTGGGTCAGCTTTGATGTTGCTTGTGGCTCGTGGGGGGCCTGTGGGGGGCCACATTTTATGACTGATATATTATCAGGGACCCCAAAACTATTGTGAAAAAAATTTTTCCTTCTAAAATAAAAATACATGCCATAGAGGGTTAAGAATTAAAATTATAAATAATTTAATTATTTAATACACACAATACAATCAGAAGTTGATTATATTATTTACTATATTAGCTTTTCCCTCTTAAAGTTGACTTTTCATTGATTAAAAATACAAAGATGTACAAATATTAGGTCACTTATGCTTACTCTGGTGTACAGCATTGTTCATCCTTTAAAATGCCAGCATGAATAGTTATTATAATTTAGTTTAAAAGCACTTTTGGGGCCTAAAATCTCAAGATACAAATACACAAGGGTTTTACAGAACAGAGTGCAGACCCCCGAAAGCATCATTAATGCAGCGCCAAGGATCCCGGACACAGTGATAATGCTATCAGCACCAGGGGAAATCCAGAGGCTGTTTCAGTGGTGCTTTAATGCAGCCATGCTTTTACAATCTTAACTGGAAAAGCACCTAGAAGAGAGCCAAAATCACCAATCGCACACTGCAGAGGAGCATGAGGCCTCTATACGTGGAGGAGAAGTGAGACGGCGAGCCTCCAACCATCAACCTACTGGCACGGGCTTCAAGAAACTGTGCCGTAATGACAACCATCAGCACTTCAGTAATCAGGATTCGAGTGCCGAGTCTGTACAGGCGCCATGCTCTGAAATGTAGGGGAAATAACAGTAACTACTCACACTAAAACACACACAGTTTATTTCGACATGATGATCTTTGAGGGCCAAGTTGTTGGGTTTTTTTTTCAGTAAAGTAAAAAAATGCAAGAGTAGCTCACAGTTACATTAAAATTCCTCTTTTAAAACATTTCTCACTGCTTTAATCTTTCATATCTGGCAGATTTAATAGTGCTGATGGCCCACACAGAACAGTGTCTTCTGCATTCTTCAGGTTAGGAGTGTGTGTGTGTGTGTGTGTGTGTGTGTGTGCGTGCGTGCGTGCGTGCGTGCGTGTGTGTGTGAGCAAACATCATTGAAAAAGCAGAGGTAGAAAACAGGTCATACACTTTGTGGTTTTATTTCAGCACACCTGCGACTGGCATTTTTACAAGTCTGACTAAACTTCACCATGATGGACTGCAGCAGGAGCTGTGTGTGTGTGCGTGTGCGTGTGTGTGTGTGTGTGTGTGTGCATGTATGTGCAAGAAAAAAGAAAACATAGCCCTCATTATAAAATCTCATCATGTGACTCAGAGATGCCCGTGGCTGAGCATCTGTAAACAAGGTCGTGAATGTGTTTGGCTGTGTTCCCATAGAGATAGCATGGATAACGCTGCGTAATGAGAGAGAAGAGATACAGTAAAAAGCTGCTCTTCTCTGCTACTCGGCTGTGCTGTACCAACCAAACAGGATATAGGGTTGATTTGAGGAAAGACAGGAGAGACAGTTTCCTGATTTTTTACTTTTAAAATATCATGCCCAGTATTGTGTAGGTTCTCCTTTGTGCTACCTGGGCAGTGTTAAGTGGAGTCCTTGGATTGGATAGGTCAGCAATCTTTGCTTTTTTGCTTGTTGCATCTCATGTTCAGGTGGTTGTGGTGCGCTGGTGCTCTGGTATGTTTCTATGATGGCAAGCATTGACTTTTTTTGGCAATTTGAGCTGCATTGGCTTTTCTGTGGGTTCAAGCTGGACAGGCTGGTCTTTGGTCCGCCCTGGCATGGATAAGCCTTGGGTGCTCACGATCCTGGTACCAGTTTACTGATATATAATGGATAATCAATGTTAATATGTTCCTGTTTTGTAGTTTTAATGTTATAGCTTATTGGTGTATGGAAACGTTAGTTGTCAGTGATATATGAAAACTACTTTCAATATTAGATTCATTATTTAAATCTTGCAAAATATTATTTTGAGTGTTTATTGAAGCCATAGAACTTTTTATTCATGGCATTTTCTACTCATATGAGACCTTTTTATTAGCGCGCCAAGCACCGAATGGTTATAACCTACTGTTTAAAGCAAAAAACATAAAAAGGTGTAATAAAACACTACAGGGTATGCTGTTATTGGAAAATAAACAGCTGCCAGGTGTTAACAGTAAAAAAAAACAAAAAAAACCATTTCATTACACCACACTCATTGATTTTTTTACTATAACAACACAAAACAATGTTTTTGTTTTCCTTATTTAATTACCAATTCATATCGTAGCCATCATGACTTAACCACCTGAACAGCAACCATATGGTATTTTTGCATACCCTCCTAAAAACTGAAATGTGTCCCACCCTTCTTAGATATCCTAAAGTACATGTGAAGAGAAACCCTTAAACCTTTAACCATATTGAGTCACTTGAGTTGAGATCAACCCCAGTTCTGACATTTATTTCATGACACACCACGAAAAAAATTCCTTCGCAGGTCACACTCAGTGGCCGTGAATTCAGGTTGATTTTTGTCTCCACTAAGTTTGCATCTGCGTACAGTAGTATGTGATGGAAATATGTGCAGTAATGTGTGACTCTGATTACTGCTTCTCTTTTTTTTCTACTCAGACACTGCGACTCACAGTTCACAAGAATGGGAAGTTGGATTACTCATCAAAAGGGTGAAATTGAAGGACAAAGGGTTTCCCCTCTCCGGAAAGCTCTTTGTGCGATGTCAGTTCCAGTCAAGTCAAGCAAATTCTTTTAATTCATGTTCGGTTTTTATACTGTATCCTCTAAAAGGTCTGTGATGCATCACCAGGGGGTCTGAGTATTTAGTTATTTATTTTGCTATAATGATGGAAATCATCCACTATTAATAATAACTATTAAGTTATTATATTTATTATTGACTTTTAATAGTTTTTATCTTGTTTAACTGGTAAAATTAATTGAACAGCCTTAATCCAAATTTCAATAACTAAAAAGAAGTCTGTCTGTACACTTGAAGAAGAATTTGATTAATTTTTTTTAAGTGTTTTGTGATTTGAATGTTTAGGAATATAAAACCAAATATTTTGACAGAAATTAGAAACAGTGTGCTTAATAATTAAATAGTAGGATTATAAAATAAATCTGCAGAACTATATTTACAACCAAAGTCTGTTGAAATGTTTGAAAACCCCTGCTCTAACTTGTTCCTTATATCTGCGTGGTCCTTGGTGCCCTAATGAAACTGTTGCTGATGAATGAAAAGTTCTAATACTATAAATACTAATACTAATTCAATACTTTTAAACCTTTTCTTAAACCTTACACATGTAAGGTATAAAACACCTCTGTGTCCTGTTATAGGAAAAATAATGAATAAAGATATACTGTGGCCCAATACAACAAAAATGACAAAAGTGTTTTATTCCTTTTATACTACAGCATTGTGTTACTAATTAAAGAACAAAACATAATACCTTTCATCCACTTACAGTTATAATATGTTATATCATACAGTTATATTTATGTTGTAGGACGTTCACAGAACTAAGTTGGGATCACACAGCAGCAATGAGTGTTCGCATATACTACAGTGTATTGAGAAATATCCTTCACATACAGAAAGACATTTCTAAGTGGGAAGTACAGTTCGGATGTTAATTGTGCAACTCGCTCCTAGTCATATACATAGTACACACAATCACTGTCCACTTTATCAACAACACTTTTACACCTGTTCATTAATACAGTTATATAATCAGCCAATCATGTGACAGAAGAATGCATGAAATTGTGCAGATACTTGTCAAGAGCCTGAGGTAATGTTTACATCAAACATCTGAATGGAAAAAAGGTGTGATCTCTGCGACTAACTGTTGCATGGTTGTTGGGACCAGATGGGTTGGATTGAGGATTATTTAAAAAAATGTTGATCTCCTGTGAATGTTTACACAGAATGGTGCAAAAAACAAAAAATGTCATATGGGTGTTCATCGTTTACAGACTAAAACAGCTTGTTGATGATGAAGATTAGATAAGAATAACCAGATCGGCTTGAGCTGGCGGAAGTACAGTGGTGTGAAAAACTATTTGCCCCCTTCCTGATTTCTTATTCTTTTGCATGTTTGTCACACTTAAATGTTTCTGCTCATCAAAAACCGTTAACTATTAGTCAAAGATAACATAATTGAACACAAAATGCAGTTTTTAAAAAAGGTTTACGTTATTAAGGGAGAAAAAAAAACTCCAAATCTACATGGCCCTGTGTGAAAAAGTGATTGCCCCCCTTGTTAAAAAATAACTTAACTGTGGTTTATCACACCTGAGTTCAATTTCTGTAGTCACCCCCAGGCCTGATTACTGCCACACCTGTTTCAATCAAGAAATCACTTAAATAGGAGCTACCTGACACAGAGAAGTAGACCAAAAGCACCTCAAAAGCTAGACATCATGCCAAGGTCCAAAGAAATTCAGGAACAAATAAGAACAAAAGTAATTGAGCTCTATCAGTCTGGTAAAGGTTATAAAGCCATTTCTAAAGCTTTGGGACTCCAGTGAACCACAGTGAGAGCCATTATCCACAAATGGCAAAAACATGGAACAGTGGTGAACCTTCCCAGTAGTGGCCGGCCGACCAAAATTACCCCAAGAGCGCAGAGACAACTCATCCGAGAGGCCACAAAAGACCCCAGGACAACATCTAAAGAACTGCAGGCCTCACTTGCCTCAATTAAGGTCAGTGTTCACGACTCCACCATAAGAAAGAGACTGGGCAAAAACGGCCTGCATGGCAGATTTCCAAGGCACAAACCACTTTTAAGCAAAAAGAACATTAAGGCTTGCCTCAATTTTGCTAAAAAACATCTCAATGATTGCCAAGACTTTTGAGAAAATACCTTGTGGACCGACGAGACAAAAGTTTAACTTTTTGGAAGGTGCGTGTCCCGTTACATCTGGCGTAAAAGTAACACAGCATTTCAGAAAAAGAACATCATACCAACAGTAAAATATGGTGGTGGTAGTGTGATGGTCTGGGGTTGTTTTGCTGCTTCAGGACCTGGAAGGCTTGCTGTGATAGATGGAACCATGAATTCTACTGTCTACCAAAAAATCCTGAAGGAGAATGTCCGGCCATCTGTTCGTCAACTCAAGCTGAAGCGATCTTGGGTGCTGCAGCAGGACAATGACCCAAAACACACCAGCAAATCCACCTCTGAATGGCTGAAGAAAAACAAAATGAAGACTTTGGAGTGGCCTAGTCAAAGTCCTGACCTGAATCCTATTGAGATGTTGTGGCATGACAAAAAAAAGGGGTTCATGCTAGAAAACCCTCAAATACAGCTGAATTACACCAATTCTGCAAAGATGAGTGGGCCAAAATTCCTCCAGAGCGCTGTAAAAGACTCGTTGCAAGTTATCGCAAACGCTTGATTGCAGTTATTGCTGCTAAGGGTGGCCCAACCAGTTATTAGGTTCAGGGGGCAATTACTTTTTCACACAGGGCCATGTAGGTTTGGATATTTTTTCTCCCTAAATAATAAAACCCCTCATTTAAAAACTGCATTTTGTGTTTACTTGTGTTATCTTTGACTAATAGTTAAATGTGTTTGATGATCAGAAACATTTTGTGTGACAAACATGCAAAAGAATAAGAAATCAGGAGGGGGGCAAATAGTTTTTCACACCACTGTATATAGTAGTTCAAATCATAACTTTATACAACTTTGGTGAGCAGAAAAGCATCTCAGCCTGCAGAATACTTCCAAACTTGAGGTGTATGAGCTACAGTACAAGAGCCTATCATGAGGACTGACACACCAAAACTGGGCAGCTGAAAAAGACTGGTGATTTCATTTGTCCAGTTTTCATAAGGCTTGTACACTGTACACTTCCTGGCATATGAAACAATCTGGCCACTTTTTGCACAGTTCATTGTAAACTGCTGTACCTGTTGTATGTGAAATTCTCAAACATCCATACCAAGTCCAGAAATACAACTTCTGATCATCTTGATGTTTGACGTGAACAATAACTGAGGCTCAAAAACTGATTTTATATAGATAGCTGTGTAAATAGCATTTTCCTTTCATCTTCATAATGAAGCAAAATGATTTGACCAAAGGATAGGAAAATTAATTTCTTAAAAGTTGTTATACTCTCGGCGGCGCGGTGGTGTAGTGGTTAGCACTGTCGCCTTGCACCTCCAGGGTCTGGGTTCGATTCCCCGGCCAGGCTCGATTCCCGTCTCTGTGTGCATGGAGTTTGCATGTTCTCCCCGTGCTTGGTGGGTTTCCTCCGGGTTCTCCGGTTTCCTCCCACAGTCCAAAGATATGCAGGTTAGGCTAATTGGCGTTCCTAAATTGCCCGTAGTGTGTGATTGGGTGTGTGAGTGTGTGTATGTGTGTGTGCCCTGCGATGGATTGGCACCCTGTCCAGGGTGTACCCGTGCCCGAAGTCTCCTGGGATAGGCTCCAGGTCCCCCGCGACCCTGAACACAGGATTAAGCGGTATAGAAAATGAATGAATGAATGTTATACTCTCTCCAAGTCAGAAATAATTGCATGTAATAAACTTTTTCCTCTTTATTGGTGTAAATGTCCATTGTTGATCAATTTCAACCATATTTGGTATTTACTGCTTTATCCTGGAGCAAATATTTGTCTTAATATATGCATAAATAAATAATTTAATAGTAATATTTCAATATTATTAATCCCTTATTTGAACATCACTGTTTTTTGTTTTTGTTTTTTTACAAAAAAAATTAATTACAGAAATTATTTCCTCAAACAAACAAATAAAAAATCAACTTTGAAGTAAGTTTTTAACTGAACGGTTAGTGTGTCCTCAGCAGTTTTTACAACATGTTTTCAAAGCTCTTGAACAGAGCAAAGGAAATCTATGCTTGCTGAAAAAAAAAAAACACATCTGTGCACATCAGGAATCACAGGTTAGCCTCAATGTAACATCTGGTTAGCTCCACACCCTCATGCAGCTCCATGCAAAGAAAGATAAAGAACCCTTTAAGGTTAGGGTTAGACCACAATGAAACAAACAGCCTTTGTTGTTTGTTTTGTGCTGCTCATTTCTAATGGCACCCGGAGCTCAGGGTGAATGCTGTGAGTCCTCCACCACAGAGTGCAGTGTGCAGAGTGAGTGACCTGATTCTCTCTGAGCTGTGGCAGGTGCGGCCTACCAGTGCGGTATGCACAGCTGTCAGAAGATTTTATGAGCAGTGCACGTGCACACATTGCAATTGCACTCATGCCTTAAAGTTCATCAGCATTTCATCAGCATGGCTGTGATTGCAGGTCTGATCTTTATCTCGGAATAAATGATGGCTCACCTCACCATCAGCATCAGTTTATACAACATACATCTTTGTAGTAAAAGCCACCAAAACATCATATACTCCAGAACTAGTACTTGTATAGGGTTCAATTTGCCTGTTGAATAATTTCTACTGGATTAAATAAGAAATTAAATATTTGAAAATAATCTAAAATAGGGTGGTGTAATGATGTTTTACAACCCTGAAGTGAATTATTTGGCAATAAAAGTTTAGTTGTGTGTGTTAAAACACTTGTGGATATGCTCTTATTGGAAAATAATCAACAATTTGGTGGTGTGATAAAGCAGAATTACTGTTACCAGCCCTGAGCTGATATCTGATTTAAAACAAATGTTCTTCTTACGTAAATATGACGTTTCACCTAAAATGTATTCATACAACCTTTAACATACTGTACATCATAAAATTAAAAAATATATTCAATTTAAAATACACTAAAATGTGCATTATTTCACTTCTTGTATAAAATGCTTTAACACTCAAGATTATAACGAACATTTGCTTTATTGTGTAAAGCCCTAAATGTCCTCTTAGACCAGTTTGGAGACTATGGTAACTCTCATACAGCCCATAGAATAACAAGCTAACTAATAACATTTAGTGGTATGTTCCATATGCCTTTGATTCAATAACAACGTCTTATTTTAAACGAGCTGCAGTTTATCATCAATTTACGTAAATAATGTCTAGGAATAACTGCACATAATCTCTAGATCTTGACCAGAAGAAGACTGAAATTGGGCAGCAAGAATGTAAAGCTGAGTTCAGAGCGCTCTGACGTAACATGGCGAAAGAAGCGAATGGAAAAAGCTTGGAGTCAGAGTGGCGAATGCTTTCACGAGTCGCTTGCTTTACTTGTTTAGAGAGAAACCATAGCAACAAAGGGGGAAACCCACACAGCTGTCGAGGAGCCGAGGCCCTGAAGCTGAGCGCGCTCCATCGAGAGGCCTGAATCACTTCTCCCCAAGCTGAGATTGGGTTTCATCATCTCGAACACTTGGGACTTAATGCACAGCAGATGTGGAGCCAACAGGAGTTGGCAGGCTTCTGACAGTAAAGGATGGAGCGACCCCCTCCTTCACACACACACATACACACACACACACACACACACACACACAGCACACAGTCTTCTTAGTCTTCCCCAGAAAGAGAAAGCCAGGAGAGTTAGGCTCCTCTCCCAGCACAAACAACGACTCGCAAAAACGCAGGCTCGGCTTTAAAAAATAATGAACGGCATTGATTTGTCGCTGTGCAAAACAAGCCATTACATCAAACCCCTGCCAGCAGCCATAAATCGTTTCTAGTTTGGCTCCCACCAAGTCGCACTGTACTCAGTTTATCAGGGACGCCGTGACCAAAGAAATGTAGCATGTAATATCATTTAATCCTTTTCCTCATTGGCTTGAGATGCCATTCCCTCAACAAAAAAAAAATGCGGCACTAAGCCAACCTGACCTTATCTCAGTCATTGCAGAAGTGAAAAACAGAAAAGCAGACTTTATCATGTGCATTAGGAGTGTTTGAAGGAAAATGTGCTTGTGGCCAGAGCAGGGAGAGGCAGTACCACGGCGTGGAAGTCTCTCGTTGCACAACATCTGCAGCTGCTCTGCATAACAAGCATTGCTGACACAGCGAGCCATCTCTGCTCTGAACACACACCGAACAAGCGCATCAGTTTACTTCTACACTGTTCTGTAGGTCACACAGGAAATCATCCTGAAACACATTGTGTATAAATGGTTGATGCTGTAGTTTGATCATTCATAGGAGAAGTAACGTTAAGTTCACATTATACGGACACAGAGCTGTGATTTCAGATACAGCAACAAGTGACTGGAACGAAGCTTAGCTGCGTGCGCACTGGCGTTTTTTTGTGTCCCACTCACAGCTATAGTTGCTACGTGCAATTAGTTGTCATTTGTAGATAACAATTTAGCTGAATGTCTCTCTTAAAATGGATATAGAGACACTGTGAATATTGGTACGTCTGGCAAGTGCACATAGGTTGTGCAGTCTGCCAATATATATACTGAATAATATGTAATCTAACGTGATTAGTCCATTATTTCAGTTTAACAAATTGATTTTAGAAGTTGTGCTATATGTGACGGGGTTGCTCAGTGGTTAGCACCGTCACATCGCACTTCCAGGACTAGAGTTTTGAATCTCACCTTTGGGTTGTGTGTGTGTGTGTGTGTGTGTGTGTGTGTGTGTGTGTGTGTGTGTGTGTGTGTGTGTGTGTGTGTGTGTGTGTGTGTGTGTGTGTGTGTGTGTGTGGAGTTTGCATGTTTTCCCCATGCTCTGTGGGTTTCCTCCACGTACTCTGGTTTCCTCCCACAAACCAAAGAGATATAATGTCGGCTGATCAGTGTTTTTCAAATTTCCCATATTGTGTGATTGGGTTTGTGAGTGCTTGTTGCATGTAATAAGTTGGATGAAGCTCACCTGCCCTAAGTTCCCTGGAATAGGCTATAGATAATAGATGGAAACCAAATTATATGGTCCAGAAGTTTGTGTCAGGGCAGATTTAGCTCTTCTTTACTGTCATAAAAACTTCTGCTCTTTTGCAATGGTTTTCCACTAGATTTTCACGTGTGGCTGTCAGGTTTTGTCCATTTAGCCCCAAAATCATCTGAAGTGCAGTCAGTATTCCTGTTTATCCAAAACATGTTCAGTAAGGTTGAGATCTCTTGTCTTTATGGATCTCACTTTATGAACATCATGCTGAAACAGGTTTGGACCTCTTAAAATCTTACAGCTTACAAAGATGTTCTGTACAGTTGTGTGCTTCCAATTTTGTGGAACATATTGGGACATACTGGTGTGGGCACATCAGCAGCAGATCCTCTTAGTGCTGTACAGTAAGTTGAAAGGTGAGACCTTCATAGATCTGGAAAATTTAAAGACTGGATCACCAAAATTGAAGTCTTTGCCTGCTATGCCCTATACACAGAAAGATGTGGTGTACTGAGGGTACTGGTATCTTTCTATCACAGCAAGCAGTGGAGGGGTGACGTTTTGGACTTGTTTTTGCAGTCATAGGATCTGGGCACCTTGCGGTTATTAGGTCAACCATAAACTCCTTTATATACTAGAGTATACAAGAAGCAAAACTGAGTCCATCTAAAGCTTGGTCAAAAAGGGGTCATGCAACAGGACAATGATCATTAGTAAATCTACATCAGAAAGACAAATAAATAAAATACAGTCATGGTTTTGGAATGGCCCAGTCAAAGTCCAGACCTCAACTCAATTAAAATGGAATGGTGGGACCTTAATCGAGTCATGAGCAAATACCCAAAGAAACCACAATGAGCTGAAACAATGTTGTAAAGAAGCATGGACCAAAACAATGTGAGAACCTGATAAAGCCATACGGGTTAATAACTCATACATTATTACTTTAAGTAACTGCTTCTAAAGTTGGTTCTACAGTACAAGCTTTTGATTAATGGGGTACTTGGTATTGCCCACATGATTTTTAATTTTTGGCTTCATTTTTGTTAAATAAATAGGAGCACTGTGAAAAAGTTATATGTTGTTGTTCGTCTGAGGTTGTATCTGCCTATTATTAAGACCCTAGATACTATCGGATGATTCTTATTATGTTTTTACTCGAAAATTACACAGAATTAAAAGAGTGGGTACTAACTTTTACACATGACTGTAAATGTATACTGTAGTTAAAAGTATTTATTATCAAAACAAAAGGGGAAAAAAAAGCTTTGTCCACAAGCTGCAAAAGTAAATGTCACCACTCGCCTACAGGAGACACAAGTGTCTTTGCTTGCTAGTCTTAACGTACAGTTAACTCTGAGATCACAGGATGATTTTGTTATTACAAGGGAGGTTAATAGGAAGTCTTTCCTGTGTCTGTAAACTTAATGTTACAGCTTTAACTGTTGCAAAGTGCTGACACTGGAGACTCCTTCCATAAATGTTATGGAACATCTTATAGAAACCTTAATCATCTTAACAATTACGCCTTCTTTAGTAAGTCTATGTCCCTGTGAGTGAGCGGTTACTATAGAAACTATAATGTATCACAAGAGAACATTATCATACAGTAAATATGTTTTTTTTAAAGTAAACTCCAAAGAAAATTAATCAACAACTTCTGACAAGTCAAAATTGGGATTTCAACACACACACACACACACACACACACACACACACACACACCCAGAGTGTGAAACCTGTATTCATTCAGCACAGGGCAGAATTGAATGTTTCTAGCTGATCAGTGTCGTTTCTAGAGGTGCAAGCAGAACGCTGCGCGCTGGCAAGGAAGCAGAAAACGGACTTCAAATACAACCCGTCGCAAGAGCGAAAAAGGAAGTGGTTTTTGATTCAAAAGGAAAATACACACCTGTTTTTACTCACATTTTAAACGAAAACAAACCAGAGCTTACGCATATCATTGGTGGATGAAGACTTTCTACTGTTGAAAAAAAAAAGAGAGAGAGAGAGAATATGAATTCAGTACTGGTACACAAAAGTAACTCAGACTTTTAGATATACGTGATATGCTGTATCTTGCTTTTACTGCTTGTTACTCAATCCAGTCTCAAAGCTCTAAAATAAAAATAAAAGAAAAAAAGAAAGAAAAAACATTTACAGTGTTTTTGCTTATTACACACATTTGACACGTGCAGTTAAGTCAGCAACTTGTTCAAGCACTTTTCTAGTCCATGTGCCCTGGTCAACATGCTCTAAATGGGATTTCTATCATTGATGTGTCTTATAGACATCATAAATCACACACGCTTATAGGGGAACTCCACCCAGGCTTAATAACGTGAGACATATTGGATGTAATAGTTAAAGAGGTCTCCAGGTGGAATTTATCTTAAGGACACCTTTAGGATGCATAGCGTTTGGCCAGAATTCATCAGAGGTTTACATGAGGCCGAGGGTCACATGCATGCTGAAAAAAAGCAGATATTTACAACAGCATGTAAACTACGACACACACAGCTGGTGTTGATAGGATCAGTTCTTCCTGGGTGCATGCCATGAACATTGTTTGCATTTTAAAGTCAGATAAGAGACTTTGCAATAAATTCATTTGCTCGCATTTATCTAGAAATAATTCAAGCCAAAAAAAAAGGGGGTGTTCTTCCAAGAACTAACAAAAATGATTCTCGCCTTCATGCATGCACAGGTTCACAAACCCCAGTCTTTTTACGCACGTTGTTGCTAGGAGGCACTTTTTTTTAAAGGAGAAAAACAAAACCACGCTCATGGGGCAACACACCAGCATTTGGGTTGCTGACATCATCAAGAAAGGCATAAAAGCCATCGGGCCTGTCGGTGATGTCAGAGCTCCTCTGTGGATCGCTCGTAAATACGGTGCTGTCGAGCCAAACATTTTAAACATGTTAGATCAGAAATGGAGAACCAGCTGTGTGGATCCAATCCAGGGCTGTTTAAAGCCAGAGCTCTACGTCCAACAGCTTGGGCAGAGAGAACGGGGGATTTTAGCATGTCACATTCACTGAGATGTATAATGTTGATCTTGTCGTGCTTACTAAATATGCTGTAGTTAGAGGAAATGTGCAGAGCCCGCCACATTCATAATCATGCTGAACTCCACTGTCCTGTATGAAAAACTGATATTGCAACCTGTTTTGATTAATCTAAATACTGTACATACACAGGAATAAAAGAAATACATTGAGTACAATAATCAACATACTGTAAGCATCCTTTTTCATGCAGATGCAAGAAATGACTTTGTTTTCCACAATACAGTGGTACAGTTTCATCAGTAATTCTTTAACACTAAGCAGGACTGTTTTTAGACTGTAAAATTTGAAACATAGCATTCCAGCAATTGTGTGATGTGAGAAGGATGATCAGAAAACACTCCGGGATATGAGGTTGGTCGGAAATAATGAACTTTGGGATGGAAACGGTAAATCTGTGTCATCACACGATTCTGTAATTGATAATGTTACTGAAAGAGCACTGCTGTTGCTAAATACGCCGAAATATACTGACCACATATAGACTATTGCCGTATGCCTCACTCAGGCCTCTGGTTAGCAGCAGTAATTTCCCAATGCCATGAGAGAAATGACTACTTTGACTTTGACTCGTTGCCGCTCAAAGAACATGCCTTCTGTTCTGTAGGCTTCCAGATGCTAAATTACCCTCTAATCAGGGAAATCACAGATCTGAGCCTTGATCTAGTGGCATGGAGCACCTCCTCAATCAAAGCACTGAAGCCACAGCAGTGGTTTGAGGCCATTAAAGTGAACTGTTGATCCACACACTAATAAGTGACAAAGAGGAATTGAGGTCCCTCGGTTTTGGAGACGTTTCAACCCGACCCCCCACCTCTGTTTTACGCGCGTGCGTGTGTGCGTGCGTGCGTGTGTGTGTGTGTGTACAGTATGTGTGTGTGTGCGTGAGCGTGTGTGTATAATTGCTCAACTAATAAAATGGTTGGAGCCTTCAGCTGTGGTTTAAAAGCCACATGGAACACCCAGTGAGAGTCCTTCTTTCTTTACCAGAGAGATTCCCTCCCTGAGAGTAATGTGATTTCCACAAGAAGAGAAGACTATGCAATAGCAGCGACAACAAAAAAAATTTTGAAATGTTGTTTCACTTCCTAATGGAAACTATCACAATGGTTTCCATTAAACATTTTTCTACCGGTATCTAATGTGAACATAGTAACAACATGGTCTCATCGCCGTGGTCATACTGCAAAGCTGTACCAAGTTGTAGGACAAGTTTACATTGACAATGAACATTTAACAAGATTAATATTATCTTTTGTAGCATCTCCTTAGAATTCCTTTTTTTTTTTTTTTTTAACAAATTCAATCATACACTTAAAATATTCTTGAAATCACTTTATGGATACAGAATCTAAATGGGGAACTGTTGTATTGCAATATGCATCGGCTAGTTTTATTTAGACTTGGGATTCTAAATGTATTCCTATCCAGGGAGCCTTTAAAATACTATAAAACTAAATTTATTTAATTCCCAAAGTTCAAGCGGTAGAGTAAATGAGGTCCAAGTTGGCCCTATTTTTAAATCAACTCCATTTTATTCGTACAGTTCAGTACAATTCTTACTATAGACGTCATGACAGAGTGGCTTTACAGAAAGCTGGCTGTAGATTTTAATCTCTAATGAGAAACCCAAATGCAACAGCAGTGTGGGAAAACATCGTGACAGGACAGGAGGAAACTTCTCAGAATTTCACAGAATCAAAGGTGTGTTGAAATGATGGTTACTCAATATAAATGGAATATCTTTTTCAGGAAAGGTAAAAAAAAAAAAAAGGATTGTCTATTTGAGAATAATGGCGCAAACTGTTTTTAGCAAGTGTACATTTATTTGGAGTGATGTGTTTTGAGTTATTAAGGGTATGGATTAAATGCATTTAATTAATGAGTAACCAGTCAAACAGGCCAATAACTATAAAGAACTCTACAATCAATATGGTAAGTTTGATTTCAGACCCCTTGAGAAGCCACTGATCTACTGTACCTGACCGTTGGTGTTTTCAGAGGTCCGGATCATAGCAACCACCTGATTATGGAGTTCCTTTAGACGACAAATGATAAATTACACCAAATAATCAGTCAAAATCAGAATTTGGACCATTTATGATGTAATATTGCACGATATGGAAAACAATATCCATTACTGACCATTACAAAACCAGCAGACACTTTAATGACACTTTAGCTGTTGGTTTACATAGTGTACTGTAGTCTTAGTGGTGGTGGTTATCTGTGGTACTGGAAAATCATGGAGACGTTTCACCTGCTCTAAACAAGCAGAGACAGAAAGAGAGTGCTGAAAACAACAGCATGCTCTCCAAAACCCCAACCACAGGACAACTGTTTGTTGAGTTTTGCCATTTTAATTGTGTTTATTCCACCCGCAGACTATACAGTGCGCTGAAGTACTTCACTGAGTTAACACTATCACTCACTCCTGTGTCACCGAGCTCAATGGGAGCCAGACCGAGTGGCGCTTTTCAATCACTGCCTTCCATTGCTCAGTAGCTGCGCAAATCATATTTACAGTCTTAAATGTATTTATTTAAACAACAACAACTTTTCTTCTTCCTCGCATTGGTCTGATCTTCATTGTTGTTATCTTCTGCGTAAAACCTTTAGGCTCTAGAGGAAAAGCTGCCCTGCACTGAAACCTGCGGTTTAACAGATCACACATCCTCTAGCTGACAGAGCCTATGCACACACACAAACACACACACACATACATATGCACACATGCACACACAAACACACACACACACACACACACACACAAACACACAAACATGTACCAAAGTGATCTGATAAAGGACTGCGCACCAAAGCCACAAAAAAACATATCTCAGGCAGCACACTCAAAATGAAAAACACAGCTTTAGTGAGCAAGAACTCGCAGTCCAACTCAACCTCACTGAAATTTATTCAACTGTCACACATACTGTAGATGCTCTCTACGACGCAACTCTGTCCAAGTGCTTTTGTTGAAAAAAGAGAGAACTGTGTCAAAACACACGTTTTTCCCCAGTGCTTTAAGGTTAGCCTCGATTAATAAAGGTTAAACCAATGAAAGTTTCATAGCTCAAAAGTCTACCACAAATAGGAAGCAGGTAAGGTGAGAAAGGTGAGTTTGAACACACAAGGTGAAACATGTCATTCTTTCAAGTGATATCCAATCAAATGACTTCTGGTGGAGTCTTTCACAATTTTATTACTAGGGTGATCTTATTAAATAAAACATCACTATGACATGCCTTTGGAGTTACAGAAAAAGAATCAACCAGAATCAGATTCGAAAGTTGGTGTGGTGTAAAGATGCATGTCCCACACAGACTGCTTTTTTTCTTTTTTTCCATTTTTTGGAATCTTGAGACACAACCTTGATTACCTCGATTACATTGTTGAGTCAGTATTACTTTTGTATATGCTATTTAGTAATCCATGACAGTCTAGGCGGGAGAAAACTAATTACCCTCCTTAATAACCATAGTAACTTTGTTCTACTTCAGACACAAATAGGGTCTGCTTGCTTTGAATTCACACTGAGTTACAATGCTAATAACTAATGAAATGAAGAATTCATACTACAAGCTAATGATCTTCTTATCTTAAGAAATGGGATTTGAACTAAAATTAAATAGAAAAATAAGAGTTTAAAATACATACAGTAGATTAGAACAGCTATTAAACAATGAAAAGTTTAAATGCATATTCATTTAAAATAAAGAGAATATGCCCCTCCCACCCAGAGGGCACCTCTCTTGCTTCCTGAGTACTCATGGCTGTGGACTTTCCAGGTTTCAAATTTGGGATCTAATGAAAATGGAATGAATGCTTTTTTCTGTTGTGCTGCTTACCTGCTCTAGTTATATTTATTTATTTATTTATTTATTTATTGATAATCATTTCAATTCATTCTTTTAAACCTAAAATGTCATGTTTATGTGCTTGTCATGTGACAAACTCTACTACATTGGCTCTGAATACTTTCCCAGTGGATATTTGAACGTCCATTGATGATACTGTGACTGCAAATCAAATGTGCCTTCATTTCACATTCTTTCACCGTTCAGCAAAGGAACGTCCGCTCAATTTGTGGTTTGCTCAATCCGCAATCCATTCGAGGTGTATTTTTAGGAGTGTACAAGACATTACATGTCCTTGAAGTTCAAAGTGAGAACAGAAAAGAAGCTCTGTGTGTGTGTGTGTGTGTGTGTGTGTGTGTGTGTGTGTGTGTGTGTGTGTGTGTGTGTGTGTGTAGGTGTGTGTGTGTGTGTGTAGGTGTGTGTCTGTGTCCTGATGTGTTTATGCAGCTGGCACAGTTTAAGGCAGCACGGCGAGTGTGTGGGCACACGGGGCTAGAAAAACTTCAGTGGCCTGCACAGGCTTTAGAGACTTTACTATGTATTGTACTAAGTCTCTCTCTCTCTCTCTTTCTCTCTCTCCCTCTCTCTCTCTCTCACACACACACACACACACACATGCACATTTTGTAATTCCCACTCCTGCATAAATAAGAAACCGGTTCTTGGCAGAAGCCCACAGGCAATTCCTGTGGTTTTTAAGACCTATAACAGAGAAGAAAATGGAGAAATGTTGAAATTACACAAACCCTGCCAGGTTCAACTACAAAACATTTCAAGTCAGGCACAATTTCCCAAACCCACTGCCTTCAGAGTGGTCACTTACCATTCCTGACTACTTTGGACTTAAAGGAGATGCAGACTCGTACTGTATTATAGATTTAAATGATGTGATACTGGCTCATTCTCTCATGTTAAATGTTAGTCATGCTGTTTTGTTGGATGGTTACCTTACCATTAACTTACTGATCAAGTTCCTTATTCCAGTGGTTCTCAAAACCAGTTGTGACCCGCAAACCGTTTCCTGTGGACACACTATAACAACTTTAGCATTCCAATTATTAAAGAAGTGCGTTTCGCTGCCATGATTTTTTTTACTTGACTCAGTTTCTTCTTTACTCACAGCCGACGATGTGATAAATACTTAGTGTAAGATTTTTTACATTATTTCCCTAAGAAAGAACTATTTGATCTCATTGTAGTACCTTTGCTGTGTGGCAGCTGCACCTTTCGAGGGTGGATGGGAACGCTGGTCCATATCATGAAATCTTTCAGGCTAGCAAGTCTGATGTGAAACCTATGGCCTGAGAACCTTACTGTCACCATCCTACTATAGCTCCACTAGGCCATGGCAGATGTAAAGCTGCAGCCTACTACTGAACATCTCAGCAAAAGACAAAATCATCATCCTACAGTAGGTGCCATAAGTTGAAAAGGTATCTTGGGTCATGACTTGAAAATGCATGCTTAGAAAACATGGTGTAAGAAGATATGATGACAATGGCTGCCTACTTCCGAATTCTTCTGAACTATCTGTCACCAACACCAAGTTTTAGGAGAAAGACCATCTGAAATTCACCTGAATGCAGTATCAGTCAAAACACAGGCATGTAATACATTACATTTTTGTACCAACAAGACATGAAAGATGTCCCCTACATCAGAGTAGTGTCCACTGCAGAGAATAACATCTGACTAGGCTTCCACTTCAAGCCAAAACCAAGGACAATCCAAGGAGAAAACCATGAAAGTCCATAGTCTCCGAACAACTGAAGTGTGAGCATCTATCAGGAAGTGCCTGCAATTGTGGCAAAAAAAATCCTCAGAGTTCCCTATTGGAGTGTTGATGAACAGTGGCTGCGTGCCAACAAGGACTGACTCCTGAACCACTGGTCTGATAACTTCCACACTTATACACTCTCTAAAATACCAGGTTCACAGTCCACGATTCAATGATTGACTTTATGCAACCAAAACATTGTAGCAGATGATTAGATGCCAATGATGCTGCCCTGGTAGTGCACAGAGGTACCTGTGCAGAGAATAACATTTTGCTTTGCAGAAACTGCTTAATTGTTTTGGCTTGAAGTAGACTGAGGTCCTCCACCAGCCTGCACCTCATGAAGAGTCCCACTCACCATGCATTCACATTGATCAGACTGAGCTAAAAGCAGCCCATCAACTTAACTGTCTGTGGTATATGACTTTCTCTCATGCCAAGACTGACAGACCCAAAGATTCTATGAAAAGATCCTTCTCTTGCTGTGATATAGACCACCATCAGTTGTCATTTCAAGATGGCAAGCAAAAAAGCTCATTCCATACAGCCACTGCCATATTTGAGGTAAACCAAAAAACCGGCCTAGACACAATAAGGAACAGACAGAAGAACCAAGGGCTTTCAGCAACCAGCCCTGATCAAAACTTCACATACAGCCCCTGTGGCAGGACCTTCTTTTCTCGAGTAGGTCTCGACTAGTTCATCTGTAACAGACATAAATCTTCTCAGTTCTAGATCTGTGTCTGTGTGTGTGTCCTCAAAAATTAAAAAGGATATCTGCTCCATTGTGTGAAGAGAAAACTGGTAATAAATCTGTCTCCCTAGTGTCTTACTAAACCAATTAGCTCCATATGCTCACCCAACAGGAAAAACAACAGAAAATACGTCTTGCCAGTGTAAGTAATTTTGTATTGATGATTGGGACTTGGATAAAGGCTCAAACTGTGCTTAGACAGACAGCTTAAATCTACTTTTAATCTGGTTTAATGCATTGTGAATGATAAAACAAGTGAAATCTGACTTTTTTAATAAACACCAGTTTGATCTCTTCAGCTAGATTTATTGACATCAGAAAAGTAGGACAAACACTAACATGTAAAACATAATTCACTGTGAACTCCACATGCTGGCAAATTTCTCAACTACAGTGGTGGCCAAAAGTATTAAGATAACATATGTCATGTATTATACTGTAGTTCTCCATGTGCACAAAACAGGTGATGTCACTAATTAGTTCGAGCCTATCTGGCTAAAGAGTTGAGTTAATTAGAATCAGCCGGATTAGTTAATGGGTAGAACAAATATGTGGCAGAACTTAAACTTTCTGAAGCCGGGGCGTCCACCTCTGCACAAAAATGCTTAAAATCGGTGAACTCTCAAGTGAATTGTGAACTTCAGTGGCAAATATCTGTACTTGATCTTCAGGAAGCAATCAAGCAGGCATGGAGAGAGCGAGTGACACCAGAGTACTGCAGACGTCTTTCTGACTCATGCCGGATCCAGCAGGTTTTGAAGAATGAAAGGACGTCATTCTAAATATTGAGTATTGTATAGCAATATCAGCAATGTCACTGCTAAACATTTTCTGGTCAACACTATACTACTTTGCTACACTTTCATAAATCTTAATGCTGCTTTTGTTTTCCCTCAGAGGGAACCCGTAAATGGGAGAACTCAAAACATGACAATTTCGTATGAATATTGTGAAATCATGATACACTTTTTTAAATATCATCAGCACTCAACACTAACTGAGGATTAAAAACAATTTTTGTATAATTTTCAATTGTTTTCTCCATGAAATACATCAGGTAAATTATATATTGTAATATATATTGTGTATAATGAAGCTGTCTTCCGGTGGCATATTTTATATATTTATATATGACATAATATAATGTAAATAAGGACAGGAAATAACTTTTTAACATTCCATAACATTAAATGTACTCATTAAGAGTATAAAAAAAATATTGTGGCTTGAGCATTCATTTTAAAAATTGTTGGCAAATTACAGGAAATAAGTCGACTTTGAAGTGACAACAGTAAATCCACTGTATCACACCAACCTGTCATTTACTATTTCCCTCTAAAAGCATAATGTTAAGTGTTTTATTCCTTGGATATCTCTTGCCCCAATAACCAATTGATCCTTAAAGAAATCTTTATTTATTACCATGTGCTCAGTGAAGTTGTCACTATAACAACCAAATATGGATATGAAAAGAAAGACTTTTTAAAAGAATTTTTTGATTAAACGCAATAAAAAAATATGCTACTAGAGATACAATTAATTATAAATAGAATTGAATTTAAAATACTAATAAATTTGATTAGATTGAACAGAATCAAATATAACTGAAAAAATCTGTACCAAAAGTTCTGAAAGTTGGCAACAACTTATTAATAGATAAGATAAAAGGTAAGCTAAGATAAGGAGTTCTGCTCGCTGAATGTTCACTGGACGACTGAACCTCGGCCAGGATCCTCGTTGACGGACGTACAGCCTTTTATAAAACAGTGTCACTCTGTATACGTCAGTCGATTTTATGCCTTCACAAGAAATTTCATCACAAGTCCCAGTTTGGCTAGAACACCCCTTAGATTTTTTACAATGAATAGTTTAGAGGAATTTCAAGGCCCTCATTGTGAACAAAATGTTGGTGACGACATCATATACTTTTTTTTATTTATTTTCCATTATTACAGATTACATGTCTACAACTTAAATTGACTGAACAGAAATTCCATTTCATTTTACAGTATTTACCAAATATGCTACACATTTTTGTGTTCCTCTTCTCTGCTTTGACTCACAGCCTGGTCATCACTGCTGTATCCTAGCCTGATTGGATTTCAATAGGTCCGCGTGTGAGCAGGAAACAGAGCCAGGCTTGCTTCCTGAGCGCCGCCGAGAGGAAGGCCTGTGATAGGCGAGGGGGAGTGGGTTAAAAATAGAGACTATATAAGCCCTGCTCGAGGTCCCATTCCGACTCAAACTCTCACTCTAGCACTTTCTGTCAGGACTCTGGGCTTCCTCTTTGCCCGTGTGCCTCGACGCAGACTGTAAGCTAGCGCATGACTGAGGGCCCCCACTGTGAAGAAAGAGCAGGTGTTTCAAAGGGGTTTCAGTTAAGCTATTAAATATGGATTACACCTGAAAACCCAAAGACAAGAAATCGCCTTTTTCTAAATAAACTCTGTGTTGAGTGTAGTACTTCACATCGAGTTCAACTAGGTCATATTTTTAGTCTAATAAGGAAGTGAAACTCCATTTATAGGTGTTTATGAGTTCAAACACTTTCTTGGTTTAAGCATTAGCACATAAAGCATGACTTGAACAATATTACTACCACAATATGTCTTTGGAGTAAAGTATACAGAGAGGATTAGTTTGACACGAGCTGGTGTGATATAATAAATCCTGGACGATATGTGGTATTTTAGTCCCATCTGAATCTGACATGTCAATCATTTTACAAACTAGGTGTGAAAAAATTATGTTGAATTTTACATTCCACAGAAATAAAAACAGGAATGATACTGTATACCCGCCAATCCCTTTTACAGGTACACATTTATGCAGTTATCTAATTAGATAGATCATGTAGTAGCAGTATGATGCATAAAATCGTACAAATGTACTACAATCTATCTGTCTTGTCTCTGCTAGCCAGCTAACTAGGCCTCTTTAGTTAGCTAGTTTAGTGTTTCTGTTAATTTATGTTGTAAATTTATGTTGCATGTAGCACCTTGGTCCTGGAGGAACGTTGTTTCGTTTCACTGTGTACTAACTGTATATGGTTGAAATGACAATAAAGCCTTTGAACTTGAACTTGAACTTGAAATGCAGATCAAGAGCATCAACTAATGCTTACATCAAACATCAAAATAAAGAGAAACAGTGATTCTGTGACTTTAACCATTGCATTATTGTTGATACCAGAGGGGCTAGTTTAGGTATTTCATAAACTGATGAATTTCTGGGATTTTCACAGACAATAATCCTAATAGAGTTTAAGTGCATTGGTGGCTCAGTGGTGGATTTCTCATCTGCCATGCGGAAGGCCTGGGACCAATTCCCATCCAATGTCCAAACCCCATCCACTGGGATAAATGGGAGGGTTGCATCAGGAAGGGCAACCTGCGTAAAAACCTGTGCCAAGTTTTGTGCACAAGTTGGTCCACATGGTCAAAAAAAAAAATAATACTTCAGTTATGCTAAGGGATAAAAGGCTGAAACACAGGTTAGATTGGGTTGAGCTGCCAAGAAGGATATAGTAATCCTTTACTTAATTAATCTCATTAATTCTTTACAAACATGGTAAGGAGAAAAGCACCTTTTTTGCTCTTTTTCCATCCAAGAGCTGTTGTTCACACAATTTTTTTCCACCAATCTGTACAAATTCAGAGATGTTTATGTGTGAAATTTACAGGAAATCAGCAGTTTCTGAAATACTCAAACCAGCCTATCTGGTACTAATATCTATGCCATGGTAAAAGTCACAAAAAGTTCACACATTTTTTGTTTATTCTGATGTTTAATTTGAACATTAACTAAAGCTCTTGACCTGTAAATGTGCAAGTGTAGAGGTGTTCCTAAAAAGATATGGTGAGTTTATATCCTGCTGGTTTCGTATATCTTTTATGGATGTTGAGTATAAAGACACTACAAAAAGGACCATCTCTCATTTCTAATATAAAAAAAACTAAACTAAACTAAATCAGGTTTAAGGTGTAGAATAAATTAGACAACGTTAAAAAGGCGTATCAGAAAAGCAAGAATTCTGGGGTAGGTTTTTTTAGCTTCTAGTACAGGTACTGACCATAAACATTATAATATTGTAGCCAATTATCAGCCCAATATTCAAATTAATCAGTGAGGCAATAAAATGAGGTGTGAACAATAAGTATGTGTTTTTTAATGTGTTCTTTGTGATTTCCGCAGAAATCAATAATCATTTCTAAAAACATTCTCATGAAACATTGGTTAATAAAAATATGTTTGGAAATTGTTTACCAAATGAATCATACTTGTTTCCTGATTTCAGTGACTAATGAACACACTAAGATTCTACCTGATGTTGGTTAACCCACTTAATAACTTCCCCATGCTATATTTGTTTTTTTCATATTAATATACAGTTCAATAATAGTTACAGTTTTTACATAACCTCTCTACTTATCGAGTATATCCTACAAGGTTGTTCTAGTAAAGTCCGCACTACAGTCTTATTGGCAATGCCATATTTCCACTCTGAAAAAAAAAAAGCTATTTTGTTTTAAATGCTCATGTAATCACATCTACAATAATAATACTGTATGTCATATTATATCTCCTGCTATGGTATATGTCGTGCCTCTTTGTTTCTCTCACTGTTTTCAGGCTTGAGAATTGAGATGAGAACTGGCGAACTATGTTTGTTATAGTGTTAATACAGCATGCTTCTGTTCCCATCTCAACCAATCATACAGGTACTGTACATCATGTTGTTTGACATCGTGTTATACAAACAGAAATTATGAGCAATTATTAACCATTACTGATTCAGTTTAAATAAGAATTGTCAACAATGAAATGTAACATCTTTAAAGGGTGTTACAGCAACACAAACACATAAGCTGTGGTGTGTTATTACACTCAACCTCATGGGACATTTCTCACGATGTCAGAAAGCTACACCTCGTCCAAATTGGTGAAATTTTCATTGTTTCTAATTCACTGTGTGATATAAAAAAGTATAGGTAGGTTAAGTACCACAAAAGTGTTAACCCTAATTTATTTATCTACAGTATAATAGAACAAATGAATGTAGACAAATTCTTATACAGAAAAAGAGGTGTGAAAAAGAAAAGAATGAATGAAGTTCCTGTGAGATTTAACACTTCTAATAAGAAAACATAAAAAAAAACTTACTAGAAGTAATGTTTCACTGTTTTTTATGCAACCCTACTGTATTTTTGGTATACACAGATCATCCATAACATTAACACCACTGTCAGGTGAATAGAACAACACAGCCATAGAATGATTCCATAGAAAAGGCAATGCAGCACAAATCATAAAAAATAACCATACTTTTTTTTTTTTTTTTTTTACAGTGCAAAATACACACCCAAAGCATCAAGAACAGAATAAACAAGCTCTTGAAGTGTGGAGTTAATACTGTAGCTATAGTACAGTATTGTCAGGGTGGGTGGCAATATGACAAAAATATCACATCACAATTCTCAAACACATTTTCTATGATATGCCATATATATCACAATATACATACTGTAGGTTTGCTCACAGCAGTGCCACTGGTTTGTGTAAAAACATGTAGTATGATTTATATAATTCCCAACTTATTTGTGTTACAAATAAAAATAAAATATATCACAGTCAGAAAATTGACATGCACTGTTGAGTCAAATTATTTTTATACTGTAGCATTTATTAGGACTGCTGTCCTTGTACAAATAGAAGAATGTCTGACTTCGCTATGATAGATGGTGATACGCCCTTTTTCAGCTTTTAAGTTCTTGTAACAGTGGAAACATGGACAACGTTACAGCTCTGTACATTTTGTATGGGCTTCATGCTTTATTTTTTGTACAAATGAGATGCACACTATCCCCTGTGGTTATGGTGTTATCCACTGTCGTATTGTTAGCGGCTTCTTCTTCTGGTATGGCTATTGTTTGACTTCTGGGTCAAAGCCAGGGCAGGAACTGTCGAGCATGCGCAGAACCACAAGACCGATTTCTGTGTCTGATTGAGGTCTATGTGCAAGGAGTAGATCAGCTCTCAAACACATTGTCTGGGTCTAGTTTGGCTTCGAAAAGTTTGGTTTAGTAGGATTTCAGTTGGACTAACATGTTTACATTTATTTTAAAAGTTGTGTGTTAGGCGGACTAACACAACATTATGTCTCTATATCTTCAAAAAGTATGACGCTGTGACATAATTTATCATGATATCAAATATTACTTTGTCATATCATCCAGCACTAGTGTGATTGTCTCATTAAGGATGTACAGTATTCCTTCCAAGATATCAGTGTGACAAATAAATATCCACAATCAGCACTAGGGTTAATCCTTTTGTGGTACTTGTGGTACAATTATGCAGACATGTGTTTGGCACCATAAGAATGAATTTCCACATTGTATATAATAACTGCATATTGTTGGAATCCAGTCAACACTGTATTTAATATATCTAGAACAATTCTATTTGGAAATTTCATACCTCTCCACACTACAGGTGACTCATTAAGCACTTACTGTAATGTTGATTGCAATATACCATTGTGAGAATTTCACATTTCATCAAAATTTTCAAATGTAAAAAATTAATTTCATACTCTAGAAACACTTCAGTTCTTCAAGCATTAAAACATTCAATATTGTAGGTGTTAATTCAGAGTATTAAGTTATTAAATGCTAGTAAATTAACTTATAGGTGTCAGTTCCATCCACTAAGTGGTCAGTAATTCAACTATTGTAGTTTTTTTTTTTTGGGGGGGGGGGGGGGGTGGCTCCATATGTATTAATTGCCTGCTCTAAATTGCAATGAAATGCAGCAGATATTTTACCCAGGTTCAGTATACTAGATGTGTTATACTATAAAAAGTCACTGCAACTCTGCAGGTGTTAATTAGATCATTGAGCACTGGGAACTTCGTAAGATTCATATGTCTCATTATATGTAGAAATCCTGATTATTGGAAAAACAATTGTTAAAAGTATGGTTACACATTTTAAACTAATAAGATTTTATTAGCAGGAAGTTTTATTAGCAGGGAGTGTTTGCCAGTTAAATTTTTTTTAAACATGTTAAGACACCCAAAGATAAAGCAAGGGGTTCAGACCGCTGCAGGACCAACGGCAGTTGCAAACTGCCAGGAAAAAGACTGTAAACAAAGAATTGGCACAAAACTGATAAGTATTATCAACAGAACAGCAGATATTATGAGTATGAGTATATGTAACACATCCTCTTTTGCAAAGCATCTTTTTCAAAATTCGAATAAATTTTGACTATGCATGTGCAATGTATATTGCTTTTTTATTTCGACACTTGTGTAAATTGTTTGCCCCGAAAGGTGTCGTGGCCTCTGTTGCTTTTTTTATATTCAGATGGAAAAGTGACAAGTTGGGCTTCATTTACAGGCATTCATGGGGATTAGTATGTCTTTAACCATATTACATTTATAGTTTGGATTAGTGAATAGGTAATGTATATGTAAATATATATAGTTTTTTTAAATATAAGAAAATTTTAACATTACAGTCACTATGCAATAAGCGTGTAATTTATTACTTTATTGTCTATATGCATGTATGTGCATGTGAGAGAGAGGGAGAGAGAGAGAGAGAGAGAGAGAGAGAGAGAGAGATGGAATAAAACACTAAATTTTGGCAAGAACATGTCGTTCTATCTGTCATTCAAGTCTGTCGTGTTACTGAGCAACAACGTCCCAGAAAATGTCAGGCGCTTTACCTCTGATTGTTACACTGACACTGGAGACTCCTTTCATAAATGTTGAATAAATGTCTCCGTACAGAAAATTATACATTTTCTATTTTTAACCTCTTTATTGTTATTATCTGTTATTTATTATTATTCTTACTTTATTTAAATGCAGTATCCATTGTACACGAGTTAAAAACTTTAAAAGAGTTACTAGAATAGTGAGAGTAACTATACATAATCATTCAAGTAGTAAATAGATACCCAAAGTTTTATGCTAAAATTTTGCATTGAAATGTCTTTCATCTTTTGAGTAAGTAAGGTTTAGCCGTTAATAGTATGTTAATCCTTTGTTGACTTTGTTTTACTGGCTTTGAGAGGAACAATTCGTTTAAGCATTGAAAGATTGAGAGTTGTTCCCAATCCTTCTATTAATAGGTATTTCAACATTCCGAACTGCATGTCTCTGGGACAGGTAAAAATGGGTTAAGAAGATGGGCATGTAATAAAGATGGGTAAAAAGAAGAAAACAAATAGGAGTCATGATAATGTCAACAAAATTTGGTGTATTCACTCCTTACATGTCAGAGTTTACATCCAGATGCAAACCACGTTAACCCTCAAGAACAGAAAGGCCTGAATAAACTTTGATAAAGGAAATAAAGGATTTCATGGTCCAAAGCATACAACATGTCAGGGAGCCTTAACATGAGTTTGTGTACGGAACATGCAGGAGTTGAGTCTATGTGAGTATAAAATGTGATCTCTTGGCCCCTATTAGGATAGGTAAGTCAAATAAAAATAAAGGAATTATGTTTCTTTAAATTTTAAAGGCATTTAAAGGCTCCCTACAACATGTAATAGACTTGACATACTTCTGAAATGGTCTCCGCAAGTTTACAACAAAATAAAAGAATGTGAAGCAATGCATTATTGAGTAGTGTGTCAAACAGAAACTTGGAAGGAAGTATGATCCGTTTTCTTTTACTAAAAGCCTGAGTATCCATTATAATTAATTCTGTTATACAATAATTTTCTCATCTAATGCACACATGGAACATTTACAAATGCAGAGTACACCCTGGATGGGTTGGCAATCCATTGGAGGATACACACATACGCACACTTACACACTCATTCACACACTACGAGCAATTTGGGAACACCAATTAGCCGAATCTGAATGTCTTTGGACTGAGGGAGGAAACTGTAGTACTCCATGCACACAGACCCAAGGCAGAACTCAAAATCAGACCATGGAGGTGCAAGGCGACAGCGCTAACCACTAAGTCACTCGGCAGCCACATGAGAATAACATGAATAAGGTGACTTTTGTTTGGGTTGGGGAGTGAGTGTGTGTGCGTGTGTGTGTGTGTGTGTGCGCGTGTGTGTGTGTGCGCGTGTGTGTGTGTGCGCGTGTGTGTGTGTGCGCGTGCGTGTGTGTGTGCGTGTGTGTGTATGTGTGTGTGTGTTTGGCCACAAGCCAAGTGCCATATCCAAGCAGTGCTGATATTCAGTACAACAGCACTCTCCCTTGTGTGATATTATTTTTGTATATCGGTTCTACAAATGCTATTCATTATCAACAGATTATGATTTGCTTATTTATTGAATCTGTTCGTTGGCACCACCAACAACATCTTTCTTCACGACTAGCAGAAATAGGATAAAGCATCAGTTATTGTAGTTAATGATTAGTAGAACAAGAAGCTTCAGACATTTTTTGTGCATTGTCATCTGAAATTTTGACAAATAAAACAACAAAGGAAAACAAGTTACTGTTAAGACTAAACTTAATCACTGACACTAAAGACACTTTACAAATGGAAATTCTGAACCTATTATTCATTTACACATTTATTAAAGTCACTCTGTTGTCATGTACTGAGCTGAGATTGAATATTCCTCTCTTTAACTTGACCAGATGACCAGAGTTGTGTATAAGCAATGCTGTTGAATATGCTGTTTTTTTTTTTACACTTTATACAATGATATGCAGCTAATCAATACTGACATTTTAGGTTTTCTAATTTATAACTAACTAACTGTTCCAGGGTTAAATCCCAAATAGTGTAAATATTGTAGTAGTGATTCCTAGTTCTACACAAGTGATCTGAGGCTAGAGTGGGATTTGTTATTCAGCCCTACGCTAGAATCTAGCTAGCACTGTAACTCATGTTAGCCATGAAACACCTCAGAACATCTCAGAGGCAATTTGGTAATGACTTTGAAGCAGTTAATAAGTGTTGATTGATTGATGACATATAACATTAACAGATAGTGCTTCTGTGATGGGTTTTGAATGTGGGTGTTGGAACAGGCTTCTGGTAGGTAATGTAAATTTTGCCATCCAGAATTAGGCGACATCATGGTGTTCAGATGTTGTGATGTCTGGTGCAAGAGGTCTACAGGAAGACGCCATTTAAATTATCAATAGATGATAATCACTGATCGTGAAATTCATCAAGATTTCTGACACTACATGTCCTCTTTTTTTTTTTACAATACATTTACATTTAGGCATTTGGCAGACGCTCTGATCCAGAGTGACTTACATTTTTATCTCATTACACATCTGAGCATATGAGGGTTAAGGGCCTTGCTCAAGGGCCCAACAGTGGCAACTTGGTGGTTGTGGGGTTTGAACCTGGGATCTTCCGAACTGTAGTCCAATGCCTTAACCACTGAGCTACCCCTGGCCCCTACAATATGTATGTCATAATATAAAATGTCAGATTTGGATTTTTTTGTACTAGTATGTTTAAAAAAAACTCTATAAAATGTATACTTGATACCAGTATTGGTACTGATATAGATCTAGTAAGAAATAATAATATTATTGATGTTACACGGTTGCTAATTGTAGGTTTCAGGGTTTTTTAAAGAAAGTGTCAGTTTTAGGCCATATCCATGTATATAACTTATCGATCTCACTTGGGTTTTTGCACTTGATATACTAATGGAAGGTGTTCCACATTTCTAAACACATCACGGCTCTCACGCAACATGAAGATGAAAAGATTAAAATGGTCAGTGTTTTCCAAAACCATGAGAACAACTGATATTTTTTTGAAAACTAAATAGACACCAAATAGTAAAAAGATTTGAGTGATTCATAGATTATATTCAGAAATTTTTGAGGCACTTGCAAAAGGCTGATTAAAGAAATTGTATTTTTATTTACCTTTATTTAACCAGGCAAGACAGAACAGGTTTCTTGAAAGTTCCTGTGATAGAAATTAATGTCTGTAAAAGGACAACTATAAAAAACTAAAGCCAGTGTTGAGCAGCAAACAGGTATTTGGAACTGCTTATTAATATTAATGCTGGATCCTTTAAAGGTTGGAAGTTGTGGATGTATCTGCATGTTGGCCACCTCTAACCATCACTCAAAAAGATATGTTTGCAGTGGGCTCAGAAATACATGAGATAAATAATTTTCAGTTATATTCACTGATGAATGCCAACTACACTAGACAGTCTAGATGGATTGAGTTCTGGATGTTTAGTGAATGGAACATTGTGGAGCGATGTGTTAGGTTCCATGACAGTTGCTGAAGGTGTCAAAATGACATCTGTCACATGTGGCGTTCCTAATTGAACATGTTCTCCTATTACATAATACAAATTACTTTTCTGTAGAACAATACATAATCATGGCAGCACGGTTTGCTTGTTAGCACTGTTACTTTGCATCTCCAGGGTCTGGTTTCGATTCCCACCACGGATCTGAGTTTGAATATTCTGCCTGTGCTTGGTGGGTACTCTGGTTTTGTCCCTTTTGTCCCACAATCCAAAGTCATGAAGAATAGGTTAATTGTCATCCCTAGATTGCCCATAGTGGGTGTGTACGTGTCTTGTGATGGTGCCCTAAGTCTCCTGGAATAGGCTCCAGGCTCCCCGAAATCCTGTATACAGGATAAAGTGGTATAGACGATGAATAAATGAATGCATAATCATATTTGTTGTCATAAAATAACAATTGACTTTGTTGTCTAAAGTCGTGGCTAAAAGTTTTGAGAATTACAAAAATATTGGAAATTGGAAACGTTGCTGCTTTATAAGTTTTTATAATAGCAATTTGCATGTACTCCAGAATGTTATGAAGAGTGATCAGATGAACTGCATAGTCCTTCTTTGCCATGAAAATTAACTTAATCCCAAAAAAACCTTTCCACTGCATTTTATTGCTGTCATTAAAGGACCTGCTGAGATCATTTCAGTAATCGTCTTGTTAACTCAGGTGAGATCATTATGTCAGGCTGATTGGGTTAGAATGGCAGACTTGACATGTTAAAAGGAGGGTGATGCTTGAAATCATTGTTCTTCCATTATTATGGTGACCTGCAAAGAAACGCGTGCAACCATCATTGCGTTGCATAAAAATGGCTTCACAGGCAAGGATATTGTGGCTACTAAGATTACACCTACTGTAAATCAACAATTTATAGGATCATCAAGAACTTCAAGGAAAGAGGTTCAATTCTTGTTAAGAAGGCTTCAGGGCGTCCAAGAAAGTCCAACAAGCGCCAGGATCATCTCCTAAAGAGGATTCAGCTGCGGGATCGGAGTGTCACCAGTGCAGAGCTTGCTCAGGAATGGCACCAGGCAGGTGTGAGAGCATCTGCACGCACAGTGAGGTGAAGACTTTTGGAAGATGGCCTGGTGTCAAGAAGGGCAGCAAAGAAGCCGATGAAGCCGCTTTCCGATTGTTTGGGGCATCTGGAAAAAGGCTTGTCTGGAGAAGAAAAGGTGAGCGCTACCATCAGTCCTGTGTCATGCCAACAGTAAAGCATCCTGAGACCATTCATGTGTGGGGTTGCTTCTCATCCAAGGGAGTGGGCTAACTCACAATTTTGCCCAAAAACACAGCCATGAGTAAAGAATGATACCAAAACAACCTCCAACAGCAACTTCTTCCAACAATCCAACAACAGTTTGGTGAAGAACAATGCATTTTCCAGCATGATGGAGCACCGTGCCATAAGGCAAAAGTGATAACTAAGTGTCTTGGGGACCAAAACGTTGAAATTTTGGGTCCATAGCCTGGAAACTCCCCAGATCTTAATCCCATTGAGAACTTGTGGTCAATCCTCAAGAAGCGGGTGGACAAACAAAAACCCACTAATTCTGACAAGTGGGTGGTTATGAAAGAATGGGTTGCTATCAGTCAGGATTTGGCCCAGAAGTTGATTGAGAGCCCAGTCGAATTGCAGAGATCCTGAAAAAGAAGGGCCAACACTGCAAATACTGACTCTTTGCATAAATGTCATGTAATTGTCGATAAAAGCCTTTAAAACGTGAAGTTTTTAAGTGCTTGTAATTATATTTCAGTACATCACAGAAACAACTGAAACAAAGATCTAAAAGCAGTTTATCAGCAAACTTTGTGAAAACTAATATTTGTGTCATTCTCAAAACTTTTGGCCACGACTGCATAGAAAATCATAGTGTGATAAGACCTCAATCTTATGGTGAATCTGTGGAACATTTTTAAAAGAAATATCGATAAGGTTAAGTCACATTAAGTTAAGCAGGATGTTAAAATCATCTTAAAGAAGGGGTCAAGTCAAGTAGGCTTTTATTGTTACTTTAACCATATAAAGTTTAGTACACAGTGAAATGAAAGAACGTTCCTCCAGGAACAAGGGGCTACATACAGTACAGCATAAATTAACAGCATAAATTAACAGCATAAATTAACAGAAACTAACTAGCTAACTAAGAAAACTAACTAGCTTACTAAGACATTTTTAACATGTCACTGCAGATTGCCAGCTCAATTCCCGATTGTATCTGAGCACTTAGGGGTCCAATAGTGGCAACATGATGGCATCATTGCTCAAACCGGGGACAGAGGTGGAAAGTAACGAATTACATTTACTCGCGTTACTGTAATTGAGTAGCTTTTTTGTGTATTTCTACTTTTTAAAGTAGTTTTAAAAATCTGTAATTTTACTTTTACTTAAGTACGTTTTGTTTGAAGTATTGTAATTCGCTACATTTTAAATCATATTCGCTACTGAGTAAAAAATAAATGAATGAAAATGATAAAATAATAAAATATTATGCTTTATAAATGCTCTGTTGCGCCGCGAGTGTGTATCATGTCCTGGTCGCGCGCCGCTCCAGACTCCACTCCAGGTTTTCTGACATCGGCAACTCCCTGACCTTCCACACGGTCGCTTCCGCCTTGAGAGTGACGTCATCGACTAGCGCGACCATATATAAACCGGAGAGAGACGCGGGAAAGAGGAAAGATTGTGATTTTGGCGTTTTGATATTTGGTTGTGTATTCCGGTTTTGACTTTTTGCCTCCCATTGACTTTGATTATTGCGCTGTCCCTTTGGTTTGGTAGGTCTTTGTATATATTTGTAGATAATTTCATTGTTTTTGGTTTAGGGAGTCTGGGAAGGTGCCTGTATTTTTGTTTGTGTTTGTGTTTTTTGTTTTTTTTTTGCAGGTAATCTAGCTGCTAAATTTAAATACCATTTTGTTTATTATTTTGGCCTGGGTCCACCCTGAATCTGATCCTCCTCCTCCTCCTGGTGTGTGCGTGTGTGTGTGTGTGTGTGTGTGTATGCAAACCTCATTATTTCATCAGTTAATGATTGGATCTAGTTATTTCTGCCATATACCACCATTTCCATAAAGTTTAAAATAGAACCCTGAACCATTCTTTTGCTCTATGGCCCTAGACTGGGACGTAACATCATATTTAAGTGACCACTTTGATTTTCAAGCACAAGAAAGACAACAGCTTTATTATGCAAAGGTGTTCCTTCAGTTAAAAACAACTAGTTTGAGATTTATATCTGCTCATCTTTTTTGAACTATGCTAGAATGCCTCATCCCACCCCGCTGTTAAAAAAATAAAAAAAGTAACTCGGTTACTTTTACTTGAGCAGATTTTTATAATGGTAACTTTACTTGTACTTAAGTAAAATTTCACTGAAGTAACAGTACTTGTACTTGAGTACAAAATTTTATTACTCTTTCCACCTCTGACCGGGGACCCTCTGGATTGCACCTTAAACACCAGGCCACCCCTGCCTGCACATCCTTTCTATGCCACAGTGAATCATCTGTCTTGATCTCACCCTGTCCTCTGCCTACTCTTCCCTCACACCAACTAACTTCATAACCTCAGCATCCTTCTAATGACATATTCACAATCTCTCCCCTGAACATATATATATATATATATATATATATATATATATATATATATATATATATATATATATATATATATATACACACTGTATATACTACTGTATATATGTCCGTATGTAGACAAATTTCTGAAAATTACATTCTGAAAATATATCATATTCTCAGGCTTCATTATGTATAATTACACACAATAACAGTACAGTATATAGAGTCTCCATTTCTCTTAAATTTCATTAAAGCTGTTTTCCTTTATCAGTTCATTCACACTTATTTAATAAATCCACATCCTATATAAACGTTGGGGCTGAAATGAATCTTTAATCACACTGACTGTTTGGAACATGCTGTATATAAGCGTGTTAAGTGAAATCTGTGAATAAAGCGTGTAAAGCGTGTTAAACTGCCACTCTAGACCTTGTAGCGCAGCTCTGAGCTCTGACTGAAGGTCCGCCTATGTATATATACCGGAGCTAAAATTAGGGCCGGCCGCTGCGTTATTTCCTCCGACTCGCGCAATTGGTCGGCGCTGAGCTCGCGCGCTGGTATTTATGCGCAAAGCAGCTTCATAGAGAGACATAAAGAGAAAGAGACAGACAGAACAAGAGCTGGAGGGGGTTTTATACGAACACACGCGTATATACATTGCCACTGAGTGCTGGGGAACGGATCACGGCTGCTCTCTCTTAAAGCTCCAGAACCAAATACTTTCCTTAATTCCTTTCTTTCCCCCCTAATTGACCGGAGATGGCCTCGAGCGGGACCATTTTGCCGTCCATTTCAACTTTTTCCGCGCAGAAAGAAAAATGCTGGGAAAACGTGAGTATTGTGTTTCGTAGTTGTTACTCGAGATTAGAGCAGGAGTGTGAGTTTATACTGGAACTCCTCCACCTGAACGCATGTGAACGCACAGATGCGCGCGCGACTGTTTAACGTGCCTCATCTGTGCGTGTCAATTCGTCCACGTGTTGGAATAAATCGTATTTTTGTTTTATTGCAAATTTAAAATCTCAACCAAAAAGCACAGGATAAAACGAATAATATCATTTATAGCGCAATCGAAGTGTTTTTTTCTTCTTCTTTTTTTTTTGCATGCTCTCGATTTCAAGGATGTTTCTCTGGTATTCTAAGAAACATAATTATATATTTGATATGCAGGATAGTATAAACTTACAGGATAAATCAGGATAGTACTCTTCTAACTTGTAATAGCTTCAAAATCCTGTATTCTCTGATAAATAAAAGTGAACAGGTCAAGTGCAAACTCCAATTAAATCTCGCTTTTTTATTGTTGCAGAGATGGAAGGATGACTTGGAAAGGTCCATGCTGCCCAGCTGCTTGGCTGATCTGTCTCAGAGCATGGATGCATTTGTTAGAGGCGATGACGAAGACCTTGACAAGTACCTGGACCTGGAGTTTATTCTGGCCAACACGGCAGGTTCAGAGAGCCTCTCCGGACAAGGCATGAGCGTGACAAGCGACTACAGGATGCAGGAGTGCAGAAACGTGTACACGTCAGCTCCTTCTACGGTGTATCCTGTGCCCGACCTGAACACCTCTCCGCCACCTTACGGCATCAGCCTGATGGCCGAACTCCTGCGTCCAGAGGTGGATACGTACTGCCCACCTCCTCCATCTCATCCTCCTCCCAACAGCAACGGCATTGTTCAGGGAAGATTCCTGGTCCGGTCGGGGTTCTCCAATCAGGACATCGCAGAGCACATAAAAGTGGAGCCACGTATGGATGGTTACGGACCTGTAGTGGGCATGGTGCCTAAAATTAAACGAGAGAGCGACAGTTCTTGCATGAGAGCTTACGAACAGCCTCTGCTTGCTCATTCACCGCAGGGTTCAGGGAGCATGACGCCCCCTCTGAGCCCAACTGAGATGAACGCACTTAACACGGACGCTCAGAGCCAGCTATGCCACTCGGTGGCGTATTCACAGAGCTATGCATGTCATGCTCCCACGCACATACAGCTCCCTTATCAAAGCGCAGCACCTCGCTATGACACCATGGCAGTGCAAAACGGTGGGCAGAGGGTTCTCCTTACACCACCGTCATCCCCGTTAGAGCTGGAAGCCAAACCAAAGAGGGGGAGGCGCACATGGCCAAGGAAGAGAACAGCAACTCATACCTGCACTTATGCCGGATGTGGCAAAACTTACACCAAGAGCTCACACCTGAAAGCACACCAAAGGACACACACAGGTAAGCTCGCTAATATAATTAAGAAATATTAACTATTATTGACAGGATTTAAAGTGGAATATCATGAGAAAATCTAAACATTGTACATTGTGCCTTGGCAGGTGAGAAGCCGTATCATTGCAGTTGGGAAGGTTGCGGTTGGAAGTTCGCCCGCTCCGACGAGTTGACTCGCCATTTCCGTAAGCACACTGGCCACCGACCATTCCAGTGTCACCTCTGCGAGCGCGCCTTCTCCAGGTCCGACCATCTCGCTCTGCACATGAAGCGCCACATGTAAAAACCCAGACTGAGCCTGGACTAATTCGCAGTTATCCTGTGACCATCAAGATGTTCTTCTCTTATTGCATCTGTTCTGTTTGTGTTACTTTAGACAGCAGAGTTTCGCAATTCAAGTTGTTTGAGAAACTCAAATCTAATCTATAGACTGGACATTGTGCTGAATGCTATGCAAACCTTTTTTTTCTCATGATGTAGCTGGTACTACTTTTTAAAAAATATTTGCAAAAAAAAAAAAAAAACAACACAGAACCACTTGTAAGAACGAGTAGGCCGGACCTGCACAACTCTGACGCAACTGGAATCAGTCGAAACATGATAGAAACATGATGTGCCTCCCACATCACGATCGTGCCTTTTATTATTATATTTTTAAATAAATTACATCTTGACTATACATCTCAAGTGCCATAAAAAATTCTTATGTGTAAAAAATGAAATAAGCTTTCAGACAATGTTTTTATTTTTTAAAACTGCCACGCAAGCCTTGTGCAAACTGAATGTTCTGGACAATATATTTGTATATTAACCTTTAAATCAGGGTCATTTTATTATTTTTTTTATTTGTTTTTTATTTTAATGGCTTCTAAGTATTTTTAATTGTATTACAAACTGTCCCCATGTTCAACATGACATGACAAGGGCTACAATTTTGAACTGTTTTGGGACAAAGTCTTTTGACTTGTACATAATTTATGTGATGTAAATAGTGTATTTACTGTATATATTAAACTTAACTGAGATTCTATATGTTGTGTTGGGTGTGATGACTTCATCAGAGAGAGAAAACTCCTTGAATAACTCTTTTTTTGTGTTCATACTATCTGGTATTATAAGGCATCAAAGTGCAAGATTTCAGCGATAGTTGTTTTGATGCTTGAATCAATCTAGCGAGCTTAGAGCAAGGCCAGTTTTTTGTCCTGAAGCTTGGTTAGATGTATTCTGTTCATGACCATTAACCATCAACCTCAGGTTTTTGCTAGGATTGTATTCAGATTTGTTTATCGGATATTTAGAAAAAATAGTCATTAAGTAAAATAAAATAAGAAATCTTAAGCATCTAGAGTATTACACATAATAGCCGGGATTATACATCTCATTCAATCTCAGTGTGTCCAAAGAAAACATTCATGTCACCTATAGAGCTGCACCATCAGGACCATCAGGACTAGAAGATATGGCAAAGATAGATATCTGATTTGAGATTGAGGTATTATTTTGACATAAAAGAGGAATTGAGACTTACACATTCAAAAAGGCAAAACAGAAAAACACTCTCATATCACTTTCAGGTTTTCACATCACTTTTTTAAATCTTGGGAATAAAACTGTTAATTTGGATTATTTCGTACAACAAACACACCGCTCAAATCAATCTCGATACATCTGTTCATATAATCAGGACTCAGTATGACTTGTACAGGTTTCACAGAGAAGTGAGGTGTGTACTGTATAACGTGTGAATTACTATCATGTCAGTTTAACAATCAACATTTCTTGAGATGATGAAGTTGTCTGTGAGGAGAAATTAACTTAACTTTTATCAAAGGAGTCTCGTTTGTAACAGACAATATCTTCCTAGGTAATGCAGCAAACTGCATGTTTTAATTTTTTTTATTTAAGAGAATAAAACAAATCTATAAATGTAACTATAAAAGGATACAAAATATGGTGTAAGTACACTGAATAATCTCATACTCCAGTTGAAGTTCATAAACATTTTTGCATATGTTTGAAGATCCGACCCGTAAAGCATATTTCATGCAAGAGAACAAATTTTGTAGAAAAATACATATGTGGAAAAATTGGCATAGTACAATTTAAGGTGTTCATACAGCATATATTAACTCATGCATATAAATATGCAAGAAAACTTTCAACCTTAAAATCTGCCTGTAACCTCTATGCAGCACAGAGAATATAGCTGCACTGCCAGCTAACAACAACTATTAAAAAATAAGGTGGCAGCAAAATGATTTTTCATGTTTTGGAGCTGATTGTAACAGCAATGACAACACTTTAGAACATGCTTCACACCACTTTATTTATTTTATAGCCGGATTAACACATGAGGCATGTATTCCGTAATAATATTCTTACTCATTAGCTATTAGTCAGATATAAATACAATAATCTTCTGATGTTCAAATCAGTATAGGGAGAGTGAAATAATCATCTGTCCTCTGAGGTCATTCCCACCATCCCATCCAACAAAGAGATTGAATCCAGGTTTTAGCAGCACTGACACTTTCCAGAGACACCTATTTTATTAGGTCAGTAATGTGTTAAGCACATCATAATGGTTAGTCTGAGTGTGTGTGTGTGTGTGTAAGGCTTCTGTAGTGAACATGAGGGATACTAAATTGAACAGATCACTCCACAAGCTGTCGGATGACCAATCCTTTTTTAAATCATTACATTATATATATATATATATATATATATATATATATATATATATATATATATATATATATATACACACACATCATATATTTTGTCTACTGGAATTAATACTAGTACACTATTATTGATGTCATCTGAAAAATCTTTCTTTAATGTCTGGTATGTTACAATACGTATCTCAATACTGAAGCAATGGGCAATGGTCAGTGGTTGAACTCCATTTGCATCCTAAAAGGTTCAATTTGCATCATGAGAGCCGTTTAGCTGTTTTGATTCTTTCTGAAAAGCACAAATGCATTCTATATTGATTTCTAAATGGGAATCCTTGGAATGGATGGAATGAGTGGGACTCGTGGCTGTATACACAAATGTAAGGCTCTTGAGAATGTTAGAATGCTGCAGGATGAGTTTGCCACCTGCTGGAATGCCATTGCAATCTCCCAACAGGAGCAGCTCGGAAACATACCTCTCACTGCTGAACCAAAAAGTCAAGACTCTGGACCTGATCAGGCTCCTCATACCTGGTGAAGTATGGAACCAAAAGACCAGAGGAAAGAGTCAGACCTGATCCAACAACTCCTAACTTGGGCAGAGATGATCCACAAGTTAAGGGTTTGAAGTCTGAGCCAAATGCTATTGCTCCTACCAGAGAGGAGTCCGGGGGATGGAGTTAAAACAAGCTAGATATATGCGTCTTATTTCCTGTTGTAAAATGTCTCAGGGGTTAGGATTATAAGAGTTCAGGTCCAGCTCCTTGACTTTAAGTTTTATGCAAAATGGTCTACCCAGAGCGCTAGTTTTGCAGCGATCATTCATATTTTGAATTACAGAATCAACCTAATGGAGTATGAGCTAGAGAGAATTGAGCTACTAAATCTTGTCATGATGCTGACGTCATCACGGTCTGGTATCACTTGTTCTGGACATTGTTACCATGCACACCTGAACAACGAGTGCAAGGTAATAGTCCCCATGGCTGAGAGACAAGCATAATGCATCTGGCTACCATTAGCTAGCATAATCCACTTGACAATCCAGTTGTTTGCGTCAGTACCAAAACATCCCCCAGGGCAGCATGACTCCACATAGAGCTTTCAGTTCCAACACCAGCTGATTAAACCCACTCCACTCCACTGGAACTTCTCAGATTAGATCTCAGCCTTAAATCTGCATGCCTTCAGAACATTAACTGCATTATAGGTAGGTCTTAAAAACAGAATTTCCCTAAGCCAGCTAACCCTATGTTTATGTCCGGAACACTCATGTTCCAAGCATGCAGGAGAGATTGTATTACTGGTATGGTATGTTCTGCCCTGACATCTAGAGCTCTCAACGGACCACCACATACATGTGTCGAAAGCAGAATGTTCACTTTCTCCCAAAATAATATAATTCTGCTCAGAGAACACCTGCAGCTAGTTATTTTCAACAATAACCTACAGAGAAGAATTTATCTTGTGTCACTGATGCTGAAAAGTCAACTACAGTAGATTAATCATTAGTTCATTTAGCATGAGAAAGTTTACTAAGCAGCTCCAGGTGAAATGTTACAATAACATTAAATCCCATATGATTGGTAGGGTTTAATTAATTTGTGGTTCTAATGATTCCTAGCCCAGGTCCTAAAAATTACAAATTGGGGCATTTTTAATTCTCTGGGTAATGAATTCTGACATAAGGTATCAATTTTCATCTGGATTAAGCCTAGTTGTCATCACATGAGCATGACTGAGCCTCTCTGTGGGAGTCCTGAAGAGGTCAGTTTTAGGCCCAGTGTAGTTCTTGATACATGCTAAATTACCATGTACTTTATGCTGCAGTGGCACAATTTTTCCTTTCCTTCCTCCAACCACCTCTCAAGTCTACAGAGACTACAGTTGTGTTGTTTGCTCATCTTAGAGATTTTAGCATATTTATAATCTTGCTGTTGGTTCCCCAGAGAAGGACTGAGTACAGCAATTCCAGGATCAGAATTGGGAACCACAGTTCTGTGGTAACTGAATTTTAAAATGTTTTTTTTTTTTTACAAAAAGTGTCAGATTGTGTAATCCAAAGTGTACTTGGTGTATCTCATCTTGGCTTTCAGATTGCTTTGATTTGATACAAACAAGACCACTGATCCCTACGTTCTATAAGCAAAACTAAACATCCCATTCCGAAGTTAGTTCCCTGTTGCTTTTACAATGAAGTCTGTTGCTCTAGGAAAGCTTTCGACTATTCTTGTTTGGAGCATGGATTTGGGAATTTATTTATTTAGTCCCAAAAGCATTAGGCAGGCACTGATGGCAGATGAAGAACCCTAGTCAGTGTTCTATTTCATCCCACCATCCTTGACATACATTTGCTTTGTGAGCAGGGCCACTGTCATCCTGGATCAGGTTTGGGATGTTTAGTTCTAACCAAAAGAAAGCTTAATGCTACAGCATACAATTGAAATGATGCTGTGGCGAATAAGCGTCATCATAAGAGCTAAAGGTGGTCCTAACAAATATGTAAGATTTTTTTTTGGCCTGTCAGTAAATTAACATTGTAGTTCTTGAATATTTTGCTTTAATATGAACAATGGCATGAATACTTAGCATCGACTATAAGTTAATTTCAAATCTCAAAACACACAAAAAGGATTTAAATCCACATAGAGTTGCCAAAAAAGTCCTAACAATTTGTTTGTTAATTTGTATAATTTATTCTCTAGAAATCAGTGAAGACGATCTCCAGGGAAATGAAGGTAAATAAGTAGGGAAGAATGCAGCACAAGTAAACATCAGACAGAGTATTTGGCAGGTAATCGAATCTCTCACACTCCCTGCTACTCCATTTTCATTGCACCACCACCAACACATGTCCAGTAAATAAAAAAACATAGCCTGGAATTTCCTGTTAGTTCACGCAGCACGAGTTAGCTAATGTCGGCACAGGTTTATACTGCAGCTGCTCTTCGTTTTTTTTTTCTTTTTTCTCAGTCATAATTCTCTCAGAAAGCTAAAGCACAATTCAATTAGTTGACATGAGCGCAATAAAATGTAAAAACAAAAAAATAAACTTAGAACCGTCACCCACCCAAATGAAACATCGCTGCTTTAAAAATAAGTCATTGTAGAACCCAAACAAAATAATTTATATCATCAAATAATTAGAGGACACAATTATTTATCTGAAATGATGTATATTTTAAACTATGAAACAAAGAACCACATAACAAGCATTGTAATCTTCAAATAAACCCAAGCTTTTCTAGTGACTATTAATTTCTGAAATCTTCCAGTTATTTTTTTTTTTTTATATATATATATGACAAATATAACATGTGATATACATTATGTACTTATGTTATATAAATGCATTTCAGTATGGTTATTAATAATTTGGTTTGTTTGTTGTCTAGAGGTGAGGGAATAAGGCAAGGAGAAAAGTGCGCAACCAGCGCGAGATCGGTGGATCATTTGCTTTGACATGAACAGGCATTTAAAATACTCACATTTTCATAATAAAGAAATTAGTTAAAATGAGTTTACAGATATTTCAGTACACAAATAAAAATATACAAACTATTGCACAATGGAGGTAACGGAGAGGGAAACTGCACAATTGGGCATCTAATGAAATATGAGACTGTGTTATTTAGCTCCCAAAAAATATAGAAAAATAGAAAAACAAAAACAACTTCTAAAACATGAGAGGTTAAGACGGTCTGAACTATTAACAGAACCTAAAATCTGTACAGAAATTACATTTATAGTTTAAAATATCTGAATTTAGAAAAACTGTTGCACCAGTCGAATACACTAACACTGTTAACTTAATGCTAAATTAAAGCGGTGATGTTGCAGCTTCTGAGTAGGCATGTGCTCATGTTGCAGCGGTCTAACCTTGAAATCTTAAAAGATTGATCAGAAACTATTGTTCAATCTTCTTTAACAGCTGCTCCGACATTAGTGTCACAGTTTTAGACCAATGTGCTAATTCGAAATACCTTACTGTTTCTATAGTAAAGACTCAGATCAGGGACTTGATGATTGAAGTCCTGATATTTCTCAAGAATATTCGTTGTTTTTGTTGTTCTTAACTTTTGGAGAAAAGCAATGTTAATGAATGATTAACATTCCTTTTAATGATGTACCTAAAAATGAATAAAAATGCAATTTTTCGGTGAAAACTAATTGTAATTGTTGATCTGCTATGGTATAGAAAGAAAATAAAATCAATTAAAGGTGGGTAGTCATTGCACACACCACCTCAGGTGGTGATTATTATCCTAAAACAGAACTTCTCCAATTTTGTCAAACCATAACTTTTGCACAAAGTTATCAATTTTCTGCACATGCCTACTCATAAAAGGAAAAAAGGGGGAGAGGGGGCTGTCACATAACTGATCAGCAAAGGAGAATTACAGAAGCAAACCAAATAATATTGTTCCTTCAGTAGGCTACGTTACAGTTAGCAGGTGATTCTAAGCAGCACACTGAATATCAGTGGCACTTTTACTCCAACTCTCCAACTCTAGTATGGAAGTTAATTTACTCCAGGCAACACAGAGGACTGCAGCTGAAGTGTGAACAGTTGATTTTCTCAGCTCGACGAAGTCTTTATATGTCCATGTGTCCATGATGAGAAATTCACTTCAACACTAAAAGTATTAAAACCACAGGCTTAAACATGGCAGGCAGCATTTGGTTCAAGTAAAACGCAGTACAGTTTTAGTAAAACAACTGAGGAAAAATCTTGATTAATACTGAAAGGGTAAAGAAGAGAACTTGTGACGTTATCAGAATTTGTTCATGTTTCTAATCACAGTCTGGAAGATGATCAGGATTAATATCGTTACAACGTTTGACCATCTTTAGTGGATTGTGCTTATGGAGAACAAAAGCTTCCATTTGGAAAAATGCTAGGCGTCTCAGTGATGGACAGCAAATTCAAACAGAATTAAAACGACATGAGCAGATTATTTCACAGCCTCGTCTGTCTACTCTTGGTGCCCTGCACAGGTTCAAGTTTTATACATCATGAGTTGATGAAGACATTGAAAGAAAATTTAAACTGGTGCAGGGACAAGAGCTGTGTGCGTGTGAGTGAGTGAGTGAGAGACCTACAATACAACACTGCTTACTACAGTGAAGAACGCATCAAATCACGTAAACCCATCATAACTCATCTTCGTGCATCAGACGTAAAAAAAGAAACAGTATGGGACACAAAAGCATCCGTACATTTTTCTTTTCAGTCTTTCACACTCGGCAAGAGCAGAGACTATTACTCTTGCTACATGTGGTATACTACTTCCCAGTCATGTACAGTACCATGCAGTTCAGCTTAGAGTCTGTGACAGAGGAATAGAGAATAAAAATTGGGAGCAATTTAATTGTACGTTTGTTTGTTTTTTCCTTTTTAGTACGCAATTTACCAAATTTAAAGAATAGTCTTGTATCAAATCTACACAATTTTCCTCTTTACTCCACATGTAGTTGAGACATGTTTGGTGTCTGATGTTTGCTCTTCTCTCTTTTAGATAAGAAATCTCAGCACTGTTTGTACAGGCAGCCAACACTGGCAGACACAAGAAGTCAGGGGTAGCTCAGTGGTTAAGGCATTGGACTACGGTTCGGAAGATCCCAGGTTCAAACCCCACAACCACCAAGTTGCCACTGTTGGGCCCTTGAGCAAGGCCCTTAACCCTCAAGTGCTCAGTTGTGTAATGAGATTAAAATGTAAGTCGCTCTGGATAAGATAAGAGCGTCTGCCAAATGCCTAAATGTAAATATAAATGTAAGTCAAAATGCTGGCTCAAAGGCGTTGCTTAAACTTGGTCACTTGGTAAAAGAGAGTTCGCATCATTAGGGGAATCTAAAGGAGCAACATAAGCCATGCTTTCGGGCTGGGAAGGGCCTACAGTCCCTCTCCCATCACAGCAACAGTTAACAGCTTATGTATGCAGAAGAGTGCAGGTAGCTCTTTCCCTACAGAAAATTATGCTGCCCTGTGATGCAGCAGGATAACATCTGGCTTGATGTCTTTACAGGTTTCAGATTTATGAAAATCCTTTCCAACAGAAGGTGACTCGCCCATGACTCTACTACCATCAAGGCAAACGGCCGACCAGCTTTCTTCTATTTATATTTATTTTCCTGACACAAGGTACATGCTATCTAAGCTCCGATGTGGTCATGTGATTCCGAATTTTGCAAAAGAAAATCTTTGTTTCTGAAGCCCCGGATGTGGATGATACTTACATAATAGGTTCCCATTACTTAAAAGTAAAAGAATGATGCCAGCAAGACACAAATCATGTATTTGGGGTAAAGTGGGAATGTGTGTGAATTTGAAAATCACTATGACCGGCTCCGTTCACAGGTCCACTTCAACACACATGCACACATTACACACACACACACACACCTTAAATAAACTATGTGTCGAAGTAGTGCAGGTTAACACAGTGTATGTAGAATGAACAAGCTCATTCACATAACACAGGGGTTGCCCCATCCTTACATTAAATTAAAATAAAAGATGTTTAAGACAAGATAAAACATTTCTCTCATCATACACATCTCATTCATTCTCTATTACTCTCATTCTCTCACACACACACTCTTTCCTCTGCTGCAGCGGTATAAAGATGGTGTGTGGGAAGGAGCAGTCAGCCTTCAGGTGTTGTTCATCTCAGCTTTGCTGAGCGCAATGGCCAGTTCTAGGTCCTCCTGCTCCTGCTGCCTGAGTCTCTTCAGCCTCTCACGCTCAGCTCGCTCACTCTCGCGCTTGGCCCACTCCATCTGTTGTGCCTCATTCCCAAACTGGAGGACGAGAACAAATAAAATAACACCACAGAAGAGCAAGTGGTCAGAGCCTACACAAGCTTTAACAAAGTAGCATGTATAAAAGTAGACTCTACTACACAGATTTGAATGAAAATTAACAGAAATGATTATGAAAAGCTAGAAATGCACACACACACGTGCCCACACAAAGGATGACATAAGAAAAATGCAACCGTGTTTTCCCCAATTTGGCCTTCTGTCTACAGTGACCAATAAAAATATATAAAATAAAATACAAAAAAGGAAGGTAAAAAATATACTCTGCAGTAGTATAGAATATTTTATTGCAGCCAAGGTGACATGGCCAAAAAGTAAATTCTAGCAAGCAGAGAGGGGAAAAAAAATCCCCAAGACTTTGGGACAAGTCTTTTTTCTCCCCAGATGTTCAGCAAACAACAGTAAGAAAACAGCAAGGCAATGGTCCGGTATGATGCTACTTAACACTAAACAGGTCCTTCATTTCTGTTTACAGACTAAACAGACCACAGTCCTATCATCTTCTATTCTACTGGCTCACTGGCCCGAAGTTAGTGAATTCTCAGGTCAAAGTTTACATAAATAAAGTCTGCATAAACTGGAGGGAAAGAAACACTATCAGCTGCAAATGCATCTTTCACAACTTCCTTTCCCTTTCAGGGAATCAGCTGCTCATAAATAAGCTACTCTATCTAATGGGTCCTCAATCACCATAGCAATGAGACATAAGCGAAAATGCCACGTCTTAAATGTAAATATTAGCACCTCAGATTTGGCACTATGCAGTGAAAAAGATGAGAATTGTCACACAGTCAAGGCTTTATATGCAAAACGAGAAGGCGTTAAACCGGTGGAAAGACTGATTAGGAAAGACTATGTACAATGTTTCATTTTAAAAACTGATTTAGAATAGGATTGAAAGTCAAGACCAGAAAAATGTCCGACACATCATGATTGATGTTATTTATTAAATACCTGCAGTCTTACAGTGACTTGCATAAGTATTCTACACACCTTGATCTTTTCCACATGTTGCAGTGTTATGGCCTGGAACTGAAATAGACGTGACTGGGATTTCATATCATGAAATCATATCACTGAAATAGGCCATAATGTTGGTTGCTTCTTTAACTTAGCACCTCTCTGTTTAGAAAAAAAGCCATTTCACCAACAGTCAGTGACAGATACACAGACAGACAAGTGGGATCTCTGACTAATAACTCTGCCTGAACTTCTTGCCTTTTGTTGTTCATGACGTTGCTTATTAATGTACATTTTCAAACAACGTTTGGGTTCTTTCAGCAACAGGTTTATGTTTACTGAGAATGTGGCATTTCAGGTTCACATACTTCAACTTAATTTATCTCATTAAGTGTCTGCCAAATGCCCAAATGTAAATGTAAGTGACTTCAGATGGGTACTGTTGGCACCATAGCCAATTTTGGGACTTCACAGCAATTGGGAGTGAATTATAGATCATTTTGGAAACTATATTGATATACACTTCGACACTACGAGTTATTTCATATAGATTTATGACTTAATACAGTTTAAATTTATATTTCCAGATTGCAACATGACAAAACATGGGAAAGTGTTAGATGGTGAACACTTACGCAATGCACTTCAGATTTTTGCTTACCAAATTTTCAGTCGATCTTACCTTCATTTTCCCACTCCCTGTAGGAGAAAATTTGACCTCATACACACACACACACACAAAAAAAAAAAAAACCTTGACGGAACGTCACACAAGACTGAACTGCATACAGACAAAGGGCTGGCTGAACACTGAACAGACCACGAACAGCAACAACACAACAGGTCTTTAAATCAGGCTTTAACTCAAACAGAAAAATGAAACATGCACTGATTTCAAAACGGGAGGCTCCGAAACACACAAATTCCATTTCCTTTCAGAAACTGAACAAACAGGATGGATGTGAGAAGAACATGAACATCAGAATAACTGCAGAATAAAAGTGGTGGCACTCAGGAATGGAACGAGGTCACCCCTGCACAGAAGCATGAGCTAAAACCCACTGTACATTGAAATCTGGATTCTGATTTTCAAAATCATTTCCCATGAAGGCAGCTCTGACAGCAATGCAGTCTCAAATCAGTGTTATATTAATGTGCTTTTCTAACATCTCATTACTTCTTTGATAACATATACATTCCCTTGGGGACATTTTCAGTTTAAAAACAAATGTTTATATGGCAATATTTAAAGGGAGTCTCTTGATTCAGAGCCTTGGTTATGAACAGATAATGTAACTAACTATAAATTAATAAAACTGAACTATTTATGCATAAAAAGTAAACCAGGATTTCCTTAAATTCCTGAAACACAGCCATGTCACATGTCATGTCCTCATATGAGGACATTTGGGATCTCAAGAGGTTAAATATATCTAATTGAAATATCAGACTTCTGTGGTATAAGATGAATAATAATAATAATAATAATACACTGTAATGTGCTATTAAAAGGACAATCATGATTCATTTCGATACTCCTACAATAGCAAAATAGTGGATTCTTTATTACTTGCATAATATCTTTAAAAATAAATCCTAAACTACACTTTCTGGCAGAGGTGACCACTGTTTATTATTATTACTACTACTACTATTATTATTATTATAATGATCAGAAATTAAATGGATTTTTGAAACACAGCAGTTGTGTTTGAAACACAGCAGTAATACTGATGGACAAATTATGGAGTTTAGCAAACACTGTGTCTTCATTGCATGCACAAAGACAGGAAGATGTCAGCTGAGAGAAATAATGATGATGATGATGATGATGATGATGAGTTATTAATGAGTGCACAAACAAATCTCATGCTGAGAAATCCCCAGGCTGAGAGCTGAGTAGTGATACTGCTCCTTCCTGTCAACCAGTCACCATGGAAGTGTCTCCAAAAGCCCCTACTGCCAATCACCCAAACCATGAACAAACTCAGCGTGTCCAGGATAAACGTACGGATGTGCTTTTCACTTAGTCGAGGTCCTGACAATAGTCTATAACCACTACTATGAAGGAAAAATATCTGGAAAAGATCTACTATTATCCAAAGCAACTTTTATGTGAGGGGAAAGGCCATGCCAAGAGTTTAACAGTGGCTTCTGCCACTTAAATTAAACAGGACATTAAAACAGTGTTTTAATGGTAGCCTTGTCTTAGCCATGTACTAGCTCATTCTTCTGGAATACATTGTCTGATACCACAGCACTGTTGAATTCTGATTGGTCAGAAGGTGTCTTATTCATTTTCTAGATATGCAGCTCTGATAGTAGTGCAACTGCAAATCACAGGTTTATGTTAATGCACTCTTATATATGGTACACCAGACGATCACATACAATGTGTAAATATGAAGAGTGGTAACATGAAGTTTTCTGGAATAAGTCTCCAGTGTCAGCGCTTTGTACGTATTCTGACATCGTTGGGACAGAGGAGGACATGTGATTTCTTGGCACTGTGACATTTTTCTGGTCTTATTAACATGAAGAGAGGGAGGGGGGAAAAGAGCATACTTCATAGATGTTTACAAAGTCAGAATCTCAGGATAACTGGAATTGCTACTTTTATGCTAAAAAAAAAAACATACAATTGTGTCAGGTTTGTGAAAACTATTCATCTTAGTCACACACCAAAAGAAGGGAAAATTCCTATTAAAATATAAAATGCAATCCTTCTTGTTGTATCCATTTTAGTTGGATAAGGCTAATGGGCAAAAAATTTAACTCTAAAATGTGCACAACACCAAAAGAAACCCATTTTTTCATTGAAAAGACAAATTTCTGCCCCAGGAAGGTGCAAATAGCAACCTTTCCTGTCAAAGTGTTCCACGAATCAATGCAGTTGCAACCAGAGGTGGAAAGTAACGAATTACATTTACTCGCGTTTCTGTAATTGAGTAGTTTTTTTGTGTATTTCTACTTTTTAAAGTAGTTTTAAAAATCTGTAATTTTATTTTTACTTAAGTACGTTTTGTTTGAAGTATTGTAATTCGCTACATTTTAAATCATATTCGCTACTGAGTAAAAAATAAATGAATGAAAATGCTAAAATAATAAAAATATTATGCTTTGTATAAATGCTCCGTTGCGCCGCGTGTGTGTATCATGTCCTGGTCGCGCGCCGCTCCAGACTCCACTCCAGGTTTTCTGACATCGGCATCTACCTGACCTTCCACACGGTCGCTTCCACCCTGAGAGTGACGTCATCGACTAGTGCGACCATATATAAACCGGAGAGAGACGCGGGAAAGAGGAAAGAGGTTGAGATTTTGGCGTTTTGATATTTGGTTGTGTATTCCGGTTTTGACTTTTTGCCTCCAATTGACTTTGATTATTGCTTTGTCCCTTTGGTTTGGTTGATCTTCGTATATATTTGTAGATAATTTCATTGTTTTTGGTTTAGGGAGTCCGGGAAGGTACCTGTATTTTTGTTTGTGTGTGGTTTGTTTTTTTTTTGCAGGTAATCTAGCTACTAAATATAAATACCATTTTGTTTATTATTTTGGCCTGGGTCCATCCTGAATCTGATCCTCCTCCTCCTGTTGTGTGTGTGTGTGTGTGTGTGTGTGTGTGTGTGTGTGTACAAACTTCATTATTTCATCAGTTAATGATTGGATCTAGTTATTTCTGCCATATACCACCATTTCCATACAGTTTAAAATAGAACCCTGAACCATTCTTTTGCTCTATGGCCCTAGACTGGGACGTAACACCATATTTAAGTGACCACTTTGATTTTCAAGCACAACAAAGACAACAGCTTTATTATGCAAAGGTGTTCCTTCAGTTAAAAACAACTAGTTTGAGATTTATATCTGCTCATCTTTTTTGAACTACGCTAGAATGCCTCATCATACCCCGCTGTTAAAAAAAATAATAATAATAAAGTAACTCGGTAACTTTTACTCTGAGTAAATTTTTTAATGAGCTACTTTTTACTTTACTTGAGTAGATTTTTATAATGGTAACTTTACTTGTACTTAAGTAAAATTTCACTGAAGTAACAGTACTTGTACTTGAGTACAAAATTTTATTACTCTTTCCACCTCTGGTTGCAACACAACTGACTACATATTCTGGGGATTTTCCCATTTTTCCATCATTTTAGATAATTTCACTGAGTTAATCTCAAAGAGTAATGGCAGTAGAGATGGAGAGTAGCCAGTATGAGGCAAGAGCATAGACTGAGAGCTACAGAAGCCAAATGGTGTGGTCTGTTCCAGAAAAACCTCACTAGAAAGCAGAGAATGTTTGAGGGAACAAAGAAAAAAAAAAAAAAACCAACAAAAAAAAGTAAAGTAAAGGTGGACTGGACAAGAAGAGTAGTATCACTAAGCTCAACTTACAGAGCTGAAGTCTGCAAAACCCAAGGAAGAATCTTTAGTGGCTTTACTTGAAGCAGATGGAGCAAATGGATCTTTGCCACTAAAGGGGTCCCCAAGCCCCTTTTTACTCTGAAACGGGTCGTTAGCGTCAGAGCCGAAGGGCTGGAAGGGATCGCTTGACTTGGCAGAATCAACAGATCCGGATAGATTGGTTGGAGTGCTTTTACCTGAAAGAGTTCACACAAAAAAACAAAAAAAAGAAAGAAAAGGAAAAAAAAATCAATTTATAGGTATACATCCACCAACATCAGCAGTGAGGTACTGTACAATATATCAGGACAACTTAAACTGAGCATTGAAGTGGATAATAATTTCATGGTCAGACTATGAGTAGGGGTTTTATGAAGTCATAGTTTCACAGCTAGTCACGCTTGTTGATCAGCTGCTGACTTGTGACTCCATAAAAACCTCTCGTGTATTTCTCCCTCTGGAAGATTTGGCTGTGTTTAATTAGATGCTATTGTGAAACAGCTACACTGCTATACTGTAACTACTCTCACTCCTAGCATGTTTCTAACCTGATCATACAGTACATGACAGCTGTCAAACACACAAATCAATAGGCATTGCTCACTCCAACCAAACCAAACAATGGCTTGTTTTCAACTAGGGTGCAAAAAAATACCACCACCCCTGTTTTAAACTTTAATTTCACTGTTATTTGTTTTTAAAACCTTACATCACTGATGAGCTAAAGTCTCTGCAATCTTTAGATACCCTGTGTTACTGGATCTGTTTTTTTCCTATGTTTTTGCAATTGTGTATCTAACACTTCGGTTTAAAATTTATTAAAGATCTTACTCACTGATCTTATGGTGAGAGGAGGTGTAATCTAGTTGACAAGTAGGTATTTCTTCTGAAAACTTGGAGAGTCAATGTTGTATCCTGGTTGAATATGCAACTTTAAAACCTAACAATATTAGCATGCAGAGTTTTATGCTAAAACCCAGTCATCTTGGTCGGGGGTGAATTTATGTTCCACTATATAACATTGTCATTAATGGATGTGATCTTAAAGTATAATCATGAAGCTGTTGTATAGTTCATGAGTTGCATGTTATTCACATTTCCTTTCCCACTAACTGAGAACTGTGCCACACCCTGGTCTAAAAGCAAGCTTGTTTTTAGTCAGGGGATGACGGTTACTCTTCTTATGCTGAACCAGGGGTAAAAAAACAAAACAAAACTCAACTGCAATGGCAAAACAATAAAATATTTAAGAATGTGTTGATAAGACAGTTAACATGCAACATGCATGCCTTTGTGACTAACACAAAGCATCCTCGAAAGATTTGCCACCCTCCGAAAAAAACCACAGCTCTTTCAGTCACACTTGTGGTGTGCCAGCATTGCCACACTATCAGTATAAATGGTACAAAATAAAATATAAAAGATTAAACTAATAAATAATAATAATTAATAGTGCATACTTCTAGCCATTACACAATTTCTTATAAAATATGCTTAACATGAATAAAACATGGAAATTGTTGATGTGGGCAACTACACAAAACATAACCAAACACGCACACAAAAAATGCTTACGTGTAACACTTTTTCGTGTGTGTACAATTGGTACAGCATCTCTCATGAGAACTTTAAACTGGTTCTTGGTTCCCCTTAAAGGTGTTAACCGCAATGTGAACTGGGCTGTTATTTATATTAGACCAGCAATCAGTTTCTCTCTTTCAGTAAACGGAATAGCAAACCACAACGCCGAGCTCCACCCTGACAGCTCAAAACCAGCAAAAAAAAAAAGCACAGCTTATCATTGCTCCATTCACACCTACAATACAAGGACCTGCGAACGACGAAGCGAACGAAGACGCTTAGAAAAGACAGTTTACATACAGGAATGTTTGTGTCAGCTAACGTCATTTGTGCTTTTTCCCTTTATGTAAATTAAAATGGTAAGAACAAAGGTGTGAAGGAATGTTGAGTAAAATAATGGAGGGTAAAAAAAATACGGAAAAGAATTAATGAAATAGGAATTTGTCTGGTTTAATTAGACAAAACTTTAGATAATATTGTAATTTAATATACAAATAAATATAATACAACATGTGGGAAATTTGTTTCATGAGAATTTGTGGCAGTCACCCTGAGTGTTAAAACATGTGCGCACACACACACACGTGCGCGCACACAAAAACACACACACACACACACACACACACATATATATACACACACACACACACACACACACACACACACACACACACACACACACACACACACACACACACACACACACACACACACAGAGGAAGTGGGGAAGGGCGTGGAGATCAGCAGAACGCTGCCAGTGCAGGCAAACCACAGATGATTTGAAGCACTTGAGTTGTAACCATACCCTCTTTAATATACCAAATAAACCTCCAACTCTAACCTCTTACACACCTTCCACAATAATGAACATCTAGGAAAAAATAAGAATACTTTGGCAGCAAGAAATAAAAAATATTTAATATAAGGAAATAGAGGTTTCACTACTCGAGTGAGATACACTGATTACGTTAAACAAAAACAAAACCCAAAAACAAACGAAGAAAAAACTGTTATGAAAGATAAAAAGGTGTCATGTACAATAGTTAATAATAAAGTGCACATGGAAATTTTTTTACTGTCTACATCTCATCTAAAACAAATGAGCCACAGCTAAACCCTCTTTAAAAAAAAAAAAAAAACACCTCCTGGTGCTAGTAGTAAAACCCTGCATATACACACACTCTAGGTTCAATGGGTTTGATCTCTATGTTTGAATGCACCAGTGCTGAGCAAAGGCAGGACAGAAAAAATGCTGTTTTAAAACTGTTTGTAGTTTTGCAACTAATTTGTTGACTAAAAATCTTCAGTAACATCTCAAAATAAACATCCTTATGTTCACTAAAAATGTGTCTAATGTAAGTGAAGTCAAATATACTATGACAAAGTGAGGCTGCAATTTTTTATTGAGAAAATCTAATTGAAATGAGTTATACTAATGTGAGATTAGGAAGTCTGAGAAGAGAGACAGCCTTCCATCACTGTCAGAGTCTAAAACATTCAGATTCATATGCTGGCCCACTCCTTCATTTTGTGGAAAATCAAAACCTCAATTAGAAGCATATGCTGATATCAAAATGTGGCTCTCCAATAAAAATGCCTGTAGGTCTGTGCATCCAAACACAATCCACTGATCACTATATATAAGAAAGGAATTTATTATAGGAACACAAAAAAGGATCAATTCCTCAAAAGAGATTGACAAAAGCTGTGATCTTATATTTTCTCTCATATGATGTTGTTTTGATCATTTTCTAAGGAAATGGGTAAAAAACAAAAAATATATACATACGAATCTATTCTAATCCTTCAGTTCCTGTTTACCTCAAGAAAGAAAAAAAAAGAAGAGCTACATATCACTGATTAATCTCCATCTTGATAAACTGTGAAACTGTGTGTGAAATGTGGGCAGGTTTTTTTTTTCAGGTACAACTGTTGAAAACCTCACATGAAAAACACACAGAGACTTCAAATTAATGGTGCAATGTTAAGACAGCACCGTGTGACTTTTGACCCAGTGTTCACCGCTAACTCATAAACGTACCGCTGGGAGGCTTGGGCCGAGGTGGTATGGTCTTCTTGGGTGGGAGAGCTGGAGTGTCCTGGTTTTGGTTGAAGGGGTCATCTGTGAAGCTCTGCTGTATGAACAGAGGACAAGAGTTCAGTCTGACACATTTGGTGATCGAGAGTTGCCACATTGACCAAAGGAAGAGACACAAGTCAATTTTCAGTGTGGGATGGGACCATAAGTATGAGAGAAATTACAGTTTATTAGAACAAGTGCATTAATATAAACCTGTAGTTGCACTATTGTCAAAGTTGCTGGAGCAAGTGATTCAACATCTTCTGACCAATCAGAGTGGGTATTCAACCTGTAATCATACCTTAGACATTTGACTGAAATCAGCAAAGCCACTGTTGCTGCCAAATGAGCTGCTCCCAAAAGGGTCGAGAGTCCCAAAGGGGTCTGCAAACATATATAAAAATTATATGAAGATAATAAGTTTTACATAAATTCGCTTTCTGGCTTATATATATATATATATATATATATATATATATATATATATATATATATATATATATATATAGAGAGAGAGAGAGAGAGAGAGAGAGAGATCGCACACACAGATAGATAGACATATATATATATAGATGTGCGTGTCATATTTTATATATGAAGGGATATAAACTGACACAACAAAACAGACAAATGGGTTACGGAAAAACACAGAGCCTCAGAGCAAAACATGTGTCTACATCAAGCGTTCGAGTGACATTCTTCTTTTGCTTATACCAATGTACGTTGTCTTTTTTTCTTCTTCTTCTTCTTCTAACCACTACAAATAAAAAAAATAAAAAAAACACAGGCATGCACTTCCTGGCATCGCTGTAAAAAATGCTGTAACAGAACATGTTTACTGAAACAGCAGAGGAATGTCACATCCTTTTTAAGATTGGCAGAGCGCTCGCGAGCAGCGGGCGGGTGGTCAGGATGCTGAGCATGGGAACTCGTTTAACAGCATCTTCTCGCTTCACAGCTTTTCAGAGGCCTGTGACAGGGGCCAGAAATGACTCTGGGGCTAATATGTGTGAAAACAAGCACAATTTCTACTGCTAAAACTTTAAGAGCAAACCTGGAAGGGATAGAACACAAGCTGGAACTTTTATTGATCTAATATCAGTGTTGATTTTAATCTTGAAGCAGTTTAAACAGTTATGTGAGGGTGAGGTGTGATGAGTTATGTGAGATGACTCAGCAGAAGTGCTGTACCTGATCCTTTGTGTTTGGGGCTGGTGGAAGCGAAGGGGTCGCTGCTTGAGAAATTATGAGACTACAAAGAGAGAATAGAAGAAAAAATTATATATGTATAGTGACATTGACAAAATCATCATTTCCATTTTTATTCTGTTATTGTCATGTTCCAGAAAAGCTAGCCTCTTTATTTTCTTTTTGAAAGACATATTGCAATCACATGATGAAGCAATATAATTGCAATATGGAATTTTTGTTCATATTGTGCAGCCATGTGTGTTTGGAAAGCACATGCCAGAAGTTCATCGGGGTGCGCTGTTATGGTTGTCAGATGTTTAAAACATAAATGGAAATTTACAACACTGAAACAAAACTTTAGCACATTCATCAGCTTTAGCTTAACTATATATTCAGTAAATTAAAAAGGACAACAAATGTTATGATGTTGTAGACTGCAATAGATTATATTTAATCTGTTTATCTCAAACATAAAATCAGCTGCCTGTTTCACAAAGGACCACGTTTGATCCTAGAAAAGTCAGGAACGAAAACTTGCATGGAATGGCTAGGTGATTCCAAATGTTTGCCGGTTACAGGTTTTGCATGTAGTTTTATTCAGAGTCACTGAATAAAACTACTACTGTTTAGCCCTTTTCATTTGGCTTGATTAAAAAACTGCCAGTTTGGAGCTTGACAAATATATATTTGGACCAGGCCCACCATTTTCTTACTGCTTAGGTTTATTCTTTGTTCTCTGTATTTAGATATGCTACCACTGATTGCTCAATTACGGTCTGATGTAATCTTAACAACCTGGCTAATGTTATTATAAGACCATGTACGAACAATTAAAGGATCATATGATACAAGCCCACTCTGAACCACAGAATATACTTTGACACCTTTTTCCATCCTAGATTATTGTGAAGATATTTTGGTAGGAACTGTTTTAGACAACTTTCTCTAGACCCTCTTTACCTTAACTGGAAGAGTGGCACTTTTAATGAAAGGGTCTGAGCTGATGAAGGGATCAGCCTTGACTGGTCTCTTAAAAAAATCTTCTGAAGTGGTCTTGAATGGGTCTGTCTCCTTAAATGGATCTCCACCGAATGGATCTGTTTGAAAACAATGAGAAAAAAAGGTTTAAAACAAATTTATTATTTTATTCATTCTAAGTACCAGAATAAAGACCATATATAAGACAATGACAATATACATATAAACGCAAACACATACACCTATATATACACATCCTTCCCATCCATCAATACATCTAGCTTCTTTTTTTTATTCACACAGGTGATGATTATACATGACTACATCTTAATGAATTTCTGATTATGTGTAAAAATATTTTATTCCATGAAAACACTCATTATGCTGTCTTTATTTTTAGCTTAATTTTAGGTTCTCAGGCACAATTAACAAATTCTAAAGCTATTAAGTTACGTGCAATACGTGCTGCTGAACGCATAGGGGGAAAAGAGGCTCTTGAATACCCTTGATGTTAGGTCACCTTGTTTCAGGTGTACCTGCTGAAATATTAATGACCTGATACCACCTCAACTCGTGCAACTCTCTTTCTCAGAATGCACAGTAACTTTGGATATGGCACACAAGCCTTAAATGAGGAGGTAATGTTCATGCACAGCATGAGGCTGTATAACTGGATATAAATAACAGCAAAAAAGTATGTACTCACATCACAGCTTTACTGTAAACTAGGCTATGTGCACATTCAACTCTTGCACAACCTCGTTATAATGCCACACCTTTAAAACAAGCCTAATGTACACTTTCCAAAAGACCTTGATTTAGTATGAGAGTTGGAGAACTGAAAGCTGAATATGAGAAAGAGAGAAGTGTGCCACTGCAACCCAGGGTGATGCAGCAATTCATGCAAATGCGAGTCCCATCATGCAGTAAGAGTGAGTAGATACCTGTCACTGTTGGGGGCTGCTTGGCAAAAGGATCATTCTGGAAGGGATCACCTACATAGAAAGTGAACACAGAGAGAAAGATGGGGGTAAATTAGGAGAGAGGAAACTATATCAGTGCGGGCAAGACCTCAATAGCTAATCACATTGTGTCACGTACAAGTAATGAAAAAGAATTGTGGGTGTGGGGTGTGCACATGTGTGTGTTTCAGTGAAGGACATTTCACCAAATGTGCAGGAAGGTAACAGAGAGATACAGTGATAAGAAAAACAGATGTACAGAAAATTGAGAGAGGATGACATATCAGAAAGGCAAAAAGAGAGACAACGGCAAGCATGAAAAGACTTACATCAAAAAGAGAAAGCAAGAGAGAGAGAAAGCAAGCAAAAGTGTAAGAGAAAAGCCAGAAACACAGACAAAGAAAGAGAGAGAATGTGTGTGTTTGAGAGAGAGAATGTGTGTGTTTGAGAGAGAGAATGTGTGTGTTTGAGAGAGAGAGAGAGAGAGAGAGAGAGAGGGAGAGTGTGTGTTTGAGAGAGAGAGAATGTGTGTGTTTGAGAGAGAGAGAATGTGTGTTTGAGAGAGAGGGAGAATGTGTGTTTGAGAGAGAGAGAGGGAGAATGTGTGTGTTTGAGAGAGAGAATGTGTGTTTGAGAGAGAGAGAGAGAGAGAGAGAGAAAGAAAATGTGTGTTTGAGAGAGAGGGAGAGAGAGAGAGAATGTGTGTGTTTGAGAGAGAGGGAGAGAGAGAGAGAATGTGTGTGTTTGAGAGAGAGGGAGAGAGAGAGAATGTGTGTGTTAGAGAGAGAGGGAGAGAGAGAGAATGTGTGTGTTAGAGAGAGAGGGAGAGAGAGAGAGAATGTGTGTTAGAGAGAGAGGGAGAGAGAGAGAGAGAGAGAGAGAGAGAGAGAGAGAGAATGTGTGTTAGAGAGAGAGAGAGAGAGAGAGAGAGAGTGTGTGTGTGTTTGAGAGAGAGGGAGAGAGAGAGTGTGTGTGTGTTTGAGAGAGAGGGAGAGAGAGAGAGAGAGAGAATGTGTGTTAGAGAGAGAGAGAGAGAGAGAGAGTGTGTGTGTGTTTGAGAGAGAGGGAGAGAGAGAGAGAGTGTGTGTGTGTTTGAGAGAGAGGGAGAGAGAGAGAGAGTGTGTGTGTGTTAGAGAGAGAGGGAGAGAGAGAGAGAGAGAATGTGTGTTAGAGAGAGAGGGAGAGAGAGAGAGAATGTGTGTTAGAGAGAGAGAGAGAGAGAGAGAATGTGTGTTAGAGAGAGAGAGAGAGAGAGAGAGTGTGTGTGTGTTTGAGAGAGAGGGAGAGAGAGAGAGAGTGTGTGTGTTTGAGAGAGAGGGAGAGAGAGAGAGAGTGTGTGTGTGTTAGAGAGAGAGGGAGAGAGAGAGAGAGAGAATGTGTGTTAGAGAGAGAGGGAGAGAGAGAGAGAATGTGTGTTAGAGAGAGAGAGAGAGAGAGAGTGTGTGTGTGTTTGAGAGAGAGGGAGAGAGAGAGAGTGTGTGTGTGTTTGAGAGAGAGGGAGAGAGAGAGAGTGTGTGTGTGTTTGAGAGAGAGGGAGAGAGAGAGTGTGTGTGTGTTTGAGAGAGAGGGAGAGAGTGTGTGTGTGTTTGAGAGAGAGGGAGAGAGTGTGTGTGTGTTTGAGAGAGAGGGAGAGAGAGAGAGAGAATGTGTGTTAGAGAGAGAGAGAATGTGTGTGTTTGAGAGAGAAAGAGAGAGAGAGAATGTGTGTGTTTGAGAGAGAAAGAGAATGTGTGTGTTTGAGAGAGAGAGAGAGAGTGTGTGTGTGTTTGAGAGAGAGGGAGAGAGAGAATGTGTGTGTTTGAGAGAGAGAGGGAGAGAGAGAGATAATGTGTGTTAGAGGGAGAGAGAGAGAGAGAATGTGTGTGTTTGAGAGAGAGAGAGAATGTGTGTGTTTGAGAGAGAGAGAGAGAATGTGTGTGTTTGAGAGAGAGAGAGAATGTGTGTGTTTGAGAGAGAGAGAGAGAATGTGTGTGTTTGAGAGAGAGAGAGAGAATGTGTGTGTTTGAGAGAGAGAGAGAGAATGTGTGTGTTTGAGAGAGAGAGAGAATATAAGCAGAACCTTTAAAAGGGTCAGTTTTGAAAGGATCTTCAGACTGAAAAGGGTCTGTGTGCATCTCCTGAGAATTTGTGCTGAACACATTTGTCTTCACTTTAAATGGGTCATCCTGCAGACACACAGCATGCAGAAATTAAACATTCACAACTTTTCATCATATACAATATATAATCATTTACATTTCAACTCAAAACTGACACAATTACACAGTTAATTAAACATCACTGGAATACAACAATAAATTGAATGAAGAGAAATAATATGAAGGTTTCACCATGACACCAAACCCCCCATTCTCCTTGTCAGGGAGGCCCTCACTCATGTCGGCCAGGTTGGTCATGCTGCCTCCATGTGTGCCATTCAGAGCGCTGCTGTTCTGCTCAATGCTTTTGCTTATCTCATGCTGACTGTCTTGGATCTGAGAGAGCTTGCTGCGAGCCTACAGCACAAAACACAAACAAAATCTGCTTTACAGCTGAAAGATGTAGACAACAAATACACTCATCACATTTTATATTAATCTTCTTTAATTAATATACAACTCACTAGAATATATGCTAAACCGCTACGTTATTTAACAATGTATTATCTTCTACCACAAATACCACAAATGCCTGTGTGGGGACTCATCACCCTCTAGTGGACTGTAGTACAACATGCAACTCCTACACAATTAAGAAGCATGGTTAAGATATTTTCATTCATGTCTTCATTCTGATTCACCCTGAACATTGTTGTTATGAATTTAATAGTTTATCTGTACACGAGGCAGGAATACACCCAATATGAAACGCCAGGGAATCGCAGGGCAGCACAGACACACATTCACACACAGGGCACAAGTGTCATGTATTTTGAGGTGGGAGGAATCTGCAGGACATGAATATGAAGATAGCCATGGATATAAAACTCAATACAAACTGTAACCTGAGCTGGAAAAACTGAGTTGGAAAAGTCCAGAGTAACATCACAAATTTTTTACCTCACTTTCATTTAAATCACAAGTCGGGCATAATTAAAACAAACAAGGAAAAACAAATTGCAGAGAATGAGGCGGTAACCACTGTAGTGAGCAAATATGAGGAGATTTATGATAATTATGTTTAAAGGATTTTTTTTAATGTATATCTATACTAAACTGGTTGTTTCTCTTTCAGATTACTGGTGAAACATGCTCATGATAAAATGATAGACTCATTACTATGATGCTCATGATGACACGGAGAAAAGAAAAGCTCCACAGCTGTTACCTGGTTGATCTCATCCTGCGTGGCCTTCAGGGACTTGATGATGGTCTCAAGCTGGATCTTGCCGGCTTGCAGGCTCTGCTCCAGCTGGCTCTCCTCCTGCTGTAGCCGGCTCAGGTCCGCTTTAGCACGACTCAGCTCCTCCTCCTGGTTTAGCAGGTCAGATTCCTGAGAATGAATCTGACTCTGGAGTGATGAGATCTGAAGACAAACAAACACAAACACACCGTGTATAGCAGTACACTTTACTTTTTTAAATATTGCAGTCGTCAAAGACCTAAAGACTGAAGACTTGTCATTTCTTCTGTTGTTGTTGCGCTCACCATTTGGGATTCCTCCTGGCACTTCTGTCGTACTTCATTGAGCATGTCCTCCAGCTTGGCCTTCTGTTGATCCATCTCGTCCAATCGATCCTGAGCATCCTGCTTCTGGGCCTCCAGCTCCTGCAGACTGCATGTCTCTCGGTCCAGGTCATTCTGCATTTCCTGTATATCGGAACCCAAAGCAATTTCAATGTCCTTATTCAAGATTTACATTCATTTAAAAATGTAAGTACAGTTTATGGTCTCTGTGCGCATTATTCTAGCTCACAGTGCACATTCACCACACCTGAACCTCAGTAGTTTTGTGCCTGATGGCTTCCTCTGCCTCCCTGATGTCTTGCTCCAGTGTGTATTTCTCCCTGATAAGACAGAGACAGACAAAGAACGGGACAAAAAGGACATAATAAAGTGAAAATGTAAAAAATAAATAAATAAAAAACTAAAGACATGGCCCATCCACCAATAATCAGCATCAGGGAAACACAAAGACTCGAGAGAGAAAGGCATTTACCTGAGCATGTCCCAGTGAGTGAAAGCAAGTGTGCTGTGGTAGCATGCAGAGTGATTGATGAAAACAAAATAATTAATAAAAGATAACCTAAAGGTGAAGATGTAGCAGAGGGGAACAGAAACTCATCTGCAGCTCACTTTGGCTGAGGTTTTCACACAAACGTGCTTTTTACTGACAGCTTTATCTAGTTGATCTACAGAGAAACAAGGACACACTCACTATGGGCTTGGGGAGGATGCATTAACACCAAACTGAGGTGGAGAGGACATGAGGAGGTCAATTTTTTTAAATAAATGTAATTATTCACAGATAACAGAGGCCACCATCACAATACTGTACATACACAGCTTTAGGTGTAATGCAAGTATTCCCAAGTGATTTCAAAAGAGCATAAAGTACCACGATAAATTTTTAAAGTCAAGGTTTGTAATTTATTATTTCCACTTTAAAACAAAAAAAATATCCCTGTAAAGGTGGTGAGATTTGGCCTGACACAACAAATAGATTATATTTGATGAACGCTCCTTACAACTGTGCAACAGAAACAACAATATACACACACTTACTCCTGTATCCAATACTGAGAAATATTGAGAAGCACCTCATCGCAACAGTCACGATGGAAGTGGAAGTCAATAATACTTGTAATACAGTACAAGCTCTGGCGATAGCACCCAGAGCCGCATACTCACTCCGTGGCACCAGCCATGTCTCGAATTTCACTGGGGATTATCTAGTATAGATCAACCACCCTGACCATACAATCAAAGTATTCACTAATCTACAAACCGGATTCCAAAAAAGTTGGGACACTAAACAAATTGTGAATAAAAACTGAATGCAATGATGTGGAGATGGCAAATGGCAATATTTTATTCAGAATAGAACATAGATGACAGATCAAAAGTTTAATCCTAGAAAATGTATCATTTTAAAGGAAAAATATGTTGATTCCAAATTTCACAGTGTCAACAAATCCCAAAAATGTTGGGACAAGTAGCAATAAGAGGCTGGAAAAAGTAAATTTGAGCATAACGAAGAGCTGGAAGACCAATTAACAGTAATTAGGTTAATTGGCAACATGATATGGTATAAAAAGAGCTTCTCAGAGTGGCAGTGTCTCTCAGAAGCCAAGATGGGTAGAGGATCACCAATTCCCACAATGTTGCAGAAAGATAGTGGAGCAATATCAGAAAGGTGTTACCCAGCGAAAAATTGCAAAGACTTTGCAGTTATCATCATCAACTGTGCATAATATCATCTGAAGATTCAGAGAATCTGGAACAATCTCTGTGCGTAAGGGTCAAGGGCGTAAAACCATACTGGATGCCCGTGATCTCCGGGCCCTTAAACGACACTGCACCGCAAACAGGAATGCTACTGTAAAGGAAATCATGATGCCACACAGTGGTGAAAATGGCCTTGTCCCAACTTTCTTGGGATTTGTTGACACCATGACAATTTGAATCACCATATTTTTCCCTTAAAATGATACATTTTCTCAGTTTAAACTTTTGTTCCGTGATTTATGTTCTATTCTGAATAAAATATTGACATTTGCCATCTCCACATCATTGCATTCAGTTTTTATTCACAATTTGTTTAGTGTTCCAACTTTTTTGGAATCCGGTTTGTAGAAAATCAACACGTCTGGTACACTAAACAGACCATTCATAAGGTTTAAAGGCAAATGAGAGGTTTTAAAATGTGATTACAGTGGAACCTTGGATTACGAGCATAATTTGTTCCGGAAGCGGTCTCGTATTCCAAAACTCGTAAACCAAAACAAATGTTCCCATAAATTAACCTGCACTTTACCTTTAAAACAAAAGTAAAAATAAATCCTGATAGATAAGTGTTTCCGTTTGTGCACACAGTCGCTGTGTGTGTGTGTGTGTGATAATCTAAAGTAAGCTCCCCTCTCCCCATTCTCGTCTTACACAGACCCTTCCTCCACTCTTTTCACACACTTTTTTATCGAAAAAATAAACAAGAAATCTCTCTAACGACACTCAATTGAGCATCACACTAACAATCACTGCTGTAAAGTAAAAATGAATCAAATTAACCTGCACTTTACCTTTGAAAAGAATGGTGACAGAGCAGTGTTTCTGTGTAGAGCAGGTAGAAAGAGTGCGTGTACTGTATGCGTCTGTGAAGGCGAAAGTAAGAGGTTTCTGTGTGTGTGTCTGTGTGTGTGTGTGGTGTCCAATGACGCACGCACACACACACACTAGGGCTGCACGATATTAGGAAAATATGCGATATTGTTGTTGAATATAGCGATAACGATATTTCTTGTGATATAACATTTCCCTAGAGAAATGCATTTTTTATTATTATTGCCTATTTAAAAAAATATATATTTATATGTAATGATCATACTAAAATAAACAGGTAATAGATATTCGTCTGATGTAATTAAATCTAATTCAGGCTAAAAAGAACCTATATGTCAAGGAAGATGCAAATATTTAGACTCAGCAGATATTCTGACTTCTGGTTTGCTGTTACTAGACCTGCCAACACAATATGAAACTTTCAAACATTACTTTTTATTTACATGTAACCATACACTCATCAATAGTGTCTTAAAACAAGAGCATCATTTAAACTAAATAGTCTCTTTAGCTTTTTTTTTTTATAAAAAAAAACTATTTATAAAGATAAATATTATTAAACAAAAAAATAAATAAATACTATTTGTCACACACGCGCGCTCCGCGACCGGCACTAGGACCCAGAAGTAATGCGGTCGCGAACCAGGAAGTATAAGAGGAGTAAACAAACCACGGCATAGAGCTTAGTCACTGAGTTCGCCATGTCGGTTCAGATTGTTTACTTTCTGATTCGAGTGTGTGTTTATAGGACGCGGGTTAAATGTGTGTTTTTCCCTTGCTCCCCTTCTGTGAGAGTCCTTAGACTAATTTGCATGGTTATCCTGCATAATGGCTTGCTTCCGCGTTTGGGTTTACCGTCCACGCTACAAAGGGCTAACAACTAATCGCTAAGTCTTCTGATCATCCCGGGTTAGTTTGTGACAGAATTAAGTATAAAGATATAAGTATAAAGATATAAGCGGGTATAAAGATTAAATTTGGACACACAAATGCTTGGCACATAAATTATTTATCGCAACTCTTTGCGATATGGTTATCGCGCATGCCATTATCGCGATAACGATATTTTTTCGATATATCATGCAGCCCTAACACGCGCGCGCGCACACACACACACACACACACACACACAGAGAAGGCAAAGAACAGGCTGAGCCTTTAACCTCTCTAATGAGACTTGCTTTTGCTTTACACAGGCGCTGTACACACGCACAAAATAAAATGTTTTACACAAACACACAGATACATGGTCACAGTGTTATAGTAAACAGTACACATGTGCACGGATGTTTTATAAAAATTAAAAATCTTTGCTCGCAAACTGCATTACTCGCAATCCGAGGTTTCACTGTATATACACTGCGTTCCAAATTATAACGCAAATGATATCTCTGATTTTCATAATTAGTAAATGCAAATGACAGTCAGTATAATTTTCTAGTCATCAACTATTAGGGTATAATTTGAATTTTATTGAACAAACCTCCTAATGATAATATTTATTTAAAAAAAAAAATTTTTTTTTTTAAATGAAAACGCACTGTTCCAAATTATTATGCACAACAGAGTTAAAACATTTTATAGGTTGTAAAGAACTGAAAATGGGCTTTTGTTGAATTTGCAGCATTAGGAGCTCATATTTACTGAAATCAAAAACTATTTCAATCAAAAACATCCTAACAGGGCATGTTACATCTTAACATAGGACCCCTTCTTTGATATCACCTTCACAATTCTTGCATCCATTGAACTTGTGAGTTTTTGGACAGTTTCTGCTTGAATTTCTTTGCGGGATGTCAGAATAGCCTCCCAGAGCTGCTGTTTTGAATCAAACTGCCTCCCACCCTCATAGGGTCTCAATGGGGTTGAGGTCAGAGGAGGATGGTGGCCACCTCCTAAAAGATGGGTTTCTCTTCTTTTATGCCCATAGCAGCCAATGACACAGAGGTATTCTTTGCAGCATGAGATGGTGCATTGTCGTGCATGAAGATGATTTTGCTACGGAAGCCACGGTTCTTCTTTTTGTACCATGGAAGAAAGTGGTCAGTCAATATACTTTGAGAGGTCATTTTCACACCTTCAGGGACCCTACAGGGGCCTACCAGCTCTCTCCCCATGATTCCGGCCCAAAACAAGACTCCGGCACCTCCTTGTTGACATCGCAGCCTTGTTGGGACATGGTGGCCATCCACCAACCATCCACTACTCCAAGGTTGCACGACACTCATCAGTAAACAAGACTAGGACTGCAACAACTAATTGATAAAATCGATAATTATCGATAATGAAATTCGTTGTCAACAAATGCCGTTATTGATTAGTTGGGCTGCTCACATTACTGAGGAGCGCAACCACAAGATACACAAATACACAAAGACACACACAGATACACAGTCGCTCGCGCAATGGAGGTTACAGAAGGGTTTGCAGGAAAAAGCGCGCGCCCCAAGTCCTCCAAGGTATGGGAGCAATTTACATTAAACACCTCTTATCGGGCGTTAAAATCAAGCGGTTTTCTGCCGTTCGTAGTGTCCGGTGAGCGAGGATGAAGCGCAGAGGGTTTTCCATACATGTGGGAGCCCCTAGCGACGGGGAGGAATTGGCCACGACTAAAAAAAAAAAAAAAAGTCAATGAGAGTGTTCACACAGGCTTTGGTGACGTGCGTTTGTCCGGCTGCGCGGTTATACGGCATAAAAAGGAAAAAACGGTGCATGCAGCTTTTTCTTGGCGTTCAAATCCCAACGAACGCAAGGAAAACACTTCTAGTTCGTTTTATGCTTCAGAGGACCGGATATATCCCATGATTCTACTCGCCATACACAGGGAAATGCGGAAAAAGGGCAAAATAAAGAGAGTGAACCCAGTAGCCAGGGTTTTTTTCTCTCTCCTTACGTCGCCGTATTACGAAAATGTTTAAAACAATAAGATTAATGTCTAGTGTAGCAAAATGGTCTATCTATCTATATATATTCTTTTTTTTAACTATTATTATTGAGACAACAAAAAAAAAAGGATAAAATACACGAGAGGATCGAAATAATGTATAAACCGAAGTCTATTATTCTTAAGTTGAATTAATTTAAGAGAATTTAAAATTGAGGTCATTCTTAATAACTGAATATGTCAGTGTATTTTTTTTTAAACTATATATAGTCAACTTGCCGTCTGCAATTTTTGTTAAAAACCCTGATTTATGGTTTTATATAGTTAAGCAAAACATCAAATTAAAGCGGTCAGTTGTATCCGATTAATCGTAAAAAATAAGCGCCCAACTAATCGATTATCAAAATAATCGTTAGTTGCAGCCCTAAACAAGACTGTTAAAAACTTGTCTTCATGTATGCCTGGGCCCACTGCAACCGTTTCTGCTTGTGAGCATTGATTAGGGGCCGAATAGTAGGTTTCTGCACAACTGCAAGCCTTTAAAGGATCCTACACCTTGAGGTTCGCGGGACTCCAGAGGCACCAGCAGCTTCAAATACCGGTTTGCTGCTTTGTAATGGCATTTCAGCAGCTGCTCTCTTAATCTGATGAATTTGTCTTGCAGAAACCTTCTTCATTCTGCCTTTATCTGTACAAACCTGTCTGTGTGCTGAATCAGCCACAAATGTCTTCACAGTACGATGATCACGCTTAAGTTTTCATGAAATATTTAATGTTTTAATACCTTGTCCAAGGCATTGCAATATTTGATGCTTTTCGGCAGCAGAGAGATCCTTTTTCTTTCCCATATTGCTTGAAACCTGTGGCCTGCTTAATAATGTGGAACAACCTTCTTCAGTACTTTTCCTTTAATTGGGCTTATCTGTCAAACTAATTATCACACGTGCCTAAGATTCATTTCAATGATCCAAAGAGCCCTGAGAGACAATACCATCCACGAGTTAAATTTAAAAATTAAACATTTAATGTTTATGACACTTACATCCAATTTGCATAATAATTTGGAACGCGGTGTAGTATTTATAATGTATCAGTAGGATTTGGTAGGAACCCAAAGAATTACTCCTACTTTTTCACCCATGGTAAAATTCACCTTGGCATGGAATTGCCCTTAATGGCAGAAGATATATGGATCAGTGTGAAGCCGTGAAGCCGCTCAGGATATTGAAAAATATAAAAGCAGCATGTGTACACTGAATTTAAATTTATCTTGTTTTACTTGTTTGAATGCAGGCAGTGGTGTAGCGGTTAGCGTTGTCGTCTTGCTCCACCAGGATCCAGTGAATGAGTGTGTGTATGTGTGTGCGATCTACGATGGATTGGCACCCTGTCCAGAGTGTATCCCGCCTCGTGCCCCAAGTATACAGTCTTTACAGGATAAAGCGGTATAGATGATGAGTGAGTGAGTTGTTAAAATGTGACTTGCAAAAAATAAAAATCAGTTATAAGTTAGTCTGCAGTCTTTGGGAGGAAACCGGCGGAAACCCACCAAGCATGGGGAGAACATGAAAACTCCATGGACACAGACACAGGCACTAGAACCCTCGACCCAGGAGGTGCAAGGCCATAGTGCTAACCTCTACGCCACCATTACATTTTTTATATTTATAATTTATTAAATTAAATAATGTATCAAAGAAACAAAAAAGATTCTCTCTGAGTTTCTCGGGTCAAATTCCATTTGTAAAACAAGCGATCTAATTAGCCTGCCTCAAAGGTAGACTATTGATTCAAAGTTTCTGAACAAGGAAGGAGTATAGTATAGTAAGTGAGTCAAGAAAGAAAGAAAAAACATTGTAGAAATCCCTCTATATAATGTTGCACTCTCACTCATCCTTTTGCTTCAACTCCTGACCGGCCATAGTGAACTACCTGTCATAATTTCACAATAAGTTTTACAGTTTCAAATGAAAGTATTATAAGAAAGACTGCAAGTGCTCTTCACCAGGTTCCAGGATTCAACAGGATGACACATCTTGTCACATAAGAGTAACATACCTTTGTAGCTGAGCGATCTCCTGACTCAGATCATCAAGCTCTTTGATTCCTGTAAATTCGCCAGAGCCCACGGAGCTGGAGCTATCCTACAGAGGTGCACACACATACACACACACAACCACTTAACCTTAGAGCCTCCAAAAAGGAAGGCAACAGCACAGCACCAAATAAACATGAGTGCAAAACACCACACAGGGAACCACTAGGACAGGAGAGGAGAATAGATGAGGTGCTTCAGGTTCACCTCCAGGTTTTCTACAACACACATCACCACTCACAGCGCAAATGCTTTTCAACACAACACTGCTGCTAAAAGCATTTGAGGATTCCCTTTTTTGAAAATTTTTACATACCCATGAGGTGTACATTATTTGCTGATAAAAGAAAGACACATCAGCAGCATTAAATGTGAAAAAGACAAAATGTATGATGAGCTACATTGTCCTTCCATTTTAGAACTACGTACCAGAGTTTCTGGAGAACTAGTCACTCCAGAACATCAGACACTCCCTAAATGTCCTCGTCACATTATAATAGAATGTTGCTGAATTCTGGATTCCAAAAAAGTGTTAAATAGTCAGAAAGTGTTAAATAATTTTGTATAACTCCAACTCTGACAATAGTGCTCAGGTTTATTGCGCTTGTTCTGATCATGTTACTGTTTCTGTAACTACAGCTTATTATTTAGGTATGAACTTTGATTCTTGTGAGTGCCAATTCATGTATTACCACACTGACTATTTTTGACATTTATTTTTAGTTTTTACTTTTATAATAGAGTTGCACCAGTTGATCAGCAACTAACTGAAATTGGCCAGTTTCAGCTTGACTGTTCATGATCGATCAGCCTTGGACATACCTGATCTTGTACTGAGTGCACAAGCTTCCGTATGTTGCAAAGGAAATGCACTTTTGGCGTTACATGATCAAAGTTGTGTGTGTGAAAAAGCATCCAATCAGCCTTTTTTCAAACTCTCAAAATTAGTCTTAAAACCCACTCATTGCACGTTCTTACATCGGTGTCAAAACACAGCGAGCGCTAATTAGTCTCGATACATGTGCATTAGAAATGTGAAGCATTTGAAGCGCTCAAGATTGTGTTTTCTTTATAATGCGGCTGTTTCTTTATAACTCTACAGGTGGCGCTCTAAACTACTCACACATTGGCATCCCATGTTGTAGAAGTGAATCATTTGCTAAGTTTGTTTAGAAATAATTATAATGGCTGACAGATACTGGCTCCTCAGTAAAAATTTAACTTTTTTTTAAATTTAATTTAAAGTTAATCTTTAAAATTAAATGGAACAAAATTAATTGATGTAATTTTGTATTGATTAAATCCTGCCCTCGGTTTTTAAGTGAGAAAACTTAGTTTAAGTAATGGTCTACATTTAATTACTTATGTTCAGTTCAGTTGTGAAGCTGAATTGAAGAATAACAAAGAAAATGTGCAAAACTTTAGAGTTATGAAAAAAAATTGTCTAAGGGGTAGGGTTGGGTATCGTTTGGGTTTTTTTCGATACCGGTGCCAAATCGATACTTTGAAAACGGTACCGGTGCCAAAACGGTGCCTGAACCGATACTTTTAAGCAAAAAAATTATAGTGGATGACTCAAGAATGAATTTGTATTTAACAAAAAATTTTATGCTTAAAATTTAACAATATATTAAAAGTTTAAAGTATATATGAATATGCAAGCTTCAAATTTTAGCAATTCTTTTGCAGAAATTTCACCATATTTGCCTTTTCTGTCAAAATACGACTCCTTTCCTGACTTGTATAGCCTTCTTTGCAATGGTAAATGGGGTCACTGTTGTAGTGCTACTAGTACAGGCTGGAAAGCCATAATTATAAACAGAATCCATACATTAATTTTTTACAAATCGTTTGACTATTTGTTAGCATGAATGCAAGATTTGCATTTTGCTATTAACATTACATTATCCTACTACTAACCTGCGGAAAGGCTGCTGACGTCATCATAATCGGTGACTCCTTTTTGCTACAGTTGGTATGACTGGGGCTGAGGGTCGTCCACACTGATAGCGCCAGCTGTTGTCACTGTTAAACACGGTGCCTCCCTCTGCTTTTAACTTTATTCCGTGTGTTTATTCTGCTTTTAACTTTATTCCGTCTGCCCTCGAATGTTTCAGTAGATTTGACGTGTTTCCGCCTTTACACGCAACTGCTGTAAAACATTTGCTGCACGTTGCGGTGCCGGAATCCTATCTTGTGAAATACAGCCACACTTTCGACCGTTTAGTTTTAGGCATTTTAACGAGAGTTGTTTACTTTAGCATGCTAAGCTATCGGTAGACCACCTGCTGCCGTCAGAGCGAGTGTAACGTTAGTTACTGCATTCACGCGCATCTCAGATGGTCTCTCATTTCCGGATGATTTGTGCTTTTAATTTTTTTATTTAATCTAATAAACTATTAATCTACAAAAATATATGAATATAGAGAACAAATATTTCAATCGACAGTTCAGGCATTTAAGTGGCAACGAAATGAGGCACCGAAATTCGCGTTCTGTTTCGGTCCGGTACATACCGGTTCTATAGGTACCGATGCCGTATTGGCACCGGGTTTCGGTACCCAACCCTACTAAGGGGGCACCCGAGTGGCACAGCAGTAAAGTGCTCGTCCTATTCGCTAGTTCGATTCCCAGGTGATGCTGTAGCCTCTCACAGCCTGGGGTGTAGAATTGGAAATGACTAAGTTAGAGAGAAAATCATGTGGGTATTGTCTAAGAAATGTCAAAAAAAAAATTCCCATCCTTATTATTGAATATATAGAAGGAGTGTCCAGTGATGGTGTTTTATAGTCAGAGTAAAGCTGTCAGTTCAAGTTGTTCAACATCTTGAAAACAGAAATGTTTTCTAGTTTCTCAGCAGAATTGTGGTTTAGATTTGCATGGAAGCTAAGACATTTTAGACTTTTTTTCATATACAAGTTTATTTGACTTTAAATCTTTAAACCATATCCAATCCTCAAATACTAAAAAACTAAACAGAAGTACCACAAAGCTTTAAGCCGAGTATAACCATCATGAAGTGAAACATAAAATTTTATGGAATTCTTTAGTTATGAGATGAGAGCATATGTGTTTAAAGTAGGGCTGGGTGATAAAACGATAACGATACGTATCGCGATAGACACGTGATCGATATCAATAAAAAAATTTGTTCGATATTTTTTATTCTTTGTCGGAAGAAAACAGAGGTTTGAAGCTAGTTTGGTTGCTGTCATGCACACTCGCTCCGCGACTGGCACTAGGACCCTGAAGTAGTACGGTCGCGATTCAGGAAGCATAAACGGAGACAAGATGGCGCTTCACATCGCTCAGTCATTGAGTCTGCCCATGCCGTTTCCGACGTTTCGCCGGATCTTATGTTAGTACTGATTGAGTGTGTGTTGCTAGAACGCGGGTTTAATTGTCTAAACGCTTGCTCTTGGCGTTAGAGAGTTCTAATAATAGCTCGCGTGGTTATCCTGCCAGTTCGCGCTACTTCCGCATTTGGGTTTACCGTCCACGCTACAAGGGCTAACTGCTAGTTTTCTTGTCCGCCTCCGGTTGCCGGTAACAGTAGCATTAACAAAGGCACTCGCTCTCTGGTAACCTAGCAACGTAGGGTGTGAAACGCTAACGGCAATCATGTAACAGTAGGGGTGGGCGATATAACGGTATGCACGGTCAGCTGGTAGAAATTTGTCAACCGATAGAGATTTAGGCTATCGTCTTAATCGCGGTTGAGATCACGTCACGTAACCACGCAATACACATTCACTTCTATGGGAAGCCAAACACATCTAAAGTGGGACAAAACCGTGGCACCCGATTGAGCCGGTGTGGGCAGACCAAATATCCAGACCCGGTGGATCGCGCAGCGTCGACCAACTTGAGCAGTGCACGTTCAAACCAGGCATGGCAAGGCGGAAACAATATTAAACAGTCCTGACATTTAAAATAAATAGTTTTTAAATAAAAAACAGTGGGTCGAGCAGGTTTGTAATTCGAGCGGCGCTGCTCAAGTTAATCCGTGCTGCGCGATCCACCGGGCTGCGCAAATGAACCAGATCATGTTTGCACTATTCAGATAGTCGCGCTGCGCTGTCCACTGGGCTGCGCAGATATTTGGTTCAATCGGGTGCCACGGTTTCATCTCACTTTTGATGTGTTTGGCTTCACATACACTTCGACAATGGAAGAAGACGGTGCAGCAGCAGTAAGTTTCCTTACATGTGACAAAACCAACAACGAGGAGATTGTAAAGAAAAAAGGTGCATCGTCTGTGGTGTGGAATTGGTTTGGGTATAAGAAAAGTGATACAAATGAGATGAACGTGATTTGCAAGGTACGCAAGTGCACTTTAACAAGTGGTGGAAACACGTCAAACCTTTTCTATCATCTGAAATCCAAACATCCAAACGAATATGGCCAAAGTAAAAAAAAAAAAAATACGGCAAACCTCAGCAATTCACAGTTTAAATTAAATTACATTATGTAAAACAGTTTCTTTTGTCCATTTTCAGATACCAATTGCTATATTGTGATATACATCATTATTGAGGTAGAAAATTGCTTCTACCGTGATAGAAGATTTTGGTTATATCGCCCACCGCTATCAACAACCATGGAAAAATCTAATAACTAAAATGTAAACATAAGTCTAAATCCCAATGAACGCTTAGCAATTATCTCTTAACATTTAAGATGCAAAATTAAAAGAAAATGTAAGAAATGCTTAATAAAGTGTAATAAAATAGTGCAAAGTGTTCACTTTCTGCTTATGAAGAGGACCAGCAGACCAGCACAAGACAACGATATGGCGCAACCAAACGTGATACTGTTACATAGGGGTGGGCGATATAAACAAAATCTTCTATCACGGTAGAAGCAATTTTCTACCTCGATAACGATATATCACAATATAGCAATTTTAATTTTTATTAAAATTTTTATTATGTACATTATGTAAAACAGTTTCTTTGTGTTTGAATTTTTATTTATGCATTTTCAGATACAAACACAAAGAACCTGTTTTACATAATGTAATTTTATTTAAACTGGGAATTGCTGAGGTTTTTTTTACTTTGGCCATATTCGTTTGGATGTGTAACAGACCTAATTTGATTTTGTTATATTGTGCTAATGTTAGATGCACAGGCGCTCGTGAGGTGCATATGTGTTTGTGAGGTTTTTATCCCCTCGGGGCTTGCCGTAGAAGGGCAAAAGGCGCATGCGCACTTCCTGCTCTGTTTCAGTTTGTTTTTGTGAATAAAGGAGAATAAACAGTTGATAAGGATTTTGTGTGCTCTTGTTTTTATTGTTTTCACACCCGATTGAACCAAATATCTGCGCGGCCCAGTGGACAGCGCAGCGCGACTATCTGAATAGCGCAGAGATGATCTGGTTTATTCGCGCAGCCCGGTGGATCGCGCAGCGTGGATTAACTTGAGCAGCGCTGCTCGGATCACAAACCTGCGTGACCCACTGTTTAAAAACAAATTATTTAAAATGTCAGGACTGTTTAATATTGTTTCCGCCATGCCTGGTTTGTACGTGCGCATCCTAGCGGGGTAAAATGTATTTTGATGGTCGGCGCAGTCTATTTCTATCAGCGTCGCGCAGATTTGTGATTCGAGCAGCGCTGCTCAAGTTCCACGCTGCACGATCCACCGGGTCTGGATATTCGTTCTGCCCACGCCGGCTCAATCGAGTGCCACAGTTTCGTCCCACTTTAGATGTGTTTGGCTTCCCATAGAAGTGAATGTGTATTGTGTGGTTACGTAACGTGCAACGTCACGTGTTCTCAACCAGGATTAAGACGATAAACCAAAATCTCTATCGGTTGACAAATTTCTACCGGTTAACCGTGTATACCGCCCACCCCTAGTTGTTGACATTTCTGTCTTAATAAATGATGGGACTATGATCAGAGGAAGGTTAAGTTTAAAATAAAAATTTTAAATGTAATATATTCTTCTCCTGGTCCTTATTTTAAATGGGTCATAAAAAATATCAATAATTATCGATATCGACTGATATGAAACACTGATATCGTGATACAGTTTTCAGCCATATCGTCCAGCCCTAGTTTAAAGAAAGGACTGTACTTCATTTTTGTATGCATTATTTTTATAACTTGTTTGGCTAGAAGATCATAATATTTCACAGTGAAACATTCTGAAACATTCAACTTCTGAAATATTCAACTTCATACTCAACTTCTCTGGTTTTTAAAATTACTGATTTAAAAAAAGTATCAGACATTTCAGATAAATATGTGTCAAAGAAACAGCACCATGCACTCACTCTGCGCATTTCAGTCAGGGCTACCATCTCTGAGCCAACAGGCGTCATGTACCCAGACATATTCTGCAAAGAAAAAAAGATCCATATTATCAGAATGGTAAACTTTACTTTCTTTACTTCAACACCCTAGTCCAGGGATGCAAAATATCATTACTGATTAGTGTAAGCTGATACTCAGCCACTTACTAAGACCTTTATGAGTGAAAATACCCTTATTTTTCATGTTTATTTATTTATTCTTTGACATTTTAGTTTTTTTTTTCATTTATTTATTTAGGTTTCAGGTACTCACAGGAGTTCCTCTTTCAGATGGAGGGATCATGTCTGGGGTCAGGGCCTGAGGAGGATCCAGTCCTTTGCTTACTTTCTGCTGAATGAAGTACATGGCCAGGCCAAACTGCTCTCGGGTCAGCTTGCCAATCTGTCGAGTGTCTGACAAAGCCCTAGACAGATAACAGGCTGAAAGTTACACACTGTAAAAATGCACAATATACAACTGAAAGAAATATTATTTACCTAGCCACGCCCCTTCAGCCCTTTGAAATACTCACTTGGCCACACCTCTTCAACTCCCAAAGCCATCCCTTGCACATACAGTACCTCTTCATCTCTCCCTCATGTGCACACACCTCTACAGCTCTCTCAAACATCATCTTGGCGTCGCCCCTTGAGACCACTCAAACACTTATGCCATGGAGTGTTCACCTGGCCCCACCCCTCTTCTTTGTATTTATATACAATTACTAATTCATGTCAATGAACTAGGTGTGTACTAAGGATGGGAAAAATATGTATAGACTACACCAGGAACTTTTTAGTCTTTTGCAAATAGGAAAAAGCATCACAGTACATTCTGCAGAAATCGACGAATAAGTTTAAAAATACAGCGCTATATTTGTGACTCATTTCTGTATGAAAAACTATGTTTTTACTGCACATGCTCAAATTTTATTACTGCCCCATCCCTACTGTGCATTATTTCTCCCAGTATGCTGGTTCTCACCATATATGTGCTAGAATGTTTTGTGGAAGGCCAGACTGCATAAAGATCTCTTTAACTTCTTGGCCACTGACAAAGCCATCAAGGTCAGCATCCGTTTTGAGGAAGATGTCATCGTAGCGTCCTCTATCTGCCACTGGCACCACCCAGTTTACAGAGTGCTAATAAAATAAAATAAAAAAACAACACACAGGAAGGGTATAAATTATGTAAAGAGATTTTAGCAGTTCACTCTACACACTGTAACAGAGCTTCACCTGAACTAAAGCACTTGACCAGGATGTCATCATTAATTATTCACATCTTTTCTTTAAAAACGATCGATACAAAGAAATAGAGTGTGAAATGGAATCATATTTTAGGGGAAACACCTACTTTCTCTTTAAATCAGTGCTTGCTATATTCTAAGGTACAGTGTCTGGTACACAGTGGTTTACCGTTTTTAACACACAGTAAAAAAAAAAAAAAAAAAGTTTGAGTGAGTGGAGCAACCTGTGTGGATTTGAGTGTGTGTTTAGGCGACAGACTCCCAACACTGTTCAGCGAGTTCATGCTGCCGTGTGATGGTGTGGATCGCAGGCTGTCTTTAGGAGGAGGTGGGCTTCCAGGCAGCACAGGTGCCATGCTTGATAGGGAACCCGCAGATTTCTTGCGTTTAGATGGCGGGATGAGGGAGGAGGGCAGAATGGAGGGAACAGGCTCCTTCTCCAAAGCACGGTACACCAGATGCATGGCCTGAAGGAAGAAACAGAACTGTTTATAACAACATACTTAAACTAATTTTAAGACCTACACAATCACACACATTTTCAAGTTAGTTTTATTCAAGTTATTAAACATCGTCATGGGATGTCAGGCTTGTGATGAATTTTTTTCTCTCTGAAATGATCTCACAAAGCACTGTATATATAAATACATAAATAAAATGTTCCATGTCGAGCTAGCTATTAATCAACAACATTGGTACCACAAACTTCCCTTTTTAGACCATGTCAGAAAGTATTCTAGTTTACTTAGCTTGCTTAAAGGCGGTTTCACCCTTGAAGGGTATTCGCCGTATCGAATACGATTTGACGCTATTGATGTCGATCTGCAGCAATTGATTGCAAATGCTCTGTCCAATTTGCTTCGAGTAAACATCATATCTGTTTATTATGTTTAATGCTGTTGGGTGTTCACAAGGAAAATTTCTGTTCCTACTTACATTATAACAGCTATAAACAGATGTCCAGAAACATTACATAAATGTGTACATTCAAAAAATGTCTGCATAATCAATGATAACATTTCTTTTTCTTTACACATTTTACCGTAGAAACTATAACAGATTCAACTGAACACGTGAAAATAAACCTGAAATTCACAGAACAAAGAACTTTACTCACCACTGCAAATTCGTCCTTGTCCAGGTGCCCGTCTTTATCAATATCACTCAAATCCCAAACCTGGTTAAAGAAAAATTACAAACGATCCTATTCACATGAAATCTAGTTACGACACGCTATGCAGACAGACTGTAAAATAATTACAAAAAATATGTTCATCCTTATTAAATAATGAACTTACCTTTCCTAGCACATCCACTGGCAGCTTTGAGTTCATAAGAACTGGCTTGACCTTTTCTCCAGAGAGTAAGCCGTTTACAGGCACGAGACTGTCAAAAATACCATCAAACTTGCTTTTCTCTTCAGGCTGCAAACCACAAACACAATGAAAGTGGGTTGAATTAATCTGGGGTAAACAGACACCTTTACATTTGGGTTAGACAACATACAAGCAAATGTAAGCAAATACACTTACATACTGTAGCTACAGACATATATTTTAAAATTGTTCTTCTTTGAATTACCTCATTAAAGGTGATATTTAACCATGGTTAGAAACCTAGAAATTCACACAGGTCTTAAAGAAACCTTAATAAAACGATGAGTCCCAAAAGTAACATGAAATGGGAAGTGATCTGTTTACATTTTTTCTGCCCCAGAAATGATCAGGAGTACATAACTATATAGTACATATTATATATATCTATTTGGAACTAGATCAGCTCAAGGACAAGGAAAGCCTTTTCACTGTTTTCATTGCACAACAACTGCATGACTACAGATATATCTCGCTATAGTTGTTATATTTTTTGGTTTGTGATTTTGAAGGATATACAAGATGCGATTAAAAAAAAAAGAAGAAAAAAAAAAGACTTACTCGAACAGCCCAGTGGCTGTCCGTTGATGAAGTACCACTTAATGATGGGCTACTATGGTCCTTCTGCGATACAAAATCATGGTAAGTATCATATCAAAATCCTCATATTACATTTATGTTTTATTTCTCAGGGTGCTTTCACATATACAACAGGTACTGTGTTTAACAACAGAACCCGGGATCGTTCTCCCCCTCAGTGTGGTTCTTTTTGCCAAATGAGAAAACACTTGGGTGTGGATCAAAACTACCAAGATCATCAGAGCAAGGTATACTTGATCAACTCTGGTATTTTTTAGTTTTACAGGAATGTTTTATATCCTTTACTCAAACCACTTTTTCTACTAATTTTTGGTTACTTTTCTCATATTTTTGCATGCAACATGAAGCCAAGCCAAACACTCCAAAGTTTAACAGGCTAATGTGAAAGCACCCTCAGACAGTTTCTCTCGCATCTGCAACATTAAACACGTACAAATTTAGGAGGAGGAACTGTGAGGTTTAAACTTGCAAGAGACACATCCTGACCGCCCTGAGCGCAGGCCACAAGCCGCAACGCAATGTAAAATCCCTGTTAATGTAAACACAGTATAAATGTACAATGAGCATCTTCCTTGTATTCAAACACTTATTAATCAGTGATGAAGGATTTATTTATAGCCTATCAGAAGACAAAAATGAGTGTCTTACCTGTTTGTCCAGGAAACCTTTTCCATCTGGGTCAGCTAGGTCCCAGATCTGTGGAAGAAACAAGAATGTCAGAGCGTACCCATCTCAAGAGTGATGATTTACATTTTTAGAAATAGTCAGAAATTAAAGACAACAAGCATTTCTCTCCTTCACCTTTCCTAGGGTGATATCCGGCAGGCCTGATTTCTTCAGAAACAAAGCAGCCTCTGCAGGTCCGACCCTCCCTGTGTTTCCTGGATCAACCTTTCATTGAGGGAAAAAGATCACCACAAGAACGTGCATAGGTTATTGACACAATTTTGCATTATTAGGCCAGTCTGACAAAATATAAAGGCAGAATTCAACAGAAGACGGAATGGATGAAGCTGACATCTCAAGTGCTAAGGCCTGTGGCTCACCTAGCCATGCACCATTCTTGATGAAATTGAAATCCTAATTCTCAGTTTTAAATCAAGATACGTTTTCATGGTTACTTGATTCATTTTGGTAGGAACATGCACATTTCATAAATCCTGACAAGACTATAACAGATTGCTGTTTGCTGACCTGCAGTTCATTTTAATTTCTTTTTATTTTGAAAGGGCAGAGGAGGGGCTGTGCAGTGAGCATCTGGCTTTGCAATAAAAGTGGTATCAAATATCGGAACAATTTTATGAGCACGAGTAGATTACTGGAGTATCGCTTGATACATGATACTGATATTGATCAGTATATATGAGAAAAACATCATTGGCATCCTCCATAAGGAGGAAGTGTCTCAAAAGGTAATTGCAAAAGAAGTTGGATGTTCCCAAAGTGCTGTATCAGAGCACATTAATAGTAAGTTATATAGAAGAAAAAGGTGCACAAGCAGCAGGGATGACCCTGGAGTGGATTGTCAGGGAAAGGCCATTCAAAAGTGTTGGGGACTTTCAAAATGAGTGGACTGGGCTGGAGTCAGTGCATCAAGAGCCAACACACACAGACGGATCCTGGTCATGGGCTTCAAATGTCGTATTCCTCTTGTCAAGCCGTTCGTGAACAACAAACAACGCAGCCGTCTACCGGGAGATTTTGAAGCACTTCATACTTCCTTTCGCAGATGAGTTTTATGGGGATGCTGACTTCATTTTCCAGCAGGATTTGGCACCTGCCCACACTGCCAGAAGCACCAAAACCTGTGATTACTGTGTTTGATTGGCTAAAATCACCTAACCTGAACCCCATAGAAAATCTAAAAGATTTAGAGCCTGTGCGCACGCGCCGCTCCTCGAGCCTGTGCGCACGCGCCGCTCCTCGAGCCTGTGCGCACGCGCCGCTCCTCGAGCCTGTGCGCACGCGCCGCTCCTCGAGTCGCGTGCAACATTTATATTCTGTGTGCGCTCGACTCTGTCTGTACGCTCGCCAGAGGTGGAAAGAGTAATAAAATTTTGTACTCAATTACAAGTACTGTTACTTCAGTGAAATTTTACTTAAGTACAAGTAAAGTTACCATTGCAAAAATCTAGTCAAGTAAAAGTAAAAAGTTGCTCATAAAAAATTTACATAAAATATTTTTTTTAACAGCGGGGGTAGGATGAGGCATTCTAGCATAGTTCAAAAAAGATGAGCAGATATAAATCTCAAACTAGTTGTTTTTAACAGAAGGAACACCTTTGCATAATAAAGCTGTTGTTTTTCTTGTGTGTGAAAATCAAAGTGGTCACTTAAATATGGTGTTACGTCCCAGTCTAGGGCCATAGAGCAAAAGAATGGTTCAGGGTTCTATTTTAAACTGTATGGAAATGGTGGTATATGGCAGAAATAACTAGATCCAATCATTAACTGATGAAATAATGAGGTTTGTTTATACGAACACACACACACACACACACACACACACACACACACACACACACACACACACACACCAGGAGGAGGAGAATCAGATTCAGGGTGGACCCAGGCCAAAATAATAAACAAAATGGTATTCATATTTAGTAGCTAGATTACCTGCAAAAAAAAAAAAAAAAAACCACAAACAAAAATACAGGTACCTTCCTGGACTCCCTAAACCAAAAACAGTGAATAAATTCCCTCTTCCCAAAATAAATGGCAGCCACGCCCCTACTACTAGTAAGTGCACAAACATACAGTGAAATTATCTACAAATATATACAAAGACCAACCAAACCAAAGGGAGAAAGCAATAATCAAAGTCAATGGGAGGCAAAAAGTCAAAACCAGAATACACAACCAAATATCAAAACGCCGAAAACGCCTTTCTTCTTTCCCGCGTCTCTCTTCGGTTTATCTGTGGTCGATGACGTCACTCTCAGGGCGGAAGCGACCGTGTGGAAGGTCAGGTAAATGCCGATGTGGGGACAGTCTGAAAACCTGAAGTGGAGTCTGGAGCGGCGCGCAACCAGGACACACGCGAGCACAACGAAGCGTTTATACAAAGCATAAAATTTTCATTATTTGAGCATTTTCATTCATTTATTTTTTACTCAGTAGCGTATATGATTTAAAATGTAGCGAATTACAATACTTCAAACAAAACGTACTTAAGTAAAAGTAAAATTACAGATTTTAAAAAGTACTTTAAAAAGTAGAAATACACAAAAAATCTACTCAATTACAGTAACGCGAGTAAATGTAATTCGTTACTTTCCACCTCTGACGCTCGCTCAACTTTGTCCAGTGTTACAAAACAGCCACAAAACCAGTCAATCACAGACATCCACATACTACTTCTGATTGGCTGTTCCTTCTCTATCACCTGTGCATCTCAGATCTAGAGAAATGACAGATCAATATCCGCGAACCTGATTTTTTTTGCCCCCGCAGCCACAGTACGCCGGAAATCCGGCGTGGTGCCGGAACGCTATCACCCCTGCAGCTCTAGTGTGTGTGGTCTAAATGTTGTTTCTCATTATTATTTAAAAACCTCAAAACATTGTAATTTATCATCACAAGATACTTATCATCACAAACAAGTTTTTTTTTAAATAAAAATCTTTGCCTTGTAAAGATTCTGAGCATGTGCCTATAGTATCTTAATTAAGGCCAAATCTGTCATCTGTTTTTGTTAATAAACTATACTTTAAAATGTAATTTAATGAACCCTTCAGTCATTGTCGGGATACTCTTTTAAAGCTGGCAGCATTAACAGCTTATATCGAAATATATCGTTATCGTTCATTATGGGGAAAAATTATCGAGATTACTTTTTTGCCATATCGCTCAGCCCTACGACCCCCTGTAAAACTAGTCCCATCTGAATCGGGCTATGGACACGACCAAACGCTGAGTTTCATCCCTCAAGACACTGTGCCAGGCCTTAACTGCACAGCTTAGCAGCTGCTTGTTTACAGGGCCTTCTGCCTTCAGTCTTGTCTTCAGTACATCAAAAGCCCGATTTGGACGGGACTAGTTTTCCACTTTAACAGAAAAAATTATCATATTTGTAGTTTTAAAGGGAAAATGCAAAATGACTTGGATATTAAACTTTATAATAAGTGTGATCAATAAGTGCAGCACTGCACCGTTGAATGGATAAAAAAAAACTCACAATTAAAATGGATTATGGACTTCAGTCATGAAAACACCATTCATAATGTCCATTTAAATTCAAATTGAAATGTTCAATAGATAATACTTTAATAAAACTTCAATATGAGAAATTATATTTTTATGATGAACTTTGTTTGATGATGTGGATGCTAACCCTTCTTTCTCTCAACACCCGTGAAAGAAAATAGTCTGTGCCTACATTCATCCATTTACCTCCTATATAAACTTATCCTGTTACAGGGTCGCGGGAGCCTGGAGTCTATCCCAGGAGACTTTGAGCACAAGAAGAGGTACACAACAAACAGGGTGCCAATCCATCTCAGGGCAACACACACACACACCACAGGCAAATTGGAGTAACCATGGGGAAACCCATCCAGCAGAGGGAAAACTCCACACACACAGACCCGAGACGGGAATCAAACCCTGGAGGGTCGAGGCCACAGTTATAACCACTATGCTGCCCTATTACAGTAATTATATATTTATAACAATTATATAAAAATGTTTTTATCCTTGCAGCAGGTAACTTACCTGTCTGTAAAAACTTTCATACATTGGGTTCCCACTCGACAGCTGAAAAGGAAAAAACAAGCTTCTTTCAGTGCACTGCATGAGAAATGTTAACCGAAAGTTAAATTACAGTAATCCATGGTGTACAGTTTTGTTACAGGCCTTATTTTCAAATCTCAACCAAGGTTGTGAGCGGATAATACAATCATCATAGGATATATCAGAAAGGTCATTATTCAGTGAATTTGTTTTAATGCCTCTTATCTAATTTGATTGAAAGAACGGTGAAGACCCTAATCACTTGCTTTAATCACTCAATAGTGTGAATAAAGGCTAGTCTGATACTGTCTGCATTTTTTCCCTTTCCATAAAGAGTTACAGTGTTTACAGTCTAATCAATTAACTTAAGCTCAATGTAAGTGTCACGAGTCACGGTCTGTCGGCCGTTTGTTTTCCCACGCTGTCACTTTCCCCATGTGCTCATGTTTACTCCTGTCTGACTGCATCCTTTCCCACGCCCCTGTTTCCGCCCCGTCTGCACACCTGTCTCTAATCCCTGTCTGATTACTCCAGCATTTAAGCACGCGCTGTGCGCTGCTTAAATCGCTGGATTATCTTGTGTATTTTTGCCTCGATTCTCTCGCGTTTATTTTTCCCTGCTTTCACGTTGCCAAGCCCGCTTTTGTCTCTCGTTTTTTGCCTTCGGTTTCTCGTCTCGATTTTGTTTGCCTCGTCCTTTGATCTCCCGGTTTTGACCTCGCGCTTCCCCTTCTGACTACGGCTCTCGTTTTACGATTTGGCTTCGACGCAACGCTGACTGATCTCCCGGTATTGACCCCCGCTTCCGCATTCCGACCGTATTCTCGTTTTTCGTTGCTGTCATTCATCTGCGCCTGGATTCACCTCGTCCGCTTCGCCCCGTGACAGAATAATCCAGCCAGCGAAATGAATCCAGCAGATATTGACTGCATGAAATCGACGCTGGAGAGTCAAGGTGCACTTCTCGGAGCTCACCAGCAGGAGCTGCTCAACACCAAGCAAACCCTGGCTGATGTTATTTCCCAACTCCAACGGCTCCATCTCTCTCCGGCACAAAGTGGGGGCCCCTGCACGCAACGGGAACCACGACTGCCTGCCCCCCCCACCTATGAAGGAGATCCAAGCACCTGTCGCTCCTTCCTCTCTCAGTGCACGCTGATATTTGAGCTCCAGCCATCCACATTTCCCACTGAACGCTCCAAGGTCGCATACGTGATAACTCTCCTCTCAGGACGGGCTCGGGAATGGAGCACTGCACTCTGGGATGCTCATGACTTCTGCTGCACCAGCTACGAGCACTTCGCTAAAGAGATGAGGAGGGTGTTTGATCGTTCATGTCATGGCAGGGAGGCAGGCCACAAGCTGTTAAAACTTCACCAAGGTTCACGTTCAGCCTATGACTACGCCATAGAGTTCCAGACCCTAGCTCTCTCCAGCGGGTGGAATGGTCGGGCCCTAAGTGATACCTTCTTCGAAGGTCTGACTGCGACGCTCCAGGATACGCTGATTTCCCAAGAACTTCCCTCGTCGTTCCAAGATCTCATGGATCTGGCCGGCCGAGTAGATTCACGTCTCCGCCTGGGAAAGTCAACCATATTCTCACCACCCAGAGACCGCCCACAATCTCGCTCCCCTCAAACTAATCCTCAGGAGAGACCCATGCGACTGGACAGGACCCGCGTTTCCCCTGAAGAACGACGACGACGTAGAGTGGATGGTGCGTGCTTCTACTGTGGGAAATCATGTCATCAGCTCAAGAACTGCCCTGTTAAAAGGGGGCGTCTTCTAGTCCAGCTGGGAGGATTGGAGGGTGTGTCACCAGGAAGAGTCCCAGATCAACGCCGCCTGTTTCCAGTTTTTCTCATCCACGAGCAACGGACCCACCTGGTGCAGGCACTGATTGATTCAGGTTCAGACCGTAACCTGATCAATGCGACTTCTGCCAAGACCCTAGGAATCCCCGCGCTACCCTTGGAGACCCACCTCAAAGTTCAGGCACTCGACAGCAGCCCACTCCCATCTATCACACACAGAACTCCCCTTATCGGCCTAAGGGTCTCGGGCAACCATTTAGAACAAACTTCTTTGTTTATCATGGAGGGATCACATGCTACTGTTGTCCTGGGCCTGCCCTGGCTAACCCGTCACAATCCTCAACTCGATTGGGTCAGGAACACAATCATAGCCTGGAACCCGTCATGCGCCACTACCTGCCTGCGAGCTGCAGCCACGTCCTGCCTCAGCCCTGCATCTGTGGAGGAACCACCGGACCTCACCGCCGTCCCGCCAGAGTACCATGATCTCAAGGAGGTCTTCAGCAAATCTCGTGCTGTCTCTCTGCCCCCCCACCGACCATATGACTGCGCTATCGACCTGCTCCCAGGTACCACGCCCCCCAAGGGCCGCCTATATTCTCTGTCACCCAGGGAGCGTGAAGCTATGAATCATTATATCTCGGAGTCCCTTGCGGCGGGGATCATTCGCCCCTCCTCCTCCCCAGCGGGAGCCGGCTTCTTCTTCGTGGGTAAAAAAGATGGGTCCCTTCGTCCATGTATCGATTATAGGGGCCTAAACCAGATCACAGTGAAGAACCGCTATCCCCTTCCGTTAATGGCGTCCGCCTTTGAACTGCTCCAGGAAGCAAAGATTTTTTCCAAATTGGACCTACGCAACGCATATCACCTCGTCCGAGAGGGTGACGAATGGAAAACTGCGTTCAATACCCCAACAGGACACTATGAATACCTGGTGGTCCCGTTTGGCCTGACCAACGCCCCGGCCGTCTTTCAGGCCCTCATCAATGATGTCTTCAGGGACTTTCTGAATTTATTTGTGTTTGTTTATCTGGACGATATTTTAATCTTCTCCCGAGATCTAGAAGAGCACCAACATCATGTTCGACAGGTGCTACAAAGACTGTTAGAGAACAATCTTTTCGTCAAAGCAGAGAAGTGCGAATTTCACACCACAACCACCACTTTCCTGGGGTTCGTCATTGGTCCCTCAGGCATTGAAATGGAGCCTGCCAAACTCCATGCAGTCACGAACTGGCCTACGCCCACCACAAGACCGGAACTTCAGAGATTCTTGGGTTTTGCCAACTTTTACCGTCGCTTCATTCGAGGCTACAGCTCCATTTCTGCCCCCTTAACAGCCCTGACTTCCCCCAAGACACGTTTCTGTTGGGACATGAACTCTGAAAAAGCCTTCTCGGAACTCAAGAAACGGTTCACGTCTGCCCCAATCCTGACTATTCCAGATCCGTCACGCCAGTTTGTTGTGGAAGTCGATGCCTCCAGCACGGGGGTAGGAGGTGTCCTTTCCCAGAGAGCTGCACACGACAACAAGCTACACCCCTGCTCTTTCTTCTCTCACCGCTTAACTCCTGCTGAGGTCAATTATGGCATCGGCGATCGAGAACTGCTGGCCATCAAGCTGGCCCTAGAAGAATGGAGACACTGGTTAGAGGGGACGGAGACCCCATTTTTGGTCTGGACTGACCACAAGAACCTCGAATACCTGCAGAATGCCAAGAGGCTAAACTCTCGCCAGGCTCGGTGGTCACTGTTCTTCGCCAGATTCAACTTCGTCCTCTCCTATCGTCCTGGGTCCAAGAATTCCAAGCCAGATGCACTTTCCAGACAGTTTTCACCTACTCACGACTCCACTGCCATCGAAACCATCATTCCCCCGTCATGCTTGCTCGCAGCAGCTGAGCTTGATATCGAGACCAAGGTCCAGCAAGCCCTGTCTCATGAACCCGGACCAAGCAACGTGCCTCCTAATTGCCTGTTTGTTCCACTTCCTCTACGTTCTCAAGTTCTGGAATGGGCACACAGCTCCAAGCTCTCCTGTCATCCTGGCTCAGCTCGAACCCTTTCTCAAGTCCAACAACGTTTCTGGTGGCCCACGGTCAAGGAAGACACCTCCAGCTTCGTGGCAGCATGTGACACCTGTACTAGATGCAAACATACCAACACCGCGCCGGCAGGCCTCCTCAGACCATTACCTATCCCATCTCGTCCATGGTCCAACATTGCACTGGACTTTGTCACAGGGTTACCTTCCTCCAACGGCCACTCATGCATCATGACCGTCGTGGATCGGTTCTCTAAGGCTGCCCATTTCATTCCGCTACCCAAGCTCCCATCCACCAAGGAAACCGCTGATCTCATGATTACGCACGTTTTCAGGCTGCATGGTCTTCCCAATGACATTGTCTCTGACCGTGGGCCCCAATTCACATCACAATTTTGGAAGGCATTCTGCAGACTCATTGGAGCCACCCCCAGTCTGTCCTCAGGCTTTCACCCCCAGTCCAACGGGCAGACCGAAAGAAAGAACCAGTCCCTCGAGGTAGCCTTAAGGTGCATGGCCTCCCGAGATGTCGCCTCCTGGAGCAAGTTTCTGCCATGGGTGGAATACGCCCACAACTCCCAAGTATCATCATCTACTGGTTTGTCTCCATTCCAGTGCTGCTTGGGCTATCAGCCACCCTTATTCCCATCTCAGGAGGAGGAGGTCAGTGTCCCATCCGTCCAAGCTTTTGTCAGGCGATGCAGAAAGACCTGGCTGCAAGCGAGGAGAACGCTGTTACGGGTCGGCAGAAGATATAAGACACAGGCCGACCGCAGACGCTCCCAGGCTCCCAAGTACAGGGTGGGGCAGAGAGTCATGCTCGGCGCCAGAGATATCCCCCTAAAGACCACCTGCCGCAAACTTTCCCCCCGTTACCTCGGCCCCTTCACCATCACTAAGATAGTCAACCCCTGCGCTGTTAAACTCTTGCTCCCCTCAACCATGCGGCGAATCAATCCTACATTCCACGTGTCCCAGCTACGTCGCCTCATCTCATGCCCATCAAGTCCCCCCACCCACCCTCTGCCTCCTCCCCGTATCATTGACGGCGGTGAAGCCTACACCGTCCGCCGCCTCCTGAAAGCTCGCCGCCGAGGTAGAGGCATTCAGTACCTGGTGGACTGGGAGGGCTATGGACCTGAGGAGAGAAGCTGGATCCCCGCCAAGTTCATCCTAGACCCCAATCTGTCACGAACTAACCGGGATGACCAGAATGATGATCGTGCTATCTGTCACGAACTAACCGGGATGAACAGATAGCCTTAGCAGTTAGCCCTGTAGCGTGAATGGTAAACCCAAACGCGGATAAACACGAGCAGGCAGGATAATCACGCGATTTATTATAAGGACTCTCACACACAATGAGCACAGGAAAGACACAATCTAACCCTAGTCCTATAAATACACACTCAGTCTGAAAAGATAACCAAGAAAGTGAGTACTCACATATACTGGAACGATTCCGAACAGACATGGGCTTAACTCAATGACAGAGCGATGTGCGCCGCCATCTTGTTTCCTTTTATGCTTTCAGCTTCGCGACCGCCTTACTTCCGGGTCCTAGTGCCGGTCGCGGCTGAGTGTGCATGACAGTACCCCCCCGTCCAGGACCGACTCCGGACGGTCCAGGGGTGGAGGATACCCGGTGACGGTAGTCCCTAATGAGCCCGGAGTCGAGGATGAAGCGAGCCGGAATCCAGGACCGCTCCTCGGGGCCGTAGCCCTCCCAGTCGACCAGATACTGGGTGCCCCTGCCCCGAGGGCGCGAGTCGAGGATCCGTCGCACGGTGTAGGCGGGACCGCCGTCAATGATTCGGGGAGGAGGAGCAGGGGGGGTGGGTGGAACCATGGGTGAGGTGGTGAATGGTTTCAACTGTGAGGTATGGAAGACGGGGTGGATCCGGAGCGCCGCAGGCAGCTGGAGCCGGTAGGTGACAGGGTTGATCCTGAGTGTTATGCGGTATGGCCCGATGAATCTTGGTGATAATTTTTTGGATTCGGTGTGCAGGTGGAGGTTCCTGGTTGATAGCCACACTTTGTCACCTACGTGGTACAATCGTCCCGGGGGGTGCCGGCGGCGGTGTTGGGCCACATAGTTGGCGTTGGTGCGTCGGATGGCGAGGTTGGCTTGGTGCCATAGCCGCCGGCACCGGCGAACCAACTGTTGGGCCGATGGTACGTCAACCTCTGGTTCCTGGTGGGTGAACATTGGAGGCTGGAAACCATAGCACACCTCAAATGGACTCAGGTTGGTGGCTGAGGAGACGTGGAGGTTGTGGGATAACTCGGCCCACTTGAGGTAGCGGGCCCAGGAGCGCTGGCGGTCCGACACAAAACATCTCAGGTAGCGCTCCAGCTGTTGGTTGGTTCGCTCCGTCTGACCGTTCGTCTGAGGGTGGTAGCCGGAAGACAAACTGCAGGACGAATCGATCAGACGGCAGAAGGCCTTCCAGAACCGGGCGGTGAACTGGGGACCTCTGTCCGAGACGATGTCCTTTGGGAACCCATGCAATCGGACTACGTGTTCCAGAATCAGCTCGGCTGTCTCCTTCGCTGACGGGAGTCCGGCGAGGGCCACCAGGTGCACTGCCTTGGAGAAGCGATCCACAATGGTCAGGATGACGTCTCTTCCATCTGAATCCGGCAGGCCCGTGATGAAATCCACGGCAATGTGGGACCAGGGTCGACGGGGAACTGGGAGTGGTTGGAGTTCCCCTGGAGTTGGTTGGTTAATGTCCTTCGCCCTGGCACACATTGGGCACGCCCGAACGAACTCTGTGATTTCCCTCCTCATGGAGGGCCACCAGAAGGCCCGGCCGATGAAGGTGGTGGTTCTCCGGCTTCCCTGGTGTCCTGCGACGGGTGACGAATGGCCCCACTGGAGGACCTCAGTTCGGAGTCGTTCGGGGACGAAGAGCCGTCCGGGCGGCACACCTGCCGGTGCTGGGTCCCTGGTCAGTGCCTGGCGGACCCTCGTCTCCAGGTTCCACTGCAGGGGTGCGATGATGCGGGTAGGTGGAAGGACAGGCACGGGGTCCGCCCGGGGCGTCTCTCGCTCGTGTTGCCGGGAGAGGGCGTCAGCCTTGGTGTTCTTCGACCCCGGGCGGTACGAGAGGTGGAAGTTGAATTGTTCGAAGAACAGTGCCCACCGTGCCTGTCGTGGGTTCAACTGCTTCAAACTGCGGATGGTGATCAGGTTTTGGTGGTCCGTCCAGACGATGAATGGCTCACTGGCGCCCTGGAGCCAGTGACGCCACTCCTCCAAGGTCCACTTTATGCCCAGCAGTTCGCGGTCCCCCACACCGTATCGCTGCTGAGTGGGGTTAAACTTTTTGGAGTAGAAGCCACATGGGTGCAGCTTCTGGTCTGGACCTCGTTGGGAGAGAACAGCGCCGGCGCCCACCTCCGACGCGTCCACCTCCACAACGAACGGTTGGCTGGCATCTGGATGAAGCAGGATGGGTGCGGTGGTGAACAGATGACAGAGTCGATGAAAAGCTGAGATGGCGGTAGGGTTGAGTCGAAAGGAACTGTTGGAGAGCCTGGTAAGTGCAGTGAGCGGTGCTGCAACTGTACTGTAGCCCCGGATAAAGCGACGATAAAAGTTCGCAAACCCGAGAAAGCGTTGGAGCTGTTTGAGTGTCCTGGGTAGGGGCCAGTGACGTACAACCTCCAGCTTCTGCGGGTCCATGGCCACACCCTGGGGCGAGATGACAAAACCCAGGAACGTGGTGGAGTGCTCGTGAAAAGCACACTTCTCCAGCTTACAGTACAGCTGGTGGGCGAGCAATCTCTTAAGGACCGCTCGAACGTGTTTGGTGTGTTCAGTGGGGGTGCGTGAATAAATTAAAATGTCATCCAGATAGACAAACACCCATCGGCCTAGCATGTCCCTGAGGACATCGTTGATGAAAGCTTGGAAGGCCGAGGGTGCGTTACAGAGACCAAATGGGATGACCAGGCTCTCATAGTGTCCGGTAGGGGTGATGAAGGCTGTCTTCCACTCATCACCCTCTCTGATGCGCACCAAGTTGTAGGCGCTCCGGAGGTCCAACTTAGTGAACATGGTGGCACCAGAGAGGGTGTCCAGGGCTGAGTTGGTGAGAGGCAGCGGGTGACGATTCCGAATGGTGATCTTATTCAGCCCCCGATAGTCGACACATGGACGAAGTTCGCCCCCTTTCTTCTTTACGAAGAAGAACCCCGCGGCAGCCGGCGAGGAGGAGGGCCTGATGGTGCCATTTCGCAGGGCGTTGGTGACATACTCCTCCATAGCCTGGGTCTCGTTGGTAGAGAGGGAGTAGAGATGGCCGCGGGGGGGGCTGGAGCCTGGCTGGAGCTCAATGGCTAGGTCGTAGGGTCGGTGAGGTGGAAGGTGGCTGGCCCGGCGTTTACAGAACACTTCAGCCAGGTCTCGATATGGTGGAGGAATGGCGTGGATGTCGACGTCGGGGGCCTCGGACTCCCTGGAACACGTCCCAGCCTGGGCCTGTAGGCATAAGTCGGTACAGGTCGGCCCCCATTGAAGGATCCGGTTCTGAGACCAGGAGATGAGTGGGTCGTGCTGTAAGAGCCAGGGATAGCCGAGGATGATGGGTGGAGATGATATGGGTGTGAGGTGAAATTGTATGGACTCCTGATGTTGGCCGAGAACGAGAGTGATGGGTAGAGTCTGCTGGGTGATGGGGCTGGATGAGAGGGGCCGCCCGTCGACTGAGATGATTCTCATTGGCTGGGATAACGCCTCAATCTTTACCCCCAATCCTCTGGCGTATGTTGAGTCAATGAAGTTACCCGCGGCACCGGAATCGATGAACGCGGCACTTCTGACCCGTTTGTGGCCAAGGTGGAGGGTTACCTGAACCGTGAGTCGAGTGGCGGTGTGATCGGTGGTGGCGGAGAGGTGTATGGTACCCGGGGAGTCTCTCCTATCTCTCACCGGGTCTGGGCGTTTCCCGGACGAGACGGGCAGGTGGCTCGGTGGTGCGCTGCTGAGCCGCAATAGGCGCACAGTCCCTCGCGGTAACGTCTCTGGCGTTCCGCCACGGTCAGGGAGGCGCGCCCTAGTTGCATGGGTTCCCCGGCTCCGGTGTCAACCACGGCAGGGGGTGGAGATCCGACACGTCCAGGAAAAGCTGTGGTGACGGTGGGTGGTGGTCTTGGTGCAGTGTGGGTATAAGTGGATGGTGGCGACAGGGTTCGAGGTGCTGGCTTCGGACGAGAGAGGAGGCGCTGATCGACCCGGAGGACTAGCTGGATTAGCCCTTCCAGTGTGGCTGGTAGCTCTCGTCCGGCTAGCTCGTCTTTGATACGATTAGCCAGCCCCTCGAAGTAGGACGTCCGGAGAGCTGCGTCTCCCCAGGAGGTCTGGATAGCGAGGGTCCGGAACTCGGCGGTATATCTACTCACGGACATTCCTCCCTGTCGCAGGTGGTAGAGCTTTGTGTCGGTCTCCACCTCGCCCGCGGGATGTTCAAATGTTAGCTTGAGCTGACGGGTGAATTCATTATATGAGTGCGCAGTGTCTGTGTCAGCGCGCAAGACTGCCGTGGCCCACTCTGCTGCCTGCCCTGATAGCAACGAGACGAGGAGTGCAATGCGCAGCCGGTCGGTGGAGTACTTGGTGGCATTGAACTCAAACACCAGTTCCAGCGATGTTAAAAACACACTACATTTCCCATCCGTGCCATCCCATTTATCTGGAAGAGCTAGAAAAACGTCAGAAGGGGGGGGGGGGGATGGTGCGGTGCCGCGACCGACGCGGCGGGCGGACCGCTAGCCAGCCCACTAACCGCCGCCCGAAGGCCCGCGTTCTCCTGCCTAAGCTCCGCGACCTCGCGGCGCAAGGCCGCGGTGTCTCGGACACTCCGGCGCAGAGAATCGAGCTCCGCGGTTAGCGCATTAATGAGCAAAGCATGCTGGTCAACCACACCGCGAAGGCGGGCGTAATCCGCTGGGTTTACTGCAGGCTCTGTCATTCTGTCACGAACTAACCGGGATGACCAGAATGATGATCGTGCTATCTGTCACGAACTAACCGGGATGAACAGATAGCCTTAGCAGTTAGCCCTGTAGCGTGAATGGTAAACCCAAACGCGGATAAACACGAGCAGGCAGGATAATCACGCGATTTATTATAAGGACTCTCACACACAATGAGCACAGGAAAGACACAATCTAACCCTAGTCCTATAAATACACACTCAGTCTGAAAAGATAACCAAGAAAGTGAGTACTCACATATACTGGAACGATTCCGAACAGACATGGGCTTAACTCAATGACAGAGCGATGTGCGCCGCCATCTTGTTTCCTTTTATGCTTTCAGCTTCGCGACCGCCTTACTTCCGGGTCCTAGTGCCGGTCGCGGCTGAGTGTGCATGACACAAGCTAATCTCTGACTTTCAGAAACGCTTCCCTGAGGCTCCCCGTCCTAACGCCCAGAGGCGTTCGTAAGGGGGGGGGTACTGTCACGAGTCACGGTCTGTCGGCCGTTTGTTTTCCCACGCTGTCACTTTCCCCGTGTGCTCATGTTTACTCCTGTCTGACTGCATCCTTTCCCACGCCCCTGTTTCCGCCCCGTCTGCACACCTGTCTCTAATCCCTGTCTGATTACTCCAGCATTTAAGCACGCGCTGTGCGCTGCTTAAATCGCTGGATTATCTTGTGTATTTTTGCCTCGATTCTCTCGCGTTTATTTTTCCCTGCTTTCACGTTGCCAAGCCCGCTTTTGTCTCTCGTTTTTTGCCTTCGGTTTCTCGTCTCGATTTTGTTTGCCTCGTCCTTTGATCTCCCGGTTTTGACCTCGCGCTTCCCCTTCTGACTACGGCTCTCGTTTTACGATTTGGCTTCGACGCAACGCTGACTGATCTCCCGGTATTGACCCCCGCTTCCGCATTCCGACCGTATTCTCGTTTTTCGTTGCTGTCATTCATCTGCGCCTGGATTCACCTCGTCCGCTTCGCCCCGTGACAGTAAGACTCTTAAATCTCCCTTAACCTTGAAAATTCCATAATGTATTGCTTTCTTGGTTGATCAATCAGCTTACCCACTTTTCTGCATAACTGTATTCCCATTTCAGACTGCTCTGTGTATAACCCTTTAGATCTATGTGTGTTTGCTTGTTTGTGTGCAACACTTGTTTAGAAATAACAGTAGTGCTCAACAACCATCTAATTCCTGTGTTTAAACAGAAATTGTGTGTGAGCCAAAAAGGAGAGCACAAACCTATAATTCTGAAGATGATTAAGAGTCCAGGATATACTACCAGTGTCTCTGGTCTTATGTTAATAATAAGAGAGAAAGCGTGGCTGTTCTCCTTAGGGAAGGCTTTAACAGTTAATTTAAAGTCAATTATTTTTTAAATCTACGCAAAAACATACATTGAAAATATTATTTTAATAGGCGCATTGGCACAAAAAATATATTTCCAAATAAGCATTGTCAATCGGGTGTCAATACTTTTGAAAACTTTCTTTTTTAAATAAAGAACAGTATAAATATACACTAAACAACACTGAAAAATAAATGAATGCTAAGAGCAATAAAAAACCCTCAGTGAGGGGGTGCCAATACTTACTTCTAGGTCAAAATAAATTAAATAGGTTTTCAAAATGATTAGCATTGTTACAACTGAGCATTTGGCGCCCAAAACCAAACCATCAATATTGGTCTGCCAATAACTTATATTAATAAGTTTATTTGGTAGGGTGCCAATAATTGTGAAGCTACATGGCTAACGCCGGCCACTATCAATATACTGATGACTTGTGAGCTTGTTAGAGCATTCCTGAATCATTAAAGTTCCCCATGGTTTGAGAGCAGTGATTTGATTCTGTATACTGGAGTAAGAGCGTTTAAAACAGGAAGGTGAGAAGGTGTACTGAAGTGCTTGAGTGATTTACACAACAGGCATTAGCACTGAAGATAGACCAAGCCACTCCTCTGCTGAGTTTAAACAAACCTGGAATTTGCTTTGTGAACAAGTTAAATAGTACACAGCTTAAAAAAAGATTATTCTTTTTATTTGTTGTTGAGGATTTCTCAGCACCAAACCTATCAATTTTTACCAGGATGATATCCTAGATGCCAAAGTCAAATGTGACTTTTGAGGGAAGGAGAACCACAGTTTGCACGATTTTGTTAATATTATTATTATTGATCTACAGTACTGTGCATGTTTGCATTATTATGTAATAAGCATTCAATATGTCCAAATGTAACAAAATACACAAATAACATTGCAGAAGAATATTTGCATGCCTGTAAAGAAAGCAACAACAGTTTTCAGATCAAAAGAAAAACCTAATGTATGCTTCTGGGTTTTGCATGAAAATAGAAAGGAGAAAGGAGCAAATGTGAAAGTTACCAGATGAACTCATATTCTCCCAGCATGCTGAGTAAAAACTCCCAGCTGTTTTACGTATAAAACTGCATGCATCTGTATCTAACAGTACTGACTATTTTCAAGCAAAGAGTTTTCTTACCAAATATTGACTGTTTTATTATCCGAGTGCTCTTTATAGAGGTTTCTTTTAAAGAATAAATGTTTCAAAGGGATCTTTTTCTTATGTTATTTTGTTTGGACGCTTAGTATTGTAAGCATGCTGGGGAACATGAATTCTTCTGCTAACTTTGTCACACTTGTTCCTTTCTATTTTCATGCAAAAGCCCAGGAGCCTACATTAAGTTAAGTACATTAAAAAGTTTTTTTTTTCCATCCGGTCTATCATGTGACATGTTGCTTTTTTTTACAGGCATATAAATATACTTCTGTAACATTGTTTATTATATTTTCTCATTCATTTTTGATTTCATTCAATCATTTTATTCTGATACAGGGTCGCAGGGGTCTGGAGCCCATCACAGGAGACTTTGGGCACAAGGCAGGGTCCACCCTGGACAGGAATGCCGCTACTAATGAAAACTTTCTTTAAAAAAAAAAAAAAAATACATTGTAAATTTTTTATTACAAAAAAATATATACTAGTGTGTATATATATATATATATATATATATATATATATATATATATATATATATATACACACTAAACACTGAATGTAGGGTACATAAATGAAAGTCTCAAATAAGAGTCTTGGTCAAAATTAATTAAATAGGCTTTCAAAATTATTACCATTGTTACAGTGAGGATTTGTCGGGAAAAACCAGACCGCCAGTATTGGTCTGCCAATAACTTCAAAAGTTTGTTTGCTAGGGTGACAATAATGGTGAAGTTACGTTGCCAACACTGGCCGCTATCAATATACTGATGAACTGTGAGCTTGTTAGAGCATCCACCCTGGACAGTGTGCCAATCCATCACAGAGTACACACACTACAGGCAATTAACCTAATCTGCACTTGTCCATGTTTGGACTTTGGTAGAAAAACGGAGTACCCAGAGGAAACTCCCAATCACGGGGAAACCATGTCAACTCCACTCACCAATATCCGAGGCCGGAATCAAACCCTTTTTTTTTTAGTTACATTTGGATTTAGGAAATTCTTTTTTTATTTTAAAATAACATTTTATATTAAATTATTTATCAGATGTGATAAACATATCTAAAAAAAAATTTACAAAAGATAATACTCAAGATAATAACTTGTGCACACTAAGACTTGTGCACAGTGCAGGATATCTGCATATGAGGTGAAGCATGTTACCATTCCCCTAAAATTGTACAGGTGGCGTGCTCTGAACTATTCACACATTGGGAGGTAGCACAGTGTCCTAGGCGGTAGTAGCAAATTATTTGCTGAGTTTGTTTAGAATTGTAACAAAATCTAATAATAATAACAATAATAAAAATAATAATACCAAATGGGGATATTTATAAAATGGCGATACTAGCACAATCACAATACGAATCAAATCAGCATCTATGTATCTTGATAAATTTGTATCAGCTGGTCATTGGTGATTCCTGTCTCTATAAAATATAGTGCTGAAAGGGCTCAAAAACTACCAGCTTAAATAAACCGCACCCTTTTCCAAATTAATTACAGGCATTTAATCTCCACGAAACCAGCATTAGAAATATAACTCACTACACGCAGCTGAAAACACAATGACAAATCATCTTTACTGCTAACAAAAGGCTAATACACACTTATGGGGGGGGGGGGGAATACATGTCTGCTGTACAGGGAACCTAACTGGATAAATACAAAACTAGTACAGGATGAGCCAGCACAATTTTCTTAACATATTTTTTCCCAAACAAAAATTTATAAACATAAAATAGTGAGAAAATCGTACAAAACTGGGCTTTTAACACATTAATATGTTTTAAGAAAGAAAAAAAACAAACATCAAAAGAAATCTCAAAACAAATATTAAACACGTGATTGCAGGGAGGACTTAATTACTGGTTATAACCATATTGACGTATAACGTTATGAAAATGTATGTTTCCTTTATGTGGTGTTCAATTAAACGCAATATGAGCGAGGCGTAACGCTGGCGTACTACAGTAAACCTCGTCACCTTATATTCTAATAAACATCCTCTAACGTTTTTGAGAGGTTAAAGCCCATTCTGTATTACTGCAGCACTTAAAATACAAAAAAAGAACTTCAAACGAGCACTGTATAAGGCTCCCAAATTCAAACAATCGTCTGTGAGTTATGTAGTGATGCCGATAAACCATTCAGATAACAGAAGTATGAAATAATCTCTCTCTAGTCACTTAACGGTTAGCCGGCTAGCGTTAGCCAGCTAATTCACCGTTAGCTCTCATAAATAAGGTCCATCGTAATTCCGCAAAAACCCTCAATATTCGTGAAAATATTTCTCACAAAAATTTCTCCTTCGATATTCTGACTCATTACACCTCAGTAAATCAAATATAACCACAATGAAAATGTGTTTTTAGCGGATATTTACCTGAGTGAGGGTGGTGAGGGCTGCCATTTTCCCTGTTGCTCCGGGAACGGCGGGGTGAGTGCGGCATTAGGTTTCCCCAACCGTTTTCCGTCAGGCCCCGCCTACTGCTCTAGCATTGGGTGGTGATATCAGCGTTCTTGGATTACAATTCGCTGAACGTATACTACCCGCTCAGCGGATTTGAGGATAAGCCAATCCAGATCGTGTAGGCGGGATTTGTAGGAATACAAGTAGGGAAAAAATGAGACGGATGAGATTTCCAGTTACTTTCTGATATGGTTTGGATCAGTTGTTGGAGCGCCCCACAGTGGCCATGGCGCTGCTTTATGTACATTTTACTCGGAGTGTAATGCAGTACGGTGTTTTTCTGTTATGAGGACAAGGTTATTAGGGATGTGTTCTCCTTGTCCTGTCTTTTTAACCGGAGTAGTTAGTAATTGCAGAAAGCAGAATTAAAGGATTAAAGAAAACATTTACGTCTAACAGTACAATGAGTACTAAACTGTACAATTAAATGTGAATATATGAGGGGATATCAAGTTTCAAGATTAGCTCTGTTTACAAGTCCTGTTTTTCACCAGTATGTCATCCCTCAGATGCCTTAAAACGTGGCAGTAAAATTCACTATTGACAGTTTGGACAGTCTGGGGACAAATTCTTGATACACAATGTCGCAAATGTCAAAAAAGACAATTACCATGCACTTGGTTGAGCTGTGGACCTGCCTTGCCTTTTTTCCTTGAGGAGATGACGGGCTCTTCCACTGTGAATGCTGTTGTATTTTCTCAACGTCGTACCCATACACCTAAGTTTCGTCACCTGTAATGGTCCTCGATGTGAAGGACGGTCATCCATGGCATCTGTCCATGATGAAATAGCAGACATGGTAAGACTTTAAAAAAAAAGAATATTCAAATAAATAAATAAAATTTGAAATAAGAGAAAATAATAGAAATATTGAAAACTTTTAGCTGTAAAATGTACAATATGTACTGTACAAGTAATAAAATAAAATGAAATTTAAAAAGAATTTAAATAGAAGTGTACCAGATGTTAAGTCTATAGATTTTGCAGTAGAAGTTACACCTCGGGTCTGTGTGTGGTGTTTGCATGTGCCCACTGGGATTCCTCTGGGAAGACTGGTTTCCTCCCATAGTCCAAAAACATGCAGATTAGGCTAATTGGCATTCCCAAATTGCCTGTAGTGTGTGAATGTATGTGTGAATGTTGGCTTGAGGTCCCCATGGTTGTAAAAATTAGAATAAATACAATGGCCACCACTGGCCTCCACGGCTGGATGTAAGTACTGTATCAGAGTTGCTATAAAATAATAATAATAATAATAATAATAATAATAATAATAATAAACGTTGTGTTAAAATAGAAAGAAATTATATAACGTATATTTTAAATTACTCTAGCTATACAAAGTTGTGTTTTTTTTATATATTTATTCCGTTTATTTCACGACATTCATAAAATAAACATGGGATTTAAACAAATGATTAAATTGCTCATGAAGCCGAAAACAAATACGTAATTAGAGGTTTTATGATGGGCGGGGCTAGGAAGCCGCGATATAATTGGTCAAGCGCGACTCCGCCGCGCTGCTATTGGACAGCTCGCCTGTCCCGCCATTGGAGCTTAGAAACAGCGCCACAATTTATTTTTGACTTTACTTAGCTTTTCTTAATGGAGGCGTCTGTTTTGTTTTCACCCAGATAACACATCACACACTGTTGCTAACCTACCGAGTGAAGTAAACCATTAACTAATTCGTCGAACTAGATTTGTTTTGCCGCGTTTGATACCGCGGAGGATGTTAGAAGTTAAACGGCTTTTGTTATTTGAGCCATTTCTGTCACGTTAACGGAGAAAAGCTTTGCAGTTAGCTTAGCCTGCTAACCGCCCTGGGTGGAGCAGAGAGCCGAGTATCACAGGGGCTGAGGAACATGCGAGGATTAAAACCTACACAGAGTTGAGATTAGGTGAGACGAAATATTGCAAAAATCACAAAATTCGCTGTTAATATAAAGTGTTATAAATGTATTTATTGTTGTGTTTTCATGTCACGTCTCGGTATCCTGCTCGCTTTCCATGCTAGCTTCATAACTAGCCGTGCAGTTACAACGCCAAAGACAGACCTTCTGCGTAACTTGGTTATTATTATTATTTTATTAAACTTACGTTTAGAGTTGAAATATGAATCGCATCCAGGTGAATTTGCGAGGTTTGCCTTCTCATGTACTGGAGGCTGTATGCAGACCGGATACAGCACAAAACACCAGGTAGTACTCAACCTAATGTAATATTAAAGCCAACTATTAATGACATTTAAAAATTATATATTTTTTAAATAAATGTTTTTATATCTTTAAAGGGCACCAGAGGGTGTCATCAGCCCTTTAACATTTCCTAAGTCTAAGATGCACCTTTGGGATCCGACTCCTAATGGAGACCTCGTCAGTCTTCACCTTTCGTACTACAGGTGAGCCTGGATTCAAGAATGAATAAAACCTGAACCACACTGTCTCATACTGATGTAGAGAAATCATAATGACCCGTCACACTTATCCGTTTGTAGATAGATTTAATGTATCATCTGCTGAACGACTTCTCACGTTTCTAAGCAATCACTCCATCACCAACCGTTTTTTTTTTCTTTCTCTTAAATTTAATAAGACTCCAAATACAAACTTGAACTGCTTTACCTTTTTAAAGCATTTTCTCTCAACAGAAAAACTCACATAATCTGCGATTCCACCATTTATGTAGAGCATTCACCATCCAACTTCCTGAGACAGATTCTTACTACACTGTAGGATTGATAATTAAATAAACACATTAATATAAACCTGCACTACTGTCCTACCTGCTGTTATAGAAAATTAATCAACCAATCATATTTCAGCAGTATTATGGTGAAATGTTTAGTTTCTTCTCTCACCTGTCCTCAATGTTGTGTCCACCTCCTGTTTGTGTGTGTGTGTGTGTGTGTGTGTTTTTCAGAAAGCCCAGGCTGCTGCTCATGGAGAAAGCATTGCGTTTGGCTCATCGTCACGCACGGCAGAGCAAGAAGCCTCATTTTCCTTGCTTCCTTCTTGGGACGCTAGCTGTGGAGAGCGGTGAGCACACTTCTGATCAGTGACCATTAGTGACCAGTGAGATCATATGTACAGTTGTACTTTTATACCAGTTTACCTGAGAGGAAGATCTCAGACGATTAGATGTCAAAAGTTTGTTCTGAATTAGATCTCATTTTCAGGGTCAAATCCTTTAAATTTTTTTTATAAATAATAAAATAATATGCTGCTGTGAACCACTGACTGTGGGATATCGCAACATTTTTCACACATTTTTTATTTTTTTATAGTTAATATCAATAATTTATTGTAATTCTGTATTAGCTATTACAAGGCTATAGCTTTTAAATAAACATCTGGATAAAAAGGTTTTAATAAACCACTTTTTTTTTTCTTTTTTCCTTCAAGATACACAGGATCCAGAAGTATGCACCTTAAATAAAAATAAATAAGGATAATTGATTGGGTTTACTTCTTTAGGTATAAAGTCTTTACTTGAGTACATGCAATGTCATAAGTAATTTCTTTCTCGCTTTCTATACTAATTTTCTCCCTTGTGGTCCACAAAGCTTCTGATCACGTAGAGACTCTAGTCCACAAAGCCGAGATTTTAATTATTAATGTGGTATAAATCCCCTTGTTTTTTTTCTTATTTATTAAAATGTAAAAATTTTTTATAACTTTTATAATGTACTTATTTTTTATATAATTGTCTCTCCGGGTGGCTCTCCTGGCTCACTCCTTTTGGGATAGGTTGGGCCATGAAGTATACATCCTTGCATCGCTCACTATCAGGGAAAAGAATTCCACGTTTAAAGGAGCCTTCTAAATATGACAGCCTTAGTCATGACGCTATGATGTAATCAGCCTACAGATGTGTAGGATATGGCTCCTGAATTTAGGCACACTAGGGCTCTCCTGAAGCATCACATTTGTCATTTTATACCTTGTTAACTAGCTAAGTCAAGTAGTTTGTCAACTAGGTCTGTGCATCAGTGCACCCTGTGACATCAGAGAAAGACAACCGCTAATGTCTCAGTAAAATCCTGCAGAGAGCTTTAGCCCTGTTAAAGTCAGAATCAACACGTTTTGATGATTAATTGTTTTTGGGTGGAGTACAAATTGAAGAAATTCTTGTCATTGTGCTGTGTAGATGAGGAGGGTGTGACAATCACGTTGGATCGGTTTGACCCTGGCAGGGAGCAGGCTGATAGCATCACAAAATCTCCAACTGCCCTACTCCCCGGTGACGTTCTGGTGCCATGCCTGTTCGACACTCAGCACGTTCCTGACACCACTGTGTTTTCTGCACAGGACCTGGACATCACCTTCAAGGTATCTGATCATACTGCATCGTGTGTCTGTGTGTCGGTTAAGAGTAAGTGACATGTGGTGAAGATGGAGCAGCTGTTTGAGAAGCTCTCCAGACCCTCAGACATCATGTTACAGCAATAATAAATGCTTTCTTTGACAGTTATTTCAGCCTGTCAGTACCAGCTGCACCCCAGGGAGGGGTAATTATTACCTGTGCCTACACGTGCTGTGTTTAGACATAAACCACAGAGTGGGTGTGACTAGAGAGGCATGTGGACATGCAGTGGTTTCCTAATTTAGCAAAAGGAAGTCTATGTTTGGAACCAATTATACATGTTGATTTACATTATATGCTTACTATTATTTTAAATAATATGGACTATGTATATCACCTATACCTCACCTAACCCCCCGCTCTGTCAGATGTTGGAGCATTCCTGCAGCAGCAGAGAGGCGATGGAGCTGTATAAGCTGATGAGTCTGCGCGTGCGTCTCAGCTGTGTGGAGAACATGGACCGGCTGAGCTTCAACCTACACTGGGCTGGTGTGACATTGGCCAGCTCGCTGGAGGCTGTCCCTTTGCGTGCGCTACCCATCATCCCTACTGCACTGGCCAGGAACCTGAGCAACCCAACTAGTTTGGCGCAATCTCTACACTTGCACACTAATGGCAGGAAACGAGGGTGAGAGAACATGTGCTCACACACATTTAAAAAAAATAAATGTCTCTCTCATGACCTCTGTGTTGTTCTACACAGTAGCCCCCTCCCTCCTCTCCTCTTGCCTTACATATACACACACACACGCACACTAATGGGAACACCTATCTGTCTGGATTCTATTCACAGTTCAGGTTAATTTGTTTTATTTTTATATGAATATTTTTGGGTTGTGGAATGAATCAACGAATCAAGGATTTTCCATTATTTCGTATGAGGAAATTCGCTTTGATATATGAATGCTTGGATGTACAAGCACGCTTCCGGAATGAATTATGCTGGCAATCCAAGGTTTAACTGTAGGGATTTAGGCAAATAATTAAAGCTAAAGTAAAAATGTTTTCAAGCTTCATATGGTGTTTTTGAACAAATTTTCAAGTAAGACAATACTTAAATGAGGCAGTACTTTTTAATTTTAGAGCTTTAATTAGTTGCACTTTCATTATGTATTTCCCCAGAGTTAATGTTATGTAAGCTGAACACTTTTTCTCGTAATGCTTTGATACATTACATTTGCACTATACATACAGTACAAGCACTCACTTCAGATAGTGTTTCGTTGCCTGTCTAGGTTCCTGACAATGGACCAAACTCGCAAACTGCTCCTCATCTTGGAGTCGGATCCAAAGGTTTTTACGCTTCCTCTTGTCGGAGTGTAAGTATTCCCTGCCTTTCACACGTCCCATATGACAGCTACATGTTTTACATGCTTAAATATTTGTTTGTTTTGTCTATGAATCTCATTGCATCTTAGTTTTTATTCCATGAGTGTTGATTTGCAAATCCTAGATCCTGTGAACAATAGTTGTTCAGTACTGTATATGAGAGACAAGGGAGTGAACAGCAAGAGGTGATCTGTTGGCATCTTGTATTGCTCTAAATAACATGCCACTGAGACAAAAATGCAGGGTTTCTTTTCCTAGTGAAAATTAACTAAGAAGTATTTAATAGCTATATAATTTGTAGTACTACTAGACTTCTAGTAAATAGGATTATGTATTTCCTACGTCCAGGCATCAACCAAGAGAGGCAGCACCTGCGATGTAAACAAGGATGGCAAACTGGTAAACTGCTTGACTGTTCAGAAGCGAGCTAAGATCGCAGCACGCTATGAAGTGTGGAATTCTATTGTTCTTGTGCAGAGATGGTGGTGAAAAATGTTGATGACCACAGGCTCAGTGGATAATGCAAACAGGAGTGGCTGGTGCCTGCTCGTCACTAGGAGGGTCCCACATTAAGCTACTACTACCACTCAGTCGGGAGGGCTAAAGACCATCACATGGTTCCTCCAAACCACATGACGCCAGCCGAGTGCATATTTTCGAACTGCTCGCTCACGCACTGTGAGGGCGGCACTATCCACTCATCCGGCTTGCATGAGCTCACAGACGCCCTTGATTGGCTGTAGAGCCGCGATTAATGTGGGAGCACTAAGTACCTTTCATCCCTCGCCTCTGAGAGAGCACGGCCAATCAGCTCTCTCTAGACCTCCAGCTCTCTCACCGGGAATCGAATTTGCGATCTCCGGCTGATAGGGCGAGCACTTTACCACTGATGGATGTGTCCTCACTTTTGTTACTGTGCATTAATTAACATTAACATTTTTAGTCAACATCAATTAACTATTACTAATTCACTATAAGACGTCTTATGTCAGTGAGTTCTTCGCATTTTTCTTTTATTCGAACAAACCTTCATGTACCTTTATTAGGAAGAGTATATCTGCACTTGCTGGTTAATTTTATAGGATTTTTAAAAAAAATTATTATTATTGGTGAAAGAGTGTGAGGACCAAATATTCTACCTAAACCATTCATGCAAATTTTACCAAAATTGCACATCACCTTTTATAAGAAAGCACTAGTTATGTAAGAGGTCAAAATGTCCTCCAGGTTCAGATGCACATTTTTTTGAGAAAGTTATACCAAAATAAACAAAATAAATCTTTCTTGGAAGAAGTTTTTCATTTTTTTTAATAATTAAAAAAAAATTTCTTAGATTATTTCTATTTCCAAAGTTTTCAACAGCCTGTTATCACTACTCGCAGTCTCTACACCTTTTTCTTTCGTCTTTAACTGTTTGCCTAGTAGTATCTGCTGCAGTGTTGGTAATTTAATCTGTTGTAATCCCAGTTTGACTGAAAGCCTCATGAGAGATTTGTAACTGTTGTGGGGCTGTACAATGAAGGTTGATTTGAGTTTTTTCCCCTTCTTCTTTCTCTTCTCTCTCTTCGCCCTCTTTTCTCCCCCTCTCTTCTCATGTGACAGATGGTTAAGTGGAGTTACACATATCCACAACCCAGTGGTGTGGGCGTGGTGTCTGAGGTATCTGTTCAGCTCCTCCCTCAATGACAGGTGAGTGCTGCTTCCATCTGTTTATTTCGCATGCACCTGATTATTACAGTTTTACTTTAAAAAAAAAAAAAAAGTACAGCTAAAAATTATTTTAATGTTGATGTAAAAGAGATTGTCCAAATAACAGTTGCACAGACATGTTAGAAATATTTTCAAACATTCAAGAAACTCTTATGAGTCAATTTTTAAGAGTTAATTTTTAATTTAAAAGCAAATAACCATTAAATGTCTTAAAATTATTACACAATAGCTTTGTCTGCTTAAAGCATGTTAATGCATTTAAATATGACTATTGTTTCATACATACTTACATACATAATTATAAACTTCTAACACATTAAAATTATAATACAATTTTAAAGTATTCCTTTAATGTTTTCTCAGTTTTTCACTTTCCAAATATGTTGTCAAAATGTAAGAGTTAGATTTAAATAGTGCTTTGTAAGTTGACCTGGTTGGAATGGCTGGGACCATCTAGACTGTGTGTAAAAACTTTTACACCCCCAGGCATGACAGTTTGCATTTATTTGAATTTTTTATTTTTTTTTGGTTACTTTTCATTCATATATAAATTTCTTTAATAAATAACTGAAAATAAATGAATAACATGAATATTTATAAAGCTAGCACAAATTCATAAGTCTTTATTTATATAGCACAATACTTTAGAAAACTTTTATATTGATATTTTCAATGTTTATTCAAAATAACTCAATATTAGGGATGCTCAAATCGATTAATTTTCCCAACGGACAACCGCCGTTCGTTATCCGAACATTAACCGTTAACTGATCCAATTAGAATTAAATGAAAATAGAACCGAGGAGTGTCTGATTAAATATACAAACTATTTTTTTTCAGGTTTTATTTTAACAACAGCACACAGAACATATCAAGAACAGAATCTGGATTCACACATCGTCAAATTTTCATGCACCTGCAGCGTTTCCGACAACAGAGAAAAAAACAAAGTACTATAAATAAAAAGAATAAAATAAATAGGCCTGCAATAGATATTTTTTACTTAAATTACAAATTAAGTTTACAAAACGAAAACACGCTGAAATACCTTTTGAAGCTTGCCTCAGGTAGGCAAATTTTTTCATACATTGGCTACTAAGTTTTTTCGGTTAAAAAAAATAGCAGGCCTTCCTCAAACCACAAACTGTCTAGTTTTTATTTTAAGAAAATCCCCACCAAAAGTGATAGCACACCATTCCCGATCGAGCCGCACGAAACGGTGTAACATACGTGAGGGTCGTCTCAAAGCTGCGAGGCGAGAAACAGTCCAGGGCCCGGTTTCTCGATAACGCACACTATTCGCGCGCTAAGAAGACTCTTAAGATATATCTTACGTTAAGTGATAACTTTTCTAAGAGTATTTCTCGAACTGTCTCTTAGGAGTCTTCTTAAGTCGCTGCCTCTTACGTCCGACGTTACGCGGCGCTGTCTACAGTGAAGGTCCTGAATTAGCGGACATCGGTGGCTCTGGAATCGATTTTTGACTCCTTTTGCATGACAGTGTTAAGAAAGACGGCACTTTCTATGCAAATTAAACATTGCACTAAATTCTTTTAATAGCGTTTATTTCGACATGTGTTAACTTAATAGACATAATAGACAAATATATAAATTAATATTAATTAATATAATAATATAATATATAATATTTTCATGTAACATGGGCCGTGAAACGAACGGGGTTTTACAATCATAGCTGATGGACAAACAGCTGATACACTCTTCACCAGCTTCAGAAACAATGTGGTGTCAGTTGTTGGGGTTGTATAGCGCACTTATGGAATGAATACGATGAGATGACAGGGTGGAGGTTTAATACCCCTATCTCACACGCGGGGCCGTAAGTGCGGTTCATTATGATTCGGCGCGAGTTTTGGTGCTATTACGTTTCCATTTTACCACGCAAAAAAAATAAACATGTGGAAGCTCGCGGACCTGGCAGATCTTCGCGGACCGTCGGGCGCCGGTCACTCGAGGCAAATCACGGTGCCTAATACCCCTCTCTCACCTGTGTGGTGCCTAATACCCCTCTTTCACCTGTGTGGCCGGACTCATCTCCGTGAGCTGCCGCGATTGCCCACGACGTTCCTTTAACGTTCCGCGAAGTTCTGCAAAGTCTGCAAGCTTCCGCGAGGACCAGCAAAAAATTAAACGTTGAATTTTTCACGCGGAAAGATGAAAACGTAATCACAGCGCAAAAACTCGGGGTGAATCATGATCAAGCCTACGGCCACAGCGCGAGCCCGTGCAGGTGAGATAGGGGTATAACACACCGCATCTCACAGCGAGTCAAACCACATGAGTGAATACTGTAGGGGTATTAAACATTACAATCACCCAGAAACATGAATGGATGCGGGGTTTGAAACTCCCAAGGTTATTTTCTCATTTAACTAAATCAAATTTCATAAAAATAAAACGTGTCAAAAGAAAAACCCATAAAGTCATGGATAATGGCTAATGATCAATGAAACATATTTTAAACAAAAAGCAGCGAGCAGCTGGACATCGGGACGGGGAGTGTACAGTAAGTACAGTACAGTAAGTACGATGCGTTGGTCTGGCACGCGCAGGTCTGAGCAGCTCAAGAAGCTCCATAATCTGTTGCCTTGAAAGGCAAAACGTTTATTTTATATATTTTTTAATAACGGCCACGGGGAAAATATGAAAAGGGCTGAAGTTTTGTCTAAAGGAAAAATGTACATGACCCACACGGCTCCATGGACCGCGCCGTCTTCAGTTTAACACAACACCACGCTGTATCGCTGCCTAATTGTTCACCACCTGTTTAATATTAATTGTGATTGGCAATTTTAATGCATTAGTCACATTATGAAATAGGCTAATTAAAAGTCACTCTATTAGTTCTGATATCAAATAAAATAATATTCTTAAACAGGTCTACAGTATATTCCATCATTAATACGACTTTGATAACGTGCCATAATGTGTTTGCATACACCGCTGATTTATAAAGACTGCTGCTCAGTGGCGGCGACTAGCGTCTTGAGCTGAAACTACGCTAAGTATGAGTTAAGGTTGGTCCAGACCAACCTTACGAACGTCTGACTTAGCTAAGAGATACTTAGCGTAAGAACGTTTCGAGAAATGCGCCATAAAGTTAAGAGAGAGGTTAAGGTACGACTTAAGAACTACTTAGAGATAAGAAGCTTTCGAGAAACCGGGCCCTGATTATTAGGCGGAAGAATAATAAATGTATTTCAGGGGCATTTCTGGGGGAAGAGTAATAAGTGCGCCTAGGCACACTTAATAAAAAAAAAAACATATAAAATATATATATAAATAAAAAGCATTTTAAACCGTTTAACTGAAATTCATTCTTTCGGTTAAATGGTTAATATGAGCATCCCTATTCAATATAATTTTATATAGAAGTAACATGTAAATGGAAGGCTAAGAGATGAAAGGTCAAGTAAAAATATTTTGTATCATAATCGGATTAATACGTTTTTAAGAAATTGTGGAGATGTAAGTGTCTTTGCATCTTTTCCAGAGTGATGTCGGAGAATGATGCATTCCTGGTGGTCCTGTATTCGCTCACTCACCGGGATCCTGAGTTTTACCAGTGCAACCTCCGTGGGTCTAAGGACTTGAGCTTTCAGCTTCTCTGCAGCACAGAAACACTCGCACTGTATAAGGTCTGTTCTGTAAAGCAACAAGTTCAAATGGGGGGGGCTTGAATTATTTCTTGTCTCATTAAAGACATTATGGAATAAAATAAATTTTAAAAGGAAGTATAACACTATGCTTCTGGTCAGTGAATGCTTTAAATTACAACGAAAAAGAAACAGGCCACACACTCGAGACAATCTACAAGCGACACATTAGATATCAGATATCAGTTTTACCAATGTAAAACTAAGCCAGCTGTAATCTTGTCTGCCAATCTGTCTGTTTATTTGCCTAATTTAGTAATTGCACTGATTTTATTAACATAAAACATTAATCATTAATGTTTAACATTAAACAGCTAACTATATCAGTGTGAGGATAGAAAAAAAAGTCAGACAGCATAGATAGCAGTGACGGATGGAATGTAAAAGTAGCGGGAAAACGGGTCAGAAACTAATATGTTTAACAGAATATAAACTGTGCTGTTATTCTGTTTATGGAGTGTTTTGTTTTGGGCTTTACTAAATGTTATTTTAACATTAAATCTTACCTGATGAAACAGCTGTAGACATTGCAGTATTCAAAATTTTAAGTCTTGTAAAGATTTGCTGGAGTTTAATAAAATTATGAAATATCTAATGATCGAATTTTCTCAGCATACACTGTTATATGGTCTCTAGTTGTCAAGTGAGTCTTTATCATTAGGTTTGGTGGTGTCGTGAGTATGATTGCCAGACAAAATGGCCAATTTGGTTGTGGATCACGTGATTGCAAGGCCTTTTAAAATCATTTTAAAGCCATAGTAACAAGACAATTAATTTTATTCACTTTGCCTCTTTGTGGTTTTCATGTTGGGGCTGATCAATGTATCAAATGTGTGATTTCACCCCCAAACCCACTCAACCTCCCCCACCCCACATGCAGAATGTGGAGCCGGCAGATGGATGTACACTGGTCTTTGAACTTGGTGTTGAGAGCCAGAATCGGGAGACTAAGCTATTCAAAGAGGCGCTTTCTCGTTCAGCATTACTAAGGTACAGTTACCTTTCTGGGATCCGATTAGTCAGAAGGTGTTTTCTTGAACAGCAGCTCTGACAGCAAATTAAAGGTACATTACTGTGCTTTTTATAATATGTTTTCTACAGTATGGTAAAGTTTTCCTATAGGCTTATTAAATGGAATGAGTCACTGCTGTTTTCTGACTTTCTTATGACAGGAAATTGCGCTTTGCAGTTTCACGGTAACATGACAAGTTTTATTAACTTTAACAGAACAACTAAAGAGACTGATGAGGGAACAGTGTTTGTAGCTGTTAACTCATAAATAAAAAAGAGGAACTGGATGTCCCACAGCATTAAATGCAGCTATAAATAGGTGGTGTCTTCTGTAGAAAATACAAACCGGATTCCAAAAAAGTTGGGACACTAAACAAATTATGAATAAAAACTGAATGCAATGATGTGGAGATGGCAAATGTCAATATTTTATTCAGAATAGAAAATAAATCACGGAACAAAAGTTTAAACTGAGAAAATGTATAATTTTAAGGGAAAAATATGGTGAATCAAAATGTCATGGTGTCAACAAATCCCAAAAAAGTTGGGACAAGTAGCAATAAGAAGCTGGAAAAAGTAAATTTGAGCATAACGAAGAGCTGGAAGACCAATTAACAGTAATTAGGTTAATTGGCAACATGATTGGGTATAAAAAGAGCTTCTCAGAGTGGCAGTGTCTCTCAGAAGCCAAGATGGATAGAGGATCACCAATTCCCATAATGTTGCGCAGAAAGATTCCTCTTTTTTGGAATCCGGTTTGTACTTTTATAATATTATATTCATTGGTAAACTGTTGTGGTATAAGATGAATAAAATTTGTGGGAAAATAATAATTCAAAAATCTGTTTTAAACAAAAAATGCTGTCAAAAGTAACCAGCACTGTACAACTGTACAGAGTGAAATATGACGTTCAGCTTGTTTGTTTATAAAGTGTTTGTTGGCTATATATATATATATATATATATATATATATATATATATATATATATATATATATATATATATAAAAATTTTTTTTTTTTTTTTTTTTTTTTTAACTTCTTTAGAGCTGGGACTGCATCATCAGCTGCAGTCCAGAATAAACTGTCCATCAGTGACCATGACTCAGGAGTGGAAGATGAGGATCTCTCGCCTCGGCCATCACCTAACCCTCACCCCATCAGTCAGCAGGTCCGACAACTGTTTCACTTTCATACATTGCATGAGTCAATAAAGCTGGCACGATAGCATCTTTTCTGCTCCAGATACTAATAGTAAAACCTTGAGTAGCTGATATATATAACTAAAATTTTCCTTTTTAAATTTTTTCCAAGCATTTCACAGTTAATTTCTTTCACACAAAATTAAATTGAATGAATAAATATTTGATATAAATATAAAAAGTCAAATCATGGGTAACATTCATGGGTAACTATTCCAGTTCCAAAAATAAATTTCTTTTCCAGATCCAGTTCCTGTCTGTGGTTTGTTACAGGATCTTTGAGCCAATATGTCTTCTCCAATTTCTCACCCACTTTCCCCCTCTCCCCTTTTCTTTCCTTTGCTGGTCTCGTCCCAGTATTAATACTGAGTCCATCTGTATTATTGACCAATAAGGATATATGCATTATGGTTCAGTTACACAACCTCTTGAAATTATATGCATTTGAATGATGCACCACAGACTTTAGTGACATTTAAATATCAACCCTTTATTATATTGAGTGCAACTTTTGGAAATTACATCAATGTTTCACACATCTGTTGCTGACCTGAAGGGCAAAATATCCTAAACATATTAAATGCTGACTGAATCAGTGTGCATGCTACTCAACACAAAAAGTACCTAGTGAGTTGTGCAGATGGGAGGACTTTTTTATTATTATTCCTTTCAGAGTTGAAATTATGTACAGAAAAAATTATTTAAATTTTTTTTACTTTTGATATTTAGTTCCAATAGGGCTGGGCGGTATATCTTTTGATACCGAATACCGGTGTTTTTAAAAAGAAATTATATAAGTTTTTCATATACCCCAATACCGGTGATTGTGTGGGTACAATGCGTCGGCAACACAGATCGGTGGAACGTCCCGCTGCGGGACAATTTTATGAGAGGGGGTACCAAACAAGCTGTACGTGTCTGCATGAGAGCGGTGGAAGTACTGCCTGTGTGTGTTGAGCGGTGATGGGCACCGTGAGTTGCCGCGATTGTCCGCTGACGTTCCGCGAAGTTCGCCAAGGTTCGCAAACTTCCGCGAGGCCCGCCAAAAAAATTAGACATTTAATTTTTTTCGCGCGGAAAGATGGAAACGTACTCACAGCGCCAAAAACTCATGGTGAATTATGATGAACCGTATTTACGGCCTCCGCATAGGTGAGATAGGAGTATTGTACACAGAGCTTTTCCAGAACATGTCGACAAACAAATTTTCAAGTTAAACTTATTTTATATTTTAAATACTTGAATACTACCTTGTTGGACTTGAAGTAATATTATTAATGTTTCACAAAGTGAAAAGTTTCACTCCTTTTGTATTTACCTGTTTCAGGTAATTTGCCTTAATGAAAGTCCAGTGGATAAAGTTTTCATTTTGCAGTTACAGGGGACATATTGTTTACATTATAGCCAGCTTAAAGATGTTTTCAAGTTGCAAAAACTTTGTACAATAGAGTGTTGTGTATTTTGACTGCCAGTCATGAATTCTGATTTCTTCACCTCATTACAATTGAGTGCCACCGTCACCCATTTGTGAACAGCAGCATTTTGTGAGACCAATCAAACCTGGGTTAACACTAGTCCGGTCAATGTAAGCCAATATACTGACTGCAGTAATTATTCTCAAATGTATTAGGAAATAGGGTTAACACCTAATCATGCATGAAAAAAAAAAAAATACCGTCAAATACCGTGACATTGATATAATTTTGAAAAATACCGTGATATAAATTTTTGGTCATACCGCCCAGCTCTAAGTTCCAGGACTACAAATAAATAGTCAGTTGAAATGCTGTGGAAAGCACATTTTTAAAATCCTTTCTTAGTTATTTGTTTTTCTTTTTTTTTTTTTCAATATAGACAGGATGAGAACCTCGATTTATCGAGAGAAAAAAGTTTTACAGGGTTTTTTGTTTCATTCATTAATTTGAGAATTCATTTACATTTAAAATTTTGTGTAACTGGTAATAAAAATAAAACTACACAGTACTTGTGTATTCAAAACCATATTTAAACAGTTTCATTTAAAACTGACTTTCTCTGTACTCCTACATTAAACTGATTCATTGTGTTTCAGCATTATGGCTTATGAACAGTTTCATCTGATATACAGATTATTGTACTGTAGAATGATTCATCTATCATCCATGTACAATCATGCATTCTACACAATTTTATTTAATTTAAGTAGTACAGCTTTCATAATGTTCATCTGTTTTTTCAGACGAGACATATCCAGCCTTCTGTGCCTGAACTCTCCATGGTTTTGGAAGGCAGCTTCCTTGATGGGAAGGTTGTGGAATCTTATGAGCACACTCCCACGCGTCCTGTCCAATCAGCAGGCAGTAGCAGTGGTATTCCACCCTCCCATCCTGCACCACGACCACCTGCTCAGAATGTCATGGCTGGACCTCCACCCATCAGGAGACCTCTAACCCCAGTTCTGTCCCAGCCAAAGCTCAATAGGACGCAGTCCACCATCATGCACCAACCCTCCATGAGCAGGAAATCTACTTCCTCCGTGGGCCGAAGATCGAGCAACGGCTTCTCTGCTTCATCGTCTTCCTCATCATCTTCCTCACCCAAAACTGGCTCATCCCCAAATGGCTCCCTCCATGAGCGTGCACAGAGATCTGGTCATCCAAACCCTCCAGCATTAAACCAAAAGAACAAACTGGTGTCTGTCAATCCGGATCAGACTCCTCTGCTGCCGCCATCGCAGCACGTGGTGTTTCATAGCACCCCGGCTTTCAATACTGCCTGCAACTGCTGCCCTGCCAACCGTCCACACATGCCCATGTACCAGGGCAACACCTGGCGATGTACTACATCTCCACCTGTGCAGAACCCTGGTCATTGTCCTCCTGAAGGCAGCCCACATCAGGACTGCTGTGTCTCCCCTGCTAGGCCCATGTTGTGCTGTGTGTCACCAGCTCAGAGCCCTGTGTGTCATGCTGGCATTCCCCTGCACTACTCTCCATCACATGGACCACACATTCCCAATGCCAACCCCTGTGGTGGAACTCTGGACCAGACAGCACCCATGTGCCAGGCCCAGTGCTGCCAGATTCAGACTGGTCCCGCTGCTGTCACTGCGCCAGATGTGGGCGTGGGCCTTCTTCCTGCTGATGCCTACAAGATGTTGATGGAGCAGGACCGGCAGCTGAAGCAACTGCAGGCTCAGGTTTGTTATGGATGAATTAAAGCAATGATTAATTATGTAGTACATTACATTAATGTTTATCGTAAATTTAAGAGATAAAGTGATTGGGGGCGGGGGGCATGCTGTTGTAGGAAAATAGTCAGTTACAGGGTTTGTATCCTTGTCAAACGTACATGGGTGGTTCTGTTTCCCAAAATGTAAACACACCTATGACCGTGATCAGGATAAGAAGCTTGTGACAAAGTCAGGTCAGGTTCAATTATTTAAGTGGCTGAGTGTATGAGTATCAAAACCCGTGAAAAATTAATTTGAAGCAGGTGGGATAAATGCATACTAGTTTGTCTTTTACACAATGTTTTTATTTCTGAGCTCTCTAACGGTCTTCAGCCAAGTAATTTACATTAATACCTTTTTGGTTGGATAAAATTGAGCTCTGAACTAATATATAGTGTATGTGTTTTATATATATTTATATATTTATATATTATTTTTTTTTTTTTTTAGGCTACAATAAAAAAAAATAAAAAAAACTACCACAGTTTTGTGAAATGCATCAGACTGCATTCAGGGCATTTAAAGCCATGGTGTTTCCCATTGTGATTCTTAGATCCAGAAACTTCTAGATGCCCAGAGCAAGGTGTCAGAGCTTCCCCCTGCATCTCCAGAGGAGCAGGCCATTCAGACCTCAGCACTTCCTGAGCCACCAGAGAAGACGTGCGTGAGCATTGCAGTAGGAACAGGTAAGCAGGAAAAAAATTTTTTTTCTTGTGTTTCATATCACCTCTGTATCAGCCATCCAGCTCAACAAATTATAAAAATGTTCACACAGGTGCCAGTTTATTCTGGAGCGCTCCTGATCAAAGCTCCGAGATTGAAGGTCAGTTTATCAAATGTCATCCTGAGTCTTACAGCACAGGGTCCTCCAGACTCAGCTCAGAGACGATCCACCAGAGCAGAGAGCAGCAGAGCCCTGCGACACCGCAACACTCCACATCGCCCCAAAACAAGTACGATATCCTTTGCTATTAATACACAAACAACCTACAGCGACGCTGCACCTGCGATTAACACAGTCAGAAATGTAAACTTATTCCCCTGTGCTGAAATCTGATTCGTACCAAAATCACTCATTGCTTGCAGGCATGACATGAGTTACTAATATCAGCCAAATAACATCACTTTAGTGCTTTATGCCTCTAATACCATAGCAGTTTAACACAAATTACAGATTCATAAAATTATTTCTGAAAGCACATCATTTTCTATTACATGGAATGTTGTAGAACGTCCAGAAACGAGTTAGTGTAATCACTTCATTTTTTAGCAGCTTAAAACAAGTGTTCTTCCTCCAACTTTTTTCTCTGTCATGAAACTTCCTTCTGTAAATGTTGAACTTCTCATGGTAGAATGAGCATGTTATGGTAAATCTGTAATTTAAACTTAAACTACAGCCAGAACCAGTGTCAGCGCTGCTTTTCTAAAGAATTAAAAAGTATTCAGCAGTACTGTGGTATTAAGAAAAAAATATGCATAATGTAATTGTTTATTTAGAGGAAAAAGTGGATAGAGTACTAGAGAATGTGAGATAATTGTAATGCTTGTAAATTAAGTAAACAAAAATATGTATGGTTTATTTAGATTATTTGTATTTAGGTAACAAAGCTTCAGATCTTGTTATTAATAAAGTTTTCCTCTCTTTCATTTCAGCATGTCAGTTTCTTTTCAAAGTCCTGTGCTAGGAGAGAGTGCAAGCATGTATTATAACCCTCAGTCTCAGAGCACAGAAGATTTCTCTCAAAACGAAGAAATACCTAATCAGAAATTTTATCAAGAATTACTGGTAAGATTCTCGCTCATTTGTGTAGTCTGAAATTATATTTTGAGACATGTTTTTAGACAAGGTTTGTCTCCCACCCCCCACCCCAAACACAGGGTCAAGTAAAAAGCCGTCTCCAAGACTCTGTGACTGAAGAAGAAAAAATAAACGTGCACAGTCCTCATCCCAGACTCAGTATGTCGCCTCAGAATACTCCTCCAAAGAAAGCTGCACTCAAAGAGCAGAATGCTGAAGGTTCAGAGGAGGACCGGGTGTTCAGTGCCACACTTAAACAGCTGCAGAGTCTCGGCGTCAATGTTGAGCTCAATAAAGGAAAATTCAACCGCAGCACCGTGGAGAGTGCCAGGTACGCGAAACATCGTATGGTTTGTAATAATGTACTTGTGTAATAGAATAAGAAAAAAAGAACACATGCATGTATAGCTGTGTCCCGAAGTTTTGATAATGGAAAAAAAAACATTTCACAAAGTCTGCTGCCTTAATGATTTTAGATCTTTTTGTCAGATGTTAAACAAAAAACACTAATTCTGACAAACCCCAAGCATTATGCATAAATTGGCTGCCATCAGTCAGGATGTAGCCCAGAAGTTGATTGACAGCATGTGAGGGTGAATAGGAGAGGTCTTGAAAAAGAAGGATAAGTACAGTATATATCCCAAAAATAGGACATATAAATTGACAATTTTTAAGCAAAAATGCAAAAAAAAATAAATAAATAAAATTATTTACAAAATTTCTTAATCATGTTGTGTATGATGACTTTTGGGACACCTGTATTATAAAACATTGGCCCACTTCCCTTTTTTCTCTTCATGATTTTTGTTGTCCAGTGCAAATCTGTTTTATGTAAATCAAACACTTCATGTTTGTAGCTGTTTGTAGAGCTCAGTGACTCAGCATTGATGATGTACTGTGTGGAATTTCAACAAAAAAAAACAAATAATGTATTACACTCAAAGGGGAAAAAACGGCTTTGTGCCTCAGTGCTGTTGGTAATCTCTAAATTTCTGTTTCTCATTTGCAAGGAAAACTTTGCGTTTGCATTGCTCAGTATATTAACTTTGCTTCATTACAGGGCCTTAAAACTCTCTACCTTGCAGTGAAAATTTATGTGATTTATTAATGTCATGACATCAGTGCTGTGAGTGCAAGGCCCAAGGATACTTCAGAACCTTTATCACATCACCATGTTGTTAATAGTTAAATGTTTTTTATAAAACTTTATAAGCACCTGTGAAATCTTATTTTAGTCTTTTATTATATTAATCATTGTGTTTGTGTCTAGCACACTGGCCTGCATAAACCCTGAGGCAGTCATCCCGAGGCTGACTCTTTCTGAGCCAGTCGGCACCAGCATGTGGGGATCGAGTGGCGGTGTGGATCTGAGTTTAGAAGCCAATGCCATTGCTCTGAAGTACCTCAGTGACTCTCAGCTGTCCCGCCTGTCACTGGGAGGCCAGTCACCTGAAGCTCGATCCAACCCCGGCGCTCTGCTTTTTGGAAGGACTCCACTCGATAAGAGCAGCACTGGCCTGAGCATCCTTTCCCCCACCAACATGTCTCTAGCCACCTGCAAATATATGAAGAAATACGGACTGATGGAAGGTGAAGACAACAGCAGTGATGAGGCAGAGGATGACTGTGTCCAGACAGCTCAGAGAGCACAGGCAGACTCTGCGCTTGGCTGCTCCCTGCAAATTAACACATCAGAAAATGTGGGGAGGGAAACTGGCTTTATTCAAAAAAATGGAGGTAACATGCAGCCTGAACCACTTCCTTCCACTCAAGACTCTCAAAACCATCTTGTACGAGATTTACGGCCTAAAATGCAGCTTCTTACACAGACAAAAACAAGTCCAGAAAAAGAGAACAATCCAAAACTGGACCTTCCTCAACTTCGACCTCAGCGCCGATCATCTTTATCCAACAATCACAGACTCGCATCACTTCTGGAAACAGAAGGCTCTCTAGGAAATTTTCTTGATCTCAGCAGGTTGAGACAGCTCCCTAAACTGTTTTAAATCCCCTCTCCCTCAGAGCAGGATTAGAAAGGATCTATAATTGTTTTTGTTGTGCCATTCTTTAAAATGTACATCTACCAGTCTGTTTGTATAGTTTCTATTTTTATTATGACGATACACTTTGGACACATTCTTTTTATTTTAAGTGTGCATCTTGATGTAGTGAGTCTTTGTACATGTCTTGTAGACACAAATGAAATATTCTCCTCTTGTACAGTATGAAATATGGTCTTTTGCAAGTCATTTTATAAATTAAAGAACCTTAAAAGCAGGATTATTTTTCTTAATTTTTTTTTTATGTTTTGGTCTTTGTCTTTTAAATACATGCATAATAAATTATGTTTTTTTTTTATAAAATCACAAATACCTTGATTTCTTGTTTCTGATCCTTATCTACTTGTTTTGACTATTTTCTTTGTAATCTAATTCAGGCTAATGTTCACAGTTTTAATAAAGTATACATAAATAGTTGGATATTCAATATTATTGCTAAAATCTTATTAGTTATTAACCATTTTGTCTTGTGCCCTTAGTGGAATAAAGATTATATAAATATTACGTATGCAAAAAGAAGAAATTAAATCATGTCACCATCTCATTACCACATGAAAACATCTTGGAAATTTAGCCTGTTTGGGTTCTGTGTGTCATTGTGGCTTTAGGCATGAAGTAAATGGGACGACTAATTTTTTTTTACAAAAATAACTGGTCAATTTTGTAAAGTGAGCTGAGTTATGTCTAGTTTTTTTTCCATAATTACTTTTCTAATTCTTAGTCTTTTGTATATTTTTCCATAATACAGCAATTTTTCTAAAGTCGTATAGTAAAGGTAGATGTTGAAAATATATTATAGAGCCCTGTATAAACTTTTACACCTTCTTTATGTGTACACACAGGCACGTATTTAGCCCTGGAGGAGTTAGTTTCAGTGCGCATGCGCAGTCTCGCTTCTTGCCTGTAGTTTGTAGTTAAGCTGATGCCGCGCGCACATCCTCGTCGAGATGATGACCGTAATTAAACTGGTTAATTTCTCTATAGACCGCTAAAAAAAATATGGCAGAGTTTAAACACACAATGTGAGTATAACCAGCATTTATGTATTTTTCCATACCAATGTATAGTTTAAAGTTTCACTCTTGACTAGCTAGCTAGTTTGCTAACAATTACTAGGTTTACTCACTTGCTAACGAGTGCGTAATGTTAAGTTTGTTAGCCACGAACTACAGTTAGGTCAGTACCTAATCTTTGTTAGATTTATATAAAACCCAATTTAATGGAATATTGTGTGTATTGAACGATAAATGCGGTTATATTACTGAATCATTCGGGGACTGAAAGGTGGCTGACGCTAGCATGATGCTAGTATCCGATAAGCTAACCAGGTTAGCATAGTAAGGCGTATTGTCTGATGCGTATAAAAATGTTACACGTTTTATAGTGTAATTATCACAGACCTTTGTGTTATAGCTTCTATTACGTTTACGTGATTCTAGGATTTCGTGTTTTCGGTTTTTTTCTCTTTTGCTATTAACGTTACAAGTGTCAGCTTTGTTAGCAGTGCTAATGGGCGAACAGCAGATGCGTTGAAAAGCCATTTTGAAAAGCTGAAATCAATGGTTTGTGCTAAACGATTGATATTTTGATAGTTGAGTTAGAATGTTTAAGATTGTAGTGTTTTATTGTGTGTATTGTGGCTCCGTGAAATAAACAACTTCAAATAACTAACAAACATCTGCCTAAGCCAAAAGAAAAACATCAAACTATTAAATAAACCCGTGTTTGTCTAGATAGAAACACGAGCATTCAGGTGGAACTGGTAGATTATAAACGAGGTAAAAATAAAGTTTTTCTTTAACCTCGTTTATAAAAAGAATCTGTGATTTTTTTTATAAATAGGAGCTGTTCATTTTTGGTTAGAAAGCGTTGTGTGTTGGCTAACAGTCCTCGTTCCTTTACATTTTAGTTCACGAATACGACGATATATAATCTGATTTAGATATAAAGATATCGATAGTAAAGGTTATGCTGGTTGTGTTTAACTTTAGAGTTGATCAGATGTGCTTACTCCGTTAGTCAAGCCCTGCTAGCTTATATTGTTTCTCTAGTTTACACGCCTGCTGTGTGGAATTATTTAAATCAACAGCAACATCTGGATAAAATAATTTATAAAATAAATAACTAAATAATCAGGAGTACAAGGTTTAACGTGGACATAAAATGTACTGGACGTGCGTATAACCTTATATTATTTTATTGTCGTTACTAGTTCAAACCAGACGGTTTCCAAAACCAGGCTTTGTCTAGTCTGGGCTAGCTTAGCCACATGAGCTAACACTGTGTGTGTTTCTGTCCTGGTTCCACCTGCGTTACTCACACTTGAGTGATTTCGTGATCACAACCAGTCTACACCCAGGAGCTCATGAAAAGCTGTTTCGTCAGGTTAAAGGTGGGGAATTTTTTTTAAGACAAGAGCGAGTTTCAGGACAGGAGCGTGACTGGAAAATACAGCGCAGCAATGTGCCGAATGCAAAGGATTCGACTCATTGATTCGACTCTTTTTAGGTGAAAATTGAGAGTCGACTCGCGTGTACGAGTGAATCATGTAGATTACAGCTCCCTAAACTTTGTTCCGATGTTCTGACAAATGATGCTACTTGCCAAGAAATGCTAACATAGTGTGATTTGATAGATTCGTACTAGCCTGTTGAAATAAATGCAAAATAATTAGAAAGGGGTAATCTGGTGTAGTGTTTAACACTGTCGCCTAGGGCTGGGCGATTTGGCCTAAAATCAAAATCTCGATTAATTGAACATTTTAACTAGATTACAATTAATAAACGATTTTTTTGCCCTCATAGTTCACTGACAAGTTTTGTACAGTAAATATGCTCACAAGTCAGAGATTTTTGAATGAAGGTTGCATTACTTGATTGATTAATTGAAGGCAACACACACTATCTACTATGTATGATTATTTATTGAACATCAATGTTGAATAACTTAAATTAAACTGAAGCCACAAAAATTAAAGGGTTCATTAAATTACATTTTAAAGTATAGTTTATTGTTTGTGATGATAAAAAGTATCTTGTGGTGATATATTACAATGTTTTGAGATTTTTAAACAATAATGAGAAACAACATTTAGACCACACACACTAGGGCTGACTTTTTATCCCACAATTCAGAGTTAAATGAAGGCTATTTCACACGGCCCCAATAAACTGACATAATGGCTTAAGCATGCAATGACAACAAAAATTGAATGAATTATGCAGCTATCAATCTGGGCCAGGACAATTTCACTTTTACTATATAGTTGGGTACCTGCTAGTTGTTGTATAGTTCATATTTGCTTGGCCAGAATGGTTTAAGCCACCAAAATAATGTTTTATTGATAAACTGCGCAGCTTTCGCCAACGTGAACACTCCCGTTAGTAACGAGGCGAATAAGGAGCTAAACTCCAGCCACAGAATGAGACGCTGCGCAATAAGGAGCCAAACGAATCGGAAGCTGCGAATAAGGAGCTAACTTGAGCCTCGTGTGCTTAGGGGCATCATATCTTTCACTAGAAAGTTAGAAACGGCCCTGGTTATATCCTTGCTCCTTTTGAACAACTTTCATAAGGTGTAATGGCCACGAAAGACGACACGATTGATATCTGCTTTGGTACAGCCCCACTGCTAGCCCTGCTAGTTGACGGAGTAGCATCGGGCCGCATTTTCATGCTCTCGGTGTGGTCGTGTGGGTAATGCGTTCATATAACGGAGTTCGTGCTACATTTTTTGTCGACAATTTCAACATCTTTGGATAATAACTTGAGGTTAGATTCACTATCGTCGCTGCTTCCACTCTTCTTTTTTTTGTTGTCCAGGTGTCAAGTTTGCTTCACAAAGTGCGGTAGGAAATTAACTTTGACCTGCACGGCACGCGCAAGCTGCACGCTGATTCATTGTTGTCGTGGTGTTCTGCTGTGTGATTGGCTCTTAGATTAATCCATATCGAGGAAAAATGTCTAGAGCTTTTCATCGTTTTTAAAATCAAATAAATCGCGATTCGATATGATATCGTTTATCGGCCCAGCCCTACTGTCGCCTTACAATTTCCGGGTCCAGGTTCGATTACTACCTCAGGTCTGTGTGATTGTTCCTCCTGTGCTTGGTGGTTTTCCTCCGGGTACTCCGGTTTCCTTTCTTAGTCCAAAGACATGCAGATTAGGCTAATTGGAGTTTCCAAATTGCCTGTAGTGTGCAATGGATTGGCAGGCACCCTGTAGAGGGTGTACCCTGCCTCATGCCTAAAGTATTCTAGGATAGCCTCCAGTCCCCCACAAAACAGTGAATGCCAAGTAGCCGTGTCACATATCTGGGACCCTAACTACCCATGGAACTTGGTTCGGTGGCTTCTTAAACTGGTAAAATACACGTTTTCTCAAAAGTATGGTTTAAATTAGGGCTGCACGATATTAGGAAAATATGCGATATTGTTGTTGAATATTGCGATAACGATATTTCTTGCGATATAACATTTCCCTAGAGAAATGCATTTTTTAATTATTATTATTGCCTATTTTTTTATTATTTATTTATATGTAATGATCATACTAAAATAAACAGGTAATAGATATTCGTCTGATGTAATTAAATCTAATTCAGGCTAAAAAGAAACTATATGTCAAGGAAGTTGCAAATATTTAGACTTCAAAACACTATGAATGACTTAAAACCCTCAGCAGATATTCTGACTTCTGGTTTGCTGTTACTATAAACCTGCCAACACAATATGAATTACTTTCAAACATTACTTTTTATTTACATGTAACCGTACACTCATCAATAGTGTCTTAAAACAAGAGCATTTTTTAAACAAAATATTCTCTTTGGCTTGCCTGTTTTTTTTTTTGTTTTTTTTTTTTAAATAAATGTTATTAATAAAAAATTTAATTAAAAAAATACTATTTGTCACACGCACGCACACACACTCGCTCCGCGACCGGCACTAGGACCCGGAAGTAATGCGGGCGCGAACCCGGAAGTATAAGAGGAGTAAACAAAGCATCGCATACAGCTTAGTCACTGAGTTCGCCATGTCGGTTCAGATTGTTTACATTCGCACGGTTAAATGTGTGTTTTTCCCTTGCTCCCCTTCTGTGAGAGTCCTTAAACTATTTCGCGTGGTTATCCTGCCTACTCGCTTGCTTCCGCGTTTGGGTTTACCGTCTATAAAGGGCTAACGGCTAATCGCGGCTAACGGCTAATCGCTAAGTCTTCTGATCATCCGGGGTTAGTTCGCGACAGAATGAAGTATAAAGATATAAATTTAATAAATAAATATATATATATATATATATATATATATATATATATATATATATAATGAATGATATAAGCGGGTATAAACATAGTAAGGGGCCATCTGATTGGTCAAATTTGAACACACAAATGCTTGTCAAATAAAGTATTTATCGCAACTCCTTGCGATATGGTTATCGCGCATGCCATTATCGCGATAACGATATTTTTTCGATATATCGTGCAGCCCTAGTGCTCACTGACAAGGTCTGTCACATAAATTAATACCATGTATTCCTTGGATATTCCAAATTTATGTCAGTAAATACAAGTCACATGAAAAAAGACCTTGCAATGCATAATCACAATTTCTAAAATAATCAAAAAATATTTCCTGGCTTTATGAAGGAAGACGGAGAAAAGTGCAGAAATATTTGTTTATTAAAGTTTTGCTAGAGCAAATTTAGCCAGGTGAAGTTTTCCAGGCGCTTTTCCACTGCATAGTACGGCACGACACGGTTCAGTTCAGCTCACTTTTGGGGGGTTTTCCACTGGGAACAGAACCTGGTACCTGGTCCTTTTTTTAGTACCACCTCAGCCGAGGTTCCAAGCGCGCCGAACCGTTACCAAAACGTGATGTGTAAACTTCGCTGGTCACTGATCGGCCGGAGAAAATCGTCATTACTGCGTCACTGAACTTGCGACACGAGACACAACATAACCGCTATACAGGTCCTTCTCAAAAAATTAGCATATTGTGATGAAGTTCATTATTTTCTGTAATGTACTGATAAACATTCGACTTTCATATATTTTAGTCATTACACACAACTGAAGTAGTTCAAGCCTTTTATTGTTTTAATATTTTAATATTGATGATTGTGGCATACAGCTCATGAAAACCCCAAATCCCTATCTCAAAAAATTAGCATATTTCATCCGACCAATAAAAGAAAAGTGTTTTTAATACAAAAAAAGTCAACCTTCAGATAATTATGTTCAGTTATGCACTCAATACTTGGTCGGGAATCCTTTTGCAGATTCTTGTGTCTTTGTCTCTCAACTTTCTCTTCACAATATCCCACAGATTCTCTATGGGGTTCAGGTCAGGAGAGTTGGCAGGCCAATTGAGCACAGTAATACCATGGTCAGTAAACCATTTACCAGTGGTTTTGGCACTGTGAGCAGGTGTCAGGTCGTACTGAAAAATGAAATCTTCATCTCCATAAAGCTTTTCAGCAGATGGAAGCATGAAGTGCTCCAAAATCTCCTGATAGCTAGCTGCATTGACCCTGCCCTTGATACAACACAGTGGACCAACACCAGCAGCTGACATGGCACCCCAGACCATCACTGACTGTGGGTACTTGACACTGGACTTCAGGCATTTTGGCATTTCCCTCTCCCCAGTCTTCCTCCAGACTCTGGCACCTTGATTTCCGAATGACATGCAAAATTTGCAACCTGTAGCCCATTTCCTGCACACGCCTGTACACGGTGGCTCTGGATGTTTCTACTCCAGACTCAGTCCACTGCTTCCGCAGGTCCCCAAGGGCTGGAATCGGTCCTTCTCCACAATCTTCCTCAGGGCCCGGTCACCTCTTCTCGTTGTGCAGCGTTTTCTGCCACACTTTTTCCTTCCCACAGACTTCCCACTGAGGTGCCTTGATACAGCACTCTGGGAACAGCCTATTCGTTCAGAAATTTCTTTCTGTGTCTTACCCTCTTGCTTGAGGGTGTCAATGATGGCCTTCTGGACAGCAGTCAGGTCGGCAGTCTTACCCATGATTGCGGTTTTGAGTAATAAACCAGGCTGGGAGTTTTTAAAAGCCTCAGGAATCTTTTGCAGGTGTTTAGAGTAAATTAGTTGATTCAGATGATTAGGTTAATAGCTCGTTTAGAGAACCTTTTCATGATATGCAAATTTTTTGAGATAGGGATTTTGGGTTTTCATGAGCTGTATGCCACAATCATCAATATTAAAACAATAAAAGGCTTGAACTACTTCAGTTGTGTGTAATGAATCTAAAATATATGAAAGTCTAATGTTTATCAGTACATTACAGAAAATAATGAACTTTATCACAATATGCTAATTTTTTTAGAAGGACCTGTATTTAGAACAGCCAGCGAAGGATCGCACGCACCTTTTTGTATTAACCAAAAATTTTCTTTGGCTGCCATCAGCCTCTTTTGAAACAAACTCCTTCGTCTTGCTGTTAAAAACATCCACATGCCGAGAATGAAGAACACCATTCCGTTGATATGCTCCATTGTTGTGTGTTTGTTTGCGGCGCGTTTACGATGATGTCACGGCAGTAGAGGCGCTGCAACTAAACCACACGTGAATAATCCCGCCCACTCTAAAGTGTTACTAAACTGCAGTGGAAGCGCAAACTGAGCCGAACCGAAGTGAGCTGTACTGAACCGTGCTGTGCCGTACTATGCAGTGGAAAAGAGGCATTAGTCTGTCTGCATTTCAATATAAACTCATCATAGAGTGGTGAACAGACTCGACACATTGGCATAGAAACCCTACCGGTTTGGCGGTGTAATTGTAGAATGACCCACACACACCAGGGTACATTTTTACAATGCCCTAGGGGTAGACTGGACCTAGCCTTGACTAGGGTTGGGTATCGTTTGGGTTTTTTTCGATACCGGTGCCAAAACGGTGCCTGAACCGATACTTTTAAGCCACAAAATTATAGTGGATGACTCAAGAATTAATTTTTATTGAACAAAAAATGTTATGCTTAAAATTGAACAATATATTAAAAGTTTAAAGTATATATGAATATGTAAGCTTCAAATTTTAGCAATTCTTTTGCAGAAATTTCACCATATTTGCCTTTTCTGGCAAAATACGACACCTTTCCTGACTTATTGCCCTGCACAGGACATGCATAGCCTTCTTTACAATGGTAAATGGGGTCACTGTTGTAGTGCTACTAGTACAGGCTGGAAAGCCATAATTATAAACAGAATCCATGTTACATTAGTTTTTTACAAATCGTTTGACTATTTGTTAGCATGAATGCAAGATTTGCATTTTGCTATTAACATTACATTATCCTACTACTGACCTGCGGAAAGGCTGCTGATGTCATCATAATCGGTGACTCCTTTTTGCTACAGTTGGTGTGACTGGGACTGAGGGTCGTCCACACTGATAGCGCCAGCTGTTGTCCACAAGAAAACACGGTGCCTCCATCTGCTTTAAACTTTATTCCGTCTGCCCTCGAATGTTTCAGTAGATTTGACGTGTTTCCGCCTTTACACGCAACTGCTGTAAAACATTTGCTGTACGCCGCGGTGTCGGAATAATTTCTTGTGAAATACAGCCACACTTTCGACCGTTTAGTTTTAGGCATTTTAACGAGAGTTGTTTACTTTAGCATGCTAAGCTATCGGTAGACCGCCTGCTGCCGTCAGAGCGAGTGTAACGTTAGTTGCTGCATTCACGCGCATCTCGGATGGTCTCTCATTTCCGGATGATTTGTGCTTTTAATTTCTTTAATTTAATCTAATAAACTATTAATCTACAAAAATATATGAATATAGAGAACAAATATTTCAATCGACAGTTCAGGCATTTAAGTGGCACCGAAATGAGGCACCGAAATTTGCATTCTGTTTCGGTCCGGTACATACCGGTTCTATAGGTACCGGTGCCGTATTGGCACCGGTGTTCGGTACACAACCCTAGCCTTGACACAGAAGAGTAAATTGGCAATTAGTCTGTCCTCAATTTGGTCCACGTTCGTTCATTCAACTCTATTATAACATGGAAGCGTAGAAGCAGACAGAAATGCACTGCTACGAGATTGACCGATTACAGTTGTTGTGGTCGGCATCGCCGCAACATGTAGTTACATTTCTGGTAGAGCTGCACGATATTAAGAAGATATGCGATATTGTTGTTGAATATTGCGATAACGATATTTCTTGCGATATAACATTTCCCTAGAGAAATGCATTTTTTTATTATTATTATTATTATTGCCTATTTTTTATTTATTTATATGTAATGATCATACTAAAATTAACAGGCAATAGATATTCATCTGATGTAATTAAATCTAATTCAGGCTAAAAAGAAACTATATGTCAAGGAAGTTGCAAATATTTAGACTTCAAAACACTATGAATGACTTAAAACCCTCAGCAGATATTCTGACTTCTTGTTTGCTGTTACTATAAACCTGCCAACACAATATGAATTACTTTCAAACATTACTTTTTATTTACGTTTAACCGTACACTCAATAGTATCTTAAAACAAGAGCATCTTTTAAACAAAATATTCTCTTTGGCTTGCCTCTTTTTTTGTTTTGTTTGTTTTTTAAAAATAAAAATAAATATTATTAAATAAAAAAAATACTATTTGTCACACACACACACACGCGCACGTGCGCTCTGTGACCGGCACTAGGACCCGGAAGTATAAGAGGAGTAAACAAACCATCGCATTGAAATTAGTCACTGTGTTCACGCATGTCGGTTCAGATTGTTTACTTTCTGATTCGAGTGTGTGTCTATAGGACGCGGGTTAAATGTGTGTTTTCCCCTTGCTCCCCTTCTGTGAGAGTCCTTAGACTAATTCACGTGGTTATCCTGCCTACTCGCTTGCTTCCCCGTTTGGATTTACTGTCCACGCTACAAAGGGCTAACGGCTAATCGCTAAGTCTTCTGATCATCCCGGATTAGTTCGCAACAGAATTAAGTATAAAGATATATATATATGGGCCCTTACTATGTTTATACCCGCTTATATATATATATATATATATATATATATATATATATATATATATACTATGTTTATACCCGCTTAAGGGCCCATCTGATTGGCCAAATTTGGACACACAAATGCTTGGCACATAAAGTATTTATCGCAACTCTTTGCAATATGGTTATCGCGCATGCCATTATCGCGATAACGATATTTTTTCGATATATCGTGCAGCCCTAATTTTTGGTGAGGTGCGCATCAATATACAGCGTTGTGTACACTGTATGCAATACCTACATAAGCCCTAGACTTGATGCAGAAGGCTTGTGTGTGACAGAGAGAATGCTCTAGACCAGGGGTCGCCAACTGGCGGACTCCGGTCCGAATCCGGACTGCGAGATGCGTTCATCCGGACCACGAAGCCTTTTGACTTAATGGAAAAAATAATAAATAGCAAACGCTATTTTCTAATGAAATAAAATGTATATCGGGCACGTGAAGGCCTGCTCAGTAAAGCCATTTGGGTTCTACGGCGCCACAGGTTGCTACTACAGTTACCACGCCAACCGTTACGTTCATATGTGCCGTCATGCATGCATTGAAGAGAGCAGAAAGCAAGAGCAGCACAAAGACAGATTAACGCAAAAAAAAAAGTCACGTTCAAAAATTTCTTTCTTCCTACGAGGCCTGTGTGTCTTATTTGCTGGTGTCAAAAGTGTAAACATTAAACATCATTAAGAACCTAAACATAGACACTTTGAAGAAATTTACCCCCAGCAGTCTGAGGTAAGGGCGAGGAAAATAGATGAGCTTAAAGTGCAATATGAGGGATCTACACAGGTCCTCTCTCTCTCTCACTCACTCACCGTCCAACACGGAGCATATGAATTCAATTCAGTTTTATTTGTATAGCGCTTTTAACAATTGACATTGTCTCAAAACAGCTTTACACAATCAAAAGAATTATTTAAGTTTGTATGGAATGTGAATGTGTATGAATCAAAATGTTCAGATAGTTCCTGGTGAGCAAGCCCGAGGGCGACAGTGGCAAGGAAAAACTCCCTGAGACGGTAATAGGAAGAAACCTTGAGAGGAACCAGACTCGACAGGGAACCCATCCTCATCTGGGTGAAACAGATAGCAGGAAATGATCTGCATTCATACAGTGTTAAGTGTTCGGTTCAGCTATAATAGTTGATGTTAATTGATGTTATAATACTTGATGTAAAATGGAGTCCAGTAGTTATTCGAGACTCAGATAGACTTGTAGAAAGTTCCAGTCCTGAACTATCGAATTGTCAAGTCCTCAGAGAAACAGCTGACCACACCAGTCGAGGCCAGAACCATCTTCTAAGTATAGAGAATCATCCCCAGACACCAGACGCATCCTAAAGAGACACACGGGGGGCATCCATGATGCATATGAAGAGCAAGCCATACCCACATAACAAGCCCTTTACAAATGGGGAAATAGTAAAGGAGTTAATTTTTAATTTAAGTTGTCAACTTTGTTAATGTTGAAATTAATTTGTTCTGTGCAGATTTAGAAATGAAGGCATTTTGCACTGTTTCCTTCATCATATGTTTGTCACATTGTTACTGGTTTAATTAAATTATTTTGTACCAAAGCAACATAAAGGACAGAACAAAACAGCATTAAAATGAGATCCAATTTGTGAAGGATGTAAATTTATGTCTGTTTATACATATGAAAAGACATGTTTATCCATATGAGAACATATTATATTTTATTCATTAAAAAATGTTATCTACACCTAAAGCATTAGTGCCTATTCTGGATTTTCCGGACGTTAGCTGGTGGGGAGTGTTCATTTACCGGTGTTCTGACGATTTTTGCTGCCTTGTCGAAAAATGCTACCGATGCACAAATCGATAGCAGAGTCTGTCGATTTATGCTACCGCATCACTACAACTACACTGTGGACGTTGATTGTATTTATTAGCATTATCATAAATTAAATAAAAAAACGCATGCCATCACGTGCATCAAGCAATTTTAGTTGAAGACTCCTGCTCTAGACGATCATCGTTTAGTCTGCACAAATTTAGTATATTGTTGTAAGACCCAAATGATCTTGAATTCCTCCAATCCTGTCCAATATGTGTTCCAACATTTCTTCTGGTTACCTTCTAACTTTAGTTCCTACCTGTAGTTAGTTCAGAAGAAAAATATGTAATTTATTTCTTGTCCTGTCATCTTGTGAAATGTGTTTAGAGACATTATAAAAAAAAAAAATGTAAGCATAGTAAAAGCTTAATTTATTAAAAGCTTGTCAGGCCATGCCCGCATCGATCACAATGTTTGTCAATGCACTTTGTAGCGCCATGAATTTTAGATGTAGTTTATTTGATTTCACAGGAATGCATCACTCAAAGCTTGACATGGGTAAACAATCAGTTATCACAATCTTCCAGAAGGAATCTTTAAAAAAAAATCTTAGAACTTGTGCCAGTGGGTTGTTCAGGACTTAAATGATCTGAGTCACTGAAAACAGCTGGAATTCCCATCACAAGCTGTAACAAGTTTATCACAAGCAGAATTTTCATGGCTGCCATGAAGTAATGAACTAACTGATTTTTTTATTACAGAGTAAATCCTCTTCTTTTCCTTATAATCTAGTCAGTTCTTATTCTGCTGTTCGCGGAGATGTTTTGTGGTGAATTGTTCCTCTTCTAGCATGATTGATAACTGAGGTTTTACCTTCATAGACCACAGGGTGCTTTTAATAGGCATAATCAAAACTGAGAGCTGTTTTACTTCATTTTCCACTTACTTGAGCGAGTAATTTGTGATGTTATGAAATAAGAGAATTTCTGCATTAGGACAAGATAAATTAGGTGAAATTCCTATCTGGAAGTTTGGTCAGATCTGCGTTGATGCTGTCAGGGTGTGTGATCAGACCATTTCATCACTGTAGACAGTTTTTTTCAGTGACGTGACATGACTGCACCAGTGACTGGGTTGTCATCTGCTGCTGCTGAAACCATGTTACACTGTTACCTCTGCTTTCACAACTGATATTAAATCAACAGAAGAAAACAACTGATGACCACTACTTTTCTTTATGAAAAAAAGAATGATACATTCGCAAGGATTTTCTTTAAAGTTTCCTTTCTTTTTTTATTACTGGCTGGTGTGTTTTTAAACAGTAGAGTGTTACTGTGAGACTTTCATATTTAAAACTAATAATAAAAATAAAAACTTAACAGAATTACTCTCACCTTTAACTCCAGTCTGTTTAAATTCTGTTCGGTCTGTACCTGCTTAGGCTGTACTTCCCCAGTGTTTCAGTCTTGCTTTCATAAGCGTGTGAGAAAATAACTACCGAACATTTTAATTACTGCAGAAAAAAGAAAAATATGTGGAGATCCACGTGCTTGTGTGATGTGAATGTGAGTCATGTGATGCGAGTGTTAGTCATGTCTCAGTGGGCCACGTTTACTCACTCATGAGGACGTTGTTTAACCTAATGGGAGTTTTTAAGTTTGACCTCAGTCTCTGCCGCGTTGCTTTCAGTCGTATTTCCTTCTCATCATTACATTGCACTTTCAGATCTTGCACAAGCACAGACAGACTGGAGATGATGGGAAGTGATCAAGTTTATACATTAGCTAAACTCTGTGTGTGCACGCAAAGCGAGGAGCATTTTCTAGTGAATTTTCCTCCATCGTGTGCGTCTTATCAGTATGACAACAGAGTTCCCAAAGGTCAGGAACTGAAATAAAATAAAACAGGGAAAAGCGTCCAGCATGACTGCCTCCTACTACTCTCACACGATCTAATTTTAGTCATAAGGGAACTTCTCCAGAGCGAAACTCATACCGGGACAGGTGAGAATGAGGTGTGACCGAGCTTGTCAACCCAGAAGAGAATAAAGAGGAAGTTTCCCAGGTTAGCATTTGCGCGGCCCACAGAAGCATGACGAGATTACCAGAACTGATTTGAATATAGTGCATGCAGCCATTTAGACTGCAGATAATCTGCTCTTGGCACACAGCGTTTCCATGAAAAGGTGCTGTATGTATAGCATGTTGAGCTGAAGAGGTTCTCAGAAGGTAAAACTTATTATTATTTGAGTTGATGCATCATTTTCTGTTCCGAGATGTGTTTTTTTTTTTTGTGTTATTTTCTGAAATTCATGTCTTGTGTAACTCTTGTTTTTGTCTTGCACGAGTTGCTAATTAAAGCAAGCTGAGCGTTACGGCTCCTCCTGATTATTGCAGGATGATTCAGAGTGTGAAGCCTTTAATGTGGGTTTTTTTCTTCTTGTTTAACCTCTTCTATTTCCTTGTGTAACCTGCCAGAGCAAGCAACACTTTGATTAGTCATTCGAAATCCCCTGCTTTTTGTTTCCATTCAAACAGACATAAGTATCATTTACACTATGAGTTAAATCCAGTCAGTGTTTGTATCGATCAGTGAAACATTGTGTAGCTCGAGGTGATCGGTGAGATGTTGCAGTGGTGTCTGGTTTAACTCTTAGCTACCGCAACCGAAAAGAACCTCAGCATTGCATTAAATCTACCTGACTGGTTTTGTACAGCTGCTTGAATCAATGGATTAAATTTTTATTTTTTTATCCTTCTTGCAGGTTATGTATTCAGCACTGTGTGCTACATGTCCACACGATGTCTGAAGAGATTTAAAACCACCATTCAGAAGAGTGTTTTGATTCCTGTGGAATCTTTACAACATCTGGGATTTAAAAAAAAAAAAAAAAAAAAAAAAAACATCTCACGTCTGTGAGAGCGTGGATATCTGAGAACCGCGTCCAAGACATCTTTTTTGGTCAACAATGCCTGTACAAGCGCCACAATGGACCGAGTTTCTGTTGTGTCCCATCTGCACACAAACCTTCGAGGAGAACGTGCGCAAGCCCATCAGCTTGGGCTGCGGTCACACTGTCTGCAAGATGTGCCTGAACAAGCTGCACCGCAAAGCCTGCCCTTTCGACCAGACCACCATCAGCACCGACATCGAGCTGCTCCCCGTCAACACAGCGCTGCTGCAGCTCGTCTGCCCTCAGGTCAGTTATTCACGACTCACCAGTTAAGCTGGCGCTGAAATTCTGATGAACTGTTGCTATGATATTAGATTATACAAGTATCTCAAGCATTTTGACAAAGTTTTGATGTTGTAACAAGTTAACTTTTTACTTTTATCTGGCTTGATTGTAAACATTTAAAATATTTTATAATTAGATTTTCTAATTAATTTATTATTTTTATGCAGCAGTTAGTTCTCTCTCAATAAACCATGATTTTGCATGCAGGTGTGAAATAATATTGCATATTATTTCCAGAAACATATTACAAAGAGTGTTCAAGTCGAACCCGGAATTTGTGATGAAAATTCTCATGGATTAGAGCATAAAAGTGATTGACATCAGCAAGCACAGTACGCTTATGAGACTCTTCACCGCAGTAAGACTTTTAAATGGTGCAACCATTTTTAAAGAAGGCTGTAGGTTCTGTAGGACTGCCCACTGCAGTCATTCCCATAAAGGTCCTGCAAGTGGAACACCTGGTCCCTGCAAATTGACTGATAACTCGTCGCCAGTGAGCGGAAATATCTGTCTGTGGGAACTGTGCACACATCATTCATCAACACCACTTGCACCTCATAGAACACAGCTGGGAGTTATTGCCACATCCATTATTGGGAGTTCCTAGGAGGCCAACTGCTTTAGACGTAAAACACGCAGTCTAATCATGGTTTACCGAGAGAGAACTGCATTAGTGTAGCAGCGGATTATATAGAGAGATAAAGGGAGTTTTTTGCTGCTGTAACTGTTATTCTGCACAGTCAAAAGTCCCGGTTTGACTTGAACCCCCCCCTCATATTTTGACTAATCAGACACCTGTAGTTGGAAAGAAACAACTTGCTATTTTGGGCTCAACAGCACTGCACGCTGTCACGCTATTTAGATTCCTTTTTGGCTCATTACACCATGTTTCCTCAAAGCCACGCTCACTTTTTCATTTCATAAAAACAATACAAGAAACACTGACTGCATAGTATGTGTTTGTTTGTGTCTGTGAGGGGAGTAAACTGTAATATGATACACAGGACGAATTAAGGAAGTCGTGTGTGCAAGGCTAGAGAAAGCGATGCTCTTTTATAGAGTTGACTGTAGTAAAAAGGCAACATGAAGTATAATATGAAGATCTTTCAGCTGAAATGTAACAAAAAGCATAAAGTGCATGCACTGTTTGTTTTTGCATATGGTAGAGCACCAAGATATGTATCAGACATCCAAAGTGCAGGGAGAACAGTTGGGTATGCTCACAGCCTTGTAACAGATAAGGTAAATTCGATGACTTTTGTGTGATTATACTCTCTTCATCCTACCAAAGACAGCTTAATTTTGAAAATGTCATAACCTAGTCCTAGATTTTTACATTCGTCATTACACAAATTCCCGCCGCTGCTGGCTAATGTCAGCACCCTACTCATGCACAGTAGCAAAAAGTCTCATGAATTCCAACCTGATTATTCTCATTCAATTTACATGACCATGTATTTGACAAACCTGATCTAGGACTGCATATGGACAGTGACCCAGATCCAATCTGAAAAACATAAAATCTGTGTCACATGAGGGTAGATATCGGATTTGATTCACTTCAGGCTGGTAATGTGGGTGTAACCTGTGTGACTCAGTTAAACTTGGAATACATGCATCCTCATTTTATTGTAATTTTATTTATAGCTACTAAGTTTATTTAGCATCCCTACTTCAGTTTTGTAGCGCACGTATTTACTAATCTGTACACAATTTTCAGTATTGATTTGTTAACATATTCAAATAATGGCTGGGAAGATTGTGCTAAATTTGGGACCCTACTTCTGAACTTGCAATTGCTACACACCAATGCGCTGGAAAATAATCCACTTTAATCTGGATACATTATGATTGTTGATTATTTTCCTCTAATGGCACACCACCACACCAGAATATTGCCACTGAAGTGAAATGTGGAAGTAATGATCAGTGTGGTTGTTTAACAGACCTTAGACCTTGTTATTTTTCTCTTATTTCCTTGTATTAAGTCTGCAGTATATTGTTGCTGCTTTCACTTCGCTTCCCTTCATGAACTAAAACAAGGAAACAAATTACTAGGAACAGAGTCACCAGTCACCACCCGATGCGATATCTTGATGTCTAGGTGCAGATTTGATTAATATTGCAATACGTTTAATGTTCTGTATTAATAAACTGATTCTATTTTTTAAAAATTTTAATTATTTATTTATTTGTTTTTACAATTTTAAGGCGTCAAACACAAAAGTTTTATCCTGGGACTTTATTTACAACTGTATTGAATCTGAGTAATTAAATGTATCCCACTCCTTAAAGCATTAGTTTTTCTCTTAGAAACCAAGGGCAGCATTTAAACAATTACAAGATACAAGAACTACAAATACAAGAGTTTAATACTTAATTTAAAATGCAACAGAAAGCTACATTGCTACTGAGGATTACGTACTTCATCTTTGTCAAGCTCCATTAGGTCATCTATCGTTATTTCTAAACAAACTTGGCAATTAATTCTCTCCTACAACTCGGGATGTTATTTTGTTTGGCTTTAGAGTGTACCGTCTGTAGAATTATAATGAAATGGTAATGTTTTACTGCACCAAATACCTCAAACTTGACCGTGTGTTGATCAGTTGTGGGAACAGTGAAGTCAGCTTTTTATGTGTGCACAGCTTCTAACGTAGGTACCTGTGGTTTCTACTGTGTATTTCTAGACAAATTGAAGGGGGAAAAATGATAAACAAGACTCTATAAAGAGTTTACTTGTTTGGATGGCTTCATAGAGGTTCATCATTTAGGCCAGTGGTTCCCAAACTTTCAAGCCCGCGACCCCTAATTGAAGATCAACAAGATCTCGCGACCCCCACTATCAAAAACAAGCAATAAACATAAGCTGTTCACAGTATTTTGACTACATTTACTATACATCAAAAATAATTTTGGCTTACTTTTCAATGGGAAGGGTGTACTTGTTTTTGGCAGCACAAAAACTTAATTCGTGGCCTGATGGTGGATACAGCTACCCGCATATCATCTTCGACATCATGACGTGAGCTGTATTTATTTTTTATATGTAACAGCGGAAAAATACTGCTCACACAAATGTGTAGATCCAAATTGAAGCAGTACATCCACTGCGGCACGGGACAACTCGTGTATTTGGTTGCTACGGCAACTTACTGAATACTGATACTGACTGCACTTTATGAATTCTTCCTCATATTTCCCGACGTTTCCTACTTTGGTCTGACGGGGTCTTGCTCTTTTGCTTGGTCGATGTACATGGTTTCTGATGACTCAGGCAAACAATTTCCTTAACATTTTTAGATTTGCGAATAACACATTTATCCATCTTGGCAGTTGCGGTTTTCACGTGCAGTTGTGCGCTATAGCAATAACTAGTGAGTCAGTCGCTGCACAGTGATGTCATATCTATGAGTCGCAATTTTTTTTAACACTCAAACTCAATCAGTAATATCTTTACAAATCAGAAAATATTTATTTATAGCATTTACTTGTAATCAGGCCTGGACTGACCATAGGGCATACCGGGCAATGCCCGGTGGGCCGACGCACATTTTTGGGCTGCGCGTACAGTCTACTCCAAACCACCACAGCAGAGCTCTGGTTAAAGAAAATGAGTCTTGTAAAGACAAATTAATAGATTTCAAATAACGCATAGTTATGATAAAATGAAAAGCCTATGAATAAGACTATACGCCCCCAGAGTTTCTGCAAGTCTAGTGATGAGTTTAAGCTATATGTTGTTTCATATTCAAAAGGGTTTGATATTTTAAATTAACTGGGTATCTACTTCATATAGGGGTCAGCGATATAACCAAAATCTTCTATCACGGTAGAAGCAATTTTCTACCTCAATAACGATATATATCACAATATAGCAATTTGTAACCAAATTCGTTTGGACGCTTGGATTTCAGATGATAGAAAAGGTTTGACGTGTTTCCACCACTTGTTAAAACGGTGTACTTGTGTACATTGCAAATCACGTTCATCTCATTCGTATCACTTTTCTTATACGCAAACCAATTCCACAACACACCCGATTGAACCAGATATCTGCACGGCACAGTGGGCAGCGCAGCGCGACTATCTGAATAGCACAGAGATGATCTGGTTTATTCGCGCAACCCGGTGGATCGCACAGCGCAGATTGACTTGAGCAGCGCTGCTCGAATCACAAACCTGCGCGATCCACTGTGTTTTATTTAAAAACAATTTATTTAAAATGTCAGGACTGTTTTAATATTGTTTCCATGCCTGGTTTGTACATGCGCATCCCAGCGGGGTAAAAAAAATTTTGATGGTCGGCGCGGTTTATTTGGTCTGCCCACGCCGGCTCAATCGGGTGCCACGGTTTCGTCCCACTTTAGATGTGTTTGGCTTCCCATAGAAGTGAATGTGTATTGCGTGGTTACGTAACGTCCAACGTCACGTGATCTCAACCGCGATTAAGACGATTTCTACCGGTTAACCGTGTATAGTTTCAAGAACACAGTCACCTGTTGTCTCAACAAATTCCATTATATGAAGTTGGGCCAACAATACAATATTAATTCATTCAACATTTATCTAGGTGGAGTTTGTACAGTGTAAGAGTGTGTAATCAGTGCGTTTCAGTATAATTCACTCACAAAGAAAAAGGACTGTAAGAGGATCTTTAAATCATCTTTTGATAATGTTACACAATAATATTAGTTATGGCCAGCGTGATCGGTTATAACTGAGCAAACTGAAAAACCAGCCAGTTCTGGTCATCGCCTGATCGACCGGTGCATCTCTGTTATGAACTTATAAATAATTTAAGAATAAATTTTTGAGTCAGTGTGTTAATTTATGAATCGCAATTCATAAACAAATCACTTTTTTCCCCATCTCTACAAATTAACCTCCTAAGGATTTGTTGTTGTTTTGACTGCATTTACTGTATATAGCTCGCTGGTCATATTTTGACAAACGTTTTTATAGACGGATGCTTGTAATGTTTGAAAGCACAATAAGAAGCCAGCTTGTTTTTCAGTTTACCGGAGCATTGTATTTCTAAAAGAAGAACTTGTGGTTGTTCTGGTTTGGTTGGATTGCAAGAGTTTTATTTTGTATATATATATATACGGTAACCTGCTGAGTCACCAGGGTCATATTAGTCCATACGAAGCCACATCCTGAGCGATTCGCTTCTTTGGAAGTGGCTGGAGAGAGATTAGTTTTAGAAAGAGCTGAGACAGAAACACTGTAAAACCTCTTATAACCTCTTCTGTGCATAAAGGTGATGTTCCAACTCACTTATACTGAATAATATAATTTTTTTTATTAAATGCAGTAGTTCATGCAATATATTGGCATGATTTGTGAGATCAGAAAATCAGTATCAGTGATTCATTGTCTGACAGCCCTGTCATTCTTAACATTTTTGTAGTCTGTTTCTGTGGAATATTAGTAAATTCGACATTTTGTTCTAGTAGTCTCAACTTTCTGATTAATTTGCATACCTAACTTTTCTCCTCATATCATATCAGGGGCCCCTATAATTCTCCAGCTGTGCTGTTACCAATCTGTTAACAATGTGGAAAGTGTGCCATACTTGTTAGGTGTTCATCCTTACTCCATTTCCTCTCTGTCCAGAACACTATTAAAGCTCGTGAATATGACCTTTGGCCATAGTGTGACAAATGTAGTCACATTTCTTATTATATGAGAATAAAGTAATTTATTGCTCCTTCATTCAATGCTTCCATTGAATTGCTCTTTAGCAGTTCACCCCTTAACAATATACCATAGAAAAGACATGTTTTTACCTGATACGATGTGATCGCGCGACTTTCACTTAGACTCACATTATGACATCAACCCACCAAACTCAAGTCAGGAATGTTAAAACGGTTATTGATTTTATTTACAGGCAGCTGTGAAAGTTTGAGGTGGCACAGAGGCGTAGCGGTTAGCACTATGTCCTCGCACCTCCAAGGTTCGATTCCCACTCGGGTAAATGTGCATGGAGTTTGCATATTCTCCCTATTTCCTGGTTAGTTTCCTCAGGCACCGTCCAAAGACGTACAGATTAAACTAGATGGTGCTCCCAAATGACCTGCAGTGTGAATGAGCGCGTGTGCCCCTTGATGGATCTGCACCCTCATTCCCGATGTCTCCCGAGATAGACTCCAGTCCCCCAGAGACCATGTAAAGCTGTATAGAAAATTAAATAAATGAGTGTGAATGCTTGGGTGCCAGGATGGTGACCCAAAGAGGGAAAAAAAGCATTTAGGAGCTGTGACATGTGGAGGATCTCTGTACATGCACAAATACCGAAGATTTACTGAGCCAGTACTAAACAATACAATCTTAGCTGAAACATTTAGCTTTTTTTTTTTTTTATTATTATTTGAACATGTCTTTTAAAAACAAAAACCTTTTCAAAGAAAAAGTAAAAATATGCTCTTAGGATATTTGTACACCACTGCAGATTTTAATACGCCAGTAAAAGGAATTATGCAACAGTTTAACGTTGAGATTTCTCAACACTTTTCCCCCACGCAAGAAATATGGATTGTGTCATAATTCACAAGAAACTATCCCCCCCCCCCCCCTTGGATACTGTTTTTATTTTTTCATCTTAAGTATTATCCTTTCTGCAGGTACCCAAGTCTCAGCCTGTCACTTTAGTGAAAGGAGCGGAGGACGTCAAGCATTATGATGAAGCACGCACGTGTGTGGAGGAGCTGGCTCTCTACCTCAAACCCCTCAGCAACACCCGAGGTCTCGTCAATTCATTCTATACCTGTTTAGACTAAAACATAAAAATATGAAGTGTTTCAGGATTGATGCAACTAAATCATTAATTCACACGTTCCTTTTTTTTTTTTTTTTTTATGTTACTCACTGGCATGTGATGTCTTTATAAAGTCATAGTCATGCCATCTTGATTTAAAAATGTTTTTCCTTCAAAGTTCCACCAGTTGTTAGCTAGTAAGCAAGCTATGGTAGTGAGCCAGTACTAGTTAGTGCAGTGGCAGGGTGTGTGCAGTTTTAATCAATTTTTATTTCTCACCAGCAACTACTGTGTGTAAACTCATCCACTGTGCACAGGTGTAGGGCTGGGCACTGCGAGTCAGAGTCTTCTCAGCAGACCCATGCAGAGGAAGCTGGTGACCCTGGTGCACTGTCAGCTGGTGGAGGAGGAGGGTCGTATCCGGGCCATGCGTGCAGCTCGCTCTCTGGGTGAACGCACAGTCACCGAGCTCATCCTGCAACACCAAAACCCCCAGCAGCTCTCATCCAATCTGTGGGCCGCCGTCCGAGCACGAGGCTGCCAGTTCCTCGGCCCTGGTAAAGTTTCTTTTAACATTTATCTGCATGAACGCTTGGGTACTCAGCGCAAAGACTACAGTTTTGAAATCATGGCAAAGACTTGATGATTAACCATTTAATCCATTCTACACAGTCTTACACTGCCATGATACCCTTTTATGTTTTCGGTGATTTCTTCATTCATGTGTCTATACACGTCCACATCCTTAATCCCTGTATACACCCTTAAAGAATTTGTATAAATATTTTAACACTAAATTTATTGATCTTTGTTATATATTGATGTATATAATATGATATTATTAATACAATATACATCATACAATTTTTCTTTTCCTAAGGTGTGTGTAAATTTTGTGTAATTGCTTGTGGTCCTTTAAAATGGTGCTGACTTTTTGTTCATGTCGATTGTTTAATTTGAGCTCCTTTATCTCGTGGTAGATTATGAGCTAAAATAAAAATTATTGTCCAAATATTTATGGAGCTTGCTGTACCATGTGATGTACATGTTGCATATCCTGGTTGATATACATCATGTTGCTTACCTCTGACTCCCACAGCCATGCAGGAGGAGGCTCTGAAGTTGGTGCTGCTGGCGTTGGAGGATGGGTCACCTCTGTCTCGCAAGGTTCTGGTCCTGTTTGTGGTCCAGAGACTGGAGCCACGCTTCCCTCAGGCTTCTAAAACCAGTATAGGGCATGTTGTACAACTGCTGTACAGAGCCTCGTGTTTTAAGGTAAATCCATTTAAATCCTATGGTAGATATTTACAGCTTATACCACGGTTCACAGTTCTGTTTGGTTAGAAGAGGCTGATTAAGTTTCAGTAAGAGCAGCTCTGACAGTTGCATGCAACAACTTCCATTACCACTTAAGGAGGGAGTCTCTCACGCCAGTCCCTTATACCAGTCCAGTGTAAAGCTGAGAGTTTGTTTTCTGACTCTTATTTAATGCATACGAGTTCTTGCTTTGTGGTTTCAAAGTAGCTATGTATTTTTGTAATTAATTTCAGGAGAGAAAAAAGAGGTGTTTATATCTGTCATCACATAAGTGAGAACAGTGACTTGTTTGAAATTATTTCCACAACATTGATTATAATTATAATAAATACCAATAATAAAGGGTCATTTCTTAATTAGTAAATTATACTACTTTATTGGTAAATGACAGTACTGTTATAAAAGTAATAAAGCATGCTATTATAGGAGAATAATTAACAGGTAGGAACTTCAACGCTTGATTCATTATCCAGTGTTTGTGGTAAATTCAGATACAAGAGAATGCTGCACCACTAATACATTCACTGTAGCTGCTCATGACACTGTGTCCATGGAAACATTTTTCCCCTCCCTCCTCTCCAGGTGACGAAGCGTGATGAGGATTCCTCCTTGATGCAGCTAAAGGAAGAGTTCAGGACCTACGAGGCGCTGAGGAGAGAGCACGACTCCCAAATTGTTCAGATTGCCATGGAGGGAGGCCTGCGCATCGCCCCTGACCAGTGGTCCTCCCTACTTTATGGGGATCAGTCCCACAAGTCCCACATGCAATCCATCATTGATAAGGTAGGAAGAGCCAGCATTGGAAGAACAAACATTGCTTATACAAAAAAAAAAAAAAGTATACCAACTTCTGTATTAATCAAGGAAATGTGTGTATATACACACACAGTACTGTACAAAAGTCTTTGGCACCATATTATATGCTGTACTAATTTTGTTATGTTTATCATGTCTGCATAATTATGTACAAAATCATTCAGTATTTCCATATATAACAAAAAATAAATAAATAAATAAATAACATTACAAGAGAATATATGCATGGCTGTAAAGAAATATAGTACAAGACAGACCAGTTTTCAGATGGAAACACAAAACCTAATGTATGCTCCTGGGATTTGCATAAAAATATAAAGGAGCGAGTGTGAGAAAGTTACCAGAAGAACTCATATTCTCCAGCAAGCTCAGTAAAACCTAATAGCTGTTTTCTTATAAAACTGCACAAATCTGAGTATAAAGCCCGATTCGGACTGGACTAGTTTTACAGAGGGTCGTTAGAGAAATTTCTGTTTTACAGACTTTGTGATTTTAATCCTGTCCGAATCTGCCATGTCTGTCTTTCTCTCACACGACCTCTGTAAAAATTCCAGAGCAAATTACCTATTGTTTTTCAACAAACTCGGAGGTCCTCTGAGAAATCTAATCCCGTCCGAATGCGAATGTCTTTGATTGCCAAAGATATATTTTTTTTCCAAAACGCATTTTCTTTGTGTTTTGGCCAACGTGAGCTACCATACTACCCGGTATTCACGCTACCATACGCGCCGGTATTCAAGTTTGCGCACCAATAATGGATGTAGCTGTGGTCTTGTGCAACGCCCACATGTAAAACACAGAAATTCCTACCTCCGTAATAAACACGGAGATGTTAGTCCCGTCCGAATGAAATGACAGAGGTCGTCTGAAAAAAATTCTAACTCAAACGTCGTTTGGAAATCTAGACCCGTCCAAATAGAGGGCTTAAAACTCCTGATCTTAAACAAATCTAGAGTTTTCACTCCAAATATTGACTGTTTATTCTATTACTCTTTATTGCTTTGTATAGATGTTTCTTTTATGCAGAAATGTTTAAAAATATTTTTGTATGTGCCCAAGACTTTTGCACAGTACTGTGTGTGTGTGTGTGTGTGTGTGTGTGTGTGTGTGTGTGTGTGTGTGTGTGTGTGTGTGTGTGTGTGTGTGTGAATGTATACAAGCTTCAGGAAAAGAAAAAAAGTATGATTTATATTAATATAATATCATATTATATGTACCAACATATAACATAAAGCAGTACATTAATAAACTATTTATGTAGGTTTTTCCTTTCCTGAAGTGTGTACATTTATTTTTATTTTTTTGGTGTGTGTGTGTTAGAGCTGAAGATCTTTGCCTGAACCCGACGAGACCCGACAGGACCCGACGGGTTCCGGCTTAATTAATATAATTTTACACGGGCTCGGGCCAGGATCGGGCTTGCACGGTTAATGAGCGGTCATGTGATGCGTTTTGATTAGCGCGAGAGAAATGCGAAAATGGATGCTGAGGAGGTTTTAAATTTTTTTTGTTCCAACTTTCACGTTGCCTGTAGCCTATATGTTAGTCATAAATAAATTATGTTAAAACGTGTATAAATTTCTCATTCTTGACCAAAGGCAAAACAGCTGTGCGCTTGCGTACATTATTAAAATGTCGGGCTGTAAACGGGTTGGGGTTTTTAAAGGCTGTCAGTCAAAATGTACTTGTCGTACTCGGGCCGAAATCTGTCGGGCCTAACTTTTAAGGCCCGATTACAGCTCTAGTGTGTGTGTGTGTGTGTGTGTGTGTGTGTGTGTGTGTGTGTGTGTGCATACATAATTTTATTCCTTAATTTTATTATACTCTTGAGATTTTTATAAATTAAATATCAATATTGTTATCCTGTTTTAGATACTTTTACTTAAGCACATGGATATGTAATCTCAGAACAGCTCAGTGACTTTATGTTGCAAACTCATAAAGCCACGTTTGCCACAAGTCTGTTGTGAAATTAAATTTTTAAGTCTGCTTCGGCCAAATGTCAATGTTATTATTTTGAAACTGTCTTTTTGCTAAGAGCAACAATAGCTTGGCTGCAAAGTGATAGACCAGTGGTAGACCTCAGAGTGGGGCCACAGCCATTTTATTCAAGATCATTTCATTTCAATAATTCGAGATACTGAATTTTCATGAGCCATAGGCCAAAATCATCTAAATAAGAAAAAAGGTCGTGAAATATTTCACTGTACAAGTAAGGAATGATGAGTTTATTGCTTAATTTAAACGGCAGTACACATACTATGGTAAAATTTCCATTAAATAATTTTGTATGAATAATGAATGCTGTAAAAAGGTTTTCTGGTATGTGGTGTAGCCCATCTGTTGACCAGCTTTTGTTGCTAAGCAACTTGATGGACAAAGACAGGATAATGGCGGAGGTGTAACTGTTTTACTGGCTTCAAGCCTGAAACAATAATACATAGCATGAGTTTCATGATGTATCAAAGGGGTGCATGTATCAAGGATTTGACAGGCCATCATGGACAAACAGACTTCATATATTTCTCATATCTTAAATTTTAATAGGGAAGTGATGGTGTATGATTGTTATATTAAAGATTTATTTGTTTCTATTATATGAGAGAGATAATGTAGTACAGTATTTGTATTTGATGAGTAATGCCTAATTGCAAGAGATGGCTTGGGGAATAATGTTATTTTGTTTGTTTTCTCCCCCACCCCACCCCCTTACTTTCTCAGTTGCAGACCCCAGCCTCTTTTGCTCAGAGTGTACAGGAGCTAACCATCGCTTTGCAGAGAACTGGAGACCCAGCCAACCTCAACCGCCTCAGACCACATTTAGAGCTTCTGGCTGACATCGACCCGAGCCCAGGTGTGTGTCCCCACATATTATACAAGTACAGCATGAAAAAATAAAAACAGATCGTGATCCACATTACAATTCATTTCATTATGGCTCTGTACTTTTAGCACATTTGATTTCTTACCAGTGAGATAAGCAACGAGATCAAGTAATAAATGAGAAAACATTTGGTTTTCTAATAGTGTTATTTAAAAACACGGTACAAATGAATGTAATGGTTGTTATTCTGAACAATATGATGAAAAAACTCTTCCCAACTGGGTTTGACTAATGGCACTTAGTTAGTAACCCAGTGTACAGTAAGTATCTATCCAATGATGGAAACTTCAAAGCAGTAAGTCGCTGCCAAATACCTAAATGTAATGAAGCAAATTTTACTGTTAGTAACCCAATGTTTGTGATTTCGTAACAGCACATCCTAAAGTGTTTCCATTCTTTTAAATCAGAGCAGTTTACCATTGATTACCATTTTTATTTCTTAAAAACACCTCCTACTTTTAACCATTGATGGTGACATGTAATTTTGTACAGCAAAATAATTTTTTTTACTTACAGCAACAATGAACAGTTCTCTCCTTATCCTCTTTTTTTATCACCTTCAATTTAACGCAGAAGACTACAAAATCTGAACAACTCAGTGCTGAAGATTTTACAGGGTCATTACAACTTTATGGAAGACTTACTGTGTGTGTGTTTTTATCTTTTTATCTGGAGCTTCTGTCATAGTGATCCTTGTGAATGAGAAGATAATATGATCACTGTAACATGTTATAGTTTCTATATTATTATAAACCTGTGAGTAGTAAGATAGTTCCCGGGTTATACATTTTGTATTCTATGATTAATTGTTATACTGGTTGTTTTAGTTTTTTTTTTTTTAAATAATAATAACTTAATTGATTATCTGTCTCAACTAGATGCCCCTGCCCCTACATGGGAGCAGCTAGACAAAGGCTTGGTTGCTGTAAAAACAGTAGTGCATGGTCTTGTGGACTTCATCCAGAACCACAGTAAGAAGGCAGGAGACCAACAGCAGGTACATAAATTCATCTGCATATGGCTCAGACCTTACTGCCTTAATATTTATTTATTGATTGATCGATTTAAGATAAACTTTGGTTCTAAAAATTGTGAAACTCTTGCCAACTTTAAAACATTTTAAAAACTGTGCTTCTTGTCTTCCTAGGCTCCTCAGCACAGCAAGTACAAGACATACATGTGTAGAGACATGAAGCAGAAAGGAGGGTGTCCCAGAGGAGCCAGCTGCACCTTTGCTCATTCCCAGGAAGAACTGGAAAAGTAAGTGAATCTTCTTTGCTCAGTGTTTGCATACATCTTGCGCGGGAAGTTTTTTACATTTATTCATCTTAACCCCAGGTTCCGCAAGATGAACAAGCGTCTGCCTTTGAGGAAGCCCCTCAGCCAGTCACTGACTCAGCTTAATGATATGGACATCGCTTGCAGCACGGGTCTTCTGCCTGATGAGGGATTGGTTGTGGAAGGTCTAACTCACAAACCTGCCATGGTCACTAATGGCATTCTCGCAGTGCCACCCGTATCAGATCTTGCACACCTGGTCTCCCGTGGGTCAGTAGCTCCCTACGACACGGCTCGCAAGATGGGAAAACCAGACACGGGTAGCCTCAGTGCTCCAGAATCACCACCAGACTCGTAAGTGGGAAATTATAATTGCTCTTTAACTTTGACTGCATGCAGCTACGGAAAAATGTGGCGTCACAGCCTGTATCAGTGGTCACTGATCTTATTAATGTCATCGTCTTCTGCATATGATAACCAGGCCTAAATTTTATAACCACGTACCATGCTGCGTAAAACCTGTGCCAAGTTGTAGTGCGGACTGAATATTCCGCTGTGGCGACCCATTGCTGGGAGCAGCCGAAAGAACAACAACCACCACCACCATGCTGCTTTTTATGATTGTAAACTAGTCATAGCATTCTTATATAAGACAGAACATGCTATAATGCAAACGGACAAGTAGATTTCCATTTTTGTTTTGTTCTCTGCAGCCTGGACTCCATTCCAAAAGTCTCAATGCCTTCAACATCTCATCCTAGAGTCTCGAGAGAGGGTCTGGCTGGACACCCACTGTCTTCTGTCTCCAGAGTTTCACGGATACCACAGTACCCTCCACATCAGCCCGAGGCCTATTACTCAGAATCCAGAGTACCCCCGTCTGCTTCCCAATACGACGCCTCTCAGTATCCCACTGGTAAACCATTATCTTTATTGCTGCACCATTTGACTATTTTTAGAGATGATGTAAACTCTATAATCTGAGGCCCACCTTGTAGATGGAATGGGGGAAATGCAGCAGCACTACAGAGCTCTTGCTTGTGAAGTTACACTCAATGTGCAGTCTGTTTGTGGTTTTACAATTCTGGATAGTTTCTTTGAGATAAAATGCCAAATATACCCTGTCAAAAAACCTGGAAGACAGTTTAATCTGTTTCATATTTAAAAAAACAAAAGCGATTTGTGGTTAACAAAGCTAATCCTGGTCAAAGACGAGTCTCTGTTGGTGATCACTGGTGACCATTAAATTTTGGATAGCATAATCAGGAAATAAATGTGCAGTAAATTTAACACAGTAAATATCCAATATATGGGGGGAGGGGGGTCAAGTCAAACCGGGACTTGTGATAATGTAAAGGAAGACACAAGACTGCTTGACATTTCCAGGAGAAGTTACTTAGCCGCAGTAAAACATTTAAATGGTGCACAACATTTTAAAGAAGGCAGTGTGTCTATGAATGACTATCCTGGCCAAGGTGGCTCGGAGACCACTGCAGTCATTCCCGTGAACATTTAGCAAGTGGAAGTCTGATCCTCAAAAGCCAATTGTCAACAACTGGCAGAAGAGACTGTCTGTGGAACCAATTGCACATTACAAGGACTGAACCGTACAGTCCTAACCTTACTCCAAGCCTACATGTTTGGTCCATTAAAGGAGTTCTGGGGAGGCTAGCATTCCGGACTTGCATGAGGCATCAGGTCTCTAGCACACTGAGAAAATGTTTTACCTTCATGGTATCTGAGCACTAGTAATAAGTGCATTAATGTAGCAAAAGAGTGTTTGTCTATACATTGGTCAGAACTCGCTCTTTCAGTGATATCTTTACATTTCGTACATTGAAGGACCTGAAACCAGTGGTAAGTGCATTTTAACACACTGCCGTCATTTTAATATGTATCTTGATCCTTAACCAGTCTACTTTTTCGATTTCTCATCTGTGATTCACTATCCAATTACCGAACAGGGAGTGTATTTGGCTGGTGATGAAAGACAACTTGGGTGTAACAAGGCGAAAGAGATTCAACCTTTCCAAAAAGTTATTACTTTGTATTAATACGTTAGGCAGAGTGTTCTGTTGTACAGAAAGACAGACAGACATGTACGAGGGCTTCAACCTGAAATAATATCACTGATTTATATTAAAGTTGTTTAGCTGCTCTTTGGCATTAATCTTTTTACTATTTCTACAAACTCTCTTCCTGCCAGCGACGGGCAAAAAAAATAAAGGTAGATTTTACTTTCATAACTTCTGCTATTCTGCACAATGAGAAGTCATTGTTTGACTTGAATGCCCTTCTTACATGATAATACTTGTTTGCTAATTTAAAGTTTAAACATGCAGGGGTTAAATTGGGCTGAGGCTTTTGTAATGTTTAAATTTAATATTTTTTATTATTAAGATTCTTTTATTTTTTTTAACTAAAAATAAGCACCAGCACCATCACGTGTTCAGTAAAAATCTGTGGGGTTAAATTTAGCCAGTGATTTATCAGTGTCTGCCTTGGCTTTGTACCATGTGTACATATGCATCTATTGATTTATCTTTGTGCTTGTCTTTCTGTAGGTAACTCCTACCCTTATCAGCACTTGCAGCCTCGCTACACTCGATCGCAAGTTGACCCTGGCTTGGCACCCTACCCAGACCCCTATCCTGTGTCCTATGCCCCGGAACGACAGTACCCCGCTCCCCCATCTGACCCTCGCTACAGCTATCCACCACATCACGATGGTCGCCGCCATGCGCCTTACGGAGGCCACGCTCCACTCCCGCCATATGCTCGGGATGAGCTGGGTCACAGGAGCCCTGTCCCTATGGAGATGCCCCCACCACCACCGGCAGCAGGAGCGTCATCCCCCTACCTGCCAGAATCACGGGACAGATACGGCCCTGAGAGCTATAACCACTCTGGTCACAGCAGGGCCTACAGTGGAAGGGTGAGTTATCAGCCATTATTGTGGTGTTGTGCATGCTATATAGGGCTTATTTAATCATGTAACCATAAAACAGACATCTGGTCTCCTAGGATATCCTGCATTAAGTAAAAGCTATACTGATTATATTGCAAATGACCGTGTAGATGAGCATTCTTATTAATCTTAATAGACATTAGGGCTGGGCGATATGGCAAAAAAGTAATCTCGATAATTTTTGGCCCATTTTGAATGATAACTATATATTTCGATATAAGCTGTTAATGCTGCCTGCTTTAAAAGAGTATCCCAACAATGACTGAAACAACAAAAATGGGGTTAAAGGGTTCGTTAAATTACATTTTAAAGTATAGTTTATTAACAAAAATAGATGACAGATTTGGCCTTAAAAATTAAGATACTATAGGCACATGATCAGAATCTTTACAAGGCAAAGATTTTTATTAAAAAAAAATACTTGTTTGTGATGATAAAAAGTATCTTGTGGTATATTACAATGTTTTGAGATTTTTAAACAATAATGAGAAACAACATTTAGACCACACACACTAGGGCTGTCTTTTTATCCCACAATTCAGAGTTAAATGAAGGCTATTTCACACGGCCCCAATAAACTGACATAATGGCTTAAGCATGAAATGACAACAAAAATGGAATGAATTATGCAGCTATCAGTCGTGTGCTTAGGGGCATCATATCTTTCGCTAGAAAGTTAGAAACGGCCCTGGTTATATCCTTGCTCCTTTTGGACACCTTTCATAAGGTGTAATGTCCACGAAAGATGACACGATGGATATCTGCTTCGGTACAGCCCCACTGCTAGCCCTGCTAGTTGACGGAGTAGCATCGGCCCGCGTTTTCATGCTCTGTGTGGTCGTTTGGGTGATGCGTTCATATAACGGAGTTCGTGCTACCTATTTTGTCGACAATTTCAACATCTTTGGATAATAACTCGAGGTTAGATCCACTTTTGTCGCTGCTTACACTCATTTTTTTGTCGTCCTGGTGTCAAGTTTGCTTCGCAAAGTGCGGTAGGAAATTAACTTTGACCTGCACGGCACACGCAAACTGCACACTGATTGGTTGTTGTATTGTTCTGCTGTGTGATTGGCTCTTAGATTAATCCATATTGAGCAAAAAATGTCTAGAGCTTTTCATCGTTTTTAAAATCAAATAAATCGCGATTCGATATGATATCGTTTATCGGCCCAGCCCTAATAGACATGCCAACTCCGTGTTTCCCACACACACAATTTACTCAGGAAAAACGATGTCATCCATGATCATAGTGAACAGTCCCCTTTCGTGCTACCGCTCCTGTACCTGTTTGTTACTGCGAGTACTTCTGCTCCCTTTGGACATATGTGAAGAGTAAGACGAAGGTTTATATGTTGGATCTCTGAAATGTGAAATTAATATAAATATCAAACAAATAAAAATATTGTGTTAAAGGTCATATGTGTTTGTTGTATATAGTAGACCAATTTTGTGCGCTCATATAATGTGGCTTGTTCTGCTGGTTACCAAAGCGAGTATATTTCATAACTGTTGGAAACAATGCAAATAGGACTGAGGTGACATTGTTTTCACATATTGTTTAAATGTCACTACCTCGTTCTGAACAATGGGGTTAAAGCTTGTACAGAGGATCACCTGCCTACATACTTTGTTAATTTTATTGCATTTCTGCGTTTGTTTACATACAGAATGCCTATGCCCGGCCACAGCCCAGCCTGGACTACCTGCACCGTCGGAGAAAGGAAATTATGGCTCAGTTAGAGGAGCGGAAAGTCGTGTCTCCTCCTCCCTTTGCCTCCTCTCCAAACCTGGCCCATTCTTATGACCCCAGTTATACGCAAGAGGTCCGGGGGCAAAATCATGTAAGATCATTATTCGTCCATTTCAAAGTGTCTTATGTTTCGTCAAACAGTCAAAAAAGTTTAAACCAAACACATTAAGATTTGAACATTGACAAAGCTGTGGTTTTGGTTAATCAGCTTGTGGTAACAGCACTTGTATTATAAGATTCACAGACAGTTTTAAAATATCTTTGTATTTGTCCTGTATTACAGTCCAGTGTTGACATTAGTATCTCAGGCTCCCAGGACAAAAGCAGTTTTTCTGCCCAGGCTGTTAGTTTAGTCTTGGTGTCCAGTGGACAAACTTTCAAAAACCAGAGAAGTGAAATAAATGCACACTTCTTATTTAATGAACATGTATTTGTGTTCACACTGTAGTATTTTAGTCCCGATTATCCAGTTCTTCCTCTAGTCGGTTAACTTTATAACCTTATGCATTTAGCATTTTGCAGCACTTTATTATCCCCTTAGCGTTATTATGCAAGTGCAAATTTTTGTTTTGTAAATATTTGGATTTTTTTATGTGTTGAACTGTTTGTTTGCTGTAAATGATCTCCAGTATATGGGTGAGAGCGCCCCAGCACTTCAGAACGTCAGAGAAACGGACTATGCGGCTTCCTACTCACCATGGTCATGTGACACGTTTGTCCCCTACATCGGTGCCAAGGATATGAAGTCCAAAGATGGCTTAGCCACAGGATACATGGAGATGGTAAGCTGGATCTCCATCTCTGTTTAGTTTATAAGGGATCCTTTAAATACCTTAAAATTTTAGTTCTTTGGTGTGTTCTGTATGTGGGAGTACAGAACCAAAAGGTTATCAGTGTTTATTCTGTTGAGTTTGCTCCCTGAGAACACGCTGATGGACCAAAGGCCATAAATTGTAGCCATGATAATCTATAACCATCATTGAATAAAATTCAGAGAACTGAATATATTTTTGATGTTTTCTGCGATGTTTGTTTTCCCCTCCTTAAGCAGACTATAGAAAAAAGTCTAAGAGATCCAGCCCTGGAGCTGCAGCGTCGAGCCGCAGAGGTCAAGGATGATGACCCTATCATACCTTTTGGCCCACTACCCACTGTCTCTCGCTTTGGAGCAATATCTCGTACGTCCAAATCGGGATATCAGCCTGCTGGCCTTGTTCCAGGCCCCCCAGCCAAACATGCTGCTAACGCAGGTAACCATCTAGCAGCTCTGCTCTCTGTACAGACTTCCAGAATGAAGTGGTGTGTCTGCCAATTGCTGGTTTGTGATGTTGGCACATCTAACACAGAAATATGCACATGATCTTACAGACACATTCAGACCTTTTATCACTTTTTATTTATGTAAAATGTAATTGGTGTTTGCTGCCTGTTTCTGAGTACTTTATAATGATGCTCCATCATTCTATTTCGTCTCTCAGTTGATTACAACTATGGAAATCATGGAGGATGGAATGAAGTCTCTTACAAGACACACCAAACCATGCCATCTCAGGGACACTTCAGTGAGCGGTGAGGGCTCGATTGTTGCTGTAGCAGACCTGACTAAAGTCATAAAGACTTTGTAGTCACTAAATTTTGTGATCTTATGGTTTATAAACGTGAATTTGTGTGGTTCCAGTCTGCCACCTTCTGCCCAGGACAGGGAACAGCTGAAGATGGAGCTCCAGCAAGTCAACCAACAAATTAACCAACAGACTCGCTGTATGGAGGTGAGCTCATTCAAACATAGTGTGTGATATGTTGCAGTGATCTTCATGATATCTGTTCAGCAGTGGCTCCTTTCTAATGAAGGTCAACACATTGTTTTTCCACAGTATATGTATATTTTTCAAATGTAATATATTTCTACCTGTTAAAATAGACAGTGAACTCAAAGTTCTTCTGCTAACATATCGGGCATGATGGGTCACCTCAAGGTTAAACATGATGAGTGGAAATTGAAAACTCATACACTTGTATAATTACCAGTGTTTTTACTTATCAATATTATCAACACATTCGTATCAGCAGAGGATAAATACTGTGGACAGTTGTCTTATCTCAGGGAATTTTATATAATTACTTGACTACCTAATTTGATTTTTATTATGTTAGTTATCTGTTTGGTGTATTAAGTAAGCAGCTTGGCAGTCAAAATGAAGCAACACTCTCTGTTGGGTGCCTAGGTAATGGGTTTATGTCCTCACCAAACTAGTAATTTGGTCTATAGCAGAATTCTTAGTCTTTGTACATATGGGTTAATTTGAAAGCTTTTGGTTGTTTTGCAGAGGGAGGCTGGTTCTGGTGCTGGCCAAGTCGCTCCAGTGGAGTGGTCAACAGCTAATGTTTCCAGCGAGCAGTTAAGCCTAGAGTTGCACCAGGTGGAGAGAGAGATTGGAATGAGGACACGTGAGATGGCCCTGGTAAGTAAGATTATGCAAATGGTACACTCATGTTCCTGAGAAGCAGCAAAGAAATGTTCATCAACTGTTTGATGTTGGCAATGTGATTGCTGTGCCATTCCTCAAGGTTCTAAATATTTTAATGCTATCAATTGACTATTTAGATTGTTCAAAAAAGTCTAAGTCAGATACTGTTAAGAAAATGTAAAAATTGTCCTTTGATTTAGTGTTCGTGTAAGTGTTTAAATGTGGGTAGAAAACCAAATTGAACAAGTCCCACCAGTATTGATCAGGGATTAGTCCTTAAACGTTAGAGTAGGCCTGGGCGATAAAACGATAACGATATGTTTCGCGATAGACACGTGATTGATATCAATAAAAAATGTGTTCGATAGAACGTTCGATATTTTTTATTCTCTATCGGAAGAAAACGGAGGTCGCGAAGCTAGTTTGGTTGCTGTCATGCGCACTTGTTCCGCGACCGGCTTTAGGACCCGGAAGTAGTACGGTCGCGTTTCAGGAAGCATAAACGGAGACAAGATGGCGTTGACATTGGCACCCACCCACCCGCAAAATGCGGGTAAAATTCGGCTGTGGCGGGTAATAACTAGGGTTGTTCCGATACTGGTATCGGAAATGCTACCGATACCACAAAAAAATCTGGCATCGGAATCGGCGAGTATTTGAGTCCACGTACCGATCCGATACCATTTTCCTAAACATAACCTATTTATGCCTGCTAGCTTTGCTAGTTTAGCTTACTTACAGAGTGTCACGGCGTGCGCCTGTGATGGGCATGCGCCCAAATTGATATCGCACCTCGCTCACTCCGAAGCTCACTAGTAAAGCCTCCCCCCCCTTTTAGGTATGTGAAGGAGCAGGGCCGCTGAATCAGGCAACGGCCCATGAGCTATCGCCGCTAATGATCCCGGCGCTATAAAACACAGCGGGGAGTGTAGCTCGGGGTCTGACTGTTGGAAGCTGGTCTTTGTGACGCGGTGGATTTTGAGAGACAGTAGCACAAGAGCGGGGCGATGTGATGCGCCCCAAAGACTTTAAAAAGGGGGCGCCTTTGATCTCCGCGAGAGGAGCGCGTGAACGAGCTGCGCGAGCTCCCGCGGCACCTTCACTTCCACGTAGAGCCCGCCTTCGCATCCTTGCCGCCGAAGTGGAAAAGGCCGCAGAGAGCCTTTAACCCTTTCCTTACCCATTTTTCTAAATAAATTACCCTTTTTCCTGTAAGACCTCGTGTCCGTGTTCATGGTGTCGCCCGTGCACTTAGGGTCAAACCCGTTACACAGGGCTAGAAAAAGAAATACTATATATATATATATATATAATATATATATGTATATATATCACACACTGTACAGATACACATCCAGGTATCGGATCAGTACTTGGTATCGGCCGATACCCTGAGCCCAAGTATCGGTATCGGGAGGGGGAAAATGGTATCGTAATAACTTTAGTCTCACTAGCCACATTGGCGGGTAGTTTATTCTTTGGTATGGCAATTGTTATGTTTGCATCAATATGCACAAATAACATCTATAATATTACTTGCTTTTTGTGTGAGAAACGGAGGCATGGAGAAAAACGGTATTCTTCTTTTACTGCATTCAGTGCACACAACACATATAGTATACAGCGCCAGTGAATTAACATCAAACTCAAATATATTACAACAATATATTTTTGTTGTAGTTTTCTCTAAAGGCATCTGATATAATAAACGCATTGCACTATTTTATTCAAGATTCAAAGAACTTTATTAATCCCAAAGGGAAATTGCTTATGCTCGGTTACAGGTGCTCACAGTTGTTAACTAAGGAAAGGTAATAAAAGTAATAAATAATAATAATATAAAAAAACAAAAAAAAAGGTCCTAAAACATTAATAACTGATGGGACTATGATCATAGGAAAGTTAAGTTTAAAATAAAAATGTTTAAATATAATATATTCTTCTCCTGGTCCTTATTTTAAATGGGTCATCATAAATATCAATAATTATCGATATCGACCGATATGAAACACTTATATTGTGATAGTTTTCAGCCATATCGCCCAGCCCTACGTTAGAGGTAAGCGTAGAAGAAGCTTTAAATCTGCGCTTGACTTTTTTGTTGCAGGAAGCAGCTGGCATGAAATACAAGCTGGTAGCAGGAAGTGAGAATGGACAGAACGAGCACAATTTAAAGCGAGAGGATCATCACTTAGCCCTCAGGTAAGGTCCTGGAGTTGTTTCCAAACATAACTGCAATGCTGTCAAATGATTTCCTGATTATACAGTGGCTTGCAAAAGTATTCGGCCCCCTTGAACCTTTCCACATTTTGTCATATTACAGCCACAAACATGAACCTATTTTATTGGAATTCCACGTGAAAGACCAATACAAAGTGGTGTACACGTGAGAAGTGGAATGGAATCATGTATGATTTTCGAACATTTTTTGCAAATAAATAACTGAAAAGTGGGGTGTGCGTAATTATTCAGCCCCCTTTGGTCTGAGTGCAGTCAGTTGCCCATAGACATTGCCTGATGAGTGCTAATGACTAAATAGAGTGCACCTGTGTGTAATCTAATGTCAGTACAAATACAGCTGCTCTGTGACGGCCTCAGAGGTTCTCTAAGAGAATATTGGGAGCAACAACACCATGAAGTCCAAAGAACACACCAGACAGGTCCGGGATAAAGTTATTGAGAAATTTAAAGCAGGCTTAGGCTACAAAAAGATTTCCAAAGTCTTGAACATCCCACGGAGCACTGTTCAAGCGATCATTCAGAAATGGAAGGAGTATTTCACAACTGTAAACCTACCAAGAAAACGCCGTCCATCTAAACTCACAGGCCGAACAAGGAGAGCGCTGATCAGAAATGCAGCCAAGAGGCCCATGGTGACTCTGGACGAGCTGCAGAGATCTACAGCTCAGGTGGGGGAATCTGTCCATAGGACAACTATTAGTCATGCACTGCACAAAGTTGGCCTTTATGGAAGAATGGCAAGAAGAAAGCCATTGATTACAGAAAACCATAAGAAGTCCCGTTTGCAGTTTGCCACAAGCCATGTGGGGGACACAGCAAACATGTAGAAGAAGGTGCTCTGGTCAGATGAAACCAAAATGGAACTTTTTGGCCAAAATGCAAAACGCTATGTGTGGCGGAAAACTAACACTGCACATCACTCTGAACACACCATCCCCACTGTCAAATATGGTGGTGGCAGCATCATGCTCTGGGGGTGCTTCTCTGCAGCAGGGTCAGGGAAGCTGGTCAGAGTTGATGGAGCCAAATACAGGGCAATCTTGGAAGAAAACCTCTTGGAGTCTGCAAAAGACTTGAGACTGGGGCGGAGGTTCACCTTCCAGCAGGACAACAACCCTAAACATAAAGCCAAGGCAACAATGGAATGGTTTAAAACAAAACATATCCATGTGTTAGAATGGCCCAGTCAAAGTCCAGATCTAAATCCAATCGAGAATCTGTGGCAAGATCTGAAAACTGCTGTTCACAAACGCTGTCAATGTAATCTGACTGAGCTGGAGCTGTTTTGCACAGAAGAATGGGCGAGGATTTCAGTCTCTAGATGTGCAAAGCTGGTAGAGACATACCCTAAAAGACTGGCAGCTGTAATTGCAGCAAAAGGTGGTTCTACAAAGTATTGACTCAGGGGGCTGAATAATTACGCACACCCCACTTTTCAGTTATTTATTTGCAAAAAATGTTTGGAATCATGTATGATTTTCGTTCCACTTCTCACGTGTACACCACTTTGTATTGGTCTTTCACGTGGAATTTCAATAAAGTTGATTCATGTTTGTGGCTGTAATGTGACAAAATTTGGAAAAGTTTAAGGGGGCCGAATACTTTTGCAAGCCACTGTATAATTGCATGAGTGTGGTTTTTCTTTTAAAGTGACCTGATGTATGTTCTGCTGCCTGTTTCGACCTTAAATATCCTTTATGTGGTCCGTTTTGTAGTGAGGGATCAAATGGTTCCAGTTCTGTGGTGCAGGACTGCGGTTTGGGCAGCACCAGCATGTCCTCTCTGACCAGCAAGGCATCCTCACTCAGCCTGTCGTCTGAACTGGTGGGCAGCAGCCCAGATCTGACCAAGAATGGAGTGGCTCATGCGTGCTCATAGTTTGACTCCAGCTAGATGCTACCTGATCTGGTGTCTCTCTCTCTCTCTCTCTCTTTTTTGCTCTCTCACGGTCCCTCACTCTGAGTTAGAACATTGTATCTTTTTCATTTCCAAATCACAGAGGCTGCAGTGCACCCCAAACCATCCATTGCATAATTATTTAACATACTCCACTCATATTGGGTCACTTATTCTTTTTCTTTACCACCGCAGTATTGGGATGTTGAGCATTCCATATATTTAATGCATTTGTGACCACTGATCATATACAAATAATCCAAAAATCTAGTTATATTTGTTTTGCAACACCTAAAGGATTTTATAGGAATAAGCAGTATCTGCACTTTTTTTTTTTTTTTTTTTTTTTTTTTTTGGTGGTGGTGGTTTGTTTTGTGATATTTTTTTTCTATGATAAATTCTTTCACTGCCTTAAAACCAGAGCATTCAAGAAACATTTTATGAATGTGTTTACCTGCAGGTCTAAACAGTAATATTAATTTTAATAACAAAAAGTAATACTCACACGTATTAGACGCGGACTACATTCTTAGTAGTTATGTTATCGGTCATAATGCTGACTTTTTACGCTTGAAGTTTACACGTGCATGTTTCTCTTGTGAACCTTCTTACTATTTCTGTAGGAGCCTCCTGTTGTGCTGCATATTCTACATAGAAAATGATGGGTATGATAAACATTGCCTGTTCAAAAATAACTCCAGCACTTTTTTTTTTCTTTTTCTTTTTTTTTATCGAAACCAGACTGTTATTTTGAGTTGAATCTAGTATTGTTCCCCCTCAGCAACATATACAAGTGGTCGCTGTTAAGGCATTGTGGTTTTGCTCAGCGTCTGCTGACTGTACATCATTTACTCAGGCTCTGCCCACATGTATATAGAGAATAATATTATTATTTTTATTTTATACACCATCATACAAAGGCAACAGAATGTTAGCTGCTTTATACTTTCAGAATCCTCCACTCCAGGGCTACAATTCTATACTGTGATTGTAGTGTGAGGATTTAAATATCTGTAGTGTGAGGATTTACAATTTTTTTTTTTTTTTTTTTTTTTCCCTTTTTTCTTCTTCCCCCGTACAGATTTTTTTTAGTCTGTTAACATTGTCTTCTCTACCACTTAAGCATACAGATACTAATGTAATTCTTGATGCATTTAACACATCACTGCACATGAACATTGTGCAATAATTTTGTTCTTTCATACAAATTTTTTAAAAGATGTATATATAATTTTTTAAATTATATACATGTACATGTGAGTGGAGCCTCAGTCTTGTGTTCTGTGTAATTCCTGGCAAACAGCTAGGGCATGCCTCTGAACTGATGAAATAGACTGTCCAAATTCTGTGTGTTATTTCACAATTTCACTATATACCAGCTCATTTTGAGGGCTATGACATCATTCTCCATGCTGAAATTTAAACTGCGCTCAGACTGACCTCCAAAATCTGTTTTTCTTCCTGGGGAAAAATGGCCAAATTCACATTATTTTATTTGGATTCATATATAGTTGGGGTTTTTTTTTTCTCCCACCCCAAGAAGCGGAGCTTCCAAAAACGTGCTTTGCTTCTCCAGAGGTGGTCAGAACTAGTTAAAGCAAGTGGACAGGACCAGAAAGCCACTCATTATTTGCAGCCAATTGTACGTTGTTGTTGTTTTTTTTTCTCTCAAATTTATATACAGTGTATGTTTTTAGATTGCATACTAACATACCTCTGAGCTTTAATCTATTTTAACCAGGCATATTTACGTTTCATCCTGAGGATGAACAAAAAGAAGCCTAAGAGACAAACCATAAGGAGCATTCTGTTTTATGAATGCATAGAACTATATAATATTTCAGGGAAAACTTTGATCTGCATACAGATCTTCAGACCTAGAAAACCATAACTTTTTAAAAATGATTAAAGCCTTACAATCAGGGTGCTGCTGGTGTTAATTGTTTTTTTTTTTTTTGTATTAAACGCACACTGGCTCATTTAGGATGTTTTTACTTTCTAGGAATTTTTAGATGAGGTTCTGTTCTGATCACCTCTGATTGGACCTCAAGCAATGTTGTTTATTTGAACCATTTTTTGTTGTTGTTTTTAACTTCTGTGAAGTTGCTGTTGTCATTGGCATGTTAATGATTTCTCCAGGAGGCCACAGTGAGGGGTTCAGTGCTGATGCACCTTGTACCATCTCTCTCTATCTTTTCTTTCTTTTTTTTAACAACGGTCCTCAGTATAACCCAGACTTTACGTAATCCGGTAATTTACTGAGAATCACTGTCTAGTGCAGAGCCCAATATTCATTCATATTTCCAGAATGTTCTAAAAAGACTCAGGTGTACCTATAGTTTAGAGAGTAATCAAGTAATTTGATGCAGTGAGTGACATTGTTTATGATAGAAACAACTTAAAGTAGACTTTAAACAGCATTATTTGGTGTTTTGAGCAAACAGTATTCGGTCAAAAGAATAATAAGAAAAGTGAGTATTTTCATCATACATCTACAAGATTACTTGGCGGCAACAAAGTGCAAAATGAGCTTTAATGTGGAGTTTAATGTTAAAAGTATTGATGTCTGCAATAGTAAGATTATTGCTATTATACTAGTCAGCCATGAACTAGATTCTGTGAGCAAATCTGAATGCATCTGGCTAAAGTGTGCTGAAAGTGGACTACTGAATTCTGAAACCATGTAACTGTTTGCATTCGTACCCTAGGGGTGTTTAAAATCAGAAATCAATTGCGACTATATAGCCCAATACGCAAGTAAAATCTCCAGGGTGCCACCATGTCACATTTTGGTTGCCTGGGGTGAGGCTGAAAAGGAAGCTACTATAATGAAACAGTTTACTGCAAGCTTCTTAGTTTATTGCTACATTAATACAGACTGAGAGAAACTTACCATTCTCTAACAAAACGTATCCCTATGTGTTTACAGCATTGACAAAATGTCAGCAAGTCATTAACATTTTGGCTGTCAGTATTTTTGCAGCATGACACCTGGCGTGTTAATGGAGGAAAAAGGGAAGGACCATGTTTACCTATTGAGATAAAAAGTGTCATGTCTTGCATCTAATCATTGCCCAGTAAAATGTATCCTGAGCGTTATTTTCCGAGTGCACACTCTGGTTAGCAGTTTCAATTCCTCCTTATTTCCTATTCAATACAGAGTTGGCTGTGTGGAGTAAATGTCAGCTTTGTTTGGTCTTCATTTTGGTGTGTTTTCTCAGGCTCTTTATAAACCTTCCTGATGTTTAAACGACTGGTGCACGCTAACAACCTAATAAGTAAAAATTATTCCACCCTCAGATTACACTTTGATTATCACGTGCTGTAGTAACATCACAACGATCTGTAACAGCACCATAATAAACTCTAGAATTAACTGTACGCACCAATTGGAAATTGCTTTGTGAAAGTCAATAGTATATTTTTTTAATTATTGTTATTATTATAATTTATTTTTGTTCACATTGTTCAACCTACCTTTTCTTCAAGTGCAACTACACAAGAACTAGCATGAAATCTGTGCCCCAGGTGCCGGGGAAAGCAATTTGTCCAATCCTGTACTCAGTTAGCTCCTTTTCTGTCAATCAGCAATAATGCAGTATGTTGAATCTTTTTTTTATGTAGTTAGTAATATGTAGTAAGCATCACCAGAGCATTGATTTTCTGAGACTGTGTATATTATGTAGCATCAGTCACAACCACCACTCACTGTTAAATGTGCACATTACTTAATTACAGCCACTTTGACATTATTATTCTCATGTTAGGTAGGTTTAACACCTTGTGTGTGGTTTTTGTGTGTTTATACACTCTGAATGGCTGTTTAATGGCCATTCTGTGCTGCATCATTTAACACACCTATTTGGTGTCAGATTTTATTTAACTTATGCTGTTATTGCTTGTGCAAGAGCTTATGACCTCAGCATTATATACATTAATGCAGTGGAATGAACATTAGAGCATACTGTACAGATTTTGTGAGGTGTTATGCGGAACCACTTTTGCACGCTTTCAATACGTCAGCATGTTGGGGGGAAGGGAATTACGCTTTTGTTCAGCGCTTGAGAGGAAACCGCAGTGCCTTGCACTTTTTGCGTTGCGTCATCAGCCAGTTTGGTTGTTCATCTGATTTGGAAAATCTGTGTTTCAGGAAAAATGCTTAAGGCAATTTCATGACCATAAGTACATTTGTGATATCTGATCGAGGGAAAAATTTTATAGTTTTGGTTTGTTTGCAAATAGATTTTTTTTAAATGTGCATTTATTTAAACAAATCAAAAAAAGAAAATGTGTGTGTGCACAGCTGTTAATGATATTGTAAAACTTATTCACTGGTCAGAAATACAGTGATTGGGGGGTAATGGGGGGGCCTGTTGACAAACTAACCAAGCATAGAAAAAACAGCATCTGTGCAAAATAAATGATTAGATAATTATACATTAGAACTGTAAAATTTGTTACATTTAATATATTTTTTTATTTATCCAAATCTCCAGAACAATAAGCCATCACTCTCTGATCCGATGATGGATTCTCAGCGTTTTATAAGTGTGCATGCCTTTTTTTTTCTTTTTTTAATTGTGCAAGATTTGAATTTGAGGCTGGATCGAATTTGTTTCCTTACATGAAACGCAGTGATAAATTAGTCTCTTTCATTCAGAAGGGCTTCAGTTTCTGACCTGCTGAATTAATTGATCAGTCATTTAAAACTGCTCAGCCGGTTAACTATTGTTGCAAAGCAACATCCACATTCAGCCTCCCAACAGTCAGCGGGAGAAACACCCTAAGTGCAAAAGGAGAAGAGAAAAAAAAGAAGGGAGCGACTATGTTTACCCATTGACCCAAAAAGTGTCATGTCTTGTATCTACCCATTACCCAGTAAAATGTCTCGTTTCCTGTAGAGAAATGTAAATGTTGATCACATTTTTGTGTGTAGTTTTTATTCAGAACTTGTTTTTTTTTTTTTTTTCTCATAGTAATTTGTTGCAAACTCATGTACAGTGAAGCAAGCTGATGTACTGAATTTATTACACTCTGTCAGATGGATAGAGTGGGAGGGGCTTCCATGTGGACCAATAAGTGAGTGTTAAACAGGAAGTCAAGCATCAGGCACAATTGCTCAAAGAAGCTCAGGAAAGACTCCTCACTAACGCACATGCAGGTGTTGGTGTTCAGCTCAGATATAGGATGCAGTTTTTAAGTCAATGATCATGTACAAGTCCCGATGGGAGTGTTTTCATCTTTTTCTTTTTTTTTTTTGTTCACGCTGAACATACCCACTGCTTGCGGTCACTTTTTTTTTTTCACATCTAGGTATTCTTGCATTTATGCATATTATTATTTTTAATTTGTAAATTCTAACCTTGGGAAAATGTAATTGCTTTTGATTACTCTCAGGTTAGCTCATAAAATATTGGTTAAATTAAGGTACACAAACCAACTGCAACATGAATAAGAATAAAAAAAAAATTTTTTTTTATATATATATATATCTAAATATATATTATACTCCATTAAGGAATGTTTAGAACTATTTCTCCAATGTGGATCTAGCTGGTTTTTGTTTTGTTTTATTTTTGTTTTTGTTTTCTTTTGGTTAAAATTCACTGTGTGAAATTTTGGATTGCATTTTTGTATAATACAATTGCTTTTCTTCATGGAATGGGGAAGGGAGGGGAACTGACTGGAAAGCAGAATTAGATAAAACATGAAATTATTTAAAAGTGTAACTTAATGTGCAACAATAATTCTGTACTGGCAGGGATTGTGATTAAATGATATTGTAAACAGTGACTTTTCTTGTCTGCTTTTCCCCCTCACACTTACCACATACATAAGATCACCTTCAGCAAAAAAACAATAACATTTCCCTATTACTATACATAGTACCACTGGTACTTCACCAAGCGTGTCATAATTACACAGTTAATTATCATACAAAGAGGATATTCTTGCCTGACATCAACTTTCCATATAAAAACATTTAAGGAAAATTTTCAGCAACAGCAAGGTCACATCATTTAGTTAATTCCACAGCTGCATCAATTTTACCCGAGATCTTTTACTGAAGAAAAGAGAGTTGAACCACTACATGAAGTCAGCAAGACTTTCAGTGGGTTTCATTTCAGGACTCAATTGTGTAATGTGGGACATTTTTATCTTCCACTGTTGTGTCACACTTTAGAGTTCAAACATAAGCTGTAATTCAAATTATAATAGTATAAAAAAACAAGACTCAGCAGTCAGTTGATTTGGATGAAGTAAGCTGTTGTTTATTGCCGCAACAAAGCCCAAGTGAGCCAACTCCATGCCAGCTCAACATGTTTCAAGAACAGGCAAAGAGCAGACTGAAAAGCAATACAAGGCATACACTTTTTATACCGTTGGTTGAGGGAGGAACTCGATCGTCTCCTCCCTAGGTTTTTCTTTTTTTTTCTTTCTTTTTTTTTTAACTTCCGGGGCCCAACTTTGATGACAGTTTCTGTATTTTTTCATACTTCCTTTGACCAAATTTGGTCCACCTGGACTTTTTATTTTTTCTTACTTCCGACCATCAAGGTCTTATCTTAGTCCGGAAATTGTCTCCATCATAATTAACTCTTCTGCCATTTTGTATCACATTATTGTTCCGGTCACTAAATGGCGTATGTAATTTCTATAATTTTCCCATTATAATACTTTTTTTCCTTATTTTATATTTCTATTATCTTTTAACCGTCTTCGTTGATTTTATAATTTTTTTTAAATAGGATGAATTCGTGCCGGCCTCTCACAAAAGACCTCTCCTTACAATCGTCTCTGTGCACAGGTCTGCAGACCCAGACCAATTCTATTAATTCTGTTGTTTCTGTTGGGACTCAATCACAGTTTCCTGAGACCAACACGGTTGGCGCACACGATTTTCCAGCAAAAATGACTTTTAACCAGTGCATTACTGTTTATGTGCCTCGCACTAATTTGCCAATTGGTGTGGTTCTTGCTCAGAGACGGCAGGTCATCTAGCCAGTGATATCAGTTCAAGTGCTCACCCATGCTCACATCAGTTAAACCATTTTATATGTATCTACAAGGGTTGGACAATGAAACTGAAATGCCTGGTTTTAGACCACAATAATTCATTAGCATGGTATAGGGCTTCCTTTTGTGTCCACTACAGCATCAATTCGTCTTGAGAATCACAGATACAAGTCCTGCACAATGGCCAGAGTGATTGCTGATGTGATGCTGGTGGAGGAAAACGTTTCCTGACTCGCTCCTCCAAAACACCCCAAAGTGGCTCAATAATATTTAGATCTGGTGACTGTACAGGCCATGCAAGATGTTCAATTTCACTTTCATGTTCATCAAACCACCCTGTCACCAGTCTTGCTGTGTGTACTGGTGCATTATCATCCTGATACACGACACCGACTTCAGGATACAATGTTTGAACCATGGAGGGGCACATGGTCCTCCAGAATGATCCGGTAGTCCTTGGCAATGACGCACCCATCTAGCACAAGTATTGGGCCTAGGGAATGCCATGATATTGCAGCCCAAACCATCACTGATCCACCCCCATGCTTCACTCTGGGCATGCAACAGTCTGAGTGGTACACTTTTTTGGGGCTTCTTCACACTGTAACTCTCCCGGATGTGGGAAAGACAGTGAAGGTGGACTCATCAGAGAACAATACATGTTTCACATTGTCCACAGCCCAAGATTTTCCCTGCTGGAACCATTGAAACCAAAATTTGGCAATTGCACGAGTGACCAAAGGTTTGGCTATAGCAGCCTGGCCATGTACATTAACCCTGTGGAGCTCCCGATGAACAGTTGTGGTGGAACTTTTGAGGTGCACATTTAATTCTGCATTGAGTTAGGCAGCTGTGGTTTTGGTTTTGGAAGGCATCTCACCTTTCTCGGGTCCTCTGTCTCACACAGTTCATCCCTTATGATTTTTATTTTTTAGCAGCAAACCTTACGAGTTCTTAAAGGTTATATTTAGTACTTAGTGTGAATATATTTGCATATACACATACATACATGTGATTATGTTTTGTCTAAAAAACATTCTTACAGTAACAAATGATACCACTCATACCACTTTCACAGTTTGAGTGTGATGAATCTTGACAACCTGAAATATGGCTGCTCCATCCGGGTGAAAAAATGACCCTTTTCCATTACTCCAAAGTCCAATCTTTATGCTCCCTATCAAACTGAGTCTTTTTCTGATTAGTCTCTTTAAGAAGTGGTTTTCTCATGGCCACAGCTGTTCAGTCTTCATTTATCATTTATGTTCAGTTTTTTCTTTTGAAGCTGAAGATTCCACATTATCCTTCCAGGTTTTAATAATGTGTTGGACATTTCTTAACCAAATTGCAGATCACTGCAGAATTACTGCATGTTTAAATCTAAACTGTGCCTTTGCTTTGGCTGGGCAGTGTACTTCTCTTCCTGCACAAGCACAGAATAAAGCAGCCCTTGTGAATAATAATGAGGTTAAATGTTTTTTAGTGTTTATGTTTTTAGTGCATTTGTTTGAACACACTGAGACGTCACTGTCAGTCATAGTTCAAACAAGTATTTTTTGCCAAAATCAGCTCAAACACGATGCAAGTTTTACTCTTTTACTATATGGAGAAGGCACCTACTGTCCAGAGGTAAAACAAGATGTCTGTAAAAAAGAAGAGCGAGAAATAGAAAAAAAATAATAAACAGCATTTCTGAAATTTTTGGGGGGAACTGCAAAATGTTGTTTTAGACTAAGTTTAGGAGAAGAGAAGAGCTGATCAATAGCTCAAAGGTTGCATTGAGTAAATTGTTGGCACCGCAGTGCTCTGAGGGACACTGACCTGTTTGTTCGACTCTGTTACTTTTTATGCTTTACCGCTGAGCAGTGTCGCCTGAAAATCTGCTGTCTTTGGAAGGATTTAATATCATACAAGGTATGTCAGTGGTCAGCTGTAATAATTATACAATAATGTATAAAAAACGGTGCTAATTATCTGGAAACTAATCTTTTATCTTAATTCTACCTGATTATCTGTGCAGTCATGGGAACTCGACTTTATATACAGTATATAAATTAGAATTTCATCTTAATGTTGGTTTATTTTAGTACTTCAATTCAAAAAGTGGAACTTGTATATTATATAGATTCATCACACTCAGACTGATGTGTTTTTAACTGTATTTAACTGTATTTCTTTTAATTTTAACAATTATGGCTTACAGCTAATGAAAACCCCAAATTCAATATCTCAGAAGATTAGTATATTACTTAAGCCCAATAAAAATTAATTGTTGGACTATTGAAAAGTATGAACACGTACAGCTTATTGTATGATACTTGATCCGGGATCCCTTTGCATGAATTACCTGGACTAGGGACAATAAGGACTGGACTGTTCACGACCTAAACCCTATAGAGAATCTATGGGGTATTGTAAAGAGGAAGATATGAGACACCAGATCTGACAACGCAGAACAGCGGCTATCAGAGCAACCTGGGCTTCCATAACACCTCAGCAGTGCCACAGACTGATCGCCTCCATGTCACTCCGCATTGCTGCAGTAATTCATGCAAAGAGAGTCCCAAACAAGTTTTGCGTGCTGTACATGTTTATACTTTTTAATAGTCCAACATTTCTGTGTTTAAAAATCTTTTTAAAGTAATCAAAATCTCTGAGATACTGAATTTTGAGTTTTAGCTGTAAGCCATGATCATCAAAAAAAAAAAAAAAAAGCTCTCTCAAGGTAAATTGATTTTGACATGGACTGACAATGTTCACATAATCATGTTTGTGACATTTCTCCTAAGTTGCTAAGAGATGCGAGCAGTGTGTTTGTTAAGATTCCCTGGGTGTGTAATGTGGATTCTGTAGTTGACATGGTTATAAGTTTGTGAGTGAAGCTAGGAAGGTGATAGCCTTTACTATGCACTAAAAGTACAATACAGCGACAGTCTTTTCTTTGCATTTTACTTTGTTGGGAACATGGGGTCAGAGTTCAGCGTAAACCCTCATATGACTCTTCTGAAGCAGAAAGGGTTAAGGGCTTAATGTTGCGGCGTCTTAAATGCCTGGTCTTTTGAACAGTAGCATGGAGGCTTTAAGCACTGAGCCACCACTGCCTACAGAGTGAGGTTTAGGTTTAAACTAATCTTTAACCAAAGCATGAACCTGAATCAAACAAAGCAGTGAGTGAACAAACCAGACCTGAATGAAAGCAAACTGTCCGGATGAACAATTTGGTAGAGTTATTAAGTCAAGTCTGAATCAAATGGTTCCATAAAACACAAACTTTTAAAGCAACTTCATTCTCTATCCTAATTACTATAATCCAGTTTATCAGTCAGTAAAAAAATTTTTGATAATGAATGATGCTTTTTAGAGATGTACCTAACTGAAGTCAAATCAGAGGATTTGGAAATTAAATCAATTTACAGCAAATCGCATTCTCACATACAGTACCATGTCTGTGATGATCTATTCAGAAAGCAATTAACACAGAATGGTGCAAAAACCATAAAACATCTAGCCAGTATTCACAAAGTTTCTTAGAATTTTATCAGGGAGCTCCTATCTTAGCTTTAAAAGTCCTAGCTGGGAGTCCTAGACTAAAAGTGATTTAGGAAACTTCTCAGAGCAACTCTGAGTAAGGAAAGTACAAAAACCTTTATCTTATGCCTCTTTTCTTTTAAGAGAGGTTGTGTGGTTGACCCCGTTGCTAGGGATGATGCAGCAATTCAAGGACTGTGATTAGTGGATAAAAACAACCTCTGACCTCTGTAAAGGTCTTGAAGTGTGCTCTTTGGGAAAATAGAATACATGGAATAAACACTGAAATCATAATGTTTGTACATTAAGAAATTATATAATCATGACTACAGGCTACTTTATGCAAAGTTTCTGTTATAGGCTAAACATCTTAAAGATCATTAAAAAGCCAAATGTTGAAAATGTATCTACTTTTGAAGCAAACAATTTTCACACAGCCAACAATCCAACAGAAATGGAAGGGAGTAAAAGAATAAGAAAACCAAATTGGACAGAAAAACAGTGTTTACTTTTATCCTTACGTTCAGTGTCTTCTTTCCGCCTTTTTGTCCTCAGCTATAGAAACTCTTAAGCCTCTTAAAAGTCCTCCTCTCTACACTTAGCAATTTTTACCTTAGGAGCTGTTTTAGGTCTAGGATGTTTCGTGAATCACTTTTATCTTTACTAAGATTTAGTCCTAAATGTAAGTGGAACTTCTAAGAAAATGCCGTAATTCTAAGAATTTTCTTAGGATTTCGTCACTAGGAACAACTTTTAGGCTTAAGAAGCTTTGTGAATATTGGCCTTGGTGTGTGAAGGAGCTAAAACATCCTAATAATGAGAGCAGACCAGAATGACCAGACTGCTCTGATCTGCCAGGAATTGTATAGTAACTCAGTTTTCTGTGTACATCTGTGGTTAGCAGAAAAGCATCTCAACATTTTATTTATATGCATAATATAATTGAACCACTTTTTTGTCCACTCTGTCCCAGAACTAAGATTCAGCCATGAAAATATGTTTCTATCCACCTTTGGTATGTAGATGCAGAAAAACTAGGTTTGAATTATAGTGTTGAAATAAAACCTTGGTGGTGGCTTTTATTCAATAACAGCCAGATTGGATTCAACAGATCATTGCCAACAAATGTAATTAATAATAGCAGTTAAATCTATCAGAAAAAAGACCAGGTACCACATCCTTATAGAGTTTTTTATTGTCAGGTATGGTTAATCTATTTAGTCAATTTAATCTGTAATAGCGGCAGACTACAATGTTTACATACAAAGTTGGGGAGACAAGTCATTTCTCTGGGAAACTAACAATGGAAGATTGAATAGAACCAAACTTTACACATCTTTACACTTCTTTCTTCGAGTGCAGAATTCAGAATTGGCCTATAAATTCAGTTCTGATGCATTAACTAATGTTTATCGTTCTTGGAGTCAGTATATACAAAAGTGCCACAAAGTCTGAGGCCAGCAATTTGGGCATTTTCTGTCATTTGTACTTTTAAATACATTTTGTCTATGAATCCATACTTTTGGGCCATCATGCAGTTTCTCCTCTCATATCTGAGAATTACGAGCAAATTTTAATATTATTGACATAATTATCCAATTGTATTATTCACTGATGCCTTGGATGCATCACTGCTAGCAGATTGTCAGTATTAGATTAGTATTGGCAGCCACAGTGGGATTTTAACAGAGAGGAAGTTAGAAATTATTTGCAGTTTTGTTTCATTTAATAAAAATTTCTATTTCTATTAAAATGTCTATGCATCTTCTTATATCTACACTCCTTCCTAGATGAGAATGAAGTGGGTGGTGTTTGTAGGAGCTGTCTGGATCTTGTCCATCTCCACAGTTCACGCAGATACTGACGTCTGCAACATGAAGCCCAAAGATCTGCCCCTGGAGCCGGTGTGTATACACCGCAACCCAAATGTCTCCGACAATGAAGAAGAATCAGACAAGCCCCATGAGACGATCCCTGGATCCACCAACCCACGAGTGTGGGAGCTGTCCAAAGCCAACGGGCGCTTTGCAATTTCGCTTTTCAAGCAGGTCTCCAAAGACAAGTCTGAGGAGACGAACATCTTTATGTCCCCACTCAGCATCTCAACAGCATTCGCCATGACGAAACTAGGGGCTTGCAACAACACGCTGGAGCAGATCATGAGTGTAAGGCAGCAAGATCATATGTAACACTTAATTAACATGTACATTCAGATCAAAATGTCCTGGCCAATTTGTTTTGAAAGAGACAGTGTAACAAGTATTATTATTATGATTATGATAATGATGATGATGTTTATTTCTAGCACCTGCCAACAGACAAACAGACATCCCCCCTCTGCATTTGGTTTGTCCATTTCATTTAAGGAAAAGATTAATTGTATGGCAATATTGCAAATCTGTTTTTCCGAGGTCTCCATGAAATTATGATTGCACATTAAAATACTACAGCACAGGATTTCTCAGTTTTGATTGGTCAGAAGGTGTTGATTTATGTGTACTGTATCTGCAAATCACAGGCTTATGTTAAGACATTCTATCTAATACCATTTCTATATTTTTAACAGCTCATTCTCAGGGACTTGTTTATATTCTGTATGATGTCATGTTTTTTCCCAAAAAATAGCCAATATTTCACAAATTCTCAGAGAGTGTATTTCATTCAGTAGTATTTATGATGTGTTTTTTTTTTTTTTCATTACATAAAAACGAGTAAAATATTTTTACTGACGCTCCATCCATATGCCTCAATCACAGGTGTTCGAGTTCGACACAATAAAGGAGAAGACATCAGATCAGGTTCACTTTTTTTTTGCCAAGCTGAACTGCCGCCTCTATCGCAAAACACACAACTCTGTGGAACTGGTCTCAGCCAATCGTCTGTTTGGAGAGAAGACGTTCAAGTTCAATGAGAACTACCAGAACATCAGTGAGAGGGTCTACGGAGCCAAGCTTCTTCCGCTCAACTTTAAGGTCTTTAATGCTGCGCAAAACATCACTAAGAAAACTGGGAGGACTGCCTGCTTTATCATTGTTGCTCAGCCTTTGTTCATTCCTGCAGGAGAAACCTGAACTTTCGAGACAGGAGATCAATGAGTGGATTTCGAATAAGACAAACCATAGAATAAACAACACTTTGCCTGAGGGTTCCGTAGACACAAATACCATTCTGGTGCTGGTCAATACCATCTACTTTAAGGTAGGAATAACTTAATGGGTTCTCAGAATAGTCAATGGGTTTAGTTTTACAGGATACAGGATATAGAAGGTGTTACCACAGAAGGCATGAGGAAGCACAGTGAGGGGTCTGTTCTCAAGCCACAGGAATCTTCTTATTAGATTACAGTGTCTTACAATGTCATAAAACCTTACACTTAGAAAAACTTAGAAACCGATGTAGTTGTGAAACAGCCGTTATTATTCTTTTCAGATGCTCGTTCTTGAAGTTTTAACATCCAGAAAAGGAAAGCAATCCCAACTAGTCTGAAGCAAAAAATGTTGTTTGGCAAATACAGTAGGTTTACAGTAAATGCACCACGCTTCATGGTTTGCTGTAACAATAGCATAATCCAACCGTCCATCTGCACTGCACACATCATCTGAGATGATCTGGCTGGCGGCACAGCAACATCTACTAGGCAGATGGATGAAATGCCAGACCATCTTTTCAGATCAGTGTTGAAAAAAAAAACCGTAGGAAACTGAATGAAATAAAAATCCAGCACTTTGCAGAGAAAAATAAAGAAAGCAGTCAGACTCAAATATCTTTTTCTTGTGATAAAAGGGAACAACGCTGTAATTGAAAGTTCACCAATGACTTGAGAACACAAACACAATTATCTGTACATTTTTAACAAGAATAAATAATCATAAACCTTTTCCTTGCTCTTATCACACACCATACAGCACCAAACTCCATAGCTATGTCTTAGGGTACAGATAGACATGCATCAGGACTCTCTTCTGTTCTGGCGTCTAGGTGGTGGAGCGACCCTCCTGTAGAAGGAAATCCGAGCTGCTGAGTCACTGAAAGCTAAATAATGACGTCTAAAGATGTACCATTTCTAACTACTTAGGTTTACCAAGAAAAACCCTAGTGTTTTAAACTGATGCCACTTTTAGTCAGTAGTTTAGTGAACCATTATAAGGCTGTATTTGTTGATAAAGGGGGTCTGCCAAATGTCATGAATGTGAATGTAAATGCTTTTAAATACTTGACAAGCTGCTTACCAGTTATCATCATTTTTTTTTTTTTTTTTTTTTTAGTCAACCAAAATACGGCAATGGGCAACAGACTAGCTAGCTAGTTTGCTCAACTAGCTAATGGATTTATGTAGGGCATCATTTATTACATACACATTTTTGCTCCAGAATGATTCATTTTAACGAAAATAATACTCTGGTTTGTGTGTGTATTGTAGTGTACAGTACATATGCATAAATATCACACATGCCAAGCAATTCCAGCAAAAACATGCCAACTGCCATGAACACAGGAATGTCCATTAGACACCAGCATAGACTTAGTGACAAACTACTTCCAGTAGTTTAAGAAAAAAAGAGGGAAAGAACAGGGATGTCCAGTAACAGTCAATCAAAGTGACTTGACTTCTTTCTAAATCTCATGAATGACTGAAATCCTTCATAAATGTACTTTTATTTTACACTGACATTTCTCTCAAAGTGACATTTGATGTTATTATCCAGGGCCAATGGAAACACAAGTTCAACAGACAAAATAGTATTGAGGACAGATTCCACATCAGTGAAACACACAGCTGCTTAGTGCAGATGATGTACCAGGAAAACACATATCGATATGGACATTTCCAAGACGACAAGGTACAGGTGCTGGAGATGTTCTACAACGGAGACGGCATTTCAATGTTGATTGTATTACCGGGCAAGAATGTAAAGCTGGCTGAGGTACAGTTTTGCACATCTCTACTATTTTTTCCCCCATAAATGACCAAACATCTACCGACTTAAAATGTGTTGTCTCACATTCTTGTACACCTCCTTCCGAAACTCTTTATTAAAGGTGGAGGAACATTTAAGCCTTAATAAACTCAGTGGCTGGTTGAGCAACATGAAAGAAAAACCTGTGGGGCTTCGATTTCCACGTTTCCGCATGGAGGAAGACTTCAGTCTCAAAGAGAAACTTAATGCTATGGGCCTTCACGATATCTTCAATGTGGAGCATGCCAGCCTGCCAGGTAAAGCCTCTGGTTTTCAATTCCACGAGTCAAATCAATGCACAAGCACAAGTCCATAACCCAATCCGAATGATTTTTTTCCTCTGTGGAATATTTTCAGGCATGGTAGCAAGCAACCAAAATGAACTTTATGTCACTGATGCCTTCCACAAAGCATTCCTCGAAGTAAGTTCTTGTTCACACTAATTAACTTTCAAATTAACCTCCTTGAAATACAGGAAAATACAGTGAAGTGCAAAGTGCATGGATACTACTCGTATATCAAGACCTAGCTCGTTTGCAATTGCGTGATCACAACTGAACTGGTTCTTCTCTCTTGCATGCTACAGGATTATGGGTAATTGTCTCCCATGCTCAGTCTCAGTGCGCATGCATCACTTGTAGTCATTCGTGCATGTGTACTGCCTACTATAACCAGTGTTCGGGGACGTTACTTTTTAAATTAACTAATTACATTACAAAATTACTGTCATTAAAAATCAGTTACAGTAGAGCGTTACTTTCTGATAAAAGTAACTAGTTAGAGTAATTTTCCATTGCAGAAAATGAAAACTCCTTTGTGATTCCTGTTTCATTCATGTTGATTTAGTCAAGACCTTTATAATTTTTCCACCATCATCACTCGGCGAAGTTTGGCCCATAATCTGTTAACTACTAATACCCCTATCTCACTTATGTGGTTTTGCGCGGTGGCCGTAAGTACAGCTGATCATGATTCACCGCGAGTTTTGGCGCCGTGATTAGGTTTCCATCTTTCTTCCAGGTCAATGAAGAGGGCAGCGTAGCTGCCGCAACTACTTCTATCCTATTTGGTGGTCGCTCACTCAACCCAAACCGAGAGGTGTTTAGCGCTGATCGGCCTTTCCTCCTCTTCATCCGAGAAACCACCATCAACACACTGATTTTTGCAGGCCGAGTGGCAAATCCCTGCTCAGACAAATAAGTAGATACAGATTCACTCCTTTCCTCATGAGTGAGTAGAAGAGAGAGGAAGGGCTGATGATGATGTTCTTATTCTCATCTATCAGGGGGTATGATGTTCAATTTCATTATTCATTACAAATAAAACAAAATTATTACAAACTGTTGTTCTGTGTTCCTATATTATTCATATCCCAAAAAGTTGAGTTTTAATTCTGTATGTTGGGGATTTCCTGGTGAAACAAGAAGCTAGTGAAGCTATTGAGAGTAAACACAGAAATACAATCTCTCTCAGTCTGAGGTTATGAAATGCACTGAACCACTCCCAATTGGTAAAACACCTATGAAAAGTCACAAAATTATGGCCTAGTACAAACGCCACCATTTTCCAAATGAAAGAAGTCCTGAGCAATGTGAGAAAAGGGGAAACCAGCCAAATCCTACCAACAGACCATGCTCACTTCAAATGAGCTGCGACTGTAATGCAAGACAGTAATGCAATACACTTACAGGTGGTGACATCATAGGGGTGGGGCTTATATACGGTGTATATCATTATATCATTGTTCACTGACGATTGTCAAATAATAATTTATTTTGGAAGATTAACAAAAGAATTTTAATGAGAATATTGTCAAAATTATTCTTTATAATGTTTTTTTTCCAGATATGTCACTGTATCTGTGCTTGTAAGCATAAACGATAATAAAAAGAAATGAAAAAACTCTGAAACACTCATTTTGATTTCATACAGTTGAAAAAACATACATTTTTCTAAATTAAAAAAATGTATTCCTTGCTGTAACAATGTGAAAAGAAAAACAGGAAAAAGGTGCAGGAAAATCTGATTTCATTGTGAATTGGAGACAAACATCATTCTACACCCCCGACCTCACTTCCCAGAGAGCAGTTGTTATGTAGCCTGCATTTAAATTCTTAAACATGATTGGCTCCAACATTTTATGATGCAATAACACTCACCTGTAACATATTTAACAAGATCTTTCACTGACATTGTCAGCTGCTGTTTCTTAAAATAATACACAGTATATTCAATTAACAAAAAGCAGTGTACAGGTCCTTCTCAAAAAATTTGCATATTGTGATAAAGTTAATTATTTTCTGTAATGTACTGATAAACATTCGACTTTCATATATTTTAGATTCATTACACACAACTGAAGTAGTTCAAGCCTTTTATTGTTTTAATATTGATGATTGTGGCATACAGCTCATGAAAACCCAAAATCTCAAAAAATTAGCATATCATGAAAAGGTTCTCTAAACGAGCTATTAACCTAATCATCTGAATCAACTAATTAACTCTAAACACCTGCAAAAGATTCCTGAGGCTTTTAAAAACTCCCAGCCTGGTTCATTACTCAAAACCGCAATCATGGGTAAGACTGCCGACCTGACTGCTGTCCAGAAGGCCATCATTGACACCCTCAAGCAAGAGGGTAAGACACAGAAAGAAATTTCTGACCGAATAGGCTGTTCCCAGAGTGCTGTATCAAGGCACCTCAGTGGGAAGTCTGTGGGAAGGAAAAAGTGTGGCAGAAAACGCTGCACAACGAGAAGAGGTGACCGGGCCCTGAGGAAGATTGTGGAGAAGGACCGATTCCAGACCTTGGGGGACCTGCGGAAGCAGTGGACTGAGTCTGGAGTAGAAACATCCAGAGCCACCGTGTGCAGGAAATGGGCTACAGGTTGCAAATTTTGCATGTCATTCGGAAATCAAGGTGCCAGAGTCTGGAGGAAGACTGGGGAGAGGGAAATACCAAAATGCCTGAAGTCCAGTGTCAAGTACCCACAGTCAGTGATGGTCTGGGGTGCCATGTCAGCTGCTGGTGTTGGTCCACTGTGTTTTATCAAGGGCAGGGTCAATGCAGCTAGCTATCAGGAGATTTTGGAGCACTTCATGCTTCTATCTGCTGAAAAGCTTTATGGAGATGAAGATTTCATTTTTCAGCACGACCTGGCACCTGCTCACAGTGCCAAAACCCCTGGTAAATGGTTTACTGGCCATGGTATTATTGTGCTCAATTGGCCTGCCAACTCTCCTGACCTGAACCCCATAGAGAATCTGTGGGATATTGTGAAGCGAAAGTTGAGAGACACAAGACACAAGAATCTGCAAAAGGATTCCCGACCAATTATTGAGTGCAGAACTGAACATAATTATTTGAAGGTTGACTTTTTTTGTATTAAAAACACTTTTCTTTTATTGGTCGGATAAAATATGCAAATTTTTTGAGATAGGGATTTTGGGTTTTCATGAGCTGTATGCCACAATCATCAATATTAAAACAATAAAAGGCTTGAACTACTTCAGTTGTGTGTAATGAATCTAAAATATATGAAAGTCTAATGTTTATCAGTACATTACAGAAAATAATGAACTTTATCACAATATGCTAATTTTTTGAGAAGGACCTGTATATATTAAAACAAGTTCTAAAGAAATTAATGTTAAAATTTGATTAAAGCAAATATACAAATAAATAAACACATGCACAGGAGTTTAGATTAAAACAATTTTATTTTCCATGTTAGAAATGTTGGGTTTATCAGATCACACAATGTGGGCTTCGTATATTCAGGCATTTATAGAATCTTGTAATAAATCCTTCACAGTTAAACACTTAAAGTGCTTTATTTCCTTTTAGGAGAATGGATTTAGAATCTGCTATTGAGGAAGAAAAACAGTGGTTGTGAAAAGAAGCATTCACATTATAAATCACTAATAATCACAAGTATCTCTGTACCTTTTCCAGAGGGAAAGCAAAAGGCTGATTTTCAATAATTAATTTTTATACATTATATTACTTTGAGTTTCAACATTATTCTGGTTATTACAATAAATGTCTAAAATTTAAATATATGTGTAATTGAGGTCTAATGCACTATTAAATCATTTCAACTTAAAGTATCCAGAGTAAAATACCTTATTTTAAAAATATGCTTAATTCGTGTTAATGCAAAATAAAATATTTAATGTATGCTTAAGAGTAATATGATCAAGACAGACATAAAAATATCTTTAGAAACTATATTGCTTTCGGGACATAAACAATATAGCAAGACAAAATGAGAAAAAAAAGTTATTTTGGCATATACTGGTGCAATACGTTTAGATGACTGGAAACATTCTTATAAACAGACTAATGTTTGGCCATCACAAATGACAAAGACATGCAAATTAACAAGTAACATTACAAACCGAGTCTGTCTCCCCCCTCAAACCACCCCCACCCCACCCAAAAAAAAAAAAAAAAAGATTGTGAGAGATGGCAGGAAAAAAAAAAAAAAAAAAAACAGATGGAAAGAAAAGTCTCTGCCATAGCCTCACAAATTAACAGTGTTGGTGTTCTGTAAAAATGTTGCATTCGACTCGTCTAATATGTTCCCTGTACAAAACATTCTGAGGGACGAGACAAGACTGAACAAATCTGTCCGATATGGCTCAGCACTGTCGTTCAGTGTTCCCAGATTTTTTTTTTTTTTTTAATAAAATGAATACGTAGTAGAGACATGCAATTGAAACTTCACAAGCTTACTGTTAGAAAATTTGAGGTAAGTGGAGTTGCTGAATGAGGAGCTGCAAAAAATTTCACTGCATTTTTCCAAAAGCAACAGCATGGGCAAAAATACAACAAACATAGTGTACACTACAGGATCTTACATTTTTACAGATCAAACCTAGTAACTAGAAGCTGCTTAAAGAATTTTACTACTTTACTCTCATTGTGGTGTTTTTAACATCTTTCATGTGTGATAGAACCCGATTTAGTTTTTCTGTATCAGACTCATGTCTTCTGGATATTTGTCTAACTGCAAGCTTCATAATCTTGAATGTTGTAATCTGACATACATTAATGTATTTGCACAAACTGTTCATGGAAAAATAAATATTTAAACACTGGCAAATGAGGTTTATGTAAATGTGAGTAAATATATTTGATCTTTGCTCGTGCACACTGGTGTCACTTGGGTTGGGAGTGAGGGGGGGCATGTAGGGTGCAGAAAACACTGGGTGACCCCATCAGAAGGTGTAGCACCAAAATTGCTATCTATACATCCTGTGCATTAATTTAGCAGTGATGTATATTTTATTTCTGTAATATTACTGTAACAAAAAACTGTACAAAGCTTACATGCATTACTATAAACACAAGAATAAAGCTTAATTCTAAAACAAGGTAACAAGGTAAGGTTTTTCGACCCTTTAATGCACTCCTGTTGGCGTCGTTATTATTACTCGAATACTAAGACGGTATTGAATCACATCGTTTTATCTGTTGTTTTATTGACTTATCAAATAGCTAAACAGTAGTTGTCCATCTTTATCAATAAACTTATTGAGAATGAAGTTCTAAGGTGAAAGACACACACACACAACCCGAAGTGACACCATGGGTTACTTCACTGGATGACAGTAACGGCACTGTTTGTTCAAGTAGAGAATTCAAGTAACGAGGTCTGGCTCACGAGACCCGCATACTCTAAGGGTTAAAGCAATTTAAGCTTTGTACGAGGAGCGTTCAAGCCAAACCGGGACTTTTGTTTGTGCAGAATAACGGTACAGTTTAGAGACTATATATAAATCCCCTGCTACACTAATGCATTTATCCCAGCATTTCACTAGTGCTCGGATACCATCAAGGTAGAAAGTTTTCAGTATAACGGAACCATGATTGGACTTCCTGCTTAATATCTGTCTCCCAAACATATAGGAATGGCACAGCGCGAGGTCAGGTCTGTACGGCGGACGTGGCGATAATTGTTTGAATGATTGTGTGTACAGTTCCCACAGATAGCTGCGTCTCTTCCACAAGTTACTCAAATTCGTTATCAGTCGATTTTCAAGGACCAGGCGTTCAGCTCACAGAATGTTTATGGGAACGACTGCAGCGGGTCGCCGAGTCACCTCGGCCAGGATTGTCATTTGCGCACACACTGCCTTCTTTAAAATGTTTGCATCATTCAAGTGTTTTACTGTGGTTAAGAGTCTCATCATCGTACTGTGCTTGAACTCTTCTGTAAACATCACGTTACGTCTTCAGTCACGTGAAATTTCATCACAGGTCCCAGTTTGACTTGAACGCCCCTGGTGTAATAGCTCATGAATGAAGCATATTCTAGCCTTCACACCCTTCCTTGTTGGTAGCTCTCATGTGCAGTTAGTCTGCCTACAGGCTTGGCTAGTGTGATTTTATCACACTATCAAGGTTGTGCTTTGAGCAAGTTTATGGATATCACTGCATTGGAGTTAAACTGATGTACGGCCAATTCAGTTTGTGATCTGTTGGGTTTTCCTAAGCTGAGGGACGAATGCACATGGATAACACCTTATCAGAATACACTTCAGGTCTAAACATGGTCAGACAGACGGACGCTGGTTGGAAAGTGCGCTGAAATTTCTTGCAACAGCTCAATTTTCCTGTAAATCCCGACATGAAAATATGTAATACTGTGGAGTGTGCGTTTAATGTGGAACACTTGTTCAGTCAATGCCGTCTATCTGCAGTAGCTGTGCTGATTATTAGAAATTTTAAATAGCACTAGTATTTACATTGCGGTAATGTGTTTCTCCTAAGTGATTAAAGCTTTAAAAGCAAACGAATACAAATTAAAACGAGAAAGGTCAGAGTAAAACATTTCAATCAAAAACACTTTTGTTTTGTAAGGTAATAAAAAAATATGTTGATGGGCTGAAGTGACTTTTTTTTTGACCCAGACAGATTTGTACATTAGCATCAGCCCCGACATTTTACACTTCTGATAGCATTCTGAAACTTGGAATGATCGATCATACACAGGGATCCTTTACATTGTATTGAACACACACACACAAAAAAAAAACATAAATCAGATACTGAGAAATCATTATAACCACCACCCTGCCAATATGGGACTGGCTATTATAAAACAATCTTAAAATATGAAAAAACCTGCTTATATCGTATCACACTAGGTTATGATTATGAGGTTAAGAATATATAAAGTTTTAATCTACATTGGCTGTTCTCATGAGGTTGCACTGGAGTAAAAAGAGACCCGCGACGTCGGCATGTTCATTAACCTGACTGACGCACACCGACGCTGCATGTACACACAGATAACAACGTGTTGCTACTGCTTCTGAGGCCTTAACTACGGAGATGTTTCTACATCGTCATCGCCGTTGTCAATGTTTTTTTTGTTTTTTTTCTTCTGCTGCACTTGTGAAGTTGAAAGTAACGTGAGGTTCAAGAATGTCAAAATAAACTGATTTTAGTGTGAAGCGTAAACATCCAAAAATAACTGGACAAAGTTCCTGATATCGTTCTAAAGAGGTGTTGACCTGTATTCACGGAAGCGACAGAAACGGTAGAAAAGTCTTGAAGAGTCCTGAATGGTTTTAAGAGGATAAGAGGTGCATTCCATTGAAAATCATCAGTAGCTGTTTCTCTTCTAGGCTCTCCCCAGTCATCAGGGAAGAGGAAAAAAAATTACGGTCACAACCACGTGTGATTCACAGCCTTAAAGGAAAAAAATACAAAAATTTTTAAATAAAATCCCCACCATCCATCCATGAAACGAATGGCCTTCCACTTTACCAAAGCTTTTCTCTCCTTTCTCACACACAAAATGTTGTCTCTATATGCATCAGTAATATATAATTACATATTTTAAAAGAAGAAAATACCCCCCTCCCCATTTCCCCTTGAATAATTCTATCTTTAAATGTCGGATGTAATCTCTCAATGTCTTTTTGTTTCATTATTTTCAATAATAGTCCTCGGCCTTGCACTGAGTGTCAGAGGTATAATATCTATGATACGTTTCTGTTCCTTTGGTTCCCGAGAGCTTCTGTCACTTGAAGTCGAATCATAGCACCAGCTGGTAACATCTGCTCAAAAAAAAATGAATAACAAATTGACTCCACATTTAAAGTGCTCTCTTCTCTGATAAATCCTAATCTCACAGTCATTCCGTGGCATTTAAAAAAAAAATAAAAAATTCTGGTGACAGACGTACACGAGTCCTGGATTTGGTTCCACTCCTGACGCAGTTTCTTTCGCCGTTTGCCATAAAAAGGTTTTTTTTTACCTACAAAACGAATCGCTTCCCATCAACTCTAACGTGCTCCATCACCGTCAGAGTGATACTGAAAAAAATCTACAAGTTACAAAGCGCTTATTGTTCACTTATTACAAGGAAAAAAAAAAAAAAACAGTAAAATATAGAAACATGGAGAAAGAAACATTTAAACGTGAAACTGAGTTGAGTGCATCCACCAATCTGTAATCTGTGTGGAACAGATCTGTATTGCGTAGTGATGATGGAGAGGTAACTGAGTGGTACTGTAGCTTATCTGAGGTTGAACACCTTCCTGTTTTCTATAGTACTGTATGAATTAGATTCAGCAGCTGTATTTGGAGTATGGAAATGAAGGGAGAAAAAAAAAAAAATACTGAACCAAGCAATCATTTGCTATTTTTTCCCCCACATTCCAATATCAGTCTTATCACTGTTGAAAGAAGACTAAATTGCGCAATGCAACAAATTATTAAAAGTCCATCAGCTAAGTTTTTTTCTAGGCCTATCGACTAATTGCAAACAGAGGAATTTATAACAAAGCCAGGTTGGCACTTAGAAACAAACTAAACAAATTAGGAATCTGGCATTAGAGCATTAGATCAGACCTGAGGGGCCCTAACGAAGAAAAACAGAACCCGTTTTTCTAGCCTAGCTATAGCTGGGGAGCAGCAGCGTCAAACCCCAGATCAAAATGTTAGGATTGTCTCAAGGCAAAAGTATTTGAGGACTGAAACATCCTCTATTTTATAATCACCATCTGGCACAGAGAAGTTTGGCAAGTTTATACAATGTGACCAAATCATAACACATCACCTCTTTGTCCTGAATTCTGAAGCTTTTGTTACAATTGTACAAAAATATAAAAAACCCACCTATAACACATATAAAAGACGGGAAAGTCAAATTAAAATAAAACAGGAAAAAAGGAAAAAAAAACGAAAAAAAAAAACAAACAAACAGAAATAACTGCATCCAGTGGTGTGTGAGGTTGTTGGAGTGTGGCTTGTCTTCATTTGTTGAAGTAACGGTTCAGTTTGCGCAACTGAAGGTAGATGCGGTTTAAAGCGCATATGTTATTTATTTATTTATAAATACCTAATCAATATTATTCTAGTTTAGTTTTATAGCAAACAGTCTTAGCATTTGTTTTGTTGTCTCAAGCATAAGAAGCGAAGATAAAATACCCACCAGCTCATCCACCATTTTTTTTTAAACATCAGACCAACAGCAGCTTTTCAAGCAGCCAGATATTCCGTGCTCCATCAGCTGCTGACTGACTTCTTTTTTTTCCCCCCACGAAGCCCCAAATGTTCTTCTCAACCTCCATGTGATGTATTGAACCCAATCCCTTCAATCAGGCCCAGTGGTGGAGACAGACGGTTGTATGCCTTCGCCAAAAGATGAAGCTCCTCCTCTAGCTCCTGCTCCGGTTCCCTCAGACTCGTCATCCTCGTCGTGCTGAGTGCGGCGTGGCGTGGCAGCATTGGCGTTTGCATTGGTAACGTTGTTGTTGGTGGAGGTGGTTTCAGGCGAGGCGCTATGCGAGCCCTCGTGTGGTGTGCAGCCTGGGTGGTTCTTGCGGAAATGCTGGTTGAGGATGGCCTGGAAGGGGAAGCTCTTGCCACAAACATGGCAGTGGAAGGGCTTGTTTCCCGTGTGCTTGCGAATGTGGTACTCCAGCTGGTCCTTGCGTGTGTACTTCTTTCCACACATGCGACACACAAAGGGCGTGATGCCCATGTGAAGTCGCATGTGACGATCAAGGCTGCCCTTCTGGTTAAAGGACTTGCAGCAGTAAATACAGGTGAGACGCGGGTTGTAGCGGAACCAGCGATCACCCACCTGCTCACGCAGATACTCCTCATACCCTCCTACATCAAACACTGCTGCTTCCTCTCCCTGCAGAGCAGAAAAGAAAAATGAGCTCATTCCCTGTACCTGTACTTGCTCTTTAAAATGCACAGAAACAGGTGCCATTCATGTTTCGAATTTAGTGGTATGGCATTTTAACAACAAAGAGCTGGCTGAGAATAATAAAGCAAAAGAACAAAGACAAGACGCTTTTATGGAACATAGAGTGGATGAAGAATGTATACTTAAGTAACTGCACATCTGCATCTATCATCAACCCATAGTACAAAACATACATGCACACACGAGCACATACACACAATTGCTTAATTAGCAGCAGAACATCAAGTTGATCTTTATGGTCCAGAAGGAAAAACATATATAGACATGGCATTATTAAAAATGGTTCAAGATTTCTGAAGGGGCAGAAACACATCTGGTACATCACTACTGAGAACAAAGGCAGTGAAAGCAAGTGCAGAATAGCTGCTAATGAAACGGTTCAATAAGGAGGCTACAGAACTAGCAGAGTTTGACAAAACAAAAGAAGCAAAAAGAACTAGAATTGTGAGCAATTCATTACTGAATACTATCAGAGCTGATTTAAATGATTACATCATTGGATCAGTTTTCGATTCAGAATGGCTTCACACTTTTTGAACTACCTAAGCTGTTAAATAAATGTTCTCTTAAAATTCTTAATTCCTTAAAATACTAAAATACACCACAGCCTCTGCAAAAATGCAACGGACTTCCTTCTTCTGCATTTCGCAAGAGTATCACATCTTCTTTCAAGTTTATATAAGGGTTGGTGCCCCACCGTGACCCTGTGTATAGGTTAAGGCAGTAGATTATCAGTGAGTGTGGCGAAGACGGGCAGATAAGCATAATCGCTTTGAGACATTTGTGGGGGGAACAAAACAAAACAAAAAGCAACACCACAAGTCACACAGCAATTGAAACCATATTACTTTTAGTAGTTAAAAAAAAAAAAACTTTCAAACTTGTAACTGATATTGAGAAGCTCTTATCAATGTGATCTTGCACGTTGATTATTCCTAGTCCACCCCCCGAAAATGTGCGTTCATGTATTGTCTCCTTAAAAACAAACTACTTCATAAAGAGTCATGTGTCCCACATAAAAAAAAAAAAAAAAGAAATGAAAAAATGCAAACACTGCGGAAAAACATTTTCAGCGACCATAGAAAATACCGTCAATCTGTTTCAACGCTTAGAGTGCAATAAGGCTAGTGAATATTAACAGTGCCTGGCTCAAATAAGACAAAGACTGGCAAACGCCCAAGAACAAGTGCCTCCACAATTAAACGGTTGATAACACAAGCATATTCAAATGGTAAATGACAAGTAAAAGATTGAAGAAGATGGAAGGAAGCAACTGACTCAATTTTCTACTTCATTGCAAAGCCTATAATATCCTAGCTTGTATAGTTGAGCATATTTACAGTAACCTACCTTGTCAGTAAATTATGTGGTAAAAAAACAAAGACAAAATAATCAATCATTCATTTATTATAACTGAGGTAAAAGATTAAATTAATCATGATACTGATTTAAATAATCATATTCCCCGGGCAGAATAGTGCCATCATATACAACTGAATTGAAAATAGTAATGCCCCAAAATCAAAGTGAATCAACTTACCTCTGATTCACAGCTCTAATATTAAGCTGAAATATTAAATGTTCTATTTTCATATTTATGCCTGACATTTTTTGTACAATGACATATCCTGACTGAAGTTATGTCATTGAAGTTTTTGCATGTGAAGTGCATGGACATTTTGTCTTAAAGCATACCACCATTAATACTGTCTGAGAGATGTCCTACCAAGCAGCATGATCTTTATCTAGGAAATCATCCCAGAATAAAAGCCTCCTTAGCTAAGCAATAAGGTGAGGGTTGGACCAAATCCATATACTAACAACAGGGCATGGCAGGAGAGCTAGTGGAGCAACCTGGAATAAGAGGCAGAATCACTGCAGCAACAGAATAAAAAGAAACTGCCTGAACAATGCAGATGAGAAACGGGTGTGGCCAAACATAGTCATGGAAGAGAGCCAGGTTGAGTAAGTTCATCTCTAGTATATCAGCTCCCTTCGTTATTGTTGCTAAGACTAGCCTCAATCTGACAATACTTAAATGCCTGTAAAACCAGACAGCTGAGACACACATGTTATGGGAACTTGAATTCAGACCAGAATGCATGTGTGTGGTTTCCAAGAGTGATACAGAATATATAAAGAGAAGCAGCTAGTAACCAGACACCTTGCAAACAAAAGGAAATAACTCAGCATGTATTGTAATATACAGTGGTGTGAAAAACTATTTGCCCCCCTCCTGATTTCTTATTCTTTTGCATGTTTGTCACACAAAATGTTTCTGATAATCAAACACATTTAACTATTAGTCAAAGAGAACACAAGTAAACACAAAATGCAGTTTTTAAATGAGGGGTTTTATTATTTAGGGAGGAAAAAAAATCCAAACCTACATGGCCCTGTGTGAAAAAGTAATTGCCCCCTGAACCTAATAACTGGTTGGGCCACCCTTAGCAGCAATAACTGCAATCAAGCGTTTGCGATAACTTGCAACGAGTCTTTTACAGCGCTCTGGAGGAATTTTGGCCCACTCATCTTTGCAGAATTGTTGTAATTCAGCTTTATTTGAGGGTTTTCTAGCATGAACCGCCTTTTTAAGGTCATGCCACAACATCTCAATAGGATTCAGGTCAGGACTTTGACTAGGCCACTCCAAAGTCTTCATTTTGTTTTTCTTCAGCCATTCAGAGGTGGATTTGCTGGTGTGTTTTGGGTCATTGTCCTGCTGCAGCACCGAAGATCGCTTCAGCTTGAGTTGACGAACAGATGGCCGGACATTCTTCTTCAGGATTTTTTGGTAGACAGTAGAATTCATGGTTCCATCGATCACAGCAAGCCTTCCAGGTCCTGAAGCAGCAAAACAACCCCAGACCATCACACTACCACCATATTTTACTGTTGGTATGATGTTCTTTTTCTGAAATGCTGTGTTACTTTTACGCCAGATGTAACGGGACACGCACCTTCCAAAAAGTTCAACTTTTGTCTCGTCGATCCACAAGGTATTTTCCCAAAAGTCTTGGCAATTATTCAGATGTTTTTTAGCAAAATTGAGACGAGCCTTAATGTTCTTTTTGCTTAAAAGTGGTTTGCGCCTTGGAAATCTGCCATGCAGGCCGTTTTTGCCCAGTCTCTTTCTTATGGTGGAGTCGCGAACACTGACCTTAACTGAGGCAAGTGAGGCCTGCAGTTCTTTAGATGTTGTCCTGGGGTCTTTTGTGGCCTCTCGGATGAGTTGTCTCTGTGCTCTTGGGGTAATTTTGGTCGGCCGGCCACTCCTGGGAAGGTTCACCACTGTTCCATGTTTTTGCCATTTGTGGATAATGGCTCTCACTGTGGTTCGCTGGAGTCCCAAAGCTTTAGAAATGGCTTTATAACCTTTACCAGACTGATAGATCTCAATTACTTTTGTTCTCATTTGTTCCTGAATTTCTTTGGATCTCTGCATGATGTCTAGCTTTTGAGGTGCTTTTGGTCTACTTCTCTGTGTCAGGTAGCTCCTATTTAAGTGATTTCTTGATTGAAACAGGTGTGGCAGTAATCAGGCCTGGGGGTGACTACAGAAATTGAACTCAGGTGTGATAAACCACAGTTAAGTTATTTTTTAACAAGGGGGGGCAATAACTTTTTCACACAGGGCCATGTAGATTTGGAGTTTTTTTTCTCCCTTAATAACGTAAACCTTCATTTAAAAACTGCATTTTGTGTTCAATTATGTTATCTTTGACTAATAGTTAACGGTTTTTGATGAGCAGAAACATTTAAGTGTGACAAACATGCAAAAGAATAAGAAATCAGGAAGGGGGCAAATAGTTTTTCACACCACTGTAGGTAGGTGAGAAAACAAGTAAAAACAAGTTCTCCTACAAACAAGATTTCCATGACTGGAGTTTTTCCACCTTGGTTAAATTTAGTTAATTTAAGGTAAAATGCATCTCAACAACTGTGTGGTTTCTGAGCTCAAAATGACCCAAATACAATGCTCATTGTGCAACATTATATTAATAAGATGTGGTCTTTCCAACAAGGAGTTACAACAGTGTTCTGGCAGCCTGATTCTGATGAATTCATCTCAGTCGTTCCACGTTGGTATGGGGGCCAGATGGAAGTAAAGTTGCGCTAACATAAGGCCAATACTCTTTTTCAATTCAATTCAATTTATATAGCGTTTTTAACAATGGTCATTGTCTCAAAGCAGCTTCACAAAAATGAAAGAAACTCTTCTGCTATCCAGAGAAAGTTAGTAGCCAGCATACAAGCTAAAAAAAGGAAGGGGTATCACCCAACACAAAATATGTGGGCTTTCAAACACTAACTGATCATATTTGGGGATTTCAAAGAGACCATTATAGAATTAGACAAGGCCAGGCAGAAGGAGGAACCAGATTAATACTCCATTGTCTGGTGAATGCAACCTCCTTTGGCACATCCACCACTGAGGGACTTGCGAGTATGGATCCTTTCTTTTTACGGACCTTAACAAGACCAGTAGCAAGTACCTCAAGTATTCCTAAGATTATCTCAAGGCTTTAATTAGAATGCAAGAAACTACACAGTGAATTTCTATAAAAGCCCAAAGCTGTGACCTTGACCTAGAGAAGCACATGTCTAGTAGCAGCAGCAGCCCTCTGGGACCACAAAACAGACCACCAATAGACCTCTGGCATTACCAGTAAATATCTGAGACTACCAACAGAGCCACGTGGGACTTTGAGAATAATAAAGGAGAAAGAATATTTGTGGCATGCCAAATAAAATACAGAAATTTTAACCAGCTTGGAAACACTCCAACCCAAACATACCATAAGACAAGGTCACTTGAAGAGGCATGCAACAAACTCAAGTTGACCAAATGTATTTGCCCAAGCCATGCGAGACAGAAGGACCAAGGATGCTAAAGAGAACCAAGAATCAAGAGGTCGTGGAATTTGAACCCAAGGACCCCTCAACTATTACTTGCCAAGGACCAATAGAACTCCCCTCCTGCCAGAAGCTATTGAATACAGATGAAATCTGAGTCTTCTCTAAACCCTCTAGTACAGTATAAAAGATGTTTTTCATCAGACAAAGCTTCTTCTTGTCTGAGTCATTTCACAGAAACTTGCCAAACTGCAAACCCTTGTTTCTTCAGGCTATGCCTTTCCTATGATTATTATGTCTACATGTATTCTGACCCTGCCTTGGACTCCAACCATGAATTTTTAAGAAAACCATAAATAAAAACAATTTAGAGATTCCATTCAACCACTTTTGGCTCTCAGCATTAACATGTCACTTTGCAGGCCACTACACAAAGAAATTTCAGTTTTCCCTGTGTTATTAAAGGGAGCCTCAGATATTATGTGATACATATGCCTTGTTTTAAGGTGCTTTTGACTGAATGACTCTCAAGCAGCTTGACCACATAAGCCAGAGGTCTTGACCACAAAGGGATAGTTTGATTGCAGGTACTCATTCCAGGAAAAATAGAAGGTAATAGTTTTTCTTTATTCCAAATGTAGATTTGACATTAATGTTTTAATTTATTTTTGTTTTGCATTAAAAAAACTAATTTATTTCATCCCAACCCTTGCTTTAAATACACCTCTATATTTTGTCTTTTGTATATTTATTGTACATGAACCTGTTTTATGTTAAATCAATGTTAAAAGTAATCTAAAGAATATGGCATGCTTTTACAACATTAGTACTGTGCATAAGACTTGAGCCATCCTGCATTTCTTCATATTTAGCTTTCACAGAGACAAATGTTCTTGTATTTTAACAAAGTCTTGAGGAATCTTTCTTCATGTCTCCTGAAGGACTTTGCTGGCTCTCATTTTCAGAGGAATGTTTATTGTTTATTAAACCACATAGCGACCTATCAATCATTCAGGCACGAAAATACACCTTAACTTGAGGCATGAACCAGTGAGAAACAGGTGCAGATGACAGATGATCAGGCTGGTGATTAGTATACTGGTGATGATGAATGCTAAGAGTTTAGAACAAATGAGAGAAGAAATGAGGTTGCTGCTGTGGTTCTGGTTTTAAAATTGTATCTTCAGGCACTTTCCATCCTGTTGCAGTAAAAATTTTGTTCCCATTTCTTTCATTTAATCTACATAATTTGCATTATACACCAGGGTTGCGTCAGGAAGGGCATCCGGCGTAAAACCTGTGCCAAGTTGTAGTGCGGACTGGATATTCCGCTGTGGCGACCCCTTGCCGGGAGCAGCCGAAAGACCAACAACAACAACCAGTGTCAGAAGATTTCTTTACAACAATAATACGAAGAAACAAAGGGTGACTCAAGACTTTCTCACAAGACTTTTCTCACAAAAATTTTATTATCTAAAATCTAGCCAAAGCTAGCTTTACCTGAGAGCTAGGATGCCTTTGATCGCCCACTCTTCCTGGAGACTCACTTTTGGCCCGCGGTCTTTCAGCCATCACCACAACACTGCCTGTTGGACTAAACCTGATACACATAGTACAGCTGCATTAAGCAAAAAGAGAGGACTGGCAAGAGACCATATAATCTACACAAAAGTTCTAACAAATCATGCAGTGAATAAATATGACATCACATAATTATAGTACTTATAATGGTTTAAATGAGGACCAAAATCTAAATACCAATAAGATATCTATTAGCAGTTAAAGAAGCATTACTTATTTTCCTAGGCATTCTACTCATTTAACAGTCATCATGTGATTTCTTAATACGTACCCTTACACAAGAATTACAGTCACATGCCTGTTAAAGGAGTGCTTTTTTCTGCCTAAATACTAAATCAATGTCACTCAGCCTTTAAAATGCTCACACATACACACCTCTCAGACTCGCTAAAGCTGCTGGACGGCTGAGAGCTTTTGGCTCTGGATGCGCCAGTAACAAAACCCTCCTGCACCAGTGTGCTCCGTCCTGAGGTGTCAATCATCACAGTAGGCCCCTCCTCCGTCCCGCTCCCTTCCTCAGCTGAGGCTTGAGTTTCCGCCCCCATCCACTCCTCCATGCGTTCAGTCTTGATGCGCAGGCCTTCCACAACATGCATCGTCTCATCTCTGCTCCTCTCCATGTCAGGCCCTGCCTCAACATACCATTGCCCTGCCCGATTAATGCGCAGTATGGGCTCATTCACAGCACCCACAGCTTCAGGCCCGAGCCCACTGTGCTCAACAATCTGAGGGCTCATGGATTCCCCAGGTGGACTGACCTCCCTGATCTCGCTCACTTCCATGATCCCAGTAGATACTCCATGTGTAGACATAACTCTTGAACCACCATGCCTGGGGCTGAGCGAGCGCGAGCCACCCCTTTCAGCCTCAATGGTTCGTCCTGTGCTCCGGCGGCCACGAAGCTCCTCCTCCACATCAGCCAAACTGATCTTGAAGTGGATCCCCTCCAAAATCTGCGTGCACCGGTCAATGATGTGCTGCATCTGCAGGAAGCTGGCAGCTGTCAGGTAGCTGATGATGTCGGCCAGCTGCAAACACAGGCGGCCCGTGTAGCAGAAGGAGAGGAGCTGCTCAAATACAGACGGGTTGCGGATCACCGATAGGGACACAGTGCTCATCTCGCTCAGCGCCATATGGTCCCGAAAATAGGGTGAACTTGCAGCCAGGACCACCTTATGAGCACGGAAGCTCTGGCCCTGCACATTCACAATGATATCACATAGCCGGCCCTGCATGCGCAGCTGGTTCAGGTGAGAAAGGACAGAGTTGCTGAAGTCAGGAATGTCCAGCTGAATGCTTCCTGCCCGCTCCATGTGACCTGCACTTTTTAAAAACTGCAATGAGATGGAAAACTATTAAAGAGGTGTGTTTCAGGCTGGACGGGATTCAGGCTTGACATGTTTTCTGAACTGGACATTGGACTGGTCTAATATTGACTAACAACACAGATTATGACGAGTGCTGCGTGGATACCATTTTTCAGACTGAACAAGTACAAGATATAAGTACATGCACTATGGCTTGATTTTAAATGAAATACATTAGTTTGATACATTGGTTTAGTTTCACTTCAGAAAAGTGCTTCTGTAAAAAAGTATGTTTTGATGTTTTCATAGTTATGCAACTCCAGCTGTACTTCACTGATAGCAGCGGATCATTAGGAAGAACATAACCGCTCTGTCAGCTCAGTTATTTGGCCTCACTTTGTCTGTAGACTTTTATATCACTTTGCTAGCAGCTGATATTAATGAACCCTATGTGCTGAGTTTCATGCGCAAGATATTTTAGCAGGCTACTTGTACTGTAGGAAGATGCTGCAGTTTCTTGTCTTGATAATTTAAGTGTACAGTCTGCAGTCTCTTTTACTCTGATCATCATTATGAAATTGATAAATATGTCCAGGTTGCAGTCACTTGGTATCTGAGCCAGCATACACTTGGCTTACACTGCCATCAAACATGAGATATGCTGGGATAAGCAAGAATTGTACTGTGCTGTAATGTATGTGTGACACATAAAACCCTAACTTTATTCTAAAGACCACCCAAAATAATTTTGTGGCAATGCACAGAGGGCTAAGGCACTGAGTTATTGATCAGAAGGTCGGCATTTCGAGCCCCAGTTCGTTGTTGGGCCATTGAGCGAAGTCATTAAACCACGTCTGCTCCAGGAGCACAGTATAATGGCTGAACCTGTGATGTGACCCCTGCTATGCTGGGATTTGAAAATAAAGTATTTCACTGTGCAATAATGTAAATATGGATGGCACGATGTCAGTGGTTAGCATCGCCGCCTTGCACCTTCAGGGTCCGGGTTCGATTCCCTGTGTGCGTGGGTCTGTGTGTATGCTCTTAGGTTTCCTTCCACAGTCCAAAGCCATGCAGACTAGGCTCATTGGCATTACCAAAATTGCTTGCAGAGTGTGTGTACGTAAGTATGTATGTGTGTGTGTATGTATGTGTGTGTATGTTCCCTCGATGGATTGGCACCCTATCCAGGCTGTACCCTGCCTCGTGCCCTAAGGGGATAGGCTGCAGGCTCCCCGCGACCCTGTATACAGGATAAAGCGGTATAGATGATGAGTAAATGAGTAACATGCAGTACATGTGAAAATAAAGGGTTAACTATGATTCAGTGACAAACTCGTGCAGGTTTGTATCGACTATCCTCCGATACTCCGAGCTCTGATATCTGTATCGTAATGTAGATGGGAAAGGTCGTATCGGTGCACACCAAATTATGAAGGCTAGTCAAATCCATGCGGTTTACACCAGCGTTCAAGACACTATTAAGACAAACCGTTAAAAAAATACAACATAGATATAATAACATAACATACACGAGGAAAAAAAATACTTACCTTTGTTTCTAATATCAAGCACAAACTCGCACCCTAGTTTTTCGGCACTTGAACGTTTTATGGCTACAGTCGGCGGTCCGCCAAAGAAACGGCTCGGAGATTATTTGTTATTTGTGAGCTTAACATTTTCGCTTGCATAGATGAGTGTGAGTAATGAGCAGTGTGCGGCTCCTGCTGTGCTTTGGGCCATTTCGGTGCAGCTCGGTCACTGCAGCTGAAGCCAAACCGAAAAAAACAGCTACAGGGAGGCGCCTTGCCACTCTCCACGCCAAATAACACCAAAAAACCGACACGACTAAAGACGCTTTCTCCTCCCTCACACGGATAACACGTACAGGATTACATCTGCGTCAGCCGATTGCTTCCTAAGTGCTTAATATTTTTATTTAATGCCCTCATGTTGGTGTTCCTTCCCATTTCTTCGCCGCTCTCATATTCCCCATGTATGAAAATGAGTCGATTTGCAGAAACTGCTTAGAATTATGGGAAATGGAGTTCTCTAAGCAGTTTCAGTACTCCGCGAAAAAAAGAGAGCGTGACTAGCGTGAACTCAGTTTCCCATGAACCTTTGTGGTTATGGCACAGTTAAAGGAAGGGAGGTGTAGTTTGGTTGCGTTTCTACGACTTGCCCATTTTTATACCACCGACTGAGGAAATGGACAAAATGACTGCATTGTATTTAAATTGCCTGAATATGAGCACAGTTTGATGAGAATAATTAAAGACATACTAAATATCGAGCGCGTTTACAAATGGTTTCCTTTTTAAAAAATATGAGAAATCTGTAACAATTGTAGTGACTGTAATAGTAAAATATGAGTTTGATCAATTAACTACCTCCCAGAGAGCTGAGCTAACTGAAATGACACGAATTTTCTATAGTTTTCCTCTAATAATAATAATAATAATAATACATACATACATACATACATACAATAGTTACAAATAATGTAAATTATTCAATATTATTAAATGTTATTATTATAATACTTTATATTATTATTATTATTATTGTTGTTGTTATACAAGTTCCAAGAAGTATGATAAATGTACACTAAATATTATCTACCTAACATTTTAGTCTATCGTTTTGTCTATTATCTATGTTGTAATTAATAAAAATAAATGCCTGATATTTGCTGGTAAATTCTGACATTACTGATAAATACTCATGTTTATTTTAAGATAAAAATTTCGTTACAGTTTTATTAAAGTCATACAATTAGAACAATACAGTTAATACAATAATACAGTCAATTAATAATATATATTATTTTACTTATTATATGTTCTTTAACATGCTTTGTTTGCAAAAGTAAACATGAAATAAATACCAGGTAAAAAAGACATCACATCGAAGCAAATCAAAGCTGATAACATAAAAACAAGTAACAAAACTGTTCAAAATACTCAATTCAAATGTGTGTTATCCTTCTGTTTACTCAAAACCACAGGAGTGTAAATGTAGTCAGTAATTACTGTGTGTGTGTGTGTGTGTGTGTATGTGAGGAGCTCTTGGTGGGAGGAGCATCAGATGTGGAGTTGGGTGGCTCGCGCTCTATAAAGCAGCTTCCACACAGCGCGAGACCAGGACAAAGTCAGTTTCACTCAGAGTGCAGGTAAGAGATGATTTTCTCTGCTTTAAAACCAACCGGAAATATTTCATAGATATAATTAAGCTGTCAAGCTGTCTTTATTTTATCTATTTATTTGTACTAAATTTATTTTTTCGATATTTTTTAAAATCTCGTTAACGTTACATTTCTAGAGAATCTAGAAATCTTAGATTTACCTGGACAGAATGAACTTCTGTTTCTGTTTAGATTTTAATACATCTCTTCCTTTAGCATCTTAAGAATAATTAATCCGGTCGCAATGCAGATGTCTGTAGACATTTACAGAGAGAATGTGGCTTATTTGTTTTATTTATTGTAATTGAAGAAAAGTTTAAAGCCCAAATAGTCTAAAAATCCGACTAGGTTATTTGGATTAACTGCACTTATCCCATTTGACTTGTTGTTCCTTCCATTTTTAGAAATTAAATAGCTGCCTGGAGCTCGTAGTTTTTAATTTGAGTCTGTCGTTCGTGTTTTTATTTTTTTTCCAAAATTCAAGTGAAAAGCAAAGTCTGTTTTCACAAACAAATGTGTAGTGGAGCTATTCAAGTGTCATTCGTTGTATTTATTTAATTCTTTCTTTCAGCCTTTCCCACGATGCCATGCTTGGATTTGTACACAACATTTCCAGAATCTGCTATGGATTGCTATGGATTTTTACCTGACTTAAAGGACTCTTCATGACATTACATCATAAGAAACATTCTGACCTACACTGGTACTCCAGAGCCCCTTAGTGGAGTAAGGGTGGATTGCACGGGTAATAAACAGTCCAGCCAAAGACTAGATTCTGTTGTGTTTATCATTGTGTTGTTTCATCATTGTCGAGAATGTGCTGGTTATTCTCGCTATTTGGCGAACGAGAACGTTCCAAAAGCCCACGTAGTATTTTATTGGGAACTTGGCCCTTTCGGACTTCCTGGCTGGAGTGGCATACCGTGGCTTTTCCGGTGTGACCGTGACTGAGTATTTGCAGATTTTCACGTTTCGTCCTCCAGATGGCGCTCTCTGACCAAAAATGGAATCACCCGCGTAAACGTCAAACTGTTATGTGGTCGGAAATATATATTTACAGTAAAGTTTGTGTTTATGGCAGAGTGTTTACAGCTATAACTCTATCGCCGATAATTGGGGTAAAGCCAGACTTTACAAGTGGCAAACGAGGTTTAGAGCAAAATAATAATGCTCATCCAAAGTAAATGACATATTGTTGCTCCACCTGTCTCTCTTTTAACCTGAACATGTTCCGTATCAGACCTAAAAGGCTAGGCTAAAAACCAAGGCTAACTTGGTTTTGTGAAATACCAAAAAAGGACCAGATAACATAACATTAGGCTACATTTTATGAAGTATGCTAACATTCCAAACTCTAACATTAGTCACTATTACCAAACAACTAACTAACATGTATCCAATGCCATGCTTATCATGAATATTGTTAATGTACACTACAAGTAGTCAGTTGGGTGAGGAGTCAGAGGTTGTTAGCGAGCGCTGTTTTTTTTTTTTTTGTTCCTGCGAGACCTTCCTGTTTTGACGATTATATTTTGGACAATCATGATTCTTCTCATCTAAAGAGAATATTTTGAAGTCCAAATTTCATTCTGGAGGAAATGCAACAAAAGTCATGTTTTGATGTAGTCCGTAGTAATATAGCATATTTGCTTATGCTAAGCTAGGTAACTAACACGTCAGTTTTTAACATCAGTGTTGTGGTCAGTGTTTATTTATTAATAGTCAATTTAACAAAGCATAAATGCACTTAAGTTACTTTAAATTGGTGTAAGGATGAATACCTGAGCAAATCGGATAGGTTAATATGATTATTATATTGTATTTCTTTGTGATGTGCCCAGCATTTATCCACCTACTAAACTGTATGCTTACGCAAAGAACATGGTTTATTGGATACAGAATTTACATAATTCCTAAACCAGTCATAAAATAATAAATTGGCTGTAATATAGTTATATCATCTACAGACAATTAAATATCTTACGAGTGACCGCTTCAATGACTTGTGTATATAACCTCCTGATATTAACATTGCATTTGTTTATTGCGAATAAGTTACCAGAGAACTTTACGTATACAATTTTCAACAAATGATGTGTTGAAATGATATGTTATACATGACCCTGCACTACCTATACTTATTCATGAAGCTTCTTCATACTTCTAGCACTCTGTGCAATTTACATTTGTATTATTTCCTGTGATTGTCACAATAAATAACATCTTGCACCTAGAAAATCATTAAATTTTATCACACATCTTTTAGCATAATAAGTGAATAAACTTAAGCTTGTAGCAAAAAAAATTCTGATATTACCACCAGTGCATTTGTATTTACTTTGCATGCGATGCTTTAATCCAGAAAATATATACAGAAACTCCCAATGCCTTTTTTTTTTTTTTTTTTTTTTTTTTTACAGCAAATATTTATTGACAAGCTAACAAAACACAGACACAGGTGTTACAATGTGCAAAACAGAAAAAACCACAGGACAAAACAGGCTTGTGACTGACATTTGCTCTAAATCTGTCTTGGTAAACCGTGTATTTTGAACCATTTCTATATTCTACAGTATTTCAATACAGATGATGGGTAGGGAGAAGATTATGATGATGGATCTTATCAGATTCACATTTTCAGCATTAAATATGCTAAACTGCATAACAGAAAACAGTTTGTGCACATGCATTAACTATCATTAACACAATAAACCCTAAAACTAGAGTGGAATAAAAATACCTTCAGTTCATGATGCATTAATACCACAATGTAATCCAACTGTATTCAAGATAAATTAATACTGGTGAGCTATGGTACATGCTATTTCAACACCTGTTGGATAGAAGGTGAGAAATTTTTGAAAATAAAATACATTCTCAATTATAACAATAGAAATCTCACTAAAACTATGGCATTAATTCAAAGAAATACAAGTACCTTTTTTTTTTTTACTGTATTCCTTTAATTTCTTTTTTGCCTTTACAATAAATTCCTGTTTTTCAGAACTTAACTCATGATGTGTAAAGTTTCCCACCGCATGTTATTTGTCTTTACAAGTTTACAAGAATATGTGACGTGCAAAAACGTGTCAAAAATCTCACTTTTTAAAGGGCATGAAATGGTACAAAGTGTATTATACTGAGTCAGTAAAAGGCCTATGATGGCTCTCAAAGAGCACTTACAAGTGCTATCCTAAATGCTCTTCAAACTAGAACGTTTGCACATGATAAATAAAAACAGTGGGTAATACTGATTAATCAGGTTTATAGAGCTCAGGTTTTGAAGTGCATTTTGCAATCAAAGGAGGACATTTCAGTGCTGGTGTGGCCTTTAAGAATCTTGCACTTAGTTTATATTTTTGCAGTTCAGGGTAAAAAAAAAAAAAAGTGTTTTACTTGTTTCAGTCTGTTTCTCCCAGCCTTCATACCACTTGGTTTAGAAACTTGTAGATTTGTAGTGTTAATACAACCATCCAAACAATCTATACAGTACATTATACACCAGTCCATTTACACATAAAATCTTTTCTTTTTAGTAATCCGACAAATTAGATTCATTTTTCCCGCATTTCAGTCCACACCAGCTCCAGGAGACACATGAATCAGATGTGTGCATGAAGACTCTGTCGACTCAGACCCACTCATGGATGCTCAAACTTTGAAAATCAAACTTTGAAAATGTCTACAGCTCAATCTTATGATTGTGCACCATGAAAATAAGGAACCAGCTCAGGAACAAAAATTTGTCCCAAACACTTCTTCACTATCCCACTGTGTCCTGGCCCGACTTTTGATCTTCAATTGTCTGTCTCCATGATCCATTAACACTGCTGTACACTGGTGTTAGTTAGATGAACCTCTATTCTCATTTATGGAACAAGAACGGACGAGATTGGACAAGCTTTCTGGCATACATGTCCAGTGGGATCTCCACACATCCGCATGCATTCACTAAATAAGAAAATGCAGGAAAGTGTCTTAAGTCCTGTTTACGATGATGAAGCAATGTTTCCTGATGACACAACCGTTTCCCTGGGTGAGTACTCAGGCTCTTCCTTGTTGGGATGTGATGAATTGTCCGATTTGCTCCGACTGAACTCTGCCCCGATGATGGGTCTGGAGAACTTTCCAGCAGGCTGAGTGCACACTGTGCACAGCAGCATCTTGATGAATGCCCTGCGCATCTCGTTGCTGGTGAGTGTATAGATGAGAGGATTCATTGCTGAATTCATTACTGCCAGAGCAAGAAACCACTCAGCTTTGTAGAGGATGGCACAGGTGCGGATTTCGCAGGCTACATCCAGCAAGAGCAGGATAAAAAGTGGTGCCCAGCAGGCAATGAAGCAGCTCAGGACGATGATGACCGTCTTCAGTAAGGCCATGGATTTCTCGGAGCTCTTGTTCCCACTCCCACGACCATTTGAGACCTTGCGGAAGACTAGTTTACGGCTACGTGTGCGAACCAGTGCATAGATTCTGGCGTATAGCACCACAATGGCCATGAGGATAACACTGAACACAGTGGTGCAGAACAGGATATAAGTCTTATGGTAGAGTGGCAACACTGTCGAGCATTGGTTCATGCTGCGGATACAGTTCCAGCCCATCACAGGCAAGCCACCCAGGATGGCAGCAATAAACCACACTGTGCTGATCAGCATGAAGACACGGCAAGTATTTCCATTGTTGTGGAGCTTCATTTTGAGCATAGTAAGGTGCCGCTCGATTGCAATGGCCAAGAGACTGAAGACTGAAGCAGCCAGTGCTACAAACATGCTACCTTCCCGGAAGAACCACTGTGTGGGACTCAGTTTATATGTATTAGCTCCTGAGAGCAGGATGTTGGCCGTGTATGCCACTCCAGCCAGTAAGTCCGAAAGGGCCAAGTTCCCAATAAAATAGTACATGGGCTTGTGGAACTTTTTCGTTCGCCAAATAGTGAGCAGAACCAGCACATTCTCGAGAATGATGAAACAACACACAATGATAAACACAACAGAATCGGCCCTGAGTCCAGAATCCCTTTCCACTTTACGGAATTTCCCCGTGAAGTTGTAGTGCAACGCTATGAGGTCCGCGTCAGCCATGGCCCTGGTCTTTGGCTGGACTGTTTATTACCCGTGCAATCCACCCGTGCTCCACTAAGGGGCTCTGGAGTACCAGTGTAGGTCAGTATCCAAGTTTCTTATGATGTAATGTCATGAAGAGTCCTTTAAGTCAGGTAAAAATCCATAGCATGGATTACTGGAAATGTTGTGTACAAATCCAAGAATGGCATCGTGGGAAAGGCTGAAAGAAAGAAGGTAAGAAACAATTAAATAAATAAATATAATCAATGACACTTGAATAGCTCCACTACATATAAAACACAAAGTTTGATTTTAGAGTTTATGAATACTGTGAAAACAGATTTTGCTTCACTTGAATAATAATGAAAAAAACTACAAACGACAAACTCAAATTACAAATTACAAGCTCCAGGCATCTATTTGATTTCTAAAAAGGGAAGGAATAACAACAACTGATCTCTGATCAAAGAAGTAAAAATGTTTGTTACTTGCTTTTCTTAAGCTTTTCACATTATTTGGACTTTATTCCAACTTCTCTTCAGTTACATTTAATAAACCACAGTCTATGAATTTCTACCACATCTGCATTGCGACCTGATAATAATTCTTGAGCTATTGAAGTTAGATATGTATTAAAAATCTAAACAGAAACAGAAGTTCATGCAGTGCAGGTGAACCTGAGCTACAGGGAGAGCTGGAACATTCCACCTCTTAAAATGAAACGTTAAACAAGTTTTTAAAAATATCGAAAACAGTAAAAAGAATACAAGTAGATGAAATAGAAGAGATGTGAGAGGGTATTTACACCTATGAAACTTTTCCGGTTGGTTTTAAAGCAGAGGAAATGAACTCTTACCTGCACTCTGAGTGAAACCGAGTCTGTCTCGCGCTGTGTGGAAGCTGGTTTACAGCGCGCGAGCCACCCAACTCCTCATCTGATGCTCCTCCCCCCTCCCCCCCCAACAGACCCCCCCCCTCTCTCTCACACACACACACACACACACGCGCGCGGAAAAACATTGCAATTTGATTGGGATGTAGCTATTCTGGATTCCTAAAAAAAAAAGGACAACCAGAAAAAGGGAATTATAAAAAATAAAACCAAAATTTTTCTTTGCATGCACCATGTATTAATTAACAATACTACATTTAAAAAGATGGTACACTGGTTAGCAAGAACAAAAGGAGGCAGTGCTGTTGTTGATCATTTCCATTGTCTTTAACTTTTTATTGGCATTTTTTTTTAACAACAAAAGATAATTCATATCAAGGCAAGAGGCACAACTTTGACCTTACTGCTTACTGTGTGGATGGGGAATATGCACTGTCCAGTCAATCACAAAAACACTGGTCGATCCTAGACATCACTAGAGTAATGCATGTGTAAGAGTGCAAATAGCACTTTCCTTTGAGTGTGCTACACTGCCCTGTGATGCAACACATCCAACAGTTTAAAAGATGTTTGACTTACATGCGTTTACATGTGCCTAAGGACAACAGGAGAGCTGGCTTGCAAGTGGGATTTTGGAAATGACCAATTTGGGGAGAAAAGCAAGTAAACAGACTGCAAACAATAAAAAGCAAACAGTTCTAGAAGAAACTCGAAGACACTACTGTAGTAATAGTCAGGGGTGTCATGGGAGTGTGGCTGTATGGGGGTAAGTATGGATGATTCCAAGGGTCCCTGAGTGCCTGGATGCCCCTAAAAATGCTACCGCAGTTAAAATGTGTTGGATATGATCAAGTTTGGGAGCCTAGTACAGTATATTAGGCTTTCAAGGAGCCCAGAATCTCTAGTGGCACCCCTGGTAGTAGTAGCATGTAGCAGTAATAACATTTAATTTCTCTATAGTGTGCAGTTGTGGACACATAATAATTTATAATATTTTAAGATTTCTTCTAATGTCATCTCAGGGACTTCCCTTTGCTACTTTTGACTCTGTCTTGCTCATTAGCGGTCTAAATCTAGATCTAAACCCCACTTTCTGTAAAGCTGCTTTGTGACATTATTTGTTATTAAAACAGAAAGAAAAATAACATTTACTTTAATGTAGTACTTTAATGTACAGTTGTTTAAAAGTTATATAATAATCATATATAATCAACAACCCATTAACATTTAAAACTTGCATAATTTACATTACTATTGAACATACAACATCACGTGTAACTCAAAGCCATGTAGCCACTGCATTTAGTGCAGCAAACTTGGATTGACTTAACCAACTCCATCATAAAAAATGCATATATGCATATATAAAGTCAACCATATACAGTGGTGTGAAAAACTATTTGCCCCCCTCCTGATTTCTTATTCTTTTGCATGTTTGTCACACAAAATGTTTCTGATCATCAAACACATTTAACTATTAGTCAAAGATAACACAAGTAAACACAAAATGCAGTTTTTAAATGAGGGGTTTTATTATTTAGGGAGAAAAAAAATCCAAACCTACATGGCCCTGTGTGAAAAAGTAATTGCCCCCTGAACCTAATAACTGGTTGGGCCACCCTTAGCAGCAATAACTGCAAACAAGCGTTTGCGATAACTTGCAACGAGTCTTTTACAGCGCTCTGGAGCAATTTTGGCCCACTCATCTTTGCAGAAATGTTGTAATTCAGCTTTATTTGAGGGTTTTCTAGCATGAACCGCCTTTTTAAGGTCATGCCACAACATCTCAATAGGATTCAGGTCAGGACTTTGACTAGGCCACTCCAAAGTCTTCATTTTGTTTTTCTTCAGCCATTCAGAGGTGGAATTGCTGGTGTGTTTTGGGTCATTGTCCTGCTGCAGCACCCAAGATCGCTTCAGCTTGAGTTGACGAACAGATGGCCGGACATTCTCCTTCAGGATTTTTTGGTAGACAGTAGAATTCATGGTTCCATCTATCACAGCAAGCCTTCCAGGTCCTGAAGCAGCAAAACAACCCCAGACCATCACACTACCACCACCATATTTTACTGTTGGTATGATGTTCTTTTTCTGAAATGCTGTGTTACTTTTACGCCAGATGTAACGGGACACGCACCTTCCAAAAAGTTCAACTTTTGTCTCGTCGGTCCACAAGGTATTTTCCCAAAAGTCTTGGCAATCATTGAGATGTTTTTTAGCAAAATTGAGATGAGCCTTAATGTTCTTTTTGCTTAAAAGTGGTTTGCACCTTGGAAATCTGCCATGCAGCCCGTTTTTGCCCAGTCTCTTTCTTATGGTGGAGTCGTGAACACTGACCTTAATTGAGGCAAGTGAGGCCTGCAGTTCTTTAGATGTTGTCCTGGGGTCTTTTGTGGCCTCTTGGATGAGTTGTCTCTGCGCTCTTGGGGTAATTTTGGTCGGCCGGCCACTCCTGGGATGGTTCACCACTGTTCCATGTTTTTGCCATTTGTGGATAATGGCTCTCACTGTGGTTCGCTGGAGTCTCAAAGCTTTAGAAATGGCTTTATAACCTTTACCAGACTGATAGATCTCAATTACTTTTGTTCTCATTTGTTCCTGAATTTCTTTGGATCTTGGCATGATGTCTAGCTTTTGAGGTGCTTTTGGTCTACTTCTCTGTGTCAGGTAGCTCCTACTTAAGTGATTTCTTGATTGAAACAGGTGTGACAGTAATCAGGCCTGGGGGTGATTACAGAAATTGAACTCAGGTTTGATAAAGCACAGTTAAGTTATTTTTTAACAAGGGGGGCAATCACTTTTTCACACAGGGCCATGTAGATTTGGAGTTTTTTTCTCCCTTAATAACGTAAACCTTCATTTAAAAACTGCATTTTGTGTTCAATTACGTTATCTTTGACTAATAGTTAACGGTTTTTGATGAGCAGAAACATTTAAGTGTGACAAACATGCAAAAGAATAAGAAATCAGGAAGGGGGCAAATAGTTTTTCACACCACTGTATATGCAGGTCAACCATTATTTGTATTCTCCTAAAATAAAACAAGCTGATTGAAGGGGCATACCCAACCCCTCTATATTTAAGATGTATTTTTAGGACTGTGCATGCGCCATCTCGGGATATCTTTCACCAAAATCTCCTATAGTTGTTCAGGTAGGTTCGAGTAAATAAGTACTGTATAAAAGTTGTTTCATATGACAGCATGTGAGTCACGTTGGGAGAGACTGCACCCATCAGGATAGAAATGTTTAATCATAGAATAAAGGAGAAATATCACACAGCTACACATATTTTTATTCCCTTTAATGTGTCACCTCTCTGTAATCATGGTATTTTATTATTATTATTATTATTATTATTATTAAAGTACTGATAAACACTCAGGTACTTTGTGAGTACTATACAAAGTGCTTACCACAAATCAATTGAAACCTCAGGATTTTATTGTACTATTCAAATTTATATTTTATATACAAATGAAGTTACTATAGTGAGAGCCACCAAAATAATTTATTTGTAAGAAATAAATTTGGAAATTGGCACGCTGTCCAGAGTGTACCCTGCCTCGTGCCCTGAGTCTCCTGGGATAGGCTCCAGGTCCCCGCGACCCTAAATACAGGATAAAAGCGGTATAGAAGATGAATGAATGAAATAAATTTGGCATAAATTGTGTCGAGATGCACAAGAAGGAACTTCTACACTCTTCACAGGTTGATGTAATGAATGCTGGTGGCCTTTGTGCATGAACTGTAAAATAAAATTTGCTTTGTATAATTACAGTATATGTATTTATTAACCCACTACCTCACTGAAAAATATAAAATGTATTTTTATTACCTAAATGGCTGGTAACAGCTTCAGGTTACTTTATATAGTGGTGAAAGACAATGTGACAATATTGTTATATTTGTTATTAAAACAGCCCAATTTTTTTTTTTACTTTAATCTAATTAATACAACCATCCACTAATTAAACCATCCACTAATTAAACCATCAACTAATTAAACCATCCACTAACTAAACCACTAATTCCTTTTCATACTTCATATTTGTTTAAATGTAAAATGTGCTATACAATTGTTTAAAAATTATATAATAATCATATATAACCAACAACCCATTAACATTTAAAACTTTTAGTTCATAACTTACATTAAAATTGAACATACAAAATTAAGTGTAACTCAAAGCCATGTAGTCACTGCACTTAGTACAGCAAGCTTGTATTGATTTAACCACCTCCATTATAAAAAATGCATTGCACTAAAAGTTGAATTTTATTGCTTCATTATATATATAACCAAAGTTTGTATATAAAGTGCAGGTCAACCATTATTTGTATTCTCCTAAAATATTGTTATTGGTATTTTATTACAAACCAATGCACTTCTCTAATTGTGCCATAATTTATGGAAGAGTCCTATAAAATAATAAGCTGCAAAACAAAATGTTATAAAATAAGAACTGTATGTACGCCATGTATATACTGTAGTGTAAGCAGAACAAATAAAAATACAAGAGTTACAAAACTTTTTAGACACTGTATGTGCATATGAAATAAGATTAAATATACAGGCTCACAAGAAAGTATTGGAACAGCAAAGATTTATATTTTTGTTCTTGCTTTAAATTGAAGACATTTAGGTTCAAATTCAGAACACCCACCACTTTGGAGATCAAAATGTGTGTATATATATATACAGTGGTGTGAAAAACTATTTGCCCCCCTCCTGACTTCTTATTCTTTTGCATGTTTGTCACACAAAATGTTTCTGCTCATCAAACACATTTAACTATTAGTCAAAGATAACACAAGTAAACACAAAATGCAGTTTTTAAATGAGGGGTTTTATTATTTAGGGAGAAAAAAAATCCAAACCTACATGGCCCTGTGTGAAAAAGTAATTGCCCCTTGAACCTAATAACTGGTTGGGCCACCCTTAGCAGCAATAACTGCAATCAAGCGTTTGCGATAACTTGCAACGAGTCTTTTACAGCGCTCTGGAGGAATTTTGGCCCACTCATCTTTGCAGAATTGTTGTAATTCAGCTTTATTTGAGGGTTTTCTAGCATGAACCGCCTTTTAAGGTCATGCCACAACATCTCAATAGGATTCAGGTCAGGACTTTGACTAGGCCACTCCAAAGTCTTCATTTTGTTTTTCTTCAGCCATTCAGAGGTGGATTTGCTGGTGTGTTTTGGGTCATTGTCCTGCTGCAGCACCCAAGATCGCTTCAGCTTGAGTTGACGAACAGATGGCCGGACATTCTCCTTCAGGATTTTTTGGTAGACAGTAGAATTCATGGTTCCATCTATCACAGCAAGCCTTCCAGGTCCTGAAGCAGCAAAACAACCCCAGACCATCACACTACCACCACCATATTTTACTGTTGGTATGATGTTCTTTTTCTGAAATGCTGTGTTACTTTTACACCAGATGTAACGGGACACGCACCTTCCAAAAAGTTCAACTTTTGTCTCGTTGGTCCACAAGATATTTTCCCAAAAGTCTTGGCAATCATTGAGATGTTTTTTAGCAAAATTGAGACGAGCCTTAATGTTCTTTTTGCTTAAAAGTGGTTTGCGCCTTGGAAATCTGCCATGCAGGCCGTTTTTGCCCAGTCTCTTTCTTATGGTGGAGTCGTGAACACTGACCTTAATTGAGGCAAGTGAGGCCTGCAGTTCTTTAGATGTTGTCCTGGGGTCTTTTGTGGCCTCTCGGATGAGTCGTCTCTGCGCTCTTGGGGTAATTTTGGTCGGCCGGCCACTCCTGGGAAGGTTCACCACTGTTCCATGTTTTTGCCATTTGTGGATAATGGTGGATCACTGTGGTTCGCTGGAGTCCCAAAGCTTTAGAAATGGCTTTATAACCTTTACCAGACTGATAGATCTCAATTACTTTTGTTCTCATTTGTTCCTGAATTTCTTTGGATCTTGGCATGATGTCTAGCTTTTGAGGTGCTTTTGGTCTACTTCTCTGTGTCAGGTAGCTCCTATTTAAGTGATTTCTTGATTGAAACAGGTGTGGCAGTAATCAGGCCTGGGGGTGACTACAGAAATTGAACTCAGGTGTGATAAACCACAGTTAAGTTATTTTTTTAACAATGGGGGCAATCACTTTTTCACACAGGGCCATGTAGATTTGGAGTTTTTTTTCTCGCTTAATAACGTAAACCTTCATTTAAAAACTGCATTTTGTGTTCAATTATGTTATCTTTGACTAATAGTTAACGGTTTTTGATGAGCAGAAACATTTAAGTGTGACAAACATGCAAAAGAATAAGAAATCAGGAAGGGGGCAAATAGTTTTTCACACCACTGTATATATATATATATATATATATATATATATATATATATATATATATATATATATATAGTCTTATATTGTGAGCATTTCCCTTAAGCAATAAGCCAGTGACCCACTGACAATCTCATTAAACTGTTGCATTCTTCATTGTGATGCTTTCAGTGCCTCTACTGCAACTTCTTTCAGTTCTCCTGTGGGTTTTCTCCCTCCAGTCTCCTCTTCAGAAAGTGATATGCATGAAAAATCAATTAGGTTCATTTCTGGTGATTGATTTGGCCAGTCTAAAAATCTTTGCTTGAGAAGCAAAGCCAAGCCATAACACTAACTCCGCCATGCTTGAGCCATAAGTTTGTATCAGATCATTTCCTTCTCCACACTTTGGCCTTTCTACCACTTTGGTAAAGGTTCATCTTAATTCCAGAACTTTAAGACTCATCTCTGAATTTCTTGGTGAATTTAAATCCTTACTGATAATAAGTGGTTTACTTTTTGTAAATGTTATGGTTCTTATATTTCTGCTTTTAAAGTCGTCTTTAAGCAGTGGATTGTGATCTCTTCACCCCTTCTCTGGGGAGTTTGCTGCTGATGTCATTGACTGTTGTTTTTTGTTTTACTTCACAGCTCTCGAAATGTTTCTGTCATTTAACTGCTGCTTTTTTTGCAGGGCATTTTGTTGGCTATGCTTAATGCTTGTGCAGTTAAACAAAAAATTGCAGTATTTGAAGATGAAACCCAGGGCTCAAGCCAAGATTAGATATCCAGATCTATTAAACCATCAACATTTAATACGGTGAACAACAAAAGATACCTGTCAGTCACATGTTCCAGTATTTTTATTCTCAGCAAAGATAAATCATCACATCTGCATGTGGTTCTTCTCCAAACTGTTGCCACAAAGGAGAAAGGACACAGTTGTGTAAATTGGCTTTGTATGCCCTTAGCGTTACAATTTTTCTTCACTGGAACTAAAATGCCGACTCCAAACATCTGTTCCTGTGTAAACCAAATGTCCTTAAAGACATTGTTTGCCAAAGAATGGTGTGGAAGAACTTGAGTGCCCTGAAAAAAGAGATTTAAAAGCTAAATGCAATTCACTGCAAATTTTATTTTCATGATTCACTTTAATATTGGTAATGTTCACTCTTCATAGGACACTATAACATTATATACGCATTCATATTCAAATGCATGAAACACTATATTTAATTAAAATCAAAATGCCTTTTGGGCAAAAAAAAAAAATTCTGGAAGGAGGATTTTTTTTAACCACTGGGAAAACAATCCTTTAAGGAAAACACTGGAATTTTCCTTTAATTGTAATCTTTTTGTTCCTTCCTCTGGGAATGCACCAGCTGTGAGAGGACCCCAAGTCCCAATAAGCCTGAGGCCAAATGCCTAAATGTAAATGTAAATGTCTTGGGTAGGTCCAAGTCTACTCCAAACCCCCCACCACCCACCCAGCCCACTTTCTTCTGCACATTAATCACAGATGCACTCACCACCCTGAGCGCCTCTACGCCAAGGGCAGATATACCACTGTGACTCTCAGGAGCCTGCAAGATAAGGTGGGTGATTTGTAAACTGGGGGTCGAGAGATGTGGTAATGGTGGTGGTTTTATTAGAGACATCTTCATGGTTGGGCACATCTTCATGGTTGACTGGACTGATTATGATGATTGGTTTTGTTTGCAATTGAAGATAATCCTGTGTTTGTGATTAATTCAGGGTATTAAATGTCTGGAAGTTACACCAGAAACCCATGTCCATGCCATTTACGTAAACCAAAACACATCATTTCATATTCTTTGTAGAAAAAAGAATCACTGGTCACATAATATACAGTTTGAACTGTCACAACATCCCTAGCAGGTGTCCCTTCTGTGGTTATCCAGACACACCTACATACATACATACATACATACATACATACATACATACACAAAACAACTAAATAAATAAAAAGGCTACTGAGTGACACATCAGAAAATCTTTGTTCAACTAGAGCTTGAATGAAAAGGGCATACTTTATTCCTTACTGCTCAAAACAATACTAGCAAGTCATGGGCAACCGTAACGCTTAGCTAACGCTTTAAGTGCCAGTTTGAAAAAAAAAAAAAAAAAAAAAGTAGTTGGCGTGCTTCACATGTCTCAGAGGAACCATGCATATGATAGGGGAGAACTGGAAAGTGGGTGGGAATTGGTTGAAAATAGAAGGAACATTTTAATGTATGTTGAAATTCCAACTAATAGCTATTTCATCGCTAAGTCCGATGTACTTCATGGTTCATATATACATATAAAGAAATGGAGACTAGAAACAACTTCCCTGGAGTTATTGACATAAATTCTGTAATTGATTTCAGTGTGTGTATCCCTGAGACTGCCTTTTATTAAGAATTTCCAATTTATACAGTGTGATTTTCAAGATCACCAATTAAATCTGAACTCTGAAATATCTTGAAACTGTCCCTTGAGATAAAAGCAGAATGATGAATGTACTTTTGTCTTTGTATCTTTCCAGTTGGTCTATAAATCTCAGTATCTGAATTCTACAGTATGGTTGTGTCTTCAAAACTGGTAGGTTTCTTCCAAAACCACAACTCTTATAAAGCAGAAACAAAATCCATGTGGTCTCTTAATTTGGTGGTACTTTTGATATGACCATTTTATTTCTAACAATCTTTAATTATGATTTTTTTTTCAACCACATGTTTCTCTCTTTTTATCCTCTTTTTCCATAAAAGCATGGAAGGCAATGGAAAAATAGAACATGTACGGTAAAACACATGGGGATTTAAACTATGCTCAATACTTATTATTCGTGTATTCATTTTAAAGCATTTTATTCAGAACCAGTGAAATTTCTAGGAGTGAGTAAAGTAACACTGGAGTTTATTGGGTTAAAGGATGTTTTTTTTGTTACAGTCTGTTCCTATAATTACAGATTGAAATAAAATTCAAGCCAAAGTGAGTGTGTTACATGCACCACAATAATTGTCTGGTTCAAGTTAACAAATTACTGATATGGTTACAAGAATATTTGGTGATCTCGCATTGGATTAACACTGATGAAGCAGGATTTTAAACAATCAGTTAATATGCATGGCACAGAGTGTGTTTAAATAATGTTTAAAGTAACTTTTGAATAATAAATAGTGTTTATATTAAGATTGTGGCTTGCTTTAAAATATTCACACTTGCATTTGGATTTGTAGATTTAGTAAATACATTTCCTATAGGAAATAATTGAATAAAAAATACAGTTAAAAATGTAATACCTTAAATATATAATGAGCACCTTTGAGTTTGTAAATGAAAATGTGTCTGTTTCAATTTATTTATGTATTTATTTGTGTTTCTATATTTTAATAATAGCAAAAACATAAATCAATGAATAAATTATTTGAAACAGTAAATAAATACATTTGAAAATAAATAAATAAATAAATAAATAAATAAGTTAAGTGGACCAATCAATGAGCCAATATCAGATTAAGTGCATCTAAATATTTAGAGTCAATTATTGAAATAAAAACACAATTTTGTTTCAGATTCAGATATGTTTCAGATAGTATCATTTAGGTGCAGGAAAACAAGAGACTGTCCTTTATCTAAAGCCATGTTTCGAGGTCAAAGTCACAGAGGTCATGGATCACTGCTTCAGACCTCCATGTGAGACCTCAAGCAGCTGAACATTCTTTTTTAAGGGGGGATCAGGCTTCACCCCCCCTGCTAAGAGAGCAGTTCGACTGTGTGAAAGTGCACAGAGTAGACAAAGCAGGAAGGTTCACTGAGTAATAATAACTGTATAATTTGTAATTTTTGTTTTTATAAAGACCCCCTGGCTGCAGTTACATGCCTGTGCCAGGAGTCTGCAGGAGAGAAAAGCAGAAAAGGGACACAAGGGGACACAGAGGGGACAAAATGATGTCTGCCCTTTCCTGTCCCTGTGTTTATCCCATCTCTGGAAAGTACAAGCACAGAACAAGACACTATGTTACCAGTTACACGATGTGCAGAATCATTTCTATTAAGTTTGTACCACACATCCTCCTTCTCTCTCTCTCCCTCACACACTCACACTTTTCTCTTCCCAGCCTTTACTCCACCATGCCATGTGTTTCCTGTCAGCCCCCCCCCCCCCCCCCACAAGCGGAGCTTACATGAACTGAGTCCATTAGATCCAACTGTTACAAAAAATGTAACATTAGGCCACCGAAAGGATTTAAACAAAACTCAGATGTTAATTAGTCAGCGCTAAAATCAGAACATTCTTTAGTAGAAAGTCTTTAAATCATAGCTGTTACACTTCTAGAAAAAAATCATATACATTTATCTCACGTGGCTATTGGAGTAATCTGTGACAACACGTGAAAAACATTTGACCGTACATTTCTATTTGTTTCGCCATGAATTTAAATGTCCTATATACAGTGCATATGGCACATTCTTTAGGCCTTTTCAAATTTTCTACATTTATTTTCTACACCCCTCTCATCATTCTACACACAATTCTCCACAATGCTAAAGTCAAAACATTACTGAACCTTTTTTTGATAAATGTTAATAAACGGTCTGAAAAATCATGTGTAATGATATGGAATGATGAAACTGAAATCCCTTTATAAAGAGCCTTTTCATAGGCTACATATAAAGAGCTTTTTATACATGCAACAGTTTATAGTTCTGGCTTGAAATTCAGGAGCAGTTCCACACCTGGTGGCGAAGAAGAGAGAGGGAGAGAGAGAGAGAGAGAGAGAGAGTAGGGGAGATATGGGGGGCACTTCCTCTTACATGGGTTATAAAAATCTTGCTAACATGGACCGGCCTTACGAGACATTCCTTAGCAACATGAACTCCAGAAATTTACAAGAAATGAGCAAACACACTCACCCACACATAAACACACACAACCCATACACACAGTAAAACTGAGACTGAGAAGTGTAATAAAGGTTAAAACATGAAGTGTTGGTCTGGTGTTCATTTAAAGATAAATGCCTCATTATATAGAAGAAATCTGGTATATATACTGTATATAGAGAGAGAGTGAGAGAGATATGTGAATAAATGCTAAGGGCACATCAGAAATGCTTTAAAATGGTTTAGCAGTAAAATGTATGCATAACAGTAATATAAACGTCCCCTGGACATATGGAAACGCTGAAGGCAGATAACAATCATTACTCCACTCTCTCTCACGTTCCTCTTCACCTCCTCTCTTCTACTTCTCTTTCCTGCTCACCTCCTCTCCTCTCCTCTCCTTCAGTCCTCGCTCCTACATCCTTCGGTCAGCAGTACAAATTCTTAAAATGCTCCCAAAAGAATCAAAGAATATTGAGAATTGAACAATTTACATGAAGGGACACAGGGGAATCTCTTAGTCTCTACCAGTTTTGGTATAAATTCTCTCCTTACTCCAATAATATGATCGGTGGATAAAATGCGTTTAAAATGCTTTGCTTTAAAAATACAGCAATCAGTTGATGGGAAAATTCTTGTTTTTGCAGAAAAGTCAACATTTAACCATTTACACACATCGGTAAATGTCAACGAGTCAAACACCATTTCATAGCGTGAAAATGTGTCATTTGGTTGATACGTTTGTGTTGTCTCTTTTCCTGTGTCCATTCTCGACTTACTCAGTGGGAAGAGCTAGGAGGTGTTTACACTTCACTACAAACTGTGAAACTAGTGCAGTATGTAGTGAATACGTTGTGATTTTGGACGTAAGAGAGGCGTCAGTTGTTGTAACGCACTCTCGTAGATTTCCAGGCAGAGTGGTCACATGAACTTGCTTTCACTTGCTGTGTGAAATTCCTCTGCACCAATCAACACCAGCTGTGAACACATTTCCCCAAAAGGTATCGTTTTCCCAAACACATATAACAACCATCTCACTTAGAGCACATTAGCACATAATTATCCTTCAAATATGGCAAAAAAATGTCCACTATGGCCGAGAACTTAAGCCAGGACATGAATATTCACTCTGAGTGAAAGGTACACTACCGTTCAAAAGTTTTAGAACACTTGCAAATGTCTTTATTTTTGTTTAGTGATCTATTTTCTACATTCTACAACAATACTGGGGATTTAAAAACTATAAAAATAACACATATGGAATTAGGTAATTACGTAACAACAACAAAAACAACAGTTAGTTGTTATTTTAAGACACAGAGGTCAGACTTCCTGTAATAGTTCTTGCAAGAACAGTATTGTCAAGTGCATTTGCAAAATCTGTCAAGCACCATAATGAAACTGGCTCTCATGAAGGCCGTCCCAGGAGGACGAGACCAAAACCTACCTCTGCTGCAGACGAGAAGTTCATTTAGAGTTATCAGCCTGAAAAATGACCAAATAACAGCACCTCAGATTAGAGGCGTTATGAAGTCTTTACAGAGCAGAAGTAGCAGAAACATCTCAATATCAACTGTTCAAAGGAGATTAATGCATTTTTGGACGCCTTCAGCATTCCTTTACAATGTAGAAAGATATAAAAATCGGGAACGATCATGGAGTTAGAAAGTGATCTAAAACTTTTGAACGGTAGTGTAGTTTTCTAAACTAATTGGTGGCTTAAAGTGCCAGCAGTAAAAATTATATGATTAAAAATGTGTTCAATTTTAGAACAAAAAAAAAAAAAGAATATACAACTGTAGAATAGGATTATATATATATATATATAATGTATATACTAAGTCAAAATTATTCAAAAGAGTTTTTAAATAATTAAATAAAGATAAGATTAAGCAATGATACCAACGATTAAAAATTCTTCTTTTTAATTTGCCATATTTCTATATTTATAAAAATATATATAGTGTTAGTATAGTGTATTATTTAAGTGTTAATAATAATAATAATAATTATAATAATAAGAATAAGAATAAGAATAATAAACGGTATTATTATCCTGTAAAGCATAACTCCCTATTGCAGTATGACAATAATTGAAAATTGAAAACTGACGCTGTACATTTTTGCTTTTGATGTCTTTACCATATGACTTGAGTCCTTTATTCATTTCTGTTAATATAAAATTCCTCAGTTATGTGTCATGAGCATTAACATGATGACACATGAGGCAGAATGACTCAAAGCGAGACCACGGACAGCCGGACAAATCCAATAGTGATGTGATTTTCCCCTCATTCCGCCTGTTTATAAAGAGGCGTTGCAGATTTATGAACAATAGATGACTTTGTGGTGTAAGCATACACTCACTCCCACACAAACACACGCACACATACAGAGTAAAACTGAGACTGAGAAGTGTGACAAAGTGGAAAACATGAGTGCTCATCTGGTGTGAATTTAAAGAAAAATCCTGAGGGATCTGAAATGCCCTCATGGCTACTGATAATTTGTGGATGAACATAAAAGTTGCATATTTTGGCATTTGAGTTGCCAAACCTATGGTGTCAGATGTTCTTTTTTAAATTAAAGAACATTGTAAATAAAGTGAACACTCCAAACTAGCCTGTACTTATGACTGTTTGACTTGTTATTGAATCATTCGTATGGATGAATTCGCATGGATGAAGCACTTGAGTTGAGCCATGCAATATCTCCCCTAATTTTTAACACAACAAAAGCAAAAGTAGACTGAATTAGTAAATCAGACTTATGAATGACTTATTATGTATTACTTATTGTATGTGGTCCTCAGGATAAGGGAAAATGATCCAGAAATACAATTACAGTATCTAACCTAATTTCAGGAGATTTCCTATCAATTTAAATGATCAGAAATCATCTATGACATAAGTTCTAAAAATATGGCTTCTTATTAAAAAAGAAAATAAAATTAAAAAAGAGTTCCTGTGGCTGAATTTGCCCCAGTAATTTGATCTGCGGATAAGTTGCACCATCTGGGGTAAACTGACTGACTAACTCAATCTGAATCAAACCCATGTGAAATTTTTAAGATAATTTGACCTCTTTTAAATACTAATTTCATTTTTTTTATTACATTTATTTTCGTTTTGCAAATAGTCATATTTGTTTTTTTAAGTGGCTTAAATTACATAAAACCACCAAATGAAGTTTAAATTTCATTATCCTTAATTGTCTGATTTTCAACTTGAGTACTGTACTGTATGTGTGTATGGAGTTTGCATGTTGCATTGAGCTTCTTGGGTTTCCTCTGGGATTTTCTCCAAATTCCCTGTAGTGTGTGCTTGCTTGTGCATTGCAATGGACTCTGGCACCCCATCCAGCGGTTGGTACCCCGCCTCGTGCCCCAAGTCCCCGGGGATCGGCTCCAGGCCTCCCATGACCCAGAACAGGATAAGTACTACGGAGAACACATGAGTGTGACAGAACATTGTTTTTGTTTGCAAAGTTGTTAGCATTTCTGAAACAATTTGTGTAAATTTGTGTACATGCACTGAATTGTTGTATATAGTTGTCATTAATAATTAATGTCTTTAAGTATATTAATTCTGTTACTTGTCCATTACTTTAGCTACGTTTAGTCAAGTTTAGACAAAGATATTGCTTCAGGCATGTGGCAGGAAAGATGGCAGCGTATCATAAAACTTTTGAACCAATCGTGACCTAAAAGAACATTATTAATCAAGCTATTAAATGTATATCAAATAAACTGAATAAACTAAAATAAGCATATGATATAAAGTAAACCAGTTGTGTAATGTCTCATTGAAATACCACTGAACCAATACCAATAAACTAAATGTTATTCCTTATGGTGGCGTAAATCAATTTAACACACAGCATTTGGTTCACTATATCTGCCATTTTTGAAAAAAATAAAATAAAATAAATAAAATAGGTAGCCTAGAAATTAGGGCTAATATTTAGTATGGTTTTATTTAAAGGCCGATGCTATATTAGACAGTTACAGCAGGTTAGCTATGTACTATTGTAATATACTATAAAGATTTTGACATAGATGGACAATATGAAAAATCTAACTGTTGATAAACCTATATTTTGCACATTAATCTAATTCTTATATATAGTATATGCTTTGCAATTCACAGAATTTGTGTTTTTAATTTCACTGTAACAGGAAAAGCAACGTGTTCTTTTTTTCTTTCTTTGTTTTGTTTTATTAACAAAAATATTGGGCTGTGAGGAAGTGACTGTTTATAGCTGCTATAATGCAAGTGATAACAGGAACTAACTAGTTTTGAGTACTATGTGATGTATCATTCTTAAATAAATAAAAAATTTAATTGTTTGCAAAATACAGTGTAATATAAGAGGTATACAATTTCAAAAAATTTTGCTGCCAAATAATACAGTAGAAGTATGTATGTAGTATGTAGAAGCAGACTACAGTAGAAATCCAGAACAGTTTAAAAAAAATGTATGTTCTTTCTTAGTTCTTGATTTCTACATTTAGATCAAAACAAAAGACATAATTATGGCTTATCACTGTAGTTAATGCTCTCAGAATGATTTTGTGCTTATATTAAGAATAAACAAAATGGCTCGATAGCCATCACATTAGAAGCTCTCTTAATGAATTCCACAATAGATCGTGAAACAGCTGACTTGTTGGGTCCATTGTGCTTGTGGACTATGTGCGAAGAGAGCGAGCAGAGTGTGTTAATGCGTTTATGAATGGAGAAGGAATGAGAAACCGGGCACAGCAGTTTCACCGAAGGTTTTTTGTTCAGTAATGTGTGAGTCATGAACCTTCAGCATGAGGAGATAAAGGATGCTTGGATAAGTCCGACTCATGCTCTGTGTTCTGGGTAAAAAAAAAAAAAAAAAAAAATTAAGTTTCTTTTTAAGCAGAAAATTTTTTTTCCTGATGAGCCAATTCGGGGGCTCACAGTTCTCAGAAACACTGTCCAAAAAGTGGTCTCCATGGAGCAGAGAAAAACTTTGTCGCGTTCTGAAAAGACAGAGAGGAACGAGTCTTTTGTTGGAGGAAACTACCCCCTCTCAGCACTCTCTTCCCTCTTCTCCATTCCTCCCATTCTAAATCGCTCCCAGTCTCTCTAGCCAATGATTTAGTGCTCTGCTGTGGTTTGTGCCTGAATACAGAGAGCTGCATATTGTTTGGACACTTCAATGTTTTTTTTTTCTATCAACCTTCTTTACGAGTCTCATCTACGAATGTGAGGAATAAGACAAGAAAGAGTCACTGTTACCACACTGAAGTTCATTATTTTCAAGTAGACGGATGTCCTGGGGATTTTTGTTCTTCTTGCACTATACAGCAATTTGCTAATAATACATTTATTTAAGTTACTCTAAAGTAATTTAAATAGTCTAAAACTATACAGCAATTTGCTAATAATAAATTTATTTATTACTTTAAAGTTATAAGACAAATACTGTAAATGCGGTTTGACATTTTACAGAAAAACCACTACATTCAAGCTCCAATGTCCTGAAAGTGACAGAAAACATAAACTCCTTCCATAATCATTGTTAAATTTATAGTCATTAAAAACTCACCAGCTAGTTATTTGGGGCAGCAGACGGACATGGGAGAAATTACATATCACTTATTAACACATGTTCACAAATCCTGGTATGTATACTAAGGGTAAAGGTGTAAAGATCTTCTTATGACAGCTTCTTGGGAAAACAAGAACATACATTAAGAGTAACATAATGGTTTAGAAGAACAGGTTAAATAGTACTTCACAGCCTTTTCAACGTTATACTGTAAAATACTGTAAAATTGTTCTGACTGTTCTTAGAAATACAGAAACAAAAATGCTGTTCATGTGCATTCCTAGAAAATGACTTTTACTCCTTCCTCTAACCTTTCTGCATTGGATCATTTGCTACTCCAAATTTGGCTTTATACCAGGAGCAGGGACGCTTACCAAAAGCACACACAGTAAGCGGCACAGGGGACATGAACACTAAAACCTTAAATGCTTCCACACTAGACAGCATGGCTTGGCTCAAGACTATCTGTATCCTTGCCAAACGTGTGTGTATGTACAGGTCCTTCTCAAAAAATTAGCATATTGTGATAAAGTTCATTATTTTCTGTAATGTACTGATAAACATTAGACTTTCATATATTTTAGATTCATTACACACAACTGAAGTAGTTCAAGCCTTTTATTGTTTTAATATTGATGATTGTGGCATACAGCTCATGAAAACCCAAAATCCCTATCTCAAAAAATTAGCATATTTCATCCGACCAATAAAAGAAAAGTGTTTTTAATACAAAAAAAGTAAACCTTCAAATAATTATGTTCAGTTCTGCACCCAATACTTGGTCGGGAATCCTTTTGCAGATTCTTGTGTCTTGTGTCTCTCAACTTTCTCTTCACAATATCCCACAGATTCTCTATGGGGTTCAGGTCAGGAGAGTTGGCAGGCCAATTGAGCACAGTAATACCATGGTCAGTAAACCATTTACCAGTGGTTTTGGCACTGTGAGCAGGTGCCAGGTCGTGCTGAAAAATGAAATCTTCATCTCCATAAAGCTTTTCAACAGATGGAAGCATGAAGTGCTCCAAAATCTCCTGATAGCTAGCTGCATTGACCCTGCCCTTGATAAAAACACAGTGGACCAACACCAGCAGCTGACATGGCACCCCAGACCATCACTGACTGTGGGTACTTGACACTGGACTTCAGGCATTTTGGCATTTCCCTCTCCCCAGTCTTCCTCCAGACTCTGGCACCTTGATTTCCGAATGACATGCAAAATTTGCAACCTGTAGCCCATTTCCTGCACACGCCTGTACACGGTGGCTCTGGATGTTTCTACTCCAGACTCAGTCCACTGCATCCGCAGGTCCCCCAAGGTCTGGAATCGGTCCTTCTCCACAATCTTCCTCAGGGCCCGGTCACCTCTTCTCGTTGTGCAGCGTTTTCTGCCACAATTTTTCCTTCCCACAGACTTCCCACTGAGGTGCCTTGATACAGCACTCTGGGAACAGCCTATTCGTTCAGAAATTTCTTTCTGTGTCTTACCCTCTTGCTTGAGGGTGTCAATGATGGCCTTCTGGACAGCAGTCAGGTCGGCAGTCTTACCCATGATTGCGGTTTTGAGTAATGAACCAGGCTGGGAGTTTTTAAAAGCCTCAGGAATCTTTTGCAGGTGTTTAGAGTTAATTAGTTGATTCAGATGATTAGGTTAATAGCTCGTTTAGAGAACCTTTTCATGATATGCTAATTTTTTGAGATTTTGGGTTTTCATGAGCTGTATGCCACAATCATCAATATTAAAACAATAAAAGGCTTGAACTACTTCAGTTGTGTATAATGAATCTAAAATATATGAAAGTCGAATGTTTATTAGTACATTACAGAAAATAATGAACTTTATCACAATATGCTAATTTTTTGAGAAGGACCTGGATATGTGTGTGTGTGTGTAAGTGTGTATTTTCATATACCCGAGAGAAAAGGAATGTTCTCTGGATATGGTGACTTGATAGAAACTTGATAAAATATTACATGAAAGCAGGTTTGATATTAACATTAATATTTCAGAAAAACATCCTAGGATGTTCAATTTTAGTGCAAAATCTAGCACATACAGTATTTAATGACCAGTAACTTATGATCGTTTGTCAAATCAATAATCTGAACTACTTTCAGCTTCGCCCACGTGTCTAGCTTTGGCTTACAGTACATGGTAGCTGAGCAGGAAGTATGACATAATTCACTTGGCAGTAGATATAGAAACAACAAGGATTATGGGTAATTTGCCAGTTTAAAAATGCTATTAGTGACCTGGGCAATCTCCGGCATCCTGTTGATTCAGATGACGGTGTTTTTCGAGCTCATTGGAGCTGAACATCACTATGTAACTCTGTGAATATCTCTAATCTAGTGATATCAAGTGATACCTTATATACACTACTGTACCTCATGCAACAGTGACTTTGGAAAACAGATTACACATTAATCTATAATTTGATGTTTGAAAGTTCTTAGCCTGCTCGCTGTAGTCTGATACTTCTACCCTGCTTGCTAAAAAAACACATTTCACCATAGTCACCCTGACTTCCTGGAATGTTACATTAGTACCCTTTTGTTTTACACAGCTTTGAACATGCCACGCTAAACCAATTGTCTTATTTCCTCATGCAGATTTCTTGATAATCCATTCAATAACTCTAGCAAGGCATGAGAAGTTTCCTAATAATTTCAGACACCCACTATACCACTTTATTAAGCATTAACACATATTAATGTACTATACAGTCTGATGAAATATGTAAGCTGTTCATCCTTTTGAAGTATTCAGTTGGCACCAATTTACAGTATCTCTCATGACTCTTATACACTATGTATTAGCTATTTTATTTTGTAACTTGTAGCTTGACAAATGCTTAAAGGTTTATAAAAATATTATTAATTAAAATTAAGTACAGTATCTCACAAAAGTGAGTACACCCCTCACATTTCAGCAACCACTTTATTATTGATTATTTATTATTATTTATTATTTTCAAGGGACAATACTATAGACTTAGAAATTGGATATATTTTAGAGTAGTCAATGTGCAGGGTGTATAACAGTATAGATTTACTTTCGTAAATCAAATTTACGAGAAAATTTCATAAATAATGGAAACTCAAATTATTCGTTCCACAGACCAAAAAAATTAATCCATAAAAATAATTAATACAAAATATGAAGTTTATACTAATTAACTAATTAAGACAAATTAATCTGCACTTTACCTTTAAAAAAAAGCGTGTTTCCATTTATGCACGCAGACAGTGTGTGTGTGTGTGTGTGTGTGTGTGTGTGTGTGTGTTTGTGTGTGTGTGAAGATAAAGTCAGAGGAGAGGAGGAATCAGACCCTTCCCTTTCCCTCTTCTCATCTTACACAATAAACCCTCCTCTCTTCTTTGAGTTTCACACACACACACACACACACACACACACACACACACACACACACACACACACACACACACACACACACACACATTAATGGAAAGACTGTTTTATCTGAAAAATTAGCAAGGATCATCACTAATAACTCTCACGTGAGCGCATACTAACGCAATCACAAAAACAAACAAATTAACCTGCACTTTACCTTTAAAAAGATTCACTACAGAGCAGTCTTTCTGCATAGAGCAGAGAGTGTGTGTGTGTGCGTGTGTGAAGGCGAGAGGAGTATGTGTGTGTGTGTGTGTGTGTGTGTGTGTGTGTGTGTAAAGGCGAGAGGAGGAGGGGTGTGTGTGTGAAGGGGCAGGGGCATGGTGTCCAATGACGCACGCGCACACACATAAGGGCAGGCTGACACACAAAGAGAGAAAATGGATCTTTAACCTCTCTAATGAGACTTTCTTTTGCTTTTGCAAATGTTATAATATACAATACACATGCGCTGTACACACACGCAAACACAAAATAACATATGTTTTACACGCACACGCATAGTCACAGTGTTATAGTAAACAGTACATGTGTGCATGGCTGTTGAGAGACGCACACTAAGAGGGGGGGGAGCAGGGGGGACAATTACCCACAATTCCGGTGCACAATAAATAGAAAAACCATTGGCTCAGTTGTGATTATGTGACGCTCAGCGTCAAAACAAGATGCACATGCGTGATACAAGTCTTGCTAATTTTTCAAGTCAAAATTTATTAAAAATCTTTGCTCGTCTTGCAGAACACTCGCAAACCGCGTTACTCGCAATCCGAGGTTTCACTGTACTGCTATACAAGTTGCAAATTGACTACATTGATTTATATAATATTGTCCTTTGAGAAGATATACAAAAATGTTTGCTGAAATTAGAGGAGTGTACTTACTTTTGTGAGTGGGTGTATATCACCATCAATGATGACAATCAAAGTAAACCATATTGTAAATTGTGATCTGTGAAAACGATTAGGAAATAGATCTTTCTACAATATAAGTGACCTGCTTAAACATTTTATGGTGTTTAAACAATGTGTTAAACAAAAAGGTTGAATACAGCTGACTGGACTGCATAGGGCAGTATAAGCCTGGTCAATAAAAAAAAATTTATTTAAAATTTTCCATAATACTTAATATAGATATTTCTGATACTGGTTAACTGGGTACCTGAACTTTTTTAGGTAACTTTACCTAAGTAGCTATCCACACAAGGAAACCAGAGATAAGAAAGTTATAATTCATCCACAATGATTATAATGAAATTTTCACCCACACAACTCACAACCTCTAGTTAACTTTACAAGAAAAAGAGACAAAATCGGTAAAGTTGTTAATATAAGACACCATCACTAGACCAGGTTAGACCAGGTGTGAGAGAAGTGCAGGAAAAAAGTTGGTTCCTTGGAGTTTACATCGTAAAAAAAATTGGCACAGCTTAATAAACTTTGGTTCATGCTTTTCTTCGTATAAAATCTAAACATCACGGCCCATCATAAAGCACAAGGAGAGACTACACATAAACTCTCATTACTGGAAGGAAGATATGTGTCTCGTTTTCCAGCCCTCACTTTATAATAGGTTTCTTTGGTGAGAGCACCACATTAATCTGCCTCAAGCTGGTTTATCCTTCAGTTGCTCAGAGCCCTGTCCACAGGAAGGGGGTTCATGTCCCAGGCACATCCCTGAAACCAGACAGAATGGAAACTCTGAGGATGTGGTGACCAATTTCCAGAGATTCTTCCCAAACACGCAATTGACCACAATTTTATGATGATGGTGCTTAATATTTTATATTTTTCGTGCAGGGTAGCATGACTGGCAGCTAACATTATGACTAACACAATGAAAGTATGTGGAAATACCAGTATGGTTTTTCATTATGCATCAATTCAATTCACCTTGACCTTTTAATAATCATGCTATTGAGTTTAACCCCCCATATTTATCGGGGGATACGGTGGCACTGTCACTGTACTGTACGTTGTGCATTGTCACTGTACCTCCAGGTTCCGGGTTCGATTTCTGGCCAGGTTTGATTCCCGCTTCTGTGTGCATGGAGTTTATATGTTTTCCCCATGCTTGTTGGGTTTCCTCTGGGTACTCTGGTTTCATCCCACAGTCCAAAGACATGCAGATTGGGCTAATTGTCTTTCCCAAATTGCCTGTGAATGATTGTGTGAGTGTGTGTGCACCCTGCGATGGATTGGCATCCAGGGTGTACTTCGCCTCATGCCCTAAGTTTCCTGGGATAGGCTTCAGACCCCCTGTAACCCTATGCATTGGATAAAGCTGTATAGACGATGATATATATATATATATATATATATATATATATATATATATATATATATATATACAAAAGCTCTCTCAAGAACTTTAAATGAATCCCCAAGTAAAGTCACCAAAACCATCACACAATTTGAAGCTCACTGCCTAGAGGATAAGTTTATTAAAATGACTTATCAGTCTTAGAAACCGCCAATTTACAGCACCTTAGATTTGAACCCACATAAAACTTTTTTCGGAGTTCAACCAGTCGACATATTTACATATCTGTTCAGGACTGCGTAAGGACTTTGTGCTAAAATTGCGAGACAGAAAACATTACTAGAGAAGAACTACAACTACAAAATACTTCCTTGGGCCAAGAAACATTATTAGATTAGTGGAAAACTGTCAACTGGTCTGATGAGTCCAAATTTGAGATTTTTTTGTTCTAAACGCCATGTCTTATGTGGCACACCACAGACACACAGACATGAGGCAAGGTATTACGGGAAATGGGTTATTTTTTGGAACAAATGGGAAAAGGAAGAGATTGTAAGGAGGGAGGAGGGAAAAAAGGGGTGGGAAGAAGTGAAGGTGTACACAGTGCCCAGCTGGCAGACGGGCACTTGGCTGGTGAGTGTTGGCTATGATAGAATGTGGGTCTGCTTGGGCAGCAGTTCCTGCAGGCTCTTCAATGCGACTCTCACATTCGCGGTTTACCGGCTTTCAGCATGGCCTCAGGTGTGAGTCTCCATGGTCTGAGCGGCTTTCCTGACTGGGAAAAGCGGCCTTAGCAGCTAATACAGCAGGCTTTTCCTCTTTGGCGGCTGGATCATGAAGGCTGACTCTCTCTGGGACGTATCCATGGAGAGTGCTGCATCACATGACCTGGCTCCACAATAACCCGATATAAATCCACTTGGAATGATTTGGGATGAGTTGGACTGGAGAGTGAAGAAAAAGCAGCCAAAAGAATTCAACACCTCTGGGAAACCCTTCAAGATTGTTTGAAAACCATTCCAGGTGACTACCTCATGGGGCTGACTAAGAGAATGCCAAGAGTGTGTAAAGCATTCATCAAAGCAAAAGCTGGCTACTTTGAATTATTGAAAATATAAAACATATTGTAGGTTAAAAACAATAAAAATGAAGGAAAAACCTTGAATAAGAAGATGTGTCCAATATACTAGAGAGGGTGATGACAGCCATCTTGAGCATGAAGAGCGCAGTCCAGAACACTGTCTTGGAACACTCTCTTGCATCGTATGTTCGTTAGCAGGATAATATACTTTAGGCTTAAGTCACATAGAATCACATGATATTGGAGTTTTTTATGACTATTAATATGGATCAATACAAACAATATAGGTCTATCTTTGCTTAAAACTAATATGGAATTAATTCTCAACAACACTGACTTCATACTTAATCTCCAGCTGCTTCTAGATATGTATAATATAATTATCAATGTGATAAAATGGTAGCTATATCAATAACCTCAAACGACTAACTGCAATCCGTATCTAAATCTTATTAGAAATACATAATATCAGGACATTAATAAAATTCATGATATGCTTTATTAAATGCTATTATTACATGACAGTCAGCACTGATGAGAGGTTCATAGACCCTACAATAGCATGAGTATGCAGATGAATGGGGTTATTTGCATATTTTCGACAGAGTCACTAAACCACGGACTCTCTCTAAAAAAAGGTGATGTGTGAAACAGGCATTAATCATCCACACAAGTGTAAACAGTCACTCCAGTGCACTGGTAGGAGGCCAAATGTGCAAAGACCCTGAGTTATTTTCTGAAAGGTACAGGGTCAGGTCTACAGGAAGTCTTTTTCATGCTTACTGTACATTCAGTCAACAAACTCAATAACAACCCAGTGATATAAAGGATTTAAGTCTGTTCCACTCAGTCCTAAATTTAGCTCTAGACTTTAAAGCATCTATAAATAAGAAGCATCTTCTTTGTAATTTGTGAAATTGTAAACAACATTTTATAATGTCTATAATCTAATGCCAGATTTATTTTTTTTGCATAAATAAACATTTAAGGATAATATAAAACTTAAATTAGCTTTTTCATTTTTACTTATCATTCTTTTTCATTTTTCTGGGTGAACTACTGTACATAGTAAAAGAAATATGTAAAAATAACTTAGTATATTGTGTGTATATACCACGATATGTATTTATTTAATTATGCTAAAATCCATTACTCAATATCCATATGTTCAATATAAAATCCATATGTTCAATACAAATAAATTGTTATGAAATTTACATTTAGTTAGTAACAACTAGAAGTACAATAAATGTTTGAAACATACCCCAGTACCCTACAGTACTAGATGATTTTTATAGTGTGTTATAGCCTGATAGTTTAAATCTGTCTCCAATTTATTCTTGTATTATATGTTCTACTTTTGTTATCTTTTTTTTTTTTTTTTTTATCACTGACTCAGATAGTCCAATGCACTCATACTGCTGGTGTGTACATATGGCAAACAAAGGTTCTTGAATCTTGAATACAATTTTATAAAATACACTTATTATTATTTTTTTTTAAATATTAAATCCATTTGTTAAATATTTTTGCACACTTTTCAAATTAACAATTTTAATATATACACTTAGAATTTTGTATTTTATATGTTTTCTTATATTTTAGTTTAGTTTTCTATGTTCGGAAATATAAAATAATGCATTTAAGCACACATTAACAAAATTTACTTTTAAGCATTTAAAATCCTCATAGTTTGAGTAAAACATCATCACTTCATGGTATTAACATGCTGATTGAGGATTTTAGCAGATGCCTGACTACTCAGCCTATTAATACTCTCTTCAAAGGGAAATAATGAGAATGCAATGAAAAGAAAACTATGGGAATTAGAGTAAAGGTTTGGACCTTCTGTGTGTTCTAGGCAGTGTGTTGGGGGTGTAAATGTGTGTCCTGAGATTTGCAGAGGCTTTGATAGTGTGTGGGGTGGGGTGGGGTGTGTGGGGTGGGGGGGGGTCAGATATGGACTGTTAATAGTGATCACGGAAGAGGGTGTGTATGTGTGTGTGAAAGAGAGAGAGAGAAAGAGAGATAGAGAGAGAGAGAGGAAGAAAGAGAAGGGGGCAGGACTGCGTGGGCCTGGTTGGCATTTTAAAAGACGCAGTGGAGCATGCTAAGAAAATTTAAATGGGGAATTTCAGTGAAGTGCAGCAGGCCAATGGAGCAGGCCAGAGCTGGAGAGGAGGAGCTGAGCAATTTGCTAATGAGCCATCCTCAGGATATGAGATAGAAACCCGTGGGAGAGTCACAGGAAATATACAGACATATCCCAATGTGCTTCTATTAGGCTGACACCTGAGTCATACGCAACACGCATGGATAAAGTAGTGTATTAATGAAATGGTTTGATGCAACTCTCTCATTTCCTTTACGTGCTTTGTGCATTTTTTTTTGCCAGGGATAAATATTGAAACTGAATGTGTGCCCTTGAGTTGTGAGTAATTTGTAGACTATACAGTGGCCTTGGATTCAAGGGAAGTATAATTATTACTGCAAATGATCATTTCCTGGAGGCCTCATGAGGAAGGAGAAGGGGAGGGTCCTGGAAAAAAAAGAGAGCAAAAAAGAAAGGGAGATGTGAGAGATATGAAGGGGTTTATCCTTAGAGGAATGAACAGCTCCTTCCTCTCTCGATGATGTCATAACTGAAGCCAGTGAAACCTCTAAAAGGCCGCTTCAGACCTGTGGACATTATGTCATTTAGGAATAATGACTCAGAGTTCCTATTGTTTCTTTCAAATGGGCGACACTCTCTTTTTGAAAAAGAAAAAAAAAACATGAAAGAATTTTAAACAATAGAGGCACTCATCTAGACTGTTTATTTAATGACTACTGTGCAGCCAGTTTAACCCTAAAAAGCAAACCAAATGTGTCTGTATATCCCCCCATATGTGGAACACTGTCCTACATGAGTTAGCATTCAGATATCTAATAACAATAGAAGCCCAAGGTCTATTTAAGATGTAATAAGATGTAACCAAACAAGGGCAAGCTACAGTATAGAAAGGGGGAAACAATCAGGGGATGTGAGTCTAGTCATTTGGTCCTGTGTTGAATTGTGCTTTTTCTTCCTGACTACACTTTGCATCCACAATGCTTGGCATTACAAAGCGGTTGCTTTTTAACATAATATTCATTAAGGACTAAATATCGAATGTGGAAAACGTGATGCCATTAGCACTGCCTGGTGTAAATGTCCAAAAGAAAAAAAATATTGCAAAGACAAACAGTCATCACTGTAAAGTTGTTCTTTGGCATCCAATTAAAGGCAGATTTTTGTGAACATTTGTTAAATCAACATAGAATGGTCTGAAAAGGTGAGAAGCAAGCCTGACTTCCTTCTAGCCCAGACTGTTGGTGAGTGACAAACATTTTAGATTTGATCTCCATTTCGGCTGATATTTGTCACTGTTTCTACACAACTACAACTACAGCTATCAGCAATGATTGAGAAGGTGCATGTGAAATACAGGAACACTAATTTGGGAATGCCAAATTAGTGGCAAATTCCATCTTATATTGATTTCTTTTTGATGCCATCCATGCTTGAACTTGAATCGTATTGTAATAAATGTGATTGATGTGGATGATTACCTCCATCTTACTTTTTTCAACAACAACAACTCAAAAATCAAACACCAATTATTCACTGAAAGTTTTACTTCATCACTTATATAACTTTCAGAAAACCTCTACTTAAACAGGAGTGATTGTGTAATCAGGAACTTATTATATAAGATTAGTCCTGGCCTAAGATTAGTAACATAATCATGTTGATCTATAATGGGCACTGTAATGAGCTATACATTAAATTAATGAGCTATAAATTAAATTATACCTGTTAAATTCCTGATTCTTATTGGTAAAAATACCTGTTGATTAATTTTGTATAATAGCGGGTCTCTGTAGTAGAGCTACAACTTACAGGTTTCACTGAGAAGATGTTTATTAACCCCGAGAGACCTGTGTGTTTTTTTTGTAATTGTAAATTATGTATTGTCATCAAAAAAATAATCTATTTCAGGGTGGCACGTCATCCCACCATTTACGTATTTTCCAGCAAGACACAAAGTCATTTCCAGAAAACAAAAAAACCCCAAATGCATTTACTGATTTGATTTGAATGTGGAGTGGGTGAGTGAGAAGGATGAAAGTGCATAAGGTGAGAAACCGAAAGAGAAAAAGCGAGAGAGAGGGGAAACCCTGGAACAGAGCAGGCTCAGTGTTCATGGGCAGCATGGGATCCCAATCCAAAGGCTGCCAGGCCTCTGCTGGGAAAGAGAGGCATGTGAAAGAATGCAAAAGGAAGGAAAAACCTCAAGCTGTGTGAAATCCCCAGTAAAAAGAATGTGTTAATGACTGAAGGGGGCACAGGCCAGATTAAAAAAAGACAGTGTGGTGTGTACATGTTTGTGTGTGTGTGTGTGTGTGTGTGTGCATTTCTTACTGTATGTGCAGGGTATTGCGATTATGTTCATACTGAAATGTGCACGCATGTGTGTATTGTTCTGTACTTTGAGTGGTTCTCTAGCACAGAGTTTGGCCAGTGCTCCATTGTTGAGCAAGAGAAAAAGGGGGTACGAGAAAAAGCTTTCTCACACAGTTCTGTGAATTAAGTGCTTATTAGCAGACTGAAAAAGAGTCTCAGCAGCATTAGAAATACCTATTTGCGCAGTAAGGTTTGCATGGTAAGATTCACATTATAACTCATATTGGGTATTTTTATAATATTGTATTGTTAATTATATAACGGTTAGTTCAGATCGAGTAACCTGATCGGACAATTGTAATTCCACTAGTGGTAAGAATAGACATTTGTAACTATATGTAACACTCTATGTCCCATGGACTTTGCCCTCAATCCTATGGCCGCATCACAAAAACATGCTGATATCCAGCACAACAACACTCCCTCTCGCTTGTTATTGCTTAATCAAACATGCTTTGGATATCTCTACAGTATAAGATCCAGATGTATAAAAACAAAAGCCCTTATTCTGGCAAAAAGAAATAGTTAAAATGATAAAAGTTAATGTAGTGAAGTGACTTAGGATTTGTTCCTGAAAGTAATATGTTCATTGTTTTTTTCACTCCCTCTTGCAGGCTGTCAGAGCTTTCAGACAGTGTGCTGTCTCGGCCACACTGTGATGTTTATTGTTTACTGTTCCTCTGTTTACTCTTACTGTTTCGGTGCTCCTTCTCGTTCTTTTTGATGCCGTTCATGTATGATGACTTGAATCGTATTTCTCCATTATATGACATGAAATTCGGAAGCTGCTTCTGAAGGTCCGTGTTTTTCACATTAAATGCAATAAATAGATAAAACATTAGATAGATAACATATTTCCAGTCTGAAAGGTCTGACCTAAATAAATCAAGGTCGTAATTAACAAAGCCTATCTGGAGATCGGCCAGGCACTACAGTTTTCATTCATTACCCAGACATCGTCTGGGGGGAATTGTGGATTAAATGCTGACGTCCCGGCGACATATTCCCAATTATACAATAGTTACTTCTGAGCAATCTGATTGGATGAGAGGCATTCCATGAGTGGTGATAGTGGGTGGTAACACCACTGGGACATTTAACTATATGTATCACTCCACATGCCATAATTTCTAATGACTGTTAATTACACTAACTGTAAGCATGGGTGAAAGTAGGTCCACCATACAGGAGAGAGCCTACAGCCTACTGAAAACCACATGTAAAGGAATTCACGGAAGCACTTTCAGCAAGAAAACACATCTGATCACTTTGCATCTTAAACAACACTTTGCCTTAATAATTGTTTAGATGTCGCATCTAAACCATCTGAGGACTATTATATCGGAGGACTATTTAGTTGCACCATTGTTAAAAGAAAGATACTTTTTATGTAGTTTATATGGATATGTGTGGTGCTAATATATTGGTACTCAACCTGATTTCACTTTGTCTAGGGTGTGCCTTAAACAACAATGTAGTCTATATACTGTACACTGGAGTGTCCATCTCTGTGCAGGAGTCTAAACACAGTAAATGTGGTAATGTTTCACACGGATTAGCTCACCATCAGTGGTTTTATTTAATTGTAGTTGTTAATGGCGCAATAAACAATGTCAGTGAAGAGTGTCCAGCAGAGTTATTATTATCCTTATGTATCCTTATGTGAGACACTCACAATCTGCCTTGTGAAACAAAAATTAGTAATTTTTTTTAAAATGCCTGCAGTCAGGGTGGTGGAGGGTCAGAAATGAGGACGAAAGGGCAAAAATTAGAACACCCAACAGCAGTCCAGACAGAGGGCTAAAAAACTGGATTGTCCAGATAATATCCAGATAAATGGTAACTAGATATATCGGTCAGAGGCAGCACAGTGGTGTACTGGTAAGCACTGTGGCCTCACACCTCCAGGGTCGGGGTTTAATTCCCGCCTTGGACCTATGTGTATGGAGTTTGCCAGTTCTCCCCCTGCTTTGTGGGTTCTCCTGGGTATTCTGGTTTCCTCCCACAGTCCCAGGAGATTCAGATTAGGTTAATTGCCATTCCCAAATTGTCCGTAGTGTGTGTGTGTGCAGTCACCTTGTCCAGGGTGTACACCACCTTGTGCCCTAAGTCTCCTGTTATAAGCTCCAGGCCCCTACAACCCTGTACCCAGGATCAGCCATATAGAAGATGAATGAATAAATGAATAAATGAATAAAGTAATGAGTGTATATTGAGGAGACATCAGTGTATTAATTAATTAAGCTCAATTATAATTTTTGATGGTTGGAGCAACTTCAGTAAGCTCCTGTCTTAAAAACAGTGTGAGTGAGAGAAACAAGAGACATGTACAGTTGAGTATTATCAGAATAGTGAATTGCAACACAATTGCAGTAGAACTGGGTTTGTTATTCTAATGTGTTGTGAGAAGAGAAGGTGTCCAAGCATGGATCCTTGAGGCACACATGTCATCACCTGGTGTGACTTAAATTCTTTGTCCCTTTACAGCAATCAGTAGATTTTTACCCAACACATAGAACTTGTTTTTGTAATGTCATCATTAGAGCATTAAGATAATGCAAATTATCTTGCTGCAGATAATCTATCAGTCTAAAAACTAAGGACTTGGCAGCAGTTTTTGTGAACTTTATGGTCATTACAGCAGTGCCCCCTTTTGAGGCCAGACTGAAAGGATCCTGCAGGCTACTTCAGATTGATCTGAGATTGGTGAACGTCAGGTCACTGACCAAACATTCTGACTGTAGACACTAGATAATTTTGATGCATTATCAAGCACTTTAACATGTCATTTTAAAAACACTCTTAGAGCTTCAAACCTTGAATTTAATGCAGATCCCTGTTCCTGTTTTTCTCTGGTTCATAATGCCTATCGTGCCTGGGTTAAATATAACAGGATTCATTAAAAAAAAATTTTCCATTTGACATATAAATCATACTGAACAAGCTCAAAGGTCTTAGATGATTGAGATTACTGGCGAGTCACACTGTAGGCTAAATACCATTGCATGTTTTTTGAGGAATCTTGAATGTTTGGAGTACAGAGCTCCCTTATCTCATCCCTATCAATCATGTCAGAGAGGAAGTTTTTGTGCAAAGATGATTGCACACAGTTTTTAGTCCAGTCACTGGCCACAGAACACAGGAACAGTCACTGTATTTAAACACATGAAGAAGGCTTATATGTACATATTTGTTACATATCTGTACACAAAAGAAAACAAAAATGCATCACACCTGAGACATTGTTCAGATTCACACTGCATCAAATCACATCATATGCAGCTTCTATATTTCTGATTTTATCTACAAAGTAATCAATATATTAATTGTTGGCATAATAAAGTATTTTTTTTGTAAGGACATTTTTTTTTAACCTTTATGATGATAATTTCCATTGTCAGTGCTTTGGAACAGTCCAAGAGAATGATGTTACTAACTAAGTTTCTTGACCTGGGAAAGATTTTACTGTAATCATCGGGTTAGAGTACTTGGATTACTTTTTTGATGTAATGAGTATTATGTAATGCGATTGGTCCGCCATTTAAGTACTCAGCTATTTAGTTACTTTTTCAAAAATGTAATCCGTAATTTAGACAATTTATATGAGCCAGACAGCAGTCATTCCCAATAACCTGCCCCCCTCTGTTATTCCTGCCGTTACACCCTATCTCACCTATGCAGTTTGACTATACGAGGAACAACGTGAGGAAAGATGGAAACCTAATCACAACGCCAAACTCGTGTGAATCATGATGGTACTTACGGCCACCGCGCGAAACTGCATAGGTGAGATAGGGGTATTAGTAGTTAACAAATTATGGGCCAAACTTCACGATGATGGTAGAATAATTATAAAGGTCTTGACTAAAACAACATGAATGAGGAATCACAAAGTAGTTTTCATTTTCTGCAATGGAAAAGTACTCAAACGCTGTAATGTAACGGATTACTCTTTAATGACAGTAATTTTGTAATGTAATTAGTTACTACTTTAAAAAGTAACGTCCCCCAACACTGTTCATAACATTGGAGAACTGAAATTAGTTTCAGAAAAATTTCTGTTTGCCTGTCCAGCCCGATTTTGTCACAGCATCATGCAACACTGGCTGGACATAATTTAATTAAACTTTCCCAGTCCTTCGGTATTTCTGGTAAATTTGTGCTATGAATGAAATCAAAATATTGAGAAGAAGTGACGTTATGGGCAGTTTTGTGCCAGATTACATGACAGCATCCAGCTCGAATTTGGACGAATATAGCGTATATCCCTTGAGGTGGGCGTGGCTATATGCGTCACTGAACAGAGCCAACCAACGCGATAGTTTACCGTAAATACACAAAGAAGTGCAGAAGACATGGAAACATGTGTATGTATGAGTATGTACTGTATGTATGTGTGTATATGTATGTGTATATTATCAGTTCCCCTACTTCCCCCAAAAGGCTCAGCCTTTGCCAGCAGTGGTGTCAAAAGTATTCACATTCATTACTTGAGTAGAAGTATAGATATCAGGGTTTAAAAAGACTTCTTTAGAAGTTGAAGTATCAACTCAAGCTTTTTACTCAAATAAAAGTGTAAAAGTACTGGTTTCAAAACTACTTAAAGTATAAAAGTAAAAGTACCGTGAGGGGGAAAAAAAGCATTAAGGTCACGTGTTTTGATCATGCGACGGACGGACGAGGGGGGGGTTGCGCGTTCTGATCATGTGACGGGGGGGGGGGGTGCGTGTTCTGATCATAAAAATAGAGTAACGAGGCTATTTTTAAAATGTAAGGAGTAGAAAGTACAGATAATTGCTTAAAAATGTAAGGAGTAGAAGTAAAAAGTCGGCTGAAAAATAATTACTCCAGTAAAGTATAGATACCCAAAATTTCTACTTAAGTAAGGTAACGAAGTATTTGTACTTCGTTACTTGACACCTCTGTTTGCCAGGCCACAGTTGTAAATAAGAAACCTGTTCTTAATCTGTCTTGCCTGGTTAAATAAAGGTAAATAAATAAATAAATAAAAAGAAACGACAGTAAGCAGTCAAACGACAAAGCACCGAAACACAAATGAACGCGAGTTGGCAAGTAGGAAAACCGAATCTTGCACCATAAATGAAATCAAAATGTTGTGTACAAGTGACGTTGTGAGCAGTTTTGTGCCAGATTATAAACCCGACGGTTTTGCAGCATACTGCGCATGCGTCAATCTGTGGGCGCTTCTTAAATTGACCGATAGACAGAATTTAATGAATGTTTTGTTTTGCAGTACTTAGATATCTGTCTGAAGTGAAATTAAAATGGTATGCACCAATATATATTAATTAAAAAAGCTTAACTAAATGTATTTGCTGGGATTAATTTTCACCTCTAAAATAACAGCGCTGAAGTGATTAATAAATTAATTTTAATGCACATGAATCATTATTTCTTTATATTAATATTGTAGCGTTTTCCAACGCTTGCAGGGATCTTGGAGGACGAGTGAGCTTGGTGGCTACCCAATGTAATGACTGGGAGTAATTTATTAATCTCAGCACAACACACATACACACAGGTAAGCACACATACCACATGCTTAAACATGGCCGAAGCCGCTAACCTAAAACCAATATCCCACCCATGGTGAACATAAACATAATGCTGGCCCAAAGCCGGCGGTCGCCAGCCCCGCCCACGCCACACTGCCCCCACCCGAGCTGTGACCGTCCCCGGTCACCCCTAATTCTTCAGTCTCTGAGAAGTGCAGGCGGTCGGCGCTGGCGCTGTGAACACCGGAGCCCTGCTGTAGATGAAACGTGAACATTAGCCTGAGGCGGTCCGGCCTCCGCAGCAGTTGCCGTCTCACCGGCATGCGGCTGGTAGGGAGCGAGACGGTCTCGGTAAAGCACAATCATCCGCGCTCGCCCCACCAGCCGCACCCGGTAGACGACATCCAAAAGAGGCAAATGTTCGTCCCAATCGCGTTGCCGATCGCTGGTAAGTAGGGCGAGTTGTGTGGTGAGCGTCCGATTAAAGCGCTCCACGAGGCCGTCACTTTGTGGATGAAGTGGCGTGGTGCGGGTCTTTTTCACCCCGAGGTGTTCGCACACCGCCGCAAACACTTCCGCCTCGAAGTTGCGCCCCTGATCGCTGTGTAACTGCTCTGGAGCGCCGAACCGGCTGAACACCTCATCCACTAGCACTCGGGCCGTGGTGGAGACGCTCTGATCAGGCACAGCGAAAGCCTCCGGCCACTTTGTGAAGTAATCCACAACGATCAGCACATAACGGTTACCCCGATCGGACACGGGGAACGGTCCAAGGATGTCCACGCCCATACGCTCCATGGGTGCCCCCACCCGAAAGTCCTGCAGTGGTGCTCGCGAGCGCTGGGTAGGGCCCTTCTTTGCTGTGCACGAGTCGCATCTGTGGACAAAGAGTTCGCTATCAGTATGACAACCTGGCCAGTAGAAACGGGCGCGCAACCGCCGCAAAGTTTTTGCCACACCGAAGTGTCCCGAACCCGTATGCCCGTGAACCAACCCCAACACGCACGCCCTCAAAGTCCTGGGTACCAGAAGCTGAAAACACTCGCCAGCGCCGCACGGCCGCTCCCAGCGGCGGTAGAGTAAACCTTCCCGCAACGCTAGGCGGGTAAACTGTGAGTGGAGAGCCTTTGCCTCTAGCCCCAGATGAGCGATCGCAGTATAATCCGGTCTCAGGCCCGCTTTAACCCAACCCAGTACTTGCTGCAGAACCGGATCACCCTCTTGCTCGGCTGCGAGCTGATCATTGTCCAGCTGTGGCACAGGTGAGATGACAGTGGGAGGTGCCCTAGACGAGGCAGTGACTCGGCTGCATGCCGGAACGGTCGGCTGATCACCCCCGGGGGTTCCGGAGGATTGAACGGGAGGGATGTTGTGCATCAGTGGTTCCGGGGGTTGGCCCGCGTCGCAACCGCGCTCCTCGACCCGCTCGCAGTACCGACAACGCGCTTCACTGCATGGCCGGCGGGATAACGCGTCGGCGTTAGCGTGTAGCTTCCCGGCTCGGTGTTCAATAGTGAAGCTATAGTCCTGTAATCGCTCCAGCCAACGCGCTAATTGCCCCTCGGGTTCTTTAAAACTAAGCAGCCACACTAGCGAAGCATGATCGGTCCGCAGCAGGAAGGTTTGCCCGTATAAGTACGGCCAGAAATGTTTCAACGCCGCGACGATAGCTAACAGCTCGCGCCGCGTGACGCAATAATTTCGCTCAGGTCCAGACAACGCTCGGCTGAAATACGCGACAACCCGCTCTTGGCCACCGGAAACTTGAGACAGTACGGCCCCCAGTCCTACATCGCTCGCGTCTGTGTCAAGGATGAACGCGCGCGCTGCATCCGGATAACCGAGGACGGGACACGTGACCAAAGCTTCGCGCAACCGAGCGAACGCGCGCGCATGTACAACCTCCCAGCGGAACGGCTGGTTCTTTTTAGTCAGCCCATGCAACGGACTTGCGACGGTGGCGAAGTCTTTCACAAACCGACGGTAGTACGAGGCTAACCAGAGGAAAGTGCGCAGCTGCGACACATTTACCGGTTCTGGCCAATTCTGTACTGCAGCGATTTTGGTTGGGTCGGTAGCAATCCCGTTCGCACTAATTATGTTAGTGCGAACCGCAAGTTGAGCCGTCGGATATCCAAAAATACCACCCGGAGGTTAGCTAGCGCGACCTCAAACTCCTTGCCGTGCACCAGCAAATCATCCAGATAGACGACGTAACGGCTACGAGGGATATCCGCCAACACTTTCTCCATCAACCGTTCAAACGTCGCCGGGGCGTTGCATAGACCGAAAGGCATACGCCGGAATTGCCACAGCCCGTGCCCGATCGAGAACGCGGTTTTAGGGCGGTCTTCCGGAGCGAGCTCTACTTGCCAATACCTGCTACGCAGATCTAACGAGCTAAACCAAGCCGAGCCTGCGACATGTTCCAGCGCATCATCTATCCGTGGCAACGGGTATGAGTCCTTCCGCGTCACCGCATTTAACCGCCGGTAATCAACACAAAACCGCCAAGAATTGTCCCTCTTACGCACAAGCACAACCGGTGAAGACCACGGTCGGAGCCCCCGGAGGAATGCACGACGAGCTAGCTCTTCCTGCTGATCGTGCTCGAATTCAGGGTAGCCCCGCCACGCGAGGCATCGCACGTCCATCGCAAACGCGCCCAGTGGCTCTGAAGGACGCCGCTCGCGGACCGCGAGCTCTTCGCGATTCCCGCAGCTTCGCCCAATCCTTCCGCTCCTCGGCCTGGAGGTCCTCGAGCACCCGGAGTGCGTCGCCCTCAAGCGAGAGTGCTACGCGGACCGCGATTTCCGCTGGGGACCAGCCCGCGAGATCGGCGGCGAGCTCTACCTGCGCAAAAAATGAGTAGGGTTCGACGGCGCCGTTATAGAAAGGAAGGCGCAGCTGTAAGTCGCCTCGCCGGTTAACGGCACACGGGTCTGTGGGAAGCTCCGCCCCGAGATCCAGTGCCGGGACCCTCATCTCGCCGCTCTGCTTTCGCCGCGCCGCCTTTTTTGTGCTGTCACCGTCCGGAAGGTGCTTCCTCTGCAGGAGTTCTGCTGCCACTCGGCGGCCCTCTTTGATCTTCTTCAGATCCTCCGCCGTTCGCTCCAACTCAGAGATCTCCATCCCACTTCTGACACCAATGTAGCGTTTTCCAACGCTTGCAGGGATCTTGGAGGACGAGTGAGCTTGGTGGCTACCCAATGTAATGACTGGGAGTAATTTATTAATCTCAGCACAACACACATACACACAGGTAAGCACACATACCACATGCTTAAACATGGCCGAAGCCGCTAACCTAAAACCAATATCCCACCCATGGTGAACATAAACATAATGCTGGCCCAAAGCCGGCGGTCACCAGCCCAGCCCACGCCACACTATGTTAGGCAGAGAGTCATGATGTACAGAAAGACAGGCTTCAAACTGAAATAATAGCACTGATTACATTAAAGCTGATTTTTTTAAGCTTTATTTTAAAAGTTTTTTTTGATAAAGACTTAACGCTAGTGTAGCTATAAACAGAAAATGTATATTGTATCATTTGTCAGGAAATGATAAAAATGTAATTATTGACAAGTTACTGTGGTATATGAGGAATAAAGGAGCTTAGAACCAAGGTTAGATTGTGATGAAAAAAAAAGGTATCACTCACTGTTAGCAGGGCATGAAATAAGACAATGCAGATTTTTAAAATATAAAATAGCACATGTAAGATAGAGAAGATTAACTCAATAAACATAATTATAACTGTTTTTTAAAGTAAAACACTCCATAAATACATTAGATCTTAAAAAACCCACAACCCTACGAAACAGGCCTAACATGTTTTGTCTCAGCTGTTTCATCTCTCTACAGGACTGGACAGCAATGGAGACAAATTAGTCCTAATGGAAGCAATCAAATGATGTTCTTCTGCGCTATTCTTTCTGTCTGTGGGACGTCCTTATTCTGTGTGCACAGATCATGGCATGATAATCTCATGGGAGCTGAAGTAACCATCAGCTGTGTCTGTGTTTAAAAAAACGTGGGGTCTATTTAGAAGATCAGTGGCCTCCACGTCAGCAGTCCCCGCTATACAGTAACACCCACGACTCTGAAATAATTTGAAATTAAATAATTTTTCTTTATCGTACTGTATAAATTTGACTGACGTCAGAGCAGATCTGCCTTACTGATATTTTAAACACTCTCAGGCCACATTCTTATCTGCTGTGAGAGTGGACTCCAGAGAGATGTTATCTGAATGCACAGAGGCTCCCTGATGTTAATGGGAAAGCTTTTATCATCTTTAAACAGACATTATACAACAGTTAGTTCTGATCGAGCAATCTGATTGGGTGAGAGCCATTCCATGGGTGGTGATAATAGACGGTAACAGCACTGGGACGTTTAACTATATGTATCACTCTGTGCCGCAGGTGGTTTAATAACCATTAATTGCACTAACTTTTGGCCACAGCATGGGTGAAAGGAGCTCTGTACGGTGCGCAGTACTGAAGAGAGCGCAACTTCCTGCCACAAACCACTTTCAAATCCAATTACAGAAGCACTTTTGGCAAGAAAAGACATCTGATAATGTTCCATCATCTTAAACAACACTTTAACTTCTTAATAACTTCTTTTAAGTAATTTAATTAAGTCATGGAATCGCATCTGAACCATCCGTGTTCTTTTATTTATGGCTACAAAGCTTACTAACTCCTAACACAGGGATGAATTCCAAATCTCGCTCTAACTCTTACATGATTGTGTTTGAAAATGGATTGTACAGTTTTCATAGCACACTAGCTTTCCATTTAACACTATTTGGGATTTAACCTCGATCCAAGAAGTTAATGAAGCTGATATTCAAAGGGATTGTCCACCACCCCATGTTTTAGTCTCCTCACCTTTAGGCTACATACTGTACTATTGGTAAGGTTTTAAAACTACTTTCACTCCACAATCATAATCTGTTGATAATAAATGGTGTCTACGTACCATGTTTATATGGACTATGCTATATCCAGCAATACAGCATTCTCTCGCATGTTGTTCAAGTCAAGTCAATTAGGCTTTTTTTGTCATTTCAACCACATACAATTCAGTACACAGTGAAAAGAAACAGCTTTCCTCCTGGACCAAGGTGCTACATACTGTACAAACAACATAAATTAACAGAAGCTAACTAAGACACCTAATTAGATGATTAGCTTGACCAACTTATTGTTGTTGGTCTTTCAACGACTGGAAAGAACACAACAACTTGGCACAGGTTTTACACCGGATACCCTTCCTGGTGCAACTTTTCATTTTTATCCAGGCTTGTGACCAGAACTGCATACAGTGGCTGGGGTTTGAGCATTGGCTGGGAATCAAACCTAGGCCTTCCGCATGACAGACAAGAAACTAAGACCGAGCCACCAATGCCCAGCACCCCCTCTCATGTTATACTGTTTAATTAAAAGATGGGAAATTTGACTCCCCTTTACATGCAGTTATTATATAACTATGGCTGGGCTTTGTCTAAGAAATATTGAATTCAACTCAATTATAACTTCTCTTTTTTTTTCTTTTTTATGGTCTGATTAAAATAGTACATGATAGTACATTGTAGGGATGTAACGGTATCAAAACTTCACGGTACGGTAATACCTCGGTATGAATGGCATGATACGGTATTTATTGAATCATTTACAGGAAAAACTAAACTAATGTTTCTCAAAAAACTCAAATGACTCAAAAAACGTGCCAGAAGTGTTTATTAAACAGTGTACATGAACACTGAACATATCAATGGCATACAAATTAGCCATCTATATGTAAACTTTGAAACAGAAACTTACATTTTTTTATTTTAATAACAGAAAATTATTAAACCATGTAAAAAAATTAAGTTTCAATTTAGTATTCTTGAAAACTCAGAAAAAATAAAAATAGCAGCCTACTTATTGCAGCTGGCCCATGTGCTGAATGAGTATTTGAGAACACTCACCTCATTCACTCACTTATTCAGACAGAGACAGGATTTTTTTTCCTTTCTCGTTTCTTTTCAGAGAGAAACCGAAATGACTCGATAAAACTATAGGTCTTCTGAGAAAAGTTTGCTCAGGCGAATGGAGCGAACGGGAGGTAGCAGGAACTACAATTGCCATTCGCCCTGGCGTGACCATCATCCTTTGCGGTCTGTTGTCGCTACAGATCCAGTCTAACAATCAAGCGCTACAACGAAACAGTCACACATGAGGACCGATCCAGGAAAGGAAGACCAAGAGTAACCTCTGCTTCTGAAGACAAGTTCATCCAAGTCACCAGACTCAGAAATCGCTCAGATCAGAGACCAGATAAATGCCACACAGAGTTCTAGCAGCAGACCCATTTCTAGAACAACTGTTAAGCGGAGACTGCGCGAATCAGGCCTTCATGGTCAAATAGCTGCCAGGAAACAACTGCAAAGGAGAGACAACAAGCAGAAGAGATTTGTTTGGGCCAAGAAACACGAGGAATGGACATTACACCAGTGGAAATCTGTGCTTTGGTCTGATGAGTCCAAATTTGAGATCCAACCGCCGTGTCTTTGTGAGACGCAGAAAAGGTGAACGGATGGATTCCACATGCCTGGTTCCCACTGTGAAGCATGGAGGAGGAGGTGTGATGGTGTGGGGGTGTTTTGCTGGTGACACTGTTGGGGATTTATTCAAAATTGAAGGCACACTGAACCAGCATGGCTACCACAACATCCTGCAGTTACATGCCATCCCATCCGGTTAGCGTTTATTTGGACGATCATTTATTTTTCAACAGGACAATGACCCGAAACACACCTCCAGGCTGTGTAAGGGCTATTTGACCAAGAAGGAGAGTGATGGAGTGCTGCGGCAGATGAACTGGCCTCCACAGTCACCAGACCTGAACCCAATCGAGATCGTTTGGGGTGAGCTGGACCGCAGAGGGCAAAGGGGCCAACAAGTGCTAAACACCTCTGGGAACTCCTTCAAGACCATTTCAGGTGACTACCTCTTGAAGCTCATCGAGAGAATGCCAAGAGTGTGCAAAGCAGTAATCAGAGCAAAGGGTGGCTATTTTGAAGAAACTAGAATATAAAACATGATTTCAGTTATTTCACCTTTTTTGTTAAGTACATAACTCCACATGTGTACATTCATAGTTTTGATGCCTTCAGTGAGAATCTACCAATGTAAATGGTCATGAAAATAAAGAAAGCACATTGAATGAGAAGGTATGTCCAAACTTTTGGCCTGTACTGTATGTCTTGCACAAACAGTTCAAATTGATGAATTTCTAAAACACACACACACACAAACACACACACACACACACACACACACACACACACACACACACACACACAGGGATGCATATTAGGAAGTTTATCTGTCTTTAACAGCTGGACCCTGTTTTCCTGTTCTTACATTAGTTGTCCCTCAGAGATGGGGGTTATTGTTTATGTTGTGATGTGTATCTCTACTGACGTATCACATTCCCTTGTTGTGATGGAAGAATTATGAGAAATGTGTTTAATTCTGTTTATCAAATAAGAAATGGCAAATATAGATCTCCAACAGGAAAAGCTCAATGTTTGAACATGATGATAAGTGTGATTTAAATTTTCCACATTATTATATAAATAATTAGATTTTCATACTGCAAAAATTCTGGAGTAAAAACAAACATTTCTTTCTCTGCCCTCATTTATGGGTACGCTCAAACAATAAATATGCCAAAGACATGCATGAATACAAGTCTTAGCAATGTTGGGTGTGCATACAAGCACAGCGATGCCTTGAGGCTAAATGGAGGACACCTTGTCTTCACTGATAAATCAAAACCCGATAATCAGATATGTTGCATGTGGAGTCGCGTTCTTATCTGCTGGGATGCTGTAGACTATAGAGACGTACTATAAGAAGCACCCCAAGGACGTGGGTAGCTGTTATCTAATAACTCTAGCAGAGCCACCATGGCTGCTTTTTTACTAAACCTGACCCCTGGCTACATTTTCTGACCTAATCTCATTCAGTATACCTTCTGTGCCCCTAGCCTCACACCCACAACAATGCTAACAGCACATTTTCCAGTACAGGAATGTAAAATGTAGCAAAGTTTTAGATCAAAAGGTTTTGATTATTGTTATGTGTGAGTTTTTAAATGCCAGGGGGAAAAAGTATATTTTGATTTCCTGTCCTAAAAGTTAATCTTTTCCTCTCTGAATAGTTTCACATTATTGTTTGCCTTTCCTGTAGTTTTATAAACACTGTCGTTTCTAGTTCCTGCAAATCATTGTTAAAAGTTTAAACCAGCCCATTTAATTTAGTGCAAATAACATAATAATTAAATAATATATAGTAATGAATAAAAAAAACCTAATATTTAATAATTAAACCAATATTACTACTCATTCTACTGATTATAATAATAATAATAATAATAATAATAATAATAATAATAATAATAGACCAGTGTATATATATATTTCTGAAGATTATTCAATATCTTCTATTCCTTTTGAATTTTTCAAGGGCTTTGCTGCTAATTTTGGAATTTTATTTTCTTCATTATTTTTCCTTTAATGTCTAGTCGTATCTTAGTGTCTGTTTTGTTTTATTCTTTACTGGGGATTTTATTTTTGGTACACACATATACACTGTAATATATTTTTATCTCCCTCACAATCTCTAAAAAGGACAATATTTTCTTCATAAGTCCTTCCGGAAACAATTAATTAGTGTAGATTAATATGATGTAGGGTAATTGTACAGAACCATGTTTAATGAAGAAGTGCACATTTCTGATTATATCAAAACTGTAGACAAACAAAATAGTTAGAATTCTCAGAAATGTAAAACAAGCTGGTAATTAGTAAACTAAATCAGGAAACAGAATGAGGTCAGAGCCCCTAATCAAGAAAGACAGATAAGACAGAACAACCTCATTGCAGACACAACACTTGATGTTAAGGGACGGTCTGGCTTGTTTAATATCTGTAATGTGATAACAAACAGGTAAGTGTCATTAATAATGATGATTATTCAATTACTTGTCACATGTACCTTACAGCGCAGTGAAATAATTTTTTGCAGGAAACTGGGGTCAGAGCACAGGGTCAGCCAGGATGCAGCATCCCTGGAGCAGATAGGGTTAAGGGCCTTGCTGAAGGGCTCAACAGGGGCAACTTAATGGTGCTGGGGCTCAAACCATAATGCTTTAATTTACTGATTTACTAATTACTCTATTTTTTTCCAATGACGAGACATCTATTATGTCTCCTTCTTATTAACACCTACAACCTATTAGGAAAAAAAATATGTTATAATATTTCAGTAATTGTAGTTTTCATGTTTTAACAACGTATTAATGAAGCAGCTATATTTAACACCAAAAAAAAAACAGTTATATTCCATTGGACTTCCTTTTGCTTAGATTATGGCTGTGCCATCATTTTGATAGGCTTAAGAAATGTCACAAAATGTATTTCTGTCCAGAGTCGCATTCCTTTCACTCCAAGATCTTGTATTCTTGATGGGAGAGACGAGCCTCTCTGCACAGCCTTCTCCAGCACATCCCAAAGATTCTTGATGGGGTTAAGCCCTAGACTCTCTGGTGGCTCATCCATGTGTGAAAATGATGTCCCATGCTCCCTAAACAACTCTTTGACTATTTTTATATACTGTATTTTGTAGGAGTCCAGTTGGCTGAGGAATTTGGCTTTAGCAGGATTTCGTTAAATCTGTGATTTAATAAAATAAATTAAAGCCAAATTAAATATTAACAAAAGTTATGGAAAAATGTCAGCTTATGTTTGATATCTCTCTAGGTTTAGCATAAACAGTCACACTCATAGATTAATGCAATTTCCATATTGCACACATATTGTCCTTGCATTTAATAATTTAACCGCAGTAAGATGTCGGCTAACGAGGATGCACAGTGAGACAGAAATGGGCATAAACAAGCCCTGCATACACTCTTATGATAAAAACTGATCCTTCTACACAATAGCAAAACAGGCAATGAACATTTTCAGCAATTTTACACAAACAGGAAATCCATGTTGACAATTCGGGTTGGTTAATTAGCCTGATATCTCTGTTTTCAGAGATCTGTGATGATTGCTAAACTGTCATGGCACTCTTTATGTGGCTTCATATTTCATATTGTTGTCTTTTTTTTTTTTTTTTTTTTTACATTTGTGTTGGATTTCTTGGATATTGAGTAAAATAACTAAACCTGCATGCTCATCATCTTTGCTTCCAACTACCTAACATACATAGTCCAAGCTGAATTCATTTTCAGTTAGGTTTTTATTCACACAGGTTTCTTCACTCTAACTCTATTTAAACACATGGAAAGATGAGGTCCTGCAGTTTTACACATTCTTGCTTGTACACTTCATAGTTCTGTAATAATTGAAGCTGATTCACCTTCCATGGGAGCAGATGCTGTCAGAGCTTAATGATTATAATGGGTAACGTGAAGGTATGAGCAAGCGTTAATGCCTTTCTTAATAATCATTCACGTTCACAAGAGAACACTGTGTATAAGCGTACATGAATTAATTATTAGCCTTTCTTCTGTAAAACAGTTGAACCAAACAAAAGCCCAGATGTGCTACATGGCCTCTTACTGGCAACCCATCCATCCGTGTTTTATTAAAGGGTTGCTATTTTAGTTATAGTGTTTTTACCAAGTGACATTAGAGACGATGTGGGAATTCCAATTTCCTTGCTAATTTGTCTAAACTGTGGATGTATTTCCAGAAAAGTAACCGCACCACCTGGACTTCTGCTCCTTCTCCATACCAGATCTTCAGTATAAACACACATTTAGACAGGCTTTGTGTTTGCTCAGCTGTGGATATGGCAGTGTGGAAATATCAGTGGATGTAACTGATTTATATTTTATTCAAGATGGAACTGAGGACATGGAAGCAAAAGGTCTCAAAAAGAAATATATATAATTTATAGTAATCATGAACATGCCATTTTAAACTTTTAATAATAATTTATGTAGAAACTACCAGGTTTTCCCCCCATAATATGCACTTCATCGTGTTCTGTTTTTTTGGGGATTTTTCCCGATTTTCTCCCTAATTTAGTCGTGTCCAATTCCTCCCCCATCACTAGGCTGCTCCTACATTCAGGCTATTACTACGACTCAGTTGGGAGGGTCGAAGACTATCACGTGTTTCCTCCAAAACACGTGACGCCAGCCAACCGCATTTTTTCGAACTGCTCACTCGCGCGCTGTTGGGGACTGGCGTAACACACTCGGAGGACAGTGCTATCCGCTCCTTCTGCTTGCGCGAGCTCACACACGCCCCTGATTGGCTGTGATTAATGTGGGAGCACTAAGTATCTCTCATCCCTCCCCTCTGATAGAGCTTGGCCAATCAGCTTTGTCTAGGCCTCTGGCTTCGAGAGGTTACATCATCACCCGGGAATCGAACTCGGGATCTCCGAGCACTTTACCACTGCGCCATTTGGAGGACTCCATCCCGTTCTGTCGTTATATAGCTGATTAGCTCCTGTAATAACCAGTGAAGACTAAAGCCATTTGAAAATCATTTCAGAATCCTGTCAAATTATGTCATGATAGCTTCGTAACATGAAGTAATGACATCTGTGTGTGTTTGGGGTAGCTCAAATTAACTACTGGATCGTGCTAGCTTTGGTAGTAAAGTTTTTGTCTTAAATGGAAATGTGTCGATTTTGTGCTGAAGAATCTAATTCAAGGCAAATATCATTTCAGGGCACACACATATACACCTCCTCATTTGGACACTATGGGAAATATGGGAATGGCAATTAGTCTAATCTGCATATCTTTGGACCGTGGGAAGAAACCGGAGTACCTGGAGGAAACCCACTAAGCATGGGGAGAACATGCAAACCCTATGCACACATACAGTACCCGAGGCGGGGATCGAACCCGGATCCTGGAGGTGCAAGGCAGCAGTGCTAACCAATAAGTTTACATTTCTATTTACATTTAAGCATTTGGCAGATGCTCTTATCAGAGCGAATTAGTTAGCACTAAGAAAATGCAACACTTTGCTCAAAGACACATAACAGCTTGCAAGAAACTTGCACACAAGTATATTTTATGCCACTACTGTACTTATCACAAATGTTGTGGAAAAAGGAGAGGGGCGTAATCAGGGCAGCGAGGGAAAGGAGAAATGCGAGAAAAATAGAGAGCCGAAAAGGAGAGAGAGGCCCTACACCTCTTTGTCAGTAACACAGAGTGATCTTCAATTACTCTACAAAAGGAGCTCATTCAGGAAGCATGGTCTCAAACACTGGGCCTTTGCATGTGTAATGAGTGCTAGGCTGCATGCTAAGCGGAGCTCTCTGCAAAGAGAAACACCTCTGGTTAAATTCACTCACCATAAAACTAAACAAGCATTTGAAGATAAAAAAAATACCTTATTCTTTGGATTTAGGTTGCATGAATTTATAAACTTGTTATTAGTTCTTTTTTTCTGTTAAAGGTTCTCAAGTCAATCTTCTGTCATTCTGTCTGTGTTCATGTGTAAAACATTGTTATAGTAAAAAAATTAATAGTGTAGTGACGAAGTAATGTTAATTTTACTACCTAAAAGTTGATTAGTTTCCTGCATGGACTGTTTCATTCCTCCATTACGCTAAACCATGGCCGAGGCTAGCAATTTGTTCATTTATTTATTAAGCATTGTGGAAAGATGTATAGTTCTAACTGGTTTCAGAATTTCCACCACAGCATCAACTTTGACACTTTTTATTATTATTGTTTTTATTATTATTATTATTTTCTTCTTCTGATTTTCTCTCCTAATTTAGTCATAGCCATCACTGAAACAAGGGTGAGACACCAGATATGGATACTGCGCAGTCCCCTATTAAGGCTAACCACTAACCAAAGGGGATGAAGCCTATGACATGTTTTCTCCGTCACCAAACCACATATTTTAGAATTGCTTGCGCATGCACCATAGGGAGTGGCGTAACACACTCGGCTACAGGGACTACAGCACCACTCAAGAGGTCTTTTAATGTTTGAATAGTTACATTTATGGCATGGTTGTTAGTACCAGATGTGCTGATTTGAGTATTTCATAAACTGTTGATCTCCTGGGAATTTCACAAGTCTCTGTAGTTTACACAGAATTGTGTGGAAAAAAAAAATCCCATTTCAGATCGTCTGGAGACTGAAACACCTTGTTAAGAAAGATCAGAGCAGAATGACTAGACTGGTCTGGACCAAGAGGAAGTTTATAGTATCTTAAGTAAACACTTTTTACAACTATGGTGAGCAATAAAGTATCTCAGCAGACACACACAACTAAACACATACTAATGGTATTATTCAGCACAATGGACATCGAATTCACTAAACTCAAATTCAATAGACATTGAAGTCATTCTCATTGTTAACAATAATAATATGTCTCACGCTACGTTTGATCTGGTGTCTCACCCTTGCTTTAATCTCATCCAACCATGGAAGGATGTAGTATTAAAAAGACCTGCTGGTATGACAAGAGCTGTGTCTCTTAGGAAGTGACTCAGCCTTGCTTGTGCATCCCGTAAATGGACAGCATACCAATGTGTTTAAGATTTCCTGATCGCTTCCTTCTACTGCCTTCCAGTGGTGCTCCTTAATGACAGGATAAACAGGTCTTGATCTGAGCTTCCATGTCCTTATCGGCTGTATTTTTTTCCTACCGAAGAGAGCTGAAGTCAACACATTGTGTTATGCCAAGGTATTTTCTACAGATCAATTCACCCACCAATCATCATGAGCTTTATAGAAGAAATGGTTAACAATTTTAAGGACTGCATGATGTCCAGATAAAAGGCTGTCTACTGATTTTAAAAAAATAACCTTTTAAAAAATTTTTATTTTGTTGATCTGTGGCAGAGTGGTTAAGGTGTTTGTCTTGAAATACAGAGGGGTCTCGCCATGCAGGTTGGAGGAGCATGATGTGTTTTATAGTGGTTTAACATGTAGCTCTCACCAAACTGCTTCCACCCCAAATCTAGTAGAAGAAATCTATTGGATGTGCCAAACCTTGCACCCCCCACACACATAGTTTTTTTTTTTTTTAATGAAAAGAAGCATGCTTCCATTTTACCATTTGTTTATATAAAAAAGAAATTAAGTGTGAGTTTTTATTGGCCTTATTCTTTCTATCCATCATGAATCCACAGCTTGTGTTTTTAATTATAAAGGATTTCTTGTAAAATAAAAAAGTTTGCTGCTGTTAACCTTTTGTAGTGTTTTATAATGTTTATTATTCTTCAATTATTTGTCCCCTATCCCTCAATCAGGTCACATACACAATAAATTATTTTCAGTGATACCTTACTTATAGTTCACACCCTGCCAAGTGTCCATCATAAAGGAAAACAATTCCTCAACTCTGTCTCCCTGTTCATGGGTATTCTCTGGTGCCAGCTCCATTATCTCAGACTATTTAAAGCCTGATTTTGTGCAAGGAAAGGGTGGGGTGATGGAGGCAGTGTAAACATCACAGACCCCCAAAAAAGGCATTCTTCACTATTCCCTTAACACTTCCGCCTCTCAGGAGAACCTCGAGACAGGGGGAGCAGCGACTTCCCACCGCGAGCCGTGGGAGAAGGCCGTGGCTGCCGAGGGAAAACATTTCGCTTCATGCCCAGACTGCAGAACGAGGAAACAGGGACCGCCTTCCTGCCATTCGTTTGTTTTGGAAACTATTTAAGCAGTGAATGTTTTGAACTTTGGGAATGTGGGAATTTTTTAATAGATAATTTTAGATAATATTATTATTGCTGATTATTTGTATGTCATGCATAGACACTGAGTATACTAGTCCAAATAAAAACCACTCCAGAAACTTTCATTTGGAAATGGCACAAAATAGTATGTAAACACGAAATGGAAATGAACACTTAATAAATCTCGATCAAAACTTTTCTTACTGTTTCCATTTGTCTGTTTGATCACATATTCACCCAGCAGAGAGAAACAGCTCATTTTCTCATCGCACTTCCGTCAAACAGATTGGCGCAGTCTACTGGGACAATTTGCCACTGCCTCACTGGACTCAAACAAAACCAGAGGAACGGGAACCTGAATGGTCCTCGTATGCCTGACATGGGTGAGCCATTACATAATCTCTCTTTTACACACAGACACACACACACAAACATACACTTAATGAGGTTTACTTAAGTTGATTGAGGTAACTCCTGCGTGACTCATCATTTGAAGATCATATTGCCTCATTTAGATGAGACTGTTTTGTAGATCACATTCCTTCATCCGGCAGTACATAACAAACATGCACCTCATTCCTCCCCCTCATGCCCCTGCATCGCTTCCCTCACCCCCACTTTCCCACCATTCACGAAAAGTAAATTCTCATTAAGTGCCAAATTGTTTTCAGACGCCAGCCCTGGCAGTGTTGCCATAGAGATGGGCCGTGAGGCGGCAGGCAGTCCAGCGCTGCCGAATCGGGCATCTCTGGATCCGGCGTCCCATCCTGAAAAAACCCCGTGCCAGGCCTCAGTGAGCCCATTCTGCCAGGCATAATGCACACTGACGGAGGCCTTTCAGAGCTTAACAAATGACAAGGAAGCACCACTAGAGAGGCCCTCTGACCGCTCATACACACACACACACACACACACACACACACACACATACACACACACACACATACACACACACACCTAACCAACTCTGCAAAACACTTGCTCCATCATCAGTTTTGCGTCTATTTGAGTTCATGATATTATTATTGTTTTTATTTATTCATTTATTTTATTTTACTTTTTATATTTATTGTATATTATTTCACTTTATTCAATGGTATCATTATATTCTTTTTGTCGCTCTTTCTCTTTCTTCACTGTGTATGTATACAGTCAAAAGGTTGGACCCACATTCTAATTAATTTTTTTGTTTGTTTGTTTAGTGATTAATTTCCTACATAAAAAAATACTGGATTTTTAAAAACTCTGAATAACACACATGGCATTAGGTAATTAGGCAGTCAGTTACGACAGTTATTTTAAAACACAAAGGTCAGCTATTCTTGTGGGAGCAGTACTGTCAAGGGCATTTGCAAAACCCATCGAGCACAGAGTAGCAGAAACATCTCAATATCAACTGCAAAGGGGATTATTGCCTTTTTTATTGACTTATTTTAAATTGTAGATAGAAATAAAAATCAGGAAAGAGCATGGGGTTGTCTTTAAACTTGTGACTGGTATTGCATACATACACACACTGTGTTTTAGTACAAACTTAGTTATAGATTTTTATAGAATTTATTATTGAGTTCCTACAAAAACATTTCTGTCAGTTTCCCACCACAAAATTAAGGGTTACAGAAAAATATTTGTATGCCCGAAAAGAAAGCAGCATATTATATAAGAAACCGCTTTTTAGACACAAAAAAGGAAGCTGCTGGGTTTTGCATGAAAAAGATTTAAATATAAATTTTAATTAACAGTTTGACTTGATATTGTATTAAAAAAAATTCAAGAAAACTGATCGACCTTAATTTACATAACTTTTATTTATCCCTTGAAAGAAAACCTGGAAAGCACATGATACATCATTGCTGACAGTTCTGTAATCTATCTCTCTTTTACTAAAAGATATTTTATTTTATCCCATATTTAAATGATCTCCGTAGGAGGATGACTGTAGGAGAAACATGTATAATAATAATAATAATAATAATAATAATAATGCCATACAACAGAAATACTGAATTCACAGCTAAAAATCATTTGACTTTATCAACTAACATCTACATATTTTGAGCATGTTAAAATGAAAGATTTAATCTGTTCGCGTTGTCATCCTCTGACCTCACTGAAGGGCTGTGGCTTGTATTGGGGCAGAGACCAGATGTTACTTTTGCCCCTAGGGTTAAAGAGTGCTATATTCATAATGAAGCCCTTTGACTCCAATCTGTGTGCTTTGCAGGTATCAGCTGCATTAGACTGAAGGTCAGCACTTTCATTTAGAGCTGATTAAACTGTGAAAGGGTGAAGCAGGTAGTATTGCTGTCTCATACCTCCTGGGTCCCTGGTTCAATCCTTTCTGGATTCTCAAACATTCTGCTTCATTATGATTCTGTCCTTCATTGTTTCCTCTGAGTTCTCCAGTTTCCTCCCACCATGTGCCCAGGGTTTCCAGGATAGACTCCAGATTCACCATGACTGGAATCTAGGAAGGAGATGAATCAATAAATTCTCAAGAGCTATAAATCAATATTTGTCCTTCAACTCTAGTTTCCTGTTTTAATGTTGTTCCACAAGTGGTGATTTCGCAGATGTGCTTAAATGCATTTAATATAACTGGCTCCTATCACAATGAATCAGATCCGGACAATGTTTCCAAACTGTGTTGGAGCAATATCCTGACCCTTTTTCCCCGAAACCAACAAACATATTTCAGGTAACCAGAAACTAATTAACACTTAATATTCTGCCTCTGGTTAGAGTCTGTGTTTCCTACATGTAAGCAAGACTTTCCTTTGATTTGGTTTCTCACTTGACTTGTACGTCAGAGTTTCACTGCTATTGAATGTCACAAAAACGAGAATGTGTTTATTTATAGTGAGGGACTGATAATGTTGTGGGTGACAACTCTTGTAACCCAATCCTGTGTGTCACGATGTTTTCCAAAGTACGTTCATTTGTTCATCTTAACTACTTTATGCTGCTATTTTGAATGCAGTGTAAAGAGAAACTCCCTGAGTTGACATCATGAAGCAACCATGAGAGGAACCAAATGAAAAATGTAATCCATCCTCATTTGCAGGACACTGGATAGTGAGAGAGAAGCCAATTTAGTGTACAGGTGGAAGAAACAGACAAACCAGGAAGCAACCCACAAACACACTGCTGTGCTATTAAAGTGACCATATACACGTATACTCAGCAAAAAAAGAAACGTCCTCTGACTTTCAACTGTTTTTACTTTCAGTAAACTTAATGTGTAAATATTTGTATGAACACTAAAAGAGTCAACATAAGACATAAGACATAAACTAAAAATGTTTCACAATGTGTCCCTGAATGAAGGGAGGCTCAAAATCAAAAGTACCAGTCAGTATCTGGTGGCCACCAGCTGCTTGAAGTACTGCAGTGCATCTCCTCCTCATGGACTGGACCAGATTTGTCAGTTCTTGCTGTGAGATGGAGGAATTGTGTGTTACTGGTGTGACTCGGGCAGTTGTTGTGGCCATCCTGTACCTGTCACACAGGTGTGATATTCGGATGTACCCATCCTGTGCAGGTGTTGTTACACGTGCTCTTCCACTGCGAGGATGATCAGCTGTCCTTCCTGTCTCCATGTAGCGCTGTCTTAGCCGTCTCACAGTGCGGACATGGCAATTTATTGCCCTAGCCACATCAGCAGTCCTCATGCCTCCCTGCAGCATGCCTAATGCACGTTCACGCTGATGAGCAGGGACCCTGGGCATCTTTCTTTGGGTGTTTTTCAGACAAGTCTCTTTAGTGTCCTGCGTTTTTAGAACTGTGACCTTAAATGCCTACTTTCTGTAAGCTGTTAAGGTCTTAATGACCATTCCACAGGTGCATGTTAATTAATTGATTATGGTTAATTGAACATGCATGGAAAACATTGTTTAAACCCTTTACAATGAAGATCTGTAAAGTTATTTGGATTTTTACAACATTATTGTTGAAATACACAGTCCTGAAAAAGGGGCGTTTCTTTTTTTGCTGAGTATATATATACTGATCAGCAATAACATTATGACCACCCACCTAATATTGAGTATGTCCCCCATTTGATACCAAAATAGTAATGCACTGTGTGTTCTGACCTTTCTCTTGGAACCAGCATTAACCGGTGAGCCACAGCAGGTATTCTATTGGATTGGACTACACAGGCCAGCATTCACACCCAATGTTCATCAGTTATGTTGTGTTCACATTTTTTCCTTCCTTGGATCACTTTTGGTGGGTCCTGACTACTATAGATGAGGAACATCCCAAAATACGTACAGGTGGCCAAGGCTCACTGATGTACATGGTGAGTGAAGGCCGGTCCGTATAGTCCAATAGAATCGCTAGTCTACCTCAAATTGCTGAAAAGGTTAATGCTGGTTGTGTCATAATGCTATGGCTGATAAGTGTGTGTGTGTGTGTGTGTGTGTGTGTGTGTGTGTCTGTGTGTGTATACAGTGGCTTGCAAAAGTATTCGGTAAACGTGAGAAGTGGAACGAAAATCATACATGATTCCAAACATTTTTTACAAATAAATAAGTGGGGTGTGCGTAATTATTCAGCCCCCTTTAGTCTGAATGCAGTCAGTTGCCCATATACATTGCCTGATGAGTGCTAATGACTAAATAGAGTGCACCTGTGTGTAATCTAATGTCAGTACAAATACAGCTGCTCTGTGACGGCCTCAGAGGTTGTCTAAGAGAATATTGGGAGCAACAACACCATGAAGTCCAAAGAACACACCAGACAGGTCAGGGATAAAGTTATTGAGAAATTTAAAGCAGGCTTAGGCTACAAAAAGATTTCCAATGCCTTGAACATCCCACGGAGCACTGTTCACTGTTCACGGGGCAGTGGTGGCTCAATCGGTTAAGGCTGTGGGTTTCTGGGTTACTGATCGGAAGGTCGGGGGTTCGAACCCCAGCATCGGCAAGTTGTCACTGTTGAGCCCTTGAGCAAGGCCCTTAACCCTATCTGCTCCAGGGGCGCTGTAAGCTGGCTGACCCTGCGCTCTGACCCCAGTTTCCTAATTGGGATATGCGAAGAAGAAATTTCGCTGTGCTGTAAAAAGTACATGTGACAATAATTGAATATTCTTCTTCTTCTCTTCTTCTTCAAGTGATCATTCAGAAATGGAAGGAGTATGGCACAACTGTAAACCTACCAAGACAACGCCGTCCATCTAAACTCACAGGCCGAACAAGGAGAGCGCTGATCAGAAATGCAGCCAAGAGGCCCATGGTGACTCTGGACGAGCTGCAGAGATCCACAGCTCAGGTGGGGGAATCTGTCCGTAGGACAACTATTAGTCATGCACTGCACAAATTTGGCCTTTATGGAAGAGTGGCAAGAAGAAAGCCATTGTTAACAGAAAACCATAAGAAGTCCCGTTTGCAGTTTGCCACAAGCCATGTGGGGGCCACAGCAGACATGTAGAAGAAGGTGCTCTGGTCAGATGAGACCAAAATTGAACTTTTTGGGCAAAATGCAAAACGCTATGTGTGGCGGAAAACTAACACTGCACATCACTCTGAACACACCATCCCCACTGTCAAATATGGTGGTGGCAGCATCATGCTCTGGGGGTGCTTCTCTTCAGCAGGGTCAGGGAAGCTGGTCAGAGTTGATGGGAAGATGGATGGAGCCAAATACAGGGCAATCTTGGAAGAAAACCTCTTGGAGTCTGCAAAAGACTTGAGACTGGGGCGGAGGTTCACCTTCCAGCAGGACAACAACCCTAAACATAAAGCCAAGGCAACAATGGAATGGTTTAAAACAAAACATATCCATGTGTTAGAATGGCCCAGTCAAAGTCCAGAGCTAAATCCAATCGAGAATCTGTGGCAAGATCTGAAAACTGCTGTTCACAAACGCTGTCCATCTAATCTGACTGAGCTGGAGCTGTTTTGCAAAGAAGAATGGGCAAGGATTTCAGTCTCTAGATGTGCAAAGCTGGTAGAGACATACCCTAAAAGACCGGCAGCTGTAATTGCAGCAAAAGGTGGTCCTACGAAGTATTGACTCAGGGGACTGAATAATTACGCACACCCCACTTTTCAGTTATATATTTGTAAAAAATGTTTGGAATCATGTATGATTTTCGTTCCACTTCTCACGTGTACACCACTTTGTATTGGTCTTTCACGTGGAATTTCAATAAAATTTATTCATGTTTGTGGCTGTAATGTGACAAAATGTGGAAAAGTTAAAGGGAAAAGTCACCTCACTGTTAAAAGGGGGCCGAATACTTTTGCAAGCGACTGTGTATATATATATATATATATATATATATATATATATATATATATATATATAATGTATTAAAGCCATTACTTTAATCATATAAAGCATTAAATGGTCTCGCGCCGCATTACCTGAGTGAACTGCTAGTGTCTTACGATCCACCACGACTACTTCGATCAAAGTATGCAGACTGCTTGTCAGTATTATGTAAATTGTGTGTATTATGAAAACTACAGCTGGGGGCTGAGCTTTTTCTTACAAACCCAAAAGTTATGGACCAGCCTTCCAAATAGTGTTTGGGACTCAGATCAGATCTGGGGGACTCAGGACTCATGTTGTTCATGTCTGTGTTTCCTTCTGGCTCTCCCTTTTAGTTATGCTGTTATAGTTAGTCCTGCTGGAGTCTCTGCTTGCACTCTACAGTAAATATACATTCACATTATACATTATGTGACTGTGACCATACCTAACTGTTATCTCTCCTATTCTGCTCTCCCTTCTCCTGTTCTCTCTCTTTCCCTTTCTCTGTCGAGCTACACATGTCATTCCTGAGCTGCCAGTGATCCAGACTCCCTCTGCCCTCTGGACCTGTCTGATACATCCTGGTGCCCCGCTTCTGTGTGGAGATCTCGTCAGGACTGGAATTTCCCACAAGTCTACCTGAGCCTCTAATAACTACCTGAACTCCTTATTAACATCAATTAACATCAACTGTTATACTGAACGTACTGCCACCTAACACACAGTATAAATGCAGATAATTTCCTGCTATCTGTTTCACCCAAATGAGGATGGGTTCCCTGTTGAGTCTGGTTCCTCTCAAGGTTTCTTACTATTACCATCTCAGGGAGTTTTTCCTTGCCACTGTCGCCATCGGCTTGCTCATCAGGGACTATCTGACCATTTTGATTCATACACATTCACATTCCATACAAACTTAAATAATTCTTTTGATTGTGTAAAGCTGTTTTGCGACAATGACAACTGTTAAAAGCGCTATAAAAATAAAATTGAATGAAATTTAATCGAATTTCTTAATGGTAGCTTACTGTACATAAGTGGATGTGTTTTATCACCTTTATCATCAATAAAGTTTATTTGTTACAGAGAAAGGTGTGTAACCCACTTACATTAGAGCTGGGCGATATGTCCTATAAACTGAATTTCAGGTTTTTTAAAACAAATTTAGATTTTTCATTTCACAATGATTGTTTTCTTAAAATTAATAAAACACAAGAGGGTATAGAATTTCTTTTTATATTTTTTTTCTATTAATATTATTAATTTAAGCAAAAACAACATAACCAAACATGAACTGCTTATTTGGACTAAAAGTCCAAAGGGCAAACTTTGACTATCAAGTTTTCTTGTTACATACACTACATATATACATACTTCTTTTGGGGATTAATAAAGTGTAAAAATTAAAAAAAAAATTTAACAAAAATAAATAACATGGATGCGAATACAAATAATTAAAAAACAGTGCAGTGACCTCACTCAATATGTTTGAAACCAATGAAAGGAATCACCCACAGGAAAAACGCCGCGACATTGTCGTAAAAACGAGTGCTGCTTTACGACAGCCGGATGTCAGTTGCTCCAGTAGAGGAACATGTGAGAAACTCTTGGTGTTACTCCTTAAACCTATCTATTAAATTAACAAATTGGTAACTTCTTGTTTAAATGTTTTTTCCCCCGCTTTATATACGCGAAGGACATATTAAAATACGTTTTTAACGTAGTGTTAAGCGAACAGAAATTGCTGAGCGTCCAGGATTTGTTCTGAGCTGCTGTGAGAATATTATTACCGAGTGAATATAAACTACAGCAATGTTTTACTTCATCGGTCTGGGGCTTGGTGACGCTAAAGACATCACGGTGAAGGGACTGGAAATAATTAAGCGATGCAGCCGTGTTTATCTGGAAGCCTACACATCCATACTGACTGTGGGGAAGGAAGCATTGGTATGGAAACAAACCTGCATGATGGCACATGAGTGTTTTATCACCATAATGTCAGTAAACAGTGCGGCGTGTACACAGTCTTACACCCCGGTGTGTGTAGTAGACCCTCCACGGACACCTAGACTGAAATAGCAGTAATAATATCAGGATAAATGTAATAATCATTGAAGCCTCATCAGGCTATAGTTTTACACAGGACCTGGTTAGGATGTGTCCCACTAGAAGTATGTCCTGTATGATAAAGTACAATCTGTTTAACCCTGGCAGGACTGAGTTAATTAACACATTCATTCACTTAAAATAATGATATAAAAATGAGTACAGTCAGCAAGATTTGGATGTCAAAAAAGAATTGGAGGATTATAAAAGATATAGAGTACAGACATTGTCTCTCCCAGTATTAACTCTGTAATGTTTTAGAGGGAAATATGGCCGAAGTTGCCATAGATTAGTTGTCAAACAGTCAAAATAACTGGAATATCAAACATATTGGATATAAATACTGTACAATACAACTTTTTCCCCAAGTGTATTGGTCCATCCATGTGCCATCCGGCCTGTTGATGCTCCCCACCCTGCAGATTTATTCATTGTTTCTATAGCAGTTACTTAAGGGGCAGGTTGCCAACTCCATGCCTGTTTCACACACATTACGGGCAATTTGCGAACTAACCTGCATGTCTTAGGACATTAGGAGGAAACCAAAGTCCCCGGAGTGTGCACAAACAGACAGACACAAATTCTAAAAATCATCCTGATGTTTTCTATTACTCATTTTACGTCTCCCAAATAATTTTTTCGCACATATTTCCTCTCTCTCTCTCTCTCTCTCTCTCTCTCTCTGTACCAAGAAGTTCACGAGTGGACAGACAACATTGATCAGTGGTTAGTTGTGAATTTATAATAGTGAGTCTCCATTAAAATGGCACTGTAAAGTGATTAGTTATTAACTTTAAACATTGGTGGTGAGTCGAGTGAACCTGCTCTCAACTTGTTTAACCAAGAAGCTGTGATGTGAGCTGGAGAACTGTATCAAGTACACGGCTGTTGCTAACATCTGTTCAAAAAGTCACTAGATAATAATAATAATAAAACAAAATCACAAGTTTATCAGAAAATCACTAAGTAAGAAGCTTAGTTTTTTTTTATTATTTTATAAATCACTATTAAAGTTGCATATTTTTATTAACTGATATTTGAATACATTAACAATCAGTAATGGATGAATCATTAATAATTAAATGACACACATTTCTCCATCAGTTTAAGTTTTATTTACATGATTCTAATAGCACAACAATGTTAGTGTTTCCATGCCACAGTATTAACAAAAATTTTTTTTACATTAATTTAAAATATGTAAAATCTTAATTACTTGTGTGCAGAACATTGATTCACTCAGTCTTAATCGATCAACAATTAATCATTAGCATCCTTACTTGCTGTGCACTAAAGGTTCTGGGTTGTGTGTGTGTGTGTGCGTGTGCAGGAGGAATATTATGGGCGGGAGCTGATTTTGGCAGACAGAGACATGGTGGAACAGGAAGCAGATGAGATCCTCAAGGGTGCTGATGTCAGTGATGTGGCCTTCCTGGTAGTGGGAGATCCATTTGGGTAAAAACAAAACAACAGACCTGCAGTGCATGGGATGCTTTATCTGTGTGGACCACAAGCTGTCATAACATCCACCATTTTCATAACCTTGCGTTTAGGATATAATCTAGTACTACACATTAGCTTTAACTATTCCTTTTTATCACTCTTATTTTTAGGTAATATATAAATCAGCTTGCAGCAAATTGGATTAATTGATTAACTGTTAGAACTGTTATAAGATGTTTATAACTGTTGTTTATTATTATTATTATTCCGGGCACAGGCTGCACACACAGCAAACTATTTCAAATAAAAATAAGCATTTCATGTACTATTTCATGGTACAGTCATGATTACTAAATACAGTAAAAAAAAAAACACAATGCAATGAAATGCAGTCTATAGTATAACCAGCACATGGACGTGATATTTCAATCTGTAACCTATCGCAGTAGCACCGCTCTGGTGTCACAGGGCAGTGTAACACCCTCATAGGTCACAGTTAGTGTCACTATGATTGACAGGAAAATTGAATTTGCAGACAATAGAACAAATGTTTTACTTTTGCGCCGGTCAGGAGCCCTCGATGCTCAGCGTTACTTTACAGAATCTTTAACCGACTGCAGAGTAATACATGGTGATGGATTTGTGATATGGGAGTTTTTATAGACATACACTGTGCTCCTCTCTGCAGTTTTTCCCCGTCTAGAAACCACTCGAGGCCTGAAGCAGGGGGCCTCACTGTTTTGTTATTTTTTCTGTTTCTGGAGCATATTTGTGTTTAATAATGTTTAATGACATCTTTCAAAACCAGACCCCTGATGTTTCTGTGGCTGGTGCAGAACCGTAAATAGTGCACTCATAAGCAGAAATAATGGTGATCCAGTCCCGGGTGCTATAACCAGTTTTCATTTTTGTGTCTTGCTCTTTATTTGTTTTGGTACGTTTTAGAGCCACGACACATAGTGACCTGGTCCTGAGAGCAGTGAATGCTGGGATAAAGTACCGAGTCATCCATAACGCCTCCATCCTGAATGCAGCCGGCTGCTGTGGGCTGCAGGTACGCATTGTGTTTGCTTTTCGAAACTCTTCGTCACAGACCGCTGCTGGTTTCGGAGCACTGTAGTACGAGCGGCTGCGTAGCTCCAGGTTCATGTTGCCGCAACAAATCATCTGGACAGTGTGAACGCAGTGTGCGGAGCCGTTTGCCTTCCTGGCACTCGGGGCGAATCCATCAATAACTTGGCTGTGTATTGAGCTGTCCACACGCCATTGTGCTCACAGAAACCCCAGCTGCTCTCACACTGCTGATCTGGGATCAGTCATGTGATTTATTAGTACTATAACACAAACTAGTTTCAGTAACTCATCCTAGATCAGCACTGAGCTTTTGTACACCACTGTATCGCTTAGGGAATAGCGGCGATAACAAAAGAGCACGTGGAACGCAATAACATTACAACAACGCGGTTTTACTTCTCAAATGAAGGACGTGTATCCAGAGATGCATTAATAGCATTTCTTGTTTATCCGACATTATCTTTAATGTAGAAACATGAATTTTACTGCTCTGATATGAATGGAAGAACATAAATATGTATGATGTATGGTGCCTTTTAGTGCTCGTATGAGGCAGCACATGATCAATATGAGCAGATCAATAAGATCAGCGTGTGTTTTTGTCGTGTCAGCTGTACGAACTGCACGCACGCACACACGCACAGCCTTGACTCATGCTGGCACAAACACTAAGTAACAGGAAACACCTTGCCTGTTACTGGTATGCAGAAATCAGAGCTTGTTAAACACACTTTTGTAATCACACAGCTCACATACAGGAACAACAGCTTATAGGAATATATATATATATATATATATATATATATATATATATATATATATATATATATATACTCAGCAAAAAAAGAAACGTCCTCTGACTTTCAACTGTTTTTACTTTCAGTAAACTTAATGTGTAAATATTTGTATGAACACTAAATGAGTCAACACCATAAGACATAAACTAAAAATGTTTCACAATGTGTCCCTGAATGAAGGGAGGCTCAAAATCAGTCAGTACCAGTCAGTATCTGGTGGCCACCAGCTGCTTGAAGTACTGCAGTGCATCTCCTCCTCATGGACTGGACCAGATTTGTCAGTTATTGCTGTGAGATGGAGGGATTGTGTGTGGATTACACGTGGTCTTCCACTGCGAGGATGATCAGCTGTCCTTCCTGTCTCCCTGTAGCACTGTCTTAGGCGTCTCACAGTGTGGACATGGCGATTTATTGCCCTAGCCACATCAGCAGTCCTCATGCCTCCCTGCAGCATGCCTAATGCACGTTCACGCAGATGAGCAGCGACCCTGGGCATCTTTCTTTGAGTGTTTTTCAGACAAGTCTCTTTAGTGTCCTGCGTTTTTAGAACTGTGACCTTAAATGCCTACTTTCTGTAAGCTGTTAAGGTCTTAACGACCATTCCACAGGTGCATGTTAATTAATTGATTATGGTTAATTGAACATGCATGGAAAACATTGTTTAAACCCTTTATGATGAAGATCTGTAAAGTTATTTGGATTTTTACAACATTATTGTTGAACTACACAGTCCTGAAAAAGGGGCGTTTCTTTTTTTGCGGAGTATATATATATATATATATATATATATATATATATAACATTTTTATTTTTTTAACTGATTTTAATAAACTGCACTAAATGGGATTATAATGAAAGGAATCTGGGATCAATTAATTTTTCAGTTATTATAGAAGTTTCGTGTTCTTCATTCATTGATTTGTCTTTCTGTGTGTCTCTACTGATAGTTGTACAATTTTGGTGAGACCGTGTCCATCGTGTTTTGGACCGACAGCTGGAAACCAGAGAGCTTCTACGATAAGATCAAGAGGAACAGGGACATGGGCATGCACACGCTCTGCCTTCTGGGTAATCAAGCTAACTGCTTCATATAGAATACATTCTTTATGTTCACATTAGTAATCAACAAGCTGGACATTTTCAATGTTTACATGTATAATGTGTGTCTTTACACACACACACACACACACACACACACACGTATAGATACAGTTAAACCGATCAGCCATAGCATTACAATCCACAGGATTCCACTCACATTGGAATCTGGGGAATTTGGACCCTGTGTTGGTGGCCTTGGGGTCTTTACCTGCCGGGCCCCGTGTGTTTGGCAGTGGTGCACTGGGTGTTCTCGTGCCTCTGTATCGTCATCAGCATTAATTCTTATCAGCAAGTTGTGCTGCAGTGGCTTTGTTGTGGGAACAGAGGCATGAGTGAGAGAGAGAAAGTGCTTCTAGAGCTATATAATCAGCAAATGAAATGGAGCACTAATCTGTGTGAAATGGATTTATATGACTTACATGCTCAACTTGCATTGCCTCTATACAGTATACATTTAATGAGCCTTTATATATGACAGGATAAGCTTTTCCACAGTTTTATGTTTTTTTTCATTTCCATTATTGGAACAAGTGGTTGCATGTAGAACCAAAAGTTGTCAGTGTGAAACTGAAGAAACGTCGTCATACAGCATCATAATAGTTTTTGGGTTCACTTGCTAGTATGGATGCAGAATTAAGTCCAGCAGTCATTCATTTAAAGTGAGAGTAAACTGTAAGTCACAATGTCACAAATGACATACCACTTTAATGTAACCAAGTTAATGATTCATTCAGTAATTACACATGAACATGTGTTGACACTCTTATTGTAGAAACTTCATCATACATTAGTGTTACAAGGGTTTAGATTGGAGTTTAAATAGTAACATCACGTTCATCATCACCTTTTCTTATTTGTTAAGTAAAACACAAAGAAAGCAACATCCTTTTGAAGGACTGGACACGTTATCATAAATACTGTATATATAACATCATAACTTCTCCCTCACCTTTATCTTCCCATCGTTTCTCATCTCTTTCAGTTATTCTCTGCCTGTCAATATTAAAGTAACCCTCAGAACAGTCAGTATTCTCCCCCCAAAAAATATAACTCCTCCATTTCATACATTTTATTTCCCCATTTTCTTAACGCAAGCCATCCTTCCTCAGATTTGAATTGCTTTGTATGTTCTTATATGCTGAGTCAGTAAATCCCTTTTTAAGACATTTCTTAAATGGTTCCACATATTCATTACAAATCGTATGCCCTTATAAAGCTGCTTCTCTTTAGTTTTAGCACTAATAAACTGCAATGATTGACAGTAAACACACACACACACATGGGGTTTCCTTCGAGAGTTTCAGATTCTAACCCGACGTCGTCCCATTTGCTCTGTAGCTAGTTATGCTAGTTGTGTGTCCATATTGAGGTATCAACCATTGAAACCATGGCAACGGCTAGTAACTCAGAAGCAGCATACGCTGGAGAAAATGCTGGCAGTACGAACACATGAACATGAACAACAAAGAAACGGCAATGAAAACGTCAAAGCCCAGACATATCCCTGAGGGACTTGACCCCACCCCCTTTCCCTGCAACACCGTTCCTTTATGTCTTCTCCCTGGAGTGTGTGTGTTAAATCAGCCTAATTCTCAAACACAAAAGAAATGAATGTTTATGAACGTGAAGTGTGTGTGTGTGTGTGTGTGTGTGTGTGTGTGTGTACATGCACCAGATGGTCTGCATGGCGAAATGATAATTTAGGTTTATCAACATGCATTGCAGATTTAACTCCACCCCATTAAGGGAGCAAATCCTCAGAGTAGGCGGGGCTCTCAGTGACAGGTGGCTCCGCCCTCGGTGTGGGTGGTGGGTCGGGGCTCAGGTGCAGATCGGATCAGCAGGCTGAGAGATTGAATGTGATCTCTGTTATTAACCTCATTATTCAGTAGCGGAGAGAAAGACCGGGATTATTTGCTTCACCTTACACCTCTAACACAATCGCGCTCACACACACACACACACACACACACACACACACACACACACGACACCAAACACTGATTGGTCTATCAATCATTACATTTACTAACAAGCCATAGATTATTTATCAGCCTGACACAGATCACTTCACATTAGCATAAACAATTTAATTGTAAATGTTGATGCTATATGAGCAAGTGTATGTGTATGTGTAACACAGGTAAAATTCTCTTCAGAAGCTTTTATTTCTGTTCTGTCCTGCACTACTTTAGTAAATATAACATAAAAACACACATGATTCATTACTTAAGTAAGGAATGACGCACTGTGTATTGTGCTGTTATAGGAAAATAATCAACAACCGGGTGTGGTGATGAGGAGAGGTTACTGTTACCTCCCCAAAGTGGGTAGTTTTCCTCTAACAGCACATCCTGAAGTGTTTTTCCACTTAAATCACAGATGTCTGCCAGCGATTACAGTTTTGTATTTATTAAAGAACATTTTTATGAATAGTTTACAGGATTGCAAAAAAAAAAAAGACGCCAGGTCTCTTTCTCACTGACATTATACTGTATGTACATTTGTGGATTGTGGAAATCCATGAATAATTTTAGTGCGCATCATCGCTTTGTCATAGGAGGATGAAAGAGCTTTTCATTGTTCTCTCTAAGTTGATGAGACAAAAGAATCACAGGATGTGATACAGAGAAAGTACAAAGTATACAGAGCTCTGGCAGCGGAGACTCCTTCCATAAATTCAGAATCTCCTTTTCAGGTATTTCCTGGTATTATTGGTGGAAATTTGCCTCAGATTCGTGTAATTTTCTTGTCAGAGTCAACAAGATATATCACACACACTGAAAATCTAAGATACAGGAAAGTTTTAATGTCAGATTTTGCCGGGGAAAAAAAAGGAATGAAAAAAAAAGCTACACTTGGATAGAAAGATTAAGTTTTTACCCCTTATTTATTTTAACAGACAAAAACAGGAAATACAGTCTCGAAAAAATATCCTTATGTTGAGCAGAACTCATATTCCGTCTCATATTTTCCCTATTCTGCAGATATTAAAGTGAAGGAGCAGTCCATGGAGAACCTCATGAGGTAGGTGCTTCTGTTTTTTTTTGTTGTTTTTTTTTGTCTGCTCCGATTTAGATCTGCTTTGTAGCACTTTTGTCAGAAGAGTTAGTGGTCTAATACTGAAGTTGGCATAACGTACGCATATACACGCAGCTGGACTTTACCCAGGTGAGCTGACAACGGAGGAAAAAATATAGATGTGTGTTTGACTTGGATTCTTGATATACTGTACCATCAGCAACTTTCTAAGAAACACTTATTACTTTCTCATTCAAGCACTTAAAAAATCCTGAATTACGACCAGCGCTGTCCTAACACGCGTGAGCGACGTCTCGACTTACAGGAAGGTCGTTCGTGTCTTTCACACTTTAGTGCAAGCTATAATTTCATCTCTCGTTTCACTTGAACCCAGGTAGGCTTGCATGTTCCACTGTGTACATTGGAAAGTCTGAAGTCCTCAAGACCACTATTCCACAACCCGAGTGGAAAAGGGAAAGGCCTTAATTTCTCCCAGATTGACTGGCTCGGTTAGATCGTTACTCGGAAATGGAATAAACACGTGCTCTCATGGGTTTCTGGTCAGAGCGAGCATGCTTTTCAAATGAGGTTTCTGCCCTTCATTCTGCATAAAGGAAGGAAAAACATTTAGCAATAGTTCCTTATATTAAATTAATATCAAGCGATGCATTAAAGTCAAGGGTTAGTACTGTCTGTAAAGCACTCAGTACTCGGTCAATATGACTATCTTAAGAACAAGTTCCGTAAGTACTACACGTCCATTAGAGTTCTTCTCTCTCTCTCTCTCCTTTAAAGGGGTCGTAAGGTTTATGAGCCGCCCAGGTTCATGACAGTGGCTCAGGCGGCCGAGCAGCTGCTGGAGGTGGTCCAGAACCGCAGAGAACGAGAAGAGGAACCAGGTGAGGAAATGCTTTTACTCCGCTGCACATACATTACTGTTGATTGATAACTATGTTCACTTAAATTTAGCTTTGAAAAGAATCGTAGCTGTATTAGAAAGGAGGAGGAGGGGGGCTACTGTGTAGGACAACTTTCTCTCACACACACACACGCACACAAACGGAATCACTGCTTTCTGACGAGAGTCAGAGACTCTGGAAACTTTAATCTTTAACAAGGAACTTTTCTAATGACACTTGCTTTTGCCTCCTTTTGAGGATTTCACGGAAATTTGCTTGTTTATAAAGTCAAAATGTATTAAAATATTTTCCTCGTCCTGCAAAAACATGCTCGTAGACCAAGATACTCGTAATCCAAGGTTCCACTGTAATCAATAACAGGGTGTCACAATGAAGAGGAGTTACCTTAAGCACCCCAAAGTTGTTTATGTTCCAAGGCCTGAAGTATTTATTCTTTACATTCCACAGTAAATTTCAGGTGATTTAAATTATTGTTGTGGAACGTTCCAGTCTAGCTAGTTGAACAGTTCTAATGTATAAATAATTTTAAGAACATATTAATTGATTATGTAAATTTATCCTTATACAGTGATGTGAAAAAGTATTTTCCCCTTCTCAATTAAAAAAAAGAAATCCCTTTTTTTTTTCCACTTAAATGATTCAGATCATCAAACAAATTGTTGTATTATTCAAATATAATCTGACTAAATACAAAATGTAGTTTTTAAATAATGATTTTATCTATTAAGGGAAAAAGCTGTCTAGGCCTATGTGACCTGATGTGAACCAGTCAGCCAGAACCTGAACGACTTGCCATAATTGAGGGAGCCATGAATTCTGCCCTCTGCAATAAAATCCTGAAGTAGAATATCCGACTATCAGTTCGTTACTTCAAGCTCGAGTGCACTTGGACTATGCAGCAGAACAATGATCTGAAACACACCCAAGTCCACCTCTGAATGGCTCAGTAATAATAATTTTGGAGTGGCCTAGTGATAGTCTGGAATTAAATCTGATTGAGATGCTTTAGCATGACCTTAAACAGGCTGTTCATGCTCGAAAACCATCCAGTGTTGCAGAAATAAAACAATTCTGCACAAAATTCCTCCACAGCGATGTGAAAGACTCATTGATAGTTATCACTGGTTGCAACTGTTGCCACCAAGGGTGGCACAACCAGTTATTAGGTTTAGGGGCAATTACATTTTCACATGGGGCCAGGCAGGTTTATGTAGCGTTTTCCCCTTAATAAATTAAATCCTTATTTTAAAGCTGCATTTTGTATTTACATGGGTTATCTTTTGTGTAATTACAATTTTTTTAATGATCTGAATCATTCATCATCAGCCACACTGAATCATCTGTCCTGCGTTGCTTGAAAATTGGATTACGTTTGATTGAAAGTGTTTGATAAGATTATTGGGTTTGTGTGCACTGCAGCTATCACTGAGGACACAGTGTGTGTGGGACTGGCGCGGGTGGGGGCAGATGACCAGGCCATTCGAGTCGGATCTCTGCGCGAGATAGCGGAGTGTGATTTGGGAGCGCCACTGCACTCCATGCTCATCACGGGCCTCCTGCACCCGCTCGAGGTGGACATGCTGAAGCTCTTCAGCAGCCCCGACGGTCTCAGCGGCCTGAAGATGACGGACAGCTCCACCTACGTCTCCTGAGAACCCGTGCAGAACATTCAGCCTCCTGCAGGCTCACGTCTGGAGCTTCAAGAAAACCACACGAATGACATATTTTTTGCGTAGCTCAAAAAAGATTCCACGCGAGTTGCAGTACAGTATGGTGTTTCTGAGCTAATTAAATCGCAGCCTTTGAGTGAATTACAGAGGAGGAAATTGTAAAAAGGTCATGGAGAAAGGAAAAAAACGCTTCATCTGGGACAAATGAAAGCCTCTGAAATCTGAATTGCTTCTGTAATTCAAAATAGTGCACACTAGCTTTGGTCTTGTCATGTGACCATAAAGCATGTGCATTTTATTGCTGCTGGGTTTCCCGCAGTCCCAATCCAACACTCTTCAGCTCAGGTTTCCGGACGCAGGCTTCATGTCGAATAATTTCTCTGTACAACGTTCATGATAAAATCAATTTTAAAACATCGTTCTGATTTTTTTCATTCCTTAAAAATTACACGGTAAACATCTCAATATTGTTTAAGATGTTATTTGTCGGTAAAATAAGTCCATTAGGACTGGGACCCCGTGAGGCTCAACAAAAAAGTTGCGGTTGCAGACAGTCAGGTATGAAGCATACAGCACAAGGAGCTGCTTTATACACCACCTGATCAAAAATAAATATATTAATTTAAAAAACCTGCAGAAATTCTGAGGACTTTCCTAGAGGACGCTCCACAGCGTTAAGGAAAGCATGTCCTTCAGTAGGACTAATGTTAACATTAACATGATGCATCATTTTTGAAAATAAATTAAGTATTTTAATCATTGGGAAGTTGCTGAGGGAGTAAAGGAATAAAACAGTCACGCTGTTCTAAGGAAATAATCAACAACAGGGTGGTCTGATGAAGCAGTGTTACCTTTAGCAACCCAAAGTTCATTATGTTCCATTCCCTGAATTATTTATTACATTGATACCACAGCAAATTGCCAGTGATTACTCACTCGCTCATCTTCTGTACCGCTTTATTCTTTCTAAAGGGTTGTGGGGGGCCTGGAGCCTATCCTAGGAGACTTCGGGCACACCGGTACACCCTGGACAGGGTGCCAATCCATCGCAGGGCACACACGTTTATTTACACACTATGGGCAATTCTGAGCAATGCTAATTAACCTAATCTGCATGTCTTTGGACTGTGGGAGGAGACCGGAATACCTGGAGGAAACCCAACAAACACAGGGAGAACATGCACACAGGCGGGAATTGAACCTGGATCCTGGAAGTCCAAGGAGACAGTGCTAACCGCTGCTCCACCATGCCGCCGCCAGTCATTACAGGTTTTTATTAATTTAAGAACAGGTTCTAAATTTTATCCATTAGTAGCTACTGTAAATTTAATGTTGGTCCTGGTTAAGTTCTATATTTCTTGCCCCTCTTAAAATTAGTCAACTTCTGACCAATTTTGGACTTCTGTCACATTTAAGAACTGAACAGTTCAAATGTATATACAAGTTTGACAACACATTGAATGAATCTGCAAAAGTATCCTTATAGGTTGTGTCCTCCTAACTTTTAGCTACATTTAAGAGTCCTTAAGCACTTGGAGTTAGATTGTAAAAACACAAGACAGAAGTCACAGCTACAGTATGTTAAAATCCTGAACATTTAAACACATTTCAAAACTAAACAAAAAATTTAAAGAGTTAACTGCATTGTCAATCTATTGTATAGTCAATACTCCACAAATCTATTGCAAAATGAATGATGTCACTCAAAACCATGTTCTCTCTTCTAAAAATTGATTCCTTCCACCACAACAATACAATCATCTGTTTATATCCTTCAGGGCATCAATTAAACACAAAAGTGCTCATAAATGTTTTGGCTTCATGAGGCCGTGTTACATATTCAGATGCATGCAAGTGTGTAGAAATAAGTTTCCTGTTCCTCATTTTGGTGAGAGCTATGTTTTTTGTCCTGAAATGTATATGCATCACAAATGTTATCTGTTTTACATATAATGCAGTAAAACTCGGTAATGTCACCTATGCAAGTACAATGAGAAACACCACAATGAAAATCTGTGCGCAAATAGGAAACAAAAATATCTATTACTGCAACACAAAGTGTTCTGCTGTACTGACAAAAGAAATTGCAAAATGCAATGAAACAGATGGCTCTGCATCCTGCCTCTGATGCTGATCAGGCCAGAGGAACTCATGGCCACATCGTCTGCGACGTTCTCCAAGCAGCAGGGGGAAAAGAAATGTCTAACATGGTAGATCCATCCATCTCTGCAAAGATGGCATACTGTAACACATCTTACAGGACATTGCCTGGAGTAGTGCCACATGCCTGTGAGGTCTGCATTGCTGGGGAGCGTAAAGATTGTACTTTGGTGAAATTAAAAAATTTTATCTGATAAGTCCAGACCGACCCTATTCCAGAGCGTCGGGGTAAGAAGAAGAACCACATGAAGCAAAGTATTCAGCATGGAATCAGGGTTACTGTATGACCTGTTGCTTCAGTTGATCAGGACTAGGTTAAGCAACATTGTGACAAAATAGTCAGCCGATGACCTGCATGTACTGAATGACCAGGATATCACACCAATGGAGGTTTTCCTCCCTCATGGCACAGCCATATTGCATGGCAATTGTGAGAGTGGTTCACATTTTTACACAATAATTGGCCACTACAGTTCCCTAACCTTTACCCAGTTCTTTGGGATGTGCTGGAGAAAACCTAAATTTATCGACTTTCGCAGCCTCTGTACAAGATCTTGGCTAAAAATGTACCTACTGTAAATTAACTCTGGACAGAAACAAATGTTGTTCAAACAATGCTATAGAGAATGTTCACTGAGGGATCTATTTTTACAATTCCTACAATAATTTACATAGACGACAAATTTAAGATTTAATTCATTTTCGTGTTCACCCATGTTCAAACGATAGCTTTGTTTCTCTTGAACTCATACATTTGAACTTTATTTAGATTAAATTGCAATCATTAGATCAAATGCATTATTGTTACTTCTAATTTATTACTTTTACAAGGCATGTTTTAAAATCATGATCCTGACAAAATTCTGTCCAGTTGCCTGACATATATTCTAACAAATTGATTTGCTTTTACTAAAAAACACATCAGGACAAAATGTAAATCTACAGAATTGAAGATTACAGTTGTTCATTATAGTGATGCAGACCTCTAGATATGAAAGTGGTACAATTTCAAATTGGCTATTGCAGCAATTCATGTATAATTCTGGTTTTAAATGATTTTATTCCAACAAATGCAAAAAAGTACAAATCAGATGGCAATATAATTTATTGAATTGCACAAATGTTCTGGCCTGTGGCACAGTTGTGTTCTTTAAAATCCATATGGGTAATTAAATTATGGACTTCTCACATTTAAGTGGCTCATCAGATCCATATATGGCTGAATAAAGCTGGTGTTTCATCCAGTTTTACACGAGTAGAAATCAGAGAAATATCAATCAATCAGTGACCACCATGCAGTAAAAAAAACAAAAAGTAATGTTAAAACTGGCTAGAATAACCTACATAACCCATGATTTTACAGATGCTGGATGAAGGAGACGTGTGGGAGATTGTCCAAGAGATCCACTGGGGGTGGGGAAGGCACTTAAGAGATCAAAGTGTAATAATAAACTGAAGTGTGGGGCAACACCAGTGACCGACGTCTGCAACTACAAAGACATCCGACCACAGAAAATACTAATGATGATTCACTTCACATACTGTTAGAGGCTTTTCCTTCTTAATCAAACATAATATTCAAACCTCATTCTGACCATAATAAGGATGAGACACCAAATACAGACTAAAGTCTTTTTAGGGATATTTAAAAATATATGAACAAGGACAGCTGTTGACCAGGGGCACCAACAATCTGTGTGTTGTTTGTTTTTTCCCCCCGGAAAGAGTCAGTTAACCGTACTGTACTGCACAGCGGCTGCTCCAGATTGGTCCAACTGGGTGTCGACAATGTCAAGAGACCCAGAGAAATTAAAAGAAGGGGCAAAAAGTGGTGGAGTTTGGTGATGAGCTTCATGTAGCAGCACAGAGGGCTTTGGTCCCATGACGTCTGAATCAGGGCAACTCTTACATGGCCGCCACATCGATCTGAACGTACAGCTGCCTTACTCCTGCCTGGAGACACGAACACAAAAACTCGGTATCTATATTTTATAATATTAAATATTTTTAAATAGCATACATCTAATTCAGTACTGCTGGATTGTGATGTCAGGATTACCCACGGTGCATAATTGGACCTCATTGTTTCTTTCAAAATACTGAATAATATGCAGATGTGTATAATATATATGTATACATATATACAGTATAAACTTTTGTTCTGGCGGTTTCCCTCACCTGTGTGAAAATGTTGTGCGTCTGACTAAGAATCCATCGGGAATCAGCGTCCGGAGCCACGAGGAGTTTCAGCGTGCCGATGTAGACGTCGGTGCACAGAGTCCAGAAGTGCGGCTCCTGCAAGTTATACACACCCTGCAGCTGCTGCACCTGCAGAGAGAAGCACAACAAGCCACAGCTAACGATTAAGAGAAACCAGAAAGCCCAGCATTGAAATGGAAGCAGACAGCTGTTCTGGTCATGCTGGGAATTATGGCCTGCCAGACTATTCAGCATTTTCTTAATATGGCTGTTGCAAAAGGAGTAGCACTCACTCTTTGGTAGCACTCAGGAAGGGCGTGGTCAAGTGCAGGTGGAGTTCGCTGCATCAGGATGCCAATGGATTCCTTTAGCAGAGGAACCACACTGTAGAGCGAGAGAATGGCATTATTTTACATTTAATATGGCATATCCTGACTCACATACAGTACACATCAAGATGTTTCATTATCTTGCTTGTTAGAAGTTTGGCAAAAAATAAAATATAGCAAAACAATATAAAGCTTACAATTTAGCATGTAAAAAAGTAAACTAATATTAACAAATATTAAAAGGAAATATGCACATCAGGCAAAATAAGAACACCTCAATGTTTTTTATTCTTAGTAATAATTACTTGTATAACATTTTATTTCTAGCTCAGTAGATGATCCGATTTTCATCAGGCATGCTTATGAAGTCTTAAAATAAAAGTGCATTTATAATGTTAGCTAACAGATCTCTTTCATCTTCCTTTTCATTAATTCCCAGTTTTAGATGAATGCCATTGGCCTTATCCATCTTCTAAAATAAGGAAGAAATCAACCACATCAGCATGGCTTCAATTTGAACCAAATGAGTGGAATACATAAGTGGATAAATTTACATGATTCAACAATACACTATGTCCAAACATATGTGGATGTTTGCTCATAACCAGTATGTGTTTCTTCCCCAATCTGTTGCCACATAGGTCTTTAAATGTTTTTGCACACTATAGCTTTAAGATTTCTCTTCACTGAGTAATGGGGCCCAACCTATGTGTATAGTGAGAGTCCGTAAAAACACTGTCAAGGTTGGAATGGAAGGCCTAAAATGACATCAGTACCTGACCACATTAATTCTCTTGTGGCTAAATTGGCAAATCTTCATAGCCACACTCCAAAACCTTCCCAGACGAGTGGACATTATTATTAAGAGCAACCTATGAAGTGTCTATGAACTTTAGGCCATACAGTGTATTCCATTAGTTCAAGAGCTTATAATTTTATATACACAAACACTATTATTACTGTATGTCAGTGATATTAACATTGAATGCATCCTTATACTGAAACATATCAAACTGTCTTGTATATTAAGCAGCACGTTCTTGAAGATAATTTGCTAGAAGCAAGAAAAAACTATAACATTGTGATGGCTAAAGTCTCTCAGATTTTGAAGTCTTGGATTAGAACCCCTCCAAAACAGCAGGTCTTCTATGGCATTAGGGTATGCAGCGTTTAGTAACTACAAGAAGTGTTTCAAGGAAGGACAACTGGTGAACAGTTGACATGGGCATTCAAGACTCATTAATCTGAATGGGGAGCCAAGGCTAGCCTGTTTGGGTCAATCCAACAGAATTGGATTTTGGGCTACTGTGTGTTGTCTTGGCCTCCAATTTCCCCAGATCTCAATTCCATTAACCATCTGTGAGATGTGCTGGACTACCAAGTCTGATCCATGAATGCCCCACCTTGGAACTTACAGGACTTAAAGGATCTGCTTCTAACACCTTGGTGCCAGGCACCACAGCACATTTATAAATCCATGCCTTCATGATTCATAGTTATTTCAGTGGCACAAGAGGGACTTATGCAATATTAGGCATTTGGTTAAATTGTTATTGGTGAACAAGTGTGTAAATTCAGACGGCTCATTTACTTTTGAGGTGACCCGTACTACAGTGCACTCTGACTGGCCTGAAGGTGTTGATTAATGTTCTATAACAAAAGCTGTGCTAGTAATGCAGGTTTTTATTAATGCATTGGTTGTGATGAACTATAATTCTACAGAAATTACCATAACGACTTACATGATGAAATCTTCTGTAAAGAGAAGTTAATTCAACACTTATGGAAAGGTTGCCCCAGTGTCAGAACAGTCAGAGTTATAGCTGTAACTTCAAGTTATCTGACATCTTCAGGGCGGCGGTCTTTATATGTTGTGGTTTTGTGGTAACACAAAGCTGTGGACCCTAGTTAAGGAAACGGCTGCCTATAGCTGTAAGTTCGGTGGTACCAGGAACTATTTGTTTTTGTAGAGTGAACAATAAGAACTATGATGTGTCATTCTTCGATTAACAAAAATTATCACTGCCAAATGACTGTGGTATAAGATTATGTTGGGATACTATAGTAACAGTAACTCTGCTGTATCATAGCATTACCTTCAACATAAAGAATATATTCTATTCTAAGCCTTTAACAAGTTCCATTTGTTGAATAACCAATGTTAGGTTGAAGGAAAAGGCCGGTATGATTGACTTTTGTAAACTTTTTACGTCTCAGGAATGGCAAATCTGGTCAAAAATAGCCATCATTCAAAGCATCAATACAACGACTATTGCCATTTAGTATGTGCACTGACTGAAACCAATGACAGATCAGGCTGTTGCTTGTGACGTGGCTAACATAGCTAACATCTGACCTCATAGCTGGCGAGGTAGTGGCATGGCCCTGCTTCCCGCTCAGAGATCTGTGGAGATCATCTAGCCTGATCATCATATTGCTCACATTTCCAAACCCTCAACCACGGACACATATGGGAGCTATTAGAGGGTTTTGGGCTTGGCCTACTTTTCCCTCTCCTCAACTATTCTGTTTTACCCCATTTCACTCAAACTCCAGTCATAGCTTCATCCTTGACACAGGATCACTTTTGCTTTTAGGTAAGGCAACTATCTAATAAAATCTACATCATCTCTTTTGCAGTCAATATTTACAATTCAGAAAGCTAAATTATATTATCTGTCATTTCTCAATATGCCAAAATGCAGAGTTGAGAGCTTCCTGAATGATCCCAATGACTACAGCTAATGGCTCTTAGCTCAAACCAACTCTGTGACCATTAGTGGTCATGCAGAATTCTTAGATAACCTATAAGACTCCATGAGCTCAGCATTTCCTTCAAGTACCCTCTCTGTGGTGGAATCACATAACGATGTGCTAAAAGTTTTTCACAAAAAAACACTCCATTTTAGACCTCCATTAGAATTAAACAGGAGTGGGACAATTAAGCAAAAATATATCCTGATGCTTGAAAGGCGTGCTCAGCTTCACAATATTTAGTTTTATTTAGTAATTTTTGGTTACATGATTTGATACAAGATATGGTGTTTATGGTATGCTCCAAATATTAGCCAACTACTCTGACAGTAGTGCGTGCAGCTGCCAATTATAGGTTTATTCTACTAAGAGGGCTATACTAAGAGTAATGCAAAATACTAAAAACTAAAGCATGTCTTTCAAATTACACATGTTGATAGAAGAACAGGAAGAGTAACTAAAAAGAGGAGTTACTCTATCATTGAGGTCTTGATGAAGGAGAGGGGGAGGCTGTCTGACATCCACAGAATGTTTATGGAGATGACTTCACCATTAACAGGAGCAATGTGCACAGATGGATGAAGAAGGTTAAAGAAGGGGAAACCAGCACTGATCAACCACACAGTGGGAGACACTCAACTGGAACACAGGGGATTTTCAAAGAGGATTCAAGAGTTGGGTTCAATGATGGTGCAAATGTATCACTTGTGATTGTAACTATGTTGAGTAATACCTTTGTATAGTGGAAGAGCTACTCCACCAATATTTGCATTTTGAATTTTCAAGTTAGTTAGCTAAGAAAGTTATGCCCACTTTGCGTTCCTTTTGGTACAGCCCTCATATGTTATCGTTTTTATAGTATTAGCTACTTGTATAGCAGTCATTCTACATACATGAATTAAAACCCATTACTGGCAAAAGAAATTCTTTATATTCAAGCAAGAATTTCAACACTTTACATGAGCTCCTCTCTACTTGTGTTTAGGTTTTAAAAATGAAAACAGGAAAGCGCTGCATGATGGAACCTCCGAGTTCTGAGATCACATTATTGTTTCAGCCTTCCTGTGCTTGTAGATGAGCCACTCAAGCAAGATATGTTCAAGGCATGCAACTCTGCAAACAGCTTACTCAGACTGACCAAGGAACGAAAGCATAACAGAAAGTTTGGACTGGACCTGGTGACATGAAACAAATTTAGCATCATGAGAAACTAAAGTTGAAAACTTTTGTTGGGAAAAAAAAAAAAAAAATCTCCTTAAACCTTAGTATCTAATCTAAAAAATAAAATCACTCCCATAAATTTGTTTTTGTTGCAATATTTTACTAATAGTTGCTTTTTCCTCAAAATATAAAATTTTATATTAATAAAAAAATAATTACTTTAAAAAAAAACCTGATAAACCATATTTAGATTAGTTTTCTGTCTTAGCTGCCAAAGAACAGCATGACCTGTGACCACAGAGTAAAGAAACAGCTAAAAAAAAAAAAATAATAATAATAATAATAAATTAAATAAATAAATAAAAAGCACTTGTAGCTGCAGCTTTAGACTCCAAATATAATAGAAATATGTTGTTTGAATGCAACATTGGAGAATTTGGGTGCCATTAATTATAGTTTGTATGAAAGAATGAATTATTGTCATAGTGATTGATAGAACTCAAAGCTGAGTGTTAACTGCTCCAAAATTGTGGTCTAAACTTTGTAGCTGTCTCTCCAAAAATGTCCAACATATTGTGAGACTAAAAATAAAGGCCCCTTTTGTGAAACCTCTGAAACAGAGGGTTTGCCTTTTTTAAGGAGGGAGAGCTAGAGATTACAAGTGCAGCCTTGAACATGGTCATTAGGTAAACCCGTCTGCGCTGGAAACTGAAACATTTCAAAAGATCCAACTGAGGAGCCTGTCATTAGAGAAACCGGAGCTGCTGCTGGCATCGAGCAGTGTGTGGCATGTGCCTATCTCATCCGACCATGAACGCTTCCCACAGCCTGCACAACCCGACCCTCCCAAAGTTCTAAAGCTTGATGTAAACATCCAGCATGTCTGTGTGTAAAGCTCAGCTGAAAGAGGTGTATTCTTTGCAGCAGGTTCTCAAACAACCTGTGAGCTAAGTTCATTCATTTTAGTCTTTTTCTCTCCTCAAAGCAACGCTTGTTGGATATTCAGGTTTAAAAAAAAAAAAAAAAAAAAAAAAAAAACTTTACACGCTGACACACTAACTTCCCCAAGCCACTGCTAAATACCTCACCCTCCGATCACAGCCAAATAAATCCATCCTTCTGGGTTTGACTTAGCTCAAATGTTAATTTACGTTAATGTTACTCCCTCTGACCAGTCATCTGGCTGTGGGCGAGGGCTTAAAGCGATTAAGCAGCATTTTGGAAAGATCAGGGTCATCATAACAGCAGGAGCAGTTTGCATATGTCCAGCTAACACGCACAAAGCTTTTGCTATACAGATATCCTAAACACTCCCACAGGGTGAAATAAAACTAGATTTTTAATATGAGACTCATGAGTTGATCATAATTATGGTTTTAAAACAAAAAAATGAAGCCTTCGCTCATGCCTACTGATCTCATGGAGCTGGAAAATGCATGCTTCAGCAATTCAAAATGTCCATCTTACAGTCCAACTACAGAAACCACAGGCATTCCCGCAGAGCCGTTACAGTACATGACCTCCCTGAACAAATGAGAGATGATGCCAGTGGACCAATATCTGCCAAACTCATGAAAAGCAAATGCAATGAGATGCATAAGGACACTCAGCTAAGAATTTCAACCATTTTCAACTTAAAAAAAAAAAAAAATTATATATATATATATATATATATATATATATTTATATTATAGCCTCCCGTATGCTGACTTTGATCCGTTTTAAATCCAAGTGTTCTGTATAAAACTGATTTGATGGTCGTCACATTGAACCTCAATGACATCTATTATTCAAATTATTCGAAAATTATATTGTACTTTTTTTTTGTATTAAAATTATTATACTGTCGCCTTGCACCTCCGCAGTCCGGGTTCGATTCCCGCATGGAGTTAGGTTGATTGGCGTTCCCAAATTGCCCGTATGTGTGTAAGTGTGTGTGTGTGCCCTGCAATGGATTGGCACCCTGTTCAGGGTGTACCCTGCCTCGTGCCCTAAGCCTCCTGGGATAGGTTCCAGGCCCCCCACGACCCTGAATGCAACCAAGTTGTTTATTGATTGAAAACTGGATTCCAATAATAGTTTTAGTTGCAGTTAAATAAAAAGCAATGTAGAACATGCATCACAGTGATTCTATCACAAGTAAAGTTTTTTTTAGGGACAATTCAATGTAGTTACTGCTGTACCATATGTAATTATTTAAAACTAATTATTTCAGACTCCACAGGTAGAAACAATTCCAGACTATAATACTGTATGTATATTCATGTCTCTGGCAGGCCTGAATTTTTATTTGTTCATGTTTTCAGCAGGTTTTCTTGGTGGCAAAATAATTTTGTTGATCAGTGCTAAAGACATTTTAGATCACATACAGTAGTCATGCCCATAAAAGTAAGAATTCTCAGTAATCTGCCGGACAAAAACTACGGATTAAATGTATTACAAGGTTTCAGTATTAACTCCTCCTATAATTACTGTACATAATCATGTAATGACCTACAAAATTCTCAAGCTCGAAAATCAATCTCTATGCTCTAAAATTAATGAGCAAAAAAGTAAACTAGTGTAACCAGTTTACAAATAGACAGAATTCTACTGAAGAATGTTACCCTATAGCCTGGAAAATGACATTAGCCTTTTATAGGGGCCTACAGCTGCTATAAAAATGTTTACAAAGATCATCACAGTGCATAATAATTCTTAACACTCACAATTTGTAAAATAATCTCACAGCATGACTGCATTAAAAATTTAAACAAGAAAGTCTGTGTGTCTCATTAAAGAACCCTGCACCTTTTTCTTATTATCCGGCCAAGTTTTAATTGCCAACTCAGGTTGTAGAACAGCAATGTGAACTTGCCTGTCCCTGCACCCGGTTTCTCTCTTAACCATGAACTTGTATTGAAACGTCTCTCTCTCTCTCATTAACAGCCCAGTGTTCGTGTTTTAAACAGAAACAGCAGGACATGCAGGAGGCTTTGTGTCTCTTGTCACCCTACTGATGTGTTCATTTCTTTGCATTTACTGCATTCCACATTCTGACCTGGGGGTGGAAAATAGGGGAAAATTAATGACATAAAGCCCCCATCTCTTCTGAGATTATGGAAGGAGGAGGGAATATCCATCCTAAAAAGATGTCTTTGTTCTCACGTTTTTAATGTAACAGTCAGGGATCACGGCCGCATTCCAGAGAGCAGAGAAGAAAAGCCTCAAACATGGGGAGGCAGTGAAGAAGGGAGAAGGTGTTTTACTACAAGTTTTTTCCCCCCCTTATTTTCTACTATATCCTACTTTGTAGAACAATAAATAAACTATGAAATAACACATGGGATCATGTAGCAAGTAAAAAACTAAATTCTTTTGAAGATTTTAAATACTTCAAAGTAGTCATCTTTTGCTTTGATGACAACGTTGCACACACTTACCATTCTCTCAACCAGCTGTAAGAGGAAGTTGCTTGGAATGATTTTCCAAACATTAATTCATTAATTAATATGAGTTTCCATAACTTTAATTCAAGGGTGTTACCTGCCATCAGCTAAGGTTTTAAACAGAACACAACACTAAAATACTATTAAAGCATTAAAGCACAAGTCTTGACGTCTTTTATAAAAATAAATAATAAAAAAATAAATTACAAATTGCCGGCTAACAGCAGAAATACTGTGCAACACTATAAAATGTTATGTAGTCAAACATTCAAAAGATACGTGGCCACCGTAAGCAGCTCTTACTAAAAGAATAGTACACAAGACTGCTGCTGGCTTTACCACATGAGGGAAAATTTGGTCTCCACCCTGTGTATAATACTCCTTCAGCTTTGTATGTGTGTGAGAGAGGGACAGAGTGTGAATGAGTTAGCGAGCGAGCGAACGGGAGAGAGACCTGCTCAGTCAACCCCACCCGAAACTCAAAGCTACACCTGAAACACAACAAACTGAAGCCACTTCAATGAAACCATCTCACGCATACGCAGCTCTGACAATGATCATTCTTAAGCAGTGAGTATATACTGTACAGTCAGATGTATAGAAGTGAAAATGTGCAAGGAAGTTTCATATCTCACTCGTGTGTACGCTTGTGCATCCCTCTGTGTATGCACGTGTTTATTTGTGTTCTTGCGTGCGTGTCTGTCTATGTAGGTCTGTGTGCTTGTGTATCCGTTTGTGTTCACCTGTGTTTTTGTCTGTCTGAATCATTTTACATTCTTTAAATGTACCTTTATTCATAGGGCTGGACAATATGGCAAAAAAATATATATATTTTTTTTTCTTTTCATGTCAGTGTTTTTTTTTTTTTTTGTTTAATACAAATAAATTTGATAAATAAGTATAATGGATTAATCCTACCTTGAGTCACAATGAATAAAGAAAGCAAGTAAACCCCAAGGGTATATTGACCCAACATCAATAAGGCTTAATAAATGTTAGGAAAAACTGTTTAACTCAGTAAATACAGTGTTATAAGTGAACTGTAAAATTAATTTGTTGAATTTCTGGTTATGGTCACAGGACTGTTCTCCTATACAATGTACAACTGTGCTCTGATTTCATGTGTGTGTGTTTTTTTCCACCTGACGCCTATGAGAATGGCGATGAGCATCGAGCAAATCGGATCAGCGATCATCAGGTCGTACTTCTGCATCAGGAAGGCTGAGATGATGACGCCGATGCTTCCCAACGTATCGGCGACAATGTGGAGAAAAACTCCTGTGGGACAGCAAGCAAAGCTACTTCACATTACTGATATCTAATAGCTCTCTCTCTCCTTCTCCCTCTCGTGCGCGTGCGCACACGCACACACACGCGCGCACACACACACACACACACACACACACACACACACACACACACACACACACACACACGTCTATGACAATCTGAAATGACAGTTCCTGTATGACAGTTCTCATACAAAACGGCAGTTATTTTTGGCTGCAGTTCCAGTAGAGTGGATGTTTTTTCAGTGAACCATGACGCAGAATATAAGGCAAGGGTCAGATATTTAATTTCTAGAAATAGCCCATGTCAGATGTAGTCAGACGAAGTCTTACATCAGCACTACCAAAAATGGCAGGCATTCAGACACCTTGCATGCAGGAAGAGGTCTGTGTGCACCAGTACACATGGCAAATAAACGGTAGAAGTGTGTGGTGAATGAACGAGCTAGTTGTGATGGCACAATAACCTCTCTCTTAAAAAAGTTTCCCCTTGAGCTGAGCACGTCATGACTGAGGCTGCTTTCAGGTTCCCAGAATGCACAACCACACAACCCTTAGTTAAGTAGAAAGATCATACAAGTTGAGTGAGAGAACTACCAGAGAAAAGGGCATAAAAAAAAAAAAACAAATTAAAACATTTCATTTTTAAAAAGCAACGCCATGTCCCTTAAACAGCAACGGCACACACAAAGAATAGTGGAAAGGATTTGAAGGTCGATTCATCACAGGGGCAGAGATGTGAAAGGTGAAAAGGTCTCAGAGCCCAAAAACAGGGTAACCTTTTGCACCACCACCACCTCCTCCCTCTCCTCATTTTCCCCGAGCGGGCCTCCCACAGGACCCATTCTCTCTGTGTGCACCAAAGTAAAGGGGACACACTCACTTTCTCCTCTTTGTTAATTTTTCCCACACAACCTCACACAAAGCTTTAAAGCGACAGCGCTCCAGCTCTTCTCAGATGCCAGCATTAACCCGGTTAGTCCTATGGGGGTCAAAAGGTCAGCCTATGGGCTGGTCTGACCCATCACCTTGCGGAAAATAAAACTCCATCAACTAATCACGTCTGGTAATAATGAAGGGGTCACGTGGTGCATCATTTTTCTTGTGACTGTTTTTTTTTTTTTTTCATGCACTAACAAAACAAGCAATGCCACTGTGCAAAAAAATGACCGTTAGAAAAGCAAATATTTTCTTAGGAAAAAAAAAAGACAACACAGAGCAGTACAGTAACACACTATAAATCAGACTCTTACACCATCTAGTGGTCAGAAGACTGAAAGCAAACTTTTACCTTGTAAGATCTGTTTGCTGGAGCCTCTTTCTGGTAAGTGTAAGTGATCATCTACAAAACAACAACAAAAATATATATAAATTAACTATATTACACAGGTCATGTTATCCAAAACGATAAAGCTTCACAACACAAACAGCTTATTGTGATTCAATATCAATACAAGATAAAACAAATTAGATGATTACAAATTAAAAACGTTTAGTATTTCATGTTTGTTTTTGTTACTTAGTTAATGGTAGTTAATTAGAAATAATTAAACCAAAAAAAAAAAAAAGCAACATTGAGCCACATCCACTTATGCCATAATTAAAGTGTTAATTTGTAATATTCAACTCCATAATTAAATATTGAGTATTTAAATTAGGGCTGCACGATATATCGAGAAAATATCGTTATCGCGATAATGGCATGCGCGATAACCATATCGCAAGGAGTTGCAATAAATACTTTATTTGCCAAGTATTTGTGTGTCCAAATTTGACCAATCAGATGGGCCCTTACTATGTTTATACCCGCTTATATATATATATATATATATATATATATATATATATATATATATATATATATATATATAAATATATATAAATAAATATATATTATTCATATCTTTATACTTCATTCTGTCGCAAACTAACCCCGGATGATCAGAAGACTTGGCAATTAGCCGTTAGCCGCGATTAGCCGTTAATAGACGGTAAACCCAAACGCGGAAGCAAGCGAGTAGGCAGGATAACCACGCGAATTAGTTTAAGGATTCTCACAGAAGGAGAGCAAGGGAAAAACACACATTTAACGCGCATCCTATAAACACACACTCGAATCAGAAAGTAAACAATCTGAACCGACATGGCGAACTCAGTGACTAAGCTCTATGCAATGGCTTGTTTACTCCTCTTATACTTCCGTGTTTGCGCCCGCATTACTTCCGGGTCCTAGTGCCGGTCGCGGAGCGAGTGTGTGTGTGTGTGTGTGTGTGTGTGTGTGTGAGACAAATAGTATTTTTTTATTTAATTTTTGTTTAATAATAAAAAGTAATGTTTGAAAGTAATTCATAGCGTGTTGGCAGGTTTATAGTAACAGCAAACCAGATGTCAGAATATCTGCTGAGGGTTTTTAAGTCATTCATAGTGTTTTGAAGTCTAAATATTTGCAACTTCCTTGACATATAGTTTCTTTTTAGCCTGAATTAGATTTAATTACATCAGACGAATATCTATTACCTGTTTATTTTAGTATGATCATTACATATAAATAATAAAAAAATGCATTTCTCTAGGGAAATGTTATATCGCAAGAAATATCATTATTGCATATTCAACAACAATATCGCATATTTTCCTAATATTGTGCAGCCCTAATTTAAATATATATTTATACATCTTATTAATTCCGAAAACACTAAAACACTGGCTGCACTAACATTTTCTGAAACCACAGTGCACTACCACTTTAAAATTAGGTTTCCTTTTGTAGCGTTTGTGGCAGAAACAAAGAAAATGCTCCCTCAACACATAATTCCTATTTAGGGATGGTTGGAATGGTCTCAGCTTTAACTTGAGAATATCTTAAATGTCAATTAATTATACTGCATGTTGTTGTATCTAACTTTACATACATGCACATACAGGCACATTCACATGTTCAGTTTGCATCTGGTTTGTTGCGGTCAAAAACAAATTAACACAAGTGTTACCACTTGTACCACTTCTACCACTTTGTAGCACAAACATCACACACTTGTCAATGGTCGTTTTGAGTTTCGACTTCATACCACTGAGGTAAGCTGGATGCAGCATATGTCTAGAACATTTTGACCACCTGTGCCCACTTGAAAGTGAAAACCTCCTGCTTAGGCTACTTTTTGGTTGTGTCTCGGCAGGGGTGGGCGATATAACCAAAATCTTCTATCACGGTAGAAGCAATTTTGTACCTCGATAACGATATATCTTACAATATAGCAATTTGTATCTGAAAATGCATAAATAAAAATTCAAACACAAAGAAACTGTTTTACATAATGTAATTTAAACTGGGAATTGCTGAGGTTTGCCGTATTTTTAATTTTTTTTACTTTGGCCATATTCGTTTGGATTTCAGATGATAGAAAAGGTTTGACGTGTTTCCACCACTTATTAAAACAGTGCACTTGCGTACCTTGCAAATCACTTCCATTGTCGAAGTGTATGTGAAGCCAAACACATCAAAAGTGGGACGAAACCGTGGCACCCGATTGAACCAAATATCTGCGCGGCCCAGTGGACAGCGCAGCATGACTATCTGAATAGCGCAGAGATGATCTGGTTTATTTGCGCAGCCCGGTGGATCGCGCAGCGCGGATTAACTTGGGCAGCGCTGCTCGGATCACAAACCTGCCCGACCCACTGTGTTTTATTTAAAAACAATTTATTTAAAATGTCAGGACTGTTTAATATTGTTTCCGCCTTGCCATGCCTGGTTTGTATGTGCGCTGCTCAAGTTGGTCCACCGGGTCTGGATATTTGGTCTGCCCACGCCGGCTCAATCGGGTGCCACGGTTTCGTCCCACTTTAGATGTGTTTGGCTTCCCATACAAGTGAATGTGTATTGCGTGGTTACGTAACGTGCAATGTCACGTGATCTCAAAATCTCAAAATAGACCAAAATCTCTATTGCTTGACAAATTTCTACCGGTTAACCGTGTATACCATATATCGCCCACCCCTATGTCTCGGTGTACACCTCTAGTCACAAATACTTGATCTGCTACTCAGTATTGATACTGAGCCAAAACCAGCATAGGGGGGTAGGAGATCATAGAATACAGTCGTGGCCAAAAGTTTTGAGAATGACAAATATTAGTTTTCACAAAGTTTGCTGCTAAACTGCTTTTAGATCTTTGTTTCAGTTGTTTCTGTGATGTACTGAAAAATAATTACAAGCACTTAATGTTTCAAAGGCTTTTATCGACAATTACATGACATTTATGCAAAGAGTCAGTATTTGCAGTTCAATTCAATTTTATTTGTACAGCGCTTTTAACAATTGTCATTGTCTCAAAGCAGCTTTACACAATCAAAATAATTATTTAAGTTTGTATGGAATGTGAATGAATCAAAATGGTCAGATTGTTGTAGCTTTGGCCCTTCTTTTTCAGGACCTCTGCAATTCGACTGGGCATGCATCAACTTCTGGGCCAAATCCTGACTGATAGCAACCCATTCTTTCATAATCACTTCTTGGAGTTTGTCAGAATTAGTGGGTTTTTGTTTGTCCACCCGCCTCTTGAGGATTGACCACAAGTTCTTAATGGGATTAAGATCTGGGGAGTTTCCAGGCTATGGACCCAAAATTTCAACGTTTTGGTCCCCAAGACACTTACGGTAGTTATCACTTTTGCCTTATGGCACGGTGCTCCATCGTGCTGGAAAATGCATTGTTCTTCACCAAACTGTTGTTGGATTGTTGGAAGAAGTTGCTGTTGGAGGTTGTTTTTTTTTTGGTATCATTCTTTATTCATGGCTGTGTTTTTGGGCAAAATTGTGAGTGTGCCCACTCCTTTGGATGAGAAGCAACCCCACACATGAATGGTCTCAGGATGCTTTACTGTTGGCATGACACAGGACTGATGGAATCGCTCACCTTTTCTTCTCTGGACAAGTCTTTTTTCAGATGCCCCAAACAATCGGAAAGCGGCTTCATCAGAGAATATGACTTTGCCCCAGGACTCAGCAGTCCATTCACCATACTTTCTGCAGAAGATCAATCTGTCCCTGATGGTTTTTTTTGGAGAGAAGTGGCTTCTTTGCTGCCCTTCTTGACACCAGGCCATCTTCCAAAAGTCTTCGCCTCACTGTGCGTGCAGATGCTCTCACACCTGCCTGGTGCCATTCCTGAGCAAGCTCTGCACTGGTGACACTCCGATCCCACAGCTGAATCCTCTTTAGGAGACGATCCTGGCGCTTGCTGGACTTTCTTGGATGCCCTGAAGCCTTCTTAACAAGAATTGAACCTCTTTCCTTGAAGTTCTTGATGATCCTATAAATTGTTGATTTAGGTGCAATCTTAGTAGCCACAATATCTCTGCCTGTGATGCCATTTTTATGCAACGCAATGATGGCTCCACGCGTTTCTTTGCAGGTCACTATGGTTAATAATGGAAGAACAATGATTTCAAGCATCACCCTCCTTTTAACATGTCAAGTCTGCCATTCTAACCCAATCAGCCTGACATAATGATCTCCAGCCTTGTGCTCGTCAACATTCTCACCTGAGAAAACAAGACGATTACTAAAATGATCTCAGCAGGTCCTTTAATGACAGCAATGAAATGCAGTGGAAAAGTTTTTTTGGGATTAAGTTAATTTTCATGGCAAAGAAGGACTATGCAATTCATCTGATCACTCTTCATAACATTCTGGAGTATACGCAAATTGCTATTATAAAAACTTAAGCAGCAAGTTTTCCAATTTCCAATATTTATGTAATTCTCAAAACTTTTGGCCACGACTGTACATATATGATATTAAATCCTGAAAAAAAGTAAATAAATGACACGGTTGGAAAGGGATTACTTGTGCTGGTTTACTTTAATGGGTAATCTAACGTTACCTTGCAGCGGCAAAAATCATTTATGTATGTAGTCAAATAATTAAGTCATTACTGTGATTATGTTGTGTGCATTTGTAATTAGTCAGCTAAATAATTGATAAATCTTGGAGAGCAAAATGTTAACAACACCAAAACCGAACACGATAAAATCAGCAACACGAGATAGACAGTCATCACAAGTTTTATATATTGTCTAGTAACTAGTTAGATGTTTCACCTTAGTTTGTAGTGAATGTTTGCGTATTGTGAAATGCAAAATACTCAGTGTTAACACTGAGACCTGGGAGTGTTTTGTGCAGCGTATTTTGAGTGATTTTGCAGGTGGAGTTCTGCTTTAACCAACTGGGATTGCTATTTCTAGATATGATCTTATGAAGAAAACGGTCAATACTCAGGTTCCGTTTTTCAGAAAGGGTGACATTTAAAATATAATTTCATAATTATTAAAGACCAACAAATAATGGGAGTTATGATATCAGAAAACTAAAAAAAATGGGGGTGGAAAGTGAAAAAATGGGAATGGATGACGGTTGGAAAGGAATTTGTATATGTGTAAAAAGACCTGGCTTTCTTCTGTTAGAATTTAATTTATTAAATATTTATTAATAGTATATTGCATCACATTTATTATTTTTACAATGGATGTAGAAGAGGTTTACTTTGCTTCATTACAAAAAAAATTAAACAAATCAAAATATAAATATTGGTGTTGACTGATGGCTAAAGTTTCGGAGTCACCATAAAAAAAAAAGGACGTGTCAGTGTGCTATCCCTAACAAGAAGCAAACTCTGATAACCTTTTTTTCTGGTCCAAAAAAAAAATTAAAAAAAAATAAAAAAGGGGGGCGCACCTCCTGTTTTATCCATTAAGACCAAGCTGTCTCTTCATTCTCAATTATGTACTCATTAGAAACTGCAATATCAATCTAGCCAAGATCAATATTGTAATGATTATTGGACATGTTCAGCAGTACTTCCTCACTGAGCCAGAACAAGAGGACTTTTTCAAGATGACTTGAATAAAAATATATATATTTTTTTGTTGAAATAGAAAGGTTTAAAATAGAAAATCCATTTTCATACCATACCTATTCTACAGTCTGCAAAGGTTTGGCCTTGGTGATAACTTTATTCGTTGGGTTCGTTTACTATACTCTACACCTTCTGCAGCTGTTGTCACTAACGGTCTCAGGTCAGATAACTTCTCTCTGTCCCGGGGCACTAGGCAGGGTTGCCTCCTTTCCCCGCTGCTTTTTGCTCTAGCGATAGAGCCACTGGCACTGGCGATTAGGGGGGAGGCGGCCATTTCTGGGGTCTCGGTGAGTGCTAAAGAGCATAAAATCTCCCTTTATGCCGATGATATTCTGCTTTTTATTTCAAATTTTGAATCGTCAGTGCCGAGCTTAGTAGATATTAATTCATTTGGGAAATTCTCGGGGTACAAAATAAATTTCTCCAAATCTGTCGCTTTGCACTTAAAGCACCCAAGTACACGTGTTATTGATATGTCTTCCTTTGCATTTACGGTTTCGGAATCTGGTTTTACATATTTAGGAATTAACATAACCCCCACGATCTGCCAATTGTCGAAAGTTAATTTTATCCCACTGTTGGATAAAATTCGGAATGATCTAATTAGATGGTCGGATCTTCCTCTTTCTTGGCTTGGAAGGATTGCTGTAGTTAAGATGAATGTAATGCCTAGGCTTCTTTACCCATTACAGATGATACCGATTTTATTGTCGAATAAAAAGATAAGGGAATTAAGTGGGTGGCTTAGTTCATTTATATGGAATAAGCGGAAACCTAGACTAAAATTTTCCAAACTGCAGCTTCCTGGTTCTTCAGGGGGCTTAGATTTGCCAAACGTTAGAAAATACCAATTGGCCTATCAGCTTAAATTCGTAGCGGACTGGCTTGGAGAAGACCCTAAATCTACTTGGTTGGATTTGGAGGCTTCACAGTCATCTTGCCATCTACAAAATTTATTATTTGTAAAAAGTTTCAAGGTGATTAAGACATTATGTGATAACAGAATTGTAATACGTGGATATGTATGTAATACGTGGAAGGCCTGGTCTATTATACGTAAAATGGAGGGCAGGGCTGTCTTGTCTTCTTCTCTAACCCCCATCTGTAATAACCCAGAGTTTTTGCCTAGTCTTTTAGATTCGGGCTTTAAAACTTGGAACTTTTATGGGATAAATAGACTTGGTGATTTGTTTGCCGAAGGTTCTTTAATGTCTTTCGAAGATTTGGTTATAAAATATAAGCTGCCCAGATAAAATTTTTTTAGATTCCTTCAAATTAGGGATTACATTTTTAAAAGTACTACTCTTATCTGTAATTCCTCCATGTCAAGTATAGAAAGGATTTTGCTGAATCCCCCATCGAACAAGCAGATTTCGTGTTTTTATATCAGTCTTTGTTCATATGAAGTGGTGAACACCCAGGAGCTCAGGAGAGTATGGGAGGGGGAACTTCAATTGACCATTACAGAGGAAGAATGGGAACTGGTCTGGAGACAGGCAAATGGGATCGCTATTTGTAATAGGGCCAAAGCTATTCAACTTAGGATTGTGCATAGATTACATATTACACCCCTTCTTAGAAGCAAGTTTGACTCAAGCAATTCTCCACTGTGTGTTAAATGTAAGGTGGAGGTGGGAAATTATACCCATTTGTTATGGAATTGTCCTGTTATTAGAACTTATTGGTCGGACTTCCGGTTAGCAGCCACATGGAGTAGGACGTGTTAGTTAGGTGCTCCGACAGTTTCGAATTTCTTCACTCCCTTATTCGTCTTTAAATGTTAAATTAAAATCTTAGTTGACAATAACTTTGTACTCTACCCCACGGTTATATATTTTTTCATCTGCGATGGCTACCAGGAGTGTTAAAGCCGTGAAAAAGGACGACTCTGCGACTCCTCTAACAGTCGAGGCTATCTCTGCGCTGTTAGAGCAACACCGTGATGCGTTAGCGGCGGAGTTTAAATCCTCGTTTAGTTTACTAGAGGGAAAGCTGGATCAGATTCAGGCCCAAGTAGAGGACCATGGACAGCGCTTACCGTCATTAGAACTCGCTACAGACGACCTGAGTCAGCGTGTGACGGAGCTGGAGAACATCTGCTCCGGACTTCGGGAAAGTAACTCAAAGTTAACGGCCAAAGTTGTAGACTTAGAAGGCCGGAGCAGGAGACAAAACCTGCGTGTTCTGGGTCTCCCGGAAGGTTCTGAAGGTGGACTCCCTACCGAGTTCTTCTCCAAGTTTCTGTGCGAGGTGTTTGGGACTGAAACGCTCCCTTCCCCGCCGGAGATTGACCGAGCCCACCGAATACCTGCATCTAAACCCGCTTCAGGACAGAGACCTCGGCCCGTCATTCTCCGTGTACACCGGTACCAGGTGAAGGACCTTCTGATTCGGGAAGCTCGGCGGAGAGGGAAGCTGGAATACCGCGGTCAGCAGCTCCGCATAGTGGAAGACTACGCTCCCGAAGTTTTAAACCAGCGAGCCGAGTATAGAGGAGTGATGAGCGAGTTATACAGCCGTGGTCTCCGGCCTTCTCTCCTGTATCCAGCGCGGCTCCGGATCACTCTCTCTACCGGACAGAAGAAGTGGCTCCGCTCGGTAGAAGAGGCGCAGAAACACATAGACAGTCTGCCGAAAACTGCGTAGTGCACTGTATTATTATTATTATTATTTTAATACGTGATACTACGGTTCTCAGGAAAGTACCATTTTTAACTAAAAGTCTGGCCATGTTTACGTCTTTCCCGGTAAGAGTGTTGTGTTAAACTTGTGAAGGGGTTATTATTATTATTTTTATATTACTATTTTTTCTATTTTTAATCACGTGTGATTTACACGTTTGTATATTTAGAGTTACAATGTGACGTGGGGGGAGGGGTGGTGGTGGTGTGTTTTTCTCTCATTGAGAGATTTCAGTATTGGAGTGTGGAAATGTTTTATTTATATATTTAATTATTAGTTTCTGTAAGTTGTGTCGGAGCAGAAGATGGGGTGGTTAGCGGCAGGAGGATTTGTTGGGTGGAAGATGGAGGAATGGAAGAGCTTGCTGCTGTGTTTGTTAGCAGCTATCTTTGTTTGTTGGGGGGCAGTGGGGTGTGTGGGGGAGGGGTGTGTGGGGGAGGGGTGGGGGATCTCCAAAGCCAGTATTGTGTTAGTTCTTTGTACACTGTGTATTTTTAACACGTTGTTCTGTGTTTTACACTTTAAGGCTGACGTTAGGCATCTTATTCATGTTTATCTACCTGCATTTTCTCTCAGGGAGAATGAATAGTTCTTTAAACTTTGTGAGCTGGAATGTTAAGGGTTTAAACCATCCGGTCAAGAGAAGGAAGGTGCTCTCACACCTTAAACAACTTAACACTGCAATCGCATTTTTACAAGAAACTCACATTCGCAGTTCTGATAATTCTCGCCTTATGTCGCGTTGGGGTGGGCAGCACTACCACTCAACCTTTCAGGCCAAAGCTAGGGGTGTCTCGATTCTCATTAACCCAAACATCTCTTTTGAGCATCATAATGTTATTACGGATATACAAGGTCGTTATATCATTGTTTCAGGGAAGTTATTTAATACTAATGTAGTGTTGGCTAATCTATATGCCCCTAATTATGACGATGTCTCCTTCTTTGAACATTTTTTCTCTCTTCTACCTGATCTGAGCTCGTACTCTCTCATATTAGGGGGAGACTTTAACTGCTGTTTAGATCCATCACTTGACAGGTCATCTCCCAATCCTATACCTCTGAGTAAATCCGCTACGCTACTTCAGTCCTATTTCTGCAGCTTTGGTATCTCTGACATATGGCGCTTCCTTAATCCAAAAAAGAGAGAATACTCCTTTTTCTCACATGTTCACCATACTTTCTCCAGAATTGATTATTTCTTTATAGATGATCAACTGATCCCAATGGTTACTTCTTGTGCTTATCAGAGCATTGTGATATCAGATCACGCTCCAGTGGTTATGTCTATAAAACTCCCCGATCTCCCTCAGGTTACTAAACATTGGCGCTTTAATTCATCGTTACTGATGGAGGACGATTTTGAAAAATTTATGGAAGACCAGATAGTTTTTTTCCTCACCACAAATGAAACACCTGAAGTTTCACGTTTAGTTATTTGGGATGCTCTGAAAGCCTACCTCAGGGGACAGATAATTTCATACACTGCAAATATGAAAAGGAAGGCATATAAAGAACGAAAAGATTTGACCAACCAAATTAAAGAAATTGACCAGCAGTATGCTCTATTTAAAAACCCCGATCTCTATAAAAAACGCGTAGAAGTGCAAACTAAGTTTGAACTTATTTCAACGCATGTAATTGAACGGCAATTATTAAAGAGTAGGAGCCAATTTTACATTCATGGTGACAAATCTGGGAAACTTTTAGCTAATCAGTTAAAAGGATTTAGAGCACAACAACAAATTACGAAAATTCGGATGGAGGATGGTACCATCACTACCGACCATTCTAAAATTAATGATGCATTCAGGAATTTTTATTCTCAATTATATACTTCTGATTTCCCAAAGGACCATAGTTCAGTTGAAAATTTCTTGACTCAACTAAATATCCCAACACTGTCCCCTGATTCTAGATTAAGATTAGAAGAGCCCATATCACAAGAGGAAATCAGTTCCGCTATCTCATCATTGCAATCTGGTAAGTCCCCGGGTCCTGACGGGTTCCCTGCAGAGTTTTTTAAATCATTCTCCTCATACCTTGCACCACAACTAGCTTTGGTTCTATCTGAATCTTTCAAGCAAGGTAAGATGCCTGCGTCATTTAATGAGGCTCGCATCACCCTCATAGCAAAGAAGGATAAGGACCCAACAGAGTGCTCCTCATATAGACCAATCTCTCTTCTTAATGTGGATGTTAAAATCCTTGCTAAAGTCTTGGCTCGTAGATTAGAGAATGTTCTTCCCTCAATTATATCTGAGGACCAGACCGGTTTTGTTAAAAATCGTTATTCTTACTTTAACATTCGACGCCTTATGGATATCTTGTACACACCGTCAGAGGAGACCCCTGGGTGTGTCCTTTCTTTGGATGCTGAAAAGGCTTTTGATCGTGTGGAATGGGAGTATTTATTCAGGGCTTTAGAAAAATTCAATTTTGGTCCAAGTTTTATCACTTGGGTTAAATTATTATATTCAAGCCCCACTGCCTCAGTTCTGACAAATGCTCAACAGTCTCAACCATTCAGTCTTCAGCGGGGAACTCGTCAGGGGTGTCCCCTCAGCCCATTGCTCTTTAACCTCGCCATTGAGCCACTAGCAATTGCATTCCGAAGCTGTAGAAATATATCTGGGATTTGGAGGCAGGGAGAAGAACATAAAGTTTCCCTTTATGCAGATGATCTTCTACTTTTTTTATCGAATCCAGTCTCCTCTCTGCCACATGTGCTGTCATTGCTCAGGGAATTTAGCTATTTTTCAGGATATAAATTAAATTTGCACAAAAGTGAACTTTTTCTGCTAGATAATACAGCAGTAACAACTGGTATGCACAATTTTCCATTCAACATAGTGAAAAATCAGTTTACCTATCTTGGTATTACAATCACAAGGAAACATAAACACCTCTTTAAAGAAAATTTTATTAGGTTGTTGAACCAAACAAGAAAGGACTTGGGACGATGGTCACCACTGTCCATGTCCCTGGTGGGCCGCATTAATGCCATTAAAATGAGTATTCTCCCTAAATTTTTATATCTCTTTCAGTCTGTACCTGTTTTTATTCCCAAATCTTACTTTGGCGCGTTAGACTCAATTATATCTTCTTACCTTTGGAAAGGTAAACATCCACGATTGAATAAGTCCCTACTTCAAAGATCTAAAAGAGACGGTGGCATGGCTCTACCTAATTTTCGTTTCTACTACTGGGCAGCAAACATTCGTTCTGTCATTTTTTGGTCATATTTTCATAACCAACCTAATCGGCCTGCCTGGGTGGAAATGGAGATAAAGTCTATCAAAAATCTCTCTGTCTCTGCACTCCTTGGATCTGCTCTCCCCATCCCCTCAATTAAATTAATCAATAACTCAGTAGTGGTGCATACCTTGAGAGTATGGGCTCAGTTCAGAAAGCACTGCGGTCTTCTGGGCTTTTCTCTGTCCAGTCCTATCGTCTCTAACCATCTCTTCCAGCCTTCTTTACATGATTCAGTGTTTCAGGAATGGTACAATAAGGGCATCAAGCTTTGCAAGGACCTGTTCGTTGACCATAAGTTTGCATCATTTGAACAGCTTTCCGAGAGGTTTAACTTACCCAATTCTCATTTTTTCAGATATCTGCAAGTAAGACACTTCATTCGCTCTGTAATACCAAATTTCCCTGAGGCTCCTGCTGCAAATATTCTAGACAATCTCCTCTGTTTGTCTCCGCTGCGTAAAGGCCTAATATCCACTATTTATGGTGGATTGATGGCTTCGAGTCATACCCCTCTGTGTAAAATTAAAACTGCTTGGGAGAAGGATTTAAATTTGTCACTATCAGATGATACTTGGAATTCAGTTCTTAAACTTATCAACTCAACCTCCTTATGTGCCCGCCACTCTTTATTACAGTTTAAGGTTGTACACAGGGCTCATTTCTCCAAACTTAAACTCTCCCGTTTCTACCCAGACATTGATCCTTGCTGTAATAAATGTAAAAGTGGAGAGGCGTCTCTTATTCATATGTACTGGACATGCCCGAATTTGGAAAAATTCTGGAGGGATGTTTTTAAGACCCTGTCCTTCATATTGAATTGCAATCTTGAACCAGACCCTCTGATTGCTCTTTTTGGTGTCACTGGAGAAGAGGGTAAGAGTCTAAGTCCAGCCAAAAAGAGATTGTTATCTTTTGCGACACTCCTGGCCAGGCGTTCTCTTTTATTCAAGTGGAAGGATGCCACGTCACCCACTCACGCCCAGTGGCTCAGAGATATCATGTCCTGTCTGTCCCTGGAGAAGATTCACTACTCAATTCATTACTCAGACTTTAAATTTCAACAGGTGTGGGGGCCCTTCCTTCACTTTTTTCATATACATTTATAGTTTGATTCCTGTCTTATTTAATTACTTGTTTGTTTGTTTTCTTTCCCCTTTTTATTCCTCTTTATTTATTTATTTTTTGCACGTAGAACCAAAAAACTTCCAGCTCCATATTCTTTATTCTTTTTTCTTTTTTGGTTTCTCTCAATGCCTGGCGTTTAGCCTTTCATATCCTTGTAAAACTGGCTTGGAGTCGGGGAGGGACGGGGTGGGTGCTATAGGGTTTATAAGGGGATTATAAAACCTGTATTAAAATATTACATGTTTACCCTGTTTTATCCCTGTTAAAATCAATAAAAATATTGTTGAAGAACTTATTGGTCAAAAGTTACTGTCTATATGAGCCGTATGTTTGGACTTGAGCTACAGTTGGACCCATTGTCTTTGATTTTAGGTCTTCCAGTTGGACAATTGCGGAACAAATTCAACAGACGTTTATTTGATATCCTGGCCTTTGCGGCCAGGAAAAATATTTTGCTAACTTGGATCAGTGACAAACCTCCATCTTTGAAAGGATGGCACAAGATTATTAAAGAAATGATTCCCTTGGAATTTTTAACTTGCCTTATTCATATGTCTACTGAAGCTTTTCCACAAGTTTGGACTCCATACCTGGATTATATTGATGTATCGTTAAGTAATATTTTGAGTTTTGGGATGCAATAATGCCTTTACATTTTTTATTTATTTATTATTATTATTATTTTATTTTTTATTTATTTATTATTATTTTTTATTTATTTATTTATTTTATTTTTTTGTTATTTTCTTCCTTTCCCCTTACCCCTAGCTGCTAGCATTGTAAAGATGGGCAATGTTTGTTTGTTAAAATGTTCAATAAAAAAAAATAAAAATAAAAAATCCATTAACAACATAAGCAAAAACAGCTCCAGATCTTACCATGGCAGTGAGGCTCCTCGTGTGAATGGCCATGTCCATGATCATGATCATGCCCATGACTGTGTCCGTGATTGTGTCCGTGCCCATGTTTAGAATCGTGGCTGTGCCCGTGTCCACCATGGCTGTGTCCGTGGCCCACATTGCCATTAAAAAGAGAGTGGCTGTGCCCGTGACCTACAGTACCAAAAAACAATTCAACCATTTTAAATGGTGTTTTAGGAAAATAATCAACAAGGTACTGTTTTTAAATTAAGTGAAAGCTTAATTTAAATGCATAGACCCACAGTATAAAGACAAAATATATGCCTCTCTTCTTATGGTTACCGACAGTGACTACTGACATCTTTCAAGGAAGCGTAATATTATCCACTACTGCCATAATACAATTTGTTTTAAAAAAGTTCATGGATAACTGTTGAAGTGTGTATACATTTTCAGGCCGCTCCTATTCTCACTAACTTTCTTATACCACTGAAATTTTCTAACAATTAGACTAGTCCATTTGTAGTTATTTTACACTGAAAACATTTGTGATGCTAGTTAGTTCCTGTTAAGGCTTGAACATTCATGCTTTCCTTGTCCACAGCTGTTCATTCTGTTCTCTCAAAGTAAATAAATACAACCTGACAAAAAAAAAAAAACATACAGGTTGTCATGTTAATGTAAGAAACTCCTTCATCCTAAAAATGTTAGAAAACAATGTCCAAGCTCTAACGTTGACTGTTACAAAGTGTTGATACTGGACACTCCTTCCATAAGTATGGAATAAAAATGTGAACTAAAATCTCCATAAAGAAAACTTTATATTTTAACCAAATTACATGGAGTAGCTACTGAAGAAGTGTTGCACTGTAGAAATAACTATCAAAATGTATGCATTCATATAAATCTGTGACCTAAGGACAGAAAATGACGACACCTTCAAATCAGATGTGCAACTTAAGCAAGCTTCTGTCTTTTAGATGACAGACCTGAAGAGCAACACTAAGCTTAAACAAATGGAAACACCCTGCACCTTCTCCACTGTGAGAGTGTCCATGTCCCCCGTGCTGAAACACAAAGATGCCAACGAGGTTGACGAGGAGCCCTGCGATGGACACAGGCAGCAGGCGTTCATGGTGCACATCTGGCGGTTCTAATGCCCTCTGAAGTATGAAAGGAAGAAAGAGAGATCATCAGATGTCAGTAGCACAACTCGGCTCATTGGTGAGAGGTAAAAACAAAAGTCCTGCACTTACCTCCACGCCTTCTGAGAAGATAAAAAAAGCAGTGAAGATGAGGAAGAGACCGTTGACGAAACCTGCCAGCACTTCTGCTCTCACATAACTGCAAAACAGGAGCACGTGATCAGAACACTTTTACAAAACTAGTCAATTACATAATCAAGTCTTATACTACATTCTACATACAGTCTAGTGCAAATGGTTGCACACCAATAAGACAAGATTAAGAGTATGGCATTTCATCTAATCAAACAAAACATAAGTGCTGGGTGACATGCAGTGCTGGACTGTAATGAAAAACAGTAATTCTTGTGTGTAAAACTTGTACTTTTTTCAACTATCTGTAATTTACCAAATTATTCAGTGTAGGGGACTTTTTACTGTAACTTCCCTACATTTAAAAGTAATCTACTACTCCACTACATGTATTATGTAACATCAGCCTTTTATTGATACTCATCAGTAGGGTTGGATACCGAAAACCGGTGCCAATACGGCACCGCTACCTACAGTATATAACCGGTATTATATAGGTAGCGGTGAACAGAACGTGAATTTCGGTGCCTCATTTTGGTGCCACTTACATGCCTGAACTGTCAATTGAAATGTTTGTTCTCTGGGGCTATGATGACACAGTTGTAATAAGCATCAGATTCATCAACACACATGATCGCTAGTAAAATGTAAATACTGCATTCATGGGGTGTCAAAAATTCTGAAAAATGTATTATTTCCTTAATTAGAAAAATCTTGAGAACTTCGGAAAGCTTTGCTAATACAAATCCAAAACATTGCTGCAGTAATGTTACGGCCCATAGAGTAAAAGTTTTAGATTAGATAAAAAAATTAAAAGCACTAATCATCAGTAAATGAGAGACGATCAGAGATACGCGTGAATGCAGCAACTAACGTTACACTCGCACTGACGGCAGCAGGCGGTCTACCGCTATCTTAGCTTGCTAAATTAAACAACTTTCGTTAAAATGCCTAAAACTAAACGGTCGAAAGTGTGGCTATATTTCACAAGAAAGGATTCCGACACCGCGACGTGCAGCAAATGTTTTACAGTAGTTGCGTGTAAAGGAGGAAACACGTCAAATCTAATGAAACATTTGAGGGCATATGTAATAAACTTAAAAGCAGAATAAATACACGGAATAAAGTTAAAAGCAGAGGGAGACACCGTGTTTAACAGCTTGCGGACAACTATCGGTGTGGACGACCCCAGCCATACCAACTGTAGCAAAAAGGAGTTTTTTTTCGATTATGATGCCGACAGCAGCCTTTCCGCAGGTTAGAAGTAGGATAATGTTAATTGCAAAATGCAAATCTTGCATTCATGCTAACAAATAATCAAACGACTTGTAAAATACTAATGTAACATGGATAAGTATGGCTTTCCAGCTAGTACTAGTAGTACCACCACAGTGACCCCATTTCTGCAAAAAAATTGCTAAAATTTTAAGCGGTTTAGTTATTGAAGTTGGATGTAGGTGGCTTATGTTTTCTTGTTGTTTTTTGTATTTACTTATATATTCATAGATACTTTAAACTTTTAATATATTGTTCAATTTTAAGCAACAAACTTGTGTGTGCCTGAACCTCAAATTCACTTTGAACTGGTCTTCAGTGTTCTCCTGTTTTTCCCAGCCACAAACAGCAGCAAAAAATAAATAAATAAATCATCATCATCTTCAAACGTGAAATCTGTCTCCTCTACCCTAAAATTGCTTCTTTTATACTGAGGGCAGAATGCTGTAACTTTTCTCTCATCAGATATCTTTAGAGGACATTTTTCATATAATCTTTTTTTCATACAATTTTTTTTTTGGGGGGGGGGGGGGGGGGGGGGAGTTAATCACAGTGCAATTTACACAGTTTATCACTACAAGTAATAAAATGCTCAAACATGAGCATTACTATTATTTATTACTACAGTGCACGTTACGGCAATATAACAAAGCCAACATATAAATATCTAGGAAAACAGAATACTTTTAGTAAAATAAAGCCAATCATATATCCCATCAGTGTTTAAAGCACTGCGTATGTGAGCACTTACCCATATGAGAAGGAGTCATTGGACCTCCACCGTGAAATCACTGATGCGGCGAGACCTGCCAGAAGTGCTGTGCAGTCGAAAAACATGTGAAAGGAGTCTGATATCAGCCCTAAACTGGTATGGGAAGAAACAGAGAGAAGGAAAACACTGATTATGTCTGATTTTCTTTTATCCTTAATACACCTAAAATTAAAGGTAAAAAAAAATTTATTTAAAAAAAAATGTTTTTAAAAAGGGCCGGCTTTCAGAGCAACTCTCAACTTCTGCTCTTTTAATACCAAGAGCAGGTCTTTAATTTCTCTGTAAGGTTTGATGGTTAAAAATCTCACACCTACCATAATGCATTAAAATGCACTGCATACCAAAACTAGTCCTCAAACTCACTGGCAGATATGCTGGACGTGGGTCAGTGATGCTTTTGAGCTGTTCTGTGTTAAGCACCTCTTGACAATATAGTCAAGCATGAGTCATGGTTCAACCTAAAGCCTGGCTGCCTCTGCCAGGAGGTTAAGAGTTAGTCACAGTTAAAAACTTGAAGATGGTTAACGTCACTGAAAACCTGTGGTCTGAAATAAAGAAGGCTCTGAAACCCTAAAGACCGGCATCTCTCCCCGACAGTTTGAACCCTAACCACCGTCACCCCGACAACCGAGCCCGGAGAATCATTGCTCCCAACATCCAACCCTGATCACAACTCTTAGGCACAAAAACACATTTGTTCCTCTTTATAAAAAAAATAAAAAGTAAGGGGTTTTTTTTCCTTGGTTTATTTTCTGACTCGTGGTGCCAGGACAACTTCTCTATGTAAGAAATAAAACATAATCCAACAAAAAAAGGATCAAGTAACGTTTTGGGATAATATGTGTTGTTTTGCTGATATGTTATCAGAGTTTATAAATGTGCCGACTGCCGTGGAAACATCACACAGCCTGCGGTCTTATCACCCCGGATATGTTTATAAGCACAGAGTGTTAAATAAGCAGACAATACAGTCGGCGTTCCTTTAAAGCAGGACATGTGGATTTTACAGTACGTGGACAATGTGTGGTGTCCATCTGACAGGCAGTAAAGGGAAGCAGTGTGTGTGTGTGTGTGTGTGTGTGTATACACACTGCTGCAGTCTTTAGACCTACGTGGCACATCTGAGCTCACAGTGACGTTTGTTGAGCTAAAGCCGTTAGCGGTTAGCTTTGGCTAAAACCTCACACCCACACACTTACCTGTTACTCCAGATGCCGTACGTTAACTCCACAAAGGCAAAGGACAAATTCAGGCACAGGAAGAAAAACAAATTCCGCGATGTCTTGTCAGCCAGAATTGATCTGAAGCGATAAAACACACACACCGTCGCGTTAGCGTATCCGTGCCAGTTCATTTAAAGGCAGCCTGTTAACTTTACACAAGTAAAAGAACAGCCTCATAACAGTACTTCTCATTTGTGGAAACAATAAAAAACACCGTTCTGATTTACTCGACTTAGTCGATATTCAAGGCTAGTTAGCAAAGCCAGTGTTAAGCAAATCAAAGTTAAATAGATCTCTAACTTAGCCGCTCCAGCTAGTAACTATTAAACACACGTGCTGTCATTACATTTCTAGTTACCTATAAAACAATGTGGGGTTAATTTTGTACATTTTAATCAAAAGTTTTTATTCTATCCTGCCACCTGAGGGGGGGGGGGGAGTTAAGTTACTGTGTTAGTCCACAGCCGGGTGAATTAGCGTGCTAACTGTTTAGCTGCTTAGCTTCTCATGTTCACTGAGAAAAGCGGTTGTAAAATGAATACAATGATTAAGGATTACCTGAACCACCCGGAGAGTTTGAGAACCAGGTTGAATTTTGCAGGTTTGTATTCATCATCTTTAATGGATAAAGGTAACATCTTAGATAGCAGCCAGCACGGACACCTGCAGCCCGGGTACCTTCAGCTGTTATTACGGGAGACAGAAAGGGGCGGGGATAATGACGTCATCGCGCTACTGCCTTACAACACCAAACTCATTTTACTACAGTTTGTTTTATTAAAATACTTCAGCACTGTAACCCACATGCATCACGAGTTCGTCACACTAAATACTACAGCACTGTACCCCACTGTACCACAAATTTGTCATGCTAAATACTACAATACTGTATCCCACTCTACCACAAATTTTACACATTAATATTACAGCACTGTATCCCACTGTACCACAATCTATCCTGATAAATACTACAATACTGTATCCCTCTGTACCACAAACATTACACACTAAATACTACAGCACTATATCCCACTGGACTGCATTCTGCCATGCTAAATACTACTCAATTCAAGTCAATTTTATTTGTATAGCGCTTTTAACAATTCTCATTGTCACAAAGCAGCTTTACACAATCAAAATTATGAAAGTTTGTATGAAATGCGTATGAGTCAAAATGATCAGATTGCCGACGGCGATTGTCGACGGCGATTTGTGGCAAGGAAAAACTCCCTGAGATGGCAAAAGGAAGAAACCTTGAGAGGAACCAGACTCCACAGGGAACCCATCCTCATTTGGGTGCTAACAGATAGTAGCGATTGATCTGCATCATAGTGTGTGTTAGGTGGCTAGCAGTTCATATAACAGTTGGTGTCTTTAAGTTAAAATGGAGTGCAGTTTGTTATTGGAGGCTCAGGTAGACTGTAGGAAATTCCAATTCTGAAGTATTAAGCGACTGCAGTCACAAGTCCTCAGAGAACAGCTGTCTGCATCACTCGAGGCTAAGACCATCTTCATGTTAAAGTGGAACCGTCCCCGGTCAGCACACGCATCCCAGACAGACCACACAGGGAATCCATGCGATGAGATCTCCAACCAGAAGCAGGGCACCAGGACAGGTCAGACAGCTCTAGAGAGCAACGGGGGTCTGGATCACTTGCGACACATGTAGTTCGACAGAGAGACGGGTAGAGGGAAAAAGAGAGAGGAGAAGAGTAGGAGAAATAAGTTAGGTATGGTCACAGTCACACAATACAGTACAGTATATAGAGTGAGTGTATATTTATTGCAGAGTGCAAGCAGGGACTCCGGCGAGACTAACTACTGTATGACAGCATAACTTAAAAGAGAGAGCCAGAAAGAAACACAGACATGAGGCCATGATTTAAAGCAACCAATCACTTCACTGTCAACAAACCTGAGTGATCAATGAGAGTGGGGAAGACAACATCTAAGCATACCAGTTCACCATAATACTCTTCGTCTATACTGTAAGTCCCCCAGATCTGTTCCTTTACCCAAGACAAATCTATTCACAAAAATGCTTGACTAAATAAATGGGTCTTTAGCCTAGACTTATGCAGCCTGAATCCTTTGATCGAAGTAGGCGTGGCAAGACACTAGCAGTTCACTCAGGTACTGTGGCGCAAGACTATTTTATGCTTTACAGGTGAAAAGTAGTATTTTAATATTGATACAAAATTTTACAGGGAGCCAATGCAGTGAGGATAACATACAGTAGGGGTTTGTATTTTTAACACTTGAATATTTTTGCATTGAATTTAAAATGCTTGAGTTACATTTTCATTTGAAATATGCAACCACAATAAATTGCAATGGCGAGAATTTCAAACATTGTAAATGCTCTAATGATTTTTTTCAATTCAGATCAAATTGCAATGCAGAAAAATTCAAACATTTTTTATTGCAACACATCTTTTTCAGCTCATGTAATTCAACCTGCTATTCTGCTTTGAGGAATTCTGGTAGGTGAGTAACGCGGTTTGCAAGCATTCAGCAAGACGAGCAAAGATTTTTAATAAATTTTGACTTAAATGAAGTCTTGGTTTACAAGTACAGAATATCATGTATCACGCATGCGCTTCTTTTTTTTTATGCCGAGCGTCACGTGATCACAACTGAGCCAATGGAGCCAATCTCTTGTGCTGCGGAATTGTGTGTAACCTTCTCCCTTGCTCGGTCGTAGTGCCCGTAAATGTAAAGTGCAGGTTAATTTGTTTTATTTTTACTTTATATTTGGTATTAATTATTTTATGTATTTATTTTTTGGGGCTGTGGAACGAATAATTTCAGTTTCCATTACTGGGATAATTCGATTTGGTTTACAAGTGTTTTGAAAAAACGAACTCACTTCCAGAACAAATTCTGCTCATAATCCAAGGTTCCACTGTATTACACTTCCATACAAGCATGAGTCATGGTTCAACCTAAGGCCTGGCTGCCTCTGCCAGGAGGTTAAGTATTAGCCACAGTTTAAAATTTTAACAAAATAATTAACGTCACTTAAAATCTGTGGTCTGAAAGAAAAAGAGCAGTCCACATGCATGTTATAGATCTGGTGACTTTTTAACACATTTAGCTTGCATTTTACAGTTCACAATTGATCACATCATAACTGATGGTTATACAAGTTGAGAGAGCAGTTACACTCATTTCACCATCAGTGTGTAAGCATGAAAACAAATCCCTGATCATCGTTCCTGTCAACCGAACCCAGACAGCCCCCGATACTCAACTACAGTACCCTATAACACTGTACCACATTTTCCCCTGCTTAATACTACAGTACTATATCCCACTGTACAACATTCTGCCATATTAAATACTACATTACTACTGTATGTCCAACTGTGCTGCTTTCTGCCACACTAAATATTACAGTACTATATCAGTCCTGTACTGGATTCTTTACAGTAGTGAATCCTATTTGATTACATTCCTACAACTATTATGGTCTCATATATAGCTTTCAAATATTGATATTATGGCAATTGTAGTACATGAAATTAATGTCATTGTTATTTTTTTCAAGAGTCAAATTTTAATTGAGTGTAAGTTCATCCAATAATTAAAATATACTGATACATGAATTCTTTTGTGAAATATTTCCTTTTGTGATATATTTCCTATTTTTCTATTTCTATTTTCATTTACAGAATGATTAAAGCATAAATTATCAATGACGAGTTTTATCCAGCAGGTGGCAGCATTGCATTGTATCGTACTTCTGCGGACACGTTTTCATTCATTCATTTTCTATACCGCTTAATCCTGCGTTCAGGGTCGTGGGGACCTGGAGCCTATCCCAGGAGACTTCGGGCACTAGGACAGGGACAGGGTGCCAATCCATCGCAGGGCACACACACACACACACCCAATGGTCAATTTGGGAACGCCAATTAGCCTAATCTGCATGTCTTTGGACTGTGGGAGGAAACCGGAGTACCCGGAGGAAACCCACCAAGCACGGGGAGAACATGCAAACTCCATGCACACAGAGACGGGAATCGAGCCTGGCCGGGGAATCGAACCCAGACCCTGGAGGTGCAAGGCGACAGTGCTAACCACTACACCACCTGCGGACACGTTTTGTGGAGTTAAAATGTGCATGATATTTACTGTATATTTTTCTTATTGTTCAATTATACAAAGCCCGTGGAGCCAAATGTAGCAACAAAATAACAACAAAAATGTAATAAACATATGTATTTTATTTTCCCTTCAACGTCACAGATTTTTCCACATTGAACAAAAGCAAAAGAAAACCAAGATATTAAAAATAAAGAGAAGGCAGGAAAGAAAGACGAAAGAGAAAAAATAATGAACTGCTGTCTGGGATAATGAGCCACCGGAGCTGTAAGTGGTTGAACAAACTGTGCGCGAGCTGCATTTTAAACACTTTAAAGTGGAAAAAGAACAAATAATTCACACAGTCTGAACTAAAGGAGTTCCCATGGAAACGGCAGAAGCAGAGGCACCATCTAGGGGCCCCGCCAGTGGGTCAGCTCAAGGAACAATAAGTGTGAAGCTGTGGGAGGGACACGAACAGATCCTGTATTTTTTTATCATCTTATCTTTTACAAGAAATTAGTATATAACATGAACTAAACACACAGTAATTGCTGCAACATGAGTAGATGTTGAGTAACACAATACATTGTGCACCCCCCAAAACACTGGTCCAAACATTATCAGTACTCAAAAATTCTTCTTTGGGGAAGCATTGCATCTCACCCTGGTTATCGCCTCCTTCATGCAGAACAATTAAAAAAACCTTTTAAAAACTGTGCATGTGGAGAACCACTTTAATTCACTTCACAGGTTCCACAGACTGCTATTGTCATTGCAAGTGTGATAGTGTGTTGCATTGGATATTGATTTGCATTATCTTGCTGTAAAGTTCTCTTACTAGTTTCCATCATAGAAAACACTACAATGGCAGCACAGTGGTGTAGTCGTTAGCACTGTGGCCTTGCACCTCTAAGGTCAGGGTTCAATTCCTGCCTCTGGTCTGTATGCGCAGAGTTTGCATTTTCTAATTGGAGTTCCCAAATTACCCGTAGTGTGTAAATGATCTGGCATCAAGCTGGCCACATGACCCCCTAAATAACTGCCACGAACATGACAGATACATCTCCAGGGTGGGGAGAATCTGTTGCCATATGTGACGGATGGCACATGAACAGACCAAAATACCACCAAAAAAAGCAAACACTACAATATTAGTAAACACTATTCTCTTGTACTACATTAAGTACTACTCTACTACAATATATCTGACTGAATTATATCATACTGAGTTATACTCTGATACATACTGTAGGTATTGCATTCTGCCATTGTACTGCATTATATCACACACACACACACACACACACACACACACATTATGGGCAATTTGGGAACGCCAGTTAGCCTATCCTGCATATCTTTGGACTGTGGGAGAAAACTGGAGTATCCGGAGGAACCCCGGAGATCTAGGAAATTTGGATCCTATGGAAGCTGGATCAACAACCTTGAACTCTTTAGCCTGCTTAGCCTCATACACAGCAACCTGTGATGCACTGTGTGTTCGGGTATCTTTCTATCATAGCCAACATTGACTTTTTCCAGAAATTTGTGCTACATTGTGGGATCAGACTGGACAGGGTAGCCTTTGGTCCCCACAGACATAAATGAGGTTTGACATAATGCACATAATCCAGTCAATAATATACTGGTTAATATTTGATAAGAAATGTTATTTGATTCACCTGGCAGTGGTGTTAGTGATGTGGCTTATTGGTCTATATCTTAATACCTATTCTTGCACAACCTACTATAATACAACATTCTACCACACTGTATACTACCTAGGCGACACGGTGGCTTGGTGGTTAGCACAGACCTTGCACCTCCAGGGTCTGGGTTCAATTCCCAGCCAGGTTTGGTTTCCTGGAGTTTGCATGTTCTCCCTGTGCTTGGTGGGGTTCCTCCAGGTACTCTGGTTTCCTTGTGCTATAAGTCTCCTGGGATAGGCTCCAGGTCCCTGTGATCCTGTATAGCGGATAAAGCAGTATAGACGATGAATGAGTACTGTAAGTGTGTCTATACTACCTTGTACTGTAGTACATTTTAGCATAATGCATTCTTTTATACTGTATTTCGTTATACTATGCTAAACACCACCGTACTACATTATAACACATTGCATTTTACAATCTAAAGTACTGCATAATATACAAATACAGTCGTAAAACATAATTCTTTACTACACTCTACTTACTGTACTACATTACACCTTACTAAATACTACCTTAGTACATCCTGCTGTACTCCAGCCTTCCTTAGGCACTGCACAACATTGGATTTGTATTTTTTTATTTTTTTAAGAATGCAGGTTCTAATAGTTAATTTTAAAACTTCACAAACACTCTGCATATACTTTGCAATTATGAATCATAATAATACACCAGTCTTTATATTTTAGGCAATTTAGGTAAATGAATGTAAAGCTTAAAGGAATCTTTTCAATCAGTAATCGTTTGGCTGTGTTAACGCTGGGCTTGAAATATCACTTAACACATAGCCAGCTCTATAAATAACTTCTCATAAGAGCCGCGGTTTCTCTGAGCATTCCAGATAACATACTAGATTATAGGCTCACCCACAAGAGCCCACTATTTTAAGTCGTTAATGCATCTGTGAAGATACAGAACACTTCCAAAGTGAGACACGATCACACTTATGAAACCATGGGATAAGATATTATGTCTGTATGAGACATCAAAGATCTGCTGCATTGCATGAAATATTTTAGCGACATTAAATCTTCTAATGTAATGTAATGAGGATGGTGGCATAGTGGTTAGCATTGTGACCTTGCACCTCCAGGGTCAAGGGTGTGAGGCCCCAGGCCTGTGTGCGTGAAGTTTGCATGTTCTCCCTGTGCTTGGTGGATTTCCTCCAGGTACTTCAGCTTCCTCCTACAGTCCAAAGACGTGCAGGTTAGGATAATTAACATTTCCAAATTGGCAAATTGTCCAAATTGTGTGCAACCACTACACCACTGTGTCTCCTCCTCACTTCCATTAGTAATTAAAAGTACTGTATTTTTACATACGTTCTTGTAAGTATAGACGTCCTAACTTTCCAAACGTCATGGTTATTTTAACATCAAAGTTAATATATATTGAATTGCCCAGAAGACAATGCAGATCATCTCATGTTCACACACTTCCCTGGTCTGTTTAAACTTCCTTTAGGAAAAAACAATTATGCAGTGAGAGCTGATTTTTAACAGATCCCTTATTCAGGCTTGAATAACAAAATCTACAGTTCTGTTTGTTCTGGCTCAGCAAGAGCACACTCAGAGAGTCTGCTGACTGATTGCTGCTTTTGTACTTTCCAGGATGTCATGTTTCTGCACACAGACATGCATTAGCAACAACATTATCAGGCTACATATGGTTTGTCCATGTAAAAAACATAAACATACTTGATAAGAAAATCATGCCAGCTAATTTATTAACAGGGTATTAGCTGAGGATCATGTCTTCACACATGCCGAAATATCTGCTTGCCTATGCACTTACTGTAGCGGTGGAACGTGTGCAAAAAGAAAAAAAAAGAAAGAAAGAAAAGGCGTTGTCAATGAAAATAGATTGTAGTTTATATATAGACAAGGTCATGAGTGGATCATTAATTTGTGCGAAGAGTGAAGGCTATCCCATCTGGTCCAATCTCAACTCCACAATCAGAGGAAGTTCATTCTGATTGGGTTCAGTTAATATGTCATGCAGTCATGCACTCACACATGATTTACACTTACATTTAGCAAGTACATTTGGCAAGATGCCCTTATCCAGAGCAACTTACATTATACTGTACATCTGAGCAGTTGAGAGTTAAGGGCCTTGCTCAAGGGCCTAACAGGGACAACTTGGTGGTTGTGGGATTTAAACCTGGGACCTATCGATGCCGTAACCACTGAGCTACCCCTGACCCCCTGACATGATGAATTTCATGCTGCCTTCGGGCAGTGTTTTCTCACTGATTGACTCCAAAGTTAAGACATCAGCACAGTGATTGAGAATCTCAGTAGTGGAGAATGATGAAATTCCAAAACTCACCCAAAGCTACAATGAGATAAACTAATCAGCCATATCAGTGCAAAGGCCAAGATGGAAGGAGTTCTCTCATGATGAACACACTGACAGTAGTACTCAGATTCAATACACAAGACACAGCCAGAGCTACAATCATTGGCACCAAGATCGCCAACTCCCTACACATATGCTCCAACTTACCTGAGCACTGATTAGCAACATCTGGACTCAGTTACACCCACATCCACTGCGTTGTTAACGCTTTGTGTATTATCTGCGGTCGTGATGTCCTCCCAGGTTTTGATCTTGTTTCTGCTTATCTGTATTCTGAGATTGTCTTGGCCCAGTTTATGCCATTTGATGGTCGCCCGACCTTTGCCTGTTTATCGGAGCCCATTTTCCTTACATGTGTTTTTTATTCCTGGTATTGTTTGAACCTACAATTGTGTCAGCCTATCACTGTCTGATAATCATGTGTAACAAATAGTCAAATTAATTATAGGGAAGATTAAAAAAAGAAAAGAGTGTCTGGGAATGACTGTGAGAACAGAACCTTACTTGTTTTGAGGACATTCCACAACATGATGACATGACATTTAGAATAAATAAAGGACTGCATTGATCGGCAAATTGCTGTGGTGTAAGAAGAACGAAACATTTTAGGACTTTTAAGGAACATACAGTACTCACCTCAAGGTGGTAACTTTAACTATGCTTCATCATAGTGGCCCATCTTTTATTTTTTCACCCAATTAAACACATTTTATTCCAAATATATCACAGATCACCTACGCAAGGGATACCAGTGCCTTAACTAGTTGTGCTTAAAGCATGCACATTAATAGGACAGAATGTGTGGGAGGCAACAAGGGGGCTGGGGAGCATGACTTCTGAAACAAAATTTCCTGAATAATAATAAAACTATTTGTACAGTACACAGTTCTGCTGAGGACAGCAACATGTGCTGAACGGTTTTTAATCTCCGCATGTTTTTAAAGATGCACAAAGAGGACAAAGCAGTTGTATGTGAGGTCAGATTGCATTTATATCCACAGTGCTAACACAGCATGTGACCTGGCGTATCCTGTGAGGCTACTGTATATAGGAGGAATCATAAAATCATGTGGTTTGTGTACGGAATATTCAGATGCACAACACATACAGCATAACACTCGATGTAAAGTCAGGAACAACAAGCATAAAATGTCCAATGTCTTTTCATCAGGACAATAGCTGGGTAAATATTTTACAGTTCTCAAAATCTGCTAGAATAAGCAGAACAGTAATATTTTGTTCCTCAAGTAACTCAACAAGACACTTGAGAATGTGTGTTCCAGGTATCACAAGAATGTTCTTTGGACACAGTGGTATGTATAGAGCCCTGTCCAGTAAAAACAGATTAGGTTAAGAAGGAATCGGGAAAAACATAGATAAAAAATACAAATGGTGGGAAGATGATATACAGTACAGTTGCTACAGCTGTTATACAGTGTTAAAAAAACTATTTTAAGTTAATGTAAAAAAACAAACAAAAAAAAGGCTATTAAGGTGTGTGTGTGTGTGCATGTGTGTGCGTGTGTGTGTGTGTGCGCATGTGATTAGTTTGATAGGTCAAGCAAACACACGATTGTTCTTCTTAGGTTTTATCTGTATTATCTTTATTTCATCAGTTGTTTGGCGCCACTTCTGATCCCACTGCTTTTGGCATGTCAACACATCTCTGGTATGTTAATTTATATCCTGTGTAGTGCTGATGTAAAAATGATCCCCCCCTTTGTCATTTTTTTGTTATTGTTGTTTTTTTCATGCAGTCCTTTTCCATTGAGATGAATGGTTGTAAAGTCAGAAACTGTGACATTACTTGTACTTCCAGCTGTACAACATCCTCTGCTGAGGTTGAGCAATCTTACTACACATTTTCTTTAAGAAATGCATCTCTAGTTACCCCTTATATATTTTTTATAAATCTAAAAACAGACAGTGTGGATGAAACTACTATGGATGAAAGAGTTAAACTGGTAGATTAGGTTAGATGACACACGGGTTAGGTATCTAAAATCCAATGCAATGAGTGAGAGGTCAAGGCTGTTGGATGGAGAAGGGAAAATACACACTTATGTAATAAAACAAGTGAAAGGACTCGGGTGTCAAGAGAGTCTAGTATCGCAATCAGGAAGAGGCAAGAACCTTCAAACAAAGTCATATGTACTGCAAGGAACAAGAGGATGAAAAGCAGGAAGGACAAACATCCTGGTCAGCGGTCCATCAGCTTCCTTCCCCGGATGTTGAAACATCTTATATAACAATTTGTGCGCATAAAATAACCATGAAGTTACCATGAAAAAAAGAGTATGGAGTCTTAAAAAGTTGCTGAGGACTGCAAATAGCATGTTGAGACAGTTGCTGCACTAGAGCGGAGGACGCTCAGCATGAGCGCGGTGTCTCTGGGTCACACTCCATCTGCTGAACCTCAGGCTTCTACTCCTCCATAAATATTCTGCCATTGTTCAGGCAGCGATCGCACATCCATGCTCTGAGGAGGCAGCTACTGTACATGATCCGAACTCCTACACAGGAGAGGACAGTGTCTCCACCACAATCATGAACCAGGAAATGCCAGCAGCTGTAAGAGATTTAAAGTGACAAGCCTGGGTACAAATCATCATGTCTGACTAGATGTTAATTTTCTGCTGAACTTACTCCTCTCAGCATTTTCACGAGCAGAGAACTTTCGCAAAGGTCAGAGGTCAGGAAGGTCTTGCTGTCCAGCACTTTGCAAAAAGGCTTTTAACATGAATGTATAAATCACTGTTGTGTAATCACTAAAGACCCTATGTTCCTTCAGATATTTTAGATAGAAAAACATATTTTTTTTTCTTTTCATGTTCAAGTGCTGAAGCGCTTTGACCCTTGTTCAATCCACAATAAACTCTATACTATATTTAAACCAGAGAGTGGGATATGGTACAACAGGAGCTCAGTCCAATAGTGTTACATAAATGCAAATCCAATGCAGGGATATAATATAATATAATATAATATAATTTAGTACCCTCAATAAAAATACTTTAATCGTAGCAGGTCTCAGTACTACACAAATAAAACCTTATACAAACAACAACATATACCATTTTTCACCATGACATCAATAAAAAAAAAATTAAGCCAAAAAGACAAACTATGTAGGTAATGCTAAGTAGTAATCCTTAGTACTGTATAACCTTAGGATAAGTTGCAGCCAGACGCTGCTAATCATCAGACCTTTGTTGATTATCAGCACATGTGCAGACCTCCACAAAATTCCATTCAATTTAGTTTTATTTATATCACTTTTAACAATAGTCATTGACGCAATGTTGTAAAGAAGTCAACTACGTATGTCAGAGACTAATAAGGTCATACGGGAAACTGATTTACATTAAGTGGATCTACAGATGGATCTATGTACATGCTATTAAATCATGGTGGTCCTAGCATTGCCCACATTCTTTTGCTTTTTGGCTTCATTTTTGTTAAATAATGGCCTGCTGAAAATATATTTATTATGTTTTTACACACAAAAACACATACTGTAATTAAAAAAGAGGAGAATTATAATCTACAGTGGGGGAAATAAGTATTTGATCCCCTGCAGATTTTCTAAGTTTGTCCGCTTACAAAGAAATGAAGGGTTTATAATTTTTATCATAGGTTTATGGTAAAGGATAGAAAATCCAAAAAATGGCAAAAAAAAAAAAAAAAAGCACACGATACAAATGTTATACATTGATTTCCATTTGAATGAGGGAAATAAGTATTCGATCCTAAAGTGAAACATGACTTTATACGTGCTGGAGAAATACTTGTGGGAAGACATTTCTTGTAGTTGGTTACCAGGTTTGGAAACATCTCAGGACGCATTTTGATCCACTATTCTTTACAGATTTTCTCTTACTTTTTAAGATTTCTTGCCTGCCGCTTGGCAACTCAAAGTTTCGGCTCTGTCCATAACTTTTCTATAGGATTATGGAAGACCTGAAGATCTGAAGACCTTAATGTGATTCTTCTTGAGCCACTCCTGTGTTGCCTTGGCAGTATATTTTGGGTCATTGTCATGCTGGAAGACCCATCCACGACCCATCTTCAGGAGGTTCTCGTCCAAAATGGTAATGTACAATACATGGCCCGTCCATTAACTCCTCAATGCAGCAAAGCCAGTCTGTACCTTTAGCATGAAACCAGCCCTAAAGCATGATATTTCCACCTCCGTGCTTGACTGTAGGGATGGTGTTCTTGGGGTAATAGTCAGCATTTTTTTCCTCAAGTGTCAAGTTGATGCCAAAGAGCTCAATTTTGGTCTCACTTTATCCCAATCCTTCTGTTCATTGGTAAACTTCAGATGGGCCTGTACATGTGCATTCTTGAGTAGGCGGACCTTGCTACACTGATTTCAATCCTTGGCGGGATATCATGTTACCAATGTTTTGTTGAGTGACTGTGCTCCCAACTGCTTTGAGATCATTCACAAGCTCCTCCCTTGTAGTCCTGCACTGATCCCTGATTTTTCTCATGATTATTCTTACCCCATGTTGGTTGCTTGGGGATCAAATACTTATTTCCCTCACTGAAATGCAAATAGATTTATAACATTTGTATCGTGTGCTTTTTCTGGATTTTTGCTTGATATTCTGTCTCTATCCTTTACCATAAACCTGGGGTAAAAATTATAAACCCTTCATTTCTTTGTAAGCGGGCAAACTTAGAAAATCTGCAGGGGATCAAATACCTATTTCCCCCGCTGTATACTGTATACAAAAATTAAACAGTGCTGCTGAAATCATGATTCTGATTGGTGAGAAGGTGTTGATTAATTTTTCTATAACAACAGGTTTGACATTAGTGCAGCTACACATCACAGGTTTATGGTATATTAATGCACTTATTCTAATACGTTATCGTTTCTATAGTAACGACTTATTAGCAAGGTCTTGCATGCTGATGCGTCATATAAACAATGTATAATGGTAAACAAATTTAAAGTGTAAACTGTGAAAATTACATTTTTTTATTGATGGAGCAAAATTATCACATTTCTTTGAAGTAAAAGCTGAGATCAGGCTTTTATGCCAGAAAACCTTTTTTTCTGGCTGCTTACCCAGCATAATAGTTCCACATTGGTCCTGCAGTGTTATTACAGTTACATGCTCTAAGTAGATATCCAGTATCTAGTAAGTAGATATCCAGATTTAAGACAAAAAGGTTTAAGGGTTATGGGGTTGCACAGTTATCATACCATTAGCCTTATGCGTAGATAGATAGATAGATAGATAGATAGATAGATAGATAGATAGATAGATAGATAGATAGATAAGCTCATAGAAAAGTTTTTTTCTGAACGAATCTTTAACGTGACTCAAAGGAACAGTCTCGGAGAGTGATTCATTCATCTTCTACTGGGCGCAAATCATCACAAAACCTTCGTAGGTTATGTACAGGAAACAAAATAGTGTTTTTATCAATGACTCTTCTACTCCGAGTCATTCATTCCTTTGTCATGTGACTCCCATAGACGCTATGCGATGCAATAGATTCAAAAGAACGAATGACTGTTTATTATAATATGTCATTAGCTGCATTGTAATATTTTAATTACTGGAACTATAGCCATTCGTGTATGTAGACGTATTGGGAGTCGTTTTATTTTATTTCTGATCAAAAGAACGAAATGAACTAAATGACTAAAAAAATGATTCGTTCATGTTGATGAACAAGATTCAAATAACCAAATCACTAAAATTATTCAAACTTCCCATCTCTACCTAAGACATGACAGGGGACAGAGTAAATAGGGTATTTTTTATGTTTTTGAAATGATTGAAAAGTTTTATGCCTGAAAACTATGAAACGTACCATTACGAAGTAAAAACATTGACAAAACACATTCTGGAGATTACTGAGTTTCTGTTTTTCATTTTCATGAGTTTGAGCACAGATGTTGATGGGCCAGGGGTAGCTCAGTGGTTAAGGCATTGGGCTACGTTCCAACGTTCAGAAGATCCCAGGTTCAAACCCCACAACTACCAAGTTGCCACTGTTGGGCCCTTGAGCAAGGCCCTTAACCCTCAACTGCTCAGATGTATAATGAGATAAAAGTGTAAGTTGCTCTGGATAAGAGCATCTGCCAAATGCCTAAACGTTGTACTTTCTGATTCCCCTCAGGGTCTGTTATACTGTCCCTGCCAGCCCTTTCCTCCCTGCTGTGTCCAGCCCTCATTTAGATTTTCCTGAATGAATTACGAGGAGCAGATCCAGAACACAGAGAAAGAAACTGAGGACTTTCCCTCATAATTCTGTTCAACCCAGGCAAAATAATGTGTTCATATTAACTGCGTAAATGTACATTTTAAATAAACACTTATTACCCTATCACTTCAAAGACAATATCTCTCTCCTTCCCAAACTTTGTTCAGCTCTCCTCCAGATACAATCACAGTGTGTAATGAACACATCTCAGGGCAGCACACGAGAGTGAGCAAATATTAAGTTAGCGTTGTTTGTGTAACACATTGTCCCATGAAGCTCATCTTGACCCACTGAAAGTATAGCCTCTGTGACTGCATGTTAGTAGTAGTAAATGTGCCTGCAGAAAAGTGTCTTCTTCTTTTGTTAAGCTTATTTTCCCTGTGTAACACTTCCTTTGAATGCTGCTTCCTCCTGACCAAGTGTAATAATGCACTGATTAGTACATATACTGTACGTATGTGTCAGAGTGCTGCTTCATGGGTTTGGTTCCCCGGTCATTATACCCTTAGCTTTTATCAGAAATATTCTGACACCATCTTTACAACAAATTATAATGAATTAATTGTAATTGATTATAATTGATTACAATTAAATCCGAATTAAGATAAAAAGACGATGAGATGATGAAAGAAGATGATTCAATTGCGCAAGATCATCCTTTACAAACATTAGATTTTGATTCAAATTCAAAGAGCACGGCTTCTTCCCCAGTAGAAAAGGTTGTGATTTGCACCTCTGGTTGTGCCGCCTCGCCTTTTCCCTCTGGGGGAGCACAAGGGTTCAAGCCTGTCTCCATGGCAACAGTCTCTTATAGCACCATCAGCAAGAGACGATAATCAATAGAAACTAAAAAAAAAAAGGGAGCAAACCACTCAAACCAGGCCTGTTATAACACTTTCTCTTGTCATTTCTAAATAAAGATAAAGTGTGATATTGCGACTGTTAATGGTAAGCACAAAGAAGGAAAAAAAAGCAACACTGCCTGCACCTGAGCCATGTCACAGCTTCCTGTCGGGAAACAGCAATGACATAAGGACCTTGGCTTCTCATTGTGTCCTATCTCCAGTACAATAGATAGAAAGGTTAATTCAGAAAACCCCAGACGGCAGCAACGAATAAAGCCGCTTTTTAAGGAACGGATATTATATAATGGTTACATCCTGGATCATCTTAAATTACTTAACTTGGGAAACTGAAGCAGACTCTGGAACATTATCAAATAATTACTTTGGGACAAAGGTTTAAGGTCTCTAATCTTTGACAAGTATAAGAAAAAGAAAAACTTCAGAACTCAATGTTCTTGGAAAATATTCAAGACTTCAGTGTGATAACAGCACAACATAACACTCCATCATGTATTAATGTCATATAACAGCATATCCTTGAAAGGCTGAAACTTTTTGTTTAATTCTATATTGTATCCCAGAAAATAAAATAATCTGTGGGAAAATTGTCACCATTATATGAAAGAACATGAATATTTTTTGTTATAGTCGCAGCAACAAATCTGTCTTAATAATGATGGAGCGACAGGTTCTTTGTGGTGATACAGTAGCTGACGTCATGACAACAAAATCTAATATTAAAGCATTTACAAAATAAATATTTATTTAAATTGTTTTCTTTGCAAACAAAACATCTATGCACAAAGGTTATATGGAAGTGACTGTCGCACTGCGGTATGCACATACATATTCTCTGAATCCATGCCACCACAATAAATTGGAAAGGAACTGTGGAAACAATGGCTGAAAGTACTGTATCCCTAGAGAATTTCTAGATTTTTAAACTATAAATTCCCGGAAACGTAATAAAGTAAACCGAAAGTAAATTAGGGAGGAAATTACAGGTCACTTATGGCAAAACTTTCCCCACTTCATGTTTTTACATCATAAGAACATGTTTAGAAATAAATATTTACTTAGGACATTTTGGAAATCATGTCTTTCACAAAACATAGGAAACTAAAATTCACTTAAAAACATAAATGACACTTGTGAAGTTATACAGCAATTCTGATATCACATCAGAGAGATAATGAGACCTTTATAAAAAAAATACAACAGGGCAAACTGTTTAACAGAAACATTAAGGGACATTACATTAAGCTGCACACAAACTACACTCAGGGTAATCATTCTCACCACAGCTTGTGCAACTACTTCACCACATAATACCTGGAACAATGCAGGAAATGAGAAAGCTGTCTAAAACAATATATATTTTTTTGCCAAAAAATATATACATCATGTTCTTATATAAATCATGCTCCATGTCTGTCACACACACACACACACACACACACACACACACACACACTGAAATGCGGAAAGTCTGAATCTTGTCAAACTTGCAATACCACAACAAATGAAAAGCAGGTTACGACAGGACAGTTCAGATGACTCTGTATATGAGTTTAGTGTTGTGCATCCAGTAGTGTGATTCAGTTTAGTCTTGTATGAGTCAGTTCAACAGTCGTAATTCAGTTAATTTAAGCACAGCTTAGTTCAGCAGATTCTGCTTTAGTTATGCAAAATCCTTTCAGTGGAGTATGATTCAGATCAGGAAAGGGCAATCCCATCCAGCAAAGTGTGATTCATTAATATTCTGAGTCATTCATTTAGAATGTGAATCCGTTCACCAATCAGTATTTCAGTTCAGCAGTGTGTGTTGCAGTTGAACAGAGACTGAGTGTGATTCCGTTCAGTCCAACAATATATGAGTCTGATTAGGTTCAGTAGACTCCGCTTGTGTTCAGTGCAGACGACTCGGTTTAAGTTTGTCCAGGCAGTCTATGGAAGTTCTGCTTTAGTCTCAGACAGCTCATAGGCACCCTTCATTTTCGCTTTCCTTATAAGTCCCAGAGAGCTGATTACCAAAGCCAGAATTCCCACGCCAATGGCTGGAATTACAAAGTCAGTGGAAGTAAGTTTTTCAAACAGGGCTTTGTAGATTTCCTTATGATTTTTCATCTTACTCTTTATATTAAGTGTGAAATTCTCAGTCTCAGAACCCAGAACATTTGTAGCAATGACCTGGTACAGGCCTGAATCATTGGAAGTCAGATTGACCAGTTGAAAGGTGCCATTAGAGGAGTAGATTTCATTTCCATTGATCAATTTCCTCAAGGTGATATTGGATGGTGGGAAACTCGCTGACTGGCAGCAGATTGTGATATTTTCACCCTCTTGCACCTCCTTTGATGGGAGTACTGCCACAGTGATATTCCTTGGAGGTGCTGTGGGAAAATATGGAGACATGAAAAAAGCAGGTAAGTATAATTAAATGCTAAGATTAGATTCATTTTGTTGTACTTGATGAAACAGGTTTTGCCATTTGTATTGGGTAACTGTGTAATGTCTGCAGGAACAAAATAGTGCTGGGACTTTACTTTGCATAAAGTTAGTCGTACAATATCACCAGACAAGGTGACCCTTTCACAACTGATCATTCATATCCATTTGTACTTTCACTTTAATTCCATACATTTACCCCATTTTAATTATTTTCTCGTATTAACACTATTGTATACCTCTGTTAATTTTATTGCTGTTTGCAGTGTTTGCACTACTGACAGTGCTTTCACTGAAGTGCATTTTGAATTCCACTCAACTATCCTGCTTATAACTGCAGTGTTTACATCCCATAGCACTACCACTTTACAATCGTACAATATATTATTTAAAAAAAAATTCATTTTAATTTTAATGCATGTTGTTTCATTAATATAGCCTGTGTCTAACTCTACTTGACCTAACTGATCCTTTATCCCAAATGAAAAAATACTATTTATGGAACACAATAGCACATTCAGATCTACAGTAGAGCCAATGTTAGTCTGCCAATCCACTTAGCATGGTAGTGGGACATGAAGAAAGGAGTGGAGGGAGGATATGAGCAGAGGAAACTTTAATAGCCTACACATGCTAACTCGATTATAGGAGCAAACTGAAGAACAAAGAGGCAGCGATGCCACAATGCTACCTGTATTAATGAAGGTTTTGTTTAAAGCTTCCTAAGGATTTTGGTCCTCTTGGTAATTTCCAGGTTTACCTAGTGGGCTAACCCCTATACTACAAGTGTGTAACCCTGGTGTAAAACATTGGAAACATGGATCAGGTGGATGAAGTCTGGTAGGATTAAATTCATAGGATTAAACAACCTTGGTTAGCATCTGAAACAAAGTGTTATGGATTGTAGGACTTCCTAAAAAGTTATCCATAGATCAGTATAGTGGTTAAAGAGTGATATCATCCTTACTTTGCACTGTGATCTGGACATCCTTTCTCTGATGGCCATATTTATTAACAGCCTCACATACATAGTTTCCAGAGTGGAACACAGTAGTAAAGGAAATGTTAAAAGAGGTTTGGGTCCCATAACTGGAAACTAATTTGGTCTCTTCTCCATTTAGCACCCTTTTCAAGGTCACATTACCCTCTGGAGAGCTGTCGGTCTGACAGGAGATGGTCACAGTTTCCCCTTCACTCGGTTTCTTATGGGGTCTCACATCAATGGTGGTAAACTTGGGTGAATCGGTAAAAACCATAACAATACTATCAAGTGACAAGTGATAAAATTGCAAATGCATCCCATCAAGCAACCTTTTACATTTGCTTTATTTATTGGAGGAAATACCTCCAACGTCCCCAAAACAAGCTTTTTTTCACTCACATTGCACTGTCTTTGTGGTAGATACTGTCTTATTTCTTGATAAACCCTTCATCTCCAGTGATACCACGCAGGTAAATGTCTTATTTCGGTCAGTGTCCTTAGGTTTCAATGGGACAGTCAAGCTAAGGTTCTGCAATTTGTCTGAGAAATTTCCACGCACTGATTTCAGCTTTTGCCGTCCATCCAGCCACTGCATATGAAAAGAGCCAACCGGGAAGACCTGTACAACTGTACAGGTCAGGTTGGTTACTTGACCCTCCAGAAATGTTCCAGAACTTTCAATAGTAGGATCTGTGGAAAAAGCTAATGAAGAAAAAAAGAAACATTATTAAGGTCTTGGGACTGAAAAATCCCCTAGAAGTCATGTTTCATCATTATACTTTTAAACTGTAATTATTTCTAAATAAAACATGGCTTCCTGGCAGTATTGGTGAAAGAACATTTTGTGGGAAGTTGAAATGATATCATGCTTTAAACAAAATGCTTCAAGCTAGCAAAGTTTAAACATACTCCCTTTTTAATAACTTTAGAGATATTTCATCATAGTTGATCTTCCTCATCCTCCCTAATCACTGAATCAGTGGCTGCTTCTTATCACAATTCTTATTAAGTGCTTTCAGAATTTATCAGGCACTTTACTGGATGAATCAGAGATTACATATCACTCAGGCAGAATACTTGGTATAAGAGTTATCTATTACCAGGGAATACTTTAAAGCGCTTTGTGGGGGAACATCTTTGTGCATCCTACAAAAACCAAAAACCCCCCACATAAACATGCAATTCCTCAATCGTTTGATTCCTGGTAAATTTCATTACGTACTGTCCATTATCAAAAAAAGAAAGAAAAAAGAAAAAGAAAAAGAAAAAGTATGTAATTTTGTCCTTTTGTTTTACTTGTAGTGGAATTTTAAAAGGGTTTATCATTTCTTCTTTATAAAGCAGATGAAAGACTTCAGCAAACATCTTTTTTTTTTTTTTTACTTTTAATTAACAATCTAAATTGGTACTAATTTCATGCTAACTTTTTCTGGCACATGTTCTTTGTCCATGAACTTGACCTGTTTTGGGAATTTGTGTTCGGTAAGTATGTTTTGAATGCCTCAAACTTTCAAATTGAACATTCCCATACCTATAACTAACCTATAAATTAGTGATCCTCAAAGAAATGTACATTATACATCTTTAATACATTAAACCCAATACAGATTTTTTTTTTAAAAGAAACATAATTTGCTTGTATATGTCAGTAATGTCTTAAAGGAGCAGTTTGTCAAGTTTAGATCCCTCTGCTATACAATAATTAAATTGCAATACATTATTAACTCCTCCCTTTCCACAAACGAATGCTCTGCCTTTTTATTAAATGCCTCATTTCTTCTCAGTTGTAAGGAAAATGAAGATCTACAAGCTCAAATCATTTTATTTAATTTTCACAAATCAATTTAAATGGCAAGAAAACAGCAGGAAATGTTTGCATGTTGTTACAGAAGAGAAAAATGTATAGTGAAGTTATAAAACTTACACAGGACAGTCATGGACACGGTGGTGTTTCTGGTGCGCTCCGTCTGAGGCAAGCCTTCAAGACTGAGTGTTGCTCGACATGTTATTGACTCATTATTGTTGATGATTTCTGGTTTCAACTTGTAGTAGGACTGAATGGATTCTTTGCCATATTCGCCTTTCTGTTTCTGGACCACTTCACCTCCTCTCACCCACTCCAATGTCATGTGTTCTGCTGGATAAACATCTGAAACCCTACAGGTCAGGTTTCTCTCCTTCCGTGACTCCAGGTTGTTGTGCCCAGAGATGACTGGATCTTTTGCAAAAGCTGAAATTGAAATAACGGAAATTTTGCAACACATCATTAACTCTTCCCTTTCCACAACCGAATGCTCCACCTTTTGATTTAAATTTCTAATGCCTTCTTAGTTGTAAGGAAAAAATACATCTACAAATATAATCAATATAACTGGTAAGCCAAGAGTAACACACACACACATACACACACTCACACACTCACACACACACACACACACTCACACACACACACACACTCACACACACACACACACACACACACACAAATACACACACACACACACACACAAATACACATGAATAAACACACACATTGTGTGAGATTTGGTGATGTTCAGCTCTGTGGCAGGACACATGTCAAACATTTAATTTCCGATGAGTCTCTGTGTCCATTATCAATAAAAATGATCATTATCAATACATACTTTTGTTCATAGTTTGTTTCGCTTTTGTTTTTCTTTGTAGTTGATTTAAAAAATCTTTATAATTTGTTCCATATTATGTTTTGTAAAACATTTTTATATATCGTGATATAATATTTTTTGTTATACTGCCATTGTTAGGTCTACTTGGTACCACCTGGAACAGTGCGCCAAAAGGCATCATAGCAAGGAAACATAACTTTATTATAATTACATTTCCTATTATCAACTATTATAAGATAACAAATATAAACCCAATATACTGTAAGATTATTAAATCTATTCTATTGATGTCAATCTTACACATTCTACTGTTGATCGTTTTGATTCTTTTTATAAAAATGAATACTTAAAATGATCACAGATATATTATTAAAAGTAAGGCTTGAATGATACTTACAGAAAACCCTCAGTTCTGTGCGCTTAGACTTCACGACAGAGCCACATTTAACTTCACAAATGAACGTTTGGTTATCCTCCAGACCTACGATCCATGGGCCTAGCTGGGATAAAACTGTCTGATTGTCACTCCGGCTTAATCGTGGTTGATGCTTCACATTTGGCCAGGTGATATGAGGGTGAGGACACCCTGAAATAATGCACGTCAGATTCATAGAGGAACCTCGCTGTACTGGAATGAGGATCTTATCTGGCTGCAGGGAAACCTCCACGGGATGAGCTGAGAGAGAAAATGTGAGGGTCAGTTTAGGGGATGAAAAGGTTAAACCTTTTTTTGCATTAAAGGCTATTCATGTTGATATAAAGAAAACCATGTAATAGATATGATATATGTAATACATATGGCAAACTTCGCCAGATTTTTAATTAACAACCTTAATTGGTACTAAGTTCATCCTTAGTTCATGCACGTATTCATGAATTTCCCTGTTTTTGTGATTTGTGGTCAGGAAATATGTGCATTGTTTTTTGTTTCACAATGTTATGTCTAATAGTTTTGTCTATGACTACCCTCTTTCCATTTTTGATGGCCAGGAGTTAAGCCTCTAGCTTTCAAATAACACATTCCCAAACCACTATAACTCACCTGTAACAGTAACAGTGATGTTGTCTGTCTTTCTGCTGCAGTTTGTTATTGTGCACATGTAGAGACCTGAGTGACTGAAGTTGGCTTCGCGGTAAGAAACAGAGACTTGAGGTCCATCACCTGACACTAGCTCTGTCTCCTTTCCATCCAGCACTTTGCTTAGCACCATGCGACCAGCGGGACTGCTGTCACTCACACAGGAGATGTTTAAAAACTCATTTTCTTTTGGATTATTAGGAGACACAGAGATCACTGTGTTCACACGAGGACCTACAAAAACGAAGCTCTAAATTAGTGATCCTCAAAGAAATGTACTTTCTGCAACTTTAATACACTAAATATATAAATTGCTTTTGTATGTCAGTAAAGTCTTAAAGGAGCAGTTTGTCAGGTTTAGAGCCCTCTGCTTTCCAAGAAATAAACTGCAATACATTACTAACTCCTCCCTTTCCACATGCGAATGCTCCGCCTTTTTATTACAATGTCTCATGCCTTCTGAAATAAGTAGCTTCACAAGCTGAGTCACTTCCTTTTATTTTCACAAATCAATATAATTGGCAAGCCAAAAATAACACATACACCCACACACACACACACACACACACACACACACACACACACATCCACCCACACATACACACCCACACATCCACCCACACACACATACACACACACACACCCACACATACACACACACCCACACATACACACACACCCACACATCCACCCACACACACCCACACATACACACACACACACCCACACATACACACACACACACACATACACACACACACATACACACACACCCACACATACACACACACACACCCACACATACACACACACACATACACACACACCCACACATCCACCCACACACACCCACACATCCACCCACCCACACATACACACACACATACACACACACACCCACACATACACACACACACCCACACATACACCCACACACCCACACCCACACACACCATCACTGAGTGAGACTTGGTAGTGTTCAACTCTTTGGCCGGAAGCGGGTGGGTTTTTGGGACTTGTCCACAGACACTTCCTATAGTGGAGGAGATCTCAACCCCCTCGGTGTTCAACCCAAGGTTATGCCCTTGATGTCAAGGATTCAGTCCAACAAATCCTGCTTCCCTGCTCTAACACCAATACAGCTAACTGGATAGCACAGAAGGAAATATTAGCTACTTGTATATTGTAGCTGCATTAGAAACTAATAAGCAAGAAAACAGCAAGAAATGTTTGCATGTTGTTACAGAAGAGAAAAATGCATAGTGAAGTAATAAAACTTACACAGGACAGTCATGGACTCTGTGGTCTCTCTGGTGCCCTCCGTCTGAGGCAAGCCTTCAAGACTGAGTGTTGCTCGACATGTTATTAACTCTCCATTGTTGGTGATTTGTGGTGTAAACTTGTAGTAGGACTGAATGAATTCTTTGTCATATTCTCCTTCCTGTTTCTGGACCACTTCACCTCCTCTCACCCACTCCAATGTCATGTGTTCTGCTGGATAAACATCTGAAACCTTACAGGTCAGGTTTCTCTCCTTCCGTGACTCCAGGTTGTTGTGCCCAGAGATGACTGGATCTTTTGCAAAAGCTGAAATTGAAATAACGGAAATTTTGCAACACATCATTAACTCTTCCCTTTCCACAACCGAATGCTCCACCTTTTGATTTAAATTTCTAATGCCTTCTTAGTTGTAAGGAAAAAATACATCTACAAACTGAGTCATTATCTTTCATTTTCATGAATCAATATAACTGGTAAGCCAAGAGTAACACACACACACACACACTCACACACACACACACACACACACTCACACACTCACACACTCACACACACTCACACACAAATACACACAAATACACACAAATACACACAAATACACACACACACACACACACACACACACACACACACACACACACACACACATTGTGTGAGATTTGGTGATGTTCAGCTCTGTGGCAGGACACATGTCAAACATTTAATTTCCGATGAGTCTCTGTGTCCATTATCAATAAAAATGATCATTATCAATACATAATTTTGTTCATAGTTTGTTTCGCTTTTGTTTTTCTTTGTAGTTGATTTAAAAAAATCTTTATAATTTGTTCCATATTATGTTTTGTAAAACATTTTTATATATCGTGATATAATATTTTTTGTTATACTGCCATTGTTAGGTCTACTTGGTACCACCTGGAACAGTGCGCCAAAAGGCATCATAGCAAGGAAACATAACTTTATTATAATTACATTTCCTATTATCAACTATTATAAGATAACAAATATAAACCCAATATACTGTAAGATTATTAAATCTATTCTATTGATGTCAATCTTACACATTCTACTGTTGATCGTTTTGATTCTTTTTATAAAAATGAATACTTAAAATGATCACAGATATATTATTAAAAGTAAGGCTTGAATGATACTTACAGAAAACCCTCAGTTCTGTGCGCTTAGACTTCACGACAGAGCCACATTTAACTTCACAAATGAACGTTTGGTTATCCTCCAGACCTACGATCCATGGGCCTAGCTGGGATAAAACTGTCTGATTGTCACTCCGGCTTAATCGTGGTTGATGCTTCACATTTGGCCAGGTGATATGAGGGTGAGGACACCCTGAAATAATGCACGTCAGATTCATAGAGGAACCTCGCTGTACTGGAATGAGGATCTTATCTGGCTGCAGGGAAACCTCCACGGGATGAGCTGAGAGAGAAAATGTGAGGGTCAGTTTAGGGGATGAAAAGGTTAAACCTTTTTTTGCATTAAAGGCTATTCATGTTGATATTATGAAAACCATGTAATAGATATGATGTATGTAATACATATGGCAAACTTCGCCAGATTTTTAATTAACAACCTTAATTGGTACTAAGTTCATCCTTAGTTCATGCACGTATTCATGAATTTCCCTGTTTTTGTGATTTGTGGTCAGGAAATATGTGCATTGTTTTTTGTTTCACAATGTTATGTCTAATAGTTTTGTCTATGACTACCCTCTTTCCATTTTTGATGGCCAGGAGTTAAGCCTCTAGCTTTCAAATAACATATTCCCAAACCACTATAACTCACCTGTAACAGTAACAGTGATGTTGTCTGTCTTTCTGCTGCAGTTTGTTATTGTGCACATGTAGAGACCTGAGTGACTGAAGTTGGCTTCGCGGTAAGAAACAGAGACTTGAGGTCCATCACCTGACACTAGCTCTGTCTCCTTTCCATCCAGCACTTTGCTTAGCACCATGCGACCAGCGGGACTGCTGTCACTCACACAGGAGATGTTTAAAAACTCATTTTCTTTTGGATTATTAGGAGACACAGAGATCACTGTGTTCACACGAGGACCTACAAAAACGAAGCTCTAAATTAGTGATCCTCAAAGAAATGTACTTTCTGCAACTTTAATACACTAAATATATAAATTGCTTTTGTATGTCAGTAAAGTCTTAAAGGAGCAGTTTGTCAGGTTTAGAGCCCTCTGCTTTCCAAGAAATAAACTGCAATACATTACTAACTCCTCCCTTTCCACATGCGAATGCTCCGCCTTTTTATTACAATGTCTCATGCCTTCTGAAATAAGTAGCTTCACAAGCTGAGTCACTTCCTTTTATTTTCACAAATCAATATAATTGGCAAGCCAAAAATAACACATACACCCACACACACACACACACACACACACACACACACACACATCCACCCACACATACACACCCACACATCCACCCACACACACCCACACATCCACCCACCCACACATACACACACACCCACACATACACACACACCCACACATACACACACACCCACACATCCACCCACACACACCCACACATACACACACACACATACACACATACACACACACCCACACATACACACACACACACCCACACATACACACACACACATACACACACACCCACACATCCACCCACACACACATACACACACACATACACACACACACCCACACATACACACACACACACCCACACATACACACACACACATACACACACACACATACACACACACACATACACACACACCCACACATACACACACACACACCCACACATACACACACACACATACACACACATCCACCCACACACACCCACACATCCACCCACCCACACATACACACACACATACACACACACACCCACACATACACACACACACCCACACATACACCCACACACCCACACCCACACACACCATCACTGTGTGAGACTTGGTAGTGTTCAACTCTTTGGCCGGAAGTGGGTGGGTTTTTGGGACTTGTCCACAGACACTTCCTATAGTGGAGGAGATCTCAACCCCCTCGGTGTTCAACCCAAGGTTATGCCCTTGATGTCAAGGATTCAGTCCAACAAATCCTGCTTCCCTGCTCTAACACCAATACAGCTAACTGGATAGCACAGAAGGAAATATTAGCTACTTGTATATTGTAGCTGCATTAGAAATTAATAAGCAAGAAAACAGCAAGAAATGTTTGCATGTTGTTACAGAAGAGAAAAATGCATAGTGAAGTAATAAAACTTACACAGGACAGTCATGGACTCTGTGGTCTCTCTGGTGCGCTCCGTCTGAGGCAAGCCTTCAAGACTGAGTGTTGCTCGACATGTTATTAACTCTCCATTGTTGGTGATTTGTGGTGTAAACTTGTAGTAGGACTGAATGAATTCTTTGTCATATTCTCCTTCCTGTTTCTGGACCACTTCACCTCCTCTCACCCACTCCAATGTCATGCGTTCTGCTGGATAAACATCTGAAACCTTACAGGTCAGGGTATTCTCCTTCCGTGACTCCAGGCTGTTGTGCCCAGAGATGACTGGATCTTTTGCAAAAGCTGAAATTGGAATAAAGCAAGAACTTTATTACGATTCTGCTCTAGTTGGAACTTTGGGTAGTTTTTAATAACATGCTTTACTGATCAATAAATAAACTCACAGTACACTTTAACTGTTGCTGCTGCCTGTCCTCTTGCAGTGTTGCAGGTTGCAGTGCACTTGATTTTAAATTCATGATTTATATTAACATTCTTGAAGACCAGAGTCGATGCAGATGAAGAGTGGTGGGTTTCAGCAAACAGAGGTTTGTCCTCTAGACTGCTCCAGGAGAATGCCACTTTACCAGAGCACGGACTCGCTCGACATGTGAGCTCCTGTCTGTCTCCCACTCGAAATAGTGGATTCTTTGAACTGAGCTCCACTTTAAATGCTTGGGATAGGGCTAAAAATCAGTACACATTTTGTAATTATGATCAGCCTTAAAAGTCAGAATCAGAATCAGAATACGCATCAGAAAGAAAATTAATCAAAACTAGAATCAGAATCCCAAATTATTCTGAATCACAATGAATTTAAATCAGAGTCGACTTGAGAATAAGGACAGATATAAGAACTAAAATCACAATCAAAATGAAAACAACAGTCAGAATCAGAATAAAAATCCAGATCCAGATCATTCTAGATTTATGTCTCATATTATGTTTAAAAAATTAGTTTTATAACATAAAAAAAAATGCACTACATACAGAAACCTTGGATCGGATGACCATAATTTTCAGTTAAACAAATTAAAAATACTTGCACATGCACAAAAATTTTTTTAAAGCTTCTTTTTTCTTTTTCTTTCTTTCGTTTTTTTTTTTTTTAATAAGTGTACTTCTTGCCTCATGCCAGGAATTAAACATATCACATACCTCCTGAGTGATAGATGATGAGTTGCAGGAAAATGGTCAGTGTAACACGTAGAACTGGAATCATGTTGAAACACTTTAAATCCACTACCAGGATCTGTGTGTAAGTATAAAATCAGTGAGTCTGTGCAGATTAACAACTACAGAGCCCTCTGATTGTGAGCAGCTTTATAGTCTGAATTTTGGAATGGGGGAGGGAAATTTGGATCAGAGAACGGAGGATGGGGAAGCAGGCCCCCACACGCGCACATGCGCACACACACACACACGCACACACACACACACACACACACACACACGCACATGCACTTTAAGCACCAGACAAGTACTTCCTAAAATTCCCTTATGTGAAACTCCAGGGAAAATTCCCTGAAATTCCCAGTGGAACGTTCACTATTCACTCTACATAAGTCCTGCAATATCTTTCCCTTTGTTCTTTGGCAACATAATATCAATAATTTCCTTTTGTAATTTTTTTGGCTTTAAACTCATACAGCATAATGGCACTCAATTAGATAAAGCATGTTTATGTTAAGTTTTTTTTTTCCTCCAAATTCTAAATTTTACTGAATGTGCATGTTTACTATTGCAGTAGCTAACAAAGGACTAGAGACCAAGTTAAATTCTAGCTAATGGTAAATCTTTTATATGTACATATTTAAATCATTTACTTATTGTGTTTGACACGTTTGTCATAAATCTTACCTCTGGCTAGCTTAAGCATGCTTTGGGGAAGTTATGTTCCCACTGGCTAACATTGTAACCTTGATGCTAGATGCTTCTAGCTCTGCTGCTGCCACCTAGTGTGTAAGAAGAGAGTGAGATGATAATCAATATTAACAGGAAATGTCATTGTACACAACAAGAAAAGCAGTACTTTTATTGCAATAATCAAGACAAACAATATTATGCTTATTTTGATACTCTATTCTGTTTTCCATGTATGTATCATTCCTATTGTTATGTAGCATTGTTATTTTTCGTCCAAGTGTTGCACCACATTTTTGCACAATATTGCACACTTCACACAAACTTCTATAAAGTATTATGCAAAATTCATCCACAACAACTTTTTGTTAAACATTGCAGTTATTTTATTTGTTATTTATCTTCAATTTTCTACTGCATGAAAAAGGTTATAAGAATACTTTTGTAAAAAACATAATTATTGAACATGAAGTGACATGATCACACAATTACATACTGATATTAGATTTTTTTTTTTTTTACCTTGTCAAATTGACCTTTAAAATTGTAAACAAAAAAATCTGTTTAAATGTTATGCATTCATTCAAGGAAATTCCCACCTTGGCAAATGTTTTTTTTTTTTTTTGCTGATTAATGTTTTATAGCAACGACCCAAAAAATGGGCAGAACTTTTTTTTTTTATCTGCCTACAATACGTAATTGCTGGATACCCATCATAATGTAGAAATTCCTTCCATTAGTGCCAGTCTAAAGAATGGATGTGTCAAGTAGGCTACAAGTTGGAGTTTCTGAGAAATCCAGTGTTGTAGGGAAACCAAACTGTCGGTAGATAAAACAACTTCCAAAATCACCACGTTAAGCTTTAATGTTTTTTTCCCTCAGGTGCTGTTCACAGACTATCGTACAAAGACTGACCAAAAATAATTGTGGTTTGGATTTAAATGAACAAATACCTAAGAGCCATTCATTTAATAATTACTGCAGTAATTCATATGTTTTAGCTGGATACAATTGTAAATAACAGCATGAAGCTTTTAATTTCTTTAACAGTCACGTTGGAAGAAATATCTCAAAATCATGAAAAACATATTATTTCATTTAAAAAAGGGTGAAATTATTGGCTTGCCTTAAGCAAAAAAATTACAAAGGCGATTGCAGAAGTAGAACTGTTTAACATGCTATTATAATGTGGAACGATAGTGCTGAATCATCTACTTCACAGAAGTAATGTAATTAAAAGAATTCATAAAACATGATCAGTGGTCATTTATATGCTTGGCATCATAAAGAGTTCTACAGTAGAAACCACAGCTACAGAATGTTTAATAGTGAAATTAAGAGCATTGCCACACACACACATACACACAATGCAACAAGAACTCACAGCTGTGTGGCCATAAGAAAAATGCGATAGTGAGACTAATCAGAAAAAAGGATTAAATTACTAGTAAAAGGTCATGTGGTCTTCTGAGTTCAGATTGACCCATCGCACATAGTGACCACTGTACAAGCATCTGGAAGCAGTGTTATGATCTAGGTTTGGTTCATTTGGTCTGGTCTAGGCTCAGCAAGGCTACAGTATGTGGCAATAAAATTAAGTCAGCTGATGACCTGAATATACTGAATGACCAGGATATCACATCAATATATTTTTCTTCTGAATGCACAGGCATATTCCAGGACTCAAATTATGAAAGTGTGGTTCTTGGCGCACAAGGAATAATTTTCACACATGAATTAGCTGTCACAGATTCCTGGCCTCAACCAAATTAAAAGACTTTGGGATGTCCTGGAGAAGTCTTTATAAAGTAGTTTGATCTCCCGTAAGCAATACAAGGTCTCTAACAAAAATTAAAGCAACTCGGCAGGAAATAATTTCTGTGATCTTGCATAAAGTTGTGGAAACAATGCCACTGTAATGATGTAACTGCTGCCTCTCAACCTTCATAACCTGAACAGTTTGTCTCCTCGTTTAATCACAGCACCACAGTGCTAAAATAGCAGTAATCATTATATCAGTATAATGTATGTAAGTAAATACCTATTACATTTAATTAAGGTTTTTGTATTAGTTTATAACTACATGTTGTATGGAGACATGTATTTTAGGTTGTACTGTGTACAGGGATGTGCACACATATATTTAAAATAATCATTGCTCTACCCTGAAAAAAGGTTAATCGCCTGATTTTAGCATGTATCTAAATTGTGTCAAATATGGTCACTTAACTAACTACAGTTAAAAATGTTATTTGTAAATTGTTTTCAATTTGAAAGATAAATGAAATCAACCTAGTTAAAGTTAACCTTTTTCAAATTAAAATTATTAAAACTAGTTTTGGTAGCAATATGAGTATGAGAAGCTTGAGATCTATCAGCTTTAGAGTAACAGTGGATAGTGATTGCACTGTTTCAAATGACACAATGCTCCTTCATTTAGTTACATGTTAAAGAAAGCAGATGCTGTATGAAGCATTCAGACTTTAAGGGAACATTTTTTAACAAAAGTGAAAAACACAATTTCCAAACTTCAAACTGTGATGTAGCTGCCTGTTAGCCACCTAGCTAAGATTGGTTAATGTTACATTACATTACTGTGTCATCTCTCTCTCTCTATATATATATATAATTTTTTTTTATTTTTTTTTAATATATATATATTTTTTTAAATTTAAGTACATTGGTCAGAACTTGGTCTTTCAATGATATTTTTATGTTTCATATATTGGAGGACCCAAAGCCAATCTAAAAAAAACTCTGTATGTCTGTCTATATGTATATTGTTATCTGTCCAGTAATTTTTTTCACAGCATCATGCAAAACTTGCTCGAAGGAAGTCCTTCTGAAGTTAAACCTGCATTAATGAAATTTAATTGCATTATTTGTTCCTCCTGAGGGACAGTTCAGCCAAAGATGGCTAATATCCAGTTGCTTGGTCAACTTTTAACCTGGTTTTCATCAATAGATGAGATCAAATTCTTGTAACCAACTCAGAAGACAGAATATATGGGAAAATAGCATTCTACTCAATCTATAATGCAAAAAAGAGCCCAGTGCTGTCAGTTGTACTAAATGTCTTATGCATAATGTCACTTGATTGATTGATTGATTGATTGATTGATTGATTGATTGATTGATTATCAAGTATTGTCAAAATGTCTTGGGGTATCAAGATATGATTTTTAAATTAATTAAAAATTTATTTAGTATTTTAGGTATTTCACCCAAATCTTGTTCAATTTGAAATTATTTCCCTGCTGTCCCCAGAGATGACTGGATTGTAATAATATTCCTTATTGATTACTGCATGAACTCACAATACGCTCATACTTTTGCAGCCATATGCTTGGAAATAGTCCCAAATATTGCCTTGCAGAGGATCATATTTCATTAATTTTAGCAATATTGGTAAAGTCCAAAGTAAATTCAGACTAGAACATCTGAGTTTCAGCATTTTAGTTTGCTCCAGGAGAATGTCATTTTCTAAGAGCACTTTCAACATATAGAAATAGTGATTTCTTTGGGCTGAGCCTACTTTGAATGAAAAGACCTATAATAAACCATATATATAATTAATCATAATAAATTTTATAGAATTAAAATTCCCAATCAGAAAAATAATCAAACTTAAAATAAATACAAAAATTTGAATTCTAAATGAGATTGAATTTATGAATTGATCCTTAATTAACATGAATATGAATTACAATCAAAATGAATCAGAATCTGACAAACTATCATAATCACTATTAGAAACTGATTTTTTAAAACAAAATAATCATCATAATAGGAATTAGAATTGAAACTGAATCAGAACCAAAATGAAAATAACAGAATGAAAATCAAATAAATCAGAACATATAATATAATCATCTTGATTAATTAATTTTATAATTAGATAATTGGACTTCTTTCTAAACAGTGTTTAACTGTTTATTGTCTCACATGATTGTATTTAAACAGCTGAACAACCATAAGAAAAGGGTTTTATGCATTGGACTTCTTAAACCTACTGTAGTCATTTCTTTAATCCCCTGCAGTAATATAATCCCCAGATATGAACCCCAGAAGCATCTTTCTTATTAACACAGGATATATCTTCTAACAAGGTTGTTTTAAGATCCCCACTTTATCAGTTCACTTAAAAGAATGGTTGCATGAGTCATGTTATCCAAGGTAAATATCTTTGGGCAAAGGGTGTACTATAGAATTACTATAGACCAAAATCCCCTTTCCAAAAATACTCCTACAAAGACAAAAAAAAGAAAAAAAAACAAAGAAACAAAGAAAAGAAAAATATACAACATCTCTGTATGTAGGACAAAATTATTGTGTATTCACAGAAAAAAAATATTCCCCTTGGATCATAGGAAAATTGTTAACTTGTTCCGCTTCCTGAGTTTTTAATTGTTTTGGATACTTGTCACATTTAAATGATTCAGATCATCTAACAAATTTAAATTTTACACAATGATAACCAGAGTAAATACAAATTGCAGTTTTTAAATGACTTTTTCATGTAAAAGGGAAAAAAAGCTGTCCAACCCTACCTGGCCCTATGTGAAAAAGTAATCCAAACTCATTTTTGAAAGTAGTTACCATATGCTTGTCATAAAAAAATTAACTCATTATCTCCAAATAAAAATACACTGTATGATTTTCTTGACAACCTCGTGGTTTTATCCTGCTAAAGACAAAGTCTACAAAAATCATGCATACTGTACAAGCTGGCTTTGGAGAGAGGAACAAAATAATTTCTAAACCAAAATGTCATGGTCAGGATAAAATTCTAAAAAATATGTTAGAAACAAAACAGTTTATCTCACAAAGATGGAGGTGGCCGCATTTTTTCTCTTCACTTGGGACTGTTGCTCTAGTCAAGATAAAGGGAATAACAATAGATAACCCCATGAAGCACGCTTCTGTTAGAATGCTGAAGATAAAAGAGAAAAGGGAAAGTTCAGTTTATAGCATAATAATGACTCAATCCACAATTTAATGACTTGAATAGGGCTCTGTACAGGAGAACTGGAGTATTTTATTCCAAGAAAAAGTGGCTTATCATTTTCAAAATATACAAAACACAAAATGGATGATAACCGAGACCAGAGACCTGTGAGTATTAGCATATCAACACAGACTGAATTATGTTTTTATGCAAAACAGTTGTAGATTAATTATAAAAGTTACTTTATACACATTTTCATTGCCCAAAAAAGCTGTAAAAGGGTTCTTGAACTTGAAGTGACCAGACGTGGCAGGGGAACACAAACTCAATACTCGAGTAAAAGTACTTGCCTAAAAATGTACTCAGCTACAAGTAGAGGTGCCACTTCATTTTTATTTTTTACTGAAGTAGAATTTGCTTTCAATTGTACTTTAAAAAGAAGAGTACAAGTACTCCACAAAAATATTCACTCAAGTTACAGATAAAAAGTATTTTAAACAGAGTTGATACTGTTTATAACATGAATTTGCAAGTGAGGAGTGAACACTGTGTGCATTTTAGACAAATGACATTACAGGTTTTATAGGTTTTGTTTGAGGGCTTTTCAAATGCTAAAAAATAAAGTATTTATTAACTTCCTTTTTAAAAAAAAAAAAAAAGGAAAAGAAAGAAAAAAAGGGAAAACAATTTGAGCTTCAAATAGTCTGTGCTGTAGTGGATAGCGATATGTCTTGAATGAAAAAAAATCAAGCCAGAGAAATATGCTATGTTTTTTCATAGGTAAAAGGATGCGCTAAACAATATAAGCTTGTTTAGCACATCCTTGTATGTTCTCCCTGTGCATGGTGGGTTTCCTCCGGGTACTCCGGTTTCCTCCAACAGTCCAAAGGCCTGCAGATTAGGCTAATTGGCATTCCCAAATTGCCCATAGTATGTGAGTGTGTGTATGTGTGTGTGCCCAGTGTGAATCAGCACCAGGACCCCTGCGACCCTGAATACAGGATAAAGGAGTATAGACGATGAGCGAGTGAGAGCGAGTGAGTATAGGTTTTCCATAAAAATGTAGTTATCAAGTAGTAAAAGTAAAAATATCTCATATGGAAAGTACAGTAATTAAGTATTTGTACTTTGTTACTTACACTTTTGGAAGTGGCAGACATGTAATCACAGCATTGGGTATTCCCATCAGGAAAAATGCCATTTTGTTATTATTAATTTTAAAATCTAAAGCAGGTTGATGTGAACAAAAACTGCAGAGGAGAGGAAATACCCACTCTGAGAACACAATGTTGGTATTTTCCTATTTCCCCCCCTAAGAGACACAAAAGCACTGCTCCCTCTGATGTTTAAAAAAAAAAAAAAAAAAAGACTTGTTTTTTCATGTTGATGATCTCTGAATTTGATGTTTAAGTTTGTAATCAGTTGCTGATGAACCACTATAATTTAGAAACTCCTCTCATTAGTAACCTACTTGGATATATTATCTGATGTGTTCAATGTAGAATTTACTTGAAACTTAGAGTTGGAGAGAAACCGAAAGCTAAGTAGATGGAAAGATATCTACTGTAAGTGCAGTATAATACTACAATAGACACAGGAAAGTGGAGGACTGCTGGAGGGAAAATTTAGTTTATTTAAACAGCCTTGACCCTTGTATGAATGTTTATATTAGTCTCTGCAGAACTGCTATTAAAACTGTACGAATTAAAACTTTTTAAATATTAGAGTGCAGATTTCAATAATATTTCAGTGACTTCCAAAAGTGCTTTTAAGTTTCATGTGTAGAATTTGTGCACATTGTATAAAATACATTAAATATGTTTTATTGGTACTCATGGAGAAACATATGGAAGAAATCCCAGTCTCAACCCCAAGATGAAATAGACAGCAGCAGCAGAATTAAAAAAAAACTCATATTGTGTGTATAAATCTCCACAATTGCTCAGGTGGCCTTTTATCTTCGCGTTCATACATGAGGTGACTGGTATGTGTTATACTGTTATACTACTAATATACTCTATTGTTAGTAGAGGTAGCTCAGTGGTTAAGGCATTGGACTACGGTTCGGAAGATCCCAGGTTCAAACCCCACAACTACCAAGTTGCCACTGTTGGGCCCTTGAGCAAGGCCCTTAACCCTCAACTGCTCAGATGTATGATGAGATAAAAATGTAAGTCGCTCTGGATAAGAGCGTCTGCCAAATGCCTAAATGTTAATGTAGTTAGGAGCACTGTGCAGAACAGTTTACAAACCATGAACTCTAAAGACATGTATTTAGCTTCTACACCACCTTAGCTCTGTAGTTTTGTTTGATACTTTCTGTATTAAAAACAACATAACATCAACATAAAAATCAAAGCAAAAGCATATACTGTAAATAACAAACCTCGTTTCATACTAGGGATGGGAATCACCAGGAACCTTTCAATAGATTATTAATATTACTTCTGTCATATTGAACTTTCACCTGCACAACACACATGATGATATATAATTTCTATTTGTTATCACCCAGATGAGGATGGGTTCCCTGTTGAGTCTGGTTCCTCTCAAGATTTCTTCCTAATGCCATCTCAGGGAGTTTTTCCTTGCCACCGCCGCCGTCACCCTTGGCTTGCTCATCAGAGACATTTCATTCATCATTCATTCATTCATCTCATTATCTAGACACATTTTTCTCACACATACACACCTCCAATTATTTTCTTTTCTAAAAAAATTTCTTTCATTTTTGGTAAATTTTCTTTCATTTTTGTGAAGCTGCTTTGAGACAATGACCATTGTTAAAAGCGCTATATAAATAAAATTGAATTGAATTGAATTATTATCACAACACCTAGGTGCTAATTCAATCTGTATTGTGATTCTATAAGTATTCCAATAAAAAAATTCTCCTACTCCACAGGATGCTGTACTGCCTGCTAATGTGTGAATAGTTTAGAGTGAATCACCTGCAGGATTAAGGAGGAATGGCAAGATTTCGTCACCTAAAAGGCAAACATATATAAGTTTTTTTTTTAATATAATAATAATAATTTTGTAGTCAGCTACTGTATCTTTTTGGATAGTTTCAGATCTTTTGTGCATAGTTGCTTAAACATGCTGACTCAATTACCCCTGAACCAAAGTGTCTAAAACCACTTAAAGTGAGCTGCTTGACTCTAGTCTCGTTGTCTGTATGTTCCTGACACTCAACTGTCTCACACACTTACTATACAACTTTATCCACTATACAGGGACGCAGGGGGCCTGTAGCTTATCCCAGGAGACTTAAAGCATGAGACGGGATACATCCTGGGCGGGCTGCCAATCCAGGATGTATTCACAGCGCATCACTTCTTCCACATTTTGTTATGTCACAGCCTTATTCTAAAATGGATGAATTAATTTTTTTTCTCAGAATTCTACACACAACACCCCATAAGGACAATATTTGTTATTATGCAAATTTATTTTTTTTAAAAATTGAGAAAGCACATGTACATAAGTATTCACAGCCTTTGCAAAATTGAGCTCAGGCGCATCCTGTTTCCCCTAATCATCCTTGCGATGTTTCTGCAGGTTAATTGGAGTCCACTTGTGGTAAATTCAGTAGATTGCACATGATTTGGAAAGGCACACACCTGTCTGTATAAGGTCCGACAGTTGACAGTTCATGTCGGAGCACAAACTAGGCATGAAGTCAAAGGAATTGTCTGTAGACCTCCGAGACAGAATTGTCTCGAGGCACAAATCTGGGGAAGGTTACAAAAAAATTTCTGCTGCTTTGAAGGTCCCAATGAGCACAGCAGCCTCCATCATCCGTAAGTGGAAGAAGTTCAAACCACCAGGACTCCACCTAAGGCTTGCCGGCCATCTAAACTGAGCGATCGGGGGAGAAGGGCCTTAGTCAGGGAGGTGACCAAGAACCCGATGAGGCCTACTGTATATGGTAGAGGGGCCAGGGAGTCTCATCAGACCTGAGAATTTTATTTAATTTATAAAACTCCAGGAGGGCTGCCATGTGCCTTTTACTAAGGAGTGGCTTCCGTCTGGCCACTCTACCATATAGGCCTGATTGGTGGATTGCTGCAGACTGCAGAGATGTTTTTCCTTCTGGAAGGTTCTCCTCTCTCCATAGAGGACCTCTGGATCTCTGTCAGAGTGACCATCGGGTTCTTGGTTACCTCCCTGACTAAGGCCCTGACTAAGGTCACTGTGCTCATTGGGACCTACAAAGCAGCAGCAATTTTTCTGTAACCTTCCCCAGATTTGTGCCTCGAGACAATCCTCTCTGCAGACAATTCCATCGACAAGGATGATCAGGGAAAAGAGGATGCACCTGAACACAGTTTTGCAAAGGCTGTGAATACTTATGTACATGGGCTTTCTCAATTTTTTTTTTTTATAAATTTGCAAAAATCTCAAGTAAATCTCATTATGGGGTGTTGTATGTAGAATTCTGAGAAAAAAATGAATTTAATCCATTTTAGAATAAGGCTGTGACATAACAAAATGTGGAAAAAGCGATGCGCTGTGAATGCTTTCCGAATGCACTGTACAGTACAGGCGTTCAACTCAAACTGGGACTAAGCGGTCCCTTTATTTTTTTAAACCGTATATATATATACACACACACACACACTTTATTAAAGTGGACAATTTGAGAACACCAATTAGCTTATTCTGCATGGCTTTGGACTGTGGAAGGAAAGCGGCTGACGCAGAGGAAAGCCACCAATCATAGGGAGAACATGCAAACCCCATGCACACAGACCCAAGGCAGGAAATGAATCCATACCCTGAAGGTGCGAGGCGAGAGTACTATCTAGATAGATAGATAGATAGATAGATAGATAGATAGATAGATAGATAGATAGTAGTCTATTTAATAAGTCAAGCATGATCACCTCTTAGCTATCTTTTTGTTTTGTCCACATACCAGTATGTGGTATTATATATGGTATTATGGTATGCTGTCTACTGTGTGTGTAATCTGATATGTGTAAAAGAAAAATGAATTAAGACTCAGTCGTGATCTATTAGCTCAGTCACATACTGATCTGATTTTCATCTTTCTACTCAAAGCTCGTGTTGTGTAGCTCATGATGTTACATAGCAGAGGTTTCCATGGAAACTCCTTAATATATGAATGGTGAAGTGATTAAAATACACCCCAAAGTAAGCAGTAAACAGTTTATCACAGTTTATTTCAACATCATAATACAAATACAGTTTTACTGAAAAAGCAGCAGCGAAGTATAAACTGTTTAGCAAAAAAATCCTCACATTAAATACTGCACTTACAAAACGATATGAAAAACACTGGCTCATTCTCCACATCAACAAGAGGCATGCATTTGGCACAAACACTGTGTGTTGCTGTGGAAATGAAAATATTTTCCATCTTATAACACACCAATTTACATCATGCATCAAATCAGGTGTGTAAAGAATAACTCCAGTGATTTTCTAAAATGTATGTCATGATTCTCATTTGTTTAAACTCTTTTGGTGGATATTGTTTTATTGACGTCACAGGCATCCTGTTAGAAAAGTTACGCTTTGAAACATAAAATTTTACAAAGCCATAAACCCTTACCATTCAAAGAACCCTGTAAAAAGTAAAGCTTCAGGTTCAAAATAAAATCCATGACATTCTTGGTCCTCTGATTATCGTGCAAATTATCTTTTTTAGAAAAACAAAGATTTCAAATTAATAGCAATGATCTAGTATTTTTTTAGCTTTCTTCCAAGTACATTTATTTGATTTGGCTTGATTTGTTGTTTCATGAAGACTAGGCTTAGTCTTCAAAGATCAGCATCAGCAGGATATTCATTAACATTTCCTAAAAAAATCAGTGTTTCTGTCATTTTTCATGTCTGTGTAAAGTTTCTAAGCTGTTTATTACTTTCGACATATCCCATTTTACAACTGAAATAAACATCCAAATAATTTCACTGTAATGTTCAGAATTAAATAATAATAATAATAATAATAATAATAATAATAACTTTGTTTCTGTGTAATGAGGTAGAAGGATAAACTCTGCACACTGTCCATTCATAGCTGTTTCAGTATCATTACCAAGCCCTCACCTCATTAATCATCACCTCACCTCTTTCACAACTCATTCTCCATCAGTGAGTCTCAACTCCACTCCAGAGGGTTCGGGAATGAGCCAAGGAACTGGATCAGGTTTGTGAGAATAGAAAAAGTTAGAAATTATGCAGCTTATGTGTGTTACACACATAGCCACTTGCAGCACAAGGACGAATAAAGCATCATGTGTAGTGGAGTGTGTTTTCTTACTCGTTTATTTGCAAACATAGGTTAATTGATAAATGAGGTGATCTAATTAATTAATTAATTAGAATCATTAGAATAGTGTAGAATCGTATCAGATTGCTACCTGGATATGTCCAGTAAATTGAACCAGAGCAGAACTGGAGCAGGGATTTGCAGTGTGAATGCAGGGAATGTTAATTAGTTTCTTTTAAACTGCACTTTACTTTTTTAAAGTGTAAAGTGTAACTTTCCTTGTCACTGGGTGGTACCGTCAAATCACACCTTTTGTAGTTTCAAAATCTATTACACGTCAAGGTCTAATAGATTTTAGAGCTAAACTCTAAAAGCTACCTTTGGTCAATTTGTGCACCTTAAGTCATTATGTTAATGCATACTACCCTAGAATAGATGTACAGGTGGACACGAGAGGTGATGAGGAAAGGTCCAGGTTAAAGTGAGAGTTCGTTGTTTAGAAACGCCTGGACTCATAGGCTATCTGGAGCTGAATCCGGCCCAGCATGCACTGCAAGGAGCAAGGCAGTGAGACTGCGTTAAAACCGGCATTAGTTAAAACACATTTTAGCTCATCTCGGCTAAAAACGCCCTGCGGCTGTTCTGTCTGGGGAACACGTGAGACACGGTGCTGACGGTAACGGGCTCAGCGGCCACGGTGGAGCCTCGCCAGAAGTCCCCTCTCAGGACGGACCTGAACGCCTTCCGGAACTCCTCGTTCTTCCACGTGTACAGAAACGGGTCGGACACGAAGACGGAGCAGAAGACGAGCCACGCGCAGGTGCGGAGCGCCGCCGGTACGGGAGCGAACAGGCCCGCGGTCAGGGTCCACAGCACCGGCTCGGTGGTCAAGACGAACACCAGGCACACGGCCAGCACGTGCACACCGAGGCGTTTGTCCTTTCTCGGGAACGAGTACGGCAGGCTGTTGACGAGTTGAAAGTGCAGCACGCTGACGCGTTTGCTGCTGATCTGCACGCGCCGGAAGATCTTGAAGTAGCAGTACGTCACGACTGCGGTCTGTCCGAGAATGGTGAGCGCGAGCGTGGCGGCGGCCCAGGGCTCGGAGAGCAGCATCAGCAGCAACAGTCCGCACGCGAGCACCGGGCGCCGACTCACCGCGAGCCACAGCGGCAGCAGACACGCGAGCGCGACGAGCCACGAGCCGGCTATCATCGCCTGCGCGCGCCTCCGCTGGTAGAGCGCGTGGTAAGCGGCCGGCGGCTTGGTGATCAGCACGTAGCGGTTCACGGCGATCAGCGAGTGCGACAGGAGCGACACGGTGGCGCCGATGAAGAGCAGCGCGTCCCTGGGGGCGGCCCCGTACAGCGGCGATTGGACTGACGCCGCCACAGCCGCCTCGTGCGGCATCCAGACCGCGCACACCAGCAAGTCGGCCGCGCAGCCGTTCACGATGAAGGCGTTGCTCGCAGTGCGCAGCTTCTTGAAGCTTAACACCAGACCGATGACCAACAGGTTGAGGATGGAGCCGAGAGCGCACATGAAGGAAAACAGAGCGACGATGGAGATGCGCTGCGCGGCTCCGGTGTCGCACAGAACCGCCGTGCTGTTCTCCATGACCGCGCACCAGCCTCAAAGTTCACATCACATCACATCACATCACGGCTCCCTGTACGAGGGAAGGGAAGCGAGTGCGCGTACATGTCTCTCCACACGTCTTTACTGGTGCTGAGCGCGGATGCTGCAGCAGCGGATTTGTACACACGCGTGTGTGTGCGCGCGCGCGCTTTCTCTCTCCATCTATCCATCCATCCATCCTCCGAGCGAGTGAGAGAACACTGGTCCAGCTTTTAGTTAGACTGATCTCGGAACAAAATGAACATCACGCAGCATCCCAAATCACAGAGGTTCTACTACTTAAAAATCAAACAAACCAATACATTAATAATAATAATAATAATAATATCTACATGAACCATGATAATGTGAGATGGACACTCACCGTTCACTTTAATATAGATAATACATCTGTACATTAATACAGTTATCTAATCAATCAATCGTGTTGCAGAGGTGCAATGGTAAAATCATGCAGATTCTAGTCAAGAGCTTCAGTTAATGTTCATATCAAACAGCAGAATGAATAAAAAAGTCTCTCTTTCATTGATGTGTGTGAAATTCCCAGGTGATCAGTAATATCCTCAATACTCAATCCAGCCCATCTAGCATCAACAATCATTCCATGATTGAAGTCACAGAAAGCACTTTCTTCTTCTTTTTGATATTTGATGTGAGAATGTTAACCAAAGCACTTGACCTGTTTCTGCATGATTAATAGCAGTGTGCTGCTGACACATTTTTTATGAGCAAGTGTACTGGTGTTCCTATTAAAGTGGACAGAGAGTGTTAACTACAGTATACTAGTTAACTGTAGCACAAATGGTATGCACAGTAGATCGCCTCACCTTTTCTCACTAGCATGTACACTCAAACACTACATGCCAATTAGCCTTGCCTACATGTCTTGGGACTGTGAAAGGAAACTAGAGCACTTGGAGGAAACCCAGCAAACACAGGAATATAACACAAATTCCATGTAAATATACCCAAAGTGAAAATCATACTCTCAACCCTGGAGGTGCTTGTCCACAGTGCTAACCACTACACCACTGTCCCCTCTACAACAAACAGTTTAATTTATTTGGGCACTGCCTGACCAAAAAAGGTCTCACACACTAATATTACATTGAACTGCCCTTTGCCTTGATAACAGCCATGGTATTGTTTTGATAAGCTTATGCAATGTCACAGCATTTATTTCAGTCCCAAGTCACATTAATTTCACTCCAAAATCTTGTATTGATGATGGGAGAGTCAAACCACTGCATAACGCTTGGTCCAGCACATCCCAAAGATTCTTAATTGTGTTAATGTCAGGACGCTGTGATGGCCAATCCATGTGTGAAAGTGGTGCTCACTGAACCACTCTATCACAATTTGAGCCTGATGAATCCTGGCATCATCATCATCATCTTTGAATGTGCCTGTGCCATCATCGAAGAAAAAAATCCACTGATGGGAAAAACCTGGTCACTCAGTATATTCAGGTCATCATCTGACCTAATTTTTTGGGTAGATAACATCACTGATTGTAAACTTGACCACCAGAAGCAACCCCAGATCATAACACTGGCCCCTGGTAGGCACCAGGCATGATGGGTACATCACTTCATCTGCCTCAGTTCAAACCCTGATGCTCCTATCACTCTGGAACAGGGTAAATCTAGACTCATCAGACCACATGACCTTTTTCCATTCCTCCTCAGTCTATTTTTATGCTCCCTAGCAAATTGAAGCCTTTTTTCCAAATAGCACCACTGATAAGTGTTTTTCTTAAAGTGGACATACAGTCTCAATTTTTGCATAGGTTAATATGATTCTTTAGGGTCCTAATGAAAAGTTTGTAATATACTTTAATTTAAAAATCTCAATTGTTGTGTAAAAAGAAACATTACTTTTACCTGGTAAAAAGTAGCTCTGTTCTCAGCAACCTGTTTCAGTACATGCTCCTTTAAATGTTAATGACCTCTACTGAACCCGCCCCCCCAGTTCTGTGGGGCGTGTCTTCACAATACAAGTGGGGTATAGCTTTGACAACAGTTAAAAATATTTAAAAAACAGTTAAAAATAATTTTACATGATGTTAGAATTATTTTATATATAAAGGAGTTATTTCTACTCTCTTGCTCTCTTCCTCATAGATCTGATATTAACGTGTTAAATCTTCCCTGCTGCTATCTTCCTGTCTCCTCTTGCATCTGTTCATTCATGCTCACCTTCCCATACTCTGTCTCTCTCTCCCTCTCTCTCTCTCTCTCTGTCTCTCTTCCTCTCCTTTGATTCAAATTCTAATTTTATTTGTCACATACACAGTCATACACAGTATGATATGCAGTGAAATGCTTATACGACAGTCAGTGACCTTAAAAATGAAATAATAATGAGTAAGGAATAAATATCAATAAAAAGAAATACTTTTAATAAATAAATAAAATAAAATAAATAAATAAAATTTTTTACATGTGAATCTGGTTGTAAAACTTTTTTGACTTCCCAGACCGGGAATCGAACTCGGGCCGCTGCGCTGAGAGCGCCGTATCCTAACCACTAGACCACGGAGGATTAATGGCTGCCGCTTGGAAATGCCGGCTATTCAACCCGCGACCTTAAACACGCGAAGCATTGTTTTTTTTGGGATCTCACCAGGACATTTACAATGGTTCATTTGTAGTAACATATGTCTATAGCACAGGCGTTTAGTCAAACATATTTATACCGATCTTTTGCTGTTAATAAACAGAGACCTTTCTGACAGACAACGTGTGTGTGTGTGTCTGTGTGTCTCTGACTGTCATATAGATGCCGGGAATAGGACATCATACACGCGAAGCATTGTGTGTGTGTGTGTGTGTGTGTGTGACTGAGTCTCTCCTTATGTCAGAAAAGCTTATCGAAGCATAGCGCACTCGCCTCGTTACTAAACGAACATTAGAAAAACTTTATAAATATGTAGTGCAAAAAAAACATGTACCTTAAGCAGGAATCAAACCCGGGTCTCCCACGTGAAAGCACCAGAACCTAACCACTAGACCACCACACTACTGAAGACTACTGCAACAAACAGCACACCACACTCATGTAGGTGCCATTTTGCTCCCGTGTAGAATAACAATGGCCGACGGCTCTTTTTTTTCACTCGGGGCGGGTCTTTGCTAAAACACCAGTGTCAATCAACTGTAGTAGGAGCGGCCTCTGTCGGTGTGAGTTCACACCGACAGGCTTTTGAAAACGGGCTGATTTCAGAAGGGGCATCTTATATTATTAAATTAAAAGAAAATCGCTGGGCGGCTCTTTATCACTGTAGAGTGGTTGTGTACACACTCTCCTAACACACAATGCAGTCCAAACAGCTTGAAAAAGTCCATGTAGCACTGTAGGTGCCCTTTAAGGCTACACAGCTGTTTAGTCCCAATCCTTCGAATTCTCTTTGCATTGTGTGTTTGGAAATGTTCTTACATTCACTAATAAACATAGCAGTGAGTTCTTTTTTTTTTTTTTTTTTACAATTTGATTTCATTAAGCATTTAAGTGATTTCCTATCATGTTCATTCAGGATGTTTTTCCCAATCACATTTCCTTCCCGAAAAAGATAGTTCACCACTATCCTTCTAGGATTTAATAATAAATTTTTTAAGTCTTAACCATATTTTAGTATAGTTTCAGCAGTCTCTTTAATTAATTCCTTTTCTTAATGACAATAATTTGACCCTTCTAAAACAGAGCAACATCTTTGCCACTACCACAGGATGTCTTCTGACATGGTTGTTTAAGAAATGACAAATGCATCAGTTGGGATTAAGGAACTTGTTGCCAGCTAAACTATATTAATCACTTGCCGGAATTATCCAATGGAAGGCTCTTACGTATTTGCTTAGCTAAATCCAGGGGGTGGCTTTTTTGCCCGGGTGGTGTATTTATATGTAATTAAATTATATTGGATCAACTTTTAAAAAAATTAATGAAATATAAATGCCTTTGAGGTCGGCATGGTGGTGTAGTGGTTATCACTGTGGCCTCTGAGCTCCAAAGCAGAGGTTTCCATTTCTGACTCGGGTCTGAGTGCGTGCAGAGTCAGTTACTTGGCCTGTTGTGTGTGAGTTTGTGTATGTGTGTCCCATAATGGATTGGCACACTGTCCAGGGCGTGCCCTGCCTTTTAGCCAAAGTCTCCTGGAATAGGCTCCTTTTCCCCATGGCTTTGTACAGGATAAGCTGCACAGAAAATTAATACAAACTGGATTCCAAAAAAGTTGGGACACTAAACAAATTGTGAATAAAAACTGAATGCAATGATGTGGAGATGGCAAATGTCAATATTTTATTCAGAATAGAACATAGATGACAGATCAAAAGTTTAATCCGAGAAAATGTATAATTTTAAAGGAAAAATATGTTGATTCCAAATTTCACGGTGTCATCAAATCCCAAAAAAGTTGGGACAAGTAGCAATAAGAGGCTGGAAAAAGTACATTTGAGCATAACGAAGAGCTGGAAGACCAATTAACAGTAATTAGGTTAATTGGCAACATGATTGGGTATAAAAAGAGCTTCTCAGAGTGGCAGTGTCTCTCAGAAGCCAAGATGGGTAGAGGATCACCAATTCCCACAATGTTGCGCAGAAAGATAGTGGAGCAATATCAGAAAGGTGTTACCCAGCGAAAAATTGCAAAGACTTTGCAGTTATCATCATCAACTGTGCATAATATCATCCGAAGATTCAGAGAATCTGGAACAATCTCTGTGTGTAAGGGTCAAGGGCGTAAAACCATACTGGATGCCCGTGATCTCCGGGCCCTTAAACGACACTGCACCACAAACAGGAATGCTAAAGGAAATCACAGAATGGGTTCAGGAATACTTCCAGAAACCACTGTCAGTGAACACAATCCACCGTGCCATCCGCCGTTACCAGCTGAAACTCGACAGTGCAAAGAAGAAGCCATTTCTAAGCAAGATCCACAAGCACAGGCGTTTTCATTGGGCCAGGGAAAATTTTAAATGGAGTGTGGCAAAATGGAAGACTGTTCTGTGGTCAGACGAGTCACGATTCGAAGTTCTTGTTGGAAATGTGGGACGCCATGTCATCCGGACCAAAGAGGACAAGGGTTATCAACGCTCAGTTCAGAAGCCTGCATCTCTGATGGTATGGGGTTGCATGAGTGCGTGTGGCATGGGCAGCTTGCATGTCTGGAAAGGCACCATCAATGCAGAAAAATATATTCAGGTTCTAGAACAACATATGCTCCCATCCAGCGTCATCTCTTTCAGGGAAGACCCTGCATTTTTCAACAAGATAATGCCAGACCACATTCTGCATCAGTCACAACATCATGGCTGCGTAGGAGAAGGATCCTGGTACTGAAATGGCCAGTCTGCAGTCCAGATCTTTCCCCTATAGAGAACATTTGGCGCATCATAAAGAGGAAGGTGCGACAAAGAAGGCCCAAGACGATCGAACAGTTAGAGGCCTGTATTAGACAAGAATGGGAGAGCATTCCTATTTCTAAACTTGAGAAACTGGTCTCCTCGGTCCCCAGACGTCTGTTGAGTGTTGTAAGAAGAAGGGGAGATGCCACACAGTGGTGAAAATGGCCTTGTCCCAACTTTTTTGGGATTTGTTGACACCAGGACATTTTTCATTCATTCATTCATTCATCTTCTATACCGCTTTATCCTGTGTTCAGGGTCGAGGGGGACCTGGAGCCTATCCCAGGAGACTTCGGGCACTAGGCGGGGTACACCCTGGACAGGGCGCCAATCCATCGCAGGGCACACACACATACACACACTCACACACCCAATCACACACTACGGGTAATTTAGGAATGACAATTACCCTAACCTGCATATCTTTGGACTGTGGGAGGAAACCGGAGTACCCGGAGGAAACCCACCAAGCACGGGGAGAACATGCAAACTCCATGCACACAGAGACGGGAATCGAGCCTGGCCGGGGAATCGAACCCAGACCCATGACATTTTGATTCACCATATTTTTCCCTTAAAATGATACATTTTCTCAGTTTAAACTTTTCTTCCATGATTTATGTTCTATTCTGAATAAAATATTGACATTTGCCATCTCCACATCATTGCACTCAGTTTTTATTCACAATTTGTTTAGTGTCCCAACTTTTTTGGAATCCGGTTTGTAAATGAATTAATAAATGCCTATTAATAAAATACCAACCGTGAGTCTTTTAGTTCTTTCTATGTACTCACTTTTTATTGCAGAATATTCCTACTTCAGAGAGAGAAAAAAAAATCAAATGCTACTCATATTTCTTTCCAAACCTACCTTTGGTGATTGCAGTGAGTCTTTTAATTTTACTTTATCAGTTCACACTCATTTCCAAAATTCTCCTCGATTATCTAGATGTTGCTTTGCATGTACTAGATGTTCACTATTGTGATGATGTTACAGGCAAGGTTTCTTCTAGGCAGATCATATCTGTGCAAGCAACACTACAGTGGTGAAAGTTGCAACACCACTGTTGTATTAGCTAAACCTTTCTGCAGGTTTTTGTTTCTGCCTAGCATAAAGCCAGTTCTACCTGAGAGGTCTATTGGTGCTCCAGATCTGTGACACCCAAATCTCTCCTTAACTGCCATTTTATAACTGCCTTACTGTAAATGACATTTTGGACAGTAGAGTGAAAACTAGATGCACGATGATGCTTTTTGCAGCCTTCTCCTGCTTTGTTGTACCAGTTAACTCAAGTTGCTTTGAGCCCATGGTTGTTGGGTTAACACATAATTAAATCAATACAATTCCTAATGACAATTATTGACCTGCATAACTAATGACAACACAAAAAGTTGTTAAAGATTTTGAGCACATCATTACAAACTGTTTTGTACTTTTAAATCATGAAAAAAAAATCTTAAATATATTTTTGCAGACTGAGTGAATTTCAATCACAAATGAGTTGACTCTGAGCACGCACATCATTAAGCCACACATTTTGCATGGAAAATTTCATAGACACTCATTTACTTGCATATCTGTGTGTACATTGCTGATCAGTAAGAGCTCAGCATTGCTTTATTTTGAATTCTTAGTTCAATTCACATGGAAAATAAATGAACAAATAAGGTGCCCTGGAGGCTTCAAAGATCCAAAAAATATAATAAAAAATACAGCAAAGTGCAGCCTGCAACACATTCACTTATGAACGAACACAATTAGCGCCTCAAAAAAGGATGAGCTGTGGAAATGCTCACATCTCCAACCGCCCACTATGCTGCGCCTGCTGTGAAAAGAGCTCAGAGACAAAGCTCAAACCACTGCTCCATTAAAGCACAGCCATTTGTATGCTCTGCTGCATGTCATAGAGAACATACACTCATTAGATTTCTGTTTTGTAGTTGATCCTCCTGTGCAAATAGATGGAAGATCTTGTACGGTATTAATAGCATACCACCATTTTCTTTGTGGAGTGTAGTGCAGTGTGAATATCCACACAAAGAAAAGACAAAACACAATTTTTGCATCAACTGTCCAGAACAATAAAAATTTTATTCTGCTTCCCCCCCCCCCTCTTCTTCTTCTTTTACATTTTTAAAAGCAGTACAGTGTTTGCATTTTTGTCAATTCACTACTCAAGAAAGCAAAATACTGAGCCATCCTGTATATGCAGGAGAATGGTATACAGCAATCATCTAGATAAGAGGTAGAATACTTAAATTGACAAAATATTGTATATTGAAAAAATATTTGTAAATTGACAAAAACATAGAAAAGCACTACATCATTTGGAATGTAAAGAGTGCTGCTACAGGGCCAAAGAGGTGACACAGTAATCAGGCTAATACACACAACAGCAAACAACAGAATAAAATGTCTACCTAAACCATTTTTTTTGTTATTAAATCCAAAAGCAGTTTTAAACCCCATCTGGGTTTAATCGTCAGTAGATAAGCAAAGCTCAATAGCCACACTCGTCTTAAGATCATTAATATTGTAGTTAAATTAGGTAGCTTTTGTGTTAAAATCACAAAAACATCAGATGCTCCGATTTTTTCTATAAATTCATATATAAAACCTAATTTACCATCAGCATCAACATGCATCCAATGTACCAAATACCACACGTAATATGGTACATCAACAGTCCCTGTCACTACAATGGCGTGCATAAGTTCTCACCCTCCACGTTGAACTTTTCCACATTTTGTAATGTTACAACTTGTAACTAAAATAGATTTAATTGGGATGAAATGTCCCAAGTCTTCACAAAATGTCTCATAATAGTGAAACAAGAGGGCAAACATATTGCGCAATAAAGAAATTACAAGAAGAATTATTTACAAACAAAACACAGCTGTGATTGTACAGTAACTTCAACTCCACACTCCGTTGCTCTTGCCCTCCCACCAAAAATGAATCATTAAATATAAAAACTTAAATGTGCCAAACTTTAAATATTCTCCAGAGCAACATTAAATAAAGGGGGAGGAATATGATGCAACCACAAATAAAAAGGGGCTATTCAGAGAGCTAATTTTGACATTTCACAGTAATTTTGGCAAAATATAATTTAATAAAAATTATATATATATATATATATATATATATATATATATATATATATATATATATATATAAGCTTCCCCCCCTTACACTTCAATAGTATGTGCTATTTTTAGGTTAATAACTTTAAATCCCAGTTAAGTCAATAACACTACAAAAAAGTGGAAAGGGTCAAGTACGGGATGTATACTTATGGAAAGCAGCATATATTTTCTGTATGCATTAAATACAGAATTAAGATTGCTTGTGCTTATCTACATCACAATGAAATGTGTGTTGGAGTAGAGTCCCTGAAGCATCTCTTCAGGATTGGAGCTATTACAAAATGGCACAATCACACTGCAGAGCTTGTCGGGACTAGTACCAACTCACAGCATCATGCTCACGCACTCCAAGGTGATGCAGGATTCTGATAATCATGAACATATCTAAAGTCACTAAAGGAAAATAAGGCCATTGATTATTTCACAGAAATAGACTTTCATACAGAACAGTCATGCTGCAGGTTTGACTAACCCTAGAGAGCAATGAGGCGATATCGATATCGCAATTATGTGAAGGTCCTGTTGGAATCCTTAGTACTTCTTTAACACTGATATGGTACATAAATGAGATTTATGACCCATCAGAGAGCAATATCTTAGGCACTAAAACTAATTTGTTGAACTTGGTTGCGTTGTCAATGTAACATCTCTCACTTCCCAACATCAATGCTTTCTATGATGCAACTTCAGAAAAAATAACATTATCTGATTTCTGACACAGTCTTAACACCTCATATTATGAAATCTGAATTTTTCTATTATTTTGTGTGTTTTAAAATGTTTTTTAATTAAATTAACCAAACAAAGCAGGTATGTAGGACTTGTATAATAAGCTTGCAAAACTCATTAACCAGTGAGAAATATGGTGACAGAAAATGGTGAACAATCATTCACCAAGTGCAGGAAGAAATCCCTAAAATCTCCCTAGCATGGAGAACTTGGGTGTTTGTTTATTGCTTCCACAAAAAAAAAAAATCTGACCAATTAACTGGTTTCTAAAAAAATTTTTTTTAAATAAAAGGTGGATGGAAACGTACAAAAACATGTCAATGTGTGACTTTTATGTTGTTGGGTAAGCGTTTAAAATAAAACAAATAAGTACTGCGTTAAAGTACCACATTTCCAAAATGTGTCCCTGAACACTACACTGTATACTGCATACATGAATCTGTTAAAGGTTAGCGTTGTTAATACATTAAATACATTTGTATCCCACAGTTTAGCCCTCATACTGTCAGTTTTAAATGCTATAGATTTATACTGTGTAGATCATAACAAAATAGTTACCTTTAAACAAAGAAATCCATCCTGTACACTTTACATTACAAACAAATAGAGAGAGAGAGAGAGAGAGGGCGAGAGAGAGAGAGAGAGAGAGAGGATAGAGACCCAAACTATTTAAAAAAGGTAATAATTTTCCTTCAGGGCATCAACAGACCCAGTTCCAACACCTCTGGCTTTAGTTCCTTTTGTGCTCACATGGCAGCCTGGATGTCAGCAAGTGGAGAAAGATTGACGAGTAAGGAGGACAGGTTCAGGATCAGTGCAGGGTTGCTGCTTTAATACCGAACGCACTCCGACTGAAGGGACTGGGGAAAGAGGGGAGCATAATAAGAGCCATTAACATGCTGAAAATAACAGAAAATGACAAATTACAGCACAGAAATACATTTGAATAAACTGCTGAGCTCTAAAGCTTATTTTTATGAAAAAAACAGATGAGAGAGAGGAGAAAGAGGAAGTGGAGGCGTCATCTTGATGTGGACAGGGAAATTAAATTTCCATTAAATATGTAAAAATGATACACTCTCCTCTCTAATAGTCAGGAAACAACAAATAATAGAACATGTTTTTGAATTCAGTGGTACCACATGCATACAGTAATTGAGTGGCATTTTGCTTGAAAGAAAAACAGCACATGTATAGCAGGAATAATACAGACCTTAAAACATTAGGAAAGAAATTTTTTAAGAACACTAGCAAATGAGGATTCACAGTGTTTTCAGTAATATATAGAAAGAAATCAACCCCAATCTTACTTCATTCTTGTTTCTAAATACAGTAGAACCTTGGATTATGAGCATAATTTGTTCCGGAAGCGGGCTCGTATTTCAAAGCACTCGTAAACCACATCAAATTTTCCCATAAGAAATAATGAAAATTATTCGTTCCACAGACCAAAAAATACATAAAAACAATTAACACAAAATATTAAGGAAAAATAAAACTAAATAACCTGCAATAATCCCGACAGATAAGTGTTTCCGTTTGTGTGCTCAGGAGCTGTGTGTGTGAATCTAAAGTAAGCTCCCCTCTCCTCCACTCTTTTCACTCACGCGCGTGTGCGCGAAACAATGAAAACGCTGTTTTATCAGAAAAATAAACAAGAAATATCTCTAATGACACTCGATTGAGCGACACACTAACAGAATCACTGCTGTAAAGTAAAAATAAAACAAATTAACCTGCACTTTATCTTTGAAAAGAATCACGACAGAGCAGTGTTTCTGTGCAGAGCAGAGAGAAAGAGTGTGTGTTTCAAATGGCGAAAGTAGAAGGGGTCTCTGTGTGTGTGGCACGTGTCCAATGATGCGCACGCACACAGACACAACGAGCAGACTAAGCCTTGAGCAGAGAGAGAAAATGGATCTTTAACCTTTTAGAGGACTTGCTTTTGCTTTACACGCGTGCTATACGCACACAAAGACACAAAATAAAATGTTTTACACACACACACACACACACACACACTATTATAGTAAACAGTACACGCATGCACGGATGTTGATTATACCAGTAATTATACCAGACGCGCACCAAGACCCAACAGAGGAGACGATTACCCACAATTCCGCAGCGCAAGAGAGAAAAACCATTGGCTCAGTTGTGATCACGTGATGCTCTGCATCAAAACAAGAAGTGCCTGTGAGATACATGATACTTGTAAACCAAGACTTGTTCGTTTTCCAAGACAAAATTTATTAAAAATCTTTGCTCTTCTTGCGGAACACGCGCAAATCGAGGTTTCACGATAACTGTACCCAGAAAGACAGTGCTGAACCATAAACTTTGCGGAAAAAATGTGGTTTGAAAAAAATCATGCAAGGTAAAAAAAATAAAAATAAACCCATAGGTAAACCATAGGTACTAGTGAAAGTAGCATAATTTCCATACACACGATATAATGGCAACTCACATAATTAGGAATAAACAGCAGTGTGGCAATAAGACAACTGGTTGTTAGTGAGACTTAAACAAAGAGCATAAAACGATGCACCCAGTGCCGAGCCTCTGCAGGCAGTGTTATGATCTGGGGTTGCTTCAGTTGGTCAGGCCTAGGGTCAGCAATGTTACGGGACAATAAAATGAAGTCAGGTGGCGACCTGAATGTACTGAATGACCAGGTTATCAAATCAATTGAGTTTTTCTTTCCTGATGGCACAGGGGTATTCCAGGACTCAAACTGTGAAAAAGTGGTTCAGGGAGAATGAGGAATCATTTTCACACAAAATTGGCCACTTGTATCTGTCATTACGAAGTTGAATTGACGCTGTATTGGGTGCAAAAGGAGGCCCTACACCATGTTAATGAATTACTGTGGTCTAAAACCAGGCGTTTCAGTTTCATTATCCAAGCCCTGTAGATAAACAGTTAAACCTTGGATTGCGAGCATATTTCCTTCCGGAAGCGTTCTTGTATATATAAGCATTCATACATCAAAGCAAATGTCCCCATACAAAAAATGGAAACTCCAATCCTTCATTCCACAGCCCATAAATATTAATATAAAAATGATTAATACAAAATATTTGTATCGTCTTGCAAAACACTCACAGACCAAGTTACCCGCAATCCAAGGTTAGTCTGTATTGAAACCTGTACTGTATTGCACTGTATTTATTACCATCTGCATTAAAATAACTAGTAGCGGACAGTTCCCTCTCCTCCTGTAACTATTTATTCTGTTACTGCATCATGCACCGATACACACAAGGACTACATACTATAACTCTGTACACCAAACAGGGCTCAGTTCTTAATTTTTAATTTCATCTTAGACTTCTCATGTGTGTAAATGGAGGGAAGAATTAGAAGGTTGGATCTCTGAAATGTAAAATAAATAGAAAAATCAAATAAATCTAAATGTATGATAAAAGTCAAATGTATCTGTGGTTTGTTCCATGTAGAAGGTAATGCCAACCCATTCTGCTGGATATCACTGCAAGTATATTTCTGACCTGTGGGAAATACTGATTACTGTATATGTAACAAAATATATCAGAACTAAATGAAAAACAAAAGATGGAAAATGTTTAAAAAAAAAAAATGAATTTCTTCTAATCAGAGTTTGTAATTATTAGCTAATAATAAAAATAATACATACAATATCTGAGAAAATTTTTTAATAATTAATCACAATATTCACATTATATCTTCATATTGCCCAGCCATGTTTCATTTATCTTCAGTGATTTGTTAGAAGAAAGGAAAGAACAAGAATTCTCCTAAATAGGCATGTCTCTACTGAAGAGACATGTCTACTGAAGATGAAGGATGCATGTGCATGGATGAAAAAGCAACAAAAGACAAACTTAATAAGACGCTCTGTGATTTTTTTTTCTCCCGCTTCCATCCTTGAAGTATGTAGGTGATCTTGCTTGCATGGCAACACGCTGCTCACAACCAGTTTAAACTTCTCACGACCATTTGATGTCTCCTAATCCGAGATGTTTCGTCATGGGAACGTTTCTATAATAGCAAACCTAGATTGCAGGAAATATGCAGCTGTACCTCTTGATGGAGTCTAACTGCATATGGGTACACATGGATGAGAATTGGCTCTAAATCAAACAACTAAAACAGAGGAGAAGATTTGTCGGTGAAAATTCTGGGAATAAACCAGCTGCATCCTGCCGCTCCTCTCATGAAATCCTCTCCTAGGACTTTATAATGACGCTCCTCTCTAGTCACCTGGACTAGGTCATTAGGTGTAGGTGATGGAAAGGGACAAAAAAAAAAGTCTAAATCTTTGGGGAAAAATAGGAAACCTAAAGTGAAACCTACAATCCTGACTGTGGGAATATTTCTATAATGCCAGATTACAGCTTTCAGAAATTCTGCATTGTTCCTCAGAATGTATGTTCAAGCTGTGAGCATGTAGGCGTAAATTGGCTCTAAATGCATCAATTCAAAAGCAGGAGGAGAGTTATCCTGCATCCCGTTCATCGAGTCACGAAAGGCCCATAGCAAGTCAATAGGAGGAAATTCACTCCTGACCTTTTCATCAAACATCTGTAACTAATTCTTTATATACTGTTTTTTTTGCACATAAAGGTTGATGTTATTTTTCCATAGAGAATAACAGGGGTTACACCTTAAAGACTTCAAATATTCCTTAACATGTAAACGTTAACTGTCATATAAGGATCTACATTAATGCACTCATACCAATGTTATTGTTTCTATAGTAACAGCTCATGCTGCACACATAATGTTCCACATAATCTAAGAAATATAATATACAGATTTAAAAACAAGGTGTTGCTTAACAAATAATTCATATAATTGTTATGTTGATGTTTTACTTAACATTTAAGGAAAGAGTCTTGGTTGTAAACACTCAGATAACACAATAGCTACCTAATTCTCAGACCAGTACTCTATAGTCAGTTCTGTTTTATTTTTGTTTTAATTACTGCAGCTGTTAATATTCTTGATGCACTACAGCTATAGCCTTATTAAGGCGCAGCAGTACATTTGATCTGGTTTGTATAAGAAATCTAGAAGATATCTGCTAACCGTTTATAAACCTCATGATCGCTTGCGCACATCAAACACGTTGATATGTCTGACCCGAATTCCTGGGAGTAGGCCTTTTCCTTTCACACAGATCTTGTCTCGCCCTTATCACTACCGTCGTCTCTGGACTAAGGCACAACAATGATAACTCTGATTCCCAGACTGTTACACAGTGCTGTCTTTTACAAAGTGCTTCCATAAATGTCCATGTATTCAGACTATTTCATCATATCAACAATAAGAAGTATTTCTTTATTAAATAAATTTGTAATTGGTTTGCCTGTTGGTATTAGATTATCTGGTACATCTTTGGTACACGTTCCTATTGATGAGCAATGCTTGGATAAACAATAACACATTCAAATGAGAGCACTGATGTAAACCAATATTTTGTAGCTATTTTGTAGAGGTTTGTCTTTCGCTAATAATTATATGAAAGACTAAATATAATGTTTGTAGTTTCCTGTAATTAAAACAAGCAGTCAGTGTAAAGGACAGATTTCATGACTGCTCAAGGACCATGAACTTGGAAACAGGGAAGGATTACGGTCACAGTGCTTCAGTGGTGCAACCCAGTGCATCGAACAGCAGCATGTATTGAGATGTAAGTTGTTTTGTGTTATTGCTGGAGGCAGCATTAAAGCCAAGAGCAGCCAAGAGAACCATTGTGAAAGATAAATAGATTAATGTTAGCTGTAATCGAGATCGAGTTGTTGTGTTTTTTTTTTTTTTTTTTTAATGGTTTAATAAGTAAGCGTGGGACACACTTGAATGAATGAAAATGAAGCAGAGGAGTTAAAAGGTAGCATGAATCTGAGTGCTGCTAGACAATTAGTTTCAGCACTACAATCAATTAAAACCTACAGGTCCTTCTAAAAAAAATTTGCATATTGTGATAAAGTTCATTATTTTCTGTAATGTACTGATAAACATTAGACTTTCATATATTTTAGATTCATTACACACAACTAGGGCTGCAACAACTAATCGATAAAATCGATCATTATCGATAATGAAATTCGTTGTCAACGAATGCCGTTATCGATTAGTTGGGCTGCTCACGTTATTGAGGCGCGCGACCACAAGATGCACAAATACACACACAGATACACACTAACACTAGCAATGGAGTTTACAGAAGCGTTTGCAGGAAAAAGCGCGCGCCCCAAGTCCTCCAAGGTATGGGAGCAATTTACATTAAAAGCCTCTTATCGGGTGTTAAAATCGACCGTTTTTCTGCCGGTCGTAGTGTCCGGTGAGCGCGGATGAAGTGCCGAGGGTTTTCTACACATACATAGGAGTCAGTGAGAGAGTTCACACGGGCTTCGGTGACGTCACCAAAGCCCGTGTGAACACTCTCACCGGCTGCGCGGTTATACGGGGTAATAAAAAAAAATAAAAAAACCCGTTGCTTGCAGCTTTTTCTTTGCGTTCAAATACCAACGAACGCGAGGAAAACACTTCTAGTGCGTTTTCTTCACGTTCATTTTACACTTCGGAGGACCGAATATATCCCATCATCCTACAGGCTATACAGAGGGGAAAAGGGCAAAATAAACAGAGTGAATCCAGTAGCGGTGAGTTTTTTTTTCTCCCTACGTCACCGTATTACGAGAATATCTAGTATTTATTTATTTATTTTTTTTTTTATTGAGACAAAAAAAAAAAAAAGAGGATAAAATACACGAGAGGATCGAAATAATGTATAAACCGTGAAAAGGATGTAGTAGACACTTCAATTAAAAATAATATCAATCTAGAAATCTATTCTTATTATTATTAAGTTGAATTAATTTAAGAGAATTTAAGTCATTCTTAACAACTGAATGTATTTTTGTATTTTTGTTTATATACACACACATACACACACTGTAAACTTGCTATCTGCAATTATTGTTAAAAACAAAAATGTTGATTTACATAAAATAAGGTTTAAATGTCAAAATTAAAGATAATTAAACTATGTGGCTATTGCATTTTTTAAAGTTTACTTTTATACATAAATAATACCCTGATTTATGGTTTTATATAGTTAAGCAAAACATCAAATTAAAGCGTCTAGCTTTTATCCAATTTAATCGATATAAATATAATGTATGTATGTATGTATGTATGTATGTACTGTATGTATGCAGATGGCAAGTTGACAGTGTTTTATTTATATATATAAATATAACAGTCAACTTGCCATCTGCAATTATTGTTAAAAACAAAACAAATGTTGGTATGGTTTTATATATAATTATAAGCAAAACATCAAATAAAAGAAGCGCTTAACGGTATCCGATTAATCGATTAATCGAAACAATAATCGGCCAACTAATCGATTATCAAAATAATCGTTAGTTGCAGCCCTACACACAACTGAAGTAGTTCAAGCCTTTTATTGTTTTAATATTTTAATATTGATGATTGTGGCATACAGCTCATGAAAACCCCAAATCCCTATCTCAAAAATTTTGCATATCATGAAAAGCTTCTCTAAACGAGCTATTAACCTAATCATCTGAATCAACTAATTAACTCTAAACACCTGCAAAAGATTCCTGAGGCTTTTAAAAACTCCCAGCCTGGTTCATTACTCAAAACCGCAATCATGGGTAAGACTGCCGACCTGACTGCTGTCCAGAAGGCCATCATTGACACCCTCAAGCAAGAGGGTAAGACACAGAAAGAAATTTCTGAACGAATAGGCTGTTCCCAGAGTGCTGTATCAAGGCACCTCAGTGGGAAGTCTGTGGGAAGGAAAAAGTGTGGCAGAAAACGCTGCACAACGAGAAGAGGTGACCGGGCCCTGAGGAAGATTGTGGAGAAGGACCGATTCCAGACCTTGGGGGACCTGCGGAAGCAGTGGACTGAGTCTGGAGTAGAAACATCCAGAGCCACCGTGTACAGGCGTGTGCAGGAAATGGGCTGCAGGTTGCAAATTTTGCATGTCATTGGGAAATCAAGGTGCCAGAGTCTGGAGGAAGACTGGGGAGAGGGAAATACCAAAATGCCTGAAGTCCAGTGTCAAGTACCCACAGTCAGTGATGGTCTGGGGTGCCATGTCAGCTGCTGGTGTTGGTCCACTGTGTTTTATCAAGGGCAGGGTCAATGCAGCTAGCTATCAGGAGATTTTGGAGCATTTCATGCTTCCATCTGCTGAAAAGCTTTATGGAGATGAAGATTTCATTTTTCAGCACGACCTGGCACCTGCTCACAGTGCCAAAACCCCTGGTAAATGGTTTACTGACCATGGTATTACTGTGCTCAATTGGCCTGCCAACTCTCCTGACCTGAACCCCATAGAGAATCTGTGGGATATTGTGAAGAGAAAGTTGAGAGACACAAGACACAAGAATCTGCAAAAGGATTCCCGACCAAGTATTGAGTGCAGAACTGAACATAATTATTTGAAGGTTGACTTTTTTTGTATTCAAAACACTTTTCTTTTATTGGTCGAATGAAATAAGCAAATTTTTTTAGATAGGGATTTGGGGTTTTCATGAGCTGTATGCCACAATCATCAATATTAAAACAATAAATGGCTTGAACTACTTCAGTTGTGTATAATGAATCTAAAATATATGAAAGTCTAATGTTTATAAGTACATTACAGAAAATAATGAACTTTATCACAATATGCTAATTTTTTGAGAAGGACCTGTATATTTAAAGGCCTTAATAAGAGCTTCATTAGAGGATGTAGAAGACAAACGTCCTGGATATAATCAGAAGTGCACTGACTTTTTTTGTAGCTAAAACTTTGATTTTGTAATAATAATAATTCTTATTTATATAGCGCCTTTCCCGAGCTCAAGGACACTTTACAATGAGTAGAAAACAGTCAACAAACAGACAAAAAAACAAAAACAAAAAAACAGACATGCAGAGGACAAGTGGATTCAGGTGTAACATTCGGGAAAACACGTGATTTTTGAGTAAGGACTTAAATACGGAGATGTAGTTAACAGAACGGAGAGAGTGTGGTAGAGAGTTCCAAAGTTTGGGAGCAATAACACTGAATGATCTGCCGCCCATTGAAGAGATGCGGTACCAAGGGACAACAAAAGAACCAGAATCGGAGGAACGTAGTGAGCGAGTCGGAATGTAGGGGGCAAGCAGATTAAAAAGCTAATTGGGAGCTAAGCCATTTATAGATTTGAAAATAATGAGAAGAATTTTTTATTTGATAGGGTAGACAACTGGGAGCCAATGGAGATCAGACAAGACTGGGGTTATATGAGCAGAGCGTTTGGTATGAGGTAGCATTCTAGCCGCAGAGTTTTGAATATATTGTAATCTGGAGATTGGCAGGTAGACCAATGAAAAGGGCATTACAGAAATCGATGCGTGATGAGACGAATACATGGATGACAGTTTCAGCATCTTTGGTACTGATGAAGGGACGCACGCAGTTGGGCAATGCAGCGTAAATGAAAGAATGCAGATTTAGTGACAGATTTAATGTTGCCAACTTTTTTTTAATGTTGTTTAACGTTGAAGGATCAGACCGAGCGGGATTATGTAAATTGTGAATAATAGTGGGCCAAGAACAGATCCCTGGGGATCCCTCGCTTCAGGGGGACGGTGGGCGATCGAAAATCCTTATCAGAAATATAAAATTGTCTATCTGAGAGATAGGAAGAAAACCAAGAAAGAGCGATACTAGAGATACCCAGACCAGAGAGACGAGAAAATGATGAGAAAAAATTTGAGGTTGAGGTTTGTCTTTCAGTAAAGATGTTATTGGTCTGCATCATGAATGACCTTGACTTGAGATCACTTTAACACTTGGTGAAGCTGCATTGGAAAAATATATATATAAATCACATTCTTTTACTTTCACTTAATAGTGAAAGTAAGAGAATTTCCACAGAGTGTGAGAAGAACACTAAAGTCAGTCAAAGCAAACATTAGTTTTGGCCAGGCAGAGTATTTTTAAAGAGCATGGGCATGTTTCTCTCTCTCTCTCTTTCACACACACACACACACACACACACACACACACACACACACACACAGACATCTAACTCTTATTAAAATTTAATTATTAATGTCTTTGCCAGACCACTGTATAGGACATATAAGTTTTATAAAGTTCTCACCAAAGACAAATTTGTTGCATTAGACAATATACTTCAATTACATGGAACTATATGCCACCCAAAATCTATACTGAACATAAACCAGACTGCATAGCTAAAGACATTTATGTTATGAAGGTTGCTAAAATTAACCATCAGAATCACTCATTTCCACCTAAAGTACAATCTGTTTTCCTGTGGTCCACCCACTAGGCCTGGTAAATGCAAAGATTTAATCAAAGGTAAATTTGTAGCCAAAAGCTACAAGTAATTTGCCAAAAAAATACAGCCATGCATGTATGAAAAGGCTTTCTGTGATATAGATCTCCATTACTTGCAAACTAAAGAAGCAAACATCATGAGAGAGATTTTGGGTGACAGACATCCATTATCCATAAGCTACACTATATGGCCAAAAGTATATAAACCTCTGACCATAAGGGAAACCTTTTCTCAAGAGAAATCATGCCTTTAATCCTCACAGAAATTAGTAAAATTAGAAGTTTAAATTACACCTGAACAAAAGGAAGAACAGCGAATGAGGAAATGTGAGAAAGGAATTTTGAGAAAAAAAATGCTGCTGTTGCGTGTGCAGGGATATGTAAGGAGGAGGACAAGCTCACTTACGGGAATGGAGCGGCTGAGGTAGCGGGCCGAAGGCCGACTCAGACCCATTGTGACTGGATTCTGAACGGTCTCCTCCAAGCCAAACCTCCCAGTGTTGGAGGCCACACCCAGGCTGCTGTGGTTGTGGTTGGTGAGTGCCGAGGTCTTGGAATTGGCATTGGAGGCGCTACAGTTATACTGATCACTGTTGTTGTTGACTTCATAGTGAAAATTGCGTGCAGCCAGAGCCGAGATGCTGGCAAACGTGGAACGGGGGACATGGGCGGATGAAGAAGATGATGGACACGAGGATGCAAACATGGGTCGAGGGTGATTTCCAGAGTCTCCGGTGATGACGTGTAGGTTGCCCAATGAGGTGGCTAGTCTGGAGTTTAGACAGGAGCTAGAAGGTGGTTAAAGGGTGGGGGAAAGGGGAGTGAGGGAGGGAACATGGACACATATTGGGGACGAGATGGTGGACTTATCACTGCAACACACTTGGCACACACCACAGGTCCAATGCATCACCACAAGAGACAGAATGAGCAGAGGAAGTGGCTTGGCATTTTAACACAAAAAGTGCTTAGTGATATCAGCTTAGTCGCTGCTGACCGATTAAAATGTAAAAAAAAAAAAAAAAAAAAAAAAACTTGATTAGCGGTTGTGGTAATAATGATCTGTTGAGTGCACAGCAATAAACAATAGAATGTCCTACTTCCCTATCATGAGTTGGTAGAAAGAGAGTGATAGGAATAGCAGTAGAAAGAGTATTTGTGCAAAATATGCATATGTAAAAAGTTGTTTCAGCGTTTAAAATGGGCTGATGAAGATGTGAGTCACCCACTCCATTAAGTGACCCATATCTACCAGCGGTTTCTCTGCATCAGCGAACAGAGTATTCACAGAGAGGAAAAAACACCACCACGGGGCTGAGGGGGAAGGAGGAAAAAGAGAAAAAGAGGTAAAAAGGGGGGATTCATATATCAGACAAGTGCAAGGAAAATGAAGAAAACCATTAACACAGTTAAGGTGAATTGCTGTGCCCAAGATAGGGAAAGTGAAAGCAAATGTAAATGCGTAAAGGAAGGACAGACTGGGAATGGACAGAGATAAAGGACTATGCAAATGAAAACTCACCTCTTCAGGTTGGTTGAGGACGAAGAGAGTCGGTTGATTCTCTTGGCTGAGGCCCCGGTGGAAGTGGATGACGACAATTTTGAGGGTTTGAGGGGTGAACTTGGGCCATGAGTACTGGAGCCAGTCAGTCTACTGTGAAGCACATACACATATTAGGAAATGCTAACACAATGGTCAGTCTTTAATTAAATCAACCAGAAAATGACTTGTTCTTTAATGTATTAAATGGAAAGTGCAAAATAACACCCGAACAGAGTAACTCTTTCAAATTTTTAAACATAATTGTTTAAATTATGTAATGTAACCAATCCTGAAATATTTTTTCCATGAGCACATAAAAATGGTGCATGTTGAAAGACATCTGTAGCATGCTGTACCTGCTGAGTTCAAGCTTTAGGTTAATATATATATATATATATATATATATATATATATATATATATATATATATATATATATATAGAGAGAGAGAGAGAGAGAGAGAGAGAGAGAGAGAGAGAGAGATGTGTATTCATTCATATGGTTCTACACATTCATATATACATAACACTTTTGTAAATCCATTTTTAATCATAAGAGCATTATGTACAAAATACTTATATATTAAATCAGACATTTATCGTCTTTCTATAGGCATCCTTATCCGTCATTATACAGAATATGAGTATTTTGATCAATAGTACTAAGGCATATTTATTTTTGTTTAAAATAGTCATAAGACCCTTTGCAATATAATGATAAATTTTTAAAAATTTAAAATGCTAGAGTCAATATAAAATATAATATTCTGTCCACCTTGTGCACCACTAATAAGTACACTGTACACCATGACAGTAGCAGCAGCCATGAAATCAGCAATGAAAGAGAAATCTTTTGTGGAATTTTCCACTGCCATAGTGGATAAATGTAACACCACTTTCTAGATATCAATCAGAGGAAACTCCAACATTCCAGTCCCACGTTTCCGCTTACATAACTGAATACATAATGATAAGAAAGCAAAAATATATTAAACTTTTGAGATGAATAAAAAATAAGCTACACAAAATAAACTCTCAAACATTTTGGATTAATATGAGATTTCACTTTTTTTTTCATGAACTACTTAAATGGTAAAATGATTCCAAAACTGATTCCTCAGAGACCTACTTTGACTCAGAAAGGAGTTATGAAAGAGCCAAAAATAATCCGGGAGGAACAATAGGGCGGCACTGGTAATAAGCACAGGGTTAAGGTGCAAAGAATGAGTGTAAAAGAGAGACAGAGTGCTGTGTCCTGCTACTACTAGTTCTTTATCAGCTCTTCATCATGAGTTCCCTCTCTCTCTCACTTAGAAAAGGAAAAAAACAGATTAATGGGTTTTTTTTAAAGGCAGCTGCAGTGTGCTCTCATTCTATCTTCATACGTCTCTTTCATTCAAACTCGGTCATTTCATACTTTTTGTGCCTTTTCAAGCAAACAGGCCATCTGCGTAGCTGTCTTTCATTAATCCATCTATCCTTTTCTCCGTAACTTATTCTGTCTCTCTCTACAGCACAGGAAAATAATTGGGAAGAAATATCTGGTGTAGAGAGACCTCTTCTCCCACCATTCTTGAGGCTCTGATGTAAATTCAACAACCTCCTTTTGAACAAGTGTCCGGCCCTAAATTAATTTCACACAAAGTGCTAAAAAGCAGGCCATACACATCATCGTGAGCATCATCGATATCTGCATATGATTGTTCTGCTCTCCTGTGGGCTGCTTTGTTAGTTTTGAGAGCCATTGGTCTTGAGAGGGGCGATAAGTGCCATGTGCTACGTAATGGGCACTTCAAGGTGGGGGGGAAGCGATGGTTTGAAGTACTATTTGTTGTTGTGCAGTAAATATCGTTCATGGAAATGTTTGCTGAAACAAATAGAAGAAACAAGGACGCTTTAAATTAGGATGCTTATTTTAGCTGATATTTTGGCACTGGTGGCTCAGTGGTAGGTGTTTCCCCTGCCATGCGGAAGGCCCGGGTTCGATTCCCAGCCAGTGCTCAAAACCCCCCAGCAACTGGATGCAGTGCCGGTCCCAAGCCCGGATAAAAATGGGAGGGTTGCGTCAGGAACGGCATCCAATGTAAAAACCTGTACCAAGTTGTTGTGCGGACTAGATGTTCCGCTGTGGCGACCCCTTGCCGGGAGCAGCCGAAAGACCAACAACAACATTTTAGCTGATATTTTAAAGAGTTTGAAAAGTCTGTGATGGGAATGTGCTGTGGATGTTAGTTTCACATGGTTGTAGTTTTTATGTAAGAAAAGAATGGGAAAAATTGGTTAGATGAAACAAAAGCAGTGTTCTCCAAAAATACAATGAATTATGCATTCAGCAGCTGTTTGCTGACTTTTGGCTTCATAAACAAACTGGCATAAGCTAAGCCACACTGTTCACGACTGCAATTTATAAAGGATTTTAAATGGAGAAAAAATTATGATGGCTTTAACAGCAGTAAAATAAAAGATTTGGAACCTGATCTGATTAATCAGAATGTTTAGACGAGGAGGTCAGAGAGCTGGACAGGCCAAGGGACTAAAGCACTGCTGCACTGATCTATCAGCAGGTAGTCAAATGACATTATGGATAATTAATTAAAGTTAATATCGCCCATAAAAAAAATTAACATTTTACTTTAAAAAAAATCAACAGAGAATTTCATTACAATATAAACACTTGGATGTTAATGAAAATTTCAGTTACAAGGATATAAGACTGTTTAGGATGGATTATGTTTTGCTCTTCAGCACTTTTACCTTCATCTTGAGCTCATTATTAACTGAACAGGAGGTCTCCTAACACCCTTTTTAAACAGCTTCTATAATTATTAAACTACAGCATCATAATCAGTTCTTAATATTCATTCAGAAAAAAAAAGGAATGGATGCTTCCTTAGTGCTTTTATCAACCAGATAAAACACTAACAGCTCATAATGACATTAAAGGGAACGATGTTTCAGAATCTACCTGTGTTAAGGAACAAAGACAACATCTACAAGAGACAAGTGACACTGCATGTTCCTATGGCAACTGCACACTCTGCATCCGGCTTGTGCGTAATTACTTTAGCTCTACATCTTTTCCTTGAGAAGCACAAGTACATGTGCCATTAGTCTACAACTCAGATGTTGCCTGGGTTATATTATACAGGATCATATTGATATTGCATTAACCCAGACTTTCTGAGATTCTTGATGATAAATATTTTAGACATTTTTTAACCATTAAAAAAAAAAGTAGACAATCTGTTGGTTTGATGGTACTTAACCTTAAAAATGTTGTGATTTCATTAATTAATTTTCCCTCCTTTTCAGTGGTAATTGTGCATTACTTATTTATATATAAATATTCACTAGCCAATCATGGGTGTCTGTGAGCTTCTGCTAGTAGAAAGGGGCAGATAGTGCTTTCTTTGAGTGTGTTACACCAGTCCCAAAACTTGTGTGAGCAGCAGTTAGAAATGCTGCATTCGGTGGTTTCCGTTACCAACATCCTGAATGCCTTATGGAGATGGGTCAGAATTGGATCAGAGTTAAAATTAGTGAGAAAAGTTAGGGGGGGAAATCAAAAAATAAATAAATAAAGTCAGTAATCCTTCTTGCACAGCTCTCAAATGTTTATTTACATTCTTGTCCTGTCTCCTCCTGTCTGCTCACTGGTGGTCTACATAATATGTCCTTATTGTTTCAGGTGTTTTATGTTTCCCTCTTGATTGGTCTTCGTATAAAACCCCTTGTATTTCTTTGCCCTGTTATGAAGTAAGCGCATAGTTATCTGATGCTACAAGGCCATTTGTGTCTGTTTTGCTATCCTGGGATTCCTCATCTTGACATGTGTATCTAGTCTGTGCAGAACTCAACATACAGTAAGCAATGCCCTGATGGCCCGGGCCAGTGAGAAAAATGTTGGGCCAATTGAGTGACTGATTGCTGCCCCATTCAGGTCAGTGACTCTGGACAAGTTCTCTGTAATGTTATTGTTATTATATTATTAACACACCCTTAAACACTTGGAGCCTACAGTACATTACCTGCAAAATCATTTAGCCAACCAAATTATTCATACATGTTTTATTGAGTGGTTGATATTTAATAAGGCTTACAAGCCAGGTAGGATATTTGTTAACTAAATAACAGCATTTTAAACTGCAACCAAGAAATGACAATTTGATCCTTAAACATCTTCCGAATCTAAATGTAACACTGATGTCAGGTTCTCTCTGAATCAAACTCCACATCCTGGGTGAAAGTTCACAGTTGTGAAAAAAAAAATCACATCCACTGGTTAAGATTTGTTCAGACAAACAAAAACAAATAAATAAAGATACACCTTAGGTATTACAACAAAACATATTAAAATCTTAATGTTTAAATTTTTTTTAAAGATGAATCATAACATTGTTACGGTTAATAAGTAATAGTTTTTTTAGAAATAGTTTCATTTCCTTTTTTGTTATGAGCCCAGTACGACTATGATCTACTGGGAGAAAATGTTATTTTGTTGCTCTGTTATTTTTCTGCACTGCTCCAGGTCACATGTGTCTAGATAAACACGATCTGCTGCAAAATCCGAAAATGGTTCATATTTAGAAAAATAAACTAACTGAACTACAGATATTTTTTTGTTCCTATGTTGATATGTATTTTGTCAAGCTCATGGTTTAATGTGAAGAAATATCTTGCTCAGTCAACCAGCTGTTGAAGCTTTCTACTTTCTAAATTGAATAAGGTATACACATGGCACTTACAAGCTACCAGTTCTCCCAATTATGAGAAAATTGCACTCAAAAGTTCCCTGTTAACACTGATCTCTCTAGTCAGTATACAGCTCAATGGGCACAGACTCCCAGTTTCTCCTCTAGTGAGTCTAGCTTACTTTCAAACCATCAGCTCGGTTATCGATCCAGAGACGTTAAAGGAGCCCTAGAATCTCTTTGAATTACAGGCTGGTCTTACCTCAGAGTTGCGGAGGCGGATGACCTGGGATGCCTCCTGCCCTTTAAGGCACGTAGTTTGTCTCCTTGAGTCATACCGAGAACGTTTTCACTGTATTCACTGTTCTGTAAAATGAGTCAGACACACACTGCATAGTCACATTCATGTGAAAAACCTTGATAGAAAATGCTCCTTTCACTCTACCAAACTCTCAAATGACCCCAATTATTGACTGAACATCAGATGCTCGCAGGGATTTTTGGACAAAAGTCTGGTAGTGTGAAAGGCCTGTGACACCTTTACACGATTCATAACATTATGCTCTGACTAAGAAATACAATAAATAAAAGTCATGAGGAGAAAAGAAACTAAAAAGCTGATTTCTCCAAATTCACTTCTACATTCTATGTTGCCCAACCCCTACTTCATCTTTCTTCATTCCCCACTTAAGCTTTAGTCCCTTCTGTCACTTGGTTACTGTTTCTCACACACACACACACACACACACACACACACGATATTTCATCAACGATGTAGGAGACATTACAAAGACAAATAAAGCTTAAAATGAAGTAGCAGATCTTTAAAATAGTTGGTTTTAGGGGCTATATAATATTTGGATCCATATGATGTGGTTTGTGGAGATCTGATCATCACCCTCAGGCTTCTAACGAGCGGAAACCAACAGGATCTGATCAATCTGACCAATGACTGCAGAGGAATGATGGGAAAGTCTCTACCACTTCATCTCACCTCTTCCATGCTGCTAGATCTAAAGAAGCCGCTGCTGATAGTCAGGTCATCCATGCTAGTGATGAGGCGAGGAACGCTGCTTTCCTCGTACCCCCGCAATTTCTGCTGCTTAGAGCGAAGCACGTCTCCCTGAGCCCACAGATTCGTCTGCTTCCTACACAACAGAACAAAGAGACGCAGATGAAACAAAAGGACGCAAAGAAAGATGGAAGAACAACAGAGAAGACAGACAGGGAGAATGTCATTTATTTTTCATGAAAGTGAGGAATCAAACCTCAGTGTTGTGGTAAAATAATCAGTGATGTTATTAGGAAAATTACCGTCACCACTATAATCCTTTTCCCATAACGACAAATGTTTATTCCGTTTATAGCAATGCAACAAATACAGATTTCATTGTTTCATTAAAAGTTGTGGAACATCTGTTGTGTAACAACAACTTTAGAACAATCACTTCTTTTCCCTATTTTATGTTACGGAGAAACGGAAAATGCAGCTTAATTCATTCACGTCTACCTACACATCCCTCTGAATGAGCTACTATGGAAGCTATAACTGTTATCGAGAACAAGCACATTAAAACCGGAAAGCATGCTAAACTGATACCTCTCATTTCTCAAACACTACAGGATGAGCTACAATCTCCCAGCTTAGTTTCAATTATCACTTCAGCGGAGAGCGTCCGCTTTTGCTCAGTACGGACAGAAGCAGTCCGTGACTTGAGTATTCATGTATGTGACTTTGTGTGTGTTTGTGTATGTCTTGGATATACATTCAGGTTTTGACTGTATCCAGACCCCAGCATGTACAACAAAAGTGCTGATTAAGCACTCATTCTCAGAGATTTCACTTCATCTCACACAAAGCATGCATGCTGGATCTGCAGTGTTTCTTCCTCTCCTTCACAAAGGAATTTATTTTCTTACACACTTGCTCAAGAGCCTTTCCTGGCAGAAGCAGAACCAATGTCAAGGAGCAGGGCTCTGTTTTTATCAGAAGTTGTTCATGAAGACAGATAACGCATTATAAGAAGTGTTCCTTTTCTGGGGGGAAAAAAAAATATCACCTTCTCCACACTTCTGAAGTCCACTTCTGCCGGGAGCTTTGTGCACTAACCATGGAAATGTTTTTTTTTAAATAACACTTCACCATACTCTGAACTGGATACTGTAGATCTGGGCTAGTCCAAAGCCATTGTGCAATAATGAGCTTTGTTATTAATCTTTTATTAAATGCGTGTGTGATTGTTTTCCTAGACAAGATTTACAATTTCATTTTTTTTAAACTCATGTACACTAAGCGTTAAAAGACTGCCAATTAAACATGTTGTGTACTTTCTCTTCAGGCAATGCAGCTCAGCCATTAGAGAACATGGTCACTTAAACTTTTTAAACCCTGATAGCATAACCTGAACATAAATTCTTAATTAAACCCATGGACAACTATAGATATAAAGCCAAGGTTCACATTAGTGTGTACAAACATGTTTTCCTGAGCTAACTGGATGAAATGGTGGAATAGATGGAACATAATAATTGTGTTAAGACTTCAGTTAAACAATTCTACAAATCTGTTATTTTGCATCCAGCTTTTAATTGTTAAACTGCTATACAAACTAGACTATAATTACAAATAGTCCATAAAACAAGCATTTAAAACAGAATTCTTAGTTCAGGCTGCAAACATAACAGACAAACACTAAGCATTTCTCTGCTCAGAGGACAAGAATATCCTGGAAATCGCTGCCCCCCCCCCAGTTTGTTCCCATTTCTACTGATATGGTGCTTAAACTCGGTAAATGCTTCATTAAGTCCCACCTTCGTGCTCTAGGATTAGCTCACATTTCACTGCCAGTGAAGATCTAAGCAATCATAGGTGAAGCCGGTTTCTCCAAGTAGTGGGTCACATGCATCACACAATTCAAAACATCACACCTCTGTTCCGCGATAGGGTGCACAAGCCTTTTACACAGATCTCGCTTTGCTTCTGCCACTGCAGTATCTCCAGTGCCGACTTTAAAGGCACAACAACAATGACTCCTGATTCTGCCTCCATGCCTTTCACACACATAAGACACAATAAAGCTGCACCATTCCCACCTTGAACATGCTGTGTGAAAGGGGAGTTTCAGTACAGTTAGCTGGCTGGCTGGTTGTCAACAAAAGACTCCTCACTCCTCATACCTTTTGTAGACCTTACACAAAAAAGGTTGAAAATAAAGTCTACAAAAGGTATGAGGAGTGAGGAGTCTTTTGGTGTAACTTTATTTTCAACCTTTTTTGTGTAAAGTTACAGAGTCACAACAATACTTATATAGAATAAAGAAGTCCATCATAGCAGCCACTTACGGGCTCTCCCTCTCTCCCTCTCTTTCTGTATCTCTGATTGGAAAAAAAGGAAATTGTGTTATCAGCTACAACGATACAGAAGAACGGTTTATGAGATGTTAACAGGCAAGATAATGCATGGGGAAAGGCACTGGAATGCAATCAAGGCTGATTTGTACTTGCTGATGCACATGTTTTGCAGTAATTTAGAGTATGGCTTGTGCATGTCTTCAAAGATCCCCCGTGTTTGTTCACAGGGTGCAATACCAATGTAAACAGTGGGGGGTAGTATAGTACCATGTTTGCAAAAGCCTGCAATCGCAGGATGCAGTAATTAGCTTTTTGTGGCCTGTGGACGCACGTGGTCCTGAAACAACTCGCGGAAGAACATAAAACAGAAGTGTTTGTATATCTGTAAACAGCATTTGGAAACACGATACTTTAAGGAGAGTGAAAGTTCCTTAAAGTGAATAATTACTGCTGACTCGACATGTATTTGTCACTATGAATCTGAGAGTAAACAGCAGAGTACGCAATGGAAACATCCTTTGGTGATCCTTTGAGGATCTTACTGCATCCTTTCTATCGTCCTGATCTCACTCATCTGACTTTCACCTGTTTGGTCCCCTGAAAGCAGCCTTACGAGGATGAAGATTCACTTCTGATGAAGAAGTGAAGACAGCGGTGCATTCGTGGCTCGCAGCTCAGCCTAAAACATTTTTTAATGAGGGAATGTGACAGCTTGTTGAAAGACAGCCATTGAAAGCGTATTGAAAAGCAAGATTATGTCAATTATAAGTTTGTTTTTCTAAAAGTTCATTAAAATGAATTCTACAGCCAGAATGCAGATAATTGTTGACTCTCCCTCACACAATTTGAGACACAACTTATGGCAACATGACATAAGTTTGTTCGTGTTTAACATTGCAGTATAATCTTAGAAGAGCTTTAAAGCAACCAGAAGTACCCTGAAAACCAAACGGTAACAAAGGTTTTGGATCTTATGTGCTGTAGTGAAAGACAAATATTTCAACCCTACTTACTCCTCTAGGAAGTGCTGCTGGGGTCCGATTATGGAGCCGGGTCTACAGATGCGTATCCAGGCGATGGTTTCAGCTGAAGTAAACCGGTAATGCTTCATCAGGTAGCAGCCAATCAGCGTGCCTGTCCGTCCCAACCCGGCTGGGAAACAAACAAAAGGTCAAAAGATTAGTGATGTTTTTATGAACTACAAAGTAGACGAAAGTTTCTAGATTTGTATGTAATATGTCATGTGTCCTGTGATATATCTTCCAGCAAATTTACAAGTGCAGTAGATTACACAGCATAAGTAAACCTGTATCAGATACAGGACAGCACTGGCAGTTGTACAGAAGGCTGGACAGGCTAAAAATAAGTGTGTGAACATTGTAACTGCTAAAAATTAGTCACTAAGCAACAAGAACAAAAGAATCTGTTTGATAATAAATAATTTCATGTATAAATGTCATTTAATAGAAATTATCTTCATTCACTTGAGCATAAAAAAGCGTAAATAAACAAAATTATAATTAGTTATAATCCCACTATCCGTTGCGGTGCCTGTGAGTCTGGGTCTCACAATGTTCCTTCCTCATATGATCTCTGGGGTTTTTTCCCTAACTACGGCCTCCTGGCTAAATCACCACGCTGGCTCGATCATTACAGATTTAAGCCTACACCCAGGGAAACGTCTATTGTTAAAATACAAATATACAAACTGCATGACGCAAAAGCAATAACTCCAGTTAGACACTGTCTAAAAATGTGCTCTAAATTAATTCACTGATAACATCTTAATCAAAAACACTCAAACATATGATACTTTTTTTTTTTTTTTTTTATCACTATAACCAACATCTACAAAGAGTGTTTTCACTATAAGAGTACAGGCATGACAGGCCACACTGACAACAATGACACCATAATAATTGCTAGTTCTGATTATCTCCCTCTCTGAACTTACTCTCCTATTATATTGCACAGTTCATGTATAACTAATGAACGCAGTGTCGTGGCGGACTGATCTGTATATTCGATGTTTAATTTTGTCAGAATAAAGCTACAGTGTGGAATTCCCCATCTAGACATTTTCCTTCAGACTTTGGCTCACTTCAAATAATTTGGTTGGATATCTGATATTCGCTTGGCATTTACTTACCATGGTATAAATAAAATGAAATGACCTGGCAATCCTCACTTTTTTTTACATGCAATGTAAAAAAAACTTAATATCACCGTGTGTTTTAAAAGAGGACAGAAAAGTACCAGTAAATAGTATTTCATTAGAGTGAATGCAGTCTTGTAGGAGAGAAGTATAGCAATGTGCATCCCTTCAGGAAGTCATAATAAAGTCTGCCAGGTGTCTTAAGAATAAGTCACTAAAATAATTATAAGCAGCAAACATATTTTGTTCCAGCTAACTTTGCTTGGTTTTGCTTTGCTTGGATCGGTCTGTATCAAAAAGGACTAATGGTTAAAAACGAATGGCTAACACATTGTTAAAACCCTTTAAATACTGTGCTGAACCTTCAACTTCGTGGAATAAATATGGTCAGAAAAAAAATTATGAATGGAGATCAAGGAAATGCTTAGTAAAGATGTGTGGTTTAAAAAAACAAAAACAAAAAAAAAAAAAACAGACAGACAGTAGAAATCACAGCTAGGTTTAATAGTGAACGTACGAACATTTCAACATGAACAATGTGACAAAAACTCAAAGGATTGCGACTAAACACCTGTGTGGCCATAAAACAAACCAATTTCGCTAGGGGTCATAAAGACTGGACTTCGGAGTAATGGAAAAAAGTCATGTGGTCTGACGAGGCCAGGCTGACCCTATTCCAGAGTCATGGGTGCATCAGGGTAAGAGAGGATGGACATGAAGTGATGTACTTCATGCCATCATGCATAGTGTCCACAAGCCTCTGGAGGCAGAATTCTGATCTGGGGTTGCTTCAGTGGGTCAGGTCTAGGCTCAGCAATGTTATGTGGCAATAAAATAAGGTCAGCTGACGACCTGAATATTCTGAATGACCAGGTGATCACATCTATGGAATTTTTTCCTTCTTCTTCTGTGGTTCTGGGAGCATGAGAAATCATTTTCACACATAAATTCACCACCAGACTGTATTAAAGGAGGTCAATAAAATCTTGTAGTGAACTTTTTTGATCATGAAGTGTATTAAAAAAAAAATTAAACACTTATGTCAAAATGTCTACTGTCAGTAATTATCATTTACTAATATAAGTGATGCTAAAAGCACAAAGATTGAATAAAGGACTTGGTCTTTCAAAATCAGCACTACTGAACTCGTGTTGTGCAAGAAATAAAGAACCAAAAGAAATTTTAGTGTGTGGTGTGTACAAACCCTCCATCATCCTCTTGGCACCATGCTGGAAAAAAATTCTAGGGCAAAGACAGAGCATCTAATGCATTTTTCCGATTTAAGAAGAAATCAGTAATTGTAATCCAATAAGTTTTCTGTCAAATGCAGCGAATATCTCGTCATGGTCCACTAGCTGTCTATTGTGCGTGGGCTGTAAAAGAATCTGTGTTCTTACAGCCCTGGTTCTTTAAATAGAAAATAAAGTGGCTTAGATCACACAACAGTATTCCAGCCAACCAACCACAGAGGCTGTTCTTACTATTAGTTATATAGTCAAGTTTTTAGTATCCCTGCCTAGGCAATGTCATACATGGACCAGAGGTGGAGCTTCTGAAGGAGCACTAATGGGAAAGCCATATTTGTTTGGCTGTTAAACAAGCTTTCTTCATTATTGCGTACTTCCCCAGATTTGTCAAGAATGAGTGTATTGCAATGCCACTATCTGTATCTTTATGTGTTTAGTGTTCCTAATATCTGTGTGTATAGATTTAAAAAAAAAATTGCCTTCCAGAAACATCAGAAGGTGTTGGACTCTTAACAGAATCTACTATGAAACTGAGATCAAACAGAATCCTTTAAGAGGTGTTTCATTAAAATAATTTTCATGGAAGAATTTTCATTTAATTACTACGAAGAACAATGAGATACATGCAATCAATAATGTACAGCTCTACATATAAAAACATTGTGCATTTCCCACATCTGTTTTGTAAAATAAATAAATAAAATCCTTATTTGTGTGTTCTGAAAAACGCATTTATATTCAGTTATGGCACAGAAGTAAAGGTACAACTGTCTAGACATGAACAATTTTCATTTCTATTTAGAGCGCTGCCTTTAACCAGCATGGAGAACAATCAACTGATCAACTGCTCATGGACCTGATCCAACAGTGCCCCCATGTGTACATGATATGTCATTGAACAAGAACACAAAATAAAACAGGAGAAACTAAAGTGTGAGACTTCATAAAATCCTCTCACCCTTGCAGTGGACAGCAACGGCACCATCCGTGGTCTCGCAGATATGCAGGAAGCGACGCATGATGATGTCACTGGGCGTGCTGCCATCCACAAAAAACAGGTCGTAGTGGTCAAAGCCGGCATCTGTGAAGCGCTTGGCATCGTAGATCTTCTTGTTGAGACGGATGATGGTGGTGACGTTGTGCTTGCGGAAGTAGGGAAAGTAGGCCTCTGGTGCGTGGAGAGGATAACCTGCATAAGACGAAAAGATTACAAAAACTTCTTGAAAAAGAGAGAGAGAGAGAGAGAGCACATGTATTTTATAGTGTAAAAAAAACAAAAACAAAAAAAACAGGTACAGCCAATGACGGGATAGGAATTAGCCAGCTTGGTATCATTCAGGCAATTTCTACACATTTTATTATTTTTTTCCCCTCAGTTTTTCACCTTTAAAGCATACAATTTGTAACTAATTTTTATTAAATAGTTAGGAGAAATAACGAAGCAGAATCTGGTCCCTCCAAGCAGAAATAAAAGTGTTTATTGTGCCAAATGTTAAAGGTAACAATCAGCCATGGTACAGTTTTTCAAAGAATAAAAAAAAAAAAAAGATCTATAGACTGGTTGATAATTGGTTTATAATTATTGTGAAAGTTTCAGATTTGAATAGGTGCATTTGGCAACAGAGTAATAAGAAAATAAATCAGATTTGCTTGGCTAAAAGTCCACCATTTCTTTTAGATAACATTGTTCAGAGAACACAGAGTCAGACAGAGCGGTGTTTATGGAGCTGTAAAAAACGTCAGCAGCTTACCATTTTCTACTTTACTCTTTGGGTGCGGTCCACTAAAGGCCAGAAATCTGCCGGGAACGATCCAGTTGAAGTCACCGTTCTCAACGCGCTAACGACAGAAGCAAAAGGTATAATTCTAAACTTTACATTGCACAAGTAGAAAAAATGCCCGAACAGACTGGCTGAAAGGCAACAAGCAGCTTATAATTAAAGTTGGAACAAAGCACTTGCCAATTACCTCATAGTGTTCATACTCGGTCACATCAAACGTCTCAAAGTTCAAGAAGCCATGCTGCAGCGCCTTCAACACACACACACACACACACACACACACACACACACACACACACACACACACACACACACACACACACACACACACACACACACACACACACACACACAAATAGCATTTCAGACATTTTTCATTTTATACTAATAAACAAAATGATATGAAAATAATAACAAGCTTGGGAGACAATTTGCATATCTGGGTCATTTAACCTTTCAGGAACCAGAACAAGATTCAGTAAATAAGCGAAAATATGTGGGAAATAAACCACTCCAGATTTGGAGCGGTGGTATGTTTAAGCAGTTTATTTTTACCTTCCCTGAGTAGATATTTTGTTTCACTCATATTACACAGCTATATGTAATTTTCCAATTAACTTACAGTTAAAGTTTATACCCCTTCTGACCAATCAGAACTGAGAAATTATTTAAATTCCAAAATGTGATGGTCTTAAACAGTGCAGCTACGTAAGGCTCCTCTTTGCCCTGCTGGAGGGATGAGGCGCAGGTTAAGTAAGGCTCTTAAGCTAATGGCATTGCTTAGCGTGTTAAACAGCAGACAGGGATAAACACACACATGCTTGCACACACACACTATTAGCTAATGATGGTGATTTTACTGATCAATACAAGCCCAGGAAGACTGTAATCTTGCTCAGCAAAACATGCTTACATCATGAATTTTATCCAACATCACTTTCCATCTGTCTAGCCATCCAACCATCTATCGATCAACCTTTATATCCATCTAGATCTCCCTCTCTGTCCATCTACCCATCGTTCTATGCATCATCCTTTCATCTCTGTCCATATATTTATCCATCCATTCACCCATCGGTTCTGTATGTTCTATCCATCCTCCTACACATTGGATCGATGTCTGTCTTTCTAACATCCATGTATAATTTATCCATTTATTTATCCGTCCATCCATTCATCAGCTGAGGTCCTGGATTTCCACAGGTATTATTTCATTAATGAAAATGAAAAGAAATTAACTACAATATTGCGCTACAAATGACAGAAATAAAAAAATCACATGTATAAAAAAACAAAAAACAAAAAAAAACAGAAGACATGCATTTGATTAGACTTTTTTTTTTTAATTCCGATGAATATCTAGGATAATTTTTGCTTTCTGTGACACAGCTGTGAATTAGTGTCATTGCTTAATCGTGCGAAAAACAGCACATAGCAATAGATGATGCTTTAGATGATGCTCTAGCGTGCCTTTGCATGTCGCTAGTTAAAAACATGAAGCTGATTAACTGGCTGCTAATTTAAGCTCGACACAAAAATGACTCATTCACAAGCATCTGAGTCACGTTAGCAGCTCCTCATCAGGCAAGTCATTAAGTGTGGCATTTTTTAATAAAGCCAACTTGAAGGAGGAGTAAAATGGAGAGAGGAAAAGAGAAAGGGAACGAGGGTCTGTTTGTCTTTAAGGGCATGGAGTTGATTTTCCCAGTGGGAGTGACGCTGTGCTGTGAGACTATAAGATGCAGAAAATCTGTGCAAGAATGTCTTGCAGGTCGTCTTTGTGCCAGATGCTGACCGAGTGCATTAAGCTCATATGGAGCTTTGTGGGTGGACGCATGTTAGCGGATCAGTGAACTAAAGATAAACACAATTAATTATCTAGATTAATTTGTCTAATTAATTATTAATTAATTTTTAAAAAACACTAAGATTGGAGATTCTCAACATCTCTCTCTCTATTTTGCTAACGCGTTCTTCCTCTTCTGCCATCTCTCTAGTTTGCTCTTGCTCCACCTCTCCCTCTCTTCATCCCTTCATCCCTTTCTTGCGACATGACTCAATATCTACCACTCCTCTACAGAGCTCGCGCAGTCTCTATAGATCTTGCTCTCTCTCTCTCTGTATTGGTACAGGTCCATCTTCTTAACGCTTCCTCTCTGTAGATCTTTTTCCTTCTAACGTTTCGTCTCTACAGATCACACTCCATCTGACTCATTCTCTGCTGCTCCGTCTTTGCAGATCACACTACACCTTTCTCTCTATCCATATCTGTACATCTCACTTCATCTCTATTGCTCCATGTTTACAGATATTATTAAATTTCTTCATATCTCTCTCTTTATTAATTTAACTAACTATTCCTTCATCTCTTTCACCCTTATAACAAAGATCTCACGACATTTCTCCATCACTCATTCTATTAATGAATCTCGATCAATAAAACACACCAGGTCTTTCTCTACCTCTATCTTACTTGGTCTACAGATCTCAATTCCCATCTCGCTTTTTTTACGGTTTCATTTCTCTTTCACTCCGTTCCTCTCTTTATTACTCTAGCATGCACTCTATTCACTTTCTCACTCCACCTTTATAGCTTTCTCTCACCCATCACCTCATTGTCAGTGACACTGAGAAGTAAAATTGTCCTTCAGCCTGATGTTTCCACTCAGCATGTAATTTAAGATGAACAGCACTGAAGCCACTTTAAATAGCACTTGACTCGAAAAAGTGAACATTTTCTTCATACCAGAAAACTAGTCATTGCTGCATGTTTGAATCCTTCAGGTGCGATTACTTAAAAAGGCACCATGCCCACATTTTTTCTTTTTTCAATCATTCAGACTAGACCTGTGAAATATTTGAAACAATACGTGAATAATAATTACCCGCCTCTAAGTAAAATCCCCGCCATTTCACTTTTGTCTAGAAACAAGCCGTGAGAATGTCTACTATGCAAGTGTGTGTGCGTTTGCGTGTGTGCATATTAACCTTATGAGTACTTCAACGCTCGGCATTTTATACCGTTAATGGTTCAGACGGCTCAAACCTCTTACCTTCCTGATTCCATGCAAACAGTCAAGAACGGTCAGGTTGTATGTGCAATTTCCAAATGATGCATCCCTTAAGAAAAACAGAAATCACAATGAGTGAAAAAGCCAGTGCCAGGTTAATAATCCATCACAATTCATTATAGGTTATTAAAACAGTGATCATATAATACATTAGAGTTTTTTTTGATGTACATTTATTTTTAACAATGAGTAAATAGTTATTTTGTACAAGTAGTATTATTTTCTAATACTTACATAATTACAAACAGGGTAATCCTATCCAACTATCAACTGTTGCTATACAATATGCTATACATTTTATTTATTAAAATAGAAAAAAACAGATTAAATATGAGGTGCCTTTCTTCACTAAACACTGCAAAGCTGCAATTGTTGACAAATCACTGTAGTACAAGAGAAATAAAACACTATACGGTGAACTTAGATCAATTTTCTATAACAGCAGAGATAATATCGGTGAGTGGTTCCAGGTTTAACATAAACAAGTTTAAAAAGCTTAAAAAATAAGAGAAATGTCTAATCCTTGATACAGGGTGAATGTTATTCATTAAGGAAATGGTTATGTAGTAATTATCTAAGAAGTCACCGGCATCAGGTTGCTTTGAATCAGTCGGAGGTACATTTTTGTACGTCTGTGTGTTTTTTTTTTGTTGTTGTTTTTTAACATGACAATCTTTGTTTTCTGCCTGACTAACTTCAAGAGACAGAAACAAAAGAGGCTGGTGAAGGAACGACTGTTATAATACCTGTGTCTACCTTTTAAATATGCAACATGGCATTCATTAATAAATAAAGAATTGTAATCTTTGGCAAACTGCTGTGGTTAAATGGTAATGACACAGTGGAACATGCTGTTACAGGAAAATAATAAACTCTGTGGTTGTACGAGAATAGCAACAAAATGATTCAGTGTTTTAGTGTTACATAATAAATGCCCGATTTAGCATTTTTAATATTTTTATGAGATCATGATGTTAAATAGGCAGGTGAAATCCAGGAGACACTACTGCATCCAACGCCACATGCACGCTTGTTTAATCCACACAGCGACAGAGGTCTCTGGTCTCTTCTGAGACTTTTACTCCTCGGAGCAGAACAGAAAAGCCTGGCCTCATGTGCACCAAGTGGAATAAAAATAGATCAGGATTCAGATGGGTTTAAAACACCTGACCCAGATGGGCAACGGAACATTTCTTTTAATAAAAGCCAAGCAGCACTCTGTGAAAGATGAAGTGACTCATTGGTCCTTGTGTGAAGTTTTTCAAGTGTTAATATTCAGCACGCCTCATGCCCTGAGGCTCCTGGGATAGGCTCCAGGTCCCCGCGACCCTAAATACAGGATAAAGCGGTATAGAAGATGAATGAATGATGAATATTCAGCACAAGACTAATTTTACACACAAAAAACCTAGTAAAATATATTTAAAGACAAAAAAAGGTGGATTATAGAGAAGGAACTGTCTAGATAAGTCATTGGTGTTTCTGAATGATTTTTTAAATTTGGCTTTGTTATGTAAAGCACTTTGGCCAACTATCGGTTGTTTTAAATGTGCTATATAAATAAACTAACTTAACATAAAAATTGCTATAAGACAGTTTGCATGGGTGAATCTTCTGTGTGCATGATTGTGTGTGTGTGTGTGTGTGTGTGTGTGTGTGTGTGTGTGTGTGTGTGCTCGTGTGATACTTCCTTTGTAATGGGTAACACAGCAGCTTGGCTCAGGGTTCTGCTGTGATCCCTGCACTCGCCCCCACAGCTCCTGCTAATTTTTATGCTTCGAATGCCAAAAGGCATTTGTGTACAGGCTTCAAGAAATCTCATTATGAAAGCAGCTCATGAAAACCTTTCATTTAAATTTAAAATTAAAGACATTCTAAGCTGATTTATGATGATTTCATTCCTTGAGTGCAATCTTGATGCTGGCAGAAGCATTCCTGCATGTTTTTTATCGTGTAAATTTTATTCAGGCTTCATGGTGATAGTCTGAGCACCAAGCGTTATAGACCTCAAAACTCCAGCCCAATAGGACAAAATAATTATTGTGACGCTTGAACATATGCCTTAACTAGGGAGCCGGAGGATCTGTGATATAGCCAGGAGTTTGCCTTTTACTGTTAGAGGTTTAAGCATTTACATTTAGGCATTTGGCAGACACTCTTATCTAAAGTTTCCCATCATTAGACAGATCTTTACACTGGGTTACTAGGTCGCTAACTAAGTACCATCAAACACTGTTGGGAAGGATTTTTTTTTTTTTTTGGTGGGGAAAGGGAAGGGAGAGATTAATTCAAGTACTGAAGAAACAGACATGTCTTAAATTGTCGTTTAAAGTCCTATTTGAATTGAATTCGTTTTATTGTTGGTTTTAAAGGTACGAAATTAACATACTGTATATACTGACGCACTATATAATAACTCATAAATTAATAGGAGGGTAAATATTTGTTTAATCAGCTAAATTGTAAAACCAGTATTTCCTTCCTCGTACAAATGATCCTGTAAGGCATAATAGCACAACTGTGATAACTTCTACAAAATCCATTCACATCAAATGCTCATCTGAGTATTTGAGGGCAGAATCAGGGTGTGAGCCACAAGATAGAGAAAATGTGAGGTAAAACACAAGCTGAGCTGGAAAGCAGCTGGTCCTGAGCTGCCAAACCGGCAGCCGCCAGACTGTATGGATAAACAAGCCTGATCGTACAGGTTATGAGTTGCTCAAACATGCATCTGCAGTTTTTTTGAAGGCCTTAGATACACATTATACTGTAGATGGCAGCCATTTAAAATCCAATCTTACAATCCATATAACTGGTAGTTACACAAATAGTTCCTTATACTGTGTGGTACACCTAGTGAAGAACTAGAGATACCTGGTCCTTGATGTGGTCTGGGGTTCACTGCCCTGAACTGTGACGGGGAAACAACATCTCAGGTCTTTGAAGAAGCCAACTTGCTGCATCTTCAAGCAGAGATTAAACCAAAAAGGAGCAACCTCTGAACTCAAAGCGACCCTGCTTCTCCACAAACTGGGTGTGGAGGCTTCAATATAGACCCGAGGGGAAAGCTGATCAGCTCTGACTAGCAAGGAACATGCTGTGAGAAATTTTCAAGTTTGGAATGAAGACGCATGGTATAAATCTGTATGAACACCTCATGTGCATGTTAGCTTAGTGTTTACAGCTCACACTGGATCTACAACAGTTCCTCTGTTAAGACATGCCTGATATCAAACAAGACGGCCAGTCCCACTAATCCTGATTATATCTGCATCCTGCCAAGACATCCACAGCTACTGCCAGTGAGACACAGAAACAAACCATACAAGAGCATCAGAGTGTCTCTGACTCATAGAAAAGTCTGTTGAGAGAAACCAGAACCTGTAGGTTAACATGTTTCAGCTGCTAGACTTAAAATAAACTCCTAGAAGACGACAGGTATTACGGCCACGCCCTTCTTGTTCTGCTTCATTGCTTAAACATGTTAAAATCTCTTCAGTTTACCAGAGAAGATAATAATCAAAGACACACATAGTAATAAAAGTAGTAAACTGAAGGTATTAAAATTAACAGTCCATTTTTTTAATAAATGTTTTTTCTTTTAGAAAAACAACAGTTTTTTTATACAGTAGATCTGATAAAGAACTGATAAAGTGCCTAAACAAACTATTTTACTTATACTATTTTAAACTTATTTACCCTATTTGGTGAAGCAATTCACTATGCATCATTATACAACAGTTATTTCCGATCGTGTAATCTGATTGGATGAGAGCCATTTCAAGAGTTTCCATTTAGATTTATGGCATTTGTGGGACGCATTTATCCAGAGTGAAGTACATTTTTATTTCATTATTTATTCGAGCAGGTGAGGCTCGAAGGCTTCTTGTTCAACGCCCCTACAGGGTCAACTTGATGTTGCTGGGGTTTTAACCTTCACATCAGTATTTTAAGGCCTTAACCTCTGAGCTACACTTATAAACACATTTAAAGAATGTTTAAAATCTACAAAAAAATCTGAGTTTTTAGAGAATTTCAGTGTTATTTTTTTTATTCTTAAAGACAAAAATCTGTTTTACGCAGCCACACTATGAAACACTGCCTTTTTAATGACAGTTTGTTACCAAACCTCCATCTGTAGAAATATCTAACATGTACAGTACTGGAAATGGAGTTAGAACAGAACCTAGAAGTTGAGTTAAATTGAGCAGGAAATGGAAATGAAAACCTATAAATGGAACTTGAACGTGAAAGTGGCGGTGAAACTGGAACATAAAACGATCTGAAGTGGAAACTGGAACAGTCATGGTGTTAAAATTGTAATTACTGTTGGAAGAAGAGTTGGAAATGGACCAGGGAAATGGTGTTAGAAATGTTGTTGGAATGAGAACTGCAGTGTTGTAATTTAAGCCGTCAAAGATTAATCCAAATTTCTTAAATACTCGGGCAATACTGGGATAAAGAAATGCATGACAAACTGGTTAAAGGAAACAGATTATGTATTTTTATATTTCAAACCTTAACATTTATATATATAGTTTAAAAAAACACAAACATTTTCAGTTGTTGAATTGACCTCAATTTTAAATTCTCTTAAATTAATTCAACTTAATAAGAAGAAGAATAAACTTCGTGAAAAGGATGTAGCAAGAGACACTTCAATTAAAAATATCATAATAATCTAGGTTTATTCATTATTTCAATCCTCTCATGTATTTTATCCTTTTCTTTTTTGTTGTTGTCTGAATTAAAAAAATAAAAAAATAAAAAAATACTGGGTTCACTCTGTTTATTTTGCCCTTTTCCTGTATTTCCTCCTGTATAGCCTGTAGGATCATGGGATATATCCGGTCCTCCAAAGTGTAAAATGAGCGTGAAGAAAACACACTAGACGCGGTTTCCTTGTGTTCGTTGGGATTTGAGCACCAAGAAAAAGCTGCATGCAACGTTTTTTATTTTTTGACACCGTATAACCGCGCAGCCGGACAAACGCACGTCACCAAAGCCTGTGTGAACACACTCACTGACTCCTATGTGTAGAAAACCCTCGGCGCTTCATCCGCGCTCACCGGACACTACGACCGCCCGATTAAAAAACGCTCGATTTTAACACCCGATAAGAGGCGTTTAATGTAAATTGCTCCCATACCTTGGAGGACTTGGGGCGCGCGCTTTTTCCTGCAAACGCGTCTGTAAACTCCATGTGTGTATTTGTGCATCTTGTGGTCGCGCTTCTCAGTGACGTGAGCAGCCCAACTAATCGATAACGGCATTCGTTGACAACGAATTTCCTTATCGATAATTATCGATTTTATCGATTAGTTGTTGCAGCCCTAATTTTAACACACCCAGAGTGAATAGGTGGAGTTGCTATTTGTTACTGATTACAGTATCTCACAGTCTTAGTTACAATACAAACACTGTAAATTAATTCTGATTCCAAACATGGTAAAAGTTAATATCAAAATTATGATAATAAACAGTGTACAATTCTGTGTTTAATCAGTATGTTCAAGTTTAAGAGACATAGTGCTAGATTCTGTGAATTCTCCGCTGAGCTCATGTTAACTGTAGAACACTTTTTGCAACAGATGTAATGTTTCAACAGAACAAACAAGAGTATTTTACTTCCTGTTTTATCTTACTACAGGACATTACATAACCAGGTTTCTCCAGAAGTGCCATGGCTACTAGAGAACGCTCTGACAAAGCTCTTTTCATCACCAGAACAGCCATACAGTCTACAACAAGCACGCCTTTGTGATTAGACAAGGGGCCAAGTGCAAAGAATGAAAGAATGGATGATTGATAAAAATAAAACATGAAGCATCCATCAAACCCTGGGTGTTAAATCTACAATGTAAACACACGTTTAGGCCTTCATTTCACATTCACTCTTAAATTTATGAAAAGTTATGGTCATTCATGCTAAACAAACTTGTAAGGTCAACTATAAACTATAAACTATAAAAATACATAGCAGGGATGGAACACTTGATATAATAAGCAATAAAACGCTTACATTTATAGGGAGGGACTGAAATATAATAAAAGCAGACTGCAGCGTTGACTGGCGTGTACGTGAACAAAGCTTGAGGCAAGATAAATATTTGCTCCCCTGCAAGCTCAGACAAGCCTGGAGGATTGTATATGATTGAATTCAATACTGTAACTCAAACACAGCTGAAATCTGAAGCTAATCTCCGTGCAGGGTGATAAAGATTGCCATGGGCCACGGAATAAAAAACACCCACGCAGCGTGAAAGCAAGTGCCAGACATGCTAATTAGAAATCCGTTCATACAGATTGTACAGCTAGAGCTCATGGTCAAGATTCATACACATAAAATACATCACTGTTTGGGTAAAGAGTTTGAGACAAACATCTATTAAATGCAAACCTCTAGAAGAGACAGCTTAAGAAAAAGCTTTTAAATGTACACCAAACAGGAGCACATCCGCCTCCAGTTGAGATTACTCAGAGCTGAAAAACATCTATAAACTTCTCTAATAGTTTCTTTGCGAACAGAGCTCAGAGCAAGGCTGGGCTGCAGGACAATGCAATAATAATATGGTGATAAATCATGTCGGAGTACAATTCTCTATGACTTTTCTATGATTTTTTCAAGATAATGTACTGATAAGAGACAATAAAAATAAGAGAATGAAGGAGTGGGAAATACAGAAAAGTAAATTAGAGAAAAAAAAATAAGAAAAGGTAATTAAATAATGAGCAGATGGACTAATATACAGCTCATGTGATGTGCATTAATATGTTAATAATTATAATTTTTTTTAAAAAGCAACCATCACACGAACACGTTTTTTCTGCCAGTCACAGCTCATGTGTAGAATGAGGGCAGAGTGCCAACAAACACCAGCGCACACACACAGAGACCTTACGGTTTCTAACCTGAATGGCAGGTAAGAGGCATTAGAGCCGGAGATTAAAGCTCGGTACGCTTCCTCTGGAGTTTTCTTCAGGTAAATCACCTGTGGCAGAGAAACAACACAATATTAAAATGTGCATTCCTGAAACACATACATCTTGTTTTACTTACATTGATTGAAAATACAAGCTGAACATGTCTAATAAAGCATACATTATAAAAATAAGAATTAATACATGTGAATATATATGTGAACAAAAAATTATGCTCAAGCTGCATTCACACAAATGCCCAGTTATTAGCATTTCCCTGCCACACACACACACACACACACACAGGTTAAAATCTCTCACTGCTGCACTAATTAATGAGAAGGTGCTGTGATGAGGAGTGTGTCAAAGGACTGGGATTCAGCACAGAGAGGGGCTCTGTTTCTCAAACCTGCACCACTTTACCACTGAGGACACACACACACACACACACACACACACACACACACACACACACAGAGAGAGACAGACATAAACACAATCACAAAGATATACACTCTCTCATACACAAGCGCACACACACACACACACTCTCATACACAAGCACACACACACACACACACACACACACTCTCTCATACACAAGCACACACACACACACTCTCTCATACACAAGCACACACACACACACACTCTCATACACAAGCACACACACACACACACACTCTCTCTCTCATACACAAGCACACACACACACACACACTCTCTCTCTCATACACAAGCACACACACACACACACACTCTCTCTCTCATACACAAGCACACACACACACACTCTCTCATACACAAGCACACACACACACACTCTCTCATACACAAGCACACACACACACACTCTCTCATACACAAGCACACACACACACACTCTCTCATACACAAGCACACACACACACACTCTCTCATACACAAGCACACACACACTCTCTCATACACAAGCACACACACACACACACACTCTCTCATACACAAGCACACACACACACACACACACACACAAGCACACACACACACACTCTCTCATACACAAGCACACACACACACACACACAAGCACACACACACACACACACTCTCTCATACACAAGCACACACACACACACACACACACACACACACTCTCTCATACACAAGCACACACACACACTCTCTCATACACAAGCACACACACACACACACACACACACACACACTCTCTCATACACACACACACTCTCTCTCTCATACACATGCACACACACTCTCTCTCTCTCTCTCTCTCATACACAAGCACACACTTTCTTGTACACATGCACGCACGCACACACACACACACACACACATGACACTCTGTCTCTCTCCATTTGTAATCACATACACTCTGTGTGTTTAAGAGAGTGTGTGTATGAGAGAACAGAAAGAGATAAAGACAAACTGAAAGATCAAGAGACTAGACAGGGCTAGACAAAAAGATAGTGAAAAAAACAGAGACAGGAATGGAGAGACAGACAGAGAGAGATGGAGAGACAGGGATGAAAAAACAGACAGAGAGACAATGTTCAGAGACAGAGACAAAGAGACACGGATGGAGAGACAGACAAAGAGACAAGATTCAGAGACAGCGACGAAGAGACAGGGACAGAAAAACAAGGTTCAGAGACAGCGACGAAGAGACAGGGACAGAAAAACAAGGTTCAGAGACAGAGATGGAGAGGCAGGGAGAGACAAGATTCAGAGACAGAGAGACAGGGTTGGAGAGACAGACAGAGAGACAAGATTCAGAGACAGGGTTAGAGAGACAGACAGAGAGACAAGATTCAGAGACAGAGAGAAAGAGAAAAGACCATAATGTGATTCCAGTTGAGTAAATCCTTTAAGGAGATCAGCAGACTGACGCTAAACTCGGACGTGGCTCCATGATGTCTGCTTCTCTAGAAAGACTTTGCAACAAGAAATTCGCTCTTGATGGTTCAAATCCACACAAATATGATTCATTCAGCTGCAGAATAAACCCGTGTCTTCAGAATAAACTACTCAAAGATATATCTGAGGTCAGAGGTCACCAGATTGCATGGTCAGATTATTCATCTAATAGCAGGTCAGCAGGCGAACACCAGAATAAGACAAACACAACACGTAAAGACTGCAGAGGATTCCAACACTTCAGTGTCAGGTTCATTACTGCAGAGGACACACATGAGCACTCGGAGCAAGACCTGGTGTACTCACTGACCCGAGAGAGAGGCAGACAGACAGACAGAGAAACAGAGGTGTGTGTGTGTGTGTGTGTGTGTGTGTGTGTGATAGAGAGTCTACTTGCTGAGCTCAATAGGAGGCCACTGCTTTGTTATTCTGGCCTGCACTCATAAAATATGCAAAGGTCAGACAACTAGACCCAACACCAGATTAAACTGTGTGTGTGCGCGCGTGTGTGTATGTTTGTGTCTGTATGTGCATGTTCTTATTAGAGTAAATACCCCCCCCAAAAAAAAGAACAATCCTCAGAAATGTCAAGGAAAACAAGTTTGAGCAACTCTGCTCTGTCACTGACAGGATTGAGAGAATCTGAGGTGAAATGCACCAAACCAAACATATATTTAATTACAACACATGAAAAAAACCTGTCAGAGAATGGACTACCACATAGAGAGAAGAACTGTTTTACACCCAAAAGACATGAACAGGAATTTGTGGTCACATTTCTACAAGAAGAAATTAATGAATTAATTAATCAAACTCCCTCCATACCCAGATGCTCAACAACTCTAGTAATCTCCCTCTGGTGAAAAACCAGGACGCTCATACAGTATACAGGTCTAAGAACATCTGCTGCAGGCAGAGAAGCCTAGACCACATACACACACACGACTGAATCAATAAAATATTAACACAAACTTAAAAGACAAAAGGTCACAGGAAACCGATAAAAAACAAAAGTGAAAAAAAAATTGCTTTACAATTCCGCTTTATTTATTTATTTATTTTATCAGTGCTGAAGTCACGACCAAAACATCCAACCAGCAGTTTTACGCCTGATGAAGCTCTACGCCTCTTTTCAGGTTGAAAATGATCAAAATAGCTAATTTAAGCTCTGGTTCAGAGTTCAGGCTACATTTAGCCTGACAAGCAGAGTGTGCATATCCCTGAGAGAGCGACTTTAAAGTGACTCTGTGTGACAGATAATTAGTTGAAACACATACAGACACACTTACAGTCATAACTCAGTTCTTCATGTGAACACCTAACCTCGGCTGCAATCATTTCCAGTTGTGTTCGTCGTATCTGAACTGCATTAAGATTACAAACGGGTACATAAGATTTTCATTTATTGTTGCTGATGTCACTCACTCGGGAGCTCACCGATATCATAAGAGCCTTATGTGAGGACTAAAACACATGGACATGGAAAATAATTCAGAACGGGGTAGGCAAGTAATTAGTATTACCCCACAAAGACGATTAATTTCTTATAAATCAGCCACCCTTCGTCATTTCTGTGTCAGTTACTTTAGGGGCCGGGTTGCCAGGTCAGACTGTCATTCACACAACACGAGGTAATTTGGGAATTCCAATTAGCCTAAGCTGCATGACTTTGGGAGGAAACCAGAGTACCTGGAGGAAACAGACCAAGCATGGGGAGAACATGCAAAAACAGACCAGAACATACAAAACTCTCAAACAGACTCACGGCGGAAATGAAACCCCCGACCCCGAGTGTGCAAGGCGACAGCGCCAATCACTACGCCACCAAAGTTACATTTAATGTTGTAAAACATTAATAAGAAATAAAGTGAAGGTCTTCTCGCAGAAAACTACTTACTAATAACCAACTGCCTACATGGGTTGTTACTACAGAAACAATATCACATTGGAACCTATGAATTACAGCCGGACGGTCTGAAAGTAATCAGGGTCTATATTTGGTCTGCATCGTTGTACCTTTGTTAAGCTACTCTGGCAGACACCAAACTAAAAGGTCACGGACAGTGTGAGGATGAGCAGTCTGTCCCTGATGCCTTTATATTCTATATTTACACTTCAGCAGTTTGCACTCCTACACACAGCAGTCACAAAACAGCGAGAGTAAACTATTCACTGGAACTACAGTAGCTAGCCGTCATTGCATGCAGCCCACAGCTGCACAAAAACTAAAATATCACATGACGTGGGTTTTGTGCTTGAACAAGCAAATTCGAATTCACCACCTCAGCACCTTTGAGAGATGTTTATTTTATATAAACCCACTAACAAGCAAAAACGAGATTGCTGCCAGCACTGCCTGTCATTCAGACATGTAGATTCAGATTTCTCACTCATGAGCCAGTGAGAAAGAGATCTGACTAAAAATCGACATTAAACTAGTTATTTATGTAAAAGAGGGATCTGGGGACCTCCAGTAGTAGATGGTGTGTAGCCAGGTGTCCGCGACATTTTGTTACTGTTTTCTACAAAAGAGATATTAAGATATAAAATCATGTAATTTATTTTGTGCTGGCTCTGTGTTCTCCACACTCGGGAGATTTTTGTGATCTCACACACTTGGCAAAGTTTGCTTATTCTTTCCATGACTCTATTTTTAACCAAGAAAGTTTTTACATGGATGGTTTTTTCATCCCTACACAGCCCCCCGGTCAAGTACTTTGGGTTCATTTAATGGGCTGCAGTGTAACTGATTATTATTATGAGTATTAATTTTACCCTGATTTGGCCTCAGAAAAGGGGACCAATGGGTGTGAAAGTGTCCTTTGAGGTCAGTCCCAAAGCGACAGCATCGTGTAGACCTGTGATGTCAAATAACACTTTGACCTTAACGATGTGCAAAAAGGCCAAAGCTTGACACAAATCCAGATGACACAAATCAAGCTTTTAATAAAAATCGAGCTTTTAATAAAACTTCCCAGCAGCTCTTAATTAGATAAAAATTAATTACTTGTCAACTACATGAGCAAATGTCAAACATCCAAACATGTTTTGTTTTAGGGATGGTATTATTGATGTGTACAATAGATTTTATTTCCTGCTTTTCCTTTAAAAAAAAAAAAACTTCAGCTTTATAAGCGTTTCAGCCAGGCACACAGCTGGGTTCTAACACATTACTGCGGTGCACGGCTGTACTGCCCTTTTGTCTCCACTTTGACGTCTGTTAGACACATCAGTGTGTGTGTGTGAGACACTGTCTCAGCTGTGTTCCAACTTCCACCCACGACCCTGCCCTGTCTCTCTCAGACTGATGAAACCGGGCTGCTGATGAGCGGATAGTCCCCCGCATTGTACACACACAATAACCATGGCCTCGACAGCGTTGGCACGTCAGCATGTCCTGTTGCACAGCATCCATAAAAGCGCTTCTCCTTGCCAAGTACCAGTCGCTCACAAGCATCTGTGAATGGCTTCTCTTCAGCGGAAAGTCATTTTAATTCTCCACTGTTCAAGTTCCTCACTGCAAGGGACTGGGATAAACCTGCTGCATGATCACAATGACACACTTTAAATTTTACAGAACAATTTGACAGCACAATGGGGACACAAATCCACTTTTAATCAACAAATAACTTCCCTGACATCTTTTATGTGTTGTTAATGTCTAAACTTGGCTTCTAGAGTTATAAGCCTAATGTTAGTTAACATTTACTAGAAAACTAAATCACATGAAGGTCTGTACAAGTGGCAACTTTTTTCCAAACTAGGAATATGGTAACTAACGTTAAACCATACCACTGCAGCATAATATCTTTCAAATCATCACTAAAATGATTTGTGATGTCATAAATGTGATACCTGCATTGTAGGTGAACTTAAAAAAAAAGTTGCCAACCTTTGTTGTTCACTGCAACATAAATAGTAACAAAATCTAACATACATAACTTTTATTTTGCATTAATGATGAATTCATAACCTTTTCTTGTTTACCCTGACAGAAAGCAGGGACGCTGTGTCACATTTCAAGCCAGAAGATCAAGTCGGTACAAGGGCACAGACCAAAACACTACTATTATGAGACGGCCGGAGGGGGAGTGACTATGACCGCATCAGTTAATAGAGTGTTCATAACACATCTACAACATACCTACATCGATCAGCACAGCTGGCGCCGTTTTAGCTTTTGAGAAAAAGAATGAGGCAAGAAAACAAGTGAACGTGAGAGAAAGCAAAACAAAGAAAGGGGAAGTAGAAGAGCGAGAGATGCAGATCGATTACATGCAGGATAAAGAGACAGTGGATACTCACAGCATAGGCACCGATGAGGACAGCAGCATTTGCCCTCTTGCGCTGGTCAAGGCTGGTGTAGTGCACAATCCTCTTTCTGGTCAGTGTGAAAGACTGTAAGGGAGGCAAGAGGATTAAAAAAAAATAGATATTAAAAATAATAATAAAAGAAATTATATTACAGCAGTGTTACAGAGCATTTAAACTGTGAATGGGACTTGATTAAAAACAAGGGTTAATGTTACACTATTTGTAAATCTCACTGCAAACAGGAATTATTATTATTATTATTATTATTATTATTTACTCATAATGATGTTAAGTGTAATGGAATGTGCAAGAAATTTTAGTATGTGAAACTAATTAAGTAACTGAAAATCTTGCAATAGATCTCAATTTGATTCAATCTTACTTTGATTCACGGTGCGCATAACATGATCATTTTAAATCTTTTACTCACTTTGTTCTTGAATAAACTTTATCATCGCAAACCTAAATAAATCCATGCTTGATGCTACTGACATTTCCACTGATGCAGAATAGTTTACCATGCATCTGAAGAATCTGTTTATTTCCTGTAACATAGCACTGCCTAGAAAGCACTTCCAGACAGCCTGTGGCATACAGTATGCAGGGAAATCAGACAGATGCTCAAGCACCTGCCACTGCTGCTGTTAACTTTGCCTGGGGGGTAAACCAACAAGGGAGGGGGCATGGCCGAGCAGGTGAGCTGCAGGTGAGCAAGAGCCAGACACACAGCTTTGCATTCTGATACCCGAAGGGAGTTTGATCATGCAAGAATTAAACAGGCTGGGGCAAAAGCGCCAGAATAATCTGTGTCGAGTTTAAACTGATATTCCCTCAGAACATCTGTTCCTATACCACAGTGTATGTAGCAGACACATATGCAAGATGTAAAAAAGTAAAAAGCTGAGGCAGGCTGAATAAATATTTAACTCAAACATAGGCAGAGGTGTCATTCACCTCAAACATCATTATGGCATGGACCACATTTTCCAATGACCATAGAGCAGTGTGATGAAGTGGAGATACTGCTTACACCTCAAATTGATTATTTTCCCATCACAGCACATCCTGAAGTGTTAATAAAATACTATGTTTGTTACTAATTTAATGTTACATTCATTCATCTTACTTGTGTTACAGCAGCTATAATGTCATTCACTGCCACTCGTTTTTACTTGAACAAACAAAATATAAAAACACATCCTGGAAATTTACAGAGAAAACGATCTGGTGAGGTGAGGGAAACAATGCTGTTAATATTGCAAGTGGGAACTTGTTCTCACAACATTATACACAACTCTAAATTGACAAACACCAGTATGTGTTACTCTTTGATTAATAAAAATTGCTGTGGTATATGAATAAAAAAAACCTCATAGGTGATGTTTTATGAAAAATAATTAGCTTTGGGGTGATAACAGTAACTCTGCTTCATTGTATTATTCTGTACATATATCATTTTGTGTTTACTGATATTCAAGGAAAAAAAGCTTTCTTTCGGCTTATTTTCTTTGATTATTCTCCTCACCATAATACAAGTAACACACAATGTTGCAATTGAAATATTTATTTTAATTACATTGAATAAAAAAAATGACTGTCTACAGCTAACAAAGTGACTATGCAACCATGGAGACCTGAGAAACAGAGGTAAACAAAAAGCTGGATGTTGTTGGATGTTATCCCTTTTTTACATGCCATTTTAGCAGGTACACATACCACATACATTACTTTGTAGATAAAAGTACAGCAAATTAGTCCTCACTGCTTCACTGGTGGGCATCACCCAAAAATCTCAGTGCTGCAAGTGCATATTCACTCTGCATAGCACCAGCTACAAAGTGAAGGTATGTGGACCTGAGAAATTCCAGCGACTGTACCGCTCCTCATGGTACAGGCCACATCTACCTTTTTCCACTTTCACTTCGTGTCTTTTTGTTCTCATTTCACATGAAGGGCAAAAACCAGCGAGGGGTCACCAAGAATGCCGTCCCCATAGTGACACGGAATAAATGACACAAACACAGGGCAGGGGCTAACAGACATGTCAGGTGGGTGGGGTGCAGTGTGAGAGAATTATTACAAAAATAATCATGATAAAAGAAGCTTCATGCATCTACCATATCACTTTACCTTTAACATTCCAAAACATGAACACATGAGGTAACTACACCTGGCCAGCTTCAGGAACAGAACAACAGACAGAGAGACACAACAGGGATTACTGTCTTAACCCCTGCTTTTTAGGACATGGAGAAATCAGGCAGTCGTCAGATTTGGAGCTTACATTAGGGGTGGAAACGAATTGTTCATAAGTAAAAATATGTGTCTTCTCAATAAAAAAAATAAATTAAATAAGGAGCCAAAAAGAAATCTACTTACAAGGCCGTGTCAATTGTGAATTGGATAATTAGATTTATACATACATACACACATATATACACACACACACACACAATATACTATACACTGAAATTATAAGTTAAAAAAAAAATTATTTAGCAATTTTTTTTTTTAATATATAAAAATTTCTTATTAAATTTTAACATTGAATTATAAGTACATCTTTTTGTATAATAGTAGTAAATCCATCTAAAAAATTTATCTAAAATATATTATCCCAATGTGGTGCCTGCATACAGTATCAAACTACAATTGCTTGACTATTTTCCACCACTGGCTCACATCCAGTTTTCTTGTTGACTTCTTTCATTCCGAAACTGTGGCTGTCTGAGTTGACCAGTTAGAAAACCTCAAATTTAACATTTCAACTGAGCATTTAAGTTAAAAAAAAACAAAAACACGTATTATGGACTGGTCTAAAATGACATACAGGGAAAACAACAAAAGGGGACTCACAAAACGTCCCTTCATGGTGGCAAATTACACGCTTGCCAAATGACTAAAGAAATGTCACGCAGTTGGCAAACATAAGTGCATATTACAAATATCACAAAAGAGAATAACATGTTTCATGCAATACATATGTTTGTATATGACTGAAACACATTTGTGTAATTTATTTGCTTTAAAAAGTTTTTAAATCTACCACAAGTATGTGCTCAAAAATCTAAAGCTTATCTGATCTGACTTCACTTTCACTGCATATCGTACTGTTTATGACTGTGTATGTGACAAGTAGAGGAAGTCAAATTCAAATTTTATTTGTGTCATTTTTACACTATATCCTAATTTTTAAATAAGCTTAAAAGAAGCTTTAAAGGAGCATTTTCTCAGTGGGTCCAAATAGTAAACTGGAAATCCTTGGGTAAGGTTGAAATACATTCTGGATGTCCGCATCCAGTCCGTCAACACATTAACATAGTCACCACTATGTAAAGGCAAATTAACACAGCCAATTCACATACTAGCAAGTTCTGGTCGTGAACAAACCAGGGACCCTCGAACTGTGAGGTGTCAACTTTACCCACTGCATCACGATGCCAGCCTATACTAGACATGAGCAGGGTATCCTTTCTAATTTCATCTTAATTAACTGAATGATTTCTTCACATCTTTTTGAGCTATTATTTTAACCTAAATCAGGTTTTTGACTCCTGGAAGAAAAAACCATGTACAGTACAATGTCATATTGTTCCTTGTTTTTGTCTTTGGTTGAACCATGTGTTTAAACTAAAGACTTTTATCTGATCAACATAATGATTCAGCATATCCTATGTGTGCAGTAGGTAATGAAAAGTGTGATATACTTATTTACCTGAATAACAATTTCTTAAGCTGCTATTTTTATTGAAATTGTTATTCGAATAACATATGTAAAAATATATATAATTAAATATATGATGAAAAAAGCTTTCAATGAGAAAAAGAATATTGAGACTTTGTGGTAAACATACATGAAATCATAATTCTGTGCTGCAGAATCTCTGTTTTTGTACAAATGGCGTTTACTGTGCTCAGTTTAAGACTGCACAGAGTGCTGAGTAACAGAGAGACCTTCAGGCAAGCATGTCCTGCAATCCCTGAGGACAGGGGTTCTGTCCAAGCAAAAAAGAAAAAAAAATGCCAGCACAGCTTTAAGACAGGTGAGTCAGTGCCTAAATACAGAAGCTGTGTTTAGTGTAATGGCTGGGTCTCGTACTGAGGAAGAATTTATTTTAAAATAATTTGTTCAATTGTGTTTTCTGGCCTGATTTAGCTTCTGAGAAATGATTTCAGGATAAATAACATACGACACCTTCTATTGACCTACCACTCCAACCTCACAAAGCCAGCCTGTAACACATGTGAATGCCAAGAGTGTCGCAATGGGTGTGAGTGGGGAAACCATAGTGATTTTATTGTTGCTGGTGCATACCGTACATTCTTTCAGAAGGAGGTTTGTGAGAGGGCAAAATAAATAAAACATGCAAATCACTCACCTTTAACTTTTTGTTGAGTTTACAGCAGTACCTATACAGCATGGCAAGGTTAAGAGGTCCAAAATCTGCATAAAAGCTGAAACAGAACATGAGATTTCTCTTTTACCCAGTTATTTTGAGGAAACTCACCTCAATAAGAACGAAGAACATTTTAATTACACGGCTATAGATCGTCAGAAATCATTAAACTAATAATTCATTCATCTTCTATACCGCTGTATCCTGTATTTAGTGTCGCGGGGACCTGGAGCCTATCCCAGGAGACTCTGGGCACGAGGCAGGGTACACCCTGGACAGCGTGCCAATCTAAACTAATAATATTAGTTTAAAAAATGATTTAGTTATGGTTCTTTTGTGTGGCAATTCATGTATCGCCACACTGACTCCAAAATCTTTTTTTTATTATTATTATTTGAGGTGGTAAAATGTTTGTCATTCCGCTATAACCCTACAGATGCTCGACATTATTTACACATTGGCAGGCAGCATAGCATCCCACATGGTAACTGCCTAAAAATTATAAATGCATTATTACATAATTAGATTATAAACATGCATATTAGTCTCAGTACAATAAATTTCAATTAATTAACTTGTAACCACTTGTCAGAGTCAACCAAGTTTTAGTTCAAATGAGACACTTCTGACTGAACAATTTACAAAACCTACCAACTTGAACAAAAAAAATCTGATGAATCCAACCCACTCATAGTCAAAGTTTAGTCTTATTTCACAAAACATACCCAAATCAGTAATCTGTTATGACTCTGAATAGGGTAAAGTGTTAATAAACAAATGAAAGTGGTAAGTGTGTCACATAGCATAAATGTTCTTGTCTTAATGAACATGACCTTTCTTTGTCTGACAATGTTCATATTTGATCATCTGCCGACGCCCACATTAAAGTAAGTAACAGTCCCCATAAGGGCTCCAACGATCAACAGGAGCCTTGTGGGAATTTATTTGTATTAGAAATTGTTTATACATTCAAAGCTGATTTTAAAAACCAACAAGCAACCTTAAGAACTAACTAGAGTATAAAACAAAATCAGTGTGATTTTTTTTTTATTATTCTTTGCCAATGTGCAACGTGAGAGTCACTGAGTAAACTAAAATAGTTCCCCTAACTGTGTATTATTATTATTATTATTATTGATCTTGTTGAGATCTGTACACACTGTAGTGTTCGTAGAAGTTTTGCATGATGGGGGGCACTTACTTTTCATACACAAACTCATCATCTGTGCAGAAATAGTGTGTGTTTGCTGTGCTCTTTGGTTTGCTTCTCAGTGTGGCAAAATAAAGCCGATCTGGGGAGATGAAAAAGACAGACACCAAGGCACGTGAAAATCATTTCATTTGTAATATTTACTGTTGATTTTTTTGTTGTTGATTAATAAGACTGTTGGAAGCAACTCATTCTTCATGAAAACAAAAGCACTTCTGCAGGTAGGAACAGTAGGTATTTATGTGCTTTTAAACAGAGTATGTCATAATAAAATGTTGAGGTGGAAACAGCGAAAGCGCTCATTTCCGCTGCTGAGGTGTTTGTACGGATTTCCTCCAGCCATCGCCCACAATAACAAACTTAACGCGTTTTTTTTTTTTTAACTCCACACTTACCTTTAATAAACTCAGACGCTCCTATTAAGTCGTTGTCATCAGCCATTGTACCCCAAGGTGAAAGGACGTCGGGGTGTTTAAGCTGCTCCGAGGTCATGAGTTTACAGAATGTTTTAAAAAGTTGTGCGCAGAGAGGAAACTGTTACTGTCTCGAGCTCCTGCAGCGTCGCGAGCCGTTTTCCCCGCGCGCGCACACAACCGTAAAGCTTTTCCTCTAACTTAATTCACAAAGCACGTCATTTTCAGTTAAGGAAACGACAACAAAAGTTCAAACTAATTTAAACTTAAACACTTTTTCCTTTTACATTCTATGTGTAGACTCTTATATATAACTACGAGCTGCGATGCTAACATGCTAAATCCGTCCAAGAGTCAAGCTTAATGAATGGAGCGCGCGCGACGTCCACTTTAAACTCCATAATCTTGCTCAATGTGTTAAAAAAAAAAAAAAAACAGTTCGGAATAACTTCTTTAAATTCTGTCCCTGATAGAAATCCACCGTTTCAGCAGTCCAAACTAATCCAAGCTCAGGTCTTAAATCTCTCTCTCTCTCTCTCTGTCTGTCTGTCTCTCACCCTCCCTCCTTTAGGTGAAAAAAATATTCGCACTGCCTTTAAAGGGGAGTCACGTGTCCACTTTTGTCCAATCGCAATGTCAGGCACGCTCAGCCGGCCAATAAAAACACAGAAAACATTGCAGCAATGTGAAACCGCGCTGGCTGCAACGTGAATTCGAGCACTCTTGAAATGCTCAAGTATTCCATTTAATTCATCTTATTATATATAATACACATCTTCCGCCTCATTTTCCGTTTCTGTTTTTATTTCAGGTAAGAATCATTTCTAAAAAATTTTTACTTTTTTTTTATTAGAGGTGAGACTATGCCATGAGCAAATAATATAAACCGAATGCTTAATCAGTTTCAGAACTGTCATAAATTCTTCTTCTTCTTCTTTCGGCTGCTTCCGTTAGGGGTCGCCACAGCGGACCATTTGTCTCCATCTAATTCTGTCTACCACATCTTCCTTTGTCACTCAAACGTCCTGCATGTCCTCCCTCACCACATTCATAAACCCCCTCTTCAGTCTTCATCTTCACCTCCTGCCTGGCAGCTCCATCTCTAACATCCACCACCTCATCCCTCCTCTCCCTGTGTCCAAACCATCTTAATCTGTCCTCTCTAGCTTTGTCCCCAAACTGTCCAACCTGTACTAACCCTCTAATATACTCATTCCTAATCATGTCCATTCTTGTCACTCCCAAAGCAAATCGCAGCATCTTCAGCTCTGCCACCTCCAGCCCTGCTTCCTGTCTTTTTGTCAGCAGCAGTGTCTCCAAACCGTACAACATTGCTGGTCTCACTACCGTCTTGTCTTGCTCCTTCTGATCTTCATGCCTCTTCTCTCCAGTGCATCCATCCACCTCTCTGGACTCATCTCAACCTGCTCCCTATTCTAGCTGCTGACCACAATATCATCCACAAACATAAACATAATCCATGGAGACTTTTGTCTAACCTCATCTTTCAATCTGTCCATCACCTCTTCAAAGACAAAGGGACTATAGACTGAGAGCAGATCCCTAGTGCAGTCCCACCTTCACCTTAAACCAGTCGGGCGTACCTACTGCACACCTCACCATGTCCTTGTAAATATCTCACACCACCTTCACATACTCCTGACACTTCTTATTTTCTCATGCAATACCACAGTTAAAAGACCAAACTACTAAACACTTCTTCTCCCTGTATTACCTGATTCACTATCCCAACCTCATTCAACCTTCTCTCTCTCTCATTTTCTTCAATCAGCTCCAATTTGCACAGATATCCTGCTGACCAGTGGTACCTGAGGCATTCGTTGTTAACACGAGCCGGTAGGGAAATCTTGGAATGATGATCAGAGGTGGAAAGTAATGAATTACATTAGGCGACAATGCTAACCATTAAGCCACTGTGCGCCAAGCTGGATTATTATAAAATAAATAACACTGCACTAAGCTTTTTTATTTATGTTTTCTTGGTAGTGAATTTGTTTGTGATTTTATGTATATGGTTTGTTTCTTGGTGTGTTTATTTATTAATACAGTCAATAAAAAAATAGTTTGGTCTGCTGTTTATTTATTTATGCATTTGTTAGTTTGTTGATTAATTGATTTCATGTGTGTGTGTGTGTGTGTGTGTGTGTGTGTGTGTGTTTGCATGCTTTGTGGGTCTTCTCCATGCACTTTAATGTACTGTTTTATGATTGGGTATATGTGTATGTGTATGTTTGTGCATGTACCCTGTGATGGCACCCCATCCAGGGGTGTATCCAGGCATGTGCCCTGAACTCTCTGGGATTGTGTCCAGGTCACCAATGTCCCTATACTGGATAAGTAGTATGGACAATAAATGCTTGTTTTTGCTGTTTGTTTGCATTTGTTTGTGTGCATGTTTCCTATTAATCAGCTATTTTTTTGTTTGTTGGACTATGTTGATGTTTAATCAATATATTTGATTTTTGTTTTAATTTGTTATGTCACTCATCTTCTATACCGCTTTCACTACGGGAAATTTTGGAACACCAATTAGTCTAACCTGTATATCTTTGGACTGTGGGAGGAAACCGTAATACCCGGAGAAAACCCAACAAGCACGGGGAGAACATGTTAACTCCATGCACACAGAGATGGGAATCGAGCCTGGCCGGGACTGAAAAGAGATGCTTTTCAGAAATAAATAAACAAACCTTTGTTGATGGATATGCCCTCAACACACACCCACTGCACTTTGAGATTAATTGAGAAGTGTTGTGATGGGAAGTGGACGTGAAGGCACTGTTGGCACAGTTTCCTTATTACACACAGTATGAAATAAATGAAAGACAGGATAAATCTTACCTGATATTAAGGAAATCCAGAGTTTGTGCACAGTGGACGCCTCCTGATTCCACTCGCTGTTCTCCTGGGCTCTCCAGGATGCAGCGTCTGACATGCCTTCATTGAAGGTCAGCAAAAACAAAGAGGATTGTGGGACTCGTGATTCTCTACAACTCTCTACACTCCGAATAGCTCCTGGAAACCTGGACACGCCGAGACACAACAGACAGTTCTACTCTGGGTCTGTGGGGACACAGTGTGCATCAGTGGAACAGAACAGTGGGGATTTGGGTCACATGACCTGCTCAGGTTTCCTCACTTGAGGTTCAGGTTACACAAGTCGACGTGGTAGGGTGTGACTTTCAGTCTTTGTCTGGTGTCTGCATCAACTGATCTGTCTTCAGATTAAGCATCAAACTAAGAGCAAGGTTTAACGGTGGTGTGTTCAGATGCTGGTCATGTAGTTTGCCTCACGTGCTGGGCTTCAGGGGACATTTATAGCCATGTGTAGCTCTTTTTGTTGATGCTTGCTAGTGTGGTTCAGAGATGATTTGATACTGTAGAGCTGTGACATCATGGAAAACTCACAGACAAGCCAAAGTGTGTAATGCATGGTGAGAAATCTAGTGGACAAATATAATAAGGTAAACTCTAATCACTCTTAAACTACATTCTGTAGTACACACTGTACCCTCCCTTCATGTTTTCCCTAGAAAGGTATTCCATTTCATATGGTTTATACACCGTAAATCTTTTTAAAGTTACACTATAATCAAAATTAGCAGGAAAAGAATGTATATTAAAGGTAGAAAACTGACAAGGAATTTAGACAGACTATTGATATTTATTCACCAATCAAACATTGCAACACAAAATATTAAGCCCAGTATTGTTTAAGCTTCCCTTGTGCCACCAGGGTTGCTTCGGCCCCTCAGGGCATGACTCCCCAAGACCTCTCGGGTTATGCTGTGGAATCTGGTACTAGGACATTAGCAGTGGATCCTTCGGAATGCAGTGGGTTGCAGGATGAGCTCTCCATGGACCTGACTTGTTTGTTGGCAATCGGGATGTGGAGAGTTTAGTGGCCAGGACAGTGGCATTGGGCTCTTTGACGGCTGGGCTGTATTGCACTGGGTATACTGATGCCTTGCTATTTTGGCCAGCACTGATTTTTTTTTTTATTAGACAAGATGGGTATAATGGACCATGACCGCCCATAATCCTGTCCCCAGTTTTGTCTTATATAATTGACAATCAATGGACATGTTATGGCTGATCCATGTACAGCTTTTAATACAGGTAAAATCAGTAAAAATTTTACTTTTTATTTCTTATGTGAAATATGAACACACTCAATTTATGCTCACATATAAAGTCAGACATCTGAGACATGCCAAACAAAAATACTACAGCTAGCTAAAAGCACAGGTTATACATTTAAGACCGAGTAAATCAATCCTTCACAGCAATTATTCTGTATTGTTTTATAATGGACATTTATAAAGCAAATAAGCATTCAATCCATATTTGATCTATATTACAGTTAGAACTATCTGTCCTGCTTTGTTTATTAGTATTATCATCAAATTCATGTAAATCTCTTCTATTTGGGATTCAATAACTCTGTCCTTGGATAAAGGACTCAAAATTAAACCTTTATGAAATAAAAAAAAACCCTCTATAAATAGTGCACTGTAAAACACTTCAGCTACGGAGTTAAGCAAGGGTCTAGTTTTTTTTTCTTTTTAAAAATGTCTATCCATTTTTGGAAGACCTTACAAAAGGCTGTTATATTTCTCAGGTGTGATCACATGCAAAAAAAATAGCATTTCCCCATCTTACAGTTTTAAACTGTAAATTCAAGCAAACACAGGATGCAAATATCTAAAGGTTTTTTAAGGGGGGGGGGGTCTGGTAGAAAAACACACCTGAAACTATACAAATCACAACATGAAAATAACATGAAAATGTGTGGACATAATGTGAAGTTGGAGAAGAAAAAAAAACATTCGAGGCTTTTCTGCCATGTTCACAAGTGTTCCCATTTGTTGAATCAGGATTACAAGAAATTAGTTTTTTTTTTGTTTTCATTGCACTTTAACTTCATGTAAAGTTATTTGTTCAGCTCTATTTGGTCTCTTTTCAGGGACCAACTGGAGATTTGATTCAATAGGACAGTGAATATGGTGAGGCCACTCTCTCACTCACCCGCCCCCACTGAACATCCTCTGGCTTAGACAATCACGGATGCACCCTTTCCAGACCCGAGGGCTCCATGCAAATTCATTCCTTTCTTTTGCGCACACTATTGTCCTCCCATCTGCTGGGGGTAACCACACTCTCTTGTCCTCCTAAACATAAAGGGACTTGGGGTGTAACAGCCTTCACTACTGTCGCCTTAAACTAATCAGGCCACAGACAAAAGTGCCAATTTATGGATTCTGATTGGTCAGATTTCTAGGAGCGCAACTCTGACAGAAATGCAGGTTCATATATATATATGCACAGACTAATTAATTACCAGCCATATATTAACAGCTAGATGGATATTGACTTGTAGGGCAAACAGTCCACATAAAAAAAATAATTTTTGTAAAAAAGTTTCTAGGCATCTCATGGTCAGGGCTTTGAAGGAGTCAGGAAAAAAAAGATGTAATAGGGAAGTCTTTAGATGTGACAGATTGCTGTGGTATAAGCGGAATAAAACGAACAGTTGTAACAGTTACTCCATTTCATCACACTGCCGCATTGCTGCTTATTTTCCAACTGTAGTACATTTTGTAACGTTAGGAATTCTTAAAATACACACAGAATACAACCTGAGTTTTAAACAACTATATTCTTAACGATTTTATTGTGATCTTTTCTCTTTCAAAAATATTTTAAAGTAAATAAACAGGTCATTGTCACCTACAGGAAGAAAAAAAGGAAAAGGGCAAACATCACCAAATATAATCCCTTCTCATAAATAATGTCGTAAGCACTAATGAATGACAATTTACCATAATTAAGGGATTCCACTCAGCCCACCACCTCACAAACCTAATAAAGTCAAAACATGAGCTTTAAACGAAAATGTAAAGGGGGGAAAAAAAAACATGAAGTCATTCATTCAATACATCAACTTAAATAACTTACAAAAAAAGACAAAAGCAGCTACATGAACTGTTTTTTTTGTTCAGGGACAGCAGGCCATTTTGTTTAGCGCCATGTACACATAGTGCACTATAATCACTGGTGATGTGTATATTCCTAGTTGCATGCACAAGATCAGGATTCGAAAATCAGTGTTCCGATTGTAAAATTGCGGTTTCTTTAAGGCTTGTGTTTAGCACACAGAAGCAGAAAATCGATCAGATAATGAAAAACCATCTGGTTAAATACTGAAGATTCTAACCAACTAATCATTAATGCAAAATTAAAAAGAGCTCCTAGGACAAACGACGCTCGGTTACAGTGTAAGGCAATACCCTGAGTAACAAAAGTCATTTGAGAAATTGAGAAATGGGTGATTATAATAAAATGCATGGACAAAGCAGACCACCTCAGGGCCAGCTCAAAGACTAATAAAGCAACCGTTCTGTGTGGAAGTGAGAAGAGGAACGCTGAGACGACAACATCTTCATGCCATCCGGTTGGTTACAGTAGTGTGGTTCTGCTACGTGACCTCCAGCGGCCTCTGATGGCACTCTGAAGGTGAGCTCACAGGTTGGAATTGGTGGCACCCACACCCTGGCACTCGATGATGTAGGTGTCATTGTTGCCATGCTCATCATCTGCTTTGCTTATTGCAAATTTGGCCTAGAACAAGAGTAGAAAAATATTCATGAAAAACATTTCTGTTAATCACAAAGAACAACATGTGGAAACAGCGAAGTGTGCGTTTGTCTATAAAATGTATATATACAAACATTAGTACACAAACAGTAAATTTTTCATGTTTTATGCATTCACAGTTATGAATCTGATGTGCTTTGTATTTGTCTGTCAGATTTCTCTCTCTGCTCCTGTGTTGGACTTGTCTGTTTTAGGTGGGTGTGGCCTGTTAATCAGCTGGAGCTCCGGATTGGTCCTACTCTACATCATATCCTGATATAAGGACCACCCCAAACACTCAGCCTGGGCCCATTTTTGAGCCTCGTTGATTTTGACCTGTGGTGCTTGTATTTTCGAAATTCTGATTGACTGTCGTATGTTTTGTCGTTTGTTTTTGAGTGTTGTGCCAGAGAGAAAGAGAGTTTGTGTGTTATAGTTTGTGTTGTCTTTGTTAAACTCCATATTGACTGACTCTCCTGTTTATCTGAACCTTTGCGTGTTTTGACTATGATATGGATTCCGATTTGGCTGCATGTAAGCTTTTTGTAAATAATTTAACTCTTTTCATACGGGAAGTAGGGGGTTAGACGCCATTTCTTTTGTATACATTTTCACTCTGTTTATTGTTTAGGGAGACAGGTAAGCTAGTTTGTATTTTGTTTTGTTTCATTCAAATTCAGGTTATTTAGGTTTAAAACAAAGTCTGTTTTGTTTATTGTTTTGGCCTGGTCTTCCCCTGAAGATAAATCCCGTGCAAAGAAAAATTGAAAATAAACAAATTAAACATCTCTCTGGTGTAAGCTCATTTAGTTCTCTCTTTCTGTTGCGGCTAACCCCTAGAGGTCGTAACAACAGTACATAAAGAAATTTTCAGGTTATATCTCTGGTTGTAATACATTAATCGATTTTATGGCTCAATTATGAACCTGAAATATTCTCCAAATACCTACTACCTAGCAGATCTCCTTAGCAGGAAATCATGACTGATGTGTGGGGTTTCCAAAGGATCGTCTATATTAGAAAATTCTAAACATCCTCATGAATTAATTTTGAGTCATAATACAGCAGTATGGTCTGGTGTTAGCTCAACATCATTTGTTAAAAAAGGTAAACTGTCCAAAATACCATTAAAACCTTTTTTTTTTCTTTTAAACCTCAGGGATGTTCTTACCTTAGTGAGTTGCTCCGCCACATGGATGGCCGTTTGTGTATGCAGAGTGATAGGTCCGGTACGCATCCGGGATTTGCCATTAGCCAAGGCCATGAAGATTATCAGCTACAAAACATTAGCCCAGGAAACAGAGATGAATATCGCAAACGCATAACTAGGGCTGAGCCATTAGCATTATTATTGTAACAATACTACATTTTCTCCAAAGGTTCACCTCAACGGAATTGGGTAAGCTAATTATATTTAATTAATCAGGGACACCAAAGACATTTCTCACACCAAGCTTGTGTTTGCTGCTAGTGATGACTAATTGTGCTCAGTTATGTTTCCAAGGTATATCCTCTTGATATTTTTACTAAGCAAAGATTGCGGTCTACTTTGCTAAAACTGGCATCATTAGTAATTAAATTTATCAAGATGTCTGGCAGTTTGTCTTGTCTGTTCATTAACATTGGATTAGTTGTGACTACAAGTAGATGTCTACAGTATCGTTATTGGTGCATCTTCAAACACAACCCCCATAAAAAAGGAACAACAATTTATGAAATCTAACAAGAGTATGGAGAAGAAAGTGGGATAATATTTATATCCATATTTTCCCACTTTGTCAACAGTGTGCCTGACCTGGTCTTGCAAAAACTCGTCTACACAGCCGTTGTGCCTGATGTTCCTCAAGAGCATCTCAGCTGCCTCGATGCCAACTTTATCTGCATAAACACCTGAGGTATAAAAGACAACAAACCAAATTAAATCTCAATTATTAAAATTTCGCTTTCAATCTTACAGATGTTTTCTACTACTGATAACCTTTCATTACTTACTTTGAGAAAAAAATAGCTTTTTATTTTGTTGCCTAATTGCGGCAAAAATTAAAAGTGCTCACCTTTCTTTCCAAGAGATGAACCAGCAAAAATACAGCCAGTAGAGGACTCCGCAATGATTCTGTCAGGAGAGACAAACATGTTTTACAGTCTTGAAATGATCATAGTTCATTATCTCTCTATTATCTTATGTATTACAGTATATATTATTCTTAAAACTTACATAATGCCATTCCCATTTCCACAGGCCTTGTCCTTCTCCTGCAGGGATTGTATGTTGATATAAAGATCTTTTATCTCTTTTCGGATGGTGCGCACAGCTGCAGCAGACATGTCCTTCGCCAGCTAACAACAAGAACCGTTTATAAATTTATGCTTTTAAGCATCAAAATTAAACTGAGATGTGAAATAAGAGATAAATGAGACAAGATGAGACAATACTGGTAGAATTACATTTTAATTTGCAGATTTATTTGATTCAATTTTATGTTTAATATAAAAAAATAAAAAATAAAAAATTACTCTATTAATTTAACTTAGATTTATTTAATTCTGAAATTAAATGTGGGCTGTTCTGTGAAATATACATATTAATTCCAACAACATGTGTGTGTGTGTGTGTATATATATATATATATATATATATATATATATATATATAAAGATTCCATTTAATATGCAGATTGTATTTATTTGCGAAAATAAGGGGCCTTCAAACATATTCCCAAACAGGACAGCTTGTGACAGCTCGTCAAAATAACCTGAATTAAACTTCTTCCTCCCTTGTTCTTGGATCCTCACATGATTTTAGACTAATTTCAGTGATTTATATATATAAAAAAAAAAGAAAGGACAAACCACGTTAAAAACATGGAAATTGTTTTTAGTTTGAAAGATAATTTGCGTAATAGAAATTGTTGCGATGCATAGACTCTCAAACCACAACATGAACCATGACAAACCTCATCACAATTTTCTATGATCTCAAAAATCGCACTAGTTCCGGATCAAATTCCGGAACGTGTCAAAGAATTTGTGAAAAATATGTTTAATGAAAGATTAATGTTCTCCTGTGTCTTGCGTAATACTTTATAAATGATGAATTGGCTGGTTTTCAGCTTGATCAGCCTCAGATATAACCAATTCTGTGTCTTTTTCTCCAAACTGAGCGAATTAGTCTCAAAAGACAACAAGCATTTGAGGGAGCAAAGCATCACTGTTGCTTTATAATCCTACTGGGGTTACAAAGCAAAATTATTCCCACATTGGCATCTCATGAAGTAGGAGTGAATATTTGCCAAGTAACAAATAATAATTATGGGAAATGACATAACAGAGGTAAATGCTGCGCAGTAAAAAGGCAGCTTTTTTGTTTAAGTTAATTCAGAGTTAAAGGTTAAACTCTTGTATTTAAAGTTATTTGGTGTTGTTTATCATGATATCATATTGGGTGCTTCCAGGCGATTCCCATCCTTACAAACTTGTGTAGCATACCTTGAAAGGCAACACTCCAGCCACGAAAGCTCGACCATAGATCTTTGTGATGTTTCCTCTCTCCGTCATGTTGATGGGACTCAGCTCCTTCACAGGGTTCACCTTTACCACCACTTCTCCGCCACCCTTGGGGTAATAACCTCTGCAAATATATATGAAGCCAAGATGTGGTGCAAAACAGAGCAAAGAATGTCAACTTCATGCAAGAATCAATAAATGTAACCTGGATAATTATTCATACATGCACTGTAAAGGTGATCATAATAATAATAATGTTTACTAGTATGTGCTGTAAAAACTGTAAGCTTTGAAACAAAAAACCTCACCTCATTCTTAAATCACAATCAAACTGTACGCCAAATCTCTCCGCAACGGGTTTGAACACCTGTGATTTTTCCCCCCAGAGAAATGGCAAGTTCATTATATTTGTGACGTATATAAATACGATACTATCACAAACATATTTATAAACAAAACTATACACAATAAACATTTTTACACATAATGTTAAAGATAAATGCATATAAAGTTAATGTCAACATCAGCTGCATCCAATCAGAGTCTGTAACGGCTATTTAAAAATATATTGTCGTGTTTATTTTATAATCGTATTGCCAAACCTCAGATAAAAGAATAATAAAGTGAGAGCAAGCATTAACATACAGCTGATGTCATGCATTTCTACTAGACAAAATTTTTTATGAAGACACCAGTACATGAAGAACACAACAAGCAGAAGGAAATCATTTTTATAATCTATGGTTTGTGGTGGGCAAAGCAGTAGATGAAAGTGATAGACAAAGCAGTAAATGTAGACAGACAAATAAATAAATATGCAGACATTAAAGTAGTTACCAAAGAAGGCGGTGAATGATAAACAATAGTAAACAAGACAAAAAACAATAAGAAGTAGTAGTAGTAGTTGAAGACAGTAGTAGTCGATAATGAACATGAGTTAGAAGACAAAGGAAAGGAATAATAGTAGACAAATATGACAAAGTAGTAGATAGAAACGTAGTAGATGTCCGATACCTTGAGTGTATAATCGATCTGTGGAGCCATCTCAGCATTGGTTCCTCCCTTTAGGCAGAGTTCTGAAGGTCCCTCAGCGAACAGTGCACAGGGCAGTGAGATCTGCAGCAGAAGCCCAACGCTCCTACAACACACACACACACGAGGTGAGAGAAGAAAAAAAAAAAACTGAACATTTAAAAAAGAAAAAATGGAAACAAAAATAAAGAAAACAAAGGGTATAAATAAAATGAAATGAAAGAATTCAGAGAAAACTAATCATAAAGAAGAACAAAAAAAAAAAAAAAGGATTTTAGTTTTTATTCATTAAAATATATTAAAAACATAAGCCAAATAAGAAAGAAAATTTAAATAAAGTATTTTTTAATTACTAAAAGGAAAATGGTAAACAAAGATTTGAAAACTTAGATTTTTTTTTATTTCTAGATATAACGTTGCTAGAAGATGGTGGCACTGGATGGAGGTAGACAAATTCAAGATATGGTGTAACTTCAGCACCATGATCATTTACTTGTAATCATCTACATGATTACAAAGAAAACAACCACAGTTTATTTTCAATGCTATGAAAAAAGCTGTTCTTACCCAGCAGTATGTGTATCGGCGATGTAATTCCCACACTTGATCTTGCTGGAAGTCAATAAGATCTCTGAGGATCCCACAGTCGCTCCCTCCAGATTCCCATCACACATGTCCCTCAGCAGCTCCAAACCCGACAGATGCTGAGGCCTAGCAAGGGGCGTTGGGGGAGACACAGTGAACAATAGCCATGCCTTCTCATGTTCCCTGCTGCTGTCTTTCCTTTTTTCACTGTATACATGTATGCATAGGCACAAGCTGCAGAATCTTTGGGCAAAAGTGATTTAGATCCCTTCTATTGATTAGAGCTGGACTATAGGAGGATTTAATACTGACATTGTGATAAATAATGATACATTTTCAGGGATATTGCGATATCTTAAACTGCAGTGACAGACTAATGACGAAGCTGTTAAAAATGTAAATAAAGTTGTATTATATGGAAATAAAATTGTAATATATTTAAAAGGAAAGTTATATGTGAAAACGGTGGAAGACACTTATTTGTGTGTTAAAAGTAAAACACATTGGGGATCTGATGAAAAGTTTCTCCTTTTGAAGCAGAAATAACATGAAATTAGCACGTTTAAGGTTACTGAGGCTGAACCCAAAGTGGGTGTGTAGAAAACTAATAATCAAAATGACTGATCACAAAGGAGTGGATCCTAAAACATTGTCACAGCTTGTAGGAAACTGATTGGATGCACACATTTCATATTAAACTTAAAAAAGAAAAAAATATTTTTTAGTCATGAGAATCATTAAGTAAAATGCTTAGTTTCTAAGTTAACACTGTTGTTTTATCGCAATCGTAAAAACAGCAAAGATATCGCCATACCATATTTCTGTCATTTTGCCCATCTCTACGTGAAAACACAGAGGAGGAAGAGGATGAGATAGAAAAGCCTTCGGGACATTCTCAGTGCTCATATCTGAACGTGACATGTTACATAATTTAAGTCAATTTACTAATCATTAATTGAATATTAGCAATGTAATACAAAATCAACAAGATCATACATCAGCTATTTATAGCAGCTACAAATCAAGATGATGTCCAACTTGTTCATACAGACTTTTAGAATCATCTTAAACACAAAGAAGTGTACAGAACAATTAAATAGTGTTGCTAGAGAAATCTAGAAAAGTGACAATCAGGGAAAACATGACAATCTGGACACTAAATATATGTTAGATCAAGATCTTTCTGGAAAGTCTACTTTCTACCACGCTTGCAGCATAATCTCAAATTACCTTGGGACATTTTGCTGATATCTGAAATGATAATTAGAAAAGACTTGCATTTAAAAAGAAAATTTGTTGTATATTGAGGTTTTATTTTTAAGCCAGCATCTGTCGTAATTCTTTAATTTAATTAAAACAATGCATTTGTGATGATCTGAGAGACGTCTGGAGATGTTGAGGCCGTGTGGCCATGTGCTAGTGTGTGGAACTAACAAAGGCCTCCATTCAGCACTACTGTGAAGACCTTATTAAAGAGATATTACTGCTTCCAAAAACCTTTAGAGAAGTCATACACTAACACAGGCAGAATCAGGTCATCTTAATGTACCACTCTGAGGGGAAACTTGGGCTGCTGGATGGGGGTCAGGCTTCAATAAGCAAACTTAAATCGAACTTAAAAATGATCTTTGCGAACGAGTGCTTTTTCCGACCTTAATCCCGGGGTGCTCCTCCCTGCGCGGATTTTGTTGATTTTCAGAGAAGCGCCCTGGATACAACCGAGTGCAGCTGAAACCCTCAGGATCTGTCCTCCCTGGGGGGGGAAAAAGGACACAAAGACAATATTAAATTAATGATTTTGCTCATTCAACAAAAGGTAACAAATGAATATATTTAAACTATTTTTAATTGTGAATGTTTAACCAAGTTGGAAGTATTTAAATAAAATAAAAAATAATAATAAAACGTTAATGTTTTAACATTGCTCACCCCTTCCATCACACTTCCGTCTATCTCAAACGCCGTTGCGGCCATTTTTAAAGAAATCCAGCGAACGCTACGAATATTTTCTTCCAACGACTTCACCGTACAACAACAAACAACTGAGAACAGGAGATGCGCTAAACAGAGCGAGCCGCCAGAAACCCGAGCCTCACTTCTCAACTCAGGTTAAAGTTAGCTTAGCTACAGGCTAACAGATGCCGGTTCCCAAACAATGCAGAGAATAAAACCGCCAAACTTCCCGATACTCAGTGCGCCGGAGCCAAACAGGACCTATGACAAAGCAGCAGTGGGAAAAGCTGTGTTAACTAGCACCTACTTTGAAGTAAACAAAAATGTATCTTAACTGATATAAAATATATATTCACTTTTACTGATACAGATGTAGATTAGCTGACTGAGCTAACTGCCCGCAACTAGTATCGTCAGACACACGCAAACTGTTAGTGAACGCCTGCGCATGCGTATAACTGGTAAACTGAGACAAACCGGGAGAAAGCTAGTGAGCATGCGCATAACTGCCAAAAGCCCACAAACCATAAGTCAGCTACTAGTTTGCGCATGCGCACCTAGAGCCGCGTGGCATTACTGCTTTGCTTAGACAAGACACAACTGAGTGAAAAAAAATAATTATGGAAATAAGTCCTATTAGGCGAATACGCATATTAGCCTGTTAGGCATAAACGTTGGTCATATTGGTTGAGAGAATGAATAACTTGAATCATCCAAGAATGATGATCTTTAAGAAGCACTGCACAGACAAAAGAGGGCAGGGGTGTCATGAACAGTGCTCAAATTTATACAGGAGTTCACAGGCTGTATGACCTGCTATAAGGTGTGACATTTATCCATAATGTCTTAGTATTGCAGCCTAGATTATAACAGTGTGCACATGCATGCATATTTATGCACTTTTAACATTATCTTCTACTCTTCCTAGTTCTTGGAGCTGTGCCACCATATCAAGCATCTCCAGCATATATTTCCTGCATGTGAGCAATACATGCTCGACAGTCTCACTTTCATGCATGCCTCACATGTATGAGTGAAGACAGCTTTATATCTGCATTCATTCATTCATCTTGTATACCGCTTATCATGTACAGGATTGCAGGGGGTGTGTGGAGCCTATCCCTTCCTCTAACCTGTATGAGACAGGGTACACCATAGACATACCAATTCATCGCAGAGCACACACACACACACACACATATTACAGGCATGGGCTATGGGAGGAAACGAGGCTACATGGAGGAAACCCACGAAGGACAGAGAGAACATGCAAACTCCACACGCTTTAAAAAAGAAAAAAAAAAAACAATCATAAACAGTTGTACACAAATGCACACATTAATCTTTTATGAAAGCAAGACGGCACACTAAACTTACACAATTAAGCCCTACTTAAAACATAAACGCCTGTTTTTTTTCAGCATAAAAAAAATCAATAGCCGTGGATAAACCGTTTTGATTGGCCAGTTATTTGGGGCGTGTGATTGCGTCACATCCGGTGATGCACATTTCGATGTATTACAAAAATGGCGGCGCTCATTACAGCAAGAAGCTCTGTTGCGTTTATGAGACGCTCGGTGGGTCATCTTACAAATAACATTATAATGCATACACATATATAATATATAGCAAAGGCGAGACACTGATAAGAGTTTTGTATATGCATTTTAACAGGACAGGCTGTTAAGCGCAAGCTTAAAGAAAAGTCAAGGACCAAATGCTAGCTAAGCTACTGAGCTAGTCTCCTAGTAACTACCGGCGATAGTGGACGTGGTGACGGAGCTTAGCTGGCTGCCAAGATATAAACAACATTATGCTGTGACAGTTAATGCGGCTTCTTGCCATGTGGTTAATTAGCACGTCAAAGCTGGAGTGAAATGATAACGTTAACTAACGTTATGTTAACTAACTTTATCTTCATGTGTAAAGCGGGTAAACAAGCTCTTAGGGTAATTTGTTACAACATGTTCAGGTGTTTGTCTGTAACTTGTATCAGTTGGAACGATACGTGGTCTCTTTTCATTATAAAACAGCAGCACAATACACATGCTTACATGGAATGCACACTCAGGAGTGCAGGAATCTGCAGTAAATAACGCACAAGTCCTCTACAAGGACACTGTAGAAGTGCGAGGTGGTGTTTATAGTTGTGTGTTTTTTTCTGTTACAGGTTTCTGTCCAGCTTCTTCACAAGTGTTTTTACTCCAAACTCCAGACACCTTCTGTACCACGCATACACCATGTATACTCCAACAAAGCCTTGCCCCAGCGCAGGTTTTTCCACACCAGTTATGGTAAGATTTAACGATTAAACTAGACTCTTGTACCTAGACCTGTTCGAGTTAACCATGCACAAGTTCACCACTTAGAGCACGGACATCTTTTGCAAATAATGATATGTTGTTTCAGGTATGCCGGCACAATGGTGTAGTGGTTAGCACTGTCGTCTCACGACTCCATGGTGGAGGGTTAGATTCCCGCCGTGTGTGTGTCAGCGCGCATGTAGATTGTATGTTCTCCCCATGCTTGGTAGGCTTCCTCTGTGGTACTCTGGTTTCCTCCCTCAGTCCAAAGACATGCAGATTAGGTTAATTGGCTTACCCAAATTGCCCATAGTGTGCATGTATGTGCACTTGATGAATATGCACCCCGTCCAGTGTGTACCCAGCCATGTGCCCAAAGTCTTTTGGCATAGGTTTCAGGCCCTCCAAGACCCTGTACAGGACAAGCAGTATAAAAGATAAATAAATGAATGTTTCAGGTATATGTCTCTGCATGTGTCACTCCAACTTCCAATTCTCTTTTGCATATTTTTTTTTTCGATTTAGCTGCAGCAGGACCAATTTTACAGTTCAAGCTATCAGATATTGGAGAAGGAATCATGGAGGTGACTGTAAAAGAATGGTACGTGTTGCTCAAGACTATTAAACCTGCATCCACCAACAGGGGGCGATATTTTCTTTATTTAAATAATGTAACTTCTACTTTGTATACATTTTTTCTTTTTTCTTTCCTGTGTAAGGTATGTGAAGGAAGGCGATCGAGTGTCCCAATTTGATAGCATCTGTGAAGTGCAGAGTGACAAAGCATCAGTGACAATTACCAGTCGCTACGATGGAGTCGTCCGCAAACTCTACTATGATGTTGATTCTATTGCAATCGTGGGAAAGCCTCTAGTTGATATTGAAACTAATGGAGAACATGGTAAGATTTGAACAGAATTAACCGTGAAGCTCATTGTAAACTTGCAACCTGATAATGATTATGTGACCATGTTAAGATTTAGAATTTTCCCATGTCAGTTAATTTGGTATCTTTCTCTTAAGTCCCTATTACTCCAGAGGAGGACGTGATGGAAACACCAGCTGTGTCACAGGAAGAACACACTCACCAGGAAATTAGAGGCCACAAGACACAGGCAACACCTGCAGTGCGACGCATTGCCATGGAGAATAATGTGAGTTGCAAATGGAAATATACTGTACATGTAATAATATTTAGGTGATGAGTTACTTGGGTTGGAATCAGTTACCATATTGAAAGCATTGCACTTTACTATCATTGCACTATTAGATCTCTGCAGAACTTGGCGGTGCTAATGTAGGGTGCCAGTGTGAAAACCTTTTTATTTCACGAGTGTCTGTATTTCATAACATTCGAATTTATGTCAAACTTCGTTTTCATATTACTTGGATTATTTTTATCCAAGTGTAAATATTTATAAATTGTTATAACATTTAGGTCATTTTTAGTCAGTGTAATTAACATGTTGGTTGCACTTGTTTTATGATCTCTGCACTATAAAACTTGCAGGCTGCCAATAGTTTCATAATAATTAAAATGATTCCTTGCCAAACATATTACAACATGAACAATATTGTGATGTTGTTATTATTATAATTATTATTTATGGATATTTGTGCAGACATTAGTGTGATTCAAGTATTCACATGTCTGTCAGTGTTTATTAATGCACATAATTAGCTTGTAGAATACAAGTTAAATTATATTATTTACTGATTTTTTTCGACAAGTTAATTACAACTATTTCAAGTAGTTAATCAACATTAACAAATTTCAGTTTGTTAATAAGATGTTTTTTTTATTTTTATTAATTTTTTTAATGTTTTTGGCCATGCTGAGTGGTGGGCCGAGTTAAATGTAGGCTCTGGCTTTTGAATAGTTTGTGTAGGTCTTAATTAATCTGAATATTTGTTTATTACTGTGTTACAGATATAAATTTAATTCACAGTACCCAGCCCTGTTGTTTCATAAATTAGTTTGAGTGTTGTAAAAGCCTGAAAGTAACAAGTAACAAGAACTCACAGCTCATGTTGTGCAAGAATACATTCCGTGTGTTACCCCAGTACAGAGGCTGTTGAACTGAACAGCTGCCATAAAGAACAATAAAACAAGGACAGGCTTGATTCCTGTTGGCTTCAGTGCCTGCTTTGGGGGGAATGTTTCTGTCACTTTCTGAGTCAGACATGAATAAATATCTCTTTAACCCTGGCAACCTTGCATAGTTAACTGGAGTTGTTTCTATGCTTACCATTAATTGTAGTTGTGGTGAATGAGGAAGCAGAAAGACCAGAAATATTAATCAGATACTGATCAGTCTGGCATCATATTTTATGTCTCATTTTTATCATATGACATGTCCTCTTAGATCAAGCTCAGTGAGGTCGTTGGGACCGGAAAGGACGGGCGGATTCTAAAAGAAGACATCCTGAACTTCATAGCTAAGCAGACGGGAGCTATCCTACCCCCTACCCCCTTCCAGGAGATCCAGCCACCTCCTCCTGCACCTGCTCCAGCTGCCAAGCCCAAAGAGAAGACGCCGCTGAGCATACCTACGCCCGTTGTCCCAAGGCCTATGTTTACAGGCAAAGATCGCACTGAGCCGCTCAAAGGTAAACTTCTATGTACCAGCGTGGACCTGTTTTCACTCTGTATCTAACACTATGTTCAGAGCAGAGCTGTTATTGCTGTCCTTTCTTTTAAACCAGGTTTTCACAAGGCCATGGTGAAGACGATGACAGCAGCTCTGAAGATCCCACACTTTGGCTATAAGGATGAAGTGGACCTGACCCGGTTGGTGCGTTTGCGCTCTGAGCTGAAAAACGTGGCTGAGCCTCGGGGAGTGAAGCTCAGCTACATGCCATTCTTCATCAAGGTAAAACTACCACTTCCCTGAGCACCACTAATCTGAGTGTGTGAAATGAGTTTCAGTCGAATCGAATGAAGACTTTTTGTTTCATTTATAGGCAGCATCACTCGCTCTCCACCAGTTTCCGATCTTGAATGCCTCTCTGGATGAAGCATGCCAGAATATCACATACAAGGTCAGATTTCTTTGACAAATCTGATGACAATTGATCTCTCGGGCATGGAAAGAAAGTAGCATTTACTGTATTTATGTTGCCTTGAATTCTTGCTCAGGCTGCACACAACATCGGGCTGGCCATGGACACACCGCAGGGTCTGCTGGTGCCCAACGTAAAGAATGTACAGATGCTCAGCGTGTTTGAAATCGCCACAGAGATCAATCGACTGCAGGCTTTGGGTGTATCTGGGCAGCTTGGCACTACTGACCTTACTGCGGGAACTTTCACACTTTCCAACATTGGCTCAGTAAGTATAATACATCTGCTGATAAGATTCAAAATGAAATACTGCTGTACATTTTGAATGCTAATTTTTGACATTAGCTAATTTTTTTTTAAATTAATTCCTGCTCATTATAACAACTGCCTGTGCACTGTGCATATAACCATCACCGTTCATGTTGCAGATTGGAGGTACTTATGCAAAACCAGTGATTCTACCACCTGAGGTTGCAATCGGTGCTCTTGGGAAAATACAGGTTTGTGCCTTTTTTCTTATTTGAATTCTGTAATGTTTTCTTTTTGCATGTAAATTTCAACCCCATGCACCAATTTAGCTTGAAATCTGAACGAATGTTCTGGGCTCAATATGGAGATGAAACTTTAGTTATCTCAATTTTCCTCCGTCTTTGCTCTGTGCAGGTTTTACCCCGGTTCAACGACAAGGACGAGGTTGTAAAAGCACATATCATGTACGTGAGCTGGTCTGCAGATCACAGAATCATCGATGGGGCCACGATGTGTCGTTTCTCAAACTTGTGGAGGTTTTATCTGGAAAACCCGGCTTCCATGGTGCTTGATCTGAAGTAGCTCTGCCTGCCTTTAAAACACATCCAGACACTGACTAGTGTTTAAACCCCGTTGTTGTGATTAAGTTACTGAATTAAGCTCCTCTATCATGTGACTTCCCCTTTCTTTTCCTTTTCTCAGTTCTTTTATGACATGGATGGTTGCACACGTTAAGGACATCAACAGTTTCAGAAATGTGACTTGAATGTACAGCTGCTGGTCTTGTGTGGGTCAATTTGTTTCCCCCCCCTGTAAATGCACACAAGCGTTTATGTTGTGTGTTGTTCGGGGTGTGAGTATGCATTCTCCTTTGACTGCCTGGGTTAAAAAAAAAAAAGAATTTTTTTTTCTGTTTTGTCTTTAATGAACACTACATCCTTCATACAAAGGAATTATTGCACAAATAACTTGAGTGTACACTTACATCCTGGCTGTGATTATGGGACATTTAGCAGTAAAGAAAATCATGTAATTGTCATTGTCTGATTTTAATGAAATTGTATTTAATGAAAAATATGAATTTTTGAATGGTGTAAGTAGTTACATAGGAATGCATGGTTTATCTGTTACTGTTTGTCTGGATTTTGAGGGATAGCAATTTTAATAAATTAAAATTATGAAATGGCAATTAGCCAAATAATTTTAATTGTACTAGTAGTAATATTTTTTCTGCTTGGTGTTAAAATAGCTTAATCTGGGGATTCAAGAAGTATTTAAACACTTTGTTTTACCCACTTTAACAATTTTTTAGCAATTACATTATAAACAACAATCCATAATGACAAGTTTATTAATTAATTTATTTATTTATTTGAAATATGCTAAATATAAATCCTAAGTGTTACAAAAGAAGCATCCTGTTTTCTTTAGTTTGGTTACAGCAGTTTTTTTTGAGAAATTTAAGAAAAATGTAATGGGTTCGTTTTTGAGGATAATAATAATTAATTATCAGAAATACATAATTTTGTACAATATTTCTATTTTCTTGAAAGGTACTAAAAATTAGGAATTGGTATTGCTTACTCTTGGTATACAGCGAAGCGAACGCTGCTGGTTTTTGAAAAAGTACTCTGTGAAGTTGTCTGGACTATAGATGCCTCCACTCAAGCAGGAAATAGCAGAATTGTAAAGCTAACTAAAATAGCAGATTAGTTTATGAACAGGCATGTTACTGCCTCGAATGGACTCAAACAGCTTGGTGGCTCTGGGCAAACATGTTGGACTGTACTCCATGGCACAGAGTCTCTCATCCACCAGGCACTTTATCAGGGAGAGCATCAGATTGCTGGGAAGCGCTGGGGAAGCGTTGATCTGGCACAGGCTGATTGACCAAAAAATCTACTGACCTTTACAACAAATTGTAAGAAAAATATTTTCAGCTTGACAGTCTAATGTAAGATATTGTATTTATTTATGCAATTATGCAGCTGTGGTTTTACTAGATGTAAAGTTTTTAATTAATATTTTATTTTGTTAAATAAGTCAAAATTAGTGACCTTATCAAGTTCAAGTACAGGTGTGTGAAAGATATTAGTTCAGCCATTTTTTAAAAATACAAAGTAATAAACTATAAACTCCATTGCACTACTTTCCATTAGTTTTTGTAAAACTCATTGCCGATCATGATACTATTGCTATTCTTTGTAGATAAGTGTGTCCAAGTGTCAGGTAGCTGCTCTCGTAATAGCTCTGCCATGTGACGTTTCTCTTCTCAGCTCTGTGTCTAATTTTAGATCCTTCCCACAGTTACGCTTCATGAAGGAAAGCCAGTGACAAACGCAATCAGGATAATGAGCTCTTAACCAAACAGGACACTGTGCACAATTTTTGGATTATTAAGGAGACAAGGTTGGTGAGAATCTAAAAGCACTAGTGAGAATGAAATGTGAAAAAACGCTGAGGGATGCAGTAGAAGTTGACAGGATGACAGAACATGCAGTCTATTTTCATTTGTGTCTTTTAACATTGTAATATCTTACTAATATTAAGTTACTTGTGTTATGTTAGTGCAGTCACTAATACATTGTTTAGAATTGTATATTATAATATAATAATGATGATGGTTTCATGATTTGTTGCCCTACAGCACAGTTTTCCCACACCAGAGGCAGAGCCACAAGGATATATAGGTTATAAGACAGGCTGTGTGTTTGTGTCTGTCTGTGGAGGGTCATGACAGGGGTTACTGTGTGTTTTGGGACGGTAAACTCCGTCAAGGCTTTATGGGAAACCAGGATAAAGAAGAACAAGGAGGAGCTGAACAGAGAGAAAGAGCAGAGGGACAGAGCTACTGTGGGAAAGTGAGTGATCATCAAAGAAGAATCATTAATAATAAACTTTTAATTATAAAACACAAACACTAGTCGGACGAATTCAGCTAAACTGGGACAGTTAAAATTACCAACACTTATTTTTTACAATATCAAATTTTTTCACTGTTCGTTGTGGAAGTGCCATGGAAGCATAAAACACAAAGCTGTGGTTAAATAATGTGTGAACTAATTTGTGCATTAAAGTGTGTTTTATTAAATGTTTTCAGAATCAAAGGATTAATATAGACTGGGACCTATCGGACCTTACTTAGGCATACTAATGTATATGGAATGTTTTACTTACTGTACTATGGTACATGTACAGTACATTTCAGAGATTTGAAAACTGATTATGAAGTTGCAAAATACTGAACCGTATTATTTAGAAGTTAAAAGTTCGAAACCCTATTATTGTGCCGATTCCTGTAAGATTTATAAGTAAGTGCCAATCCATCGCAGGATGGATCCACACATACACACACTCATTCACACACTATGGGAAATTTGGTAATGCCAATTAGCCTAATCTGCAGGTCTTTGGACTGTGGGAGGATGCATCTCCATGCGCACAGAGACAGTCCAACGAAGTACAGATTAGGCTAACTGGCATTCCCGAATTGCCCAGAGTGAATGAGTGTGAGTGCACCTACCTTGCGCTCTAAGTCTCCTGGGATAGGCTCCCGCGGCCCTGTATACAGGATTAAGCGGTATATACAATGAGTAAATGAGTGAGTTTGCATAAATGTCTGCGTGATAAAATCCCTAGAATTAATTTGGTTACACCAGTCTATACATCATGAACAAATCAAAGAAAACTCAAAGGTTTTTTTGTGTCTTTTCTTACTTTCTATTACTTAGGTTGACAGGGGCATGGGAGGATCGAATCACTTTAGCCAAGTTAAAGGAAAAAATTGTGACGGAGGATGGGAGAGTCATTCTGCGCATTGAAAATGAAGAGTGGAAGGTACCTACAAAAACTCCAAATTAGATTTTTTTCCCCTTTACCTCATGCTAAAATTTCACAGATGTGGATTTGCAGACTCTTCCTGCAGCTCTGGTCCAGCTCCCTCAGATTCAGGAATGGCAGCTTCACCGAACAGGGCTTCAGAAGATCCCACGCTTCATTGCTAGCTTTCAGAGCCTTATCGTTCTCGACCTGTCTCGCAATGCAATCATGGAAATGCCTAAAGAAATTGGTCAGTATGTGTTAATTCCGGTTCTATTTTTCCCCTTTTCTGATTTTTCTAATCAGGGACAAATATAAAACATGCATATACAAAGGTTCTTTAGGACCTACTGGAGTATTACTGTATACGATGCTGTTTCATTATATGTTTCCATAATAATATAATGATCTCACCAGGTCAGCTAACCCGATTACGTGAGCTACTTGTGAGTTACAACAAACTGAACTGTGTACCTGAAGAGTTGTGCAGCTGTGAGTGTTTGGAGCGGCTGGAACTGGCAATGAATCAGGATTTGGATGAGCTTCCACAACAGGTAGGTCTTCTATTGGTGGCTTTTTATAAAAGCAGGATAGTAACAACTATTTATCATTAGTTGTTCTTGGCCACACCCTTCAGAACCCTTCAACACATTATCCAAACCTGAAAGGATAGTGCTGAACCATCAGCTGTGTGGAGGGAATGTGGTCAGAAATAAATCATGAATGGACATCAGTTAAACACTTGGTGAAGGTGCATGGTAAAAAAGGGAAAACCATACACACACAATCTGATGAGGACTAAACAGCTGTGTGGCCACTTATTAATGAGAGTAATCGGAAAAAAGACTTTAGATCATCAGGTACTGTATCATAATGAATGACGTTGGAGCAATAAAAAAAGTTCACGTGGTATGATGAGTCCCAACTTTATTCTAGAGCGATGGGTGACGTAAATGAAGCAATGACCCCATCATGCATAATGGCCACTGTAGAAGCCCCTGGAACCCTGGCTTCATGATCTGGGGTTGCTTCAGACTTGGCAATGTTATTTGGCAATAAAATGAAATTAGCTGATGACCTGAATGACCAGGTTATCACGTGAACCGTTTTTTTTTTTTTGTCCATGCAGTGTATAAATAACAGGTTTTATACAGGGTTAATATTACATTTTGCTTTTTGTTCAACCAAATCTCAGAACCCATGCCATTTCTGCAGCTCCACAGCTGTGTCCTTAGCATCTAATATTTACAAAAAAAAATACTGCAACCTCAAAACACTTCTTGCAGTCAAATCAGGACCAGGTGTTTTGGCCTGCACGTGAGCTCCAAGACTGACATGACAGGGACATTTTCACAGAATGCCATTTGTTATTGGTTTCTCAGCTCAGCAATCTGAGGAAACTACACCACTTGGATCTCTCATTGAATCAGTTCAGCACAATTCCTCAGTGTGTAGTGAATCTTCCTGCTCTCGAGTGGTTGGACATGGGTGGGAACAGACTGGAGAGCTTACCAGATGACATCCACAGGTACATAAACTGTCAATCATTCACCCTGTGATAGATAACATTCAACATGTAACAGATCTCCGTAAAACAATGATGGCATGCCTTGCTCTAGCTGGTAATGATGGCATTGCTGAATTAAATATTTTTTTCTTCTTGTTTGATCCAGGATGGAGAAGTTGCACACACTGTGGCTTCAGAGAAACAATTTAGAGTATCTACCAGACAACATCAGCCGCATGCACAACCTAGACACTCTGGTGCTCAGCAAGAACAAGCTGAGAGACATTCCTCCACTGATGGAGGGCATGACCAACCTCAGGTACACACTTTTCTTAAATGTGAGAGAAAACAGCTCCTGTAGCAGTGCCTGATATGCATGGTGAAACAGGAGACATACAGGAATGGTGCTTTTCATTTTGTTAAAACAGCAGCAACCAAATAAAAAAAGAAATAAATAAAAGAGAATACATATCTGGAAGTTGATCAAAAGAGACTTAACAGATCTTTAAACTCAGACACACGTAATCTAAACCAAGTTTAAAAAAAAAAAGGCAGGGGTGGAAAACATGAAAAATATGATGAGATGCACAAAGGGAATATGACTGTACCCCAAAGTGCAGCTAAATGTCTAACCATTTCATGATTCAAATAACTTTATTAATCCCAGAGGAAAATTGCTTTGTCTTAGTTTAATTTGCTTTCCCATAGTTTAAAAAGAGTAATAAATTAGACAAGGGGGAGAGAAGGAAAAAAAAAGTTTAGATTTAAAAAATTTACATAAGAAGCTAGGGGTCATAAGTCTAAGCTATCTTTATTCCAGATAATTGCCAAACCCAAGCTATCAGCTTTACAAAAAAAAAAAAGGCCTGGGAAAGATATGTAACAGTTATGCCGAGATAAGTGAAGCTGTTTAAAACTGTAACTGTAAAAGGACATTTATGTAAAGGATATTGTCTGGCAGCAGTGTTTAATGGGAAATATCTCACTTTTGTGTCACGTTCATCATTTATCCAGATATCTGGCCAGATGACTGGAGAGTAGAAAAAGCAATTGGAATCAAATATGTATAAGTATACAGCGAAAAATCATGAGCAGAAAGAGATGTTAACATCCACATCATTCCTATGAATGCCAGTTTTGGAAGGGTTAGCCCAAGGTGCAATAAAAAAGGTTTTAATAGCTGTGGCAAATACCAGAGGACTTAAAGGACAACCCTATCTAGTGGTGTGTGAAAAATTATAAACAATAGTCTAGTAAACTATAAAATTTTTACCAAACCCAAATTTTTGTAAGGAATAGAACAGATAATCCCACTCCACTCTTTCAAATGCTTTTTCTGCATCAAGAGACAAAAGATACTCAGGAGTATCTACCGTACAGGTATTTAATAATAAAAACATGCAGATTGGAAAAAAAAGGTGCCTATTACTGATGTATAAAATCTGCTCTTCATGAACAATAGATGAAAGAACTGATTCCAGTCAATAACATTGATCAACACTTTGCATAAAATTTTAAAGTCAACATTTAGCTTGAAATATTGTCAGATTAAGACAGATGCAAAGTTGTGGATTTGTCTTCACTGGACAATCGGTTGACCTGTCTGTATTGTATCACAGTTAATGTGCCATTAATTTGTTAGCTTTATCACTATGTTCATAATGTTGTCCTTGTAAATTAAAATAACACAATGTCATGCTCTGCTTGTATTGTTCAGCATTCCTTATAAACATCAGAAGATCAAGAAGCCATGTTAAATATGCTAATTCCGCCTTCATAACCTAAATATACAATATTTTGTCTTCTCATGAAGCAGACACATCCAGAAATGTATTTAAATATGGAAAATTATTGATTTGTACTGAGATAAAACTAACAAAGATGATCAGAAATCAACTATAGACAAACCTTATCAAAATGATCTGAAAGAACATCATAATGGCAATCTTAAATAGATGGAAGAAGTCTGTTGTCCACTAATAAGTAGTCAATCCTGGGAAAATGCGATACATATGTGGAAAAAGAATCCCTCCTATTGAGGTTGAAGAATTGTGAGTCAAACATCTGAAACATTAAATTATTTAATGAAGGAATTGATTATTTGGCAGACTTTGAAAGCAGACCCATCTTGGAAGATAAATGGTCTAGTTCAGGCAGCAACTAAAATCAGGGATAAGTATCAGGAAGCTTTAAAAACCAGCAATTTTGCATCAAAGTTGCATCATCCCAATTAGGGGCATCAAATTCCCTTTTATTGACTGATAGTCTGGTTTTGTCAGGTTTGTAAATTTCAGAGACAACCCACTGACGTTCGACGTGACTCTTCCCGACATAGAAGAGGACGTGCCAGAGGAGGAGAGCGATAGAGAGATGTTCGGCCGAGAATTCATGCACCATTACATCAACGAAGCCCGCAAAAGAGGTTACGCCATACTCAATATACACTGTGCTCATAAATGCTAGGTTTTTTTTTAATGTTTTTTTTCCAATAAAATAATATATAAAAGTGTAAATGACTTGCTGTCCATAAAAAAAATGTGTTTCAGGATCCCAGACTTATACATCAGTGCTAAACGTGACACTGGAGGATATGATAGAGGAAGAGGTGTGACACAATCCTGCATGCTGATTGCTTCTGGTACTTTCTGCCCATCCTGTCCTGTCCCATCGGTCTTTCACAACCTGTAAAGATGTGCTACGCTTCTCTAGTCTACAACTAGCGAGTGCTGTTTTGGTCTCTGCTGCTGCCCATGTCTAAAAACTCAAGTGACCTTAAAAAAAAGAAGAAGAGAAAACTAAAAAATGAGTTCATTAAGATTTCTTGCGATGTGTGTTCATCTGAAGAGCTTGTGTGTTTAGCTGGGAAGCGCAGTCAGAAGCACGTTCTCTAAAGACACGTCTCGGCTGGCATAGTATCTGAGGCTAGGGTTGAAGCCTTGCTGCTGGAGGTAATGCAGCCTGCCATGGTCGATCAGCCTCTTGCACAGACGCCCGATGTTTTCACGCTCATCTGCTGAAAAAACACTACAGCGAACAGAGAGAAACACACACGGTTATAACTGAGACCACAACAGATCCATAAGAACTCAAAAGAAGTGCTATGCAGCAGAAACCAAGTGTCAATGTGGATACAGTTTAGTTTAACAGGGAGTTTTTTTTTTATAAAGAAAGCTGGACCAGCTTTGATCACACTTCTGAGAAAAATGAGAGAGAAGCAAGATGCATCACTTTCTCTTAGTGAGTTGCATCACCTGTCTTGTTATCAGTTTCTTTTCATCCTCTGCTATTCTCTCAGTTTTTCTGTCTTTCTTTACATCCATCACCATCCCCAACTCTTACTATGCGTCTCTTGCTGTATCGACATCTTACCATCTAACATTCTGTTTTTCCTTATGTCACCATGTGTCTCTCTATCTTCCCATCTCCTCGTCCATCCATTATCCACCTTCCTGGGGCCATGAGCCCACCATGAGAGTCATCTCTCTCCATTTTGCCTTCTCTCACTCCCTTTTGGTTTGCCTTGTTACATCTCTCCAACGCTCAGTCTCTTCCTGTCTCTCTAACAGCTTCATTTCTTCTACTAATCACTAAACCCTTACCTGCTGAGATGATCAGGAATTTTTTCAGAACATCCTTCATGGTCACTCTCTCCTCCTTCATCGTCTTTGGTGTTCTCTTGTAAGGATTTATCAGGATTTAAAGAGGATTTGACTCTGCTCATGCCACACGTAGCCCAGCTGGACATGCGCTGGAAAGCTGAAAACTCAGCAGCTCCAAGACCTCGCTTTTGGAAAAAGTCCTTTCCCACATAATGCTTCCAGTCACAGCGATGATGGCAACAGAGTGCGACAGCAAGCCCTGACACCACAACCTCCTTTCTGCTGTCAGAACCAAGCATCACCTCCTTGGCTCCCACTTCTCCTTGCAGTTTTACACGTTTAGCGGGAGGCTCGCAATCTTTGTTTGGTGCACTGTGTCCAAATAAACATCTCAGAGCCAAATCTGTAAAGAACATGGAACAACAAAAAGCCTGGTTATAATCTATACGAAAACAGACAGGTCATGGATAACTAGAATGAACTCACCTGTTGCTGCACCGCACAGATGTTTGCCCACTGCAGTTACAGGAAGCTGATTTTCTTGTAAAAACGGCACTCTGCCTACAGGACAAAGAAAAGGGAAATATTATTACACAATTACTGTATATTTTGATTTTTCTAGTTAAGCTAAAAAGTCGACGTACTCAAGTCGAGGTGCTGAATATCAACCTGCAGCCTGTCGAATGTTGAGTCTGTGTTTTTGTGTTTGCCATCTACCTTAACAAATGAGGAAAATGCATTTTAGAAAGGAACAAAAAAAGAAGAAAAAACAGCAATACAAAGATATTTTAAATGGTACACAAACATGATGTAAAATATTAAGTTATATAAGGTTTAAACCTCCCCATGTTGTGCTATTTTAGGAAAATAAGAGCATAATTACTGTCACTCCTCATGAATTGGTTATTTACCTGTTACCACTAAATGCTTTTTTACTTCAACACTACAGTGTTGGTTTGACTGGGTTAAGGGGACATGACCTCTGGAACTGGATTTAATATTAGCAATAGTGGCCTCTACGACTGGGTTTTAATGAAGTTGTGGCCTCTGACCAGATTTGAAGGAATAAAGCATATGGCCACTCTGATTGGATTTAAAAAAGATGGTATGGCCTCAATAGCAGGGTTTTAGAATAGTATCTTAAATACATACCTTAAAGCGAGTACTGGACCTTTCCACTAACAGGAAATGGACGTTCTCTGCGTCCTGAAGCGCGACATGAATCCAGTGGGAGAGTTTTCCTTTCCCGGCACCAAACTCCACATAACACATCTCCGGCCTGAGCAGGCCCAGAGCCTCCATATTTCCCAGGATTGAGTCCTGTTAAACCACACAACAAATGTTCATGTGCAGTTCAGATTTACAGTTTCAGGTTTTTTTTTTTTTAGCTGAGTCATTATTGGATCTTACCTGCTGCTTGAGGTGTTTAAAAGCAAAGTTCCCATTCTTGGGATCATTAAGAGCCTCGTTTAAAGCCGGATGAGAGAGAAGGCTAGTGTCAGGTTCTGTATTTAATCCTGGGAAAGTGAAGAAATGGAATTAGTGACGAGAGAGATAATGGAAGCTTTCTGTCTTTAACTCCATGCATTACTCAAGCATGATATACATTTAAACCAAAATTTATTTTTCATGATTTAAAAAAATGCTTTTAAATAAGTTAAGGTAATGATTTACCAATATTTTAACGGACGATCCTAACCTACACATACCTTTCACTGCAATCTTCAATTTCTGAATGAGGCTATACAATTCCTCTTTCGATCGCTCAGCAATGGTGACCTTTAAGGAATATCAGGACTTTAGAAAGGAATTTTTTGTCCTATAAAATTACATATAAAAAATAAAAACCTAAAAAAAATGGAATGCAGCGTTTATTTTGCATGGTGTATGGATGATCAATATAAATACCTCTATTTTATATAAGATATTGGTGTAGGAGCATTTTTTAAACAAGTTCAAGTAAATTAACACAAATTGTTTTTACCTCATCTATGGTGTTATCCTCTTCACTTACAGAACCAGCATTTATATCTTTCACATAGTAGACCTTAAAAGCAAATCAGACAAGACAACCAAACTCAGAGACAAATAAAAATCCTGACCCTTAAACACTCATTATATTTATACTAAATTATTTGTTGTGTGTTTAGTTTAGTGATGATCTGTTGGACAGTGCTATATTGTAATAATTTTAGTAAAAAGTTAGTGGTTGTGTGTAACTCTGATATCACAGGAGAATATTTTTGTAGCTAGCGCAGTTACAAAGACATTAAACAGAAGAAAACATACGTAAGAGACAGATCATGAAAAATAATTCATTTATTAATTCATCTTCTATAACTCTACAAGTCTTTTCCAGAAAGGAGCCTTAGGCCATGAGGCAGGATACTCCCTGGACAGGATGCCAATCCATCACAGGGTACACGTACACACACACACGCAGTATGGGCAATTTGGGAACACCAATTAGTCTAACCTGTATGTCTCTGGACTGTGGAAGGAAACCCACCAAGCACTGACCCTAGGCAGGAATCAAACCTGGATCCTGGAGGGGCGAGGCCACAGTGCTAACCACTACACCACCGTGCTGCCTTCTAGCCTCAAAATATTTTAAACATTATACACAACAAAGAGAATGTCACTATATAGATGTAATACTCACAGGTTTGGGCTTCTCCTTCGAATTACACTTTTTCAAGTGGTTTGCCAAACTATCTTCAAACACAGTGCTGTCAGAAGAAATAAGGATTTACTTTAAAAAATGTTCCCAAATATATGAGATTTACAAAATTTTCAGCAATGGATGTAAACTTCATTTAAGTACAGTAAACTATAGATTAGTGAGGGAATCTGTGTAGAGTGACCACATGTGCTCTAGCTTAACACTGCGGTAATGTTCGTTTGATATTCAGCTTTTGCTGCCCCTCTACATGCAATTCGTTTAGAACGAATATTGGGTCTTGTGATATGTTCACCTATTAAATGTATAGGAACGGTCACAAGTGTAGGAACGGTCACATTTCGACAAGTCTGAAGTCTATATAAACAAAAATATTTATTTTGGGAGGCGCATAACCCCCGTTAAAAGCGGAGGTGCGCTGTGTGCGCCTTAGGGACCGCGTAAAACGTGCATGCACTCTAAAAACGTAGAAAACTGCAAGTGCAGTCATTAAGGGATATTGGCATATGCTACTCACACAGCTTTTCTACTGCTGAAGTATATGTAAGATCAATTCTTTTTACAAAAATCACTTCAACAACAAATCCATTGCACTTTTCCCCATAATGATATGCCCTCTTGTGATATGCCTCTCCCCCCAGCCGCGGCTTGAGCCCAGCCCCACTTCGCACCCCGGCCTGATAGACCCAGCCGTTGCAGTCAATCCTCATCCCGAAGTTATGGATCTGACTCGCCGACTTCCCTTACCTACATTGTTCCAGGGCATGGGTCCCCTATATTGGGGTGAACCCATTCCAGGGCACCCTGTCCTTAACAAAGAAAAGAGAACTCGTCCCGGGGCCACCGCTGTTGTCTCTGGGTTCGATAGTGTTACTGCAATGGAGGCCTTGGGGCACCCATCTCCACCACAATTGGTTAGGGTCGACGGAGGCCATCACACCACCCTTGTGAATGTCGAAGAGGAGAAGGGAGACCGCGGAGGTGACTCTCCCGCTGCCCCGGGGTGAGCGGCGAAGTCAGGGTGGGGAGGTGCTGTAAAGGGTTATGATTAAGGGTTGGTGGGTTATAGGTTAAAGTTATGGTTAGGCTCGGCTAAAATCCATTTCCTCCCATCAGAATTGGGCCTGTGACTGAGTGCTGAGCCCGTCAACGTCAGGGGGCACCCTGGAGCCGCTTTCCGAAGTCCAGGAGGTTCCAGCGGGCCGGAGAGTTTCACATGGTCCAGGGCGATCCCCAAAACGTGCCCATAAGATTCAATGCGGCTAGCCCTGAGGCTGACCAAACAACGAGGCATCAAATCACTGGGCCCCGGGGAGCCCCAAATTTCTCTTTATATACAAATAGAGGGGTTTAACTGGGGAAAAAGCTCTTGTGACATGCAGCTGGGATATAGAGAGACATATCACAAGAGAAATTATGGGGAAAATTGCAGCGTATTTATTGTTTAATTGATTATTGTGCCAATAATTGATGAAAATGACAATGAATATAACTGTAAATAGAGAGGTTTCTTCGTCTTTCGGCTGTTCCCTTTCAGGGGTCGCCACAGCGAATCATCTGCCTCCATCTAACCCTATCCTCTGCATCCTCTTCTCTCACACCAACTAACTTCATGTCCTCCCTCACTGCATCCATAAATCTCCTCTTTGGTCTTCCTCTAGACCTCCTGCCTGGCAGTTCCAACCTCAGCATCCTTCTACCAATATATTCACACTCTCTCCTCTGAACATGTCCAAACCACCTCAATCTGGCCTCTCTGACTTTATCTCCAAAACATCTCACATGGGTTGTCCCTCTGATGAACTGATTCTTGATCCTATCCATCCTTGTCACTTCCAAAGAGAACCTCAACATCTTCAGCTCTGCTACCTCTAGGTTTAACTGGGGGAAAAGCTCTTGTGACATGCTGGGATAGGAAGAGGCATATCACAAAAGAATTATGGGTAAAAGTGTGACAAAAGTGGATTTGTTGTTTAATTGATTGTGTGAATTGATTTTATTTTGCAATAAATAATTATAATTATAAATAGAGGGGTTAAACTGGGGAAAGACTGACATGCTTGTGACATGCTGCTGGGATAGAGAGGCATAGAACAATTATGGGCAGATGTGCAATGGATTTCTTCTTTAATAAATTATTGTAAAAAAAAAAAAATGTTGATTATGCCTTATGCATACACTTCAGCTATAGTACAGCTGTGTAACTGGCATCTGCCAAAATCCCTTAATGATTGACAGGCAGCTCCGATTTTAATGGTTATGCACCTTCCAGAATAAATATTTATAATAATATTGTTTATATCAACTTCAAACTTCTCGAAATGTGACAGTTCCTACTTGAAATACATTAAAGGCAAATAGGTGAACACATCACAAGAACCAATATTCGTTCCAAACCTTCATGTTGCGTGTAGAAGCAAAAGCTGAATATCAAACGAACATCGAACAGCTAACGAACTTTACCGCAGTTTCCTTAACTTACTGCTTTGGGTCTAGAGGACACGGGATCCGTTTTCTTTCATTTTCTGTGTCCTAAACAAACAAACAAACAAACAAGTCGCACGTGAATGAACTCATCAAGTGTTGGTTAACTTAACGGACATATGACTAATCAGTAATATGGACATTTAAGTTTAAATTGTAAACACATACTGCATATGCGTGTTCACCACAAAACTTCTTTCCATTCCCAACCACCATTTTGCAGTAACGTTTCTTTTTAGACACGTAAAAGGCACACCGTCCAGGTAGAGGAGCCAGAACTCCATCCGACTCCACCGCCGCCATGTTGGATGACTTCAGAACGCCGCTTAGCGCTTCCTTATTCAGGGTTGTACACACTATATAGTGCACTACATATTTTATAGTATGGGAATTGGGATTGAAACCCTCCAGTGCGACCAATGTCAAAATAAAAACAATACCGCCATCTAAACTATAATATTAAATTAAAAATGACTTTAGAAAGGTTGTAATTGGTAATTATATCTATCTGGAATTTCATTTGATTAATGTTTGCATTTTTACAAATATTTAAACGTCTTTTAAATTTATATTAGTAAGAAAAATTACAATTGCAATTTTGAAAGAATAAAAGTATAACATATTAAATATTGTTAACTATCCACAGTTAAAAAACAAAACAAAAATGAATAGAATATATACAGTACTGTATTGGCAAACGTAACAAAAATTTATATAAATAAATGACAACAATAGACAGAATAAACCAACAAGTACATAAATAAATACCTAAAAATAGACAAAATAAAGAAAATGAGTTTTTAAAAAAAAAACAGTTTTCATTAACAAAATCCGAATATCAAAATACTTTTATTTAAACGTGCAATTTAACCACAGACACTTGTTCTGATATATTAAGTGGTTAATTAATCCACATGTGACATAAACATTATTTTGTTACATTATATAATATTGTTTATTTGTTAAATGTAGACATTAATGGATATTTAGAACACCTAATAAGAATCGAATTTATTGACTCTTATTTTGACTAAAGTATTTTATATGTTTTTAGAAAAAGGAAGTGCTGGTTAACAAGCGGAACTCACACCAACTCAGTTTTGACTCCCTACATATACGCACTACCTAGGGCACAATATACCAGCTCATACGCACTACACTGATCACTTCATCTACGGTAAGAATGGGTTTGGTATTTATCCCGTGGTCAGCTGTTACACTCCTGCTTGTGTTGTGTTTTGATGCCGTGTGTTGTGAAATACGGTTCAGCAAAAATACACTGACCAAGAAAAGGAAGCAAAAAGTCTGTTAACATAAAGTTAACAGTTTAGAACAGGAAGAGTTCAGCACAGTGGAGTCGCATCACGTAACTCATCTCTGTGTGTATTTGTGCAGACACAAAAACTTTAGAATATTACTTTATTTAAATTATTATTTCTACGATGCATCACTTTGGGTCGAAAATCAGAGCCATGTGTTAAACGTTACACTGCGGTAAGTAATATTTATTGAGTTTGATTTGTCTCTAACAGTGATGTCATAATGAATGAAACAAAAAAGTCCAGTGTCTGTAGCTGGCACAACTAGAGTTTTCTTATTTAATATTTAAAATAAAAGTTAATTACTATTAATATTTTCTTTAATGAATAGTTTCACTCAGTAATTTTATATCCCAGCTATTATAAACCTATATTACGGGGCGATAATTGTGTAAATTAGTTTGAAAATGCTCCCTTTTATAAATTGAAGCGAAAGTAAAGGGAAAAAAATGACTGTATTTTTAAAATTATTATCAATTTTTGGTTTTATTTTAGAACCTGGAATTTTACTGGATATCTGGATTTCACAAATAGTTGCATCCTAACAGTCTATTGAATCTTAATATATAGTATTCAGATTAATCATCATATTAGTTTCATTCTGTAAAACACTGTAGCTGATTAGGTTTTAGCTTTAGGGTTGAAATCTGTATTTTTTGGTTAATTCATCACACAAGACAAGTATACCAGCAGATACAGTTCTGTATATGCAGAAGTGTTTTATTCCTCATGAACAAGTGTGATTTTTCATGTTTTATTTATTTAAGAATAACAGGTTGTATGTTTTATCTGTTTATATTTGTTTATAATACCGGATGAGCCTTTAAGAGCCTCACATGTTTTTCATATTAAGTCAATAAGGCAAAAAAAATCCTTTAAGGATTTTGTCATACCACAAAGGGCAGACTCTGTCCTAAGAACTCACTGACAGTGTGTGTGTGTGTGTGTGTGTCTGTGTGTGTGTCTCTGTGTGTGTGTGTGTGTCTCACACATTCACATACTCACTGTTCAGTTTTATAGGAACACCAGCACATTCATGCAGTTTTCCAGTCAAGTAACATGAAGAGTAAAATAACGAAGCGCTTCAGTAAATGTTCATATCAAACAAGGCTGGATAAAGTATTTCATAAGCTGCTGATCTCACTGGAATTTCACACACAGTAGTCTCTAGAGTTGACACAGAATGGTGTGGGGAAAAGGAAAAGAAAGGCTTTCAATGACAGCTGAGCAAGTGTTTAAGGTGGCTGGTTCGATCAAAGAATCTCTCACACACTCATGCATCGTATGTACCGCTTTATCCTGTGATCAGGGTCGTGGGGGGCCTGGAGCCTATCCCAGGAGACTTGGGGCACATGACAGGATACAGCCTGGACAGGGTGCCAATCCATCGCAGGGCACACACACTACGGGCAATTTGGGAACGCCAGATAGCCTAATCTTCTTGTCTTTGGACTGTGGGAGAAAACCGCAACACCAGGAGGAAATACACCAAGCACAGGGAGAACATGCAAACGTCTTGCCCGATTAAAGAATATTAAATGTAAACGTTAATTTCTATTCACTTTACTTTTTTCAGACACCCAATTGTATTCGCCTAAAAAAATGGGTTGTCTGAATTGCAACTGTACTACTGTTAGACTTCCTGATGTAATTAATATCAAGTCTTCAGACCAATCAGATTTAAGAATGTAACAGTGCCCTGATTAGAAGATAAGAAGATTGGATTTACTGCTTTTCATCTTATATCATGCCCAAAGCACATCAGCAAAGCAAAATATCATTGTGCAGCAATAAGACTGATGGGAATTGTGTTTTTTCTTTTTAGTTTTTTCTTTTCTATAGCAGTTGAGCAGTAATCAGATCAAATATAAAGACTAGAATAGCCATGAAATTAGACATAAGTCTTGAGTTGTAAGTGCTATAACATTAAGTAACATCAGGAAGTGTAACTCCTCATGTTGGCTAAACGTCCTACTGAGCAGTTACACGCCTCACTCATCTCACAAAACTCTCCTTGTTAGAAAAGGTGGAATGTTTGTGGTTTAACCAGAAACTTAAATGGAACTTATTAGGAACTGAGCCGTGTCTACATACATCAGAATAGGATTTGGAGAGATTTAGGAGTGGTGCTGTGGTCAGGCACAGTTGGCTATTTTTTTACTACAGGAATGTTTATGGTTTCTAAATGACTCTCTAGCTTCGGGCGAGAAGAACAGTCGAGAGCTATTACAATGTAAATGATAAGAGGGATTAACTTTTGTCTTTATTGTTTGTTTATGTTTATGTTTAAAAAAAATCATTATGGAAAGATGAAAGTCAGGGACATACAGACATGACAGTTTTTCTCACACTAAAAGAAAATTCTAAAAAAGAAAACTTTTGATGCAATACAGGAAAATACAGATTCAGGAAAAAAAACATATGACTTGTTTTATGTTAATGAATTTAAAATTGTAATTGTGTCTGTGGAATAAAACACTTCAGGACATAAAATTATTTTTTGCATGTGTTGCATCTGGCTGCATTACAACACGCTGCTCCTAAATGAGAGTTTTATTCATTTAAACCATTCGATAAATGTGAAGATCAATTCCCCTGCTGTTTGGAATTAAAGCACATTGCAGTCACTGTGTGGTTTAAATCGGGTAATAATTACAGGCAGAGTCAAACGTAACATATTCCAAAGCTCTTTCTTAATAAAAAAGAATCATTGTCCTCAGATAAGCTAAGCGACTTTTTGTGAAAAGGCATGTAAAACATACCAGCATCATGTGCTGCTATGCCTCACAGCAGCATTTTTATTTCCTGGTCAGAGTAAGGAAGTCACAAGATGGTGGTTTCTCTGCTACTTTTTTTGAATGTGCTGTCACTATGAGTGAAGGAAAGGATAGGGAAATAAAAGATACTTACTGTATATATGATGACATTTATAAATTACTTCTAAAAATAGACTGTGAGTATAAAAGCCACGGGGTGTCATATGATCTAGTTCCTTTTCAAATCAATGAGGAAAATTAATTAATATTAATGTAATTATTTAATTGGATGGGTTGAAAAGTCTTAACCCTTATCCAGAGCAACTTACAAAAAGTGCTTTGAAGTTTCCGTCATTGGATAGATACTTACACTGGGTCACTAAGTTACTAACTAAGTGCCATCAGTCAAGCCCAGTTGGGAAGAGTCGTCGCTTAAAGATTGTCAAAGACTCCACTGTACGGACATCTAGAGGAAGTTCATTCCACCACTTAGGTGCCAGAACAGAAAAGAGTCTGGTGAGATGGTGGGACAAGGCGAGCAGTGCTGGAGGATCAGAGGGGATGTGGTGCAGTGCGTGGTGTCATTAGATCAGTGTAAACTACAGTAAAAAAAATAAGAGCTTACTAGTTTTAAAAAACTTTATAATTTGAGTTTTGACTGATTCTTAAGGTTTCTCAAAAGGAAGTTTCTCTGCTTTACTTCTTGCAACATGCATAAAATCTATTTTTATTGAACAATGTGACCAGAGCCTATTTACAAATCGCATGTTGGTAACTTCCAAATATTAAATACAATAACAGAGAACAAAAGAGGCATGACTAAATAGATTCATAAATAAACAAAGTTCAGATGGGCAAACAGAGATTTCTGAAATTTTTTGGGTGCTATTAGATAAATTATTATTATTATTACTTTTTAAACCTGTGATCACATTCTGTCACTGATGTCTACAGTAGGTTTTTAAACAGAATGTAACTGTTTTCTGTATAACTTTAGAGATAGCTTTCTGTCTATTTCTGTATAGTCTATCACAATATTAGTGCTTTTCCTTACAACCCATTGAGTTTTAGTATAAGCTACATTATCTGACCAAAACTAAGTGAACACCTAACCTACGTGTGCCTATTGATCATCCGATTCCAGCTTTATTCCCTTTTTGTTGTTATAATAACCTTTGAAAACCTGAAATGTTTGTTGTTAGGTCTAATGTTTGTGGGGTTTTGTCTCCTTAAAGAAATGGAGGACCTGGATCAGGAGGAGCAGTTTCTCCACGATGCCAGAAATGGGAACCTGCCAGGAATTCAAAGGCTTTTAATGACTAAAATCAAAGGAGAAGCAAAATTTGAAATCAACTGTAAAGGTATGCTGTGTGTCAATCACATTTTTGTTTTGTGTCCACTTTATATTGTTTTTACCCTTAGACTTGGGTTGATCTAAAAATGAAATGAAATTGAAAAATAACTATTTAAAATAAATATATAGATAAAAATATAGATAGATATTCACATGTGTAATACATTATTGGATTTGTAATAACATCATTGACATGGACTGGGACAGACACAGGGTTTCCAGTGTGATCTGCAAAATAAATGAAAAGAGAACCTCTAGCAAACTATTGGCATCCACAAAAAGGGAACTCATTAAGGCAAATATATTTTCCTTACATGTAAGGGACTCATGTAGGGCCGTGCATCACTTGTTTTATAAGAAAAGATAGCGTCACAATTATTTTGTAAGTAGCAGCACCACAAAGGGCGCTTCATTCCGCCACATTTGGACTGCAGCTCTTAGTGAGTTTTTTTCCTCCCACATTTTATCGACCTTAAGACAACTCTAGTGGGCACTTTATTATATTTTTATCTACCATAGGGGAATCCAAGAGCACGTTTTCAATGATGGGCTTTTTATGTATTTAATGCTAACTATGAAATAATTTTTTGTTCTTAGGCAAGAGCAGGTCAAATTTTGGATGGACTCCTCTTCATCTGTCCTGCTACTTTGGACACAGGGACGTAGTGGAGGAGCTGCTAAAGGTAAACATTATTTAAATACATTTTCTTCTCAAACAATAACATGGCTAAAGCTTTCACCGTATCCCATATGTTCAGGCTGGAGCAGACGCCAATCTGACAAATAATGTAGGAGACACACCACTCCATAAAGCAGCATTTACAGGACGGCAGGTATGTTATATAAACTATATGTACATTACATGACCAAAACAGGTGTGTGATTTCAAACTTACATTTCATTAACATTGTCAGCGTCTTGCATTTATTTATTTATTTATACTTAGGGGGAGTGCAAACTTTAGAGAGCTCTTCCAAAAATGTAATTATCATTTATATTATTTATAATTTCAGCTTTTGGGCTAAATTTTATCTGTTATAAAAATAAAGTGTTTAATAAAATAAAATGTGTATCACTACTGCATATGTAAATTGTATTTTTTTGTCAAATTTAATACATACTGTATGCTCGATTGAGAATAGAGCAATTAAATGGGATTAAAAACCTGATGTATATTTAGTTAAATTACAGTATAACAACTGATTTGGAGGTGATTTATGTCTTAAATCATTTTACAATTAGCCATGTATTTTTAACATAATTAAAAATGATACATGAAAGGGTTAAATATCTCCTCAACTCATGTCTGTATATTATTAACATGCTGTAATCAATGTGACTCTGTTTATGTAGGAAGTGGTGATGCTGCTGCTTCAGTACAATGCCTGTCCTTCAGTCATTAACGGCTCAGCTCAGATTCCCAAAGATGTCACGCATAATGAGGAGATCAGGAGCATGCTGGAGGGTATGTCCACTCACAAAATCCATCATTTGACCTAAAACTGGAGTTCAGTTTGACCACTGGGCATGAAGATGTCATTCATACAGTAAAAATATATATTTTTTACTCAGTGCTGTAATTATTATAGCAATAATTAATTTTTGAGATTACCTTTAAATATACATCAGGTTTTTGGCCACTGTATTGTTGAAATGGACAACATTCCAAGGCAATATACTGTAAAATTGCCTTATAAAAGGCAATGAATTTATTTTGTGTACAAAAACTGGGAAAAGAAGAGGACTTGGTCTCTATTTTTATCTCTATTAGTCAGAGATTATGATTTGTTTAGGTCTTTTTGTTACATGTTAAACATACATTTGTGATCTGGTCATAGTTTCTTTTCACAAAGCTGTGTTGCGTGTAACAAAGCAATGATTCCTCACATGGATTTAATGTATGACAGGAAATGTATGTTTCTAGTTTTCCACTGAAGTCCACATGACTTTGCATCCTGCCTGTGGTTCTTTTCTTTTTGCTCCGTCAGCGGCTGAGCGAACCGAGGAGAGGAAGTTGGAGGAGCAGGTGTTAGAAGCAGCTCGAGAGGGAGCAACAACTACCCTGTTAAAACTGGTACTTGCACCACAGCTAATAACCTGCATGATCATGTGCAACAGCCAACAGTATAAACATGTTGAGCAACATTTTGCCCAGTGTGTAGCATGTGCTCTGTAAGGTTTAGAAATTTAGAGAAAAGGTTACGTTCTTATGTTCAGCTGTTTGTGAGTGCTTTGTGCTTAACCCAAGTGGCTAATCTCCTTCCCTGTCTTCATCTGGTGAGCTTGTCTGAGATGTGTACAGTACTTGCCCTTTTTATCCATCTGTAGTAATATTTAATGGCCATTAAACTAGTCCCTGTTCTGTCATTTACATTATAGCAGCTATAATTAGTCATTGAATTTCTCACAAGCCTCTCATTTTTTATCTCTTGAAGGTATAAAAGTTATAGCTTTAAATCTGACACTAGAGACTCCCTCCATGAATAAAAATATTATTACAATATTCAAACATTGCAATAAGGTAAATATGAAGGTGGATATTATAGAAAATTAATACACATCATTTGATCAAATTCAATTCAATTCAATTTTATTTATATAGCGCTTTTAACAATGGTCATTGTCTCAAAGCAGCTTCACAAAAATGAAAGAAATTTAGCAAAAAATAATAATAATAAATTATAGAAAAGAAAATAATTGGATGTGTGTACAGTATGTGTGAGAAAAATGTGCAGATAATAATAATGAGACGAATGAATGAAATATTTCTGATGAGCAAGCCAAGGGTGACGGCGACGGTGGCAAGGAAAAACTCCCTGAGATGGCATTAGGAAGAAACCTTGAGAGGAACCAGACTCAACAGGGAACCCATCCTCATTTGGGCGATAACAGATAGAAATGATATAACATCTTGTGTGTTGTGCAGGTGAAAATTCAATATGACAGAAATTATTTAAATTGACATGAAGACCAGTTCAGCATAGGGACGAGTCAGTAGGTGCAGAGGGCAGATGAGGTCTGGATCACTGGAAGCACAGGAGCAGCATGTGTAGCTCCAACCATCATAAAGCTGAATCCAGCTGGAGCTGGTCCTTCTCTGGATGCCTCAGGAACCTCGCAGGGTCGGCCTTTGTCTACTGAAGCTGGCAAAATCTCCCGATGCCTCGGGATGGGTAGAGAAATACAGAACAGATGGGGAGAATTAGCGTAGTTGCCATTCGGTATAGGTGTACTGGAGTATGAGTACTGGGATGAGTTATGTGTATGCCAGATTAAAAAGATGCGTCTTGAGTCTACTTTTGAACTGAGAAACCGTGTCTGCTCCCCGAACACTGTCTGGAAGGCTATTCCAAAGCTTTGGAGCTAAATATGAAAAAGCCCTACCCCCTTTTGTAGAGTTTGAAATTCTGGGAACTACCAGAAGTCCGGAGTTTTGTGATCTTAAGGCGCGTGGTGGATTGTAGCGCATCAGAAGACTGGTTAGGTATGTGGGAGCTAAACCATTTAAGGCCTTGTATGTAAGTAATACTATTTTGTAATTTATTCTAAACTGAACAGGTAGCCAGTGCAGGGATGATAATATTGGGGTTATATGATCATATTTTCTGGATCTAGTGAGAACCCTGGCAGCTGCATTTTGGATTAACTGAAGCTTGTTTATTGAGGATGCAGGACAACCACCTAGTAATGCATTACAATAGTCCAGTCTGGAGGTCATGAATGCATGAACTAGTTTTTCTGCATCAGATACGGATAAGATGTTCCTAAGTTTAGCAATATTTCGAAGATGGAAAAAGGCTGTTTTTGTGATATTTGAAATGTGATTTTCAAAAGACAAGTTACGTTACTGTCTAATATTACGCCCAGGTCTTTTACTGCTGAGCTGGTAGTAACAGTACATCCTTCTAAGCGCAGGCTGAATTGTGAAAGCTGTTGTGTGCTGGTTTTTGGGCCAATAAGTAATAAATCAACAGCACTACAGTATAAAGAGTTTCACTCACTTGGATAATACAGTCAACAAATTGTTTCAGAAACTTGAAGGTTATTCTAGTCGTTGTTTTAAATAGCTAATAAGGAATGTTATCTAAATCTGTGATGCATGATCTTTCTTTTCAAACATAGCTGAACAGGGAGAAACCTCCAAACCTCAACTGCACCGACCTGCTAGGTAACACACCACTACACTGTGCTGCATACAGAGGCCAGACACAGTGTGCAGTCAAACTGCTACAGAATGGAGCCAGCCCCAATATCAAGAACAAAAATGGTAAGTGTTACGTTACACATTTGGAAATTTTATGAAATGAGCAGTATCAGTATTGTTAAAATCCATTAATTTAGAAATGTATTTTTTTATTATTTAGAAATAAAATTGGGGGGGAAATTTTGGTTCCATTTTATTATAGCACATTTGCAACAGTAAACTAATTTTGACACTAAGTAAACTAAGATTTGCAACAAACTAAATTAGGAAATATATGTTTACTGTGTGTTCACAATATATATACTGTTCACATTAGATACATATACATCTTTTTATAAGATTTTATTTTTAAAACATGCCTTTGTACATTTCAACATGACTCTTAAACTGGATAATGGTTTTCACTGAAATACATTTTGAGAGATTTGGAAATGTAATTTTGTATATTCATTTGTTTATTTGTATGTGTTTCCTTGTTTGCCTTTTATAAATTATGATTTATACACTTTTGTGTTTATTGTTGAGTTTTCTCCCTGGTGTGTTTTCAGGTCAGACTGTGTTTGATCTTGCAAAGGACAGTGAGATGAGGCAGATCCTGGAGGGCAGTTTAATGAAAGTAAGTGTATCATACGTAAAGGGTCATTTTATTTAAGAACTTTAAGGGACAAGTTTAAAGGTGTGAGCATCTATATTTATATAGTAGCTGTAATACAAGTCTGAACAGAAATAACCTTGCTTCTTTGATGTTCCACAACAATAATTCAACAACATGCAGACAGTAAGGATGACTGTTGAAATGTTACAAATATTATACAAGAATTTGTAAGTGTTGGAAATTTGCTGTTCTAGAAGAGTAATAAAACATGAGACATGCTGTTTTGGAAAATAACAATCTTCAGAGTGATAACACTATCTAAGCTTCAACATAACACTGTGGTCATATATTATTTCCCCCATAACAGCAGTGATTTTTACAGGATCAAAGTGCTTAGTTATGTTTTCTTTTACAGGGTGGAAGGCATTATGTTCAGAAGTTTGATGGTCCTCTTTGGAAGGTATTTCTGTGTGTGTGCGTGTGTGAGTGAGTGTGAGCATAGTGCACAGATACATACATACATACATACATACATACATACATACATACATACATACATACATACATATGTAGCTGCATTTTATCATACTGTATATTCCTAAACATTGAGGGTAAAATTAATTGGTTATTGTTTCTTGGTGTTTTTTATGTGGTCTATGATTTGCCAATTGCTGATTTAGGTTTTTTTTTTTTTTTTAATTTTGGCGTTTTTTTTGGGGGGGGGGGATATAGAAAGAGAAAGAGAGACTAAGTGACAAGGAAATTGCAAAACTATTTTCACACTGGATATCCGTAATGCTGAAATACCAACATATAATTTCAGAACAAAATAATTTTTATTAACATTGAAACGTTTTATTGGAGTACACTTATTGATTGCCTTGCCATTTTCTCTATAAACAGTATTTTTTAATTGTTATTATTTTAAACTTCAGAGCACAAGGTTCTTTGGCTGGCGTTCCTGTTGGGTTGTTCTTCAAGATGGAGTTTTGTCATTGTACTCAAACCAGTGAGTGTTTTTGAAGGTTATCCTCTGTATGACTAAAGAAAAATGCAGCTATGACCTTGGTTACTAGTATTACATTATTAGTTACATTACATTACATAATTAGTAATATAATAAAAAAATAATTATGTAATTAACGTTTCTTGTATTTGTCCTGATTTCAGGTCTGATGCCTCATCCAACAGTCAGAGGAAAGGCTGCAAAGCCCTGACCCAGGCCCATTGTAGTGTAAGATCAATATGCTTTACAAGATCTATTTATGCTTCTTTTTAATTTAGTCAGTGTTTTAATCTCTGGCTTCACTCTCACAGACTAAAGACAGAGGCTACTTCACAGTCAAGTACTTTGATGACAGCATCCATTATTTTAAAGTCTCACCAAAAGGTGACCCAGAAGCCACCAGAAAAGTAAGATCAGGTTTTGATTACTAGAGATGATTCCTAAAAAAATTGTATTTGTGGTTCATACCCACACGCAAGATGCCTTAAATCCATGTCTAAATATTGAGAGGTGTGTTTGTCTGTGTGTGTTTGTTACAGAAATGGCTGGATGCTATCGATGCACACTCTGCTTTCAGCACTCATTACTGCTCACAGGATCAGAACAATGAGGAAGATGAGGATGAGGTGATATCATTGGGTGAGCTAACAGAGTCTCTGCAGGTGAGATAGGATCTATTTATTGCTTTTTATTAATTTTTTTTAGATATTTTAAGTTAGATGACGGTAAATACGAATGTAGTAATTATCAACAGAATCACTTATTTTCAGTGCTGTCCCTAAGCTGGTTGGTAGGTAGGTGGGTTAGATAGGTAGGTAGCTGGGTAGGTAGGTGGGTTTTAGGTAGGTAGGAATTGCAAACAGATCAAGAGGGAATAAATGAATAAAGTTATGTTGAACACAAACATGTAAAATATGCATTACGAACATGCTACAGAACCAAACATCAAAAGAAGAAGACCTTATGTGTTACAAATGTATAACATCTTGTAATGAAGCTGGGGTCAGAACTTATGATACAATGCCCCTGGAGTGCAGATGGATAATGTCCTTGCTCTAGGGCCCAACAGTAACAGATTACTGGTAATGTACTGATCATGTATATTTTAGACCATGTATGTATATTTTTGAGCCTGTCTTGATATCATAAAACCTTTTATACAACAGTCAATTCTGTAATTAGAATAATAATTAAAGTAATCTGATTGGATGAGAGGTTTTCCACAAGTGGTGATGTGCGTGTATGTATGTATACAGTGGTGTGAAAAACAATTTGCCCCCTTCCTGATTTCTTATTCTTTTGCATGTTTGTCACACTTAAATGTTTCTGCTCATCAAAAACCGTTAACTATTAGTCAAAGATAACATAATTGAACACAAGATGCAGTTTTTAAATGAAGGTTTACGTTATTAAGGGAGAAAAAAAACTCCAAATCTACATGGCCCTGTGTGAAAAAGTGATTGCCCCCCTTGTTAAAAAATAACTTAACTGTGGTTTATCACACCTGAGTTCAATTTCTGTAGTCACCCCCAGGCCTGATTACTGCCACACCTGTTTCAATCAAGAAATCACTTAAATAGGAGCTACCTGACACAGAGAAGTAGACCAAAAGCACCTCAAAAGCTAGACATCATGCCAAGATCCAAAGAAATTCAGGAACAAATAAGAACAAAAGTAATTGAGATCTATCAGTCTGGTAAAGGTTATAAAGCCATTTCTAAAGCTTTGGGACTCCAGCGAACCACAGTGAGAGCCATTATCCACAAATGGCAAAAACATGGAACAGTGGTGAACCTTCCCAGGAGTGGCCGGCCGACCAAAATTACCCCAAGAGCGCAGAGACAACTCATCCGAGAGGCCACAAAAGACCCCAGGACAACATCTAAAGAACTGCAGGCCTCACTTGCCTCAATTAAGGTCAGTGTTCACGACTCCACCATAAGAAAGAGACTGGGCAAAAACGGCCTGCATGGCAGATTTCCAAGGCGCAAGCCACTTTTAAGCAAAAAGAACATTAAGGCTCGTCTCAATTTTGCTAAAAAACATCTCAATGATTGCCAAGACTTTTGGGAAAATACCTTGTGGACCGACGAGACAAAAGATTAACTTTTTGGAAGGTGAGTGTCCCGTTACATCTGGCGTAAAAGTAACACAGCATTTCAGAAAAAGAACATCATACCAACAGTAAAATATGGTGGTGGTAGTGTGATGGTCTGGGGTTGTTTTGCTGCTTCAGGACCTGGAAGGCTCGCTGTGATAGATGGAACCATGAATTCTTCTGTCTACCAAAAAATCCTGAAGGAGAATGTCCGGCCATCTGTTCGTCAACTCAAGCTGAAGCGATCTTGGGTGCTGCAGCAGGACAATGACCCAAAACACACCAGCAAATCCACCTCTGAATGGCTGAAGAAAAACAAAATGAAGACTTTGGAGTGGCCTAGTCAAAGTCCTGACCTGAATCCTATTGAGATGTTGTGGCATGACCTTAAAAAGGCGGTTCATGATAGAAAACCCTCAAATAAAGCTGAATTACAACAATTCTGCAAAGATGAGTGGGCCAAAATTCCTCCAGAGCGCTGTAAAAGACTCGTTGCAAGTTATCGCAAACGCTTGATTGCAGTTATTGCTGCTAAGGGTGGCCCAACCAGTTATTAGGTTCAGGGGGCAATTACTTTTTCACACAGGGCCATGTAGGTTTGGATTTTTTTTTCTCCCTAAATAATAAAACCCCTCATTTAAAAACTGCATTTTGTGTTTACTTGTGTTATCTTTGACTAATAGTTAAATGTGTTTGATGATCAGAAACATTTTGTGTGACAAACATGCAAAAGAATAAGAAATCAGGAGGGGGGCAAATAGTTTTTCACACCACTGTATATGAATTACTCTGCATTCATGTTTTCTTGGCTAATGTGAGGTACAAAGCTAACTACCTAATTATTGTGTCACAGATGGGATTTTACACCATACATAGCTTTCCTTTTTATGTTGGTGGAAATTTTACCCTGGAAAAACGGAATTTAGCTGATATTCTAAAATCATTTGATTCCCTGCCACCTCCATAGTTTATTATCTTATATTTTAACTACATAGTACTAGTGAGAATTAAAAAAATGACTTTCACCTCTGTTAATTACAATTAATTCTCGATCACTAGCTGTCCGTTACCAATTTTGCCAGTCGCAGTTAGTTGGTTACGACTAAGCACAGAAGGATACATGCTGGCAGAGTGAAATAACTAAATAAATTAACTGAATAAACAAAAAAATCATAATTTGTTGATAATAAATGGCACTTGTGGAACTGTTGTATAAAAGCAACATCACACTCTAGGTTGTGCTGTTGTACTAAATATCAGCATGGCTTTCAGCTGTGCCGTGTACAACAGCACTTTTTCTCTTCTAAAAACATGTGCACCAGATTATTGGGGTTTTCTTCTAATAAAGATGTTTTTTATACAATCGTTCTTCCCAAAGAAAAAGACCAGCTCAAATAAATCATTGGAAGTCTAATGTTTCCATGACATTCATGTTCATAATGAATGTTTGTAGACTTCAGACTGTAGTTGTAAATTCAATAGTATTAGTTTATTAATCACGTAATTCCTTTGAAGCAAAAAGGTTGGTTTTATTGAAGGAGATGTATTTGTATAAAACCACAGCTTATCTCAAGATAATCTCAAACTTATCTTTTTCTTTAAACTTTCTTTTCTATTCAGTGACATAATTCATAAGATTAAGGTTAATTTAAGGTACATCAAGGTGTTTTTTAAACAAATTAGGAGCTTTCGTATGATACTTGTTTCATCATTCAATCACCAATAATCTTGTATGCATACACATATCATTTATATAAAATATTTATTAGAACATAATTAGCAGCCCAGAATAGTACAAAACCTTGGATCACCATCATTGTGATGCTGTGATGTGGTTTTGGTTGTAGCTCATTTTCTTTCACTCGTATGTACAGCGGGCTGAGATGTGTCATGGGAGGTTGGAATCTGAGGTGTTGTCCCTCTTCTCCAAGGTAAAAGAGGATGCACTCAGTGAAGGTAAAAACAGACATATTTATATTGCTTAATTATTAATTAATTTTTTAAAAAGTGCAGATAGCTTTTATGTCAGGAGAGGAAGTTCCAGGACTAGATTTTTTCTCCATTACTTATTTATTTATTATTCAAATGGATCCCGTAAAGGTATCTATTTTTGGGGAAAAAATATTCCCCTGGGTGTCAGTCATGTTCTGATTGAATTATGTTGAGAACGCCATACCAAGAGCTGTGTCCAAATCTGAGTTTTTAATGCTGAAACGTCAGTTCTCAGACTTCAGATGTAACTATAACTTTAAGCAATGCTTAGTTGTGTGACAGGATACAGGATGAATTTTGGAGAAAACAGGCATATGCAAAAGATGACATCATATTAATGTATACTTCATCCACTATTTACTATAATAATAAATAAACAAATACAGTAAATAAATAAATTAATTAATTAAAACTATAATAATAATAATAATAATAATAATAATAATAAATATTATTATTATTATTAATCTTTAAAGTTCATGAAATCTATTTTTAGTCAGAATTTACATTTGAGTTTTTATAAATAATTAAACATAGCAAAGCTCACTTGGAAAATACTTTATAGATCAGACAGTATTTAAGATATTTTCATTCTTTTTTTTTTATTAATTACTTATAATGTTAATTAATTTCTTTGCCCTGTGTGTGTGTGTTGTATATGTGCAGGCCTCCCGGGGCCTGTGGTGCAGAAGCTCAGAGAGGTGTGTGAGGCATCCAGTGAGACCTGTTTGTATCTCCGTCAATGTCTAGATTTGTTCTCGAAACAGGAAGGGGTACGGAGCAACTTACTACATTTAATTCACTAATGATAGATAAAGAAGAAAGTTATTCAAGAATACTAATGTATTGCAGTAATCATGTCTGTTTTAATTGTGCGCAATTAGAAACTTAATGGATTCAATATTATTAGTCTTCAGATACAGGTAAGTGAAAAATGTGTTTAAAAGGAAATAAAAAGCATGAATTCAAGAGGTCTAGAAATAAGGAAACTGGTAAGATAATTGTGTAATTCATAATGTTTGGCTCATTAAAATGTTTAGTTATGCTAGCAATGCAGTCTGATTCGAACTCTCAGCAGGGCGTACTGCATATTTATGAATAGAAGTGATACGAAGTGCTTACTACAAAGCAGTCAAATTTGAAGGGCACAACCAGTGAGCATTTTGCTTTGCATTGTTTTCATGCTGATTAATGATTCATTTAAGTATTTACCTCCCTGGACCTTTTCCACCTATTGTACAAGTGAAATGCATGTTACTAGGAGTTAATAAACTACACAAATTATCACATTATACTGAAGCACGGGGAAACTGATATACACTGCCAGTCAAAGGTTTGGGCACACCTTCTAACTCTATAATGTTTTTCGGATTTTTCTTTCTTTTTTAATGTAAAGCAATGCTGAAGGCATCCACAATTTGCAAGAATCTCCTCTGAACAGTTGATATTGATATGTGTGTGCTACTTATGCTCTGTAAAGCCTTCATAATGGCTCTAGGTCTTGAGCTCTAGGTGAATCTAAAGTGCTGTTAATTGAAGATTTTTGAGGCTGGTACAGTAACTCTAACTTTCCTCAATGAGAGCCAGTTTCATCATGTTGCTTGACGGGTTTTGCAAATGCACTTGGTAATACTGTTCTTGCAAGCACTTCTCCAAAACAGCTGACCTTCATGTCTTATGTAACATAATGCGTAATTCTGTATGGTCTTTCCTAGTTTTAAAATCTCCAGTATTGTTCCAGAATGTAGATAATATATCACTTAACAAAAAGAACATTGAATTAGTAAGTGTATCCAAACTTTTGACTGGTGCTGTTATTTTATGAATTTATACATTATTAAAAAAAACAAGTTAAAATAATAGCATAAGTAGTCAGCTCCATTCCTGATAAACTCCTAATTTGCATGCAAGTAAAGTGTTGCATCATGTCAGTAAATATTTATATCCATCATGGAGACCAATGAGATTTTAAAACAAGCTCAGGACAAAGTTCTGGAAAAGTGTGGTGTGAAAACATGTTTTCTAAATCAATCAAACTTGTTCTCATTAGCATATGAAATGTGTTGAGTAAGTTAACTTAAATACAGTCAGTGCTGTGATTGTATCAGGAAAATGATCATCACTGTTGTTACACATATGTGGTGTGTTGTTATGGATATTTCTCAGGTAGTAATAGGAAGAGTTGATGGTTTATCAGTGTGAAGTTATGAGATCAGGTGTGTTACTCCATGTGTGACATCATGGTACTGAGGCAGAGCAAACCCAGGAGCATGGGGTTGATGATCATTAGCAAGTTGGATAGGGGGATTTTTTAGAATCCTTTTATGTGGATATGTGGATATTCTACTGTACAAATCCCTGTATGAGCTTGATTACAAATCTAACTTATCAGAATGGAGAATTCAGCTGAACTGTACTATAAACTAAATTATTGAATTTGAAGTCCAACAAACTATGAGCCAAAACACAGTATGTTTGCTGATTTTATTTATATTATACAGTACATATAATACAGAAAATGTTTCTTCTAAAGTTTAAGCAACATAGAAGTGACCAATCTCTCTTCCCTAAAATTTAGCAAGTTGCTAACTTCAGCTGTTTCGGAGAGATAATTTTATATGTGCCCCAAAAATTGCCGTGTTTCAGTATTATACTATCTAGCTTCAAATAATAATAATGGAAAATGTAAGTTATTCATACGTCTTTCAGTATTGATACTAAAATTGATGTATGACCTGTAAAAAATTTTTGCTTAAATTAAGGCATTTCATGCAAAATTATGGATCTTTTCCCGTCTAAAAACCCTGTAGTGTCCATAACCATTTCACATTCATAATGTAATATGTAAACAATTGTGCAATTTTAGAATAACGCACTATTGTGGGTTTATGTCTTTTCAGGTGAAATCTAAATTTGCCATTCTGAATTGTCAACTGAATGACAATTAAGATCAAAAAAGTTATGAACACTACACCTAGATGAGACTTTTCAGAACCAATACCATGTTTTGGCTGTATTTATCTTTTTGCCATAGCTGCCTTTTCATTGTTGAAACATTTGCGCTAAACTCTACAAAGTATTTGGCTGTAACAGCAGATGGGTGTGTCCTGGACATGACTGATGTTTGTGACCTTGTCCTTGTATTACCCTGTGTGTAAGAGACACCAGGAGTGATGGCAGTCCATCAGGTCTAACAGTGCATGTTTTTGCAAAGGGCCACCAGTTACATGATACCCAAAGGATTGTATTTCCAACTACCAAGTGTACTGGAACATGACAGTCTGCTTCTGTTCTATCAGATTATTCATGGCATTAATCTTCTTATCTTAATCAATATGACCAGAAACTGCTAAAGTGCTAGATTTGTTATATTCATAGTGGTAATGTTTAAAGATATAGTCTAGTGCTTTTTTTATTTTTATTATTATTATAAATGTTATATCTGCTGGAAAAAATGTTAGATGATGCTAATGCTAAGTTCTGCAAGCTAAAAACAAAGAGTTTGAGACCAGCTGTTTTTAATGACTAATATACTTTAAAATAAACATACACTGACATAATTTACAAAAAGAACATTAAAATATGTTTATTATAGTTCCTTCCTAACCTTTCTTTAGCTTTGTTCATCCTACCAGCCTGAAGATGAAGTGTCTGAATGATCAGAACTAATCTGATGTTTTTTTTGTCTTTTCTTTTTTTTCACTTTGGTGGTCCTAGGTTATAAATATATTGGATAAGTGGCCAAGCAACTTAAATATGAAAGCTTAGAACAAAATGTAAGCGACATTTTGCCTATGTGCATGTGTTGAGGCGCTCGGCCCAATGATGTCAGTCAGCATCAGCAGCGCAGGGATTTCATGGCAGTGCTAGCAATAGCTGATAAAAGAGCTTACTTTCTTGCTTTTTCTGGATCTCAACAAATGCAGCTAACTAATTGCTTTTCATCCTCCAGAGCCCAATAATAGTTTTGCTAAAATTGCATCTGTTTGAAATTAATAACCAGGCATAAGTCTAATCAGTTCAGTTCATAATTAAGTTGTAATAAATCAAAATGTCAATGATAGTCCCAATCATGTCTTTAAACCAATAACAGATGCTTGTAGGCTGTATAATTAATAACACAAAATAAATGTGCATACTGTAGTATGCAATAGAACACAACAGAACTGAGTGAATGACTCTGAGTGAATGATTATTTTGCCAGTCATGTTGGTGCTGACACTGATTTGTGGAGTGAAGAGACAACTAAAAGAGACTCATGTTTAGGCACAGTAGAATATTTATTTATTATCTACAAACCGGATTCCAAAAAAGTTGGGACACTAAACAAATTGTGAATAAAAACTGAATGCAATGATGTGGAGATGGCAAATGTCAATATTTTATTCAGAATAGAACATAGATGACAGATCAAAAGTTTAATCCGAGAAAATGTATCATTTTAAAGGAAAAATATGTTGATTCCAAATTTCACGGTGTCAACAAATCCCAAAAAAGTTGGGACAAGGCCATTTTCACCACTGTGTGGCATCTCCCCTTCTTCTTACAACACTCAACCGAGGACCGAGGAGACCAGTTTCTCAAGTTTAGAAATAGGAATGCTCTCCCATTCTTGTCTAATACAGGCCTCTAACTGTTCAATCGTCTTGGGCCTTCTTTGTCGCACCTTCCTCTTTATGATGCACCAAATGTTCTCTATAGGGGAAAGATCTGGACTGCAGACTGGCCATTTCAGTACCCGGATCCTTCTCGTACGCAGCCATGATGTTGTGATTGATGCAGAATGTGGTCTGGCATTATCTTGTTGAAAAATGCAGGGTCTTCCCTGAAAGAGATGATTAGATGTTGTTCTAGAACCTGAATATATTTTTCTGCATTGATGGTGCCTTTCCAGACATGCAAGCTGCCCATGCCACACGCACTCATGCAACCCCATACCATCAGAGATGCAGGCTTCTGAACTGAGCGTTGATAACAACTTGGGTTGTCCTTGTCCTCTTTGGTCCAGATGACATGGCGTCCCACATTTCCAACAAGAACTTCGAATCGTGACTCGTCTGACCACAGAACAGTCTTCCATTTTGCCACACTCCATTTTAAATGATCCCTGGCCCAATGAAAACGCCTGTGCTTGTGGATCTTGCTTAGAAATGGCTTCTTTGCACGGTAGAGTTTCAGCTGGTAACGGCGGATGGCATGGTGGATTGTGTTCACTGACGATGGTTTCTGGAAGTATTCCTGAGCCCATTCTGTGATTTCCTTTACAGTAGCATTCCTGTTTGTGGTGCAGTGTCGTTTAAGGGCCCGGAGATCACGGGCATCCAGTATGGTTTTACGCCCTTGACCCTTACGCACAGAGATTGTTCCAGATTCTCTGAATCTTCGGATGATATTATGCACAGTTGATGATGATAACTGCAAAGTCTTTGCAATTTTTCGCTGGGTAACACCTTTCTGATATTGCTCCACTATCTTTCTGCGCAACATTGTGGGAATTGGTGATCCTCTACCCATCTTGGCTTCTGAGAGACACTGCCACTCTGAGAAGCTCTTTTTATACCCAATCATGTTGCCAATTAACCTAATTACTGTTAATTGGTCTTCCAGCTCTTCGTTATGCTCAAATGTACTTGTTGACACCGTGAAATTTGGAATCAACATATTTTTCCTTTAAAATGATACATTTTCTCGGATTAAACTTTTGATCTGTCATCTATGTTCTATTCTGAATAAAATATTGACATTTGCCATCTCCACATCATTGCATTCAGTTTTTATTCACAATTTGTTTAGTGTCCCAACTTTTTTGGAATCCGGTTTGTACCTCCGCTAATGAGATGTGGGTAGATGATGCTGATAACAAGTGAGAACAACATTTCCTGTGGTAAAGTGTAAATGTGACCAGGAATGTTTTCTTCCCAGCAGTGCATTAAGTTTTAAATGTAGACTTTGTCCTGGTTTCTTTCAGTGGGAAAATATTTAAATGGTTACAACTTTAAAATGCCTGACCTTGAATTTGATACCTGCATAAGATAAACGCATTTCAGTTCAGGAATACCTGCTGAATTTAAAATAAGATAGACTAGATAATATACCTGAATTTCTCCATTTCTGTAAAAATATGTTGAAATCAACAAAAAATCTTGTTAATAATAGAGGTTTAAGGGCAGTTGTTAGGACAGTCAGTAAATATGTGTGTGTGTGTGTGTGTGTGTAGACACGCTGCCTCAAGCTGGAACAGGAAGTGGAGAAGAACAAGATCCTTTCGGAGGCTCTGCAGACTTTGGCTACAGAGCATCATGAGCTGGAGCAGTCTGTGGTACGAGGCTCGTCTCCCCGCAGCGCCATTCTCAGCGAGGACGACTTCTACGATGCACTTTCCCGTTAGTGCTCCTTCATCTTCTTTTAAAAGCAGTCATTTTCCAATAAGTGCTATACTGTCAGCTCCAAAAGTATTTGCAGCCTTTTAAATAATATTAATCAAAAATCCATCGTCAGTAGATGCTTTATCATGGTCAGGGTGGAAGTTGACCGAGGCTTATCCCAGGAACACTGGATGTGAGACGTGAGTCTGGAGGCTTGTTTGTTGTTCTTGACAACAATCTATTTTGCAATCAGTCTTTTTGGAATATTAATATAGGGTTGTACACGTGTAAAATCTTCCATCTTCATGTTCCAACATTATGAAGGAAAATATAGAACAGTGAAAAATGTTGCTATTACAATGAAATGATAATTTCAAAATGTTTATTTTAATTAATGCAAGAGCCCAATTGCTCATTGACTTTTCTGTACAATCAACTCAAGATGATCTTTTCGCTCAAAAAGTATTAAATGGATTGATTAAATGGATTATGTTATGCCAGCATATTAGCAAAGCAAGCTAATTGAACTAGACAAGTACATGCATTAGAGGCACCAATAATCTCTGCTATTTCGTTCAAAGATAAATTATCTTCTCATTGTCTCTATTCACATGTAAATTACATGATAGGATTTTGTTAATTTATTTGCAGGCACTACTGTAGTTGCAGGTAGGAACTAAATTTGTGAATAGGTATCTGAAGGAATGCCAACGCACATCTGCTACAGGATTGGACAGAGCAATCATTTGAGCCAATAGTTTGTATTTTTTGGTGTCATAGGTAATTTACAAAGAATTGTGTATAGTTGCGTGTTTCTGAAATCTTGGCTTTACTCTCACATGTTTATAAAAGTACATGTGAACCTATGGGGATATAGGAACCTACAGTATGTTTGACACCATAATATCACCAATGCATGTGTCATACACATGTTTTTCATCATTTTGTAAGCTGTGAAATTAAATTCAGAGTTAACTGCATTCTCTGAACACAGTACCAGTTTTTTAAGGAACAAAAAACATTATTTTGGTCTCATTAATGATTCATTGCTGTAAAACAATCGACTGCTTTTGCAGTTTTTCAGCATCATGTGTGAAGCTTCAGTGAACTGATCAGGGATTAATGTAATACAAATAATCTAAACAACTTTTTTTGCAGTAAATAAAAATTGTATGTCTGGTTTTGAGTGTTTCATGTTCAGCTTCATTCATCGTAGCATTTCGGCTCCTTTAAAAGCCACCCGATCCCCTACTCTGGTTTCATCAGGTAGCTTGATGGCAGCTTCTCTACTTAGCATGTCCTGTGTGTCTGTGTGTGTGTGTGTTTTTCTGTAGATTCCGACTCTGAGCATTCACAGAGCTGCCTAGAGTTGAGTTGTTCTTTCGAGGAAGGGGACGAGGGCAGGTCAGAGTGCTTTGGTAGCGTGCAGAGTTGTTTCACCGGAGAGAGGATGTCCCAGAACGATTGGCATGGTGATGAGGGGGAAGAGGATGAAGGAGCCAAACCCGAAGGAGCCAAAAAGCACAGGTGTGTAATGTACGTATTGAACAAATCTACAGTGTGAAATGACAGTTGCTCCAGGTATGATCCCAAAATTATTCATTAGCTGCAACGTTCCAAAATTACAATTTCTATGCAAAAGTAAATATGTTTTGAATAAAATATTTTGTAAAGTTTTATTTTTTATCTCATCTGTGCTGTGTTTTGTTTTGGTCATAATTTAAATAAATAATTTAGTTGGTGTGCGTCGTAGGAGGAACTAGCATTAAAATTGTAAAAGACTGATGAGGCGGCCAAGCGTAACGGCTAGTAATTTGAACTTTTCATGTAATTTGTGAAAACCGATAATGGCATTAACAGACTGCCTGATACAAAGACAAGATGTCTTTATCTGTGTTCACTAATGATTACTTTGTCTGTGAGGCCAAAATTAATAGCTCATTCATTTCTTTTAAGAAAATGAATAAATTATATATGTCCAATTCAAGTGGAGAACATTCTTCTAAATAAAAGTTTTTCATTATATGCATTTGATTCCAAAGAGCCAGACTTTCTTGTGATTTAAATATAGTCATGAGGAATAGTTCTCCAGACTTCCTGTCAGAATTTTTTCCTATCAGTCCTCATTTTAAGTCCAGTCTGGTGATTAGTATACTGGCATTGTTTTCCCTAGAGATGTTTATGGTCTTGTTGACAAGAAGATGATAGACTTTTTGTGTGCACATGCTAAAGTTTTTGGTTATTTATTTCTCGTGCAACACAACACTCAGCCACGACACTCAACTGGACTAGTGATGTGTCAGTCGTGAACTAGACGCCTCAATGAGCCAGCTCTTTTACATGAGCAATGAGAACCGGCTACCATCTTTACAGGCTCACATGCCACTTTTAATACTCTCTAATGTTCCACGTCCTGGATTCGAATTGGTGGCTGTGCCAAATTATACCAGTGGAAAAGTGCTGCTAACAGTGTTTATCCTTTCATATTATGAAAAAAATCTAATACTATATTATTCCTTATGATTTATTAAACCATACTTTAGTAGCATGTAATAATTAAAATTTAAAGTGTCATGAATTATCAACACTTAGGAAACTGACCTCTAAGATGTCAGCGTTCAGAGAACGAGAATTGTGGTTTATTAAAGCATTGCATATTGTGGTCAGCAGTGCCGTAAAGGGGGTATTTCTGGACGGTTCCAAGTGGCCCTAAATAAATTAGATTTTCAAGGAACCCAAAATCTCTAGCAGTGCCCCTGATTGTGGCGATGTGTGTTAATGATTTAAAATTTAGTTATGCCATAAAATATAGTAAAATCAGTCTACTTTCTTGACTCACATGTTTAATGTAATGCAATGCAATTTATAAGATAGAGATAATATTAATCTAGAAAACATCTTCTATTGATGTTTTTTGTTTCTGTTCCTCAGGACAAGTTTGCCAGCTCCCATGTTTTCCAGAAACAACTTCAGCATCTGGAGCATATTGAGAAAGTGCATCGGAATGGTAAAAACACTGAACTTGAACAAACACTGAATTGACAGTTACAGGGTGATATGGTTTTAGTTAATCAAAAGTAGTAATCTTTTATTAAACCCGGAATAAATGGATTAAAAGGAAGATGTTCTTAATTACATTGTTAGTGTGGTAGTCTCATGCTCCCTAAACCACTCTTTCATAATTTGAGCCCAATTAATTTTGGTATCGTCATCTTGGAATATTCCTGTGACATCATGGAATAAAAAAAAGCTCATTGATGAAAAACCTGGTCTTTCAATAAATTCAGGCAGTCAGCTAACCTCAGTTTTCGGCACATAACATTCCTGAACCTAGACCTGACCAACTGAAGCAACCCCAGATCATAACACAGCCTCCACAGCCTGTATGGGTGGCACTAGTCATGATGCCTGTTTTCTGGAACAGAGTAAATCTGGACCACCCACATGATTTTTTTCCAATGTTTCACGGTCCATTCTTTATCAAACACAAACTTTAGACAACATTAGGGAATTACTAGTGTATTAATGTGGTTGTTGTCACATTTTCATCTTGTTTTTATTACACTGAAAAAAGTATAGTTTGATAATATATGAAATATTTATTATATTTTTTTTTGTTGTGAAAAATCCATTAAAAAATTTTTTTTCTTAAAACTAATTGTTATAAATGTGTAAAAGGTGAAAAAATTTTGTTTTGTTTTTATAAGTTTTCACGGTTTCCATCAGATTTGTGAGGGTTTCCATTAGGGATTCTTTGGTTATTAATAAATACCACCTTATGCCAACAAGGCCTTTATTCATAGTTGGATGATTACATCAGAATAAAATTCATTAAGCCATTTTTATATTCGTATTGTTCCGTAATTTTCAAAAACACTCTTAAGCATTTCTATCTATGCTTTCATTTACAAAATGCAGTTCTTATTAATCAGATCTACACCTGACTGTAGTTTTATATTCGACCCGTTTTAGAGCTGTTATTTTCACCTGGACTTTAAGGCTTGTAATGCAGAATGCATTGATCTTGCAATGCAGTATTTTTTTTACTTATTTCATAATCATTGTGCAAACCTGGACATTGTCTGTCTTTAGGAACTGTCTAAGATCACCATGCCGGTTATTTTCAATGAGCCGCTCAGCTTCTTACAGAGACTCACAGAGTACATGGAGCACACTTATCTCATCCAGCAGGCTAATGACACCTCCGACTCCATCGAGAGAATGAAGGTAAACTGACATGAAGAACAGGAATTTAAACTAATAGCGGCCATTTATACGAACTAAATGCTGGATATTATAGAGACAAACATACATATTATATACACAATTTGTATATTTATTGTATATGTATTTATTGTATATACAGCACAACATACCACTACAGCACAGTAATTACTTACCAAGTTGGTGTGAAACGGCCTAATGGTGTATACTTGATGCAAGACTTTGTTCAAACACACATGCCTGTGTACTTGATGTACATCTGCAGGATTAAATGTAGCATCCACTAGATCGCATGTCAGAGACAAAACATCCCTGTCCTTCTGGCTTCCAAGTCAAATTGACAACTGTTTAATAAGTGTATGCACAGTGATGATAAACACAGTAATGAGTTAATGTTTTGATTATTATTCCTGATTATTATGTACTTAATCTAAATACTAGATACTGACTGAACAGTAAAATAGCATGTGTAGTTCTTTATGTAGTAAGCGGTACATGTGTACAGTATTTGTGTGTGTGTGTGTGTTTGTCAGTGTGTAGCAGCATTTGCAGTGTCTGCAGTGGCGTCTCAGTGGGAGAGGACTGGAAAACCCTTTAACCCCCTGCTGGGGGAGACCTACGAGCTTGTCAGGTGAATATAATACACACACCCAGTTATAATATGTTTAAACGGTGTACATGTTGTTTAATTGGCCAATTTAATTAACTAAATTTTTTAACAATAATTTTAAATGTGGGACTGAATGTGCCCTGTAGTGGAACCCATAACAGATAACCCATAACAGTCAGTGACCTCAGGAACACACAGATATACTTAAAAGGTCCTACTTTGTTTTTTCCTCAGAGAGGATTTGGGTTTCCGGGTGATCTCTGAGCAGGTCAGTCACCATCCTCCAGTTAGTGCTTTCTATGCTGAGGGCCTGCAGAAGGACTTTGTTTTCCATGGGTCCATCTACCCCAAGCTGAAGTTCTGGGGTAAAAGTGTGGAGGCCGAGCCGAAAGGCCTCATGACTCTCGAGCTGCCTAAGTAAGAACGAACAAAAGACATATTACTTGCTTAATTACATATTGCTGTAAAAACACAATGAGCTGTGTTGTCATAAGAGAATAACACAGGACATGATGATGTAATGTCCCTTACTAATTTCCTACATAGCCTCTCATGTTCTCATGAAATCACAAAGCATAATCCTGAAGATGTCCGAAAATAATAATAATGTTACAGCTTTTCCTGGGACTGTTACACAGCGCAAACAAGGGGAGACTCCTTCCATAAATGTAACATAAACACATTACCCTTTAAATCGCATCAACTATTACACATGCTTTTAAATCTGTTTATGTGAAGGATGATAACACATTAGAATGAGCTCATTAATATATAAACAGGTATTATTTGCAGCTGCACTACTGTAAGACCTTCTGTTGGAGAAAATCATCGGCTTCTGGCCAATCAGAATTTAGAATCCTACGGCGCTGTGTTTTAACCACTAATGTACAGTGAACACATTGATTATTTTTTATTGATTAGCTCTGTTTGTATAGACAATGTCAAAAATATTTGCACCCTAATAATAATAATAATGCATTTTATTTATATAGGTGCCTTTCTGGTCACTTAAGGTCGCTTTCCAGATCAAACAAGAATACATTATAAAAATAAAATACAAAAAAAAAACATACCTTAATTTACTTTCCTCTAACTCATACTCTTATCTAATTATTCATTCATCTTCTATACCGCTTTATCCTGTATTTAGGGTCGCGGGGACCTGGAGTCTACCCCAGGAGACTCTGGGCACTAGGCGGGGTACACCCTGGACAGCGTGCCAATCCATCGCAGAGCACACACACACACACACACACACACACACACACACACACACACACACTCATTCACACACTATGGTCAATTTGGGAACGCCAATTAGCCTAATCTGCATGTCTTTGGACTGTGGGAGGAAACCGGAGTACCCGGAGGAAACCCACCAAGCACGGGGAGAACGTGCAAACTTCTTTTCTAATTATTCTCGCATAATTTTTTTAAACAGTATTGTTATTCAGAAACATGTGGTACCATTCCTGACACCCCTTCAAATACACAGTAGAACTTGAATGCAAACAAATGTCACAGCTGTAAACATGTAAACAGATTTTACACCCACGTAGTAGGTAGTAGTAGGTGAGAAGGTGACAATTATCATCAGAATAAATTATGTCCAACACAATTAAACTGAACTCAAATAAACTTGTTACCCATTCAGGTACAATGAGGCTTATACATGGACAAACCCGACATGCTGTGTTCACAACATCATCGTGGGGCAGCTTTGGATTGAACAGTACGGTAACGTGGAGGTGACCAATCACAGGTAAGTGATCATGGAATCCTTTGGCTGATCAGGCACTACAGCTATCATTTACTTCAGGATCATATTCATTTATGTATACAAAGGAAATCTTTAACACCCCTACAGTATCTCACCTACTTTACGAGTCAGCACAGTTTCACGCGGTGGCAGTAAGTACGGTGGTTCATTGCAATTCACAGCAAGATTTGGCATCGTGAATTGCATTTCCAATCGTTCCGTGTGAAAAATGAAACATGTTTAAGTTTTTTGCTGGTCCTCGTAGAACGGTGCGTAACACTGCGTCTCACCGCAAGTCAAACCATGTAAGGTTAGATAAGGGTGTGTAAAGATTTAGTAGGCAAAAGTAGCCAAAATAATTCAAGGTTAGCTCTTTAGCATTTAAGTAGGTGGTTTAATTGTGGCTGATTATTCTGTATGTACACAAAGCTCTGCCCTCAGTCCTTGATTAATTGATTATCAACAGGTGTGCAGATCTCTAAAAATTAGACGTTTGGGCAGTTTGCTGGTCTGGAGCATTAAGTAGTGTGTTAACACAATGCCAAGAGGGAAAGCAATGCTCTTAGAGAAGCAATTGTTGCTGCACATCAATCTGGAAAGGATTATAAAATCATTTCCAAACAATTTGGAACGTTCTACAGTGAGAAAGAGTATTCAAAGTAGAAAGCATTCAAGACAGTTGCCAATCTCACTGAGCCTTATTGAGCATGTTAAATGCTAATGTCCATGACGGAACAATTAGAAGAAGAAGACTGAACAAGTATGGTTTATTTGGGAGGGTTGGCAGGAGAAAGCCTCTTCTTTCGAAATAGAACACAGAAACAGGACTGAGGTTCACAAAACCACATCTAAACAAACCACGTGACTTGTGCCCAGAATAATGTTTGGCAAACCCCAAACAGTATTTCAGCAGAAACACCTCATACCCACCAATAAACATGTCAGTGGAGGGGTGATGATGTGGGCTTGTTTTTCCAGCCACAGGACGTGGGCAACTTGCAGTCATTGTGTCGACCATGAACTCCTCTGTATACCAGAGAGGTGGAAATATTTCATCAGTATTTCTGATGTTGACAATCAAGTTGGCTAACTTGCGAATTAAACTACAAACAGATATAGATATATAATCTGAAAAGAATTACAGCAAGGTGGGATTATTATTATTTAAATTTTTTTTTGCAATTGAAAATCAAGTCTTGGTTATGTCACAGAGTTCCTAAAATATGACTCAAAATATAAGACATTCAATATCCTACATACATTATAATCATACTGTTCTGTTTTTCTACCAGAACTGGTGAAAAGTGCTGTCTCAGCTTCAAACCTTGTGGCCTGTTTGGCAAAGAGCTGCACAAAGTAGAGGGCTACATTCTTGACAAAAGGTAAACTTTACAGACTACTTGTCATGCCACATATTAAAGACCTAAAACAGAAACAGAAAATCACACTTCTTTTTTTTTTTTTTAAGCAAAAAGAAAGTGTGTGTTCTGTATGGGAAATGGACAGAATGCATGTATGCAGTTGATCCAGCAGTGTTTGAGGCTCACAAGAAGAACGATAAGGTCACAGAGGGGAGGAAAAGCAGTAAAGAGGTGTGCTCTCCTTCTTTTTTCTTGATTGTGATTCATGTTTTCAAGGCAAATATTTGTATATAATTGCTTAAACTATATTGCATAAATGATGATTTTGCAATTGCAATATTGTTATTCTTGGTATAAATCTTACTGTAATGAAAATTGTATTTGTGTAATTTGATTTTACTGTGGATTTTATTTAACTTGAAACTGAATGTGGAGCTAAAAAGAGAATGAATGTCTGACATGACTATACATGGATGAAAAAGTGTGCTGTGTTGCTCATTAACTTGCTGCTTGTTGCTAAATTGTTGTGGTATACTGTAAGATGAATAAAGCACTTCAGAAGGTTCTGTTATAGGAAAATAATTAACTTTAGACATGGATTTAGGTTATTTCCCACCCAACACTGACTTATGAGCCTGCGGAGGCTGGAGACAGCCGTTTCCTTATGTGTGGTTTAACATGGTTCTTTTAAACTCAAAATAAAAGTAACTATATTATATACGACTTGGAAAGATTCTGCACATAGCTCTCTTTCTGGAATAATTTTTTTTTTTGCATTTCACTAAAGCACACATAACACATTAATTGCACTGTAATCACAAACATGTGCACACTCATGCATTACCCACTCCTTCTCCAATCGAAACGTAATAGTGTGCTGAGCACACTCACTAAATGACAGAAATCTATGTTCAGTATTAAAAAGAAGCTAGCTAATGGCTATGGTTTGTGTAATTAAATTTTCAGTGTCTCATTGTGATCCTTAGCGGTCCAGTGCTGAGTCTGAGGAAAGCCCACAGACAGGCAGTGATTCTCTGGAGGAGATTCCAGGCAGCCTTTTACTTTGGAAAATCTCACCACGACCAGCCAACTCTTCTCAGGTCTCTTAGCAGCCTGTCATATATTCTCACACTTTTTTCATTGATCATCAGGATATAGTGATCTGGAGGCTCATTCAATCTACAGCTATAAAAAGAGATGTTTCTCTTTCTCCTTTTCTCCTGCAGATGTATAGTTTTACGTTGTTTGCCATGCAGCTAAATGAGCTTGATAAAGAAATCGAAGCTGCAATTCCCAAAACTGACTGCAGACTAAGGCCAGACATCCGCGCCATGGAAAATGGAGACATTGGTAATGTCTGGATGTGTAAATGTAGATGCATAAAAATCAGGATTTAATGTCATCATTAACACTGGAGATTTGTCTTTGCCTTCCAGTTTCTTTCCCTTTATTTCTTACCTATACATAATAATAATAATAATAGATATTATGTAAAATATTATATAGTACAATAGTTTTTTCTTAAATGTTAAATATGTGATATATATATATATATATATATATATATATATATATATATATATATATATATATATTTAGCCATTATAAGGATTAGAATATTAATTAGGATAAATTATATTGTAATATATCTATTATAATTTTAATAATACAAGATGATGATGATGATTATTATTATTATTAATAGTAAACACAATACTAATATTTATTTATGTGCATTATACTTTATATTATGAAATATTTAACAGTTCGTCATCAGCTGATTTTCTTTATTTAAAAAATACATCTTTGAGAATTATTCAATAGCATAATTTTGACCTTTGACCTTCCACCTCATGCCCTTAGATTTGGCAAGTGAGGAGAAAAAAAGGCTGGAAGAAAAGCAGAGAGCAGCACGCAAGAGCCAAGGCAAGTCAGAAGAGGACTGGAAGATGAGGTGTGTGAGAATATCCCATATTTTCTTTCTTTCAGCACAGCTGTGATTTTTTTTTGTTGTTTGTTTGTTTGTTTGTTTCTAGCTAAATTTCTCTGCAATTCTGTATAACATGTATGAATGTAATAAATGTCAATGTCAAACACCTCCTGAAAGGTAAACATCCCCTGATATATGCCTTTTTTTGAATAACATTTCTGTTTGTAAACCCTTTTTATTATTAGCCTTAAATTACTGTATATGCAGTATACGAATGAACTGTTGATGTAGGAACGATAACGTATTAGAATGAGTGCATTAATGCAAGCCATAGATTTGCAGAAGCTGCTGATACAGAAAATGAATCCACAATTTGACCAGTCACATCAAGTCCGGTATTAAATTGCAACGGATAGTTTTGCATAATAATTAAAAATTGGTTTAAAAATGCCTTGTCTGTTCTTCAAAAGATTTGAAAGGATTTTAATGAACACTATTTCCGTTACAAACGTGCTTTAAAAAAATAAAAAATCTGCACTGTTGGCAAAGTTACAGTATTTATGAGGTGACGGCATCAAGAGCAAGCTGAGGGCTCTTTCCCTCTTAATATGTTATGTAACCCTAATTTAAATATTCTAAAAATAGGATTAAAATGTTTTTTTTCTTTTCGGAAACAACTTGGCACCGGCCATGTCTCAGGACCCGAATACAGTAATAAACATGCTATCGAAATTAATAATCTAAAGCCCTCAGTTTTTAGTATATAAGGGTAAACTTTTATTTGATTAAATTAATGTTTTTATTTGAGCTTCTGTTGAGTAATTACTGTAGTTGCTTTTTAAAAATTTCACACTGACTGCTCTAACACTGCAAACCTTGTCTGTTTTTTCCTGCCTCCACTGTCTTGGGTGTGATGATTAGAAGCTCTGGCCCCAGGTCTGCATACTGTCTGCTGAATTTCTTTAATTAACTAATTTATTTGTTTGTTTGTTTGCTTGATTGTTGATGTGTTGCATTTTTTATTTAAAAAAATGCAAGTCAGCTAGCTAATGGAAGTAAGGATGAATTCACTGCATGCTCCGGTATTATGTAAAAATAATCTATTCTAAAGTGTGTCATTCTGCTTATACAGTATCATGGTTATTTATAGACATTTACAATTATCGTTTTATTAATCAATGATCCATAGTTCTTTTTAACTGTTTATGTTTTTTACATATGTTGCGGAACCTTTTAACCATTTAAACAGTCATTCCTTCAACAGACTCTCTTTTCTTCTCTTTATTGTTAATGTTGGTAATGCAGTTACTGCAAACGCAGTTGACACCACTGATTTTTTTTTTACATTTTTTAAAATTTGTTTTCAGCTTTTTGTGGTCTTGGCTTTTTATGGAGATTTATGTGCATGACTAAAAGTAAATCTGCTATACTGTGAACATACTGTACTTTTCACTTTCAAAATGATTAAAATTTATCAACATACACACATGAGTTGAAAGGATAATGAGTAATTTTTTGGGAATTTTTAGGTGTGTGATCAAACCCTTTAAACCCCATTTACTTTATTAAGAGTTTTATAAATGAGCTACAGTGCATGTAAATTGTGACTTTTGTCTGTTCCCTCTTGTTTTTCTCTGGCAGGTGGTTTTATCAAGGTCCGAACCCTCATACCAACTCTCCAGACTGGCTTTTCACCACCTCATACTGGAACCGAGATTATTCCCAAGTGCCTGATATTTACTGAGATGATCTATGCTAACTGGGCCATGTGGGATATTTGTATGATACACTTGTTTCTTAGATGGAACACATTTATCATACCTGCAAGTTCCCTTTATATTATTTATTTTTTTAAGATTAGCAAATTTCTTATGTAATTATCATACAGATAAATTAGTAATTTCATTCAGTAATGTAAAAACAATGTGTTGTGGGTTACTCTAGCAGCCCTTATAAGTAAAAAAGTAATCAATATTATAATTAGAGTAGAACTTACAGATTTTGTGTGGTTGGATTGTCGGGGGGGGGGGGGGGGGGGGGGCACAATATAACAATAATTCTCTTTTTCTAATTCATTCCAGACACTACTAGTTTTTAATTATGTACTAAACTTTGTATTATTTATTTCAGACCTCTTTTATGCTTTACTTTTTCATTAATTTACTAAAAATTTTTAAATACTATTTAATGCAGACATGCAGAGTTACACATGCTTCTATAACTTCTAGTTTTGTTCTCAATAACAAGATAAATAATTTTATTGTTTGTCTCAGTAATGTGTAGTCACTTATTATTGTGTGTGTTGTAAGAGAGAGAGAGAGAGAATCTTATTTATGAAAACCTAATAATGTGAAATATGACCACCCTACAGTATGTGCAGATTATTTTAGCTCAGTTATTTTAAAGTTGGTAAGGTTGTGATGGATCTTTTGAAATGCTTGCTGCATTTGATTTTAACACAGGCAGTTTAAATTGTAATGCTGCTTTTTTGTAGTTATTCCATTATGTCAATTATTATTTGTTGTTTGTGTACATCATGTGGTTGTATAGCCGGATTTTACATGCCTGCTGAATAAAACCCTAAGCAGACCGAAGTAGATTTCTGTCATTAAAGTCACAGCAGTGTAAAATAAGACTTGCTGTCATCTGGTCAAACTTTATTAATTCATTTTCAAGAAATACTGTTGACATCATCAGGATGGCAGTGGGTCTAGAGTTCCCAGGAACACTGGTTGTGAGATGAAAATCCACACTTGAAGGGCCACTACAGTATGACAGTATTATCATACACACTCATTCTTACCAAGTGGCCATTTAGAGTTACCACTTATACAGTCCTGATCAAAAGTTTAAGACCACTTGAAAAATGGCAAAAAATCATATTTTGAATGGTTGGATCTTAACAAGCTTCCAAGTAGAGCTTCAACATGCAACAAGAAGAAATGGGAGTGAGGCAAAACATTTTTTGAGCATGCAGTTAATTGAAAATAACGATTAAACTGAAACAGGCTGTTTTACAGCTGATCAAAATTTTAGGACCAGATGCATTTAAAAGGCCAAATCTGTGCAAAGATGTGGATTCATTGTCATTTTCTGTCAGGTTGTAACACGTTCTGATGGCAAAGGCAAAAAACTCCCTTTTTGAATGTGGTCGGGTTGTTGAACTGCATAAGTAGGGTCTCTCACAGCGCGCCATCACTGCTGAGGTGGGACGCAGTAAGGCAGTCATTTGGAATTTCTTAAATGATCCTGAGGGTTATGGAACAAAAAAGTCAAGTGGAAGACCCAAAAAAAATTTCACCAGCACTGAGCCGGAGGATCCAATTGGCTGTCCGTCAAGACACTGGACGATCCTTGACCCAAATTAAGGCCGTTACTGGTGCTGACTGCAGCCCCATAACCATCAGACGGCATCTGAGACTGAAGAGCTTCAAAAACAAAAAACATCTTCAAAGACCTCGTCTCCTTGAACGCCACAGAACTGCTCGTTTGGGAACATGGGACATTCAAAGGTGGAAGAAAGTTTTATTCTCTGATGAGAAAAAATTTTACCTTGATGGTCCTGATGGTTTCCAGCATTACTGGCATGACAAGCAGATTCGACATGAGATGGTTTCTACGTGCCACAGTGGAAGGGGCACCATAATGGTCTGGGGTGCTCTTTCCTTCAGTGGAACAATGGAGCTTCAGGACGTGCAGGGGCGTCAAACGGCCGCTGGCTATGTCCAGATGTTGCAGAGAGCATTCCTCATGACTGAGGGCCCTCATCTGTGTGGTAACGCCTGGGTTTTTTTTTTGGGGGGGTGGGGTTCCAATTTTTCTCCCCGATTTAGTCGTGGCCAATTCCTCCCCATTGCTAGGGGGGCTCTCACATTAAGGCTACCACTCAGTCGGGAGGGCCGAAGACTATCACGTGTTTCCTCCGAACCGCGTGACATCAGCCGACCGCATCTTTTCGAACTGCTTGCTCACGCACCTTTAGGGGCGGAGTAACACACTCGAAGGAAAGTGCTAGCCGCTCCTTCCGCGTGCGCGAGCTCACAGACGCCCCTGATTGGCTGTAGAGCCGTGATTAATGTGGGAGCACAAGTACCTCTCATCCCTCCCCCCTGAGAGAGCTCGGCCAATCAGCTCTCTCTATGTCTCCGGTTGTGAGAGGAAAACAGCATCACCCGGGGTTCGAACCAGCGATCTCCGCTTTACTACTGCGCCACTCGCAGGCCGACTGGGTTTTTCAACAGGACAACGCTACTGTACACAATGCCCGCAGGCCAAGGGACTTCTTCCGGGAGAATAACATCACTCTTTTGGCCCATCACTCTTTTGGTTCCCCTGATCTAAATCCAATTGAGAACCTTTGGTGATAGATGGCAAGGGAAGTTTACAAAAATGGACAACCAGACAGTAGATGCCCTTCGTGGGGCCGTCTTCACTACTTGGAGAAATGTTCCCACTCAACTCATGGAAACGCTTACATCAAGCATGCCGCAATGAATTTTTGAAGTGATCAACAATAACGGTGGAGCTACTCAATACTAAGTTCATGTTTGGAAGTTTGATTTCTGTTTTGGGTGGGTTGCAGGGTTTTTGGAGGTGTGGTCCTAAACTTTTGATCAGCTGTAAAACAGCCTGTTTCAGTTTAATCGTTGTTTTCATTAAATTGCATGCTCAAAAAATGTTTTGTCTCACTCCCATTTCTTCTTGTTGCATGTTGCGGCTCTACTTGGAACCTTGTTAAGATCCAACCATTTTTCAAGTGGCCTTAAACTTTTGATCGGGACTGTACATCTCAACACCTGTTTTAAGAGGAGAGAATCTAGAGAAACCAACGGAAACCGACATTAAGAACAAGTAAAGCTCAACATAGGTTGGATATAATGGATATAATAGGTTAGGATAGGATATAATGCAATAACATCTGTATCTAGACTTTATCTATGCTGTATCAAGGATCTAATCTGAGGTGCTGTACATTGGCTGGTAACTCTAAATGAACTCCTTGTCTGCAGAAGAGGTAAGTTTTGGTCTTGCTTTCCTGGGATGGTCTTCATGAGATCCAGTTTCACCATGCTTGATGGGTTTAGCAAACGCAGCACTTGACGATACTGTTCTTGCAAAAACTGTTCCAGAACACCAAACCTCTTGTTGATGTTACTTAATTACCTAATGCCATATTTGTTATAGGTTTTTTTTTTTAATAAACTGTTTTGTTATAGAATGTAGAAAATAAATCCACACCTGTGTCTAATATGGGGCCAGGTGTAGCTCAGTGGTTAAGGCATTGGACTATGGTTCGGAAAATCCTGGGTTCAAACCCCACAACCACCAAGTTGCCACTGTTGGGCCCTTGAGCAAGGCCCTTAACCCTCAACTGCTCAGATGTGTAATGAGATAATAATGTAAGTCACTCTGGATAAGAGCGTCTGCCAAATGCCTAAATGTAAATGTAAATATACACAGTATATGCTGCTTTGCGACAATGACATTTGTTAAAAGCACTGTACAAATTCACAAAACCGCTGTATTTATACTGAGATTAAATCACACAAAGGCAGACTCTATTTACTAATAAGGTGACTTCTGAAGACTGTTTGGTTTTTGGACTTTAGTTAGGGGTATCAGAGTAAAGGGGGCTGAATACAAATGCACACCACACATTTCAGAATTGTATTTGTAAAAAAATATTGAAAACCATTTATCATTTTACAATTATGTGCAACTTTGTGTTGGTCTATCACATAAAATCACAATAAAATAAATTTACATTTGTGTTTGTGACACTGTAGATTTGCTTGATTTTTTTTTTTACTGAACATGCCTTTCTACTGTCAACTGTACAATAAAAGGTACCTAAGAATGTAAATATGTTGATTAAATTCTTAAACATTAAGCATTTTTTGTGAAGAGACACTATTATATATTATTATGTTCCAAAATCTTTTAAATTAGCAGTCATTAAACCGATTATTAAGAAACCTGACCTTGACCCCAGTCAGTTGTCTAATTACAGGCCAATATCAAACCTCCCCTTTATCTCTAAGATTCTCGAAAAGATAGTAGCGTAGCAGATATGCTCATATCTACATAGAAATAGCATACATGAACTGTATCAGTCAGGATTTAGGCCTCATCACAGCACAGAAACAGCACTCATTAAAGTAGTAAATGACCGATGCTGAATTTGCTAATAGACTGCTGAGTAACATCCCCTTCTTGAACACTCATTTGCTGATCCTTGGGGGAGATCTGAATTGTGTTTTTGATCCAATCTTGGATCGATCTAATCCTCGTAATCTGACTCCATCATCTATGTCTAAAATATTTTCAGATTTTATGAAACAGAACGATCTTATTGATCCATGGAGATTTCGCAACCCTTCAATCAAAAAATTTTCTTTTTTCTCCCAGGTGCATCATTCTTATTCCAGGATTGATTACTTTCTTATAGACAGAGCTCTTGATTTGTGTGTTACTTCTTCTGACTATTCTGGTATTGTAATATCTGATCATTCACCTCTGCTATTGGATATTCAGCTTTCTACCTATAAACGTAGCCCACCACTTTGGAGATTTAACTCTCTTCTTCTGGCAGATAAAGAATTTTGTGAATTTATTTCAAGTTCTATTGAGGAGTTCTTGTCCTTCAATCAAGATGATTCAGTTTCATATTCTCTGCTATGGGAGACACTTAAATGCTACCTGAGAGGTCAAATTATTTCTTATTCTGTTCTTGCTAATAAAAAGATTAATGCCAGGTTTAAAGAACTTACAGCTGCGATTAGTAACCTTGATCAATGTTATACACTGAACCCTTCTCCAGAATTACTGAAGCAGCGTCTTGATTTGCAAGCAGAATTCAATCTTATGTCAACTAAAGAGGCAGAGCACTTGTTACTACGCAGTCGTGGCTCATATTATGAATATGGTGACAAGGCAAGTCGCTTGTTGGCACATCAGCTACGACGACAAGCCACTTCGCGTTTAATTCCTAGTATTAAAAACACTTATGACACTATTACTACAGATCCCTTGGAAATTAATTCTACCTTTAAAACATTTTACGCTTCGTTATACAAGTCAGAATTTCCTACGGACAAAGCTAAAATGAATAAATTTCTCCATAATCTTTCAAACCCTGTTATTGATACTAATATTGCCGGGCAATTGGACTCCCCATTTTCCGTTGAAGAAGTATCAAATGCTATTACAGCTATGCAGTCTAATAAAGCTCCAGGCCCTGATGGGTTTCCAATAGAATTTTATAAATCATTTATTGGTAAATTGGCACCATTGCTTTTATCTGTGTTTAATGAATCCTTGGAAAGGGGTTCATTACCACCAACTTTCACACAAGCCACTATAGCGCTCCTTCTCAAAAATGACAAAGATCCAACCTCCTGTGGTTCCTACAGGCCATTATCTCTGCTTAATGCCGATGCAAAGGTGTTGGCTAAAGTAATTGCATCTCGCCTAGAGGATGTGCTTCCTTGTATTATATCTGAAGAGCAAAATGGTTTTATAAAGGGACGTCAATTGTTTTTTAATACCCGTACACTCTTTAATGTTATTTACTCAAAGCATCTATCTGAACTTCCTGAACTTGTCATTTCTTTAGATGCTGAAAAGGCTTTCGATAGAGTGGAGTGGGAGTACTTGTTTGCAGTTTTAAAGAAATTCGGATTTGGCGATAAATTAATTTTTTGGATTCGGCTTCTTTATTCGTCCCCTAAAGCCAGTGTACATACTAATGATGTTTATTCAGATTATTTTGATCTGGGTCGCGGATGTCGTCAAGGTTGCCCCTTGTCACCTTTACTCTTTGCCATCGCCATCGAGCCTCTGTCTATCACATTGAGATCTTCCTCCGTATTCAAGGGTATCTTCCGTAATGGAATTGAACATAAATTATCATTGTATGCAGATGATTTGTTATTATATATAACTGATCCTGCACTCTCCATCCCGGCTGTTTTAGGTATTCTGGAGAATTTCAGCTCATTTTCAGGTTATAAATTAAATTTGGGGAAAAGTGAGTGTTTTCCCATTAATACGTCAGCATGTCATCTTCAACAGTCCGATCTACCCTTTCATCTTAGTCCATCGGGGTTTAAATACTTGGGGATTAATGTGACTCGTTCTCTATCTGGCCTTAAATCAGCTAATTTTACTCGCCTGATATCAAGGATCACATCTGATATTCAAAGATGGGGTAATCTCCCCCTTTCATTAATCGGTAAGATTAATGTTGTTAAAATGAATATCTTACCAAAATTTTTATTTTTATTTCAGTCGATTCCCTTATTTTTGCCAAAACATTTTTTTGTCTCACTGGACAAAATTATTGGTTCTTTCATTTGGGGAGGGAAGCCACCTAGGGTTCGTAAAACTATACTGCAGAGATGCAGATTTAGTGGAGGACTTGCATTACCTAATTTTCTAGCTTACTACTGGGCTGCTCACATTCATAAACTTTGCTACTGGTTAAAATCTTCTGGATCCTCTTGGTGTAAATTGGAGCTATCATCTTGTAAGGGATCTTCTATACCGGCTCTGCTCTATTCCTCTTTACCCATAAAACCCTCTCTATATACTGATAATCAGGTGGTTCTTAACACACTCAAGATCTGGTTCCAGTTGAGACGGCACTTTAAATTTGTAATGGCATCTTCCTCAGGTCCTCTAAAAGATAACCATTTGTTTCCCCCATCACTCCTGGACTCGTCGTTCTCAGTGTGGTGTGACAAGGGTATAAAACAATTTAAATATTTATATGTGGACGGTGTCTTCGATAGTTTTGCCAATTTGTCATCTCGTTATGGTCTCCCCACTACCCATCTGTTTCGCTATTTTCAAATTCGAAATTTTGTTGCCAAGCGTTTCCCTAATTTCCCCTCTTTACCTCCAGAACAGCAGTGGGAAACTATGCTATCATTTATTCCTCATCATAGAGGAACCATTTCGAAACTCTATGATACTATCCTGTCTCTTAGTAACCACTCAAATGTTAAGCTTAAGTGTACATGGGAAGGGGAACTAGGAATTCAAATACGGGAGGAGTCCTGGGAACAGGCTATAGCGAGGGTACGGTCTTCCACCTCTTGTGCTCGTCTTGGTCTTATTCAATTTAAGGTCATACACAGGGCACATTTCTCTAAGTCTAGACTTTCAGAAATGTATCCGGAAGTGGAAAACAAATGTGATAAATGCCATGGCTCTCCTTGTCATCTTAGCCACATGTTTTTTCTGTGTCCTGAGCTGGAAGGTTTCTGGACAGGTTATTTTGCCATTATGTCCACTGTTCTTGGGGTAACTCTCCAACCTTGCCCTCTGATTGCTATATTTGGGATTCCTGATCGCTCACTTACACTTAATTCTACACAAAAGGATATCATAGCTTTCACATCCTTATTAGCAAGACGTTTATTGTTGTTGCATTGGAAGTCTGCTAAATATCCTACTATCTCCCAGTGGCTTAAAGATGTCATGTATTTTTTAAAACTTGAAAAAATTAAATATACGTTAAGAGGATGTACAGCCAAATTTTTCCACAATTGGCAACCATTTATTTCTTATTTTACTAGTCTAGAGGTATTGCCTGATTAAATGTATACCTGTTACTGATATTTATGTAATATGTTTGGTGGTTGTCTTGAGCCGTGTGGGGCGGGGAGGGGGGGGGTGTTTTTTTTTATTTTTATTTTATTGTTTTTTTTTTATTTGAGTGTTTTTGTTTAGTGTTTTTATGTGTGTGTATGTACTTGTTTATTTAGAAAAATGAAAAGGTAAATTGGATTTCTGTAAATGCAAGTACTGTATTGTTTTCCCTTTTTTCAATAAAAAATATTTGCAAAAAAAAAAAAAAGTAGTAAATGACCTCCTATTGGCTTCTGATCAGGGTTGTGTAACTATGCTTGCTCGACCTCAGTGCAGCGTTTGACACCATTGATCATGCTATTCTTCGCAGATTAGAAAATGTAGTAGGAATTAAGGGTGCAGCCCTCTCCTGGCTCAGATCCTACAGTATTTGACCGATCGTTATCAGTATGTAAACTTAAATGGTGATTATTCTGCATGCTCTCTAGTGGAGTTTGGTGTTCCACAAGGTTCAGGTTTAGGCCCACTGCTTTTTTCCCTTTACATGCTTCCTCTGGGCAACAATCCGTAAACATGGTATTAGTTTTCATTGTTATGCTGACGACACATAGTTACATATGGAACGATATCGCGGACAATATTCAAATGCAATTGCAAATAGCTTTTGCAATTGCGTTTCCCATACGTGGACGCACAAAGTGTGCCATAATTCAAATGCAATTGCAAACTTTGCATTACCGTTTGCTGATTCGCCTTTGCGAGCGCACACTGACTGCCAAATTTCAAATGAAAAAACAAAGTCCATTTGCATTTGTATTTCCCAGGTCTTACACGTCATGAACCTGTCATATTTAAATAGCAAAATCAATCACCACGTTTGCTTTTTCACTTTCTCTGCGCCGCGCGTCAAGTCGGCCAAAATTCAAACGCAATCGCTAATCCATTTGCAATTGCATTTCCAACACGTTACACAGAAACCTGTCAATCAGCGTCAGGGGCGGGTCTATACTGTGGGGCGGGATTGTATGGGGAGTGACGTCACTCGCACTCGCCGACCAAGAGGGGGATATTTGAGCACTGGAGGTGAACCGAGATTATCTCATTTGTTTATCAAGAAATAAACACACAAAAATGACAAATCGCATATTTTCTTGCTCCGGAGTGAACAGAGAAGTTTTTACAAATAAAAATATTTTTAGATCTTCTCCTGTTACAGCCTGCTGGAGCTAAATCTTTCAGAAACGCTGCGTACCGGTGTTATGCACTAAAATGCCTCCCTGCCACTGATTGCACCCCCACAAAATCTCTGTCAAATATATGAGGACATCACAATCAAATATTCATATTATTATTATCAAATATAATATATGAGTATTATCACGAAGCGATTTTTATTATAAATAAGAAATATAAAAATATACATGTACAGCCCCTGGCAAAAATTCTGGAATCACCCTCTCAGAAGATGTTCATTCAAATGTTTAATTGTGTAGAAAAAAAACAAGCACATACATGCCACAAAACTATTTTCACTCAACAATCCAAACTTCTGGCTGTATAAAACACTTAAAAAAAACAAAGAAAGATAACTATAGTCAACGACAACTGTTTTAACAACTCAAACAGAGGAAAAAAATATGGATTCACCAAATAAAAACACTACTTGTACTTTGTTGCACCACCTCTGGCTTTTATAACAGCTTGAATTCTCTGAGGCCTGGATTTAACTAATGTCCAACAGTATACTTCATCAGTCTGTCTCCAGCTTTGTCTTATTGCAGTTGCCAGATCAGCTTTGCAGGTTGGAGCCGTGTCCTGGACCATTTTCTTTCATTTCCACCACAGATTTTCAATTGGATTAAGGTCCGGACTATTTGCAGGCCATGCCATTGACATTATATGTATTTCCTGTAGGAATGTTTTCACAGATTTTGCCCTATGGCACGATGCATTATCATCCTGAAAAATTATGCTACCATCACCAAACATCCTTTCAATTGATGGAATAAGAAAAGTGTCCAAAATCTCAACATAAACTTGTGCATTTATAGAAGATGTAATGACTGTCATGTCTCCCATCCCTTTACCTGACATACAACCCCATATCAATAATGATTGTGGAAATTTGCATGTTTTCTTCAGGCAGTTGTCTTTATAAATTTCATTGGAACGGCACCAAACAAAAGTACCAGCATCATCACCCTGCCCAATGCAGATTCGTGATTCATTACTGAATCTAACTCTCATCCAGTCATCCGCAGTCCAAGATTGTCTTTCTTTAGCCCACTGAACCCTCGTTTTTTTTCTGTTTAGATGTTAATGATGGTTTTCTTTTGGCTTTTCTGTAAGTAAATCCCATTTCTTTTAGGCGATTTCTTACTGTCCGGTCACAGACATTGACTCCACTTTCTGCCCATTTGTTCCTCATTTGTTTTGTTGTGCATTTTCTGTTTTCAAGTCATATTGCTTTAAGTTTTCTGTCTTGGCGCTTTGATGTCTTTCTTGGTCTACCAGTACGCTTCCCTTTTACAACCTTTCCATTTGATTTGTACTTGGTCCAGATTTTAGACACAGCTGACTGGGAACAACCAAGAAGTTTGATAATTCTCTCCTTTGTTTCAACTGACATCTCTCGTATTGGAGCTATGAGTTATTGTCAATCATCTTGGTTCAACGCATCCCTAATGTGTGCAAGCACTCTTTTTTAACTGTAGACTAATTAGCAGTTGTAGAAATGCAAAGTGCATGGTGATTCCATATTTTTTTCCTCTGTTTGAGCTGTTAAAACAGTTGTCGTTGACTATAGTTATCTTTCTTTGTTTTTTTTTAAAAGTGTTTTATACAGCCAGACGTTTGGATTGTTGAGTGAAAATAGTTTTGTGGCATGTATGTGCTTGTTTTTTTTTCTACACAATTAAACATTTGAATGAACATCTTCTGAGAGGGTGATTCCAGAATTTTTGCCAGGGGTTGTATATGTATATTTTTATATTTCTTATTTATAATAAAAATCGCTTCGTGATAATATTCATATATTATATTTGATAATAATAATATGAATATTTGATTGTGATGTCCTCATATATTTGACAGAGATTTTGTGGGGGTGCAATCAGTGGCAGGGGGCATTTTAGCGCATAACACCGGTACGCAGCGTTTCTGAAAGATTTAGCTCCAGCAGGCTGTAACAGGAGAAGATCTAAAAATATTTTTATTTGTAAAAACTTCTCTGTCCACTCCGGAGCAAGAAAATATGCGATTTGTCATTTTTGTGTGTTTATTTCTTGATAAACAAATGAGATAATCTCGGTTCACCTCCATTGCTCAAATATCCCCCTCTTGGTCGGCGAGTGCGAGTGACGTCACTCCCCATACAATCCCGCCCCACAGTATAGACCCGCCCCTGACGCTGATTGACAGGTTTCTGTGTAACGTGTTGGAAATGCAATTGCAAATGGATTAGCGATTGCGTTTGAATTTTGGCCGGCTTGACGCGCGGCGCAGAGAAAGTGAAAAAGCAAACGTGGTGATTGATTTTGCTATTTAAATATGACAGGTTCATGACGTGTAAGACCTGGGAAATACAAATGCAAATGGACTTTGTTTTTTCATTTGAAATTTGGCAGTCAGTGTGCGCTCGCAAAGGCGAATCAGCAAACGGTAATGCAAAGTTTGCAATTGCATTTGAATTATGGCACACTTTGTGCGTCCACGTATGGGAAACGCAATTGCAAATGCTATTTGCAATTGCATTTGAATATTGTCCGCGATATCGTTCCATAGTTACATGTCTCATCAAATCAGATGAGAAAATCCAGCTCACTAAAGTTGAGCAATGTGTGCAGGAAATAAGAGATTGGATGCTAATTAACTTAAAATAAGTTTTAGTCATTAGACCGCATTCAGCTAGAAGTAAGATTTTAGATCACACTGTAACTTTAGATGGCCTTTCTGTTCCATCAAGTGCAACAGTAAAAGACCTCGGTGTGATTATAGATTCCAGACTTTCATTTGAAGCTCATGTAGATAACATTACCAGGATAGCATTCTTTCACCTCAGAAATATTGCCAAGATAAGAAATATACTGTCGCTAAACGATGCAGAAAAACTAGTTCATGCTTTTATCACCTCTAGGTTGGACTATTGTAATGCCTTACTGTCTGGTTGTTCAGCTAGATGCATAGATAAGCTCCAGTTAGTCCAGAATGCAGCAGCGAGAGTCCTCACTAGAATCAGAAGATATGAGCACATCACACCTATCTTATCTGCACTTCATTGGCTCCCCGTAAAATTTCGCATTGATTTTAAAATACTACTTTTGACATATAAAGCATTAAATGGTCTCGCGCCGCAGTATCTGAGTGAATTGCTAGTGTCCTACGATCCGCCACGCCTACTTCGATCAAAGGATGCAGGCTGCTTGTCAGTACCGCATATTATGAAAACTACAGCTGGGGGCAGAGCTTTTTCTTACAAAGCCCCAAAATTATGGAATAGTCTTCCAATTAATGTTCGGGACTCAGACACAGTCTCAGTGTTTAAGTCTAGGCTAAAAACCTATTTATTTAGCCAAGCATTTTCATAAATAGATTAGCCTTAGGTAAAGGAGCAGATCTGGGGGACTCATGGACGTAGAGTATTATGGTGAACTGGTATGTTTAGATGATGTCCTCCTCACTCTCATTGATCACTCAGTTTTGTTGACTGTGAGGTGATTGTTTGCTTTACACTTCAGGGAGCCCTCATGTTTGTGTTTCCTTCTGGCTCTCACTTTTAGTTATGCTGTCATAGTTAGTCCTGCCGGAGTCTCTGCTTGCACTCTACAGTTAATATACATTCACATTATACATCGTATGACTGTGACCATACCTAATTGCCATCTCTCCTCTTCTTCTCTTCCTCCCCCTCTTCCAGACCCCCTCTGCCCTCCGGACCTGTCTGACCCATCCTGGTGCCTGGCTTCTGCTTGGAGAGTTCGTCACATGGATGCCCTGTGTGTCTCTTTGGGATGCGTCTGGTGCCTGGGGATGATTCTCTCTACCTAGACGACAGTTCTGGCCTCGACTGGTGTTGGCAACTGTTTCTCTGGGGACTTGACAGTCCGATAGTTCAGGACAGGAATTTCCTACAAGTCTACCTGAGTCTCCAATAACTACATGGACTCCATTTTAACATCAACTAACATCAACTGTTATAGCTGACCTGCCTGCCACCTAACACACAGTATAAATGCATATAATTTCATGCAGATCATTTTTCACCCAAATGAGGATGGGTTCCCTGTTGAGTCTGGTTCCTCTCAAGGTTTCTTCCTATCACCATCTCAGGGAGTTTTTCCTCGCCACTGTCGCCCTCGGCTTGCTCATAAGGGACAAACTGACCATTTTGATTCATTCGCATTCACATTCCATACAAACTTAAATAATTCTTTTGATTGTGTAAAGCTGCTTTGAGGCAATGTCAATTGCTAAAAGAGCTGTACAAATAAAATTTTATTGACAATTGAATTGAATTATAACATATTTCTGTTGGGGGGATAAAATTAAAACAACTTATTCCTTTTCCTCTTATTATTTTTTTAATATATCCTTAATTTTTTTTTTAATCCCAGATATACATTTAACTTGAAATAAACAAAAACAAAATAAATGCATGAGAATTAGCTAATTAAGAATTACCTAAACCCCACTTTTATTTTACATGTAATTAAACAATTCTTTTTCAACAGTGTTGCTGTTAATATTAATACCTGAAATATATTGACAGAGTCAATATATCTCCAGAAGAGGATTTTGTAATTGAATAGTTATATTTGACACTCACAGGTCAAAGAGGTGTGTGTGACGTTCACATTTGTCCTCATATCCTTAACGAAGGATTTAAAATAGCCCCGGTTTTGTGTTTGCTCCATTAGGATGTGTCAGTGGTGTGTAGATAAGTTCATGACCTCACCTTTTTACATCTGACCCCTTTCTCTTTCCTGTCATTAATTTTTTATTAAACTGATGTGATCGCGGAGGTATAAAAGTATAAAGATGAGCTTGGATTTCTCACACAGCTCCAGTTATATCAGTCTAAATCCAGTCACAGTGACCATCAGCATCATGAGCAACGAGCGTCTCCTGATTCTTACTCTCACATGCTTTGTCTTAGTCTGGGTTGGAAACTGCGAAGATTTAGTTGAGAGTCGCTCAATTGAAGATGACATGAAGGCTCAAGAGGAAAAAGAGCTGGTGAGAGTTTTTTAAATTTTATTAAATTAATAAACAAATTACAATTGTATTTTTTCTTTTTCAAACATGACTTTTCTGAACGTGGAGGCTGTATAATGATGGATGAGATAAATGAAAAAAAAATAAATTTGTTTTGATACTGTAGATCGAAGCTCTTCAAGAGGTCCTTGAAAAACTGAGGAATAAACAAAATCCATCCACAGAGAAGAGATTAGGCTGGGTTCCTTCGGTGAGAGAATATATAGACTATATGTGTATGTATGTGGGTGTGTGTGTTTGTAACTTACAAGATTCTTTTTATTTTAACCTAAATAACCTCTCTTTATGACTTAAAGACGTAATTCAATCTCTGTGAATTTGACAATTACGTGTACTGTATGACTAATACTTTATTTCTTGATATTTAATTAGCTCATCATAAGTAAAATATCATGGAAATATAAACAATCCTTGCCAAGAAATTCCCTTCCTGCATGTTAACTTCTACAATCCATACTGGTCTAAATGTTAGCAAATGTCCGCCCACATACCACCCTGTAGATATATCTATCATTTCGGTCGCAGTTACTTAAGGGGTCAGGTTGCCAGTTTGACACCCGGTTGTGATTCGCACACTATAGGCAATTTGGGAACACCAGATAACCTAACCTGAATGTCTTTGGACTGTGGGCAGAAACCGGGGTACCCGGAGGAAACCCACCAAGCGCAAGAAGTTCACGTGCACAGATCTGAGATATTAAAACATTTAAATCAGGGGTACTTATCCCACTACAGTCTGGTTAATTATCCATAATCACAGATAATAACACATACAGATAGCTATAGCACTAATTACATGGCTTGGCATGATCTATGAAGATCTATGAAGATTATAGAAACAACCTGACATTAACGGATGCTAGCGGCACGGTGGTGTAGTGGTTAGCACTGTCGCCTTGCACCTCCAGGGTCGATTCCCATCTCTGTGTGCATGGAGTTTGCATGTTCTCCCCGTGCTTGGTGGGTTTCCTCCGGGTACTCCGGTTTCCTCCTACAGTCCAAAGACATGCAGATTAGGTTAATTGGCGTTCCCAAATTGACCATAGTGTGTGTGTGTGTGTGTGTGTGTGTGTGTGTGTGTGTGTGTGTGTGTGTGTGCTCTGCGATGGATTGGCATGCTGTCCAGGGTGTACCCTGCCTCGTGCCCTTAGTCTCCTGGGATAGGCTCCAGGTCCCCGCGACCCTAAATACAGGATAAAGCGGTATAGAAGATGAATGAATGAATGAATAATGGATACTACATTGAATTGATAGGATACTAAAAAGAGCCTGTTCTACTAATGTATATTGTTATAGTGCAGTTATTGCCTGAATGAGAGAAAAAGAGACCTCTGAGATTCATATATAATCTTGAAAATGGAAGTTAGATTACAATTATTAAATTTTAATACTAATATATAGATACATAAGAGCATTAACTCATGGACATAAAGTTTGTATAATGGTTAAGTGATCTAAGGTGCATTAAACATTTCATGCAAATAAATATTTAAAATAATGCAATTTAGATGATTGATTTAGAACTGTGTATATTTGATATGATATTTTATTCTCTAGACACACCACCATAATACACACACACAGTGGTACACATACAGATGCTATGATTACTTCACAGAACTGACATCTACACACAGAGAGGCTATGTACTGTATGATTTATGAAGACTGATTGTTTAACCCTTAATGTATTTAATGTTTCAGTGTGATGCAGGGGAGCAATGTGCCATTCGGAAAGGTGCTCGTTTCGGGAAGGTGTGTACCTGTCCTGGTGGAACCATGTGCAGCTTTTCCATCCTGAAGTGTTTGTGAGACAATGTGACTTTTCTCCTTCACTATGTCTTTTAACTGTAAATAGTGTCATCCATAACTAAAATAAATGCATTTTATAAATATTACCTTTTCATCTGTGTTCTTATAGTATGTCAGAAGATCTGACCAACTGAGTCGATTTGTTTTATACAGGTTTATAATCCAGTCACTTATATTTGGTGGTTAAAGGTCTTACTTTGGGACCTAACAGTGGCACTCTACAAGTCCTGGGATTTAAACTGATGGTGACAAGAGCATTTTATGAAACCAACAAACAGCTGAAAGCATTTTGTTATAAAAGACAGCCTTTTGTTTGAAAAAAAGCAATGACTATATATATATATATATATATATAGAGTACAGGCCAAAAGTTTGGACACACCTTCTTGGCATTCTCTCGATGAGCTTCAAGAGGTAGTCACCTGAAATGGTTTTCACTTCACAGGTGTGCCTTATCAGGGTTAATTAGTAAAATTTCTTGATTTATCAATGGGGTTGGGACCATCTGTTGTGTTATGCAGAAGTCAGGTTCCTACACAGCTGACAGCCCTATTGGACCAACTGTTAAAATTCATATTATGGCAATAACCAATCAGTTAACTAAAGAAAAACGAGTAGCCATCATTATTTAAGAAATGAAGGTCAGTCAGTCCGGAAAATTGCAAAAACTTTGTGTCCCCAAGTGGAGTCGCAAAAACCATCAAGCCCTACAACGAAACTGTCACACATGAGGACCGATCCAGGAAAGGAAGACCAAGAGTAACCTCTGCTTCATAAGACAAGTTCATCCGAGTCACCAGACTCAGAAATCGCAAGTTATCAGCAGCTCAGATCAGAGACCAGATAAATGCCACACAGAGTTCTAGCAGCAGACCCATCTCTAGAACAACTGTTAAGAGGAGACTGCGCGATGGAGTGCTGCGGCAGATGAGCTGGCCTCCACAGTCACCGGACCTGAACCCAATCGAGATGGTTTGGGGTGAGCTGGACCGCAGAGTGAAGGCAAAGGGGCCAACAAGTGCTAAACACCTCTGGGAACTCCTTCAAGACTGTTCGAAAACCATTTCAGTTGACGACCTCTAGAAGCAACTCGAGAGAATGCCAAGAGTGTGCAAAGCAGTAGTCAGAGGAAAGGGTGGCTATTTTGAAGAAACTAGAATATGAAACATGTTTTCAGTTATTTCACCTTTTTTGTTAAGTACATAACTCCACATGTGTTCATTCATAGTTTTGATACCTTCATTGAGAATCTACCAATGCATTTGTAAATGGTCATGAAAATAAAGAAAACACATTGAATGAGAAGGTATGTCCAAAATTTTTGGCCTGTACTGACACATATGTATATGACACACACACTCCACATAGTCTAAATCTAATTTAGAAATAGATGAACAATGTGCTATTATTTAATGAAGACAAACTTATAATAATCAATATGGAGAACCTTATTTATTCATTTATTTTTATTTTGTCATTATTTTGTCCTTTTGGAATGAGTCTCCAGTGCCAGTGCTTTTTAATAGTACATTTTCCACCACAATGTGTTTTTCAGTTTCTCTGTGACATGACAACATGTGTTTAAAATGTGTTTAAATGTTTAACTGACCAGATTCAGCACTTAGACACCACTAGATGGGGCAAAATGGATAGTCTTTGAAGCTGTGTGTGCCATAAATCTGCACACAGTAACAAATAATGAAATATCAATATTGTTAAAAGTAAAAAAAAAAAAAATAGATTGAATTTAGATTTTAAGTGTTAAATTCACGTGTTGCGTTAAAACTCCATGGTCCAGGAATTAAGGTGGTGATGTTTTTCCACCCCATCCTTGGCAAACCATGTCTTTATGAATCTCGGTTTGTGCACAAGGCATTGTAATGATGAAACAAGTTTAGGTGTCTTTGTTTCAGTGAAGGAAAATTTCAATGCTACAGCATACAAAACCATTCTATACAATTGTGTGGATCAACCTCTGTGGCAGCAGTTTAAAGAGACATACATATGGGTGTGACAGTCAGGGTTAGATACTCTATAGGTTTGTAAAAACCGGTGCCAGATCATATATGCAGATTGGATGATCCGCAGTGGTGACACCTAATGTAAGCAGTTAAAGGACGAAGAACATATTTCTCTACTACACAAAATACCAAATACCATAAGATTCCTGAATTCCTTGAATTCCAGATGACTCTTTATCAGATGTGCAGTGCAGTACATATGGTGTAATAGACACAGTTTCTCTTAAAACACAGTGAACTTGATGATGCAGTGCTGAAACAGCAAACATTGCATCAGAAAAGAGGAACAGGAGTTGAAAATAGATTTGAAATGACTGGTCTAACTTATGTAAGGAATAAAACACTCTATTTCTTGCTGTTATCAGAAAATATTCAATGACAAAGTGCTGTCATGAAGAAATATTATTATTACCACCTTGAGGATTCGATTTTTTTTCTATTACAGCATGCTATAAAGTGTAGTATTTGACAACAAATGATTACTATTAGTTACATTAAAGTGATGTACAATTACATCATTTAGGAATTGATCTTCATAACTTTATACATGATTTTACAGTTATATTTATTGCATTGTGAGATACAGTAGTTGCTTTTGTCACTTATGGCATGAAATGTAAGATTATCAGAATCCAGAAATTAATAGTGCCATAGTATATTTATACAACAATATATATTAAAGGAATGAATAAACTTCAAAAATAGGGGAAAGAATATTATATAATGTAATATTAACAGGTGGCACTGTTGCCTTGCACCTCCAGGGTCCGGGTTCGATTCCCACCTCCGGTATGCTTGGTGGGTTTCCTCTGGGTCTTTCAGGTTTCCTCCCACATGCAGACTAAGCTAACTGCCATTTCTAAATTGCTAATAGTGTGTGAATGAACATGTGAGTGTGTGTACGTATGGATTGGCACTCTGTCCAGGGTGTAGCTCACCTAAGTTACCTGGGATAGGCTCCGGGCCCCCTGCGGCCCTGTAAACCTGATAAAGTGGTATAGACAATCAGTGTGTAATTATAACAATGAAAATAATGCAATTAATGAGGAACAAAAGTGCATTAAAACCCAGGAACTGTGGTTTTAATTTTAGACAAATGAATAGTATTGTTTACTGGTAATACATCTCTCCGTTTTTCTTCTTTACTACTACCACATTTGGAAAAAGTCTAAATTAACGAGAACTTCCCTGTAGAATCTGGGCATCACTTCTGTGAGATCCGATAGGCTCAAATGTCCTGTCCATCATCTTGTACACGCCTCCTCGTATAAATAAGGGGCGTGGTTGCTGCGCCTCATTCGACTAAAACTTCTCAACATGGCGTCGCAGCGCATCGACGGAGTGAACAGAATGGAAAACGCCAGCGCAACTTCATCCCATCCCGGTTTTAGCAGTGATAAATATTCTTTACTGGTCGTGGTCGGGGAGCACACCGCTGCCGGCTCTGTGGAGTACCTAGTTTCAGAGATTGAACGAGGTAAAGTTGCTATTTGCTTCCTGATAAATCGTTGCAGGGAATCAGGAGGCAGCAAGGCTTCCTTGGTTTTTTGGGTTTGATCCGATTTACAGGTGATGGGTAGTGAAGAGTTTAGGCTCACTTACAAAACAAAATCGGCTCCATTTTGCATTTTAAATAGAATGTGAGACCTTTTTGGCTTTACACGGACATGCCCTAAAGATAACACTAGTTCTGAGGTAGCTGGCTGAATCCTAAACGCGTCCTTATTTGAGACTAGGGCACTAAAGCAGAAGCACTCTCTTAGGGCGCACTGTGTAGTGCACATACTGTACATACCACAGGCCAGAGTGAGTGTGGAGCTGTAGATATAATGCATTCGTTTTTATAGACTATATAAAACACTAAACTCTTACCGTGTGTAGTCATCTCTGTGAGTTTATGATTTGGTGTTCAGTCTGTGAGAAGGAATAACATGTTGTGGCTGGACTTCTGTTTCAGGATAGAATGAATGAAACTAAATGATTTCAAGGGACAGTCAGGATATTCTGCAGTGCAAAATAGTTATGGTTTTAAGACATGCTGGTCCATAACATCAAACTTGGTGATGCAGAAAATCTTTTGTGCCTGTCAGTTAATTGATATATGGATATTTTCACATTCTAAGCTCTTATGAAATAAATTTGTGGAATAATTTTTATGACTTATTTTTGTTTGATGATTCATCCTGTACTATTCTTGTTTATCTAATTAAAAGCTCTCTGGAGCGCGTATGTCCCACCCCTGGTGCTGTGTCTTGCTTTACAGTAGATGCTCACTATCAGTAAACATGGTATATCAGTGTGTTGTTGCCTGTCCGTGCTTGTTATAGAATAAACAGTTTGAGTTTATACATTCGGAAGATAGGGGAGTTTGTTATGCGCCGTTTCTTCTGCGCGAGAATGTACAACCTTGATTCTGTCCCTCGTACACTGTCAGGGCTTCCTCATCAGTAAGAGTCAGTCGTATCTCTTTCTCAACCTCTCAGACACGTCACATGGCTTTTGATGACAACCCTGTGGCTCTTTGTTTTCATCCCCATTGCTGACACTGAAGTGCTGCTCTCTCACACACACACACACACACACACACACACACACACACACACACACACACACATGCAGCAAATCTCAACATCTAAGATCTCGTCATGGTTAAATGGGTTGGGCGTGGGTGAAGGTGGCATTGAGAAATCCTACACAGCTAAAATGAAAAAAAAAAAAAACGGATGACTTGTTATTCATGTTGCTTTTCTCTGTATTTAGCTAGTTTGCTACACTGTCAGGCTTGTTTAACTTGAGTAGAGGTGTGGAGTATCTCAAATACTATTGGCTGTTGTGACAAGCACATCAACACACCATCCCTCTGACTTCCTGTTTCAGGAAATTTGTCAAATCATGGCTCTCAAACTGTTTTGAAATAATTTCATAGTTTGGCACAAATATTAAAGTATTATTATTATTTTTAAAGTTTAGGGCTCGTTTACCTTCCAGTCTCTTTCTAAAACACATCAGAAGGTTAACCTCATAAACAAGCATTTGTCTTCAAACACTGGGGCTTATTTTGCATTTATATACCATTTAATTGTGCCGGAAAACATATATATCCTTAATAACGTAACATGCACATCTGCAAACATGGTTTATATGTGCAGTGCATAATTTTACAGTCCTGAAAGGAAACTGCTGAGTCGACGTGTCCTCCCCTCTACTGCACTGTTCTTATAATGAACAGCAGGAACGCTGAAGCTGGGCCACTTGAATATAATTTTAACCATGTGGTAGACCACAGCTTTCACGCAGAACAGTTCTGAAATGCAAGTCATATGAATTCTGTTGTTTTTGTAATTTTCTAATGAAATTGGTTTAAAACAAATCATTCAAACTTACAGTGACCTTCATCAAATGATGAAAGAAATAATTGAAACCAGATTCACATTCACACTAGCAGGTTGGGTCAGGTTGGGTGTGCCTGGAGAAACGTTGTTTTTGATTCTAATAAAAAATAGTATAGGATATATGTACACTGATCAACCAAAACATTAAAACCACCTTCCCTTTGTGAAAACCGGGGCAGCTCTGGCCCCTTGGGGAGTGGCTCCGCAGGACCTCTGGTGGTGTCATGTGGTGTTTGGCAAATGGGGTCCTTGTTCGGGCGCTGTGGGTTGCGGCATTGGGGCCTCCATAGATCTGAATGTTTGTCCGTTGCATCGCATGGGTGCTTGATCGCATTGGGATTTGGGGAGTTTGCAGACTAGGTCTTCTGCTCTGAGCACTTTGCCTGCTGTGTGTGCCCTGTGTATTGTGAGCTGTTGTGCATTAGGTGATCTAATGCTTTTCTATCTTGGCAGCGTGGTTTGTACTGCATCGACTTGACTTTTTTTGTGAGCAGGACTGGACAAGCTGGTCCTTGGCCCCCGTGGGTATGAGTGAACACTGGGTGCCCATGATCCTGTCACCAGTTTACTCTTATTTAGTTGATGATTGGTATTGTTCAGTTCAGCTTTTGATGGTGTTATGACTGATTGATATATGTCGAGTAAAGTAGTTAATCACAAAGTTTTGCACTAATCTGTTCTTTCATTTGATTTGCAAAGCAATCAAACTGTTACTCACTAGAGGCACGACGATTTCTGTTACTTCCTTGAAGCATTTTTCATGGTCTCTGTATAAATTTTTTTTGGGGGGAGGGTTTTTTTTCCCCAGATTTTCTCCCTAATTTAGTCGTGGCCAACTCCTCCCCATCACTAGGAGGCTCCCACATTTAGGCTACTACTACCATTCAGCTGGGAGGGCCGAAGACTATCACGAGTTTCCTCCGAACCGCATGTCGCCAGCTGACCACATCTTTTCGAACTGCTCGCTCACGCACCGTTAGGGGCGGAATAACACAAAGCGCTAGCCGCTCCTTCCGCGTGCGCGAGCTCACAGATGCCCCTGATTGGCTGTAGAGCCGTGAGTAATGTGTTAGCACAAAGTACCTTTCATCCCTCCCCTCTGATAGAGCTCGGCCAATCAGCTCTCTCTAGACCTCTGGCTATGAGAGGTAACAGCATCACCCGGGCTCGAACCACTTTACCACTGCGCCACTCGGAGGCCCGGTCTCTGTATACATTTAACAAAAGGTCTTATAAGATTACATATAACTACAGCAACAACATCACACAAGCTCCATAAGCTTGTATGTGGAATTATCTGAGGCGATTGTTTGTATTTTTGTTAGCAGGATTGTATCTAGCTCAGGTCAGATGTTACAAATGTAATGTAAAAACATATGGCATATTATTTAGCTAGTTTAACTGCATTAATACAAACTAAGAGAAAGAATTAGTTCATGATTTGAATCCTCTTTCTAACATTTCACTTTCTAAGATCACACCCTCAACCAAAAGTCAGACTTTTATTGGTTTTCCGATCACTCATTAAAAATCTTTGTCGTCTGGCAGAGACATTTAGTTTTTTTTTTGTCTGCAACTTTATCTGAAAGTAGACTGTGCATTATAAACAGAAGAGTTATATGACAGTTTTTCATCAAACGTTATTTTGAAGTTTAAATATGCATAGAATATCTGTTGCCTAACCTGAGAACCTAGTGAACAGTCTGAAGTAGGAAAGGGGTGCAGAGGGTTTAAGGAGAGAGCACTGTAGATACAAAAAGGAAAGCAAGATACGAAGAAAGAGGTGAAGTGAAAAGTTAGAGCAGCATGGGTTAGAACAAGAGAGAGAGAAGTTAATATAGATTAAGTTAATAAGTTAATATAGGGGCAATGAAAGACAGATAGAGAGCAGAAGTGGCGTGGGAGAGCAAGATGAGTCTGGGTGACTCGGAAAGACATGTAGAGAGAGATGAAAAAAATGGAGGGAGGGCAGGAGAGAGAGAGAGGAAGAAAAGACCTTTAAAGGGACTCACAGGGAGGAAAGAGGAACAAAGATAGTGTCAAAAAATAGACGTAAGTGGAAGATGGGAGGAAAGTGATAATGGAATAAGAAAAGGAAAGGGAAGAGAGATGGGAGAGGGTAAGATAGTCAGTAAGGCAGTGAGGAGAGATGTGCTAGAGTAAAAGACACAGGTAAGGAAAAGGAGAGAGATGGGAGATTAAGGCTGTTGCTATAAATACTGCATCTGGTTTACGTCATTCTGGCTGATCCGAGCGAGAGAACACGACTTTGTCCTCCACGTTTAGTGAAGCTCCACCTCCTACAGTACACCCTGCTCCAGAGGCGAAAGCAAATTTTAGGTGCCATTTCCTGTACTGGTAATGAGGCATCTGTTTGCCATTGATTTGGGTTCAGGGAATGTTAGTGGAAAAATGATGGTTGAGAGGATTTTACAAACACACCACCACCTTGTGACCACAGTGCGCCTGACTGCTCCGATACTGCAGGGGTTGCGACTGAAACATTCATCAGTCTTTTGTATCGATCACAGCCTTGCCTGAGCTTCCCTATGACACGGCACCAAAGTCTATACATGATGTCAGTATATAGTACATGTACACAATTATATCACTTTTTTTACACAATTATGTCGGATTGTTTTAAGAAGTCGTGTTGGCTCATATCATTGTTTATGCAGTAACTTTGTTTATGCAATTAACATTGTTTACATAGTATCTTTTTGTGTATATTGCTTATTCAAATATATCTTATAGTTTGTGCATTTGCATCACTTTATTTGCACATTTTTTATCATATGTGCAGTAACATGACATTCTTGAATGAATTGCACATTATTTTATTTGGTCACCTAAATTGTGTGTTTTGTTTTTTACTACAGTTGTTGTTTTGTTAGTTGAAGCATTTCAAACATTATTCCACCATCTGTGCATGAGGAATGTGAATGGTGCAGTGTGCAGGAGATTCAGCTTCCTCATTGTGCTTCATTTATCAGCTCAAAGTCCAGCAGTGTGTAAAGAGGAAGCCATGAGTGTGTGTTCGCATGGGTGTATATCACAGATCATTCATGTCCTTAGATTGCTTAACGTCGTCTCTGTTGTTTCTGTTTCTTTCCCCATCCTCTGATCCTTAGTCGTTATTCCTGCTGTTCTGTATGACGGAGAATTAAGGAACACGTTCTCTTTATTTCTTAATTTTTTTTCACACCCTGACTACCAGTTCCTCCTTTTCCCAGTCAGTCGACTCTGTTGTGCAGATCACATACAAAAATCGGTCACTTGCATGTGACAGCAACTGCACAGCAGGACTGCAAGTTTTAGTTTTTTTTTTTTTTTATTCTTTCCTGAGAGAAAATTATAGGAAGCCTGCTTTCAGTATGTTTGGCTCTTTTAAAGCGTTCTGAGGTTTTCAACAGCTTGCTCGAAAAAAAAGGATGAAAGTGAACAGCACAGGGGGCAGGGCGGCTACCTCGGTTCGCTCAGCTACTGTATGTGTTTGCATTGTGAAAACGGATGCTCTTGTGCAGCGGCATCTCATTTGTGCATGAACGTCTACACCCAGGTTAAAATTCATTTACTGGTTTAAACAGCAGTTGATGTTTAATTTAATCCTTTTGCTTCTCTGCCTTCATCCTCCATGAAATGTGCTCTTTTTCCCTTATTGGTTGTTTATTTGTTTCCTGTTTCCTGTTTGGTTCCACTGTGGGTTTTGGAATCTTTTACATTCTTTCTCAGGATCAGTGGCTTGAATGTCAGCCTGCTCTTTTATGTTATTGATATTTAATATTTACTGTCTAATATTTATGGTAAAAATCTTGTTAAATTCCATGCTGTCCATGCTTCAGCTCCGGTCAAGAAGATATAAGACCTTTTGTACTTCAATCCCAGTGAAGTGAAGTGCACATTGTGTGTGCCAGTCAGCTGTAGTCGAGGAGGCATGTCCTCAGCCGCTGTGCTTCCTAATGAAGGGGACATGGCTTCTGTCTTTCATTCATAGTAGTCTGTTTGAGTTGTAGTTGTATTGAAAGGCTGCGTATCATCTGGGCATGTCGGTCAGAGTGAACGAGCTGCCCTTTAGTTGAGGGTCCTATTAAATGACGCATGCTTTGACATTAATTTCCAGTAAAGGACGTGTTGTCTAAATGCATCAGTACCAAAACAAAATTCATGGCCTCTCTGCATATTAAAGAATGGAGGTGTGGTTTCCATGCTGATTAAGGCTAAATATCCTGGTGTCCCGGTGAAGGAGGCCTGTTCTCTCTGCCTGTCAAAATCTGAATGATCAAGGTGTGTCATGTGCTTGTTGGGGTGAAGGCATGGCTTATGTCCCTGTCAGTCCTAATAAAGGAGGAGTTGCTCTCCGCCATTCATTCTCAGATGAAGCGGTGTGGCCTCTGTGCCTGACATCCGAATGAAATAGAAGTGATTAAAATGAGCCCATCTAAAATCATTACCTTGATTACTCTCGTTTATAGATTTTTAGAAAAAATCTCTAAATGAAAATAAAACTAAACTTATTTTTTTCCTCCCGATCGATTAATCATACTTAAAATCTTGTGCAATTTTGAATGCAATATTTGACACTTGTATACACACTTTGAGCGGGCAAGTGTCATCCTATTTTTGTGTGTGCGTATCTGCTTTGTACATTTTGGAATAAACTCTGGTCTGTCCATTTGAAGTTCATTAAACATGCTAAAGTGATGTGGTGGTCTTTAGTTAAGTTGATGCTTAATTGTTTTTTATTTACAGTACAGTCAAATTTGATTAATCTTTTATCACAATTTAAAAATCTGTGGTGAATGTGCTATTGTAATTATTTGCATTAATCCAAAAAAATTGCCATTGTAGTGTATTCTGCATGATTTTCTCAGTATTCTTCTAGTTGGCTTCCATTTGCTTTGGAAGGAAACAAGGAATTTGTTAATCTTTTGGGGAAACCTTTTTGTTTGTTTTCTCTGGAGTTGCTCTGAATTGCTGCTTGTCTAGCCACAGCCATGTTGGCGAGTGTATGTCCAAGCACACATGGTCAGGCTGAATTTCTTTTTCAGGCTAACTTTACTTCTGTGCCTTGCTGCTGTGGAACTTGGGTTGTTACCTCTCACCCCTGAGACAGAATGTGACCTCATCAGGAAGTGAATAAATAGAAAATGTGTCACTGTCTCAGAGTGTGTTTGCCAGACACGTCCCTGCCAAATACTTTCAGTTACTTTGACATCATCTGCCCTTTTTTTCCCCCCACATTTCTTGACATGTTCGAGTAAATAAAAACACAGATGAGGTCATGTCTGTGTTTGTCGTTTGTAGACGAAAGCCTTCACATTAACACATTTATGGAACTGATTTCCAAGATTTTACACAAAATGTATCGATTTAAATGTCGTGCCTGCGTGCGTGCGCTCCACTAGCTCAATAGAATAAGCATATAGTACACTGATATTGGTTTCTGGGTGTCTTGATTTTGGTCTTGTGGCTTCAACAGTAGTGCAGCTGCTAATATGCTGCATGGTCTAATACGTTAGCGTTTCTATAGTAACAGCTCATTTACCAGGCCTTGCATGGTGTTCACCATGCACTCAAATAATCATTGAGCAATAATATGTGGCAATAAAAAGAGATCATCTGACAATCTGAATGTGTTGAATGACCGGATTATTACTTCAATGCATTTTTTTTTTTTTTTTTTTTTTGTCTTTCCTGATGGAACAGGAATATTCCAAAATTACAATGCCAAGATTCTTCAGACTTTTCTTCAGAATTGTGCCTCTGGGAGCATGAGGTATCATTTTCACACATGAATTGTCTACCACAGAGTCCTGACCCTTTGAAAGGCTTGTAGGCTTGAAAGCGATGTACTGGAGCAGACTTTACAGAGTGGCTTGACTCTCAAGGCCAAACCTTAACACAGATCTTTGTGCAAGATTGTTGAAACAATGCCTTAGAATAATTAAAGCTAAAGATGATCGAATGAAATGAGTGTGCCTGGGCCATGTATTAGTCTTTTTCTCCACAGTGAACAGAATTCCAGTCATACACAAAGTGGTTTAAGAGCAGACTGGTTGTTATAATGGCCGTCGTTGTGCTCTGAGGCCCCCGGCTAAATCATTTATACAACTTGTGCTTTATTCACAGCAAAAATGTTTACTGTGGGAGATAAAAGGCCAGTGATATGTCGTATGCTCCACCCGCTACACTCCCAGTGTAATTACTCTGCACTCTGAGGTCACATTTACAATTACATTTCATTATCTCCTGCTGGGTGCCAAAGGCCATAGTCTGGCAGGATATAGAAACGTCCAAAACACAAGTCCGCAGCATCCTGGAGCTAATTTTAACCAGCTGAAAGATGAGCAGGTTGGATCTTTTCCTCTTCTGTGGAGGGGAAAAGGAGAACTGCAAGATTTTTAATATTGTTGAATTATTTTTTTAGACTAGAAACACATTCATCATTGTGATGAGGAGATTAAATTAACAACCTTTTTTTTTTTTTTTTTTTTTTTCCCTCCATTCTCTCACTGAATCATGTGCTGTTGGAGATGCACAGCAATATTCTTGTGCTATAAATAAACTTTGTCCGGTAGCTATATTAAATAAGGAAGAAGCATGCAGTGTTGGCTGTTACAGGGAAACCATCAGTGATTACAGTGGTAGCAATAACTTTTAGTTATTTATCCATAACAGCATGTCCCTGCAGTATATAATTCCTCTTGCAAAACAGCAATGGCATTTATATACATCAACAAATATGTCATACATATATAAAACAAGTTAATTTGTGTTTTCACTTGTGTTATATCAGTGATAAATCTTGATTCCCTCACCGTCATTTTTTTTCTCTTTGTTGTCGAGAAACTACAAAACAAAAACCATAAGAAACCTGAATGTTAAAAAGCATCGACACTGCAGCCTGCGTCCATGAACGTTGCATATAGATCTCCCTACAGAACAAGTCACCTTATCACCATTTCTTTTCAACTCAGGCAACAAATAACTTGATAAACTATGTCCTCTCAGCAATAAAATGAACTCAATTTTATCAAGGGTTTAAACCTTGTTATTGGATTGAGTTTAAACATTTAAACATTACAAGGTGAGGATTTCATCCTTTTAACTTAACAGCTTTCATAATTCAACCCCTTATAAATTTCATTGTGATGCACCACATTTTTATTGTTTAAATATTTGAGACGTTTTCACAAATCATTGACCATTTTGTAATTATTCCTTCAGGAAATGAGCCGCTGGATGTGCACACAAAAGATGTGCAAAAAAACAGTGCTGCTAGACTACCTTTGCCAACGCAAGAGCCAAAAATTTGCTGAAAATTAGAGATGTCTGGTTGGACAGGACTGAAATAATTATCCCACCCTAAAATAAACAAACAAAGTATTTTGGGAATTTCCTCACAGAAACACTGCAGATCTAAATGAAAATTAAATTGGGTATGAGAAGCCAAGTCTTCAAATAATATTAATGTGAAACACATGAAGTCTATGCCACTTTTCTGCTCTGTTTGGGACACGCCCGAGTCTAGGTTTGTTTTTTCTGCATGTTGGGTCTAATGTGTCTATGCGAAAGCAGGGATTAAAGTTCTCCGTCGTTACGACGGATTTCCGTCAATCACACTGTTCCGCCTGTCCTTAATGTTTAAAATTCACTTTTCATAATTTTAATGCTGTGTGTATATATATATATATATATATATATATATATATATATATATATATATATATATATATATATATAGGCTTACATGGGTGTTAAATTAAGGAAAGACAAAGTGGAGGATGTGATCAAAGCCTGGAGTGGAGCGACTGCACGTTCCTCTCTCCACTCTAAGCGTTTAGTTATCACTCCGGTATGAATCCACTCCGGGTTTTGGTTTAGTTTTGAAGAACTACATGTCAGGCTGAGGTATAACTATATTTAAGATAGCATGGACACACTTAATGCAGGAAGGCTCCGATGTTTCGGATATTGATAAAAGTGTAAAAAAATAAAATAAATGGAGATGGGCTTGGCTTAGCGAAATTGGGGAGAATGGTAAGCCTTTTAGTTCGTGGACTAAAAAAATCAAACATCCAGGTAGGTGTCTCTGCACAGTATGCCACAGGAAACTTCAATATGGCAATAATGGCAAAAAAAGGTGCGAGTTCGCCATCAGTCAGCAGCTCGTCACAATGCTGCGGTTCGTGCTCTAACAGTACACATGCTCCCTGTCTGCTGCGACAAGAACCACAACGGAGATTCACACATCTGTGGCCGACCGTGTGCGCGATGTAAAAGTGCGCCTGTGTTCTTTCATAGCGGAGCATGACCTGTCGCTCACAGTCTCACAACCACTAATTAATTTAATGCAATCAGTTGACAAAGACAAGACTGCACTTTCAAGATTGTCTATAGGCTACGTTTACACTGCAGGTCTCGATGCTTAATTCGGATTTGTTGCCTATATCTGATTTTTTTGACCGTCTGTTTACACGTTATTTCCACTATGACTCATATCCGATTCACGTGTTTACACTCGCCATACCATCTGAAACATCGCGCATACTTAAAGGGAGGTTCTTGCGCTACACACTGGCCAAGAAAGATGAAGGTGAAATATACTTAACACTCTGCTATATACAGTATGCAAACTTCACGAACCGTCACCATGGTTTTAAAACGGAGGAGGGAAAAAAACGGCATAATTGCAGCATGCACATATGCTTTATTAATCAAATACTGATTAATGGGGGGGGGGCGATGTTGTAATTCAACACGCGCTTCCACCGGAGAATAACATTATTATATTACTATATTATTATATACGTTATTCTCCGGTGGAAGCGCGTGTGGAATTACAACATCGCAGGTGACATGGAAAAGGAAAAGAACCCCCCCCCTCGTGTTAATGCTTATTTGGGCTAAATAACATTAAATCAGTATTTGATGAATAAAGCATATGTGCAGGCTGCAATTATGCCGTTTTTTTTCTCCTCCGTTTTAAAACCATTTAAAACTTTGCATATATATATAGCAGAGATAGCGTTAAGCATATTTCACCTTCATCTTTCTTGGCTGTTGTGCAGCGCAAGAACCTCCCTTTAAGTATGCGCGATGTTTCAGATGGTATGGCGAGTGTAAACACGTGAATCGGATATGAGTCATAGTGGAAATAACGTGTAAACAGACGGTCAAAAATATAAGATATAGGCAACAAATCCGAATTAAGCATCGAGACCTGGCAGTGTAAACGTAGCCAAGGAGGCCTGAAACCGATCTCGAAATATCGGAATGCATGCGTTTTTTCCCTGTTTACACGGACATAGAACATATCCGATATGTGTCACATATGAGCAAAAAATCGGAATTGGGTCACATTTACCTGGCAGTGTAAACGTAACTTACTGGAAATCCGAATTGTCATCTAAGCTGAAAACGAAGATGTTTTCTTTGGCTACGTTTACACTGTGGTATATGGTTGGTTATTTGTCAAGGTATATTTTCTTTCAAATATTACAAATAGCTTTTAAAATATGCAAACTGCGAATATTAAAGCGGTTTAATCTCCCCTAACGCTATTGGTCTCGACTATTTAAATAAATTGTTTGTTAAAGTAATATGGCTTGGCCTGAAAAAAGTTCAGTCAGAAGATTTTTTTTCACTTTAATCCCTGCGAAAGTGAACATAAATGACTGTGTGACCTTGTGCTCGTTTCTCTGTTTGTGATGTAGGTATTCGCTCCTGGGATGTGGACCTATCCTCCTGCAATTTGGACGAGCAGCTCAAACTCTTCGTCTCCAGACATTCAGCTTTTTTTTCTGAGGAGCTCAAAGGTATGATCTAAATTGCATTGACTACCTTTACTCATTCTTCTGTACAGAGTGTACTGTATGATACTGAGAGTTATCACTTATGCCAAAAATATGCAAAAAATCAGGGGTCACTAGGAGTCGTCTTTTCCAGCCCATATGAGCGCAGTGTTATATTTGAGTGTCAGCTCGAGTGAGTGGCAGTATTATTATTTGACACCCTGGAAGCCTCGCCTCTTTTCACTTACGTCAGTAACATTTTGCCCGGTGCTCTCATCCCTTTCCGGCTCCAATTTCCCGCTTCGGCGATTCATCAATACCGATGTCCTTCCTTTCTCTTGCAGTAAATAGAGAATGTCTTAAGTTGCACATTGATTTGAAAAAAAAATCTAACAATGTGTCATCGACTTGAATAACATTTAGTATGTAGTTAATGTCGTTTAACTCGATTTTTTTAAAGGTTGTTACTGGAAAACATTTGGCCTAAATATGAGTGAAAAACAATTAATTTTTTTTTTTTTTTTTGGGAAGTTGAAGACTTTTACTCGTGATTATAAAGTGATTTAAATGCTCTTGGTCTCCTGCAGCAGTCACTGTAAATGAGTTTAAATTGCACAGTAGTAACCTGAGTGTGTAGGGTTTTATAATAACCACGAGCCTGTGGGAGAGACGGGTGTTCGCTGCTTGTCTGTTTTAGTTAAGATGTGGGCACTAGAAAAGTTTACCTGCATACACTACTGTTCAAAAGTTTTAGATCACTTGCAGATTTCTTTGTTTTTGTTTAGTATTTTCTACATTATACAACAATACTGGGGATTTCAAAACTATAAAATGACACATATGGAATTAGGTAATTATGTAACAACAACAACAACAGTTAGTTGTTATTTTAAGACACAGAGGTCAGCCTTTCTGTAATAGTTCTTGCAAGAACAGTATTGTCAAGTGCATTTGCAAAATCCGTCAAGCACCATAATGAAACTGGCTCTCATGAAGGCCGTCCCAGGAGGGCGAGACCAAAACCTACCTCTGCCGCAGACGAGAAGTTCATTTAGAGTTATCAGCCTGAAGAATGATCAATTAACAGCACCTCAGATTAGAGGCGTTATGAAGTCTTTACAGAGCAGAAGTAGCAGAAACATCTCAATATTAACTGTTCAAAGGAGATTAATGTATTTTTTTTGGATGCCTTCAGCATTCCTTTACAATGTAGAAAGAAAGAAAAATCAGGAACGATCATGGAGTTAGAAGGTGATCTAAAACTTTTGAACGGTAGAGTACGTTCTAGTTAAATATTATTGTAGCTATGGTAGCAATTTCTTTGTTTTGACCATTGCTTTAAATTTTTTTTTTTTTACTTTAATTTAAAAAAATTAAGTTGTCCCTAAATGGTTGTAATGTAAGAAATCTGGATTGTGCAAGTTGTCATGATGACAAATCTGCCCTTGTCTTTCACTTTGCCAGCTCGATCTAAACGATTTTCTCTTTCCAATCAAAAGGACTGTTTGTTGACCACTAAATTCAAGACCAAGAAAATCTAAAGGGCCTTGTGATGTTTGCACATGGCAAGTACTCTTGCAAGATTGAGCTCACAAGGACTTGTGTGTTTCTCAAGGGCAGTTTCATGAGCTGGTCAATGGTGGGAACTCTGCTTCAGCCACCCCCCCCCCCACACACACACACACGCACGCACGCACTCACATACATACAAGCCAGAGCTGGGGCGGGGGAAACGGAGGTGAATGCAGTGACATTCTGAAACAATTACAAGCCTAAGTCAATTTAGTGGTGATTATCAAAGAAGGGTAGGAATGTAAATGTAAAAAACTTAAGCCTCCTCTTTATGAAAAGTTAGAATTAACATTGTGTTGTTTGCACCTAATGGGCAAAACATTTGACTAGTTTATTACAAATCTCCTGCCTCATAACATGTCAGAATCACCATTTGATTCAAACAAGAGCGGTTAAAAACTTCCATATGCACACTTTTAGTCCATTCCCAGCACGTAAACATTTGAGGTGAAACCAGGAAGTGGTTTTGTCTGAGGATTAGAGCCAGAATAATTTTGTTGCCATGACAATCCAGGCAGCAAAACTTATTGACATAGCCATGATTAAAATAAGAACTGCGGGTAATTCTCTGAATTTTGCTACCGTATTCTAGCAACACATTACATTTGAATTTGAAATCTGATTTTATAACGGTTCTCAGAGCCATAAGGTTTATTGCACAGTCCTCCTTGGGGTGTTATTTTTACACTGCAGTCTGTAGTGATCACCCACAGTTGATGATGTAATGGTTATACTTTGGACAGCAAGAAATGTGGGCTGCTTCTAAAAAAAAAGTTTCCTGATGCAACACTAAAATGGTTTTAATAAAAGGTGAAGTGATAAACTGGACTGGATGTCCTTGTGATCTTTGTGATGGGTAATGCTTCAGAATATAATTTATCACAACGGTTTGTTAGTGTGAAATTGTCATGATAAAAACAGTTAAAAAAAAAGGATACATTTTGACACGTTGTGTATTAAGAGTTTAGTTTTCTAACACCCTGCTGGCAAGACATTAGTGTTGAACGATAACAATAATAATAATGACAAAAAAACAATAATATGTAACAATATTAAATTATAATTTTCTTCATAGACACTGTGATGCCTCAGATATGTATATATCAGGCACAATTTATCATGCTATTTATACTAAATTGTCCAAACATCCAACCCCAGAGGTTAGGAACTATTGCACATGGTTTTGAAGACTGAAATGGAATTGGAGAAGAGAACGGAAGTGAAGATATGAGCAGCTGACGGTACAGCTGTCATTCCCCGCCTTTAAATCACTCTCTAATGCCGGATTGTGAACATATGGCACACGACTCAAATTCCCCACCATGACAAGATGGCAGAGATAATCATCCCCTGCAGCTGGTAAAGGAAACAGGATATTACAGAAAATAAACGCAATTAAATTAAAAATACAATATTAAACGTTAGACACTGCCGAAAGACGACGACACAGATGCCCTGTTTACCTGGTGTTTACATCTGTCTTGGCTGATCAGATCACAAGGGGGGGGGCAGCTGCAAATCAGACGCATTTACAGCTCACGTTTTGGATAAAGCGGTCACATACGAAGGGATTTAGAAGGATACTTGCTAGTCAAAGTGATAAGAACCCAAGCTATACACGTGGCATTTCCTGTTTCGGAATAAAGATGGGGTGTGTTGTTAATCCTCTTGTATTACAGTAATTTGTCAATGATTAATGATTTATTTATTAAATAATGATCTGTTACATTTGTGGAACATGCGAAAACAAGTTAGTTTGCTCTCTTACTTATGTTAGTTTTATTTCTCTCTCTTGAAGTCAGAGATAAGACCTAGAGCCCTTGCTGAAGGTATTTTGCTGAAGCTGTCTCTTGCTGACGGTGTCCGACTCATAAAAAAAGTGAAATAAAGTCATAAAAAGATGATGTGCGTTAAATCATGTACTATTCAGTGGGCTAACCGGTTTATCCCTATTGCTGGAGAAATAAAGAAATAATTATCCAATGAATTTGCATAGTTAACCAAGGTGCAGGGCAATATTTTTGTCTTCTCACCTGATTGTGAAATGTAGCAATGTGGTATTGTGCACATATCAACACAATGTGAGTAACATTCACCCTATTTGTTTGTGGATGAGCGTTATATGACTGACATTTCAAAAAAGGACATTTTACCTATAATAAGATTGGCTAGTAAGGTTCCCACTTTGTGGCTAGACTTGCCCTTTACTGTTGGCGTGTCTCAAGCAGTGCATTATCAGGTGTGTGTCTCAAACTGTGCGTTCCCACAGGGCAGTGGTTCTCAAAGTGTGGGGCGCGCCCGACTAGTGGGGAATACATGACAGGTGGGGCACAATGAACGGGACGAAATTAGTGGAAAATATTAGGAAAGTACCTATTCTAATTCATGCTTTTCTTTATTGATAATGAAGAGCGTACGCTCAAAACAATCACACACAAATAAATGGATCATTAATACAAATAAATTTAAAATAACATCAGTTGTGGGCCGGGAGAGAAAGTGGAACCATATAGTGCAACAATAATGGTTTAACGTCGGACCAACTTGAGCAGCGTTGCTCGAATCTCAAACCTGCGCGACCCACTGGGAAGCGCTGCGCGACTCTGACAGACCGCGCCGACCATCAAATTACATTTTACCCCGCTGGGATGCGCACGTACAAACCAGGCATGGCAAGGCGGAAACAATATTAAACAGTCCTGACATTTTAAATTGTTTGTAAATAAAAACACAGTGGGTCGCGCAGGTTTGTGATTCGAGCTGCGCTGCGCGTTCCACTGGGCTGCGCGAATAAACCAGATCATCACTGCGCTATCCAGATAGTCACGCTGCGCTGTATTCGCACAGATATTTGGTTCAATCGGGTGCCACAGTTTCATCCCACTTTTGATGTGTTTGGCTTCACATACACTCCGACAATGGAAGAAGACGGTGCAGTAAGAGTTTGCTTAAATGTTATGAAACCAAGAACGAGGAGATTGTAAAGAAAAAAGGTGCATCGTCTGTGGTGTGGAATTGGTTTGGGTATAAGAAAAGTGATACGCAAGTGCACTGTTTTAACAAGTGGTGGAAACACGTCAAACCTTTTCTATCATCTGAAATCCAAGCACCCAAACGAATATGGCCAAAGTAAAAAAATGCGGCAAACCCCAGCATTTCACAGTTTAAATAAAATTACATTATGTAAAACAGTTTCTTTGTGTTTGAATTTTTATTTATGCATTTTCAGATACAAATTGCTATATTGTGATATGTATATCGTTATCGAGGTAGAAAATAGCTTTTACCGTGATAGAAAATTTTGGTTATATCGCCCACCCCTAATGAAGCCTATCTTGAGCTTGGATTCATGGTGGGGATGGTGGGGGCAGAAGAGAGGCTCGTGTGTGTTTTGTGTCTTAAACCGCTGGCAGTAGACCGCATGAGACCAAACAAATTAGGAAGACATTTAGAGACAACACACTCCAGTCACGTTAATAAGCCACTAGACTTCTTTTAAAGAAAGCTGACAGAAAAAGCTGGGGCCAGGGGTAGTTCAGTGGTTAAGGCATTGGACTACAGTTCGGAAGATCCCAGGTTTAAACCCACAACCACCAAGTTGCCACTGTTGGGCCCGTGAGCAAGGCCCTTAACCCTCAAGTGCTCAGTTGTGTAATGAGAGAAAAATGTAAGTCGCTGTGGATAAGATCGTATGCCAAATGCCTAAATGGAAACGGATTTTCCTGACACACACACAGAATACAGACTGCAGGATAATCGCATGGTAAAATCTGAATCAGTGGACAGCAAAGCACAAATGGCTTCATTCAAAGTTGCATACAGAATTGGCCAGTGCAAAAAAACTACAAACAATTGCTGAGCAGATACTAAACATGGGGTCAATTATGCAAAGATATGTGACAACGTAAGCCTTTTATAACAATTGCACGTGTATTTTATCTGTTTTTAACTTGGTGTTGTTTGATCTTATTGGTTTAGAAATTGATATTTCAATAAACAGTAAACTTGGCCGATTTCGTTTAATTTTTTTTTTTTGACAAGTGGGGCTTGAAAATTCGCTCACCCCCTTAAGTGGGGAATGACAGAAAATGTTTGAGAACCACTGCCACAGGGTAACTTATCTCACTCATTAACTCATCATCTATACGCTTTCTCCTGTATTCACTCACACACTCAATTCAGGATAACCTTACTGATCAGTTTATATTTACATTTAGGCATTTGGCAGCGGCCCTTATCCAGAGTGACTTAGATTTTTTTTATTATCTCATTATACTGTACATATGAACAGTTAGTTCAGTTTTGCAGTTTTGGTTAGTTTTGCTAATTAATAACAACTTGAACTAGCCATGGATTGGCACTATAAAATAAATATAAAAAAATTCTTTACATCGCCCATCAATTTGTACTTCTCATGCATGTTACCACTGTGCAATATACTGTACAATACCACAGATATTTATGTAGTATCTCACATCCTACTCCATTTGATGTCAACCTTTTTCTTGTTTTTATATATTTTTTTTTTTTGTGTTGTGCTGTTTTGTTTTGTCATTTGTTTTGTTCTGGAAGCTCTGTCACTAAAACAAATTTCTTGTTTTATTCTTGCAAGCGTACTTGGCAATAAAACTCTTTCTGATTCTGATGTTATCAAAACACCAGCAATTTTTTTGCTGGAGTGTTTGTATAATTCTTCAGATCTATGGTGTAAACAAAAACTGGCCTTTGATGTATAAAAGCTTCCTAGTACAGTAAGTACAGTAGGTTAACCTTTGTCAAAATTAATTTATAAAAAAATATATATTTATATAACATAGCAGAAACTATTTAAAAATAAAAACATCAAGGGGAAATAATTAAACATTGTTTTTAGTTTAATTATGTACATTATCAAAGATTAAACATACCACTTGTTAAATGATTTGTTACAGTATGGCTTATTATTTAGTGCACTAGTCCCTCTAGAGCTCATGTAGTCCGTAAGACTTCCTCAGACACGCAGAGGATCCTTGTGGGTGTGTGTGCGTGCGTGTACGGTCCTCGTCACATTCAGGCAGGAGGCTGAGTAACAGGCGAGCAGTGGCTGAGGAATTCATAACGTCAGAGACATCACTCTCTCCACACACATAAACACACACCATCTGTCTTCCTCAGTCTTTCATTTACACCCTCTTCTAAGAACCTGCATTGTGTTTGAATTTTTTTTTTACCCAAACAAACCCCCCCCCCCCCCCCCCCCCCACACACACACACACCATTTTTCTTTGTTTATTATTAAAGGTTTACTTGTGTGTAAACTTCAGTTTATCAGAAAAACAGAAAAAAAATTTAACCTATTTTACAATGTTTTTTTTTTTCTTGTAAATTGCCTAAATTACTAATCACACTCCTAGGACAGCTGATGTCACATTTAGCTCCGCCCACAAAACTCCATAAATGGCGAGAGATCTGAATAACGATGAAGTGTGATTTCATTTCTGTCCTGTAGCTCAGTGTTTACATCCCCAAGGAAGCGCACATTAGCCTTCACTCTCCCTCGTTGGCAGCTATGGTAAGAATTTGCCAGTAGCAAATTCTGAGGAAAATAGGGGAATTTTATTTTATTTATTTTCAGAATTAATCAGTTTCTGGAACACACATGCTGCTATGGCAAACAGAGTTAAACATTTACTTCTGCAAACACCATAAAGAACTGTTTTAAGGTTATTTCCAAAAAGATCTCACTTTAGGGTCATTGCACTCAGCCGAGGTGCATATACAGAAGACTGGAGTGAAAAGGACTCACGCTGGTGAAACAGGAGAACGAGCCTTTCCTCTCTCTCTCTCTCTCTCTCTCCACACCCCCCCCCCCAAATCTTTGGCTTGTGTTCTAGAAGTGAACTTGCAGTCTTTCATCTTCCTAACCCACCATTTTATCGATTTACTGTCAGACTCTCTTGGAAAAATTGTGAACCTGATTATTGACTGAAATTTTAACCAGATGGCCTGGTCATGAGTTTCTGTGTGAGTGTTCAGGTTGAGCTAGCATTAGTGGTGTACGCACTGACGCATTACACACAGCGAATCACTCTGCCCTAATATGGGCTTTTAATTGTTTATTGATAAACTGAATAAACATGTGAGCTAATCACTAATTTCACTCCTGCTTTTGAACACTGCTGCTTAGGTTCAGTAGGTGTGTGTGCGTGTGTGTGAGAGAGAGAGAGAGAGAGAGAGAGAGAGAGAGAGTGTCCAGTTACACCTCAGGGGTTTGTTGCTTCTGTTAAAAATTCCTGTGCTGCTTTTTAATGAAAACAGCTATGACTACATTGTCCCACATTGCATCAAATACTAATGAGACAAAATAAAATACTCTGTCGTGCTGTTATAGGAAAAGAATCAGTATCTTTGTGAATTGATAAGGCAGATTTACTGTTCCTATATCAGAGTTAATTATTTTCAACAGAATGAACCAAAGTTTCTCATTCTTTGTATGCCACAGCAATTCCATTACAGTTTAAGTAATTAAAGAGCAGCATGTCATACTTTTTACTTGTAAACTATTGCATTTACAAACTCTTTCTTACAGTACATTATACATTAAACAACTTCCTTACATTATAGCAGGTATTATCAATCTTTTCCTCACCAATCTCTCTTTTTCTCTCTCTCTCTCTCTCTCTCTCTCTCTCTCTTGATGGTAATAAAACCAAAACAAATGCAGTTGTCATGTTAGCAATAAAAATATTAAGTTTGATCATTTCAATAATTTTCAATAATTAATCAAGACCTTCTGACCAGTCAGAATGCAGTATTATATACAACACTGGTATGAACATTAAATATTCACACAATCCATAAAAAAGCTTTCTGATGTTGTACTTAGCACTGTAAGTTAGGTTTAATTCCTGATGTTTGTCTTGTACTAAAATCCATAAACTAAACACAACACTGAAACTCTGCTGACCCCTTCTTTAGCATAGACAGTCAGTAAAGGAAATAATGTTTACCGAAGCTTCTTCAGACAGAAATCACCTTAATCAGCAGGAACTGCATGAGAATATGCCACTAGTGCATATAAGTGCTACAAGGATTAATAATAAAGCTTAATAAAGCTAACTCCGATTATACTGCGTGGCAGAGAAAAAAAAATTCAGAATATTACTGAGACATGTTCTCAATATCAATAATTATTAATCTTTATTATTGTGACATGATCATCTACAACATTTGTAGCCGTCATATTTACAAACTAACTAAAATTTCTACGATACACGTTTCATGTTTAATGCTTTTATTTATGGTATATGAATAATAGTTTGTGTAAAAAAAAAAAAACCCTTTTACAAAGTTTTTAACAATTTTCAAAAGTCACTACAAAATGTTAACTATTCCTTTAGTTAAATGTAATGAAATAAATGCTGCATTTGGCTAAAGGTAATTTCTGGGAATGCGAACCAAAACACTCGCCTAACTCAGAGCTGACATGAAATTAACAGAGCTACTCAGAGTATTAGCATTAGCAGGAACAGTTATCTTTTTCACTGCGACAACATAAATTGCCTGAAGTATAATTTCAGGCTTACATATACTGTACATGACGTATCTGATTCACACCGATGTTGTAACAGCAGTGTGTCAGTGTACAGGAAGGAAGAAGCTGCTTCCTATCATGTGTGCTGTCATGTTCAAGGTCACTTTTTGTTCACGCTGGCAAACAAAGTGACGTGTGACTTTATTTTTTATTGGAGGACAGGACTCCTGTCTGGTGATGGGTGAATTGAAAAGCATTGTTGAAGCCATTTTGTGCAGTACTTTACAAAATTTACTCTATTTAATTGTCCACATTTATGTTTTTTTTTATGTTGAGTATGCACTATTTAAGGTCATGTGAATGAACTGTTGCTAAAAACAAAAGGTTAAATTTGCAATAACAAATGTGCTTGTTCTAATAGAGATTTTCTAGACAATTTGACCGAGTAATGGTATAGAATGTGATATAATAAAAGAGAATTTCCAGTTGGATTTTTCTGTTTGGATGCTGTGATAAGGCAGTTCATGGCTGGTGTTATTAATTTCCCTTTCAGCA